>JBBDHG010000011.1:2603125-4001250 GCA_037951165.1 Lophius americanus | reverse complement strand
TTGGGGTGACAGTGGGATTGTCAGGAGCTCTGACGTCACCCTGAATGGGAAATAAATCCAGATCAGAGCACATGGGTGACACGGTTTTAGTGACTTTGTAGTAAAGCACACAGATTCCTACCACCTTTATTCTTTCCTCTCATTCTCCTGAATAATTTTTATGATCCTTTGGATAAACCAGGTAGAAACATTCAGACATCAGTCCCTTAAGTTGACTTCTGATTAGAACAAAAATAAAGTCCTACTTGGTCCTTGTCCTACATTTGACGAGACTTGGAGGATTCCTCACCGATGTGTGTCAAGGCTGTTCCTCAGACTATGCCAGTAGCAGAGTGCAGAAACCTTGCTAAGTGCATGGTGTCTTCTTGTGTAGTGCAGATCTCCTCTGAGGGAGTGAAGAGGGAGGCTGGTGTCAGTAAGGGGGGGAGAGTTTGTAACAGTCAGGACTAGCTGATCTTTTAGGCTGGGCGTACACTGTGCAATAAGGACCCGACTCACACTTCCAAATGAGCAACAGGACCCCCAGCCCGTCTGATTGTGTCAGTCCCTCTGTGGTTTGTCGTGCAGAGTGGAGGGGTCACCAACAGCTCAGGGCCGATGGACAGCTCTCGGACAACCGTGGGACGATCGGATGATTATCTGGCGTGTCAGAAGTTTTGGCAGGGTCTCAACTCGATCGGCTGACATCAATCAACATCTGACGGCTTCTTTTCTCACTGCGCCTGTGAGAAATGGCTAAGCGTCTGAGTTGGCATGGCGACCTGACGCGTTGTGTGAATAATAAATTGTAAGTAGTCATAAAGTAGAAAATGCAGTTTGTGGTTCGTACCAACTGAACAGCAAGGACGAATAGGAAATGTTCTATACAGTTAAAACTACATACAGTCAAACGTAGCTCGCTTACCTCCAAATCGCTCTGAAAAATAGACCAGCCATTCTTTCCGGTTTAAGGCAAAGATAAATTTCACAACAATGTACTACATGTATGTATTGTACTAAAATGTGTTAAATAAAGTAAAAGTTATTGTTATCGTTATTATTATTAAAGCCCATCACCTTACGTTCCTACTCCGGGTCTCTGAGAATAAAAGGAAGGTGACTTTTACCATGTGAGCTCTATTCTATCAGCAAGCGTGCAAAATATGTTTTTGTTCAGATGAATATTTCCTGTAAATGTTTTGCTTGGGTGAGTTCTCTCTGGGTTGTCATGGCAAGCAGCGGGGAGGTCAGATGGCGGTAAGACAGCAAAGGGTGACATGCTGTTTGTTCTGCAGATGTAGCCCTCTGTTCCCGAGAAGTCCCTAGGTGGTGCAGAGTGAGTGGTGTATCCCAAAGGGCTATTGTGTTTCAGAGTGAAAATAAGCCAACCGGTCTCTGGCAAACGGAATCACTCATTGCAAAACATTGCCTTTACTCAATACTTTCTGGCTGGAGGCTCGTTTCTCTTTCTGAGAAGTCAGAGGACACTAACTACAATTTGAGGAAAAGTTTTGGGAACTAGGATTCCTGTTTCTATGCTTCTGGTATTCTGGAATAACTTACGCCCACCTGTTGTTGCACTGTTGAAATAATGAAGTACTCAACATACAAAGGGGTACAACATTGATATTTTTGGATGGACTAAAAGCACAGCAATTACATAAATGTCCAGTGGATGAAAAGTTTACTACGATCTATTTCAGATATTCTTTAGTGGTCAAGTCTCAACCACATCAACATGCAACAACTAAGGCTGCACCCTCTGTTATGGATAAAAAGCTGCCGTTGCAGGATATATGATATAAAAGGCAACATTTCCTATAAATAGTATCACCGGAGTTTTCAGGGATGACCTAAGAACTCAATGCACCACAAGGGTGCAGCGTGGTTTTCCTATTTTAACGTCCCTCTATTTACCCGTGACCAGATATGGGGATCAACACTTGCCAGTATGTACCATCTTTACCTCATTAGGAATAGATGGCTGCCTAATATTGCAGCTCAAGGTCAGGCTGATGAACACCCTGTGTAAGGTGTCATCAGAGTCGACAGCGTGGCGTTAGAAAGATGTTGCAGGAACTTGGAGATGGAATCATTTTTCAGTAAGCTCTGACGTTACAACCTGTTTGAATCTCTTTCTTCTGTTTTCGCCAGAGTTAACTGGCTGTCACTTCACATCATAAATAATTCTAACATCCTCACCAAATTCTCACACAAATGGTCAACGTGTGCATGAATCTGTTTTCTAATTAAGTTGATAATAGGGAAGGTTTCTGACAGGCTTCATTCGTAATGGTACACATTCCCCGTCTGGTCTGACTAATGTCCTCTACCAGAGGGAGAACGAAGAGTCCTTCATCATCCACCATCCACTGTCAGAGTGAGATTTCAGTTTGTGTCTTGGACTCAACATTGGATTATCAGAAAAAAAAAAAGGTTGATTCATTAAATATAAAAATCTTTGACGCATGAACACTTAGATTGGTTTTTGCTGGAATTTTTTGCAAAGATAAGAGACTATTTGTTTCTGATTCTGATCAGGTTGCACATGGAAAGTTGCCGGTTCCCAACTTTGCTCATCACTTTACTTTAAAATTGCATAACCTTTGTCTCCGCTTTATCACAGCTTTAGGCTTTATTTGTTCCCAGCCTCCATTCCTGTATGCTGCATAATGTTGAATATACCACTGTGTTGCACAACTGTGGTTCAGAACAAATGAAACAGTGGCTGGGCATAACTTAATGTTAATAACATTGATTAAAATTTCAATCTCACTTAACTTGCGTAATGCGTAATGGGGAAAGTGATTGCTTCAAAATTTTCCAAATGAAGATAAGCAATGACAATAAAGAAAACTTACAAGTAAAACCAGAAAAGCTGGAATGGCTTTAAAAACTTAAAATTAAGGGTTCTCCCCTTAGAAATTTTGAAGAATTTTGCAGGAATTATTTAATGTTTTTTGCTTGGATCTGAGACCCTAAAACATCGACAGGAAAAAATATAGATAAAAATACGTAAGTTAGCGTAGACATGGTCATTAAGATTTGAGAAAAACCCTAACGCTAATCATATTTAGAAATTAAATTGAAAGTGAATGCTTTAACTATTCTACCACTATCAACTAGCATAGCATTATCATCAACTAGTTAGATTTATATTTTTTTCATACTTGAATGCACACATGAATTCCTTGGGATTGTGGGAACCATTTTGATTTTCCTCTAAATAACTTTGATAGAATAGAATAGCATACAGCCTTGAAGAGGACGAAGAAGGGAAAGGCATTTGGTCCTGATGACATACCAGTAGAGGTATGGAAGTGTCTAGGAGGGAGGGCAGTGGAGGTTTAAGCTGGATTGTTCAACACTGACAGGATGCCTGAGGAATGGATGTGTGTGAAGTGTTCTGTTGTGTATTCTCAAGAACACGGGTGATGTTCAGAGCTGTAGCAACTACAGAAGTAATTAGCTATTAAGCCACACAATGAAGATCTGGGAAAGAGTAGTGGAAGCTAAGTTAAGAAAAGAATTGATGATTTGTGAGCAGCAGTGTAGTTTCATGCCAAAAATGAGCAGCGCAGATGTGATGTTCGCTTTGAGAGTGCTGATGGAGAAATCCAAAGGAAGTTAATTTGTGTCTTTGTGGATTTAGAGAAAGCATATTACAGAGTGCCAAGGAAGGAATAATGGTATTGCATGATTAAGTCTGGAGTGGCAGAGAAGTACATTAGAGTGGTACAAGATATGTATGAGGGTAGAATTAGAGAGGCGAGGTGTGCAGCTGGAGTCACGGACGTGTGGGACTGCAACAAGGATCGGCTCTGAGTCTCTCCTTGTTTGCTATGGTGATGGACAAGGTCACAGATGAAGTCAGACCAGGAGTCTCCATCGACCATGAACTTCCCGGATAACATTGTAATCTGTAGTCAGAGCAGTGAGCAGGTGGAGGAAAACCTGGAGAGGTGCAGGTATGCGCTGGAGAGAAGAGGAATGAAGGCAAGTCGCTGCAAGACTGCAATACATGTGAGTGAATGAATGGGAGGCAGGTGGAACGGTAAGGATGAAAGAGGAGAGGTGGAAAAGGTGCAGGAGTTTAAGTACTTGGGGTCAACTGTTCAGAGCAATGGGGAGTGTGGAAAAGAGGTGAGGAAGCAAGTGCAGACAGGGCGGAGTGGTTGGAGAAAGTGTCTGTGGGAAATATCGTAGAACTTTATCAATACAATTAAAGAGATAATCTACTCAATACTAACCCGCTTCACACACTCACACAGCAACGTTTATAACCTTAAGATAAGGAAATAGTATCAGGACTAAATCAACTTGAAATTTATGGACTACAGTCGAAACAGTTAGAGTATCGATTTCATTACACTATATTTTGAGTTTTATTTTTTCATTCACATTTTTCTCATTTAATTTTTTTAGGGAATGTTCTTGTTTTGCTTATTGAAATTCACAGACAAAACCTGTGGGTGGATGAAGCGCAGTGCTATTCTCCAGCTCCTGCCTGAGCTTTGCGGGGGTCGACAGTAGTAAGCAAGAAATATAACTTCAACTGGTAAAAAGGAACCTTTGAACCATGTGAAACAGCAACCCAGACTTACTGGATACATGTTGAAAACATAAATGAATATCAGTTCAGTAGTGCCCGTCCTGAGCCAAAATGAGATAATGTTGTTTTTGTCTTTACTTCAGACATTCACTGGATTAATGCTACAATACTCAGATTATGTGCTTGAGAAAAACAGGTGTGCAGCACTGGAAAATAATCCCCCTATTGCTCCATTTGTTTGTTTTTTTTAAATCCCAATCCAATCCATTTCCTGGTATCATCATTTTCAGGCTTCATTTACTCTGGCAACTTAATCACCCATGAGACCAAATACTCTTCGCCGCTATAAAAAGTCTATAAGTCTGTTTATATCCTCCAAACGTCAGGGATATAATGGGATCAGTAGACATGGCCGCGTACAAACACAATAACTGAAAAACTATTTTATAGGTCATTTTTTAGTGCAAGAAAGAACTGGATTGATTTTGGGAAAGGTTAGTTGTATATTTTTGACATTAGGGGGAGCTTTATCTCCAAATCTCTCTCTCTCGATATATATATATATATATATATATATATATAAATATATATATATATATATATATATATATATATATATATATATATATATATATATATTACCTATTTTGGGATCAATTAAGTATATCAAAAAGACTGAGTATATATTTTACTCTAATGGTCCATACTTTAGTCATTGAGGGGGTCTATTTTACGAAAATCACTGTTTTTTGGACCTAACTTGACGTTTAATTTGAAAAGTTCCATCAGGGGAATTGCTTGTACAACGCAGGGGATTGGGAGATTTTTGGGGATAAAGCGTAGTTTAAATATTAAGCATCACCAGGGATGTCTGTAGTCTTTTTTCAAACGTCCCTTTCTCCATTTTGAAGAACAACGTGGAATTCTTTTAAGAGATTGTTTGGGACCCCTGGCCTTATGAGGGGAAACCGGGAGAGAAAGGATGGGAAAATAACAGAACTGATGATGCCTGCCCTACCATCACGGCCAAACGGCACAGCAACTTGTGCATTCTAAGTTAATTCAAAAGGATTAAATATGAATCCGGTTGGCGCTTACTTAAAATAGGGATTACCTTTAGACACAAAGCAGTTCTTAAAGTAATAACATTTCAACAATAACAATCCAACACTAAAAAAGGAAAGGTACCCATGACATAAATGTATGCAACTTATAAACGCCAAAACTCGAAAAAAGATTTTTGGTCATCTTCGTCATCGCCTCAATGGATAGTGCTTTATTTGTACCGGGTTCAGTGGGACTCAACTCCCTTTGCCGTCGTTCCCTTTAAGTTTCCAGCATTATCTTTCTCTCACCATCAGAATTCCCAACATGAATGTGAGATATCAGATCAAAAGGCACGAGGGGCAGTTAATGAACGCGAAAGGGCAAAGAAGAAGGAATGCAATCACGAGACCAGAGTAAACCCTCACACGTCATGTCATCACTCTGCCCTCACGCTGAGCCTGAAGGGGTCGTGACCTCTCAACTCAAACCACCCCGAGGCAGAAGCTGCCCTCCTTCTGAACAGCACATGTCAGCAGTCACAGCAACAATGGCAGAGTGTTTTCCCTGGCTTTGAGATTTACAGCACACACTGATGAGTTTAAAGACGGCACATGCACACATTGTTTTCTGAGACGGAAGCGTTAATGCTTTTATTAACACTTCCTCATTAATTATTCATAGCTTTGTCCTGTTCCAACAATTTATGTCTGACAACCAGAAGTTAGATTATCAGAGAGATATGTCTGGACTTTGTCAGAGGCAAATCAGCGGCTAATCTTTGGCGTACAATAGCACGCCTGAGATAAACCCTTTTGTTGAGGCTCTCTCATAAGAGCAACAAAATCAGCTAACAGCTACTTTCGGCTGATAATCATCTGTGTAAGTGAACGACTTGTGTCGGGGTCCCCGGAGGGAGTGAAATACTGATGTCGAGGACCGTTATGCGATGATCTGTCTCGATCTCTTCCCTCGACAAAGATAATCCTTCTAGTTCACTGTGGGCTGTGTCTGTTTGCCTCAAAGCCTCAGTCTGCAGGCTGGCAGTGGCACATTGGAGCAAAGCTGCAGGGAAGTGTGTGAAGGACAGGGAGGAATAATTGCTCGCCATGCCTGCTGGTGCCAGTGGTGATCTGCCGGCTGGGATGCGCGCCCGGAATATGTGTGCAGACAATCTGAGGGATTTTTCTCCTCGCACAGTAAGCAGGAAATGAGGTGATAGTGTGGTGTCTCTATGGAAGAGAGGAGGCAGAGCTTTGTGAGAGGATTAATTCAGTCTAGATGTCTCGATGGTTCTTCTGGAAGTTCTGGAATTGGTGATATTTTTTTTAATAAGGTTATTGGTCGGGTCAGTGACCTTAAGATTTAATTTATTCCAGCAGGGTAAAATTAAGCACAAGTTCAAAAAACTGACAATGGCAAATAATAATAAGAACGGAATATTATAAAGAGTGAAATTAGGACAAAGGGGTATCAGGGCAAGACATGAGGAAAAAAGTGAGAGGAAGATTTCTCTTGCATATTTCATCTCGAGAAAGACGCCAAAACGTCATGTATTAAGTCGAAATGTTGAAAATAAAGTCCAAATGTCCAGGAAAAAGTTGAACTAAATCAGAGGAGAAACATAGTTTTCCATTCTGCATTTCTAGAATAAAGTCGAACTATGAATTCGTAGGACAAGCTGAAGCCTTGCGGCACCGCCATCAATGGTTGTATTGATGGTTTTAGTCTCTATGTTGTGTGGATGGAGGCATAAGGGAAAAAAACATCCACCCAAGAGTAAAAGCAGACTACTTCATCACTTCCATTGCGCTCTTGCGAGGATGCCTGGAGCGACTAGGCACTGACAGAGGCACAGAAATGTATAATGTAATAATATTAATACTGATACTGCTTTGTAAATTAGACATACAACCTAAAATAATGATGAATTGAAAACAAAGGCTATCAGCTATTTTCCAATAATATTTATAAGATACGTAACTATAAGATATACATTAATCTACTATAACATTATAATCACCTGCCTAACATTGTGTAGGTCAGTGATGCACTGTGTTCTGACATGCTTTTTCTTTTCAACAATTTGTGCCAATGGCAGCTCCTCTGTGGGATCAGCTCTCACTCCTCACATGTATCAGTGACCTCTGGGCTGCCAAGAACCTGTCGCCACATCGCCAGTTGTTGTCCCTCAGACACTCTGAGAGGTGCAGGCCACTGCAGACTGGGAACACCTTACAAGATCTGCAGCTTCTATAGAAGCTCTGACTCACAATTCTGCACTTGTCAAATCTCGCGCAGATCGCAAGTTTCCTGCTTCCCACACAACTTTTAGGACAAAACGGTCACTTTCTGCCGAATATATCAAATCTACTGACATGTGCTACTGTAATCAGACGACCAATGATATTCTGACGTTTCCTTTCAGTGGTTACTCACATTCATACTATATATTCATACTTTCACAGACTCAAGTTCCTTCATGGTGTATGTTTTTTAGACTCGCACAGACATGAGGAGGATCCACACTCTGGCTTCAAGCCAAGCCCACGGCTTACTTTCTGCACCCTGCACTCTATAATAACACCTTTCATTTTAGAAATTCGATTAAAGTTAGTGGAATGAGGGTCTTCTACAGGTATTTGTCTGGAGTCAACAGTAAATATTGATGTGATGAGACGTTGGCTTAACTTGAACGAAAAATAAAACCACGCACATCTATTTTTTGAATCATGTAAATCGGAGAAGAAGGAGTCGATCAATCTCATTTATCTCTAAAGTTTCTGTATTGGACCTTCATCAGGAAAAAATGGAATGAGTGTATTTCGTTGGCAAAACTGTTGTTTTCACCGTAAATAAATCTTTGGTATGAAAAGGTGCCTTTCTAAAGACAATTTAACTTTTTTGTCACAATGAAATAAGAAATAAATGATACAAGTGGACTGAGTAATCAATAGAGTTTTTATGGCTCTGTTTTAATTTTGACTTCTTTCTCCCTGCTTTCAGTTTTATTGTTACTTTTACATATTTGCATTTTTATTTAACCTATTATGGTAAAATTAGTTTAAGGAATAATTTGTGACTGCTTTACCCGTCAACTTTTGCAGGACGCCTGAAATCTTTATGGATTTCCTGCAGTCCCTTTGCGGGGAAATACAGGTGCCACACATGGTTTTGAAAAGAAAAGGCGGATTTTAATCATGCGACCTAGTCGACATGGTCTGGTGGGTCGATTCCCACGGAGGTGACCCAGGTTTCAATCCTGAAGCTGTTGTCTCAAATTTGATAACTTTTCCACCATTTAGTGTTTCATTCAACATTTTCTGTATGTTATTCTTTCTTACGGATTTTGGGATAATTTTAAGGATTTTAAACTGGACTACAACATTCAAAATGAACAGATAATGCAATAAATTATTACTTGTTGTCCTTCATTCATGTCCTGAAATATTGTAGAGTCTCAATATTCCGGTTGTAAACACAAGAACTGCTGCTTTAAATGTTTTTCTAGTATTTATTGTAGTTAGAAATTTGCTTTTTGAAACTACTATGAGGGCTACATACAGCTTAGTATTACGTCATCAACAGGGCTGGCTTCCAGGCAGCCAGTCAGTTGTGACTGTTCATCCTAGGCCGCTTACACCAAAGAAGCAGCATTGGAGTCTGGCAGGGAGAAAATGCTGTGAGCTGAAGCTGTGACTGTGACGTCATATTAGTGGCCCTTCTTGTGCAGTCATCACTTTTTGACCCTCCTCCTCTTCTTTGCCCTACAGCTGCAAATCTTACAATGACCTCTGGCCATCCTCCATAGGCTCATGGGGAGGAGCTCAACCAGGCGCCCTGCATGCAGGTCAGGCGAGATGCAGGAAGACCAGGAGAGGAGGCAAGGTTTTAGTGGGGGGAGGGTGGTGAGGTCAGTGAACCCCTCTCCTCTGCAGGCAAACTGGTCAGAAATCCACCAGGATGAACACTTAGTCTGGACAACTAGCAGTGCCATCCAGAGAGAATGGAAGAGGACAGGGTGGGAATGAGAAAAAGCAGTAGCAGTAACAGTAAGTGTCTGTCTCACATGCTCCCCCATGTGAGAGAGATCCAAGAAGGGATTGGAGCTCCTTTATGTAAGTGTCTCTCAGCAGTCAGTGGGACTACTGGAGAGCATCACATGTTTGTGTTGCTGTCAACCCACATGGGCGCAATGAGAACGGCTCCGCTGGACCGGACCACATAGCATCCGGTCTCAAACCCCTTCTCGTCTGAGTTTTTGTTTATGTGTCCACGCTGTCGTCTGTCCGTCCCTCCGACCGTCATCGTCTTTCCATTCCTGCCACTGCTCCTTGTTTCACCCCTGGATGGGAGGGCTCGCAGCTGTGACAGGGAGGAGCATGCGAGGGAGGGGGAGGAAAGGCTGGAGGGGGAGGAGGACAGATCAGATGTGCTGACTCTGTTTCCTTGCGGACACAGCCAAGATCAGAACTGAGCCAAAGACACAAACAGAGGGCATAATATACCCCATCACAGAAGACTATCTGACCTACAGTACTTGGTCTACTGCAAGCCCATAAAGTATCTTTAAAAATGCTTTTCAGATACTATAATTACAATATAGTGTATTAAATCATATAAATAATCAGACGACCCCCCCTCCCCATCCCCTCTTCTCTCAGAGCAGCTGGCATTAATACAGAGAAGAAAAGTGTGCAGCCTCTGCGATAAAAGCTGGCAATATCTTGCTTTTCTAGCATCAGCATAATAAACTGGAGGCACAATTAAGGAGAAAAAGAGCTCAGAGCAGAAGCAATGCTCAGTGCATCAGTCCAGCTGCGGGTTGTCTTTAGGACATGGTAAAAAGGGGCAACAGAGCTTTTCTGTTCCTCGGGGGAATGCAAATGATCAGACAGTGGCACACTGGGAGGCCACAAAGAATGTGTGTTTTAACCTCATAATTGCTGCCATGATACTATTTGGGGGTCTGATATATTAATGTCTCCAAACATCACTGCTTTTGTCAACGATTCCAAGAAGCTTCCATTTCTCTGCAACTCCACCACACAGTGGGACATTCATATAAAATAAATTGTTAAAAGGTGTTTTCAAACTTTACGGCTTCACAAAATAGAACAAAGAGCCCATGTTACAAACCTTAAATTAAGAAGAAAGTTGCTGAAGTGAAGAAATAATACCTCCTAGATAATTAACAACCCTGAAAAGCACAAGGTTGGGAGGTTTTTCCCTACAGGTTTTTTTTTTTTTTCAGAGAGTTTCCTCTTGCTGAAGCCTCCTCTCTGTTCTCACTACCCCCTGAGGGGGCTGCTGCAAAGTCTGCCGCTGTCTGGCTGTTCCCATAGCAACCACCAGGTGAGGAGACAGGCTTTGAGAGCACGGCGGAGAGCATGTGACTCCCTCCACATGCTCACACAGACATAACAGTAGGAGATCTCCATCCTTTTATTCAAACGCACAAGTACATGCTGTATGTAGTCACAAAAAGGCAACGTTTGGTGACTCTGAGAACATACGAGCAGATGACCAGTCTGCCAGTCCGTCTGTTTACCATTGACTGTGTCTGTCTCTCTCCTTGATACATACACACACACACACACACACAAATACGCACACACACTTACACGTATACGTACACACACACACACACACACACACACACACACACACACACACGCTCAAACACACACATTCGCATATACAAACACAGACCACAAACACACACACAGAAGCACATCCAAACACACATAAACATACACACAAAAACACACACACACAAAGTCATACACACACACACATACAGATACACACACAGACAGATACACACACAGAAAAAAAACACGTACACTTATACACACTCTTAGACTCACGCACACACACTTGCACACACATATGCACACACACGCATACACACAAACACACACTCAAAAAGATACACACACATACACACATTCAAAAACACATAAACACAGATACATACACACAGACTCACACTCACTATATTGTGGAGTGCAGAGGACGAGGAGGAGGCTACAGGGAGGGGAGACTGATAAGTGTCATGAACACTGAACGTTAACGCCAGTCCTGCTGCAAAAGTAAAAGAAGGTCACCGAGGAATGTCAACACGAAAAAGTCATACAGACAACAAAGTATTCATCTTTCCAATCTGAATTGTGAAGCAGATGCTCCCAGTGGTGCTGAATGCAAGCTGATCTCCAGACATGTTTTTTACCGTCATCATTTCAGTTTATTATGCTAACTTGTTGGCTAATATTCGGTCAACACAAGTGGCTGAGGCCGACGGGAATTCATTAGTTTTCAAGAATTTTGTCATAAACCAAAACACTAATTAACAATCTTGTTTTCCAATTAACTAAATAGACAGTTTCATTGGGAGATGGCAACAAGCTCCATGTCCATGACACGACATCCTTTCTAAAATACCACCACAGAATGACAGAAATTCATATACTGTCGAAGACAGGAGAGCAGGAGAGTAAAAATTAAGAATGTCAATGTTTCTATCATATTTATGATGATCATCAGGGCTTATAGTTTTCCATCCGTTCACCATTGGAGTTATATTCCTTTAACCATTCCTCGTAACCACTGCAGACTGGGAACAGCCAGTAAGTCCAGCAGTTTTGGATATTCTCTGATCCAATCATCTATAATCAGACTTTGGTCCTTGTCAAAGCTGCTCAGGTCCTTGCATTTGTCCATTTGTGCTGCTTCCAAATGATCACCTTCACGACAAAAAGTTCACAGAGAGAGAGAGGGAGAGAGAGAGCAAAAGAGTACGAGGTAAAACCTTATTCTGCTGATTGCTGTAACACTTTCACCTATGACGTTACTTATAAAAGTACTTTTCTTGATGCAAGCCCAAATGCTTGCTGCACACATAATGACATATTTGTAGGATCCCACAGCTTGTTTCCATTTTGACCTCTTTAAAAGCTTCTCTTTTTTGTTTTTAGTATAGCAGCTTATAAAACCTTAATAAAGGGTTATTCCCTGTGTTTGTAGTCCATCCAACCACACAGCACCTTCTGCTAGGAGAACCTTTATGAAATGCATTCCGACGGAGAGAGGAGAACTGCTTTCCTCTCTTGTATATGTTGGGCTTTAATTCAATAGCTCCACAATGTGGTTTATCTTGCAATAAATGTGTGACCAGTGTAACCTTAAATCTATTCCAGCATTTCTGAGTGTGTCCAAACTCTCTTCTCATTTCACAAGATGTCTTCACTAAACTTAAATCATCACTCCCACCCGACCGACTTCTGACTCTCTGCTTTTTTACGTTCTCATGCTGCTGGTTTGTGGATCATATTTTATTCATGTACGTTTCAATCCCTAAATGTGGACTTGATTAAAAGTATGCTTACAAAGCATGGGCAGGAACACACACATTCCTTTGAGATTCCATAACTGTTTTAACGTGTAGGCTACAAACAGAGCGAAGAGCCACACCAAGGCTGTGTGTGTGTTTGTGCGTGTGTCTGTGTGTGTGTGTGTGTGTGCATGTGTGTGTGTGTGTGAAAAAGAGCAGGACATATAAGTGCACACCTGCATGAATCTTACATTACATGTGTTTTTAATTTTGCAACCACATGTGTAACTTCCATTTGGAAGTTTCCCCACCCATAATTGCCACTGGCCAAAAAGAAAAAAATCTTGGCTGTACCTTGGCACCAAATTCGGCTCCTGGCCACTGGGCATTGTAACTCCTTTTCCACTGAGGTGATTTCTGTGGAACACGACTCCAGAGTAGACTGGTCCGTGTTGCCGTGGATTCCGCCTGTCTGCCTGCAGGGTCTATAAATAGTTGCTGTCAGATATTTTCACTCCTGTGCTGAGCGCACACAGTGCCAGAGTAGTGTATTAATATCCACAGTGACCAGAGTCGTGCCTCAGGACAGGGAGCATAGTGCGGGTGGGGAGCTGTGAATGTGGTGGGACTCGCACAGAGCTCAGCAGGACTACAAGCAACCAACAGGCTGTCATCTTTCTTCAAGCCTCCCTCAGCAGACTGAGGGTCTGACAAAAGACTTCTTTATGTCTCCCTCTCTAGAGTCTCCCACAAAGTGAGCACACCGATGACTACAGCTTCAAGCGGGCCTGATTTGACTCACATTACCTTTTTCACCATAATTGCCTGTTGCAACTGTCGCCAAGAGATGCCAGGCAGTGCGCCCATTACACAATCAAAAAGCGATAAACCAATCGGCACAAGGCCCATCATTTTAACCATGAGTTTAAACAGCAGGTTGTAGATTACGGCTTGGTTCCGCAGCAGTTGAATTCCATTACAGAGGGCTAATATCCCTACTGGATTATCAGCCGAGGGAAAGTTCAGATTTACAGATAACCTCTCAAAGCTTCATCTGTGTGTGATTAAAAAAAAAAAAATGAAATAGAAATCAGAAGGACCTCAAGGATTAAGTGGAGATGATGGGTGATCAGGGCACATTGAGATGAACGCAATAATGAAAAAAAAGGAAAACAGAAAAGGGATTTTACCCACTTATGCTGCACACACTCATGTGCAAATAATAATGTCTAGCTACAGCCGTTCATCAATCCTGCGTGTGTCATGTGCATACACCCATCTTTTACAGCTTTCTCGCTCACACGCACATAGATGCATCCACATATCTAGTGACTGCCTTGTGTAACTGGAGAGGACTCTGCGTGCGCACTTACAAAGCATCACATGCGCAACTGAACAACGTGAGGTCAGATACAGAAACATTCATACTCAGGCGCCAAAACGCTCCACTTGTTTAAGGAAATTAAGGAATTATTTCAATTCAGCTAATTTGCATGTATTCTTCCAACACTGATCCTCCTTGCTTAAGAAACAAACACTCTCCTCTCTTACGCTATCACTTAATTTTGCCCTCAGACATTCAGACACGGACCAAAAATGCATTTCAAACGGAAGACATGCTGCAACTGTGTGGTGATATTCAACATGGTTGCATCATGTGTCTACTGTAGCATCTTGCTTCTTGTGATCGAGGAGTGTGTGCATAAAGCCTGCAGAACACTGCCCCTGGTGGAGGGGGTCGGTATAATCAAAACAGGTCTGAATGGCAATGCTGTGAATCATGGGGGAACCAGTGGTGGGTGGAAGAACACCATCCCTTTTTACTGGAATGTTGGAAAATGCAAAGTACAAAATAACAAGGAAGTATTTATGATCAGTTTTTTGTTGGAAAAATATTTCAGATTCAACTTTGTCTGTGAGGATATAGATTATGGTATTGTTATATTAAGTTATACTGGATATTGCATACACTCCGGTGGGTGTAAAAGCAGCAAATGCTACTGTAATCAGATGATACAATTTTCAGTGTTATGAAGAAATACTTCTTTTCAAAGTGGTTGCCTGTCAATTAAGTGAGAAACTTCCATAAAACTGGAGGGTTTATAAAAAAAATAATACATCAATGCAGAAAAAAAAAACACACTAAAACAAACCTTTTTGTCTCAAATGTATTGTAATCAAGTTGTAAAAAACAATAAATCCTGCATTTCCCAGATCATTCTTCCTGAATAATAAATGTAATAAGCCAGATTTAAGAAGTTCCCTTTAGAGACATAGAAGATGTACAGCAGATCTTTCTTAAAGTAAAATAAATGCATTTGAGACAAAGACCAGGCCTATACTTTCGTCCACAGCAGGAAGGGAATATACCCGAAAAGCTCCCAATTAAGCTAACATGAAAGATCTGCGGCGGCGATGAGGATTCCATAATATCCTAAATCTTCCAAGGAAATAATCATATTTAGAGATTGACCGAGCCAAGAAAGAGGCATAGAAAATCTTTACAACTAGTGACGGTGCAAAGAATCATCTTTCATTCGTGGCAAATAAATAAATAGCTGGTTTGAACCAGTCATAGTCTCTAAGAGTACCATAAATTATCCCAAAGTAAGGAGTTCAGACTGTTTCAGGTCCTACTGTAGATGGTGTCTTCATCAAATACCTGCATTAAATCTGGATTATGACAAAATTCTCCTCAGTCATGAAACGTCAGAGCTGCGGCTTCTCTCTGATTAAAGGCCTAGATATCTGCCTATTTGGCGGTATTGCGGTACAAAGTGTCACAGCCAGAGATAAGAGATTACAGTTGGCCTCTGTTTGAGTTGGTTCTGTTTGAATGCACGCAGGACATTCCAGAAGCTGTGCTGTGTGACGTCTCACATGAAGGATCACATTTCACCAGGCACGGCGCCAGCGGCTCGCAGTCACACCGCAAAATTTTTCCTGCTGCAACTGATTACTTGTAAGCATTCAATAATTCCAGGTCCAGCTCATTAGATAAAGGTCAGCGTACGCACAAGAACAACTCAGCCATCGGAGAATTCTACACATCTGCCCTTTTCTATTCTCTAGTGATGCATGTGCTTACGCTGCACTATTACAGCATGCTTGTCTTCTTTTTCCTCCACCTTCATAAACTTACACTCTGTGCTCTCCTCCTTCCTTTTCCTCCTCCTCTTCCTTCTCCACTGTGCCCAGCCTCTACTGGCGCCACAGCAGGGTCATCTGAGGTTCCAAAGCAGAGGGGGGAATGCATAGAAACAACAATCGCACGTTGCCCAGGAGGAAATGGCGAACGAGTGACACACAAAGCAAAAAACACCGACACTGACCAAAAGTAAGTCGTGTGAACAACTTTAGAATTCATTGTGTTGCTCTAACTCCCTGTGATAACCATCAACTTAAATCCACTGACCAGTGGTCTGCTTGGTAACTCCTGAGAGACAACAGCAGAGGGTGCCCTGATGCGGTGCTGCTGTGTGCTGACAGAGGAGGAACAAAGGTGACGCTGTGAGTACAAACTCTGCACAAAGACAGGAAACCTGATATTCCAGCTCTCGACATGGACCGACTCTGGAGGGAGGGAGAGTGTGAGCTGGTGTGTGATATCAGCAGCAGTGCACATGAAGTGCTGCAGGACTCACTCTGCTTTCCTTTTTAGAGTGCATCTGCAGCACAATTAATCACCCGTTGAGTAAACTGTCAGAGCTTCACCTGCTTTCACATGCACCCTTCTTCAAAGAGAAGAATATTTAAACACATGCACATCAAATTATTTGCATCCATATACAATAAAGAAGAAGCTTTTCTTTTCCTGCAGTCAAGCCAAGAAAGATAAATACTTTCATTGACAGATCAATGCTGTCACTTTCTCTGATTGCTGCACAAGAGATGTGTTTGTGTGCAAGTACAGTTAGAGCCGAGCTTCTGCAGGCCGCCCCTGACCCAGCATTGTTATGTGAAACCCTGGGCACCATGCTCCAGTGCTCAGCTATGCCGTCGTCACCCCCTCTAGGCATGAAGCAAGCCCAGCCTTTGAGTAGCCAGAGAGCGACTGTCCTCCTAAGCCTCGCAAAGCAGCTTAGAGCTCCGGTTGCCTCCATGGTGGTCACATGTGTGAAACGTGCACTCTCACTGACACACAAACACATGAGGCAGTCTTGTGCACGGCCCGTGGTGCGAAAGGAGGGGCTTGCTGGGATTCATGTGAGCAAAAAGGGGAAGGGTTAGGTCAAAGTCACTCCCACTCAGCTGTACCTAGGCACGTTTCCCCTCAGGCACAACACACTGTGCAAACACCTGCAGAAGAACATGCCCACAGACAGAGAGAACAAACACACCATCGCTCGTGTTCTCCCCGGGGAAGAGGGAGTGTTCCTTTAAATTATAGCCATGTGTTGGTGGAAGGCTGGAAAGAATAGTCTTTTCCAATGACACATAGATTCCCTCTTAGCTTCTTCCATCAGGCAGTGAGAAGAAACCAACTGAGGAATACTTTAGTGGAACTCAACTTTAGTTTCCTTCACTTTTCTCCAAAACACAACATAGCTCCGGTGAACTGTTGCACCTAATTAGAGCCACACACAAGCAAGATGAGCTTTTAAGTTTCTCTGACAATGGAGCAAAAGCGTGTTTATGTTGTCTCTGTGGCCATGTGGATGTCATCAGCGTCCGTGTGAACTCTTGCTAAGCTCTTAGCAAAGAGAGGGATTGGTCATTCTTTGATTTGGGTCTCAGCGTAAGAATAAGTGTGCTCTTTTCATTCCTCCTTTTCTTGTTTCTTTTCATCCTCCTCAATTTTCTCTGCAAAAGGAAAACTGAAGACCCGGCCAACAGCAACAAGCAGCAGAGAGATGAACAAATGAGAGGGTTCTGAAATGTCTCGAAATCTGTGTTAAAAACTCCAGAGACTGTTTCCTGTGGGATAATGCATGAAGTATCATACAAACATATAGGTTTCATGATTATTGTAACGAGAGTGCTAATAAGGAAAAGTTGTTTTTGTAGATTATCAAACTTGGTATTCATGTTTTTTCATGATTTATTCAGGCATCATCATACACACAGTCATTCATGTTCATTTGTTCATGTCACGGTACAAGACATATTTTTTTGGCGCCATAGTTTATATGGCTACAATACATGAAGCTCAGATCTGCAGCTCCCAGCTAATGATGTTTGCTCAATTGCCGTACCTGACCCCTCTGTAGAGGGTCAATAAGATTATCAATGTCATCAATGTCATCAGTTGTAAAGACTGTCATCTGCCAGACATGCCATCAAGCATTAAGCCAAAGTCGAGGTCTAGGCCGATAAGTCACACTGTCACAGCACTGAGGACTCTATTAGAATAAGAAATGTGTGTTTGGAAACAATGTAAGTTTCTTTTTTGAAGAGGATTGAGGAACGTTGATGACCTCGCTACTATGGTATCTGTCACTCATTCATTCATTCATTCATTTGTTCATTCGTTCATTCGTTCGTTCGTTCTCTTGTTCAATTGTTCATTCGTTCATTAATTAGTTCATTCATTCATTCAGTCTTTTGTTCACCTTGCAACTTTTTAAGTTATTGATATAAACTTGTTTCTTTTCTGCTCATTATTCTTTGTTTTTGTTTCTTGTAGAGGTTTGATTGGTCTGATTGTAGAAAACAGCTTTCCATTCATTTTCTCTTAATCTCTGATAAATTGAGCTTCATCTTGGTATCATCTGACCAGAAGATGACCTCAGAGATGTTTCCTCTTCTGTTTCAGTGTGGTGTTTGGCACCAAAGGAAGATGTGTCTGTAATCAAAACGATCTATAGCTAATGGATTTTGTCGTGAAGATATTTGATTTAAAAAAATGTAATTTTCTCCAAAAAGTCACTAAATGTAAACATAGACAACCTCAACCAGCACATACTGTGAAGTCTCACTGGAGTTAACAGCATGAATCATTAACACGCACACACACCACAAACCAGTGCTGAGTCACACACACTGGCCTCTCTCCATATCACGATTCATATGATCCATCCCAGCCAAACTCATGACTGTGCCTGTGAGATGCATGGTGTGTGTATGTGTGTGTGTGTGTCAACCAGCAGGTCATCCAGCTGGTATCACACCATGTGTGGAACACCAAAGACTTCAGACTGGCATCTCTGTGATGCAGACGGGATCCTGCAGAAATGAAAAGTGTGTCTGCAGCAGGGTGAAGTGAGGTACCAGACCTCGATCGCCTTGTGATGACGAGACTGGGAGTTTGTCTGCAGCAGGGTGAAGTGAGGTAACAGACCTCAACTGCCTTGTGAGGACGGAATATTTCTCTACTACGTGATGGACAAATAAGTCATGCCCATGCATTCATTTCACCGTTTGTGATAAAATAAGTCTATTTGTGCAGCACTGGGGGAGCATTAAGCAGCTCAGACCTCCACTATCTGGTGTCTGCTCTCTCCTGTGCAGTCTGGTTTATTTATTGGACTGAAATAGCCTAGCTTGGCCTTAAATAGCCCCACTGTACTGTTCCCGGGTAACCCATATGAGAATATGACAATAAAGAGCAGTGTGTTTCTGTGGTGTATAGCTCCGCCTGCTGGACAGACATAGAATGTGTGCATGTGGCACAAGAATGGCAAGTCCACTTGAAAGGCTGTTTCTCTTTTTCACCTTCAAACACAGGAAGCCATGCATATGAGCCTATGAGGTCATTCCACATTCATGTTTTCTTTAGCAGCACTTCGCCGCTCTCCAACGTAATTAAAGCTCCTTAGGTCTCCTTCCAAATGCTGCAGACTCAAAAACAGCTGGCTGGTGTAAGCAAGTGTGTTTAAAAGACAGACCAGGCCAGTAAACTTCCCCCTAATAACAGTGCACAGTTCACAGTCAAAGACGGCACATTGCATATTCCCTTTCATCTCCGCAGTGCCTCTGAGACAGAGTGGGTTTTGAAGGGAGGAATGAGGGTTTTAGTCAGAGGAGGGGCACAAGAGGGGGATACAGCCTGGCTGAATCTCCTACTTTTGCCCCAGGGGTGTGTGCTACTGCTGTATCTCTCTCTTTGTCTGAAGACTGATTAACAGAAAGCAACACTAAAGAGAGTGAATATGAATTCTGTGCACTGACAAAGCCTTCTCTTGTCTCAAATCCCACTGAAGTTAGAAAAGACAGGGGGAATCTAGATAAAGGACACTACAGCGATAGAGTAAAAGAAAAAAAGAAACATTTCCAGAACTCAGATTGTAACTTAAATAAATGTATATCTTTTCAAAAATGAAGCTGATCCCCAAAAGAAAGTACAATTAAATTGTGATACAGTTATAATCTGGTAGCTCACATAGATTAATATACTGGTTTATTATTTTGTGGGCGTTTATATCATACATGAAAATAAACTCTGGATTCCACAGAGTGGGGAAAAAAAACAATGTCCAACTATATCCTTGAGAAATATCATCTTCAGAGAATTGAAATGATGCTAAAAGGAAGTGCTAAACTTGTGTCATCTATACTTTATGATGACATTATGTCAGTTTGTTGTCAGCTTTCTCTGCTGGCCTCAAGTGGCCTCAAAGGATAATTGCATCCGTTATAGAACCCATCCAGAAACGTAGTGGATATTTGCATACAGTATAGTACATATAGGATATAAAGCATGACGTATAGTATGTGTACTGCAGTGTGTAATTGTTTGTATGATAGGATGAGAGATAAGACACTTTATTCATTTAGTAGGGGGACATTCAAGTGTTACAACAGAACAAATGACAGCAGAGGAGACCAGTGAAGGGTGGCGTGTCATGACAGTGTTAGTGATATGCTCCTCAGTCTGATGGCAGTGGTTCAAATGATATGATGTGTGTATCTATCAGTAAACAGCAGGGCATGAAGAGCCTGTCAGGGAATATGCCTCTGCAGCTGTTCACAGACTGAACCACTGGATGAGAGGGGTTCCCCTGATGTCCAGAAGTTTGGACAGTGTCCTCCACTCAGCGACAATAATAAAGTGCAATTCCATTTTATTCTATTATTCTATTCTAGTGACAACTTTCAGGGTGACTTCAAGGACGACCCCAACCGTCTCCAATTAGTCAATCATTTGGGCATCAGCAGCTTTAACACTGTTTCTGCAGCACACACTGGAATAACACACAGTTATGTGCACATTCCATGCTGTTGTGAAAACCCCATCCTGATTTCTTCCTTTGTTTTCTTCTTATTCTTGTGTCTGATCTGATTTTACATGAAGCAAAGGAAACCTGACTAATGAAGGACAAAATATAACATTAAATACCAATTATTAACAGTCCTGTAAAGTCAAGTCATCATTTAACTTAACCATTTTCAGAAACTGGGAGGTGGCTACAGGTGGAGGAGTCTTTGAACAAAAATGAAAAAAAAAAAAGAGAAGAACAATTTGGGGATCTCCTTTATAAATCAGTGCGTTGGATCCATTGTAAAAGTGTACGTGTTCACTGGTGCATGGCGTCCTCAACACATTCAAACTCCCAAATTAAACTGCAGAAACATTTACAGAATAACAGATTTATAAATTTTTCTTGATAAAATATTTTCATGGAAAATAATCAACTGTAATGAGATTAGCTCCATCTTTTCGTAAAGCTAGTTTTTTGAAAACTATTTGACCCTTAATAGATATTATTTTTGGTCGTATCAGATAACATAATTCTGTACAGTAAGTCTTCACATGCCCCAAAAAGTCCTACGTATTTAGCAGGACTGTCTCAATGTCAGTGATTAAGACTTCCTCCTTGGTGGCCCCCAGGGCTCCATTCTAGGCCCTGTAC
The DNA here is from genome assembly GCA_037951165.1 of Lophius americanus. Taxonomy (NCBI): domain Eukaryota; kingdom Metazoa; phylum Chordata; class Actinopteri; order Lophiiformes; family Lophiidae; genus Lophius; species Lophius americanus. The sequence continues at coordinate 3,979,550 of JBBDHG010000011.1, read as the reverse complement.
TCTTTAGCATATACTTGCTACCTATCAGTCACATTATATGGAGACTCAAAATGTTCTCAACCAAACGGCTGAGCAGTAGATGAAAGGCTTAAGATGAATTCTGGAGTAAACACATTAAGTTGGAATGCATTCCAAGTCACATTACTTTTAGTTCAAAACCTATTTATTTACTTTTTTTTCAATTTATAAATCATTCCTTTTGGGTTTTTTTGTTATAATTTTTTTTTCCTTTTAAGATTTTCCAGCGCACAGAACTTCATATTTTCACTGTAGGAGAGATATTTCACCACAAGATGGAAATGTAGTCAAACTCATCTGAATTTTACAAGAGGACAAAATGATATATGCACCACAGTTGTAGCAATGCCAGTATAAAATAAGCACATTACTGCACTCTTACTCAGGTGTGGCATTTGTTTTAATAAATGTTTCAACCGTATATCATCTCGGACTTCCTGGAAAAGCTCTGCAGCAGAGCCCACATTTCTCTTCTTTGCTGTAGCAGGTGTCAGGGGGGCCTATCCGGGGTCAGTTTAGAGGATGACATCATGAAAGAGCAGAGCTTCCTGTGGCTTTTTCTGTTGCTGGTGAATCGTTGCTTCATCCCAGCAGGTCGTGGAATTCCTGGGTGGAGACAAAACGCTTGTCTCCTCATTAGAGGTCTCAGTGGAAGCAGTGGAAATCTAAACAAGGAACAAATAACCTTTAGAAGAAGCCGTAACAAACCTCATAACATTCTATATTGACTCAGCCTAACTATTTCTAAGAAGTTATTCATGTTCTCTAAAATCAGATACCAGAGAGACTGAACAATGAAGATAAATAGTGTTAACTGTTTTTCTGGGCTCAGTAATGAAACAAGACACATTTCCTTGTTTGAAATCATGTGAGCTACATTTTGAGAAAGTTATACTTATGGTTGGAACATTACAGATGAGAAATGGTATTTTTCACAAAAAGCTCCCCTAATGAGTAAAATGTGAGCTATCATAATGAAATAATATATAATCAAGATAAATCTCCTTGTGTAGATTTATATGAGCCAATTCGGACGTAATCAGATATATGGCTGATGGCAGTAACAGTCAAAAGACTCTGTTTCTAGCAACAACAAAAAAAAACCTATTGAGTGAAATATGAACAATTACAGTTAATTGTGACAACTACATGTTAGATCTATTTGAGGCGGTTCATATGAGGTAAATTCTGACTGAATTGGACCGATGGTTAGGAAGTAATGTTCGAGAAACAGTGTTTTGGTATGAGAGCTCCCCCTAGTGAGTGACGTGTGAACTATAAGAGTTAAATTTCATGCAGGACAGATCTCTCCAGTCGATTCATGTGCACTAAATGTGGACTAGATCGGACTAAAGGTTGAGAAATTACAGCCCAAAAACATTTGGAGATAAAGTCCTTCTGGTGGTGAAAATATGCAACTGACCTCAAACTCAATCCAGTTCTTCCTCGCACTATAGGGGATGTAAATTTGAAAATGATCCATAAAATGTTGTTTAGGTTATCATTTTGTATCTGCGGCTGCTGCTCCGAGATGACAATGCGGCAATCTCAATTTCTGCAATCTGCTGCACGTTGCATCGTTTCTCTTACATTTTCCTATATTTTTGACACCTTTTCAAGATGCACGCCGATTTATTTGAAACACTGTTGAAAGAATTGGTTGTTTGTGCAAAAATAAGAAGAGAGTTTGTCCCCACTCTTCAGAGATTTTCACAATAAAATACATCAGCCTCTGTATTGTTAATGAAGTCTTCTGGTTCGGTAGGACTGCACATTGACAGCGCTCACATGCTTTTATATGTTCACATGCACTGTTAATCTGTAACTTCACAATCTTTGTAAATCAGGGTATCTTGTGACCGATATCTAAGATGATTGTTCTCAGACTGGCACAGCAGACTCGCTCAGTTTAAACATGCATCTGTTTTTCTTTTTCCAACTCATTTAAAAATAATTTTATCCAATTAAATCTTGTGTTACTTCTCAAAGATCAAATGATTGTTTCCCCCGACACTAAACATTAAGGATTGTCCTAAAACTCAATGAAGATAAACCATGTCAAACATAGCACAAGTCTTAGACAGAGTGATTGCAGGTGCCTTCGTCCAGATTAAAGAGACAGGTTCTAAGCCGTTACAAGCAGCGATTCGTAAATGCACTGCATATCCTGTCATAGACATTTTCTCAGGTCATTTTCTACACTGTGAGGGAGTGTGCTGATGAGGAAGAAAAAGGACTTTGCTCACAATCGCTTCACATCGTGTGCAAGTCTTGTGATGCTGGTGAAGTGTTTGTGACTGTTGCAGAGAGCAGGCATTGACTGATAGCTGTCAGGTAAGGATCCGACTCAGAATTCTTCTCATAAAGTCCAAAAGAAGTAGTCGTATCATTTCATTTTCATGCCGGATGGATTGCAATTCTTCCTCAGGGTTAAAATGTGGGTTGTTTTTTTCAGGAAATTAAAAGTAAAGCCAGTTAAAACAAATTATTTTGGGTTTGAAAAAAAAAAATTTTTTTTAATTAAAGGGAACATTTGTTATGATCCATGGCAGAGAAAACGTACAGCATTGATGGAGCACCACTATTCTTAATGTTTCTTAGGTGATACAATTTTGGGCAAACTGTGAGCTGCTGTCATGGAATGGAGGAGCAACCTGAGGCGTACCCAGTCACTGAGCGTTGCCTTGTCATGTGACCAGCCTGTCTGGATGGAGGCAGAGCGGCGGGACAAGACGACTGTGTCCCATCTAATAGCCAGGTGAAATAAGTATCTTCTTCAATCCCACTCTGAACATCTTCAACAACTTAACACTTTGTCCAACTCTCTGTTACCTGCATGAAGTGCTTCTGTGTTAGCAGTTGACTGAAATGGCCTTGGTTTGATTGACAGGTATCAATCCACATCGGGCGGGAACACACCTAATCAGGAAACCGTGAGAAATAGTGAACCAAAACCAAAGCAGGTGTTAAAACAGGTGTCCAGTCTTAAAATGAAATGTTTGAGCTGTTTGATTAATGCAGGAACAATAATTAATAAGCTATTTTATGTGTGTGCGTGTGTGTATGTGTGTGTGTGTGTGCAATGTCAGATAATGACTTCTCTATCTGAAAGCAACGAGTCTCACCAGGAGGCTCTGATCTGGAGGAATGAGGAAAATTCAGAGAAGGAAAGGTCTCGAGCAAAGACCACATTGGTGCGCAGTAAGTCAATGGGGAGTCTTCAAACCAGTGCTGGTTCCATCCAGGTCCTGAAAGCTTTGTTCGAGTCAAAGGCGGACACACAAACCAAGGCAGACAGCGACCTCAGACCTGTAAATGTTCTATCGTCCTATAAGGAAGCAGACATCGTGAATGAGGATGATGAAGTGATGAAGATCTTTGCAGGGAAACCAAAGCTCCAAATTCCTGTTAAGACTGTAGTTAATGGTGAAAAAGATGATCATCCAGCGAGGAAGGTAAGTAGTCCTACGCATTCACAGCACGGAACTTTATCTCTATCTTCACGGATCAGAATCCAATATAATAATAAACATTGACAGGAAGAATTATTTTACAAATGTTACGGATATGATACAGTACGAGAAGAAACAGTACGATATGATATAATACAGTGAGATACAATAAAGTACAACACAGTATGATACAGTTCAGTACGATTCAATGCAGTATGATATGATACAGTACGAGAAGATACAGTACGATATGATATGATACAGTACGACATGATATGATACAGTACGACATGATACCGTACGACATGATATATGTCGTACTGTATATATATAATCAGTCCACATCCAGGATGAACATCACACATGGCCACATATCTCACTTACATAGTTGCAAATACAGTATACATATAATAGTTGCATTACATGAAAAAACAGCACGATATTTCACATTGTTGATTCTCAGGCCCATGATGTGATTATATTATTGTTTGTTTAGAAGATGGTACAAATTTGCTCTTGAAAAGATGGAGTCAACCTTTTGGGAATGTTGTGTGCGTGGGTTCTCTCCAGGTAGACCCTCAGCATGTCTCCCAGCCAGGATGCAAATCCACCTGAACTGGTTGAATGATCAACGGGTGCTGTTGTTGAATCATACTACCTTCATTTCTCCAAAGGCAACGAGAGAATGTTTGCCCAAGTTAATTAACATATTTCTCTGGACTTACCGCCTAAAAAAGTCATATTCAAACACAGATTTAAATAGAACTGGTTTGAAATCTTCTCGACCCCGTTGCCATCGCACATCATAACCTACTTCCAAAAATAGAATCACTTCATTTTGTGACAGGGAAAAGGGTCAACATGGCAGTAACAGTTCATCATCATCTCTCTCTCTCGCTCTCTCTCTCTCTCTCTAGGTGGTGAAGCAGACCCGAGTGGAGAGGAGAAAAACAGTAGGGGGGATTGATTTTGAAACAATTGCAGCCTCTCAAGCCGGTGAGTTCCAAACTGCATCCTGCTGAGTGAGTGCTGTGAACCGCAGCAAACCCGACCTCTAAGTGTTCCCACCTACTGCAGAATAAAGCTGGAAATGAAAGGCTGTCACTCTCAGGAGCAGTTATCAGTTTAATTTACATTTAAACTTTTTTATTTTTTATTTTCAGATATTTAATTTGCAGACGCACAACAAACAACAAAAGCTAAATATGAAGCCCCCAGGTGAAAATTACATTCATGGATTAATGGGGGCAGGACTGACAGGTTTAGTAATATAAACTTTATCTTTAATTTCCTTATAATCTGGTATATATACATAATTTATCTATTATTGATTCAAATTCGTTGTTTTTAAAGAAAGATTTCAAGTGCAGGTCCGTTCAACACAAAGCAAGCGTGAATTCAATTAAACATGAAAATAATGTAGCTTTCATATCAAAAGAAGTTTATCAACAATGATTGTCTGTGCTATTTATTTCTATTTTAGTAATTCATAAACTCACTTAGCAAAAAAAGTATTATCTTAAAACAGTCCTACTTTAAGGAAGTTAGAAAAATCCATAAAATAGACTGAAGTAGTTTATTCTCTCCCTGTTGTGTAAACATTTTCTGCACGTTTATATTGTCCCTTCAAAAGCCCTTTCAAAATAAACTTCAAAGCAACACATCAAAATAAGAACAATACTATTAAATTACTGATGCAAACATATGCAATTTGGTCAGATTCAAAAGAAAATTAATGTTATATAACTGTATTTATCTATTTATTTGGAACCCAATTAGTACTACTCAACCTGGGGGGTATTTCCAGAAGAGGGCTTAACATACTCTGAGTTAGTAACTGAGATCGAGTTTGACCTAGCCTGGGATAAGAAACTCGGGATATCCGCTTTCAGAACAGCTGACATGAAGTGGTTCAATCGACTCAGAGTTGGTTTATCACCGGGTTGAACTCGTGCATGCAGACTATAAAAAGCCATCAGCAATGAATCTCAGATACTGTGATTCTCCACGGTCGCCATACTTCACATTTATAATATCAGTCACTAGCTTTTTTCCCCCAATAGATTCAATATTAAATATAAAAGAAGTTGTAGAAGAAGCTTCTGTTTGTTTGAGATGTACGGTTTGAGAATATCGTTAAAAAAAGCTTTGGTATACAAGCAGGTTCAATGGGGATTCTCGGTCCTCTCCTGACGTCATTCTATTAACATGACAAATGCTTTCAGACAGGAGTCAGGAGCAGCCTCCGGGGGTCCAGAGTCGCCTCGGACTTACTTGTATTAAACCTGTCAGCGAGCAGGTTGGGTTGACAGAATAAGGTACCTCAGTAACCTAGTCAGAACTCAACTTATCACGCTTTCTAGAACGGAAAACACAGAATTATCGTCATGTTAGGTTTGACCAACTCGGAGATTCCGCAAAGCCACCTCCTGAAATCCCCCCTGGGGTCCACACAAGTCAAGATGATATTATATGGAAAACAGACGGTGAAAAACAAAACAATAGCATAATTAAAATCCAAGGTACAAGGAAAAAACAATGTCAAACTACAGCTAGCCCACTCAAAACGATAAGAATTAATCAAAATCATTGGTAATGATAACAACTAAGACAAAGTATCTTAATAATAAGACAAGATCAAACGATAAAAGCACCGCTGAAAACAGCTGATACAATAGCTGAGAAATTGAGGATAAAATGAGCTAAAAGCTGAAATAAGTTCTGATATTATGTGGTGAAAATAAAATAACAAAAATAATAATTATTATTATTATTATTAACAAATAATATATAATAATATAAAATAATAATAAAAGGAAAATCATGATTTCCCGTTAAGCACCAAATGATATTGTAATCTTTATAAAACATTAGGAGGAATGACCAACCTATGAAGTAATGTGTGTCCAAAACACAACTTTTCATCTCCCACATTAGCAAATGATAATATGTTTAATTTTGTACATTACCCCCTTAACTTCCTCATGCAACTAAAAAAAACCCAGGAAGTAGTTTCCCCTAGTTAACATTCCCAGAAAGCCCACTCTGACTCCGATGACTCAGGTTAAAGCTGCGGGGTATGAGCGAAAGGGAGGAGGAGATGAATATCAACACAGTGACTATGCAAGGAGTCATGACTGACTCAACCTGGTGTGGGCATAGTGGGCAACACGAGAGAACAGGACCAAAATAGCCGGCATAAGAGCTGGAGGGTGAAAGGTTCAGCTGTCAGTAGGACAGGAGTGGGAAAAACAAGGGGGAGTGACCTAGAGTGGCAGTGACACCAATACAAGAGAGGAAATCAGACTTAAACACCGTCACAAAGACTTGAAGGAAACAAGAGGACAGGGAAGCCAGAGGGAACTGTTCATTCTCTGTGAGTACAGTGTGTATTTCAATCGGTGGAGAATGGTTGACGTGTGTGATGAGGAGAAACAACCTGAATCCAGCATCTATATAATGTCACATGCTGTCAGAAACTCCCCTTGACCTTTAAACCTAAACAGCTTATAACTGTACATTTAATAAATTGAGGGAAATAAAAGTTTCCTCCTGTGAAAGCTGCACCAGCAATTTAATGACATTTCATTGTTTAAATGCTACTGGAATTCACAAAATCCTTACACGTGTGGCTAACATCCAAGTGTCTGTTTGGGCGTCTGCTCCCGCTGCTGCTGGTTCATTGATTCATTGTCTGTAATTCTGTCAACACTTTAAAGACATAGTTCCTTTTGCTCTTCATTCTTTAGTCATTTGTAGCTGCAGTGAGTTCCCTGTCGTCTGTGCCTCTCAGTATCAGTGTCATCGGAGTCGGGTATTCGCTCCTCATAACCACAAGTGGTACATTTATAACTTGACCGTAGGACAGCTGTGACCCTAAATGACAAACTATTAACATGCAGTTTAGTGGTTTCAGTATGGATTAAGAAATGATATGTATCTTATTAAAATGAATGATTAGATTGCTCGTTATAAATAACTCTCTACTCCTCTACTACCCTTTATAAATGATTTTAAATGGTTTATAATTAGTTTATAAATGAAAACACCTTCTAAGTCATTAGTTAAAGTACATAAACAGCCTGTTACATAACTCTCACTCTGGACAATCATTGCTCACTATTTGGCAAGCATCATGTCTCTGACACCCTTTATATCTAATGAGTTATTCCAGCTTATTAAGGATTTGTAGAGTGCTTATAACTTAATCAGTGAACTGCATAGAAGCCGTTTATAAATACTTAATAAGGGGAGTCTTATTGTTAAGTGGTACCACTATTCTCCTCAACTCAAGTTTGTTAAATTGTAATCCATGGCATTAAACAACTGTGTGTGGTCTCTCTGCAGATGAGAAGAGGAGGTCAATTGCAGATTTCAGAGACAGCTCCTTCATCCAAACCAAGGAGAAATTGTGTGTTTCTGTCAAAGCTATATCTGCGCTCTACCTGTCAAAGGTGCAACCTCAGGGATCCAACCACAGCCCACAGAAACTGGTAAACATTTGTTAACTCATTCTAGCCGCTGCTCTCTTTCAGTGTTTAGCCCAATCAAATAAACATGACATGGCCTGCCAAGTAAACAAGACGAGACAAGGCAACTTTATTTATCTAGCATATTTCAGCAACAGGGCAATTCGAAGTGCTTTCAATCAACAGCAACAATCAAGAACTAGTGACAAGGTGCAAAAGAAAAATAGAACATTGCTAAAAGCAGATAGTAAAACATTAAGATTGATTAAAAAAATTCAACAATGTTTCACAAAGTGGATTGGTTTCTACTAACTGTAGTTTATAACCGATAACACATTAGAGCGCATATTACTTCAGCAAGAAATAAATATTATTTCCTTCCAGGTGCAAGACCACTCATCTGAATCTGGGAAAGGCGTCAAACTGATTAAGGTAAGTGAGATTTGCACCAGATTTATATGCATGATAGTGTGCACTGGACATGCATTGTCATAATAACATAAGTATCCTCCATATGCTATTATATACCATATGGTCCATGAACTGCACTCTTTCCCCAAAGGGAAAGAAATGATATTAGAAGCAACTTGTTAATGACTGTGGTCCACATTTCCGGTTTTCTTTGGAACCCAGCTGCCCACTAACCCACTGACACCTGGCATGCGGAAAGCAAATCCTCTGGCAGGATGACGGTGACAGAAGCACGTCTGCACATGCTTGAAGCCATGAGCATGATTTTAAATGCCCACTTATAAAGGACTCAATAATTAGAGTGTTACTCTGTTCTTCAAAGATGGCTGAAGACTCCCGGCAGAGAAAAGTTAACCTCCTTTTACACGCTTCACCTGGCCATCAAACCGGCCCGGAAGGCACGTCTGAGGAAAGTTTCCAACAATCCATGCCATCCCAACTATCCAAGGAAAAGTTACACCAACAGCGGCAAAAGTGTGAGCTGAGAAGGCTCCTGAGGCACACTCACCCAGAGCTGAAGGAGCTGGATGATGTTGTGGATGAGGAGCTTGCTGAGGTTCTGAGCTCAGAACCTGGGGCGACAACTGGTGAAACTGGATATGAGGGAGAGGTCCTTTCAAGACGCTTGATATTTGAGAACTGTGTCAAAGTGTCTCCTTTCACTGCAAAGAGGCACATGACACTGGGAACAGTGGGAAGAGGCAATATCAGCACAACATCCGTTGTGTCTGAGGAGCATGAGAAGAAACCAAAGAGTGAGAGTGAGAGTGTGAATGTGATTATGGAGGGTGAGGAAATACTTACGTCTGAAGAAGTTCCTAACACAGAGTGTGAGGAGGAGATGAGAAGAATAGATGTTCAGGCGACCAGAAGGATGTTTGAAAAGCAATCCGTGAACACACGTAAACATCATCCAAAGGATAAACTACAGAATGCTACATTACCCGGGGTTGGGTCAGGAACGATCCAAAACAAAAAACAGGAGAATCTACTCAGTGAGAACATTAGCAATGCAAGAACCAGATCTCACGATGTGACTGATCTACCACGTGAACATCAGCCATCAGTTAATGTTCTTCATGAGTTTTCTGGTAGAGAAGAACTTTTTAGTGGTGAAACGGATTATAAGGATGGGGCAACAATCCCTCCTGATCCAGAAAATTCTGGGGAAATCATCCAAACAAGGGTGACACTTTTCCATAACAATCCATTTATCACGACAAACATAGAACGAGAGCATTCCTCGGAGCAGACGTCAAAACCCCACAGCCCCGCGAACAACGGTGGGGAAGCTGAAGACTCCCTGAAAACTAATGTCAAGAGCAGAACGCATTTGTTTGAATCAATGCCGTTTGACAGAATCAGGCATCAGAACCAGGATGATATAGAGACGATGGTTGAGAACATGAGAGAAACACTGCATGTTCTGTACAAAGTTGATGCCATACGTTCAGGAGGCTCAATCATTGAAGTGAACGAGACGATGAACGCTAAAAAGGCGATGTTCACAGTGTCAGAAGGTGGGCCTGAGATTAAATATGATGAGGTGGCTGAAGGCGGCGCACGGAACTTCATACTCCACCTACTACCACGCACAAACCTGAAGCCTCAAATCACTTACCTAAAGGAAGATAATAAAGGAGGTACACAGGCCACAGTGGTGAATGTACCTGTGCACCAGCATCTCTTCGGCACCAACCAAGACACTGAGTTTAAAACTGCCAATGTGACCCAGGTCGTTGAGGATATTCTCAATCAAGACAACTCTCTGAGGAAAGGGGTGATCATTCAGGAGGGATTGGACCACCGTGCTGAGGTCATTGTTTACTCTCTCTATTATTATTTTGATGAGGAGGATGTGAAAAGCTACTTTCCTCCCCGAGAGGCAGTTTATAATGAACCAGAACCAGAAACAGTAGAAGTGTGCAAAACAGACATTCAACAGCTAATAAAAGGTTCTGTTGAATCAACCATAAACTGCCTTCTGGAAACTTCTAAAGACCAAACCAGCCAAGGATTGATACGGCCTGAAATCACAGAAAAAGGGAATGTGAAACTGTTCAAAAGTTGTATTGAAAAGGGAGATTTGGAGTATTTGAAATATCTTCAGGCTGAGCCAGCAGTGCAAGAAGAGCTCCCCACTAACCGAGATGTGGCTGGAAGAGGTACTGAGCTCCATCGTGAACAGAAAGGAGATCATGCCGAGGAGAGTGAATGGGTCCCTGTGGATGTTAAGAAACTGAAAAACATGTTCTCTGGAGATCAAAGACCCCCCCAACCAAAGCAGAATGCATGCACAAGATTTGTCCAGTCTACCACCATTTCTCCAGCACATGGAAAGAGCCAATCCTCTACGGAATGCAATGCTGGAGTTTTCTCTGATAAACAACCAACGGAACCTTTATGGGAGTGTGATACTCAAAGACTGAAAGTATCTTGCAACTTTACAGTTGTGCCACAAGGATCAGGCCAACATCTTGAGACACAGGGTGATGACGGTCCCCATAAGGCTGAATTAGTGGAGCTGGTAGACGACAAAATTGCTAACCTTCAAACGGCAATACATGATCTCCAACAGGCCACAATCGAAGCCGAATCTTTGCTTCACTTGTCACGAGAAAAACTTTCATGCATTAACTTGAGAGTAGAAGCAGAATTACATCCAGAAAATGAGGTCCGAATAGACGACCCAGTCATGAAGCCAAGGTGGGATGAATGCCCCTCAGCCTCCAACATTACATCAGAGCATAAATCAGATTCTAAAATGGAGAATGGAAACACGTGTCATAAAGACACTAATTCCGAAGATACGCAAACCAACGAAGCGTGCAGCAAAATGTATCAAACATCCACAAAGGAGGCCCAGGACTCTTTTATGAGGAATGCAGATAACTCAGAAACAATACCTGCACAGCAGGAGGGACAAGAAGTCATTTTTCAGGGTAAACTTCAAGCCGCCTTGAATTCCCTGGAGAAATCCAACTTAAATGTCACAAGAGGAGATTTCAGGGAGGCTATGATATACAGACAGTCTCCTAGATCGGGTGAAGAAAGATCAAAAAATGCAAATGCATCTCTTCAAAAGCACACAGAGGAGGGACTTTGCCCTCTGACTGAACTTGAATCAAATCAAGAAAAGCTGAGACAAGAGGTTTTTGAAGCAGGCGTAGATCCCCTGAAGCAAACTGAAATCTCCAATAAAGAAGTGACATGTGCTCTCTTAGAGGACAGGAGGCCTGTCCGTTCAAAACCAGCCATCCCACCTAAACCCGAGCATCTGAAATTAAAACATGTTCAATCAACTACAGCAAAAAATCTTGAAGTAACCCAGATTGATACTGTGACACTCGGAGAACAAACTCCTCCAACCCTGGCAATGACTTCATCGTCACTGAAGGATGAACATGAACCACATGTTTTGAAAATTCACAGTAAAGCAAACTCAGTTCCTGATTCTGTAGATCTTCAAAGACAGCAGATTTTTAATGAAGCTTTGGGGAGGCCTCACTCGGATGCAACTAAGAATATCCCTAATTGTCATACGCAGAGAAATATCGCAGCAGACAAGAGAAGCCCACAAAAGTCTATGACTCATAAAGATGAAAGGCTTGCAGGTGCACAAGAACAATGTCAGAAATGTTCGATTAAAAATACCCCTGTGAAGCCAAAAAGATCAAAAATGTCTCAGCCTGACAACAAAAAACCAAAGGAAATATCTGGAGAAAAGAATTCCTCAATTCTCCCTGATGTGTTTGAGGAGCCACAACAATCCCTAGCAGGTCCGTCATGCCAGAAACAAAACATCAGCAAAGTTGAGATGAGGGACAAGAAAGGACGAATCGAGACAGAGAGCGAACGCAGGCAGCGTCTGTCAGTTCACATGGACGAGATCATGAAAGGAAACATGACAACGGCCATGGAAATTTTCGACAACTTTCGAAAGCAGGAGGAACTGCAGAGCCTACTCAGTAAAGTTGAAGAGATTGAACAGGCCACGAGCGAGGTTGACGTGAGGTCCCTGAGAGGGGTGTTTGAGGACGCCCCTGACTGGGTTGTCAACTCTGACAAAAAGAAACAGAAAAGGGTAAAAGAAGAAGACAAAGAGGAGAAGGCTCCATTGGCTCGATCCAACACTGAATTGAAGGCCTCAAAAGTGTTTGGAGATCTTGAGCGAGCCTGTGAGGAAATCACCAGCCTTAAGGAGCAGACGTTAGACAGACTCATGGACATAGAGGGAGCCATTAACAAGGCTCTATATTCCGTCTCTACTTTGAAATCAGACTCCGATATTAATGGTTTATCGTGCCTTTTCAGAGAGTCATTAGGGACGGTGCAGGGATCTTCACCTTCTGGTAGTATTAGCAAAATTAGCATCGGCTCAAGCAGGACAAAACCAGCGCCCTCTGAGGAAAGTCCCAACTCAGTCCTTCCAACTAGTCAGAATGTAAGCAGTGAAGAAGCCTCTGCAAAACAACGAGCAAGTCCTCCATCTTCTCCTACCTTCATCTCCATCCAGACGGCAGCTAGGTCAACGGAGAAGACAAAGGCACCTCCACCAGAGACCAAACTCTGCCCGACATGTCAGAACAGCTCAAAGACAGAGGAGACATTTCGGACCACTAAGACGCTCACGTGCAAGACTCCTGCTGAAAACAAAAAGAGAGACCCTCGACTTGGATGTCCAAAACAATCCTCTCACAACCAACCTGACCCAAAACGAGGGCTGAGTGTACTCAAGGTTCCGACTGAGGGTAACGCTATTCTGGCAGCCAAAACGGTCAAAGAGAACTATGAGAAGACTGATAACTTTGGAAACAGGTTCTTTTCTTCTAAAAAATCTACTGTCCGCACGGATCAGCCAGAAACGACAACAAGCACAGATTAGGCGGAGGTCAGTCGGCCTCCGCATCAGGTCACCAAATACCCACAGGTGTGACTGGGCATCAGCCAAAAAAACCTTAAATCAACACCCAGCCTACTTTTTCCTTATTCTGAATAAAAACCTGTACATAATTATATTTCCTTAGATATGAGTCGTGTGGTTCATCATTTCTTTCTTTATTCATAAAAGGCTATTTTTAGATTTTCTTGTTAATGTTTGTTGATTTATTTTCAGCTTGTACTGACTAAAGTGTTTTTTGAAAAAAGAAATAAGTACCACTAGTTTTCCTTGAATCTTTTCTGACTAACCAAGCCCAGTCTCATTTTTCTCTTCAGTTTAAACAAGCCTGTGGAGAGATGTGTTCAGCCTGTCTGAACCCGGTTTATTCTATGGAGAAAATGATGGTAGACAAATACCTCTTTCACAAAACATGTTTCTGTTGTAAACAGTGCAAGAAAAAGTTAAGGTGAGGTATTAAAATATTCTGCAGAAAAGTCCTTCATCAAATCACCAAACTGAATTGAACATTTGATTGAATCAAAAGACAATCGGTTACTACCATCACTTTGATATTAATCCACTTCATACTGTTACAAATATACAAGAAAAAATTATTCTATGCACTAGCCTACAGAAATATATTTAAATAAACATTTTGTGTGAAACAAAAGAGAAATGTAGTCAACGCATTAAAATAATATAATGTGAAATAGATTAATGAAACTGCTAATAACCAGAAAATGCAATAATTTCCTGACATTTTCAGATTTGACCTTGTCATTTGAAAAATAAAACTTTTTCTTACATGGAAATTCTTTTATTAATGGAAAATGCCACTTCGGGTTATACTGTTTTACAGTGATTGGATTGAATCATTTTTCATATTAATGGCAAGACTTGCTGAAAGAAATTTGTAAAGAAAGTTTTAAAAGGCATTCAGGTCAGAAAAATACAAAACGAACATACCATAAACGACAGGTAGGCACCAACATGGGCTGGTCGGCACCGTGCTTCACTTTAGTAAAGCTTACAGGCTAAAGATATTTCAGTTAAAGGATAAATCTCAGCTTTTTACCTTTCTCGTATATAATGAGGTCATTCAAGCTGTTTGCAGAGAAATGGTCATTCTGAACTTTTCCCCCCCACATATGAATATATTAGGCCTATTCATCAATCAACCGTAACATTAAAATCACCTTTCTAACTTTGTGGTACCCTAACCCTGTGCATTAATGGTTCAATTACTTTCTGATGCAGTAGCTCTGCTGCACTTCCTGTGTAATATATCCCACCCATGACTTTTATAAATACGGGTCTAAGTCGCGAATACTTCACGGTACAACAAATTGTAATAACTATTTAATTAGAATTGTAATTACTGGAAATAAGCCATTATTAATATTAGAATTTTTTTAACGTAATGCAACATTGATTAAAAATTTTTGAATACTCAAACCAAAGTGAACTTGTAATCTATGGAAATATTTTCACTACCTCTAACAAATTTGAACTATGCTCATCTGCAGCATCAACAATTATGCACCTTTATACGGGGAATTCTACTGCATATTTCACTACCAACAATTGTTCAGAAGGAAAGGGAATTATGACGAAGGCTTTGGACGAACTCAACACAAGAACCACTGGCTTGTAAGAAACACCGATAGCATGGTGTCCACTGAGTCAGAACTATAAACAGTAGATGACGAGGTGAGTACTGGGTGGAAGCACTAATCATCATCATCGTTTTTTCTTGTCAAACTTGTGATAAATAACTGGAATGCTGTCTGATAAAGCTCTTCTGTTTCTTTACTCAGCTGACGGTGGCAGTGACATTTTGGAAGATCTTCTCCGTGTTTGCAGCACCATACAATGGATGATTGACTGTGATCCAAATCTTGTTGTGTGTTCACACTGTATAATGATTGAATGACTTTATGTCCACACAAAACTCAGGAACTGACTGTAACTACACATTAATCATTAAGCCTAAGTGTGACAGATGCTGACACCTGTAATCATCGCTAACTTTAACTAGACCCGTGCTGTCGTCACAGACAGCAAGTGTATATCCCCGAAAAGTCCCCCATCCCACGTGTTGTACAAGCAATCCCCCTTATGAAAATCCTCAAATTGGGTGTTAAAAATCATGTCTGAAAAACAGGGTTTCTCACAAGGAAAGCTCCTCCTAGCGAGTAAAATTGAACAACTAAGGTAAAATATAAACTGTATACGAGATAGATTTCCACTAGTTCATTCATTGTACCGAATTTGGACAAAATCAGACCAACGGTTGAGGAATTACGAATTAATAATTTTGAAGCTAAAAGCTCCCCCTAGTGTCAGAAACATACAACCACCATATACCGAAATCAATACCGTACTTCTATGTAGGTAAGGTCTATGTGGGTATACATTTTTTTGAGTTCAAATGAGTTAAATATGACTTTTATATGATAGATATCCTCCAATCTATTCACATTCCCCAAATCTGGACTAAATGGAAACAACGGTTAGGACGTTATTTCCGAAAAAACTGTGTCTTTCGTAAAAATATGTAAAGTAAAAGTAAAATATGAATTGGTGGAATGCATCCTGATGTCGAATGGTAGATCTCCTGGAGTCCATTCATATGCATGACATTTGGATTAAATGGGACCAACATCTTCCCGAAAATGACTGCAGTTATTCCTCGTACTATAGTCTATGAAGGTATGCAACTTGAAAGTGATTCATGAAATAATTTTTGATTAATCGTGTAAACACAAAGGTTATGCGGAATATATACCCAACTTTTCAGGGATTTAATAATGAATCCATAAAGTTCTGCTCATGATTCTTGTTGTTTTTTTTGTTTTCTGATCTTTTTTCTTATATTTTTTTTAACTCAACATAATCAGTCACGGTCTATGGTCCAACTTTCTGCCATGTTTTGTCTATTTTTTGCTATGAATTTGTGTCTTTTCGTTTTGATATAATTAAACAGTAATAAAGTAAAAAGTAAAGTAACTGTATCGATTGTTTTTACAGATGGTAGAGACAGTCCATTATTATCAGAATGCCATCTTACAAGTGTGATTGACATTGACGGACCATCTTTATTTATGTCAGGTCCAGACAACGTTAGGCTAACATGAATTATTTGGGATATAGTTACATTATGGATTTAGAGATTTGATTACTGGATTCAACTTCATTTCAAAATAATTTAACTTTTCAGTCACTGAATAACATAGTATTGGTAATGAATTTATATAATATGCTATATGTAAAAGGGAGAGTGGAAACTGAGTACCATGGAGCTTGTGGGAAACATAAACACCAAAGTATATCTAGTGACCTTTTCAAAAACAAAGAAAAATGTTTATTTATTTTCTGTGAAATAATGAAATACAAAATGAAAAAAACACGTTTCAAGGGAAATTGAATTCTTTAATAATGTTTATCAGTTATCCAACTCTGTCAAGTTCAACTTCTGTAACCTAAATTGTGTTTGAACTAAAAAAAACAAAAACATCATGCCTGCAAATAAATAAATATAAGAAAAATCAATGAAGATTTTAATGCAAATTAGAATTTGTGTTCTTCAATTTTCTGCTCAACACTATTTTTGTCAAACTCAGTTCCATTCACCGGTTTCCTGTAATCAAAAAAAAAAGAAAAAATATTATAAAATGGCATTATCTATAATTACCTATAAAGATTTATTTTTATCGAATAAAACGTCGTACCCAGCAGGTTTTTCCTCAGCATAATCTTGAAGTTCAACATTGCGTGTTTCAGGCAGCAGTAAACAGAGACCCCCAGAGATAAAGGGGACAAAACCGTATATCAGCGTGGGGAGGGTGTAATGGTAGACCTCCAGCAGCCTGATTAGTGGAGCGATGATGCCTGCTACGCGAGCGCACATGGAGTTCACGCCCAAACCATTCTGCCTGCAATAAGGCACATTGGACTCATCAGATATAGCACAAAAAATGTAAGTATGTATAATGCAGTTCATTATTATTTATTCAAAATAATTTATTCAAAACTAGAAAGGATTAATCAGGACGAATAGGAAAAAGTGAAAATCAGAAAATCAGTCCAGCACAGCCAAGCCCAGATCTGAGCACCACACGAGGTACCAAAGGAGACAGGGCAGTTTCAAAGAATTTTACTGCACAGTGTTCAAGGCAAGCTTGTCTTCAGCATTGTACCTACGTGGTCTCCACTTCAAGAATGAATAAGTGGACACTTCAGTGCAGAAGGGGGGATCCCTGGGTCTTTTTCAAGGCATGGAAATACCAACACCGCGTTCCACAGAGAAGACTGTGGCCAGTGATCCTCTACCAGTTCCCAATCTCCATCATCTCAGATCTGGGAGGGAGAGTCAACCGCTATCTGAGGAGTTGGGTATGAAAACCCTGGATCCTGCGCAGCATCGCCCTCTACAGACGCATCTGCAAACTAACACAGCCACTGGAATCTATCAAGGAGGACGTCAGGTTGCACGTGCAAGGGAGGTGCTGCAGCTCTAGAAGTCAATTACTTTCTAAAGTCTCTGAGGCAGGTTTAGGATGGAAGAGCTGCCAGAGGAAAGGCCAGACTAATGCACCACTCCAGTGGTACAACCAGGTGCTGAAGACCGCTGCTGAGGGTCATTTGCAGTGCTATCACAATGCTAGAGCTGACTGTTTCATGGGAAAAGGAGACGGAGGAGACTTTTGGTGGAGGTTTAAAAAATATGAGGGCAAAGTCAGCAACTGCATAGCACGAGAGTGGAATGCAATGTGCCTGGCCCGTGTAGGACAGCCTCTTTGTAGAGCTTCTGCAGCAAAGAGCTGCACTGTGGTATCACAGGAGATAGAAGGAGGAGAGCCATCGTGAAGAGCACAGAGGCTGCAGCTGGCTCTGGATAAAGAGCTTCAGAGCCGTAGGAGGGCGCTGCTAGGTCTAACCAAAATCTAAAACATTCAAAGATTGGAAAAATATATATTTTTTAAAAACATTGTATGATACATGACATTACACATTAAAAAAATGTCTTCAATCATAGTATGGTACAGTATAAAAGTGTTCATCAGGAGCAGTAGCAGAGTGACGTTACCTTAAAACGGTCGGGTATAATTCTGAAGTGTAAACGTACGCTGTGCTGAAAGAGGCAGTCGCAGTAAATTTCCCTAGTACAGCTAAAGCTGTAACTGCCACTGGGATATCTGAGGAGGAAATAACACAGTCAACAATAAAGAACTCTACCTGCCAAATGAAGACTAAAATAAAAATACTCCTCAACACATCAGTGATAATAGGACACCCATCTCCTCAAACATTGTAGGTCCCTATTTGCCAAAAAAAATACATCTGAATGATGTTCTGTGTGTTCTGAAACTTTACAATTAAAACCAGTATTAACTGTTTCACACTCTGTGCTACAGTGGCTCTCCGATTCCACCGATGGTAGGTGCTAACCACTGCAGACGAGGTACAACAAACAAGTCTGAACATGTCGTCAACCATCACAATTTTGCCCGTGTCAAAGTCACTCCGGTCCTTCCACCAATTTCTGCTTCCATCGCATCAAATCAAAGGACAAAATGATCACATGCTGCCTAATAAATCCCAAAGAGAGATTTCTTCAATTTAACAGGATAGTATATGAAAGTACCTTTTGGAATAGCAAGGATGGAGAGACAAGCAACGCCTCCAAAGAACATGAAGCTTGATTGACAGATTCTTCTTCCAAAGCGCTGAATTAGAATCAAAGCAGTCAGGTTTGCAGGGATTTCAACTAATCCAAATATTGCTTGCGTGAGGTAGAGACTCAGGCCAAAACCGCCAACATTCAGGCTCAGTCCGTAGTAAAGAAGACTTGCTGAAAACCTGGTATCCAAGATGGAATTAGAAAAAAGAGTTTAGATCTTCCTATATTCAGTATTACTCCGACAAAACTTTCTATGATTAGTTACATATTTATATAACTTATATACATACTTTGAAGAGGACTTACCAGATATAGCACATTATGAAGGTACGTCTTCTCAAATATGATATTCGGAAGATGTCCAGCAAGTTTCTTTTAGGTCGATCCTCTATTTCTAGCTAAAGAAGTAAAACATGTGCTACAGAAAATGCTCATCATACAAAGGTTTCTTTACATATAAGGAAAATTGAGTTTTTTAAGCTCACATTGTTTAGGAGATCCTCAGGGACTGTCTTCCCATTCACCCTAGCTGCCCTCTGAAGCTCCTTCAGTGCCTCCTCCTTCTTGCCATGAGCCATGAGCCAGCGGGCCGACTCAGGGAGAAACCTATTTGAAGATATTAATTCAGATGCTACATTTGGGCCTTTCTTGATTTTTCTGTTTTGTTGATTAAATGAACTTGTAATAGTATTTGGGTAGACCGCTGACCAGTACAACAATCCCAGGAGTACGAGAAGAGGGCCGAAGAGTACGAACAGCAGGGTTCTCCAGTTGGGGATTAAATATGCAATGCCAGACATCATCATCAGTCCGGTGGCAAAGAATACAAAGAGGATCTCTGTGCAGAGTGCAGCTTTCGTGGGAGGAATCCACTCCACCACTGTATTAAAGATGTTGATTACTTTTACTATGTACAGAATGTCATTAAAGACTCATGCCAAAGCTTTTTTACTAGTTCTTTAGTACTGTATCATGTATTTGCATGGAGGTCAGTTGAAAACAGGTTTTCGGGTTGATCATAAATGATTCCGCTCACACCGGCCACTCTTATTTCTGTTACTTCTACAGATGAAGAGTGTACCTACCCATGACAGATGTGTTCATGACAATCACACCTCCTGAACACCCACAGAAAAACTTGAAGACCATGTAAACATAGATGTTGGGTGAGAAGGCAGAGCCCACTTCAAACAACATGACCAGCGTGAGGCAGAGTAAGATTGCAATGCGTCGCCCATACCTGCAGTGGAGGAGAAGGCGTTTAAAGGAGTAAAAAGGAATCCAAACATACAGAATGTTGTTCTACATTCACTGTTTGCTTGCTTTTACAGTTTTACTGTGTGTTTGCTTTCACAGGTCGGTCTGGACAAGCTATCGTGGTTGCATTTGTTCTTGCCGGCATCATTAATGGTGGATTCCTACATATCTTTCTCAATTTCGAATGTAAAATGTCAAAGCAATTAGCATAGTAAGGAAGTGCATTGCATTCGCCAAATAAAATAAGTGTTTAATTTAAAATGTTTAATTGCTTCGGATTCAGCCTTCAATGGTCACCATGACCTGGATAAATGAGAATCTTCATCATCAAGAGTTGGGAGTGCATGTATTACTGGTTCTACCTGTCAGAAATTGCACCATACAGCACCGCCCCAACTAGGAAACCTGTCATGAAGACGGACTGCGTTGCTTCAATTAAACCACTCTTGTCACAAACTAGATCAAACTGAAAATAGAAATATTAATGTAAAAAAGGAGAAAGACAATTAATAGTTGGAGAGAGAATTATATGCAGATTGTCAATATTGGACCTTGAATCACCTCTGTCAAAATGCTGGAGGAACCTTTGGGTGCCTCATATACCCATCCATCCACACATGCTGTTGTGCTGTTAATCCCATATGCAATAATGGTTTCAAGATCCAAATCCACAGGTGTGAACATTTTGCAGCTGGAAAAACTTCCATCCTTGTTCACTGGCAGGGTGAGATTTTTTTGTCTCTCCTTTGTCAGGTTGGGCCCACGCTCCAGGATCCAGTCAGTGTTGCAGTGATGTGGGAAACTCATGCCGGTAAAAACCTGCCCCATCACATTAAAAGATGCAAAAAAGCTGGGCAGGCATAATGCAAACAATAACCGTTTCTGAAACAAACCACATTCCCCAATCTCCTTTAGGATATGGCCAAAATTGCTCATATTGGCATGCGGCTGAATCTGCAGTGCTTGTTGATCGGCACAGCGCAAGATATTTATGAGCTCAGTATAAGTACCATTTGCAAAGCACTGGAGAAGAATATAAGTGACCTTGTTGAGTAATCTTTAACCAAGCACTGTTCAAGACAGCGATGAAGCACTTTGTTTTGCTCAATTTTCTTAAAGGGATTACCAACACTAATCTTTAACCTTCCCCTAGTCATAAAAGTCAACCGATCCTTACAATGAATCAGCACTTCTTAATTCAATTTCTTTATTTATAAAGCGCTTGAAATTCTGTGACATAGAAATATTTGAGAGAGACATGGAGTTATGTGTAAAAATCACATATTCAGCAATATTTCCACATAACCAACACACACTAGCTTTAAACTAACAGCAATAAAAGGCCTGGACTTGGTTCCCTGTACTGATTGTCATTCTCATAAACTTTAGCAGATCATATCTATCTTATATCTATCTTACAAAAAGATTAATATAAGCTAGATATGATGGGTATGCAAATGGAGAAATCCCTGCAAAATTACTCATTTTTGGGGTATAATTCTGTAGAGTAAATAGGCTGTGCAGGTCATAGCAGCAAACTTTGGCTGTGGCACCCAAGGGCATCTGATCGGTAAATAATACGGAGTTCAATCAGAAAAACTATCCTCAACATTTAATCATTATCCTCACCTTTCACATATTCACATAAGTCTCAATTGCCTGCTTCAGGGTCTGGGGCATGAGTTGATGTCAGCAGCACTCACTGAGGTAGCCTCATCCATCTAATCACCGTGTCACACCTGCAGTCTGAGCCCAACACCATCACTTGCTTTCACTGAATCATTAATATGTAAAGCTTTTACATCACAATTAAAATAAATATTCCTTGAGAAATTGGAGAAATAATGACAATTGACCCAAGTCAGAATGCTTTTGAAAGTTACTGGATACTTAGCGGGTTCTTGCACTTCCATGAGCTTACACTCTACGACTTTTGATTCGTGGCTGTTTAATTTCAACTCACGCTGTACGAATCAATCGTTTGTGGAAGCTCACGACAAGAGTTCTCTCACTGTCCACCCGTCCGGCTCCTCAAGCCTGTTGTTGCTATTTACAATGGTCAATAAAGTTTTGTTTGAAAGCTCTGAGGCAGAAAAAAAAGTTATTTGTTAGCAGCATGCTAACCCACAGAAACAAGCTTTCTTGATTATTTTTTACCATCCTTGCTGCCGAAACATCTTTATTTTTATTTAAAGATGCTGGCGTATCTGGACTCGTAGTCGTCCAGAACGCCGTGGACAGTTTGCCGTGTCTAATCTGCAGAGAGACTTGGAGGTAAGCGAGATACGTTTGACTGTATGGGGTCTTAACTTTATAGCAAACACCGCTGTGAAGGCTGTGAACCTTTCTTATTCTTTCTTTCTTATTAACCACAAACTGCTCTTTGTATTTTATGACTACTTAATACTTATTATTTTTATAATTGCAATGAGTCGTGTCACCACGGCAACTTTGACGTTACGCCACTTCACAAAGGCGCAGTGAGAAAAGAAGGACGCTGAAAAGAAGTCAGCGGATTCAGTCGAAACCTTTCGACCGTCCGACCCCTGGAGCTGCTTCATCGGCACCTGGACCCCGCGTACACTGCATGACAAACGACAAAGGACTGACACACTCAGACAGCCCTGCAGTCTTGAGCCTCATCATTTGCCTGTGTGTGCAGGCAGAATGTGTTTTTACAATGCCATTTTCTTTGCTTTACAGGCAAGTAATAAGTCAAACCTTGGACGCAAACAAAGCGTCCAAGGTTTCCAGGAGGACTTTGAGTTATGAATAACATATCTGACCCAGCTCATTAATCTTTAACCAAACACAATCAAGTATGATGTAGACGTCTGGCTACCTTTGAATCTCTGCTTGTAACAAAAGAGGAAAGAAAACAGTGTTTTAAAATACTTATGTGATTGCAAATTTGAACTTATTGTAGTTTAAAATAAACTGTCTGCTCTTCTCATTCCAACAACCCTTCCTTTTCTCATAATCCGACAAGGAGAGAAACTTTAATGAAAATCTGGTTCCAAAAACACTAATTATGAATTATATGTTACATGTGGATTCACTCTGGAAACAGAGAGTAAAACTAAAGTGAAGAGGGCTCAATAGCACAACACCAGTACCAGTTCAATGTCATTCTTGCATGCTGTGAAATAGCGAACACAAAGAATTGGACCCTCAAAGACACTCAAGCTAGAACTGGTCCAGTTTGATGATTAACACGAGGCCAACAGGGTGATGAGGCAGGCAAGAGTCAAAATCTTACTATATATGTAAAAAAAAAAGAAAAGAGAACGCATAGAAGTAAAGTCCATGAAGAGGCCAGATCCAGAAGAAAGGAGTAAATTACTTACAGAAGTGGAGCTAGCAGAGCGACAGGAGAGGACACACTGTTCTACTTCCAGGGCCACAGGGCCCAACAAACACAAAAGAGCCCAAACTGTTAGAGTTAAGTAAATCTGTGAAATCAGTCTAATTCAGCCTACGTCATTTCACATTTAGAAACATATCCAATATAGATCTACGATGAGATGAATAGATCTGCACTTTGAATAAACATAACCTCCATTATGAAGATAACAGTCAAAACTGGTAAAACTCCAGACACACAAGGTACTAAGATTATTGGTAAATCTTCATCTTCTTCTTCTTTTTGTAGCAGTTCTCCATCAACGTTTGGGGTTCATTATCGCCACCTTCTCATCATGAGTTTGGATCCCAATGAATTCTACCTACTACACTCTCCTATATAACTTCTTCTTTTTTTTTAAGAAATGTGAATAGCGCCCTCTACCCTAAATGTCTCAAATTAAGCTGTAACAATCCTTTCTCTACCAGACTTACTTTCTCTTTTCAAAGTTTTCCTCACGATGGCATTGTGGTGACGTGTTCCACTGTTTCCTGTGAACTACAGCTATCACATTCAATCGCTGTAAGACAGATCGGAGTTGCTCATAAAACCTTTAACACTGTGTGTTATAAAACCTTAATTCAACTTGAATCCGGCAAAATGAATCATAATGAAATTATAGATGAATATTTCATTCTCAATCAATATGAATTGATCACACTTCAACAATGATTATAAAAGAAAGGAGGAAGTGGACCTACCCATCACGGATAAGGTCATCAAAATGGAAACACTTGAGAATCCACATAGAAATTTCAAAACTATGTAATCATAGATGTTGGGTGAGAAAGCAGAACCCACACCAAACAACAGTTGAAGAAGGAGTGAAAGCAGAGTCCCACGGCGTCGACCAAACCTACATTCAAAGAAAAATATGAAGTGGGATCACTCTCTACATTTCTGGTTTCTCAAACTATATAATGTACCTTTATGTTTCTGCTCCTAGCAAAATTACTATTTCTGTGGTTATGTGATAACACTAATAACAGTAACAATGATTAAACCAGGCCTAATGTGAAGATATCTGAAGAACAGTTTTTTTGGGTAAAAAGAGCTCCCCCTAGTGATTAAAAAAATAACAATTAGAGTAGAATATGATATAGATGCCAGATAAATATCCTTTAATCGATTAATATGCATCAAATTTTGAGTAAAACGGACCAACAGCTAAGAAATCAGTTCTCGAAAATGTTTGGAGTTTGCATGCAGCAGTGGCGATGATGATTCCATAATATCCCTGACTTTTTGTCAAAGTAATGAGTGTCTGTTAATTGTGAAAGCAAAACTCGCAAAAAATTATGTTAGGAAATGGAGATGCGTTGGTTTCGCACCTGTCAAAAATGGTCCCAAACACCAGCGCTCCAAACAAAATACCTGCCATGCAAATGGACTGTGACACCTCAATCAAACTGCTCTTGTTGCAAACCAGGTCAAACTGATAACAGGAAAGAAGTTATAATACACAGGACTTGGGAAGCTGAACAGTCTGCAGGCTGATAATCAATGTATTGGTTTGTTTACCTCCATCAGGATACTGGAAGCACCTGATGGTGCCTCATAGTCCCATCCATCTCTGCATCCTGTTGTGCTGTTAATCCCATATGTTTCTATGGTTTCCAAATCCACAGGTGTAAACATTTCACATCTTTCATATTGTCCATCCTTGTTGACTGGGAGGGTGAGATTCCTCTGGGTCTCCTCTGTCAGGTTGGGCCCAAGCTCCAGGATCCAGTCATTGTTGCAGTGATGGGGGAAGCTTTTGCCAATAAAAACCTGACCTATCACATCAAAAGGACAAAACATGCAAGGGATGCAAAAGGCACCCACTAAGAGTTTCTGAAACAAACCAAACTCCCCAATCTCCTTCAGGATCTGACTAAAGTTACTCATCTTAGTAGGCCGCTGATCTTGCAGTGATTCCACATCAAAGTGCAGAGGGAGGTTTTGATGGGACTCACTCTAAATCCCTTGATGTTTGCACTATCAATGAGTACATCTGAGCATGCTAACTGACCTTTAAACATGGACCAACCAATAGTGAGATACTTTAGTTAAAATACCTTTGGATCTGAGTTAGATATAAGGAATGACAAGGATATTTGTATGGAATACAGAAGTCAAAACAATGCAATAAAATGAGCAATAACAACCAAAACTGCTCAATTTATTACTTTATCTATTATGCGCTTAAAAGAAACCCTAAACAGGGTTTACAGTAAGAGATTATTTTGGGAGGTGAGGAACAAAAACAAAAGGCTGAACAAGGTTGAAAAATAAGAGTGAAGTAAAACAATAAAATACACACACTAAGTACAATTAACCATACAAGGTACATTGACCTAAACACTGTGGACTGAGTGAATTCACCCTGAAGGTAATCTGACCAAAGAGTTGTGGACACAAAAAGGAAAAAATCCTTCCCTTAATAAAAAAAGATGCAGGATGACAGTAGATTTAAAACCACTACTGCGTTACTCTACATAAACAGAAGTAAATCATAAATACATTTGTTCCATTGCCGTATTGACCGATATGTTTGGAAATCCTTAATAAAACTCACTTGAGTTCAGTGTAGAGTTCAGGCAATAGCGGGGAATGCGGATGGCACCATGAACCTGATCACCCTTCGAGGATGCCTGCCACACAAGCAAACACGGAGTTTGGACCTACATTTCTCAGCCAGCAAGAACTGCTGATATTAGGAGTGATAATTATTAATTATCATAATTGAAATTATAGTCAATAAGTAGCATGTTAAGCCTGCGTACCAAATTTATAAATAGAGTATGTCACACAAAAAAAAAGACCACAAGGTAGGAAGCACCGCTGAAATCAAGACTTTTGCTAACTTAACTCCAGTTTTCTATATTTATTTTCTAACTAATGCCATACTAATGAATACTGCATGAGTTAGTAATCAGACTCAATTTGTAAAGTAAGTTACTTTGTGAAAGCCAGGTATCAGAATTAATGTGTCAATATACATTTTGCAGTTGCTGTAAAAGTCGAGTTAAAAGCCAATAAAACGTTGTTACAGTTTAAAAACACACCCTGAAAAACACATTTAATAAGTGCATAAACATGATAATCAAAACCACTTGAAGTCAGCTAAAACAAAAATTTCCAGCCGATATTAGACGCTCTTGACAATGGTCTACTGCTACTAATATCCTCCATAGTTTTTTTTCATAGATTGTTTCTTTTTCTATGTCTTTATTTGCAGATCTGATTAAAAATATGTATGTTTGCTGCCAAAATGTAATAAAGTCACGTGTACAGTGTGGGGCAAAATTACAATTGAGAAACTTGTGTAATATCCTTCGCACTAAACAGACCTTGAACTCAACATTTACATGTATGTGAGTTTTCATGGGTGTAAAAACGTGTCACTCCCAGTATTGACCAATCAGTTACCGTCCCTCCAACTGAGGAGGCGGGACTAAAAGTGTTGACAGATTACAAGCAGTACAAGACGGAGAAAAGCAAAGATAGAGAGAAACACTTTAACTTTGGTAAAATGTGTTTATTCAAGTGTTTTTTT
Source organism: Lophius americanus (assembly GCA_037951165.1). Lineage (NCBI taxonomy): Eukaryota > Metazoa > Chordata > Actinopteri > Lophiiformes > Lophiidae > Lophius > Lophius americanus. The sequence goes on along the minus strand of JBBDHG010000011.1, from coordinate 3,952,374 downwards.
TTAAAGTGCGGTATAAGCTAAAATGTTTTAACTTTGTTAGAGATGGCAGTGAGCCAATTAGAGGCAGTTTTAATTTCAGTTTATTTGCTTTATTGGTACTAATAGAGGGACCAAGTGTCAGCTAATGCTAGTTAGCGCTGAACCTGAATTTTTTCAAGACTATAGGAAGTGAATCAATTATTATCATATGACCTTTATTAGGTTAAGAAGAAAGGAGAGTTTAGTTGTGATTATGACATGTTAATAGTGTGGTCCAAGGGTTGCCGCTGCTGCTCAAAATCCTTCATGTTTCTTGGCGTGCCTTTATTTCCTGCCTCACATACTGCTTCTATTGTCCCCTACTCAGGACTTGCCACTGCATTTCAGAGATCTGCAAGGTGAATAGAGTCTCTGAATAATCACCCAACAATGGATGTCATCCGACTGGAGGGATTGACCACTAATAGCTTTTAATTTCAAAACACAGTGAGTACTGACAAAAATGTCTTGGCCAAAGGAATTTACAAATCCTTCTGAAGCAGAGCCATGACCCACACTGCTCTTCCGCTGATGCTTGAAACCACCATAGTAGGTTTCAAGCAAAGGATAAATACACACATGAAAATTATCCATGTATCCCACTGGTGAGAAAAATATGAAGAGTGACCTATGCTCTCATTCCCGACAGTAAAGGTAAAAGTCCCACATCCCTTTTTTTTTGTAAAATCAATCCCCCTGATTGAGCACCTCAAAATTAAATGTGAAGTTAAGGCTGATAAACAGTGTTATTCATAAAAAAAAGTTCCCCTAGGGAGTAGAATATAAACTATTAGAGTAAAGTATTGGGTGTATATATATATATATATATATATATATATATATATATATATACAAGATAGATCTCTTCTGTCAATTCATATGTTCCGAATGTTGACTAAATGACTTTGAAATGGTGTTTTGAGTTGACTTAAAATTATCCTCTTCTATTAGCTGTGACTCTTTGAGTTGCATGACGATGAGTGGTTCACAAGCTCAACCTATTTGGGGGACAATTTTAATTGCCTGAATGGACCAAATGATGGAGTGTAGTACGTCCCTTCCACAATATTCAAATGGAAAAAAAACTGAGACCAAGATTAAAAAACTCCATATCTTTATTTTAATTTTTGCAGACAATACAAATAAATTATAAATACAATTCTTTCTTTAACATTGTTCTTACTAACAAAAATCACAATGGTCCCATATCTTTTTGAGAGAAGAAATACATAACATTTAAATGTTTACATTCAGAGATTGAGTTTCTTCTGATGGTGGTTTCGTGCAAATTAAATTTTGTGCTCAGCAATAATAGCTATATCGCCGTGTTTGCTCCACTCGAGACTATCTGCTGGTTTCCTAAAACAAATAGGAAAAGTATTACAATACATAATTATTTCATTTAACGTGGTAAATGTAAAATATATTTCATATAAATTCAGCATTTACAGTATATTGAACTCACTTCTGCTCAATGTGGTCTTCAACTTCAACATTAAGGGTTTCAGGCAGTAGTAAACAGAGACCCCCAGCTATAATTGGGACGATGCCGTATATCAGCATAGGGATGGAGTAATGGTAGACCTCCAGGAGCCTGATTAGTGGAGCGAGGATGCCTGCTACGCGAGCGCACATAGAGTTTAGTCCTATGCCATTCTGCCTGCAGGAACATAGAATGGACAGGGGTAAAAAAATATATATATATATAGTATGATTATCAATTATATATATTCGCAGTTCCTTCATGTTAACTTGATAATTCTAGTACCATTTTATTGATCATTTCCAAATTGCATGCATACATATACCATAGTTTGAGGAAGAACTGGACTGATTTTGGGAAAGATCGGTAGTATATTGTAACTATGGGTAGTTATTTGCAGTAAAAGGAAGTGGTCTAATGTTCATCCCTTTTTCAACCTTTACAATCATTTTGCAGAGTTTACAGTATGAATGCTGTAAAATAACTATACCTTTTGACTACCACTTCCCAAAGGAAATTGCTAAATAAATATTGTGAATGCCAAGCCTTGATGGTATAATCTCCAAGTAGAGTCCATCTTTAGCAGCTTATCAAATAAATACCGGAAGCAAATCCCCAGTAACTGATGTTCACTATACTCTACGATTGGTAGGGCATCCGGCAAGAAGGAGTACATTTTTAATTGAACTGTTCATCTTATCCACAACACCAGCTCAGCTTTGTTGTAGTTTGAGGAAATAGTACAATTAGTACCACATGTTTAATTTTTTCCCGTTTCTGTGCCCTCCTGCTAATAAACGAACCAATGGCCCAACACAAACAAAAATGTACATTGTAATGTAATATTCACGAATTGCAGCAGGAAGATTGACATCACCTTAAAATGGTTGGGTATAATTCTGCACTGTAAACATATGCAATATAGAAAGAGGCAGAAGATCCAAATTTCCCCAGTACTGCCATTGTTGTTAACACCAGTGGAAGATCTGATGGAGAAATGGTATAAACTGTGAAAAATTACAGCTAATAGCAAATCTTTTCAATTAATTGAAAATATCCAAGTGTTTCAAAATACCTTTTGGGACAGCAAGGGTCACAAGGCAAGCAACACCCCCAAAAAATAGGAAGCATACTTGAGATATTCTTCTTCCGAAATTTTGAATTAGAGCCAGACCGATGAAGGTTGCAGGAATTTCAACAATACCAAAAATGAACTGTGTGATGTAGAAATTCATGCCAAAACTGCCATCATCGAGGCTGAGTCCCAAATAGAGAAGACTGGATGCGAACCTAAAGTTGGAGAGATATGCAAAGGTATCCTAATGTTTATACAGAATAACTAGGGCAGATGTGTGACCAGTAGCTGTTACACACCTTTGATTAACGTTATGGATCCATCTCACCCACTATAACCCAAAGTAAGAAAAACAATTTCATGAACACTTTTATCAATAATGGGGACGCACCAGTTTAAGCCCATTATGAGAGAACGCTTTCTCAAATATGGTATTTGAAAGATGTCCAAGATGTTTCTTTTTTCAGGCGGGTCGTCTGTTTGAAACTATAAACAATTAAAACAATTAAAAAATTGTTTTAGAAAATCTACACTGAGCCAATACAGGTTTACTTTTTAATGTAAGTGTGTTTGATACTGCCCACCTTCTCGAGTTTGTCTTCTGGCATTGTCCTCCCATTCATCCTGGCTGCCCTTTGAAGCTCCCTTTGTGCCTCTTCCTTCCTGCCTTGGGAAATGAGCCAACGAGCCGACTCTGGGATAAACCTATTGGAACACAGGTTCAGCATCACAATCATTAATGTTAATGTCCCTGACAGAGGGTTTGATGAATTGCACCATTATTAGATATATGATATGATAGGCTGCTGACCAGTAATACAATCCCAGAACAATGATAAGAGGGCTGCAGAGCCCAAGCTGCAAGATTCTCCAGTTTTGAATTAAATAAGCAATACCAGGCAACAACATCAGCCCGACAGAAAAGCCGGACAGGAGGATCGCTGTGCAAACAGCAGCCTTCGAGGGAACAGTCCATTCCATTGCTGTAAGACAGATGTGGTTGCACATTATAAGTCGTTTTGAACAACAGTGTTAACTTTTAGATTAGAACCAATTCCAGCCACATTGAATGGATAGAACAAATTTACATTTACATACTCCAATACTAGATGGTACTCCTTACGTGTCCATACATGTCCTCATCTGACCATCAATATTCAAGTCAACAAATATTGCTCCCCTTGCAGATTTCTACTTACTAATTGGAACGGTGATCAAGGTCTAATCTAACTCTCCCCATTAAATACAGATGGACTACAGGTTTATGATTAACAATATTAGGGTGAAACGTTTTGGAATAAAGGGCTGAAGCTGACGCACATTAGCCCTAACTTTTCAGACTATTTCATCTCATTTTTCGCTAAGTTGAATATTTGTGAGCTTTCAGATTATTTTGACATAATTAAATACACCGCTGATGAGCTGCATACATTTCCTTTACCTCCCTCGAACAATAGTCTAATAATCTTTCCTTTATTTATCACATGTTACACAGTATAACGTTGTGAAATTTATCTCTGCATTTGACCCATCCCTGAGGGGAAGTGGGCGGCCCCTGTGAAGCGCCCCGGGGAGCTGATGCTTTAGGGGTCTTGCTACTCAAGGACCCATGGCCTGTTGTGTCAGTGGCTGGCCCGAAACCTGGTTTCCTGGTTGAGGGATGACTGCTCTACCCACTGCGTTAAAGCCTCCCCCTTAAGATAAAGAGCTAAAGATAAGACAATACAATATGTTGAGAACCCACAAATCATTGGTAATAGAAGCGCTTTAACAACATACATGCCAGACTCTTCAAATAGTCTTTTATGTACTGTATGTATATTGTTGGAGTGTAAGTATTAACACAAGTATTGACTGTTGGTGAGCAACCAAAGCCAAGGATGGACAATCAGAGGTGACATTTCATAGGGGATCATGACTAACTACAAGTACATAATAATATGAATTCATTAGCAACAATACTTAACAGCAGTAACAATTATAATGACATTGAAACTGTGGAAAAAGTGGACCTACCCAACACAGATAAGGTCATCAAAATGGCAACACTTGATAATCCACATAGAAATTTGAAAGCAACATAAACATAGATGTTGGGTGAGAAAGCAGAACCCATGCCAAAGAACAGCTGGAGGACGAGTGAAAGCAGCATCGCACGGCGTCGACCAAACCTGCAATAAAAGAAGAAGCGGATATACTTCACATAATAATAAGTTATAGCACTCTTATTTCATATCTTGCACTATTTATTTATTTGCTTGTTTTGTTTTGTTTCCACTTATTACTTGGGAATGGATGTGTGATGGGTGCATACCTGTCAGAAACCGTGCCAAATACCAATGCGCCACACAAAACGCCTGCCATGTAGATGGACTGCGTTATCGCAACCAAACTACTCTTGTCGCAAACCAGCTCAAACTGAAGGAGGGAAATAGTGGGAAAGAATTGAGAGAATGATAATATAATCAATGACAGAACTATTATAAATTAAATGTATTATTATTATTATTATAAGCACAAGATACACAAGATTTGGGAAGCTGACCAACATTGAGCCCAATGGCAGTTTTAAAATAAAGCTGTTCATTTGTTTACCTCTGTAACATAACTGGAAGCACCTATGGGTGCCTCATAGTCCCATCCATCTCTGCATCCTGTTGTGCTGTTAATCCCATATGCTACAATGTTTTCCAGATCCAAATCCACAGGTGTGAACATTTCACATCTTTCATATTGTCCATCCTTGTTGACTGGGACGGTGAGATTTTTCTGTTCCTCCTGTGTCAAGTTGGGCCCAAGCTTCAAGATCCAGTCAGTGTTGCAGTGATGGGGGAAGCTCATCCCGCTAAAAACCTGACCAATTGAATCAAAAGCACAGAATATACCAGGGATGAATAATACAATCAATAACCTTTTCTGAAATAAACCAAACTCCCCAATCTCCTTTAGGATTTCACCAAAGCTGCTCATTTTGGTATGAGGCTGATTTTGCTACGCTTCCTCCGCGAAGTGCAGCGGGAGGATTTAGTGGGGCCAACTTGAAGTCTCATAATTTTGATATTACTTATTAACTTTAAACTAAGGACAATGCAAGAGGGCAATTAAGGACTTGATAGTACGTATCTATTAGTCACAAACCTCAAACCAAAGCAATAAAATGTGGAAGAGAGGAAATATTAAACGCTGCACTATTTATTACGGACTTTTGCACTATCAATTTTGCTCTTTAAATACAGCCTTTATCAAACAAAGTGCTTGATTAGGCAGATTAACAAAATAAATGGTTCAGCAAGGATGAATTTTGGAATTTTTGGAGTACTTCGCAGTTTGAGTGATGTTAAAAAAAGATTTTGCGTCTTTGGAAAAACTGACCAAAGAGTTTTGGAGACACAAAGGGAGACGCTTTTAATGTTAGGGATGATGTTGAGTTCATATTTCAGGAGTCCAACTTCAAATTTTATGCAACAATGAAATCAGTAAACATGAGTCATTATAAAGTTTTTTTTTTCATTAAACGCATTACGATAGCAGAAGAAACTGTGCTGATCAAAGGATAGACACCGACCTTCTGATAAAACTTGTTGTCTCTTTGTCACCTTGCATTCGTCACACAGCTGTTGAGTTATTTCATTATGAAAGGAGAAAAGTGTCCATGTAAACCCAGCTAATGAGTTGGGGAGGGCTGGATGGAGGAGCTGTGTGAGAGGGGATACCAGGATTCTTGTACTGCTGCTTCATGAGCTGATTGTACTCAGGTGAAAAGTAGAGCCAGGTGCATTATTAACTTAGGATTGAATAAAATAAAATAAGGACTGTGGCAGCCAGGACTTGTAGATGTGAGGTCAAAGACTTCTGTTCCAACCTCAGCTTGCAAGGAGCGTCCCTGGCCATGGCCACCGGCCACTAGATGGGGTTGAGTCATACAAAAATGTATACAAGATAATTCAAATAGTCATTCTGGCTCTTACGAAAGTTAAAGGAACATATGTTTGAGGTGTTGACCCGTTCTTGAACAACTTGGTCTAATCAAGCATCTGTGGAATGTGCTGGACAACCAAGCCTGATCCATGGAGGCCCCACTTCACAACTTACTGGACTTAAAGGTTGACCTGTTAACGTCTTGATGCAAAATATCACTGAACACCTGTAGAGCTCTGGTGGAGTCCGTGCCTCGATGGGTCAGAACTGGTTTGGCAGCACAAAGAGACCTACTGACTAATAGTCAGGTGGTCATAACGTAGTGGCTGATCAGTGGGTACATAAGATATGGTGAGAGAGGTAGTGAATTTTTTTCCCGTACTGTGAAAATGACCTGTGTGACCTCAGGACGTATCCTCATGTGACTGTTTGATCCAATCACACAGCATTTCCTGTAATAAATTGTCCGATCTACAATCTCTTTCATGCTCTAAAGAAGGTGACGTAGGATTATTAATGGTTAATCCAAATGTCGTTTGGGACTACTGGGAAATTGGTGATTGTTGAAGTCAGGAAGGGAATGTTCTTGGCATGAGGAGATTTTAGATGAACTGCAGAATAACTTGGTCAATCCATCAGCTGGTGCCACTTCCTCTTCAGACAGGAAGTGGCATGAATTTGACTTATGTTTAGTACTCTTGTGTCTTTTTTTTTTTTAACCTTCATCTTGAGTCATACAGGTTTGAATAAAAAAATTACATCGACATGGCAAACTATAAAAAACAGTTGTGCCTTTTTGAAGGAGATGAAGAAGATGAAGCCTTTATTTATCAAATACAATCATACAAGCATCGACATTTTGAACTTTGTGGAAATTCTTTTTTTTTTTTTGGATGTCGGGATGGTGGTGGGGCTGAAAAAGTGGACAGTAATACACCTGCAGAGCAGCAGAGGAACCAACAGGCACTGGGAGAGATTGCATACTTTTCCAGCTTAAATAGATCGCCCAATTCTGTGTGTATGTGCGTGTGTTTGTGTGTGTGAGAGAGAGAGAGAGAGAGAGAGTAATGGGGCATGTTGCAGTCACAGTGATCAGCCAAACCATTATACCTGCAGAATAACAAAGATAAAATGGCACATGTAAGTGGATGGGATATATTTGGTATCAAGCAAATATCTACTGAAGTGGGATGAAAAGGACAAACATCAGAACCTGATGAAAAGTGAGCAAAAGGATAGAAAATTTAAGTTTTTCCAGGATCATGGCTGCTTAAACGCCACTGATGCATGTGCGATGGGCTAACCTATATATATCATGATATCACTGATTATACTCAATAGAACATTGGGAAATTAGTATTTGACCTCTGCATTTGACCTATATGAAGAGCAGTGTGCAGCCCCTGTTAAGGGCTCAGTGAGCATATTTGGGTTCAGGGTCCTGCCCAAGAACGCTGTAGACTGCAGCGTTGGTCCAGGGGAGGAATCAATAATTCATCTGGGTAATGATGTGTTAAGGTAATCACCTTCATATTTTAGTAGAGAACAACAGCTGTCTCTGTTCCAACCACGGCAAAATTAAGGAGAGGAATGACACAATAAACTGAGCTCTAAAAGAGATAATAATCATAAAACCACGATAAAGTAATACAGATCAAACACAGTTTAAGCATGAAGCTATTTGATTTTACCCTTCCAACTTTCCCAATCAGGTTTATAACGGCTCATAAATGGCTGTCTGTGGAGTCCTGATCATAAACTATGCCAACTACTGCAATCACTTTATCTTTTTGACACGTCAGTCCTCATCTCACCAGGAGCACTGGAGATGCAAATTAACACTCACTGCCATTGTTGGGGGTAATTATGCTGCAGCAGCTGATGGCTTTGAGTAGATCTGCACACTGTCCAGAGGGCTAAGGAGCCTCATGCATGCATGAGAGGTGGATGTTGCGAGACCAAATAATAATGATGCAACATGGAAGGACACAGTTTTCATCAATTCATGTCGACCAAAGATAAGCACGGTGGAACCGAAAACACCATGTCCACATGCAAACGCTATAAATGGTCGCCACAAACGGATATTTTGAAAAGCTCCTGAGAGGGTGAAGACTTTTAGAGTCTGTCGTGTCTACAGGATAATCGGGTATAACAAGGCTGTCGGCATGAAACACCGCAGTGTGCGTCCCTTTAGCCTTGGTGTGATCCCATAATACACCGGCACTTTGTGTGTTTACAGTAGTGTCAGTCTAAGTGAGCATTCTCCTGTGAATTGAGGTAGTTTTAAACCCGTGCATGTATTGACATAATAACTTTCCTAAACAAGAAGAGAAAAATCTCTGTTTTATAAAATCCCTGTGTGTGTGGCTTGGACCAGGGTGTTGGTGAGCGTCATGAGTTCCCTAAAGCTAATTGATGTGCAAGAGGAGAGAAGATCCTGGTTTTCTGATCCCAAATTGCTGGGAAAATGATTGTCAGTTCTGATAGATAGATGTCAGAAACACACTGACATCGTGTTGCAGGAGCTGTTTTGGTGACAAAAAGGAGCACACTTGAATAATTCACTCAGGGCGCTTTTAGTCGGTTTTATTTTCTTTCATTTCTGCAACTGTAAATATACAGCGACATAGCGACATCGTTTGTCTCGTTCCTGTCGTTGCGTTGCCTTACTGTAACACGAGGCGTTTCCACTGACTTATGTATCGACATCTTGGTAACAGATGCATCAACAGAATACACTACGATCCAAAATAAAAAAATATAAAATATTAACCATAATTAATGAAGATATCTCAAATAAATTACTATTGTGGCACCTATTTGTACTGTTATCCTGTTACTTTACAGGATATCGAGCAAGAAGCATAAATATGTACCGCCGCTGGGTCCTGTTAGCATTGGTTAGCTGCTAACCAATTAGCTTAGCTGCTGGCATAATTTGGCTAACAAAAGCAGTCTAAGTTCTACCTATACAAATAAAACTCACTCACCCTCTGCACTTAACTCATTTATATGTACATCTCTGAGTCATATGATGCTTATTTACCTATTTATATACGGAGATATAGCGACATTTTTAGTCAGGTTCGTGTCATTGCCCTGCATCACTGTAACACAAGGCCTTGCACCCTGGGTCGTATACTTCCCCTTGTGACGAAACAGTGGTACTACATGGACATTGCCCCATGCTTATGCAATCTCGTTAGACCACAATAAGTACTTCAAATAATAAGCATTAATTTATATATAACATGAATTACACTCTAAAATAAATAATAAAATCAACAAATACATTAGGGGTGTCCTTATTTTCAACCACTAGTCTTACATATATATACATTACATATACGTTACTATTCTTACATGTACATTACATTACTATTCTTACATATACGTTACATTACTATTCTTACATATACGTTACATTACTATTCTTACATATACATTTAGCACTTTGAGATTTGATCCAAATGTAAAGTGCGTTATAAATTAAATGTATTATTATTTATTTATTATTATATACAATCGCTCACAATAAAATCATTGAAACATTTGAATTCTTACACAAATGTCAAAACATGCTTCAAACATATTTTATTTTTTAATTCATACAAGGTTTTGAGACAAACTCTTCTGTAGCAACAGAGTTTGAGTTTAAGACCACATGAATGCTTTAAAAAAAAGAGAAACTAGTTCTCTTGTGCTTCAGTGAGTTGGTGAGCGCGGACTGGAGAGGTACGGTTATTCAGGTACGGCTCCCGTGCAGTCACACACAGGCCACATATTTAACATACCAGACTTCAAATAGTACCTTCTTTTAAAAAATAAAATGAAAAATTAGAGCTTTCTAAACTGTCAAACACAAGATGGGAAAATAGAGGATTCAAAGCTGTTAGTTTGCTCTTTCACTTCACGCAGCAATGGAGTAAAGTTATTGATATTGTGGAATGAAGGATGTCGTTATCTATCTGACTAATAACTCGTCCTCCACGGACATTATCCATGTGGAGCACATGTAGTCCAGTCACCATCCGGTGAAAAATACAAAGTATACCATCTGCTGGCACAAGAATAAAAAAATATAAAGACCATAGAGTTTAAAAACTAGTCGATGCAATGTCATCATTGTGACCCATGTTGCCATTTCAACTTCAACAGTGACGATCCAAAGAAAATGAAAATTACCCCAGATAATAATGATAATAATAATAATACATGTATCAGTTCACCATATAGAATAAATAAGTAATCGTGGTATTGATTTGATGACATATCAGCCAGTACTGTAATCAAATAATTGAGGTACAATGTGCAAATATTTGTCAAAATGTTTCGATTTGTAAGCTGTAATATGTACTATGTAAAATGTACACTTAATGTTACAGTGTTAGAGAACCATAGAATAAAGAATAACACCCATAATGTGTATAATTCACCAATGAGTATTAGGTGAGAAACAACGAGTAATGCATGTTTAACACACGTGTACATAATTAAATATGTAATAGTATAAAGAATAGTATATAGTATAAAGAACGCCTAGATAGCAAACACAAAAACCTCTGGAGTAGAAAAACTTAAATAAAAATGTTAAAATATTCAACATGATTCCGTTGAAGCTTTGCATCCCGATAAATTTGTCTTATCTGTTGAAAATAGATCAGTTGTCTAAATAGATAAACTACTTATTATTCTGTCTAAGTAAATTACATTTTTGTGTTCTTTTCTGATTTTGAGAAGGATCCTGTTTCAGCAGGCGTGTCCTCAGGTGATCTGAAACCAAAAAGGGGAAGATTCATTCATTGAATTCATTTGTAGAGCAGATTTGAGTTCTGTCATGTGAAGGTCTTCAACTTACGGTTCCTCGGCGTGGTCCTGGAGGGCAACATTACGGGTTTCAGGCAGAAATAAACAGGAAGCTCCGGCAGCTATGGGGACGATGCCGTATATCAGCATTGGGATGATGTCGTGGTAGACGGATAGGAGCCGGATCAGTGGAGCCAGGATTCCCGCCACACGAGCAAACATGGAGTTTAATCCTGCACCATTCTGCCTATCAGTACCGACAACAGGCTTAAAATCATGCAATAATGACAAACATTTTATGCCAGTAGCAATCTTAGTATATTAGGTTTTACCTCTGACATATTGCCCACCTTACCTTAGAGTAGTAGGGTATAATTCCGCTGTATAAACAAAGACTACGGAGAAACTGGCAGTGGCGGCAAATTTCCCCACGACGGCTACGATTGTTGTCCCCACAGGAAGGTCTGGTGGACAAAGAGTAACATAATTGAGACACCGACAACTTTAATTAAAGTTAGAATGCTATATATTGGGTTAGAATGTATCTTTGGATGAAGCAAGGCAATATGTAGTGATTTTGGGGATATTGGTTGTATATTTCTGACACTAGGGGGAGCTTTATCTTCAAACGTTTTGGGGTCATAATTTCTCAACTGTTAGTTTGATTCAGTCCAAATTTAGTGCATATTAAAACATTTTAGGAGATCCATCCGACACACATCGTGTGTTACTATCATTGTACTCACTAGGGGGAGCTTATTATGAAAAACAGTTTTCCAGACATAACTTCCTAAACATTGGTTCTATTTAGTCCAAATGTGGTGCATATTAATCGACTATAGGAGATCTACTTTGTAAATATCATATTTGACTCTTTATAGTCCATATTTGACTCACTGGGGGAGTTTTTTTTATTTTCTTCTTTTTTTATGAAAAATGGTGTTTTCCATACATAACTCAAAAAATATTTCACGGATCATTGTCTTATTTCACAGCTAGATAGACCTTCGTGCAAGAAAGAACTGGGTTGATTTAAACAGATTTCAGGTGTATAGTTCCCACACTAGCGGGAGCTTTATCTCTTATCTCTATTTCATAATTTCTCAACTGCATATGAATCGAGTCAAGGAGGTCTATCATACAATACATTGTGTTTGACCCTAATGGTTCATGTTTTACCCACTAGGGGGAGCTTTTTTTACAAAAACATTTTTTCGGACATAATTACTTAACCATTGGCCTGATATTGTCCAAATTGAGTGCATATTAATCGACTCCAGGGGTCTATCATATTTTACTCTGTAGGGAGAGATTTTCTTTTTAACAAAAAAAACGTAGGACAGCAAATTTAAATACAGTAAGAATCAGGGAAAGAATATATTTGAGACAGATACCATCAGAGTAGGATTATTTTCCAACAAAATACCTTTCGGAATCGCAATTATCGCAAGACAAGCACAACCACCAAACAACAGGATCCCTGCTTGACATATTCGTCTCCCAAAGTGCTGGATGAGAGGAAGAGAACCCACACGGGCAGGAATCTCTACTGCTGCAAAGATGAACTGTGTGAGGTAGATATCCAGACCGAAGTTGCCCACATTCAGGCTCAGTCCGTAGTACATCAGACTGGTTCCGAACCTATCATCAGAGAGGGCCAAATATACCTATCGTCAGTAAAGACATGGCTGGAGATTTTGTCATGGTCAAAATAAAAACCTACCATACGAGGCTCAATATGAGAGTGCGTTTTCTCAGATATGGTATCCTGATGATGTCCAGCATGCTTCTTCTTTTGGATGAACACTCAACCTCCAGCTGATCAAAGGAAGCGTCATTCTTTCAGTTGGAGTGTATTTATATACAACTTCACATCAGTTAAAGTAGAACCATTTTTGCAGTTTACCTTGTCTAACAGATCTTCAGGGACTGTCCTCCCATTCACCCTGGCTGCCCTCCGGATCTCCTTTATTGCCGCCTCCTTTCTGCCCTGGGTGATAAGCCAGCGAGCCGACTCTGGGAGAATCCTAGATTAGACATGGGACAAAGATCACAAACTATAATCCAGGAGCGACGTTGTTTAGGAAGGATTTAACACACACACATGCTGGAGAGGCTGCTTACCAGTAAGATATCCCCACAACGAGTACAAGGGGACTGAAGAGTACAATCTGCAGAGTCCTCCAGTTGCGGATAAAATAGGCAACAGCAGACAACACCATCAGTCCCAAAGGGAAGAAAGTGTGGCACACGATAGTGCAGAGAGCAAACTTTGACGAATCACTCCACTCTCCACCTGAAACGCAATAATTTGGACAGAACAGCCATCAGTTCTACCATTTGGTTTTTAATAGCAACAACATGCCCCACTATTCATACCTCCACTAAGATCTATCCATTCATTCCTAATACATAAATGCTCATCCAGGGTCCTGGGGGCTGGAGCCAATCCCAGCAGACAGCTTATAACCAAATCTCATGTCATGTGATGATAATATAAGCATAATGTAACATCAGCAACAGTTTTTTGTAGGTTTTCAAATTAGTCATTAACATCAGGCTCTTAAAATGTTGAGCTAAGATTTGAAAGCGTATGAAAAACAAACAAACACGGGAATGTGGGAAAGCTTTCTAAAGAGGATATACGGAAGACCAGACAACCAATGATTCGGACGTGAAGATTTGACCTACCTATCACAAACGAATTAAGTAAAAGTCCTGAAATGCCAATGCCTCCTAAGAATTTGACAACAATGTAAACATAGATGTTGGGTGAGAATGCAGATCCCACACCAAACACCAGCAGGATGAGGAGTGAGAGCAGGACCGCCAAGCGTCGGCCATACCTACAAAGAGAGTAGAAGTGTTCAAAGAGAACGCCACGTTTGTTAAAGTTCAGCTCAGCACAATGATATACATCCTTTTAGTTGAAGTTTAGAGTAGTATGAATGCACACAGGGTTACTGTTAAACTGAAAAGCAAAGATGGGAGTGAATGAAGGAGTGAATGAATGAATGAGTGAATGAATCATTGAGTGAGTGAGTGAATGAAGGAGTGAATGAAGGAGTGAATGAGTGAATGAGTACCTGTCAGCCATCTGGCCCAACACTAAGGCTCCAACAAGAAGACCCATCATGTAGACGGACTGTGACGCTTCAATGAAGCTGCTTCTGTCACACACCAGATTGAACTGACAACAGGGAGGTTGTAGAGAAAGACAAGATTTAGCATCTTTTTTTCTAAGACCCTACTTGAGATCTTTGAAAGCTGAAAATTGCAGTTGGTTAAAAAGAAGAAGGGGACTCTGATTTTTTCTAACACTTGTTAATACAGAGCCCCAAAGAGCTGCACAGGATACAGATGCAGAGAAATGATCTATGTAGGCTTCATAAACAAGAAAACACAACACCCTTATCAACTCTGGAGTCACTAATCAGCTGTTTTTATTAAAGCACCTTCTGTGATGTTGTCATGACGACAGTGCTTTTCTCAGATCTGCTTCCTGCTGAATCAACCCATAAGAAGCATCTCTTACCTCATTTAAAATGCTGGAGGCACCTAGGGGTGTCTCAAAATGGGACCCATTTATGCATCCTGTTGTGGTGTTTAGGCCGTATGCTTCAATGGTCTCCAGATCCAAATCCACAGGTTTGAACATTTCACAGCTTTCATATTGTTCATCCTTGTTCAGAGGGATGGTGAGATTTCTCTGCTTCTCCTCCGTCAGGTTTGGCCCGCGCTCCAGGATCCAGTCAGTGTTGCAGTGATGGGGAAAGTTCATTCCTGTGAACACCTGACCAATCACATCAAACGCTGTAAATATGCTGTGGATGCATAACAAAGCCACTAAGCGTTTCTGAAAAAAACCAAACTCCCCAATCTCCTTCAGGATCTGCCCAAAATTGCTCATATTGGTTTGTGGATGTGTTCAGAATGCGATGTGGGAAAGAGAGTTCAGACTTTAGGCACCGAGATCCAGCCAGTGTCATTCCCTTTCCAGACCCTCGTCAGGAAAGTTAATGTTTAATCCGACAAGGATATCTGCGTCTGTTTATGACGACGGCCAAGTTGCTTCAGACTAGTGAAGAAATAAAAAGTGACGGTATGAACACGGGCTGAAGTTCAAGAGCGGTTCATATAGGCACACCACATACACACACACACACACACACACACACACACACCTGTCAGTGTCTCATTCTCATGCAAAAGCTACCTTCATGCAGCTGGATGACATAAACCCAGGATGTAGTGTACCTCTGATGAACCACAACATGAACATCCCATCTCCTAAAGCGGACCACATGGATTCTGTACCTAAACTGTTTTTTTCATATTGTGTTAGAAAGGCTTTAACCACGTACGTTTATACGAGATGTGGAAAAAAGGGGATTCACAACAATCTCACCTCTGACCACCTTCTAATTGCCATCAGAGTGAAATATAATCTGTTATAATAGAATAATGTTTGTTCACTGTAAATATATCGTTCAAACCACAGTTTACAGAAATCCTTAACATAAACAATGTACTTATGTTTTTCTTATACACTTCAGAGGGTCTTACACATGAAGATCAGTTTATTTGTCATGAGGCGTACTAAACCCATCAGTCATTTTAAAACAAGTCCTTCAGTTCTGGAAATACTCTGGCCCAGTCTTCAAGCCATCAGCTTTTGGTGCATATCTAAGTCGCTCACGTTCCCATGCTCGTCATTTTTCCTGGTTTCATAACATTAATCAGAAAAATGTCAACCTTCTGTCAAATATATCCCACCCACCTATGATTGGGTGGTAACGAGATAATCAAAGCCTTTGCCTTCCGTTAGTGGTTCTAATGTTATGGCTGATTAGTGTACTCCGCTTGTATATAGAATTGTAAAACGTCACTGAAATGGCTTTGTCAAAGCTTGGAAACTGAAGTCAGAACTTAAGTTCTAAGAATTCACCTGTTTTTGAAGCTTGTTCAATATAAGGCTTTAAAATTGTGGATACCTGCCCCTCAGCGTGACTGACTTTGTCAAAAGCACAAAAAAGTATTTTTAAAGTGCTGTACTAAAGGCAGAGGTGGTAAACATAGGGAGATATTTGCCTAAGCAAAAAGAACAATCTATCCATTTTCTTCAGTTTATCCGTGGATGGTTCGTGGTGGCAGAAGGCTCAGAGGGGATTTCCAGATATCCCTCTCCATAGCAACACTCCAGCTCATCCTGGGGGTCCTAAGCCCTTCCCAGGCCAGATGTGAAATACAGTCCCTCCAGCGAGTTCTGGGTCTAAATCTGGGCCTCTTTCCAGTAAGACATGCCTTTAAGGGACGTATTTTGTGTGTATATATATATATATCATAGTTGACTTTAATGTATATTTTACTCACTACGTAGAGCTTTTTTATGAAAACAATGGTTTTTCCGACAGTGGATCTCATTTTATTTGATGAGTTCAATCAGGGGGATTGCTTTTACAACCATTGGATTGTGGACTTTTTGGGGATACACCCTTGCCAAAATCCAAATATTATCCTAAAATGTGAGGAATAGTTCCATTCAAATTTAATAAAAAGGATAACTTTCATAAAATAGATCCATATACCCGACAATTGTACTTGATTCGGTTTGTCGCTGCATGAATCATTTTCTTTAACCCCAAAAAGACACGTTATGGTTTACATAAGAATCAGAAGGTGCCAGGAAGTGGCTGATATGCTCTTTCTTTATTGATTAAAAATGATCAAGAGGAACATGCTTTGAATGATCAAAAATGGAGCAAATGAAATAATGAGTGGGAACAGATGGAAAATTCAAACATACTGCAGCCTTGATGAGTTATTGCCAGGACAGATACGTTTTGACGGTCGTCTGTTCAGTTGATACCGTTTTTTTGATGTTCTTATTCACAGGACAGATGAAATTGTTGGAGAAATGACAGCAAAGCCAGAAGATCTGATCCTTTCTCCCTCCCTCCCTTTCTCCCGCAGCACCCCGAGGAGAAGAGGGGGCAGACAAACTGTATATGTTTATTATTTCATGGATCTTCACATGGAACAAGAACTACATTTCAAAGACATTGAAAATCTGAATCAAACCATGACATCTTGTCAAAAAAAACAAAAAAAACACTTGTCGTTTTCAATTTAAGGCTAGCATTCAATTTAACCTGTTTTAAGTAAAAAATACAAAGATTTTACTCTTAACATTTCATCTGCAAGCACAAAAAAAATAATATTAAAAATGTCATTCAATATGGCATCTGGAGCGGTGGGACTTTTATCACGTCACCTAATCAAGCAGTTAAACTTGGCTGGCCTTTCAGAGCTATTCGTCAGAGGAGAGTGAGGGAAAGAACAAGATACAGCCAGATGCACAGTCATCATAGAACATCCAGGGGTGAAAGGTCATGACACCTCAGCCCAATCCAAAACATATTTGGCTTTCATTGCTGAGCTGCTCGAAGTCTTGATTTGGATGTAAAATCTTCATTTTAGCAATTTGTTTTAACATTGCTGCTGCATGATGGGGATTATTATGAGGAAAAATATGGTTACTATTACTGGGCATTATGCATTGTAGGACAGCTGTGGCTCAAATGTAAAATAAATTCAAACTTTTCAAAGCCAAAACATGAAAAGCTTCACAATCACCATACACGATTTCCTGGAAAAGTTAAAGTTAAATTTGCAGTGTCGTTATATTCCTTCACGCCGTGCTACAACCCACAGAAACAAAAGGCCGAGGGTGAAACGCCCCAAACTTCATTATTTACACACCAAAGGTCTAATCGAGTTGATGTGTTTCACCCACATGAACGAAAAAGCACTTAAGTCTCTCTCCGGCTTTTTTTTTTAAAAGAATCTTGAGAGAATGACACAAACTAGTACAAACAGACACAAACTTGTGGTTTCAGATGATGTGGAACTTCTTAATTTAATGCGATTTCATTATAAGCAGATTTAAACGGGGCAAATATTTGTAGACTTATATAGGAGACAACTTCTGGAAGATTTGGACCTTCAAATGACGATGATGATGATGATCCGAATCAAAGCCTCATCCTGTGAGGATCATTTCTGCTGGGAGTGTTGACCTCTTTCTGACAAGGGGTCTTCACATGTGCCCCATTATATCAGCACAAGTGTCGGATTTAGGGTTTTTTCTCCATCCTATTTTCTTACAAAACAAAGTAAGAAATTTGACATAAGCAAATAAAACACATTAGACAAAGTAATGCTCCATGTGGTAACGTGGGGGAAAAGGGACGGGGTCCCCCAAATCGTGCATTCAGTAGTTCTGATGAGAATAAGGCATTGTTACACTTCTCAGGATACAAGGGCGTTGGTTCAGGCTGTGCAAATATATCCCATATTGGAAAAAGAAGAACAGAATGAGAGCCCAGAGCGGTGAAACTGTTGGCTGTGGATTATTCGCATCATGAACGCTGTAAACTTTTTTTTTAGGGGGATTCTGAAACTGTTTGTTCTGATGCTTCAGCTGTTCCTCTGTACAGACAGGAGCATTTCTACAATCATATTGGTGACGTAATGGTATCGTTTTCTTGGCAGTAATGGTTTCTTTACAGCCATAGAAAGGAAAAAAATTGCATGAAACTATTTTTTTTTTTAATTTTCACATTTTTTAGGCAAGTCATGGTCCCGGTTGGAACAACAGTTTAACTAATGCTGAGCTGAGCAAAGCCCATCAATTTCACGTCATCTGGTATTTCAGATCCCTCGATTCCAGAAGCCTGTGGAAACAAAAGGATAAGAATAAACGGAGAGAAACAAAAATGAAACAGAAGCCACATTCGCATCCAAATGAAGAAAAGTGTTAACCGCAGCTACAGAATTCATTTCATTTATTTTTAGTTCTATCCACATCTGTTATGCAAATAAAATGTGCTGGGCTGAAGATATTAGCATTTCAAAATAAATCATAGCACTGAATTAAGAGTGACCTCAAATTGGAGATGTAAATGTGGAAAAAGTGTGGATTTGTCATTTGTTTGAATTAATTTATGTAATTTATAGGACAGTAATATTCTTGATTCTCACAAACGTTTTTTTGGCCTGCAGGAATCTTCGTCTCTTCAGTGGAGCCAAACTGTCAGTTTTTCTGTGACGTTTTAGTCACAGGTTTCATTTAATTCATTACCGTTTGATCATTACAACAAAGAAATTATTATTCAGTTTCTAATGAAGATGTTGTTTTTAAAACATGCTTGACCAGCTTGAGACCCTTGAGCCTGAAGCCTGTGGAGCTTGGAATGCCACCTTTGCTAAAAATCATGCAGCTTTAGCAAAAAAAAAAAAAAAAAAATCTTTGGCAAATATTCTATGACTGTTGGAGCCAAACAGAAAAATCAACACTGGCTTTTTATTGCTCCCAAAACTAGATCAATATTCAAATAGAGAGGAAAATGCTAAATATATTAAGTCTCATTTTAGCATAATCCAGAATATTTGCTGCATTTTCTCTCTAACTGAAGTCGATTCATCGCTTGGACGTTGGGAAGTTAGACTGGGCTGTCAATAATAGAGACTTTTTCAAACAGCCTACCGTAGAGGCCATGAATGACTTTTAAAAATCTAAAACCTACTGTCAGTAGCGCAGACGTGAATGTGGATCACTCACCAGTTTGAAAGTGACATTTTTATTGGACTGAGGCTCATCGACTATTTTCTGCAGATTTGCAGCAACTGAAAAGCACGACAATAAACCAGAGCAGTTAATGCAAATAAAAGAGGTATTTTCCAGACAACCTTTAAGAAATGATATGATATTATGAGTTAAGACTTTATAGATAACTAACCTATTACTAAGTCCCTCCCGTCCACCAGACCCGCCGACACAAGCTCCTGGGAAACACCATCTGCTGTGTCTGAAACGTCAGAAAATGACCAACTGTGACAGGTAACAAAAACACAACCGTTGCCAGATGCAGGCAACGGACTGCTGGCCGACTCTGGCTGCTGTCACATGAGTAAAAAGGTTTGCCCAGACAGGAGGTACGCTTTGTCTGTGTCTCTTGTTGATTACCAAAAACGGAACCAGAGCAGCAGAGAGGTTTTAACCTCTAGTCATTTTTTAAACAAATAATCACTCACCTCTCCCTGGCATGAATTCAAAGCGGATGTCATTAAGCTCCTTCTTTGAATTTCTATAAAGATAAAAGAAAGAGAGATTGGATCATTTGTTGGTCAGTATAATATTTTAAACGGATTCATTCTCTGTATAGAACATTTCAGGTAAACATTAATGGTAGGAGCAATTTTCCTACTTGTTTAATTTATGGTAATGGAGAAAAAACAACCTACCTTAACCTTAATACCAAACTAATGGGTGCTATGGTATCCCCTGATGGAGTCTGTTGAAACACAGACAAAGACACAGTTTGAGCTCTCAAAAAATAATTAGGACATATACAGTAGAAGAAGAAATCACTATCAAATAAAACAGTAGACACATAATAATAATAATGATACATTTAATGAAGCCTTAGAGACGGGTTTATGATGGAGGCAGGGCTGACCTGTGTGGGAGCAGCAGCAGCAGTGGGTATGCCAGGTGTGGGAGATGAGGCCTGGGCAGTTGATTGAGTGTTGACTGTTGTGGGCTGCAGTGGAACCTGGCCTGCAGCCTGAGGTAGTTCTGCCTGACCAGCGGCCGGTGGCTGGAGTTGACTACTTGAAGGTTCAGAAGTCTGGAATACCTGAGAGAGGAGAGACATTTCCATCAAATCCTGTTCCCCCCTTAAGGTGCTTCGTTATTTAATATTATATTTTAAAGGTTTTTCTCAAAGAGGCTCAAATCAGAGACGTGTAGCTCTACAGATGTCTGACAGATAATACAATTTGACTTAAAAAAACACACATGTAATGAAATCTGTTCACCAAACCTACTGATTTTTACACTTCCTGCTTTTGCCCCCTGATGCTTCATTCCTTTCAGACTACCAACCCCACCCATGAGTTCTCCCGACCACTGTGCCCATCTACTCCCTACCACTGTGACCATCTACTCCCTACCACTGTGACCATCTACTTCCTACCACTGTGACCAGGTACTTCCTACCACTGTGACCATATACTTCCTACACCTGTGACCATATACTTCCTACACCTGTGACCATCTACTTCCTACCACTGTGACCATCTACTCCCTACCACTGTGACCAGGTACTTCCTACCACTGTGACCAAGTACTTCCTACCACTGTGACCAGGTACTTCCTACCACTGTGACCATCTACTTTCTACACCTGTGACCATCTACTTTCTACACCTGTGACCATCTACTTTCTACACCTGTGACCATCTACTTTCTACACCTGTGACCATCTACTTCCTACCACTGTGACCATCTACTTCTTACCACTGTGACCATCTACTCCCTACACCTGTGACCATCTACTTTCTACACCTGTGACCATCTACTTTCTACACCTGTGACCATCTACTTCCTACCACTGTGACCATCTACTCCCTACCACTGTGCCCATCTACTCCCTACCACTGTGACCATCTACTTCCTACCACTGTGCCCATCTACTTCCTACCCCTGTGACCATCTACTTCCTACCACTGTGACCAGGTACTTCCTACCACTGTGACCATCTACTTCCTACCACTGTGACCATCTACTTCCTACCACTGTGCCCATCTACTTCCTACCCCTGTGACCATCTACTTCCTACCACTGTGACCAGGTACTTCCTACCACTGTGACCAGGTACTTCCTACCACTGTGACCATCTACTTCCTACCACTGTGACCATCTACTTCCTACCACTGTGCCCATCTACTTCCTACCCCTGTGACCATCTACTTCCTACCACTGTGACCAGGTACTTCCTACCACTGTGACCATCTACTCCCTACCACTGTGCCCATCTACTTCCTACCACTGTGACCATCTACTTCCTACCACTGTGACCATCTACTTCCTACCACTGTGACCGTCTACTTCCTCTTGAAGATTAGTTCAAATATGTAGCTGAAACCACAGATATTTAAGATTCTTCTGACCAATGTATATTATGTTTAATACATTTTTGAAACTCACCTCTGAATTCTGCGATCCCTCCTTCACTCTTGGTGACTGTAGGAAACAGAGTTGAAGACAACACTTAGAGGATTATCACTTTGGTGGATTCATCAAAGCAGAAACGGCTCACAACTTGGCAAAAGAACGCACACACACAGGAAGCAATAACTAAATGCATTAAAAAGGCTCACTTGTTTACTTTCCTCATGTATCTGTTGACTGAGTTGACAGTCACCATTAAGGTGAATACCCTGGTATCAGTAGAGTAGCACTGATGTATGAAATAGTAATTATACTTGCACTACTTAACACTCCCTCTCACTCAGCGGTGTATTGTGGTTGGACAGTAGGAGTGTTTGAAGAGATGATCATGAGACAGTAGAGATGTGGCTGCCCAGAATCTTGCTTTAATAACTCTAATTGTAAGCAGTTGTTTTAAGCAATTGAGCAAACTAACTAACGATCGAGCTCAGAAATATCAAATTTGGATGTTTCATCAATTGTAAATTTCATTTTTTTCTATCCTAAAAATACAAATATTGATTAACCCTTTTATATCCTGTTCAACTGTTTGGTTGAGAACATTTCGAGTCTCTATTTCTTATTGAAAAATGTGACTGAACCGGTTTATAATATTACCCTGTGGCAACATGTATATGCTAAAGAGTAGGAAGAGTTTGTGGACTTACTAAACAGAATTTTGTAACTTTATAGAACTAAAAAAAGTCTAGTAATGATAGTTTACAAAAAAAAATCCCAAATGCCTGAGCTAATGTAACTCATATTAGCTATCTTCGTTGAAATAAGAAATTGCAGCATTTAAGTCAGATTTTTTGTTTTACTGTTTTAAAACATGCTTGATCAAAATATCTATCATCTTAAGTTAAATATAGACTGTCCCGAATATATATATATATATATATATATATATATATATATGGCTCTCCTCTAGGAGCTAATCATTGAGTTGTAAACAAGTGACAATATACGGTGTGTTCAACAATTGCAGTTTTTAGCTTAGGTTTTAAGAAACAGAGAAGCGGCATCAGTGAATCAAATAATCAGGAAAAGGTCACACAGTTATTTTTCAAATTGTTTACATGCCAAAAAAACAAAAACAAAAGGGAATGTAGAGCAGATGGAAGGCCTGCAGGCCTAAATGATGACAAACTGACATGACTGAGAGGAAGTGACATCACATCCATCAGATTCAGACAAAGGGAATGCTTATTCAGGCCAATAGGATGTATTAGTTTGGTTTTTAAGTTTAGTTCAAAGCACCTTACTCTGAGTTTTGAAATTCAACATTCAGCAGAGCTGACAGAACAGAATATAAAGTCAAGTTCAGTTTGTCAACATGTAGCCAATAAAGCATCATCCAAGCAGCAGAGATGCTGAAAAAAAAGAGAGAAAAGAATCCCGTTATGCTGTTTAGAGCGCTATTTGCAAAATCATTTCCAAGGTTGAGAAGTTATTTCCCATTAACCGATTAAATTTGATTTGGTCAGTATAAATGAAAAAGTGATCTAGAAGAGAAATGGGAATACAGATGGCTTCCAGGAAAAGAGGCTTGCACTTCTTGGATAAATAAAGCCCTCTCATAGGAAACTGATGACACGTGTTATACTTAAATGAACATTTGTCATCAGGTATAAACAGTTACCAAACGGTGGGTTTTGATCATCTTACATTTTAAGAAATAAATTGTGTATTCCACCTTCCTGTCTGGTTATGTACAGTGAAGTGTACATATTCCCTTCCCCCTGAGTCACAACATATTTAAAGACTCTTGCCGTGCCGACTTACTGGCCGTTACAGTTTGTGGGTCAAATTCTTCGAGCAATTGATTGACAGCTTGCATAGATGTGTGCTCAGAGATGATACGTTGAACGTTTCCTGTCAAATAACACATTACATAACCTTGTGTGGTTATTACTAGAGGCCTTCTGATATGTTAGTGTGAAGTTGCATAAGGCTCCAGACTATCTCTGGAGGATAAGGTGCTTATCTGTGTGTGGATTGACTATTTCAAATAAGGTCCCTCAGTTCAACCACACAGAGACATAGCATCACATATTTATATGTACTCTAGCATACTTCTCCGCATGTCTCCATCCAATGCCCTTCTTGCCCTTTCTAGGTGTCCCATGCTCTTTTGCTAACTTGTGCAGTCTTTCCTTGTTAGGGGAATGCCATCTGTATTGTGGGGGGAGAGGGAGTGAACAACCCTCGGTGTAGGCAGCTCGAGTGGGTAGGAGAAGCGCACTTGTCGCCTGGTAGCGCCAACAGGCTTCACCTGCTGCTCCTTGGCCGTCAGACAGAACATAAATACATACGGGAGACTCAGTGGAGACTCAGTGGACAAGCATGCTACTGCACAGACATGAGAATGACAGTCTTAACATCGTACGACAATTTAAAGGTACGTGGAGTAGAATGTGTGCATGTGACGGCGCAGGAACAGATCTGTGCCTTCATCTCACCCTTAAGGCAGCGACGGCGGCTTTGCCCTCTTCACTTTCTTCATCCAGCTCATCATCACTCCATTCCCACTCGCCATCTTCTGTTTTATGCAGCCGACCACTGGAGCCCGGAACCCGACGCACCTGATGACGAACATGTTCAGGACTGAGCTCATCGTCTGCGCAATAAAGCGCTAATTGAAGATCTTCATCTTTGCCATCTTACCCTTTTCGACCTCTCCGTTATTGTGGGCGCCCTCTGAAGTAATTTCTCATTTAGAAAATCATGGGTCTGTCACGAGAGGAGAGAAATCCATGAAATGTGTTGTGAACTGCTGTGCACAGAATGGACCCCAGTGGCCACAAGCTGCTTTATGAGCAATGTCTCTTCACCTGGCCCCCTAAAACAATTTAGACTTGAATTCAACATTTGTTCTTCTACATTTAAAGCTTCACAACCTCCTTCATCATATTCTCTATGCATTGCTGAGTTGCTGACCCAATACAGGTCAATAAGTCAGCACAGATTTTCACAAGAAGGGTTCCTGCTTGTTCGTAGAGCAAAAGGTGTCCAAGCTGTTAATGTCCTGGTTCAAATTTATGAAGCATGACGGCTAGACGGCTTTATGAACTTGCTTGGTTGGGTAGGATAGGGGCATCCTGGAAAGACAAAGTTATTTAAAGACAACGGTGAGATTCACCACTTTTTGAAATACAATAAAAACACTTCATCAAAACAGTTTTTTTGGTATAAAACATTTTTTATGTGTTATACCAAGTCACTAGTTTTGGGATACTGTCCAAAAGATAGTAGCAACTGAAAGAATAATTAATCATCCAAAATCCCTTAAAAAGAATCCCACAGGCAGACAGGAGTTTATTCACAGCTGAGCTGTATCTGTTCTACAACAATGTGGAAGTCTGCTCTCTACTGGACAGACCGATCAATGCAGCTCCTGATGCTGACCAGGGTCATGCCCAGCAAACCAACCTGGTTGTATTTGGGTGGTTTGACATGCTGAATAAGTACTTTTGTTGTTGTGGGGGTTTGGGTACGGGGCAGCCGGAAGCTGGAGTTACACCGATTATCCTCGTCTTTGTTAGAAACAGCTTTGTACGGTCAGTAATGAGAGGAATGCTGTAACAGCCTCAGCCTGAGTCGGACACTCGGACATGTTGGTCTGAGGGAGAAGTAGCCGACTCACACAAACACCTAAGGTGTTTCGTTCGTTTATCGATGCATTATGGTAGATTTATTTTTCAGTAGGTGAACACATCCCTTCGTCATATAGAGGGACTGCAGTTAAGGCCAAAGCGAGACCATTCAGATCCAGACACTACTGCAGACTTAGACTTTTACTCCTCATCCACCTGGACGGGTGTCTGACACTGTGGTGACGCTGCCTCGTGTCAGAGAGTTTCAGGGAACCAAAACTCTTACCTTTGCTTTCTGAAAGAATTTATGCTTCAACAGCTCCGATGATGTTGGCCTGAAAACAGCAGAATGACAACAAATGAGGTTGGTTCTGACTCAACTACACTTCCAATAACAGATATACCTGAGAATGTTGCACAACATACTGTATGTTTTTACAGACTTTTTGAAACAAACTGGTATAAAATATGCTGGAAATTTAGCAATTAGAAAAGTAAATCAATGTATTCACATAAGTAGTGGTTTGATTTGTGTGTGTTTTTGATGTCTTTGTTCAAACTCATTTCGAAGCAAAACAGAAGCATTGCTGTAGTAGCATTAAAGCTCCAGTGTGTATAATTTGGCAGGGGGAGGGGGGGAGCGCTGCAGGCCAGGATTCAACCCGGCTAGTCCGCCAGCCTCATTCCCTGTGTGGCTGTGGAGGATTCTACAACTAAATGTTTAAGATTCTTCATATTTGCTGCGATAGCGTTGATGGCCCTCCGTTCTAAATCATAAGTATGATCTTCCATTTGTCAAAACACAGTAATAACTTAAAAAAGGAAATCCCTCTCCGTCTGTAACAAAATGGCGTCTGACGGAAATCAGGACCCGCTCGATGGAGATGGAAAAAAAGGCTTTTTCGAAACATTAAAAAAAAATATATTTTTTTACTTTCAGCTCAGAGTACAAAAAAATATGTAGTTATGAATATTATATTCCATCTATTTCAAAGAGAGATACCACCAAATACTCATTTACAACCTATGGAAGAGGATTACGGCCAAAGAATAGGACTTTCTTCCTAGAATTCATAAATCTGAGAGTAAAATCTTGTTTTCTTTTCCGACATAAAATGCAGGACTTTGAAAGTGAACTCTAGTATTAGGGTCAGAATTCTATTTAAAAAAAAAAAGAGGAAAAAAAAATGATATAGGCCCGAATCCTCTTCCATAGTGGCCTTGTACATAATACCTCAACATGTCCTATCATTTTAGAAATGAATTTAAGGCCCTTAAGAGTACGGATTTTAGACCCCACTGAAACCCTGGAAATCATTCAAATAAACACCTTTTCTCAGGTTCCTTCTGTAGACACATGGAGATCATCTTCCTGAAGGATTTTCCATATTTCTTTACCATTTCCTTGTCAGCGATTCCCGTCTCCAGGAGTGGGGGGTCGTTCTGTAGGGTCAGCATCAAGACCTGAGGACAACGGGGGCACAGTTAATCCAAACAAACCATCCAAACATTTAGTATTCACAGAAAAAGTCAAGAGCTTGTGCAGCCTTTCTTCTGTGTTTTAAAGTGTGTGGTTACTCTTACCTTCATTGGTGGGTATTTGTGATATGGTGCCGCCCCCGTGGCAAGCTCAATGGCCGTGATTCCGAAACTCCAGATATCTGCTTTGAAATCATAACCCCTCACCTGTGGTAGGAGAAACATGAGATCCACTCTGCTGTCATCAATACTGTGTGCGTGGAAATAATTAAGAGAGAAAAAAGCTCCTCTCTGAGAAACTGAATGCATCCATTCTGCATTTATAATCTATAATCCACACATTTAGGTGCCACAATATTTAATTTTATGGATGTTGATGATACAAATAAAAGAATAAATTGCTGTGTTGCTACCTTCAGTATAGAGGGATATATTGAATGCAATTTTTTTTGCTGTTGACAAAAGTCAGATTATGTGTGTGCTGGAATATTTCTCAAGTCCCATTTTAGAAAACTACCAACCTGCTCCATGACCTCTGGGGCCATCCAACATGGAGTTCCCACAAAAGTCTTGCGCACTTTATTTCGAGTGATGTCGCCACCTGTGGCTAGAAAGGCACTGACGCCAAAATCTGAAGGAAGGGGAAGAGAGCAGAAAAATAATCAGATGAATGCTTCTTTGGGCTAAATGCTAGTGAGCTAACAGAGCTAACAGTCAAAGAAGGGTCCATCATCCAACTGTACTTCTTCACACTTAGTATGGATCACCAGCAACAGGTGCTGAGATGTGATTAGCCTAATGGGGAAATACCTGCAATTTGCACTGAGCCGTCATCCCCGAGGAGAATATTTCCAGCCTTGAGATCTCTGTGAAAGACAAGAATTTGTACAGCTGTGATACTATCTTCCAGTTAAGAAAGTGTAGAATTGTGTTAACATGAAAAAGACCTTTGGGGAGTTTCTGCACAAACAAAAAATCCATTTGTGGATTGTTAATTCTGTCTAGGAAACAAACTTGTGCTAGGTTGTTTCCACGTTGTGGAGATCTTGTAATATATATGTTGGATCTACAGAGTTCTGTAGATCCAACATATATATTTACATTCACTCATGAGCAAGTAGAGGACGGCTGGTTTTCCTCCCGTCTAAAGCAGTTAGTCATCAGCCATAATGTGGCCAATTTGCGGTGTAATGTCAATAATACTGCTTTCAATTAGTTATTTCTTTGTGAGTTCCAAAAAATACATCATGACCAGAGAAGCAAGAGATGGTTAGACATGACAAACGGTTAATTGCAGGTTTTTAAAAATAATATCATGACTTTTAAGACCTCTTTAATACCTCTAAAATGAAAATTTACTACCAGTGAGGCATGACTGCCCCTCAATCAGCAAAACATGAGAGTTTGTGGCAGACCACCTCGTCCAATAGAAAACGATGTATGAACCATCGAAGGGAGAAGAAGAAATTTTCACGTCCACAACCTTCTTCTACACTAAATAATGATCAATGTGACACTCCAGCCAATCATAGCAGAGTGCGGGTTTTGTGACTTAAAACAAACCTGTAGTCGACGTAATGCTAATTTTTGTGTGAAATTCCAGAAAAATAAACAAAATGTAGCCTCATTTATCTATTATTCATATAAGTGTAAGCATTCTAAGACTTGTTAGAATCCTTGGGTACCATGAATAAACACTGCAAACAAATATATTTAAATAGACAAGGTTCTTGCTTGAATACTTCAGTAAATAAATAAAGTGTTTTCCTTAAACAAATTGTTTCCTCTGATATAATTAGTGGACAGCACTTTAAATGCTATTAAAAAGAGCAAGCTAGGACAAACTGAATATTTTAGAAACACATTTTTAAGTATGCAATCATTTTATCGATAAAATCTGAGAAAATAGAGATGTATTTTTGTCAATATTACATACTCCAATAACAGATACATTTAAGTACAAGTAAAGCTTTAACTTTACTTGTACCAAAAGGAAATGTATTTTTTCTGTTGGTCGAGACCAAATGAACTTGAAAGTAGCCAAATTATAAGTTATTATAAATTGGTTAGTTAAGGTTTATTGGAATACTACTTAGTCTCACTATAGAGACTGAGTCCTAAATTTGACTTAGTCTTTTTTTGTAGTTGCTACAGGCTGTAAATTGCGGTCCTTTCATTCTGCAGGCACTCAAAATTACAGAAATACCAACAGACCCAGTCTTTGAATAACTTCTTATATTCCACATTTATTTCTTGATACTTCTATTCTCTTACAAATCAAACTCCACCCCTTGTTCCCGGCGCACCCTCAAAAGCCATTTGCTCCTCCATTATTAACATCTCTAACCGACCGCCATCAATTAAAAGCAGTGGCGATGATCGGCCGTGACAATACAGCCTCTAAGGCTTGGACGAACATTAAAATAAAGAATATGACCAAACTGTAACAAGTTAAAAAGCTTTTGGATCATAGTAGAACTGTGTTCAACCTGCCATTGATCTTTGTCTCTGTTACTGTTGACAGTCATCTTTATGTGTGACCCATCAGTGTGGACCGGTTTCTACCATAACCTCATATTTACAACAAGCAAACATTGATGCAGGCATTTATAAGGTCAGCTTTTTAGGCCGATACATAAATAAACCCAAAACTCCCCCGAAAAAAACGGATTTGAAGAATTTTCTGTTGCTCTATTGAATTTGCAACATCATCTCTGTCAGCGGTCATTGCTGTGATCCTCCATATCAGACCTTGTCTTCCATTGCTGGATTAACTTTCATGAGATCGTACTGAGCGAGGGAATGCCAAATAAATTCTGATCTGACTGTTTACATCAGCAAGGATCAGATGTGTGTCCGATCAAGAGTTACAAGTGAGAGAATATTTACATATTACCAGGCTGAAGAGGCTCAACTTGATGTTTTTGTTTTGACATGCCGCAATTTTCATTCACGCCTGTTTGAACATTTAATCAGATGTGAGTCACTTTCATAAGTGGCCTGGATCTGATAGAATGGCAACATGGATCCGAACACTGAGATTGGAATCGTTGTGACTTTTTGCATATACTCGTGCAACGAGCGCATTGATCATCTACCAGTCCCACTAGAGTGGTTAAAAAGAAATGACCAGAGGAGAGATGACAGCAGCAATGCACAGTAGATCATTGGCTGTTAAAAAGAAATGACCAGAGGAGAGATGACAGCAGCAATGCACAGTAGATCATTGACTGTTAAAAAGAAATGACCAGAGGAGAGATGACAGCAGCAATGCACAGTAGATCATTGGCTGTTAAAAAGAAATGACCAGAGGAGAGATGACAGCAGCAATGCACAGTAGATCATTGACTGTTAAAAAGAAATGACCAGAGGAGAGATGACAGCAGCAATGCACAGTAGATCATTGGCTGTTAAAAAGAAATGACCAGAGGAGAGATGACAGCAGCAATGCACAGTAGGCTCAGCAGTAGGCTGTTCCTAAATCAGCTCATGAATAACTTACAATGTTTGCTGTCCTCCAGAGCAAAATGTCATCAATACTAGCATGTCTAGTCTATTTCGGTATGAAAACCATGGGCTGTCTCATAAATAAATCGTATTGTTGACACCAATGACACGTGCAAAAACATATTAATGTGCACAAGTTTGGTGTTTAGATGGACAAATATCTTCACATTAGAGCTTGGTCAATGTATTCATGAATTTGAACTGTCAGAATCCAGACCAGAATAAGCCTCATTTGTTTGAATACAAGGAATATTGACTCCAGTCTTCCATTCCTGCAGGAGCTCACATGAGACAACGAAGAACAGCAGCAGCCTGCATTTAGGACTATATACACATCAAGTACTGGGAAGAACAGGTTGCAGGTGGTGCAGAAGAAATGCAAAATGTAATCAAGTAAGAGAATAAATATGGTACAATATTTATATAGTGCAGAGTGTCAATGACCATGATTACCATAGAAATGGGTTATATAAAGTAAGGGTGCAGAAGATGAAGCTATTCAACCAAATAGCAAAATCCTGAATCAGAATTGAATAATAAACCGTATAATTTGGATGTACCCTAATAGGCTAAAACCTAAAACCAATCAGATTCTATGTGATTTGTGTATCTCACAAATCGCATAGAATCTCAAAGGAAAAAAAACAACAACTTTTCCTGCAGTGTAAAAATATACTGAGATGATTCACAGCCTTTACCTTCCCAGACATTATTAGCAACACACCCACACACACACAGTATGTGGTTAATTTGTTCAACACTGTTCAGCCTCCCCTGGTGGCAATAAGACGATTCAGCAGGGGCCGCTGTCTGGCAGCCTGTCTGTCTGCGTGTGCCCTCACACACAATCACACTGTCTGCCACACATACTGTATACTGCCACCTAACTGGCCAGGCAGCGTTGTCATAGCAACCGACTTTAATGAATAGAATTGGCAGGGCAAGCAAAAGGTGAGAAAATGAAAAGTGAGGATGGCAGCAATGATACGGGGGACACTATGCAGCTCTTTCTGCCGTACAGCCTTTCAGGAGGTTAACACATTTTAAAGAAAAGAATGAGAAATGAAAAAATAGTAAGGCTTAGACC
Organism: Lophius americanus; assembly: GCA_037951165.1. Lineage (NCBI taxonomy): Eukaryota > Metazoa > Chordata > Actinopteri > Lophiiformes > Lophiidae > Lophius > Lophius americanus. The sequence continues at coordinate 3,920,347 of JBBDHG010000011.1, read as the reverse complement.
CCCTTTAACAATTTCTATTAGATTTTCACCCGGAGGTAGATCTTTAAACGGTACAGACAGGTAGACGAATGACTCAGGGGTGTAGGCCTGGCAGTTCGCCTCACCACCAGATGGGGGCACTGAAGAAAAGGATGCAGCTGTAGGTGACAAATAAAGCTTGTGATTCAATCAAGCAGATAAACTGGTCTCAAGGAAAGTCAAGTTAGACGAGATGTGATAAAACGCACAAGGACTCACTTCATTAGGAATATAATTCAATCAACCCACAACCACCCTGAGGTTACAAACCTGAAGCACGATATTTACAATCAGGCTGCTGAAGACAAACAATGTGTTTAGTGTCCTGGAGAGTTTGCGAGTCACTGCTTAGCTCATTGTTCAAAAGGTGATGAATACTTGAGAGGGGGGGGGGGTCTTTTTACTGGAGGCTACAGTAAAATAGCAAAGAGACAACAGATCTCACAGTGACAAGTATAGAGAGTGGCGAGCAGTGAGCCTCAGAGGGAGGAATGCAGCAGATGTGACATATTAGGACCCCTGACTGAAAGAAAAGAAGGGGATTCCCGCTGCAGGGCAAAACACTGAGAGGCAGACAAAGGTTCTCCACAGACATGGTTCTAGCTGATCCTCCTGAAGCCTTCTCTTGAATGCTCTTTTTCAATAACCACTTAAAATGTTGGCAAAACATTTGATGTGCATTTGTGTCACAACAAGTTCAATTATGTAACTGCATCACGAGGGACAGTGCAGAGAGAAGGACAGGAGTACATGACGGACTTTGAGGAGCCACTGCTGCCATTAAGACCTTCTCTTGTCCCACTGTCCCTCTGCTGCCCGAACAGAACAGCTAGCTGTTATCAGATCCAAGTATCGTCCAGTTTATTAAAGTCATTAGTTCTGCGTGATCAAGAATAGACCCATCCTCCAGATTGAAGTTACTCCAGACAACAGCCATAATTTACATCTGGTAATTTGAGATGTTGCTTTTTAAGGATTGGAGGGGCAGTACAGACTGGACCACCTGAGGCTGAAAGGCAAGTCTGAGAATATCCCAAAATACTTTTCCCTATTTAAACGACTACAGTCCACTCTCTGTGGGTCCACTCCTGTCCTTCAGTACTTATGATTCAGGGTTCTTCCTAAGCTAATAATGTGGTTTATTTGAATGAGGTATTATGGGTTCAGTCTAGGCCAATTAACCCGTCTGGACCTACAAACTTATCTCACTTATCACATGTGTCTGAAGGCAAAGATGAGCAATGTGTCTATATCCTGCAGTCCAGCATTTGGATAAAAAGTGAGAGGACGACAGGAAGTAACTGTTATTCGTCCTCTACATACAAATTTGTTCAAATATTTTTTGCAAATTAACTGGATGAGTGACAGTGTCACATGGTCACTGAGTGATTCCTCACCATCCACAGGGCATGAATATCTGTATGAAATTTCATGTCATCCATCCAATAATTTGTTGAAATCAGTCGATTAGAGTGGGTGGGCAGCTAGCGAGGCATTTTCACATAAAACAGTGTTTTATGTGAGGGACAAGAATGGAAAGACTGAGCACCCTTTCACTGGGTCCACCGCGTTGCAATGCCATGACTCTAAAGTAGCTCAGAATGTAGAACCCAAACATGGGCTCCAGAAGGGAATCTAACAATAATTCTGTGTATTAAGTCACTATAGACGAGGTTAGATGAGTGGCGTTAAAAAGAAGACAATGTATTGAAACGCTTTCTGCCTTTAACCCATCGTATAGGAGCAGTGGGCCAGCCTGCACAATACTCTGCATATAATATGCAGATTTAAACGTCCTCCCTCTGACGCTCCGCGTTTAGCCTGGCTGTGTTGCATAAACTACCTGCATGGAGCACCAGAATCATGCGGGGCCTCGGTTCAGGGCAGCCCGCAGAACCTTCAGCTTTTGCAACGTTCTAACAGCTGCCGTGTTCACGGAGGACTGGCACATCCAGTGTGTTAACTACAAATATGGAGCTTCCCAGTCTAGTGAGTCCCCCCCCCCCCCAGAGGAAACAGTTTGAGGAGGTTAGATCTAATTGAAAAAAATTAAATGATTAACAATCAACCCTAGGTGAAACTTTACTGATAGTCATTTTCCTTGCAGCTATTGATTTACTCCTTGTCAGATTAGGATATTTGATAAATATGACACATATGAGGTCAAGTTTATTTCTCAGGGATTAGTTTTCATGATGAATACCGTCTCAAGACGAACTTTCAAGCGTCAATGCTCCACTTTGACAAACAACACAGGAAGAGTAATCAAAGCCTGCTGCGCTCATTGAAGACACACGGAGGACGTGGTTTACTGCAGCGGTTTGTATCGCTCTGAGAAAAGGCTTCAGAGTGCAGACAATCATTAACATTCACAAGAGACGAAGAGGAGGAAAAGGAAGGCGGTGAAGACAAAATGTACCATCCAAAGAGATCCTGTAGAGGAGATGGAAAGAGTTAAACAGCAGTGTAATTCCTCCTGGTTATATTTTACAATTTTAGCTTTTTAATAGATTAGCAACCAAAACACAACATAATCAACAAACAAACATTTATCAGGTAATGTGTGGTTTTGTCTTACTAACTTAGTGAAAATGCACCTAGAGGCATGAGCCAGATGGAAAGAAAAATAGTATAGAGCTGTCAAGATTTGTCATTCTCATCTGGCAGTGCTAGCACCTTGTAGCTTCAGCAGGTCACCCTCTGTGACATCACATCCTGGTGCCAGCCTCACAGCACCCAAACAGGACCATAAAAGAGAGAAAAGCCTACCTCTCTTTTAACTCAGCCCTGTGAGACCAAAAAAATATCTTCCCTTTGCTTTGCTACTTAGATTGCTGAAATTTCTCTCTCATCTTTTTTTCTTTCTATTTTTTTTTTATGTCTTTGTGTCATTAAGAATCTATTCTACTAACAACAGGAGACTCAGGATAACCAGACATTATCTGATTGTTACAAAGCCACCTACAGAGTAATTTGTCATGTACCCTCTGAAACAGTGTTTCATAGATGAGTGTGGCAAAGATGTTGTGCGCCACACAACAGTAAGACTGCTGGCTACAGGGATTTTGCAATCATAAACTCTCAGGCTGATTTTCTGAAATACAACGGAGAGGCCGGGTCTGGAGTGTTATTAATTTCTTTTCATGTATGAGGTCTACCTGTTACTCAAGTCAAAGGAGGACCACCTTTGAGTTGCCGACTTCCCGAGCTGTTGTGAATTTGGAGGTGGAGCACTTTGCCTGCTTGTGGTAAATGTCTCTACTTGAGGCTACAGGCCGGGCCGCAAGGCTCTAATTGCTTTTCTGCGCCCTGGGCTGGATGCAACATCTCTTGTGACACTCTCCCCTCTTTCTCCCTCGTTGTCAAGCCTTGCCCCATGACTCTCTCCATCGACCACTCCCCTGAGGTTCCCAATCATGTGATCCAGCACACACAGGAGGAACACGCTGGGCCGTATGTGCACATTTATATGAGCGGGCTCCGATCAACTGAGCATGGCCTCTTCACCCTCTGTGTCAGCGATTTTTCTTACTGTGAGGATTAACTCACAGTAAGAAAACTGTCTAATGCTACAAGTCACACCTCTGAGCCCGGTCTGGACAGATGTGACGAATGAGTGACCAATTAATGATCCTCCCCAGACAGGACACAAAGTTGTATGAAGGGTTGAATTGAGGGATGAGCCTTACCCTCCATCAGTCAACGCCACACTACCACATTATGCTGTGAGTGGACACTTAGATGTTGCAGCAGAGGAATGCCGCAGCGGGCTTTCATTATATTCAACAAGGTCATTTAAAACATCAGCGTCATTGCTAATTCATTATGTTTCTAGCCGTTTCTTGTCAATACTTGAAGAGGAAAAACCCTCTCACTCCATTATTGGCAGGATGCTCTTATTATCTTTGGAGTCCAGAGCTGATGGCTGTGCAGCCAGTTGACTCTGGATCTCTCCCACAAACCATTCGGGAGTGTCACCGTCTCCACATCATCAAATTCCGCCTGAAAAACACATCTCTTAAGACTATTCTGTGATCACCTTTTTGAGCTTTTAATTATTTTTGAGCTCTTCATGGCACATCTTTATACTAATCTCCTGATATGTGTCATTTTACACTTGTATCTGTGACCGTGAGTGTCTTGAAAGGCGCCCATAAATAAAGTGTATATAGTTATTATTATTAACAGCTGCTGAAAAAAAGCTGAACATTCCGTTATTTACACATCTTGGCTGGAATTGTGCAAGTGGACAAGAGAAGAGCAGAAAAAGCGACTAATGGATGTCTAATACAGAGAGTTTAGCGGTGACTTCTATCTCACCAGCATGTTAAAATGGTTCAATCTAACAGCTGTAAAAGCACCTGGCTTAGACAGTCTCTGGGTCACATTTCCTGTGGCATGAAAGTCTGCCATCAACAAATACCATTAATGCAAACTCATTCTTAAAAATTGTCAGCTCAGAAATTCTGGTCTGCTTAAATATTTCTTTGAGCAGTTTTTGACCTCAAGTTATCCAGTTTCATTGAAACACTGAGGCCTTGTATCGTGTATCCAGCTTTAAAAATGAAGTGTTAGGATAGAAAGTGAGTGGACCATAAACAATAAAGGCATCATTACTGGTCCATCTTCTTCTGGATGACTTGTTGCAGACTAATTTGAAAAATAAACTCCATCTGTATGTAGATGCCAAAGACGTCCCTGACCTTTGGTGGGTGAAAATTGCCATTTGAAAATTACATTAATTTTCAAATGGCAATTTTCACTGATGAAGAATAGCAATGACCTCTGTCTTACAAACATTGTATTACATTGTGCACCAAGAGAGTGACTTTCAGCAGCTTGCTCGGATTTTTGGTTGAGGCAGTAGAATTGTGAGATCACAAGACTATTACGTTATTCAAATGAAATATTAATCAATAAAACACTGAAGAATGGTCGCTGAATAATTTTAGCAGATTTTTTTTTTAAAACTGTAATTGTATTTTCTGTGAAATATTTCCTCAGGGTAAATTGCCCGTGCGTTACCATTTTACCATTTGTGGCCCTAGGTGAGTATGAGGGAGTGTGTGAAGATGCAAGTTGGAGCGGTGAACCGCGACCATATTTTGGTATTTCATAGAAATTATGTAGAGTGAAGATTCAGTCTTTAGCTTGCATCAATGGATACAAATCAACTGTAGCATATTTCACAGACATATTTTAGAGCAACTCCAGATGCCAGAGCTTCTATAAGATGAAGAAATTTAACTAAATCGGACATCCCCAAACTTTATACATAGTAGTTCCCCTAGGAGCTCTCTTCAGAGGTCTCACCCTGAGCTGTTATCTACTTCATTTCAGCAGGAGATAGTAACACCGCTTCTAAGAACATCTCAATGTTTGTATGTTTGTCTATATAAGAAGAATGTAATAAATGGTAAATAGAATGATGATGACTGGAAAAAATCTAATCCAGACATTGTTGTTTACTACACAAATAGCAAGCATCCCGTTAAGATGACCAAAACATAGTTTTAATACTATTTTTTGAGATTCTGCAACCAATATTATTTTCATAAAACACCAATAAAAAGTTATTTTGAGAGTGATAATACACTTTTAAATTGATCAAGGTCCTTAAAAATCAGAACTTTCTAGCAATTTTGGATTTTGCAAAGTCCAATTGAGTGTTCTGTGAATGAAAAAGGAGCAAACTGCACCTTTAATTCCTGTTTGCTTTGAATCCCATAATCTACATAACCTTGTAAGAAATGACCAGTTTTCATGGAGGCTGACAAAAACAATGGGCTGGCACACCTAAATAAAGAATTAGGCGCAGCATTTCTAACATTATAAAAAGTTTGTGTGGATACACGAATATGTTTTCAATGGTATGCGAAAAATTTCAGAATGGTCTGTATCAAATTATCTGAATTACTGGGATCAGAAAAAAATGCCAATATAAACACAAAACTTCAAGATGAAAAAAAATAAATTGTTCCATTCTGTGAAAGTAGGGGGGACATGGTTTTTAAGGAAGCCACAAAGAGGAGGAGAATACATTATCTGCTCCATAAACAGTCAAAGTGAAGTCTAATAAAGCCAGAGTGGGTTGCAGTGATTGGAAGTTATTTGTCAGCATTGCTAAAGTCCAAGAATGTAAGAACATGAGTTGTGTTACCTGTGAATCTGTCCATTCTTGTGTAGGTACTCCAGGCCCTCAAGCACGTCTTTTAACACAGTAGCTATGCTTGCCTCGTCCAGGACACCCGTCTTATGTTCCCCTCGTGAGATGATATGTTTGATCACGTCCAACACAGAGCCTGTGTAAGATAAAGAAAGAACGTCAATGTGTCATTCTTCTTGAAAACTATGTTTGTGACTGTCAAAATCAGTGTCGGAAAGATATTTAAGCTATCCAGCTTAATATCTTTGATCTTTTCAAAAATGATGGGTTACTTAATGATAGGCCATAAAATGATAACTTCTGACGGGCGAGTTTAGTCAGTGAGGAATATATAGGCAGCAAGGGAACGTTTTAACTTGTAAGTTGGTGTGATGGAAGCAGGTGTAAGGATCTAAGCAACTTCCCTCAGTCTAGAGAGGTTAGTACCTACAAAGGTGGTTAAAGCAGGACAACTTGCAGAGTTGTTTTGGCATCAAACTGGGGACCAACACAATATTACGCAGGCAGTTTAAATGTTATGGGAAATTGGTGTAAGCTGTGTAAAAGTATTGGACCTGGTCCTGATTTTTAGATTTACCTCATACCAAAATTTGTCCAATGTTGATTCAAGACAACATATGTAAACACAAAATGCCTATATTAAATTACATATTTAATAAGGTAAAAATATAATTTAATAACTCAATCATCATTCTGAAAAGGTATTGGATGAAGTTTCTGTCTTATAAAGAAACTGTACGTCATTTTTTGAAGATCCGACATCAGTAATTACTAATTAGATACAAACAATAATATGAGAAATCAGAAACATGTTAAATAGTTTTTCACAGCACTATAACTTCTCCTTTTTCTGATCTTGAGTAATAATCTAGGTCATGAGGAAAATCACTCCAGGCAAGCATCACCATTTTTTTCTTTACATCTACTTTTAACCAAACTGTTACGAAAACACTTACTTCAAAACTGCAGACATTCAGTCAAGATAATTTGCGTGTAATCTTATATTGTTTGGATAAATTAGATGGTTGATATGAGACCTTTTTCCCAATTCAAGTAAGATTGATTTAATCGGAGCGAAAAAGAAAACAAATGATTAAACTATGTTCATAAAAATTAATTAAACCAAAAGCAGAATCATGACCTTTGAGTTTGGACATTGCAAAACAAAATAATGCTGCAGGGAGGTATATTAATGCAGCAAAAACAAGGCATCACTTAAAGGGTAAATCGGCCATTAAAAAGAATATATGTTATGTTATTGTGGTATCAGTTTCTACAAGAAACAGCAGACTCAAATTTAGTTTTTGGGCGTTGTCCAGTGACTGAAAAACAGATCGACATCATGCGCTCACAGGATTTTCTTTTAATTTTTATCTAAGCTCTACCATCAAAATTGACTCAATTTGGATACTGTGTTTACAGCTATCAATCAGAAAATGTGCATAGTTTATATCACCATCACTGTGTTCGAGCCTTGATGACGTCTTAGTTTCTCTCGGTTCGGTACAAACTCCGCTCTACATTGACTCATTTTATGTGAATGTAGGCTTTCGTCTGAAAGGGCCTTAATTGCCTCTGGAATTGGCCACAGATTAGGATGAAAGATGAGTTGCATGTTGGACTTTTGAGGTCATAAGTGAAACTATCGCTTAGTCTTAAATTGTCCAAGCTTAACGGAGAACTAGTGTTAGCTCTGCTCGCTGACTCGCCGGAACACCACGTCTCCCACAGTCCGGCTCCTGCCGATAAATGGAGTGTTCTTGATGAAGAGTCAAACTGCTGTCAGTGTGTAATTTCCTTTGTGCAACTTTCCAAAGGGTAAAGGACATATTCCTGAAAGAGGTTCTATATTTGCTTTACTTATGACAGAAAATTGGGTGACATTGGTGGAAGGTAGACAAAGCAGAGAAACCAGAAGACTGACAAGCTGCATTGTCCAGTAGTCAAACACAAACATCACCCTGCCACATTCTCCGACATACACACCCTCAGCCGCACACACACTGGCAGTTATGGGAAAAAAGAAGAAGCTAGAAATGGCCACGGTATCAAAACACTGTCCAGGACACCATTCCAGGTCTAAATTGATTTTGTTTTAGCGTCTGTACCAGGCTTGAAGAACAAAGATATTTATTATCTGGATTACTGGAGTGTGTCCTTGCCACCAGTTCTTAGTTGTGCACTTAATTACCCAGTGGAACAGACTCTCACTGGCCACCTGAGACTATATGGTGTTGCAGAGATTCTTAAACGCAGAGGGGCGGAGGGAGAGTCGGAGGAGAAAGTGAGGCAGAGACTCTGAGTTCATCGGGTCCAGGGTACAGTGACTGTGCATGGTAGAAAATGTGATTCAGCCGACAAATCCATTAAAAGACAGGACAGATGAAGGAAAAATGGAAAAAGCAGCCTAGATGTGTGTTCCGGGTGTATGTTATAGAAGGTGCGTGTGTTTGCGTGTGAGTGAGTGAGTGAAGATGACATAAGAGTTTCTGATGTTACAGATCTTTGAAGCTTAATAAGAAGAAGCAGCATGTTTGACTGTATTTCACTCTTCTGTTCTCCACACACTATCTCCTCCTCTCTCGGTGCTTTTGACACAGCATGACCCTCATCTCCTAATCTGAAATAGCAATGTGGAGGAGACAGAGTAACTAGTGACGATGATGAGGATAATGAAGGATGGAAGTTGAGTCAAATCCAAGCAAAGGGGTGAGATGTAATTAGTAACAACATGGGATTACATGAGCAGATCCTTAAATCTGATATGAACAGTAATGACGACTGCCTATTCTGTAAACTTTGAAAGAGATCCTTTGCCATTATTATTTTCTTGTTAAGAGTAAGATGATAATAGTGACACGCAATTTTGTATTTTTTCATAAATCTGTCTGGAATAATGAATAAATATCCTGAAGTTGAGGATTCTTAAGTTGTGAGGTAACAAGCGGTTAAATTAGCTTAGCATAAAGACCACTTATGGACTAGTTATGCCTAAAGGTAATAAGCCCTGCTTTCTACCGATTCTCACTGATTACTGATATGCAATTTTATTACATATCACCATATAGTATTACAGCACCATAAAAGAATGACAAGTTAAAAAAAATACACAATTTCCAATGATGTACAAGATTGTAATTAATTAGATTGCATATGAATTAGCTTATTTATTTATGTCCTCGTGCAAAACAATATGTGCAATACTACTCATTATGCAACTGAAATATTTCTTATTTTTATTCTATGCATATGCTGGCAATGTTCTTTTGTGCTATGTTAATGTGAGCATGTTGAACTGTGCATATATGAATGTGTGAGAATTCTTTTCATATAAGAAATAGACCTATGCCGTCGTCCCCGACTGAAAGGGTATATCCCCGAAAAGATCGCAATCTCTGTTTGTTGTATAAACAATAGCCCTGATTGAACCCTTCAAACTAAAGTTTGTGATTTCGCACATTATTTTTAGTTAAAAATGGCATAAACAGGATAGATCTCAAGTCAATCAACAGTTCAGAAGCCGTGTCTTATTAACTGTTTTTTTGTAAAAAAAAAAAAAGAAGTGAGTAAAACACGTTGTATAAAAGATATATCCGCTCAACTTGATTCATAAGCACTGAATCAAATGAACGGTTTAGAAATGATGACCAATAAATCTTGGAGATAAAGCTCCCCCTTGTGTTGTAAGTAAACAACTGAACTTTCCCAAAATCAATCCAATTCTTCCTCTCAATCAGGTTTATGTGGGTATAAATAGTTTTTGAGTGATATGATTTACTACAGAGAATGGACAATTTGTGTCAAAACATAATTGTCAAATTATGAAAATTCCCTGGCAGCTACCTTTCGAATGATTCTTTTTGTTTGCTGAATTCAAAGCATCATTACCAATCTGCCTTAAGCTGGATTCCCCTCAGAGTGGAATTTGATTAAGCTTGACAGGAGCAACTGTAGGTTGGTGAAGACTTCACACTAATCTCATGGGAACTCATTCCACTGCTTACTTTGGCAAGAATCATATTCCGTAGGTTTCAGTGGATGTCTCTCCGATGTGAATTCAGCCACTGACAGGTCATGCAGTGCTCTACTGCGACAACTGTTCACATGTCATGTTCAGCACTGGTATTTCCTGAAGTGCCTGCTGCATACCTAACTCAGAACCCATCTCCATGAACCTGAACCGATATGCCGGGAAGGAAGGAAGCCTAGATTGAAGATTAGAGTTTTGAGATCTAATCGTTTAACAATATATGTTGATAGTATAGCAATGTAGGAAATTTACAATAAGACACTGTGCTGGGACAAGGGGGAGACTTTACAAAAGAAGCAGACCCTATGAATTGCTATTAGCATAAGATGTTCAAGAGTTCAACTGTGTCAAAAATGACAAGACTATTCTTAACCAAAGGATTTTCAGAACTTTTAATCCACTGATGTTACAGGGATCTGCAAGGCCAGGCTTCTTTTTGACGGACAGACACCATGATCAAAAAGGGGTTGAAGGAATGTTTGAATGGAATAGGCCACTATTATAGGTGTGTCACTGTAAACACTGGGGAGTGTTGCATTCCAGTGAAACATGAGGGACATGCCGTTTTTAAAAGACATTAAGCCAGGGCAAATTTGTAGCATACCATTATTTAATTTGGAAGCTCACTAGAGCTATGAGGCAGGCTTCAGATTGATATCTTCTAGTTGAACAAAAATAATGTCATTTAAAGGTAACACAGAGAGCTAGGTGAGGCACACTGTGGTTACTTCGCAATTTCATTCAATTCCAATATAGAGAGCTAAGATTTAAAAACAAAATGAGTTTTGACGGATAAACTTTTTTGGTCTGACTGATTGACTTTACTTGCATTGAATATATTTAAAAGCTATACAAGGAACCTTTACCACATTAAAATCTGAAAAAAGACGTTAACAGTGTTAAAGATACATACACCTTCTGAAGTCACCTTCTAACATTGTTCAACACAGAGAAAAATACAAGATCTTACTCAATGTAATTACTTACTCACATTCCATTCATTTGGCCACCTGTCACTGTCTCATCCAGCAGACAGTCAGAGAGTGAAGAAGGAAGTTGGCAAGCGTAAATATAACATAAAACAACTTTAAAACGTAAACATTTCTGTAAACATTTCACCCTTGGTCTCGCTAGGTTGATTTTCTTTGGCAATATGGTTCAGTCTCTTCAGGAGAAAAAAAAAAGTCTCTAGTCTGTCTTAGGATAACACAATCAGGAGGAGTACTCTGCTTTGTTATGAAGGTTATGTCTCCAGCAGTTTCTCTGCTGAACGCTAAGTTCCAGCGACAACCATCACCATCAAATTGTGGAACAGGCCTGAAACATGTTTAAGATGCTAAATGCTGCAGCATATGATGGTCATCGCCTCTCATTTGATGTTCTGCTAGGCTCATGTTAGACTTTGGTTAATCTGGTAAAACTTAATAATTAAGACATTAAATCTACATTTCTTATTCTCGTTAAGTATCAACTTATATTTAGAAAGTTTTACTTTCATGATTAAATGCAGAAACCCCCACATAGTGAAGCATTCAACAATTATTTATTTTCCCCAGAGTTGTCCTCACAAATGAGTTTAACCAAAATTATTTGAAACTGCAAATAAACACTGCAAATCTTTTATTTCACCACTTGGCTTATTTCAAGTATTTCACTCAAGTTATTTGTTACTTTCTTTTGGGATTGCTTGCGTTTAAAGTATGTTTAGCATATTTCCAATCATTTCGCAATGGTTTGTTTCATAGTTCTTACAAGATTCTTTTCTATTTTAACTCCCAATAAGCTGAGCTACTCAACAATCTTTCCACATAACTAGGAACGGCTGAAATACGCCCTGGGGTACAAGTACTCCCTGTGGGAATTATCATCTGCTAGTGCATTAGTAATATACCTTCTCTGGGTCCCACAGTCAGTAGATAAGCGGTAGAATACCAACTTCTCTACAATTACAAGTAGAATAGTATCAGTTAGATGTGGTTTGACGCCAAGTGCAACAGATATATGACTGCTTTTGGAAATATATGCAAATATATTACCAAATATTCCGCAAATGACTGAAACATTCTATATGAAATTCATCTGGTCTGAAGTGATTTAATGCTACGTAGTCCAATGACATTCTCCTCCATTAGGAGAGAGACCAGTTGGAATGTAACCTTCTGCTTCACCAGGCAGCGTGCCACTTTATCATAAAAAAAAGAAAGAAGAAAACTGTCAGATTAGCTCTTAGTTTTTTTGTCTTTCAACATCAGAAGACCATAGATAGGATGGAGACCCTGGATGGATGGTTGCTTTTGCTCCATCATGCTAGTTGAGCATAGTTGGTTTGGCCTTCTTCCTGTCTAGTGTGCTCTGACCCGTGGAGTGACTCTCCATTAACTTGACTTCATTTGAGCTCCGTCTCTGTGGCAGATGTTACCTCGGCCACCATTTAATTATTATGCACAATAAAACTCAACATCAATGGCCCTCTCTTTCACAAGGATAAGGAGAACGAAGCCATCTTAAGTGGTGCCTTCTGCTGCTGCAAGGCTGGCAGCTTGCTCAAGCTTTGCTTGGTGGGCACCGTGACCCCGGCCACATCTGCAAGACGGCTGCCAAGCAGTTCATAACGCAAAGGTATCCAAGAGAGACGGGAATGCTCCCTGGGAAGTATTCGTTACAGTGGGACACTGTTTGCACAGTGAGGGCGGAGAACACCAGCAAGGGTAGAAACGGAGAGTAAATATTTAGTATGTGGATGCTTGTGTTTGTATAATTAAGTGTAAGCGACTGAAAGCAGGATTATGAGTGAGAGGAGAGGAAATTCTTTGCCTCGTTGTCAACAAAAGGCCAATATTTCATGCCTTCTTCTGAGATAAAGGTGTCCTCAATATCTTACTTGACCAGTATTTGGCTGCTGTACGTCTCCGGGAACCCTCACAGGTCTGCTATAAAGAAACTTCCCACTCACAGGGTGGTCCAAATACTCTACAAGATATAATATCTTGTTGTTAAAATAAAAATGAAACCAAACAATCAGAAGCAGATACACTCGTTGTGCTTTTCTCTCCATGGTAATCTCATCTTCATTTCACTAGTTAATTGCGGTGCTGTCAAACGGGTGCCATGACGTCAGCCTGCAGACTGTTATTACCTCTTCCCTGTCATTAGTTCTAGCAATGTACCTAGTTAAAACCCGGAAAGAACTGCAGCTCAAATGGGACACAATGAGTACCAGTGCTGTCACATTCCCTACAATCACGGTTAACATCGCCGACAGTAAGAAGCCCAGCACCTCTTACTGGTCCCTCTCTCATCTGGATGTTTCTGGATGCACCCCCAGGTATGACATTGAAGCCAGAAATATAAATATATTTGAACTCAAAATATCACTTTGGTCTTGTGTAAGATATGTTCATTCAGAATGACGGCAATTTCAGAGCAATGAAAGTTGAGACAGACGATGGAAGACGAGAGCCTTTGAATAAACATGCACTTACCACCACTAAGCAGCTTCATGACCAGCCACAGCTCATCTTTCACCACAAACGAGGTGTAGTAAGACACGATGTTGGGGTGGTGGCACTGACTCATGGCTTGAATCTCTTTCTGTCGCAGGAAAACAAAAGGAGAGTAATTAATTCAAATCTAATGACATGTTTTGTTGTTCAGTTACCATTAACCTGACAGAAACGCTCTGACACGTAAACACATCATTATTTGGAGGAAATGGATTTGAGTTTAATTTTAGAGCCTGTACATTCTTATTGATGCCTTTCCACTCATGAGAGGGCAAGGAAACAACCATTTTTAGAGATCTTGTGAAGTCAAATCTGAATCAGAATTATGAAGCCTGCTAGCTCACACAGAAAAAGTAATAAACCTCGGGGGAAATGAAGTGAACTCATTCACACATGATGCAGCAGCTATTCTTCAAATTTAGTGTGATACTTAAAGTCTTAATGACGTCAGGAGTCGGAAGAGAAATAGGTTTGGTCAATATAATGCATATCTGTCCAGAAGAAAAAAGAGCCAGTACTCAGCCCTTTATAAAGCTGTAAAGCTCTTTGTGTGTGTGTGTTTGGAAAGCAGGAGGGCTGAGGTAATGCTGGCACAGAAGTCTAATCCATCACTTCAGCACCAGTTCTAGAGTCATTTGGGGATAGACAAGCATCCCGAGAAAAAGAAAACCTTGCTGGCTTCGGAGTTGGGACCACTGCTCCTGTTACTGTGCTTGATAACTTGAGAAATGGCTGACCCCATTACTGGAGCTCCGTATCAATGCACAGCATCTACGTACTTGTTACTATAATTACATTTCAATTCTAATGGCCTCACTGAAATGAGATCTACGATGTTAAGAGAGTTGCATGACCAGTTCTGAAGCGTTCAAGGATATTTATGGATAATACTGTAAGTGAATTATTAATAAGTATTATATGTTTACTGAAGTAGATTTGGCAGGACGTTATCTGTGCAATGACCAAAACAAAACAAACAAAAAGTAACTTTGATTCTTTTTCAAAAACTTGATCTTCTACCAACTACAATTATTACAACTAAAATGATTAATCTCATTAAATTTATAAGTAAAGGGGTCAAAAGTTAATGTTCAGTACAATGAAAAACAGCAGAGCGTGAAACCTCGCAGACGAAGAAGGTAAGCGTGAACACCTGACTCTTGAAACAGTTGGGAGGAAAACTGGCAAAAGGCCCATTCAGTTCACCTGGGGAATTCAACTGTTAGTGATAGGTGACTGCACAGTACATGAGTGATTACTCCCCGGGAGCAGAGTCGGCACTACAAGCTCTCAGTCCTGGTGAGCGTCAAAGTCCAGACGGGTTCAGAGGTCATGTAAAGCTCAAGGCCAACGGCGCCAGCCTCCTTCCCTTCCTCTGATGTTTATCTAAGCCGACCTAGAGCCGCTTGCGTCACACCAACGAAGAATGCAACTGGCGGGACAGCCAGCACTCTGAACTGTGCAGCTTCACTCGCCTGATGTGTTGAATCCCCCTAACAGAATGCATGGACCTCACTGTTCACCTCTGGATCCTTTCACCTCTGTTCTTCATGTTTCCACTGATGGCGAGGTTTGACGTTCCCTTGTTTTTTTCTTGTGGTAAATTACTAATAAATATGATCATCAATATGTCAAAACATAAAATAGGTATTCAGCAAAAACTTCAAACATGAAAATCCATCTCTAGAGTCAGTCTTCGTTTTTTTTTCCCGTCCAAGTGACTGTATGAACCTGGCAGCGCAACATGGCGGCCTCAATGGAAGAGGACCTGCTCCCCATGGAGATCTAAAGGAATTCTTCCAAACTTACATTTACTTTCAGTTGATTGATTATACAATAAAATAGATATGAATATTATCTCCCACTTGTTAAATTTTGATTATGTGTAAGTGTTTGATTATTTACATGTCTGCGATGGTAAATTAGATTTCTGTTTCGGCCTATTGGAAAGAAAACCAAGCAGACTTCGAGGATAATGTGATGAAGCTTGTTTGTTATTGATGCAAAGTTTTGCGTACCAAAAAATTAATTGATTAATCAGAAAACAATCAGAAAATTATACATAGTTCGATTTCAGCCTTGGTCAATCAAGCAGGAAATAAGATCTTTTTGACATTCTTGGGGACATTAAAAAGTTATCCATCGGATTTTAGATGATATTTAGACACAGATTATATCATTTGAGAACAAAAAAAAAAGTTTAATGAAATGAACCATTGGGTCTTATTATGCACTTAAGGCTGATAGAGCTAGTCAAGCATTGCCGCTTTACAGTCTTTGAGACAGACAATCTATGCTGTGTCAGTATCTCAGCATTGCATTCACGGATAAATCAATAAACCTTCTCACAATATTGGTTTTCCACAGCAAACAACCATAACACAGCAAATTTCAGAGTGCTAGCGTCCGAGTGTTGTACTGATGCACTGCAGGCCTTTCCATGGAGAAACCCTGACACTGGGGCTGAGAACAGCTGCACCAATCAATTGATGCTTGTGGATCAAAAGGTGAGCAATCAAAGCCAAACTAATGATTCATCAGCATAAATGCTTAGTTTACACGGTGTGCATTAGCAGCAATACAGTATGCCTCTGCTGTGGAGGCATCACTTTTGAGACCTCAGTTACTGCCCCAGCCAAGAGACACTCGGGTAGGACGGTGACATCATGCTGTCTTGGGAGAAACGCTCTTGAGAAATGGAGACACCAACATAAAATCAGTCATGATAAAACCTTTTTACACAGCCTCTTTAAGGGAAGAATGTTGCACATTTACTTTGATTTACCATTCTGCAATAATAGTTATTAAGGCGGAAGGGGGCGGCGGGGGGTTCATTGTTCTTTCTCTGATCTGGAAACCGATTTACCAACAGCACTGAATTGGTGTCTGTATAAGAGAGAGCCGGCGCAGTAGCTGGACAGGACAGTGGTGAGACATTTTAAAAATGGGAGATTTAAAAAGCAGATAGTGGCAGTTGGGTAAAAAAAAGCAATCAAACAAAAAAATGCAATCAAAGAGACGTAGTGCAAGATAATCCAACTCCTTAATCACTGAGCAAAGGACTAGATCATCCCCAAATAACAGGTAGGGAAAGGAAATATTGCTTCTACCTTTGATTTCATCGTTAATAAATAAATCTGTAAAAAGGCACATTAGAGGCAAACACTGCTATTTTATACGTTAAACCTCTTTACCTTGAGCAATGTCAGCATGCTTTTTAAAATCCTACTCTATGCTGCCATTGATTCATAGTCATTCTGGTTCTAGAGAAGGATAGTCATTGTGGTGCTATTACCCCAACACAGAGTCAAAAGGGCCACAGACTATGCATGAAATAAGTCATCGGATAGGCATAGTTAAAAGTGACAAGATCTGTAGCGGACAGGGGTTTACAGGCAAGTATGCGCACCACTCCAGAACCTCGTAAGTAAATACATTTTTGACTATCAAGCAGTGTAATAACTCCCAGGATGTCCGGCCAGATGGCTAGAATAGATACACTCAGCATGTTGGGCCAGACGTCGAGCTCTGTGGGTCTCCCTTACCAGTCCTCCACATTCTACAGGCCGAGAGTACAATAAAGATAACCTGCTGTCGGCAAACTGGCTCAAATCACACATTACTATCTCCGCACTGTGGAAGAGGCTGCTATCCCGTTGAAAAACAAAAACAACGGGATATGTGGGAGGACATTGTCCTCTGACAGTTGGAAGGTTTTACATCTTTTCCAACAGACAATGTGTTAATCAGAGAGACGCTTTGTTGAGAAGATTAGGTCACTGTACATCTCTGATGCTGCAAAGACAGTGGAAATATTCTCCCTGCGCAGAACCATTCATGGAACTTCCTTTTGTGTGACCCTTGATGTAAAATCTTTGACATGTGAGGAAATGTTGCTTTGTGAAAATATTTTTGACACATCTCAATGCTGACTGAAAATAAATATATTTTTAAGTGTTCTTCGTGCCTGTTGAAATTGGCAACCTCATTATAGTCACTAGTATATGCATTAGAGCCACCCACTTAAGGGTACACCACAATGTACTTCATATAACGTCTGCTTCGAATGTGGCTTCATTTTGTTAATAACATATTGGTAAAGTTTATTCAAACCCCTTGATCAAACTGCAAAGAACAAGCAATATAAATATTGGGTTTCTACATATATCTATAGATATTAATATCTAAAGATCTATATCTATAAATAAATAAAGTAAAGAGCACCACTTACAAGTTTCCAGAGACCAAGTTTTCTCTTCAAAGGGCAATAAAAATCAAGGTAATTAGTGCTTTTAGCAGATACTGGATACGTTATGAATAGATTTTTGTTAAGTATAGTATACCCCTTGGCTCATATGTTGTTTCTCTTGAGTAATTAATGATATTGATCTGATTCATGGTAAAGGTGTCACATTATGGGTGTCAAACGATTATGGGACTTCTGTATTTAAGGGAAATTAATTAATGGGAAAACTAAACTACCTTAGTGGTTTGTGCTGTCTGAATGGTATATAGTTTTCAGTATTCATGTAGGTATATCTCTAAAACTTAAATGAAAGCCTTAAGCATGAATAGTTAACATCTGTTAATTTAAAGTCTGCTGACTGGGGAGGAATAGCAGGTAAAAGTGGGACAAAAGTTCAGCTCAATAACATTAGACCTAGACAATTAATCAAAACTCAAAATTTAGAACCTCCCTAATGTCTCTGCTCACGGAGCGTCCCTGAACACAACATGTTCTATCAAGAAGCTCTGCCGAGTCCAATCTTTATGACTTGAGTTGCATGCAGAGCAGCAAGGACGACACGTAACAGAGCAAGTCAAACACAAAAATTAAACAACAAAACAATTCTCCACCCAAATGCATGGTCCCCACTTTCTTCAATCACTGGCAGAATAATGATATAATAATAGCTTAGTGGGTAAAGCAGCCGTCTCCCAATCGCAAGATCGAAAGGTAACCGGTTCAAATCCAACCTGGGTCTTTGAGCAAGACCCTGAAACCCTATCTCCCCGAGCGCTTCAAAGGGGCTGCCCACCGCTCTAATGGGCCTGCACTGGTGGGTCAAATGCAGGGATGGCATACTGTGTATGGCTGTATGTGATCAATAAAGGATTTTTCTTCTTTAGAAGGACAAACATCCCAGCTTTTAAGAGTTCCTTATATTAACAGTCCACATACATAGCGTCAGCGAACACAACAGGCATTTTATGGATGGAGAAAATAAATAATTGTTCCTTTATCACAATTGCAGTGAAAGTTTAAAGTAATAGTGATAGTCATTTGAAACCATAGTTACCCAGCCCTAATAGTTTATTTCTATCCACTTAATAAAGGGTTTTTTCTCCTCATAATGAAAAAAAGCAGGTTTATATAGCCTACCACCTTTGAGTCATGCTCTCCAATCTTGTCGGCTAACATCCCTGTTTTACACAATAAAGGTAGATAAGGCCATTCAAGACAGTATGTTCACTTTAATGCACAAAACTGGTATTTCTAGATTCTGGCTATAAATATTTGGAGACTTTAGCCCAGGAATAGCCTTCCAACAATTTTGATTTATCGACATTAAGCTTGATGTGTCCAAGGACCTTCAAGCTGTGCAGAAAATGAATGACCTATTGTCACAAAATGAATACAGTCACAAACTGGTGCCACAGAACTGCAATGATGGCAGACACACAGAGAAGCCACTATGGAAGCGATGTTACGTCACTGTCAGTTAGTCAAACCCTTACACACTCTTCTTGACCCGGTCCCACTGAAGCTAGCACACACAAACTCACCAAAATCCATTGGGGAAAAGAGACACTGCATCTGATGCTGAAAAACACACACATGCTACCTGAAGGTATTATAAAGCCAAAAAATAATTTATAACCACATCTATCAACAAAGTATGATTAAAGGAAGAGTACAAGCAGTAATTGTAACAATAACATAATTACACAAGAAAGTACTCAAACTGCACTTCTCTTCTTCTGATCTAGCTTGCGATACTCTTGTGTGTGCTTGTACCTTAAACGTCTGTGCCAAGAACAACTACAACATCCCACTATATATGGATTCATGATAGATCAATGTTTTCACTGACATTATTTCACAGGTATGCCTGAAGAACTACAGGCTTCCTTATAACTCATGGCATCCCCTTCTAAAGCTGCTGCAATCTGTATTCAATTTAATGCTTTCTCGTCGTAAAGGGTAGCCATCAAGCTGTGGTATGGGGAGGGGGGAAACCACAGCCAGGAAATCCGACCTAGCTCTATTCCATGTGACCGCCTGCTTACAGAATCCGGGAGCGACATTCCTCTGATTCATCCTCCAGAAATCGAGGAGTGCGGGGGTTCCCCTTCAGTTTATTATTGGGAGACTGGCCATTAATCCCAATACAGTATGTTCACAAGATTTTTTGAACAGGTTATAAGGTTTTGGAGGAGAAGTAGAGTAAAGGACTGGTTAAATCTAATTACTCTTATTGCCAATGTTGACAAGCCACAAATGACCGACTGAAAATCAGTTCTACACGCCGGGGAGCTTGATACAATCCCTCCAACTCCTGAGGCAAACTGCAAACCACACGTCACACACTAAATTATATTCCAACTTGCGGTGCAAGATTGCACAGAGGATATATGTAGACAATACACTCATCAGTTTGACGTCCCAGGGTGGTCTAATAGTTTCCGGGCGCTCAGTGGAATCCCCCTTTAGAGAAAAACTACAACAGTTTTTGAAGTTACATAGATTTTTGGAGGTTTAAGAGAATACAAGTAATGAAAAACCGAGGTGGAACTAAATGCATCCACAAGCAGACCAGAGAGGCATCCTGCGGTCGTTCAAAGGAGTCCTAGAGCAATCTTGTGCGGTGAGGAATTAAACTGCCTTTAATAATGCATAAAGGGTACATTTTCATTCAGTCTGAGATTTATCTATCCAAAAATAATTCCAGGTTGTTGTTAAAATGTATTGTGAAAAAATAAAGCCTGAGGCCCAAAAAGAAAAGTATAGACCAAGTTCCCTACAGGTCATATGCAGACAGCATAACTGCACAGTAGTGATTAAGAGTAAGGACTAAATCGGACATTGACACGCCTTGTTAACCTCCTGAAGACGAGTAGCTTTTTAGCTATATAACCAGCAAACATTTTATTAGCAATGGAGCTTCCCATGTGATTGTTTGATTATTAGTTAAACAAGCTAAAGTGCAGGAAGAGATGGCAAACCAGGTAGAGTTATATGTATGGCACGTTAAAAGTGTTACACAGCCTTGACCAATGGGTTCAACAACATATAACAAGTAAAATCAGGTTAAAAAAGTAAAACAAAATCTTTAGCTGTTCTAAGACATAGAAACTAAGAAAAACTAAACAAAAAAATTAAACTGCCAAAACAAATTCAGACAAAAAGTGAGAGATATCTGAAAATCTTCTGGGGTAATCGGGTGTAGGCCAGAAAAGCTGTGTGATTTCAAACAGGTGTTTTCACCATTTGTGAGATTGAGGACTTGAACTGGGTGGGGAAATAATTCAAATGTTTAGGGGCTGCCACTGAAAGGACCCGGTTGGCCGGTCTGGTTCCAGGCACAACTTAAAGCTGATGCCCCAATGACCCAGACAACGAGGAACATGATGAATCAGCAACTCTGACAGTTGAGTTGAAGCCATTCCATTTGAATATCTAAAACAATCAATAAATTATTGAATTAATCCTATCCCGATGGCCGATGCGAAGATGCCAGTCAGGAACCTAAGATAAGATGCTGGATGCTGGATCTTACAATAGAATAATCTTTGGGACTAATGTAAAGGAAGAGTAAAAAATTTAAAACCCAAGATTCTTGACAGGAGGTTTACAGCAGGGTCCTAAGGAACCCAGAAGAAAGAAACGACTTAGGAGATGCCGTTGGATGGCCAGAGGGGATGACAACTAAAATCAATAAGGTAGAGGAATCTTTTAAAGGCACCAAGTTTAACATCCATGAAAACCCTTGAAAATGATGATTAAGTTTGTGTTTCAGAGGTAGATATATTCTTGACTCTCAGTAGCAAAAAGTTAAGTTAAATATCTGTCTTGTTCAGAGTGAGCGTCTGTCATGGTGATGATTGAAAATTGACATTACAGTTTTATAAGGTCTTCATATATACAGACAGATACCTAATAATGGCATTCCTTTGAAATAATAGAAAATAAAGCTGCTACATTATGAAAGCAGAAAACATAACTCAAACCTTTGTTCCATTTGATTTTCTTAAAAGGAGAACAAACGAAAAGTGATTTATGTGCAATCTAGTATGCATTGAATCATTGTGTGTTTCTTACCAGAAGTTCATCCATACTTGTCTGGCACTTTTCTAGGTTGATCCGCTTAATAGCCACCTTCTCCTTGCGTGGTACACAAAATGCTGCTTGAACCACCGCTGTTGCCCCACTCCCTAAAACAGACAGGAAAACAATATCACCATGATTATAAACCAGCGTTAGTCATCTGAGGTCTTAGAGTAAGTAATTAGTAAGTCGATACACAGCATCTGTGCATCATGTAGTATTACTTTATTATTATCAATACTGTATATAAGCCTTAAAATAGACAACTCTGGCAGGTGATTACCACTGTAGATAGGGAACATCAAACAATACCTGCAGTTTTGGAGATACTCTGACCCAGTTGTCAGGTAATCATAATTGCCCCTTTGTCAAAGTCGCTCAGATCCTTACACAAATCCATATTTTCTGCTTCTGACATATTAACTTCATGACAAAATGTTAACTTGCTGTCTGACAGATCCCACCCACTGATTAGTAGGTGCCATTGTAATGTAATAACGTTATTCTGAATTGAAGTCAGTGGTTATAATGATGTGGCAGACATGACCACTACAATGAAAACAAAAATAATATAAAAATCACAATATCAGTTGAAAACTGCACAAAATGTAGGGAGCAATTATTTAGAATAATATTTTCAGAATTCAAATCAGGCACCTAAAGTCAATTCAAGAGGTTTGCCACACTGGAAAAGGTTCTTTGTCCATTCCTCTTGCAGTTTTAACAACTCTGGAGATGTTGAGAGTGGCAGGCTGATGTCGGAATCACAAAAACAAAGCTGCACAGTCATAACGATGGCTTCTTCATCGTGAATCAGTGATAAAGTCGAGAGTAACCTCTTTCGGTTCTGGGAAGCTGAGGCAGGTTTTTGTTGCCATATAAGAGGGATGGAGAAGAGCGCAGAGAGATGGAGAAACAGACAGAGCGAGCAAGAGCAAGAGATAAGAAGAAGTCACATGTCTCAAAATTCCCTTCTTAAGAGTTTATGGCCCATTCTCTTTATGAATATAAGCAGCATTTAGAATATTCCTTGCTGTGCCCACTAACACAACATGTGCAGCACCAGCCCACCATCGCTGCTGCCTGTACTCCAAGCGTCTGCCTTTGGGATATAACTGAACTCCAGCTCTCTGAGGTCATCATCCGCAGCGATGTTATGCTGGTGAACTCACTGCCGCCACCTTAAAAAATTCAGCAGGATGCAAGGAGGAGCTCATGGTCATACAGCTCTACAGCTAATTTTCTGTTGATGTAGATATTCAAGCCAAACTCAGAAGCAGCCCACATATATGTGGCTTGAGTGTGTTTGGACAGTGGACTGAAAATGTTTTAAGAATTAAAAATCAATTAATCTTATGCACTCATAAGTTATACCAACTCCTCTTTTGATTAGTCATTTAGCTTATTATCGACTGTTCCAATTGCTTCTTTTTAAAGGAATTGAGATGGTCAGCATACACATAACGTTACCGCAAATCCGTACTGATTCCAACCTACCTCCGCAAAGGCTTTCTTTAATGAATAATTTAAACCAAAGCTAGGGTTAATGTGCAATATTAATTAGGGAGCATATAGCGCTGTAAAATATAAATAAATCTTTAAAATTTATGTGGATTCTGAATTTTTTATACATGGCTGCTTTCTTCTTTGCTTCATAAGAAAGATGGCTAAAGACAAGCAGTGTCTGAACGCCCAATTTAATAGTAAACTAGATTAGTCTTTAATATTTATCTTCAATATTTATTATCTATAAATATTACATTCCATTTATAGAAAGACATACCCCTAAATTTTACACAGTGAATCTTTAGTGACCACACAGACCACTGCCAAATATATAATTTCTTCCGTTTTTGCCACCTTTTACGCATCATGTTTATTTTCACATCATACCCAAACATCTCCTTTTCTGCCGTTGAATCCTTTTACTCTTCACTGTCATCTTTTGGTTAGATCGATGTCAATGTAAAGAATGCAAGGAGGTAAATCGGCCATGACATTACTGTTGTAACGTGGGTATTTTTGAGAGCCCTACCAAGCAAAGAACCGTTTGCAATCCGAACACAGCTTAAGTGATACAACAGTGGACAAATCTTTCTTTTGGATAATGTGTCAGAGTAAAAGCTCAAAGAAATCATCCTGCAGAGGCCAGCCTGTTGTTTTTACATCATGTGAGGTCATTAAATTGCCCACTCACTGCTCATTTTTGACAGGACACACGCACAGGGCTGTCTCACCACAATCTCTGGGTGCGTTTTCTGCTGAGCAATGCTGGAAATGCTGGGTGCACTCTCTCTTCTGGCAACAGGCTTTGTAAGTGAAAGAGTGAGGTGAGTTGGTACGCCCTTCTGTAAGCTTTTCCTCATTTTAGCCATGCCCAAATATTAACAAAGTGCTCATTGTTTGGAGTTTTCTAGAGCCAGTATGCTTGCTGAACTTAAAAAGGGCCTATTATAATGGAAACTACCTATATACTGATTTTAATCAGAATCAAAAGCTGTCCCTGAAGACGTGACCACTATTTATACAACTTTTATATACTAAACATAATTATGATTTCGGGCTACATGAGGGCAACCAAAAAGTATAAATCTATCCAATACGGCAGTAACAAAAATAACACCCAAATTCTTTCTCTCTGAGATAATGCAATAAAATTGCAATTTCCTGACGGACAGTAACAGTTGCTTAAATCCTTGTTAATAAATTGTATGGGAGAAAATACCACCTTCAGCTGTAATGGGTGTCATCTACAGACTGGCAAACTCGGATAATGAATGGTCGGTCTTATTCAACTTTCCAGTACCCACTCAGAGAACATTGCGCCACAAAAAGGGGGCTGAATAGCTCTTTAAATATATCTATAGCCCTATTCCCACAACCAGTGGCATCACCAGCAATGCCAAGCAAACCACTGGAGACTAGCCAACGATGGAGAGCTCAAACAAGCCTTGACTACAGGCCATCCAGTTGCCCCAAACATAGTTGAGTGTAAATTCCTACGTACAAAAAGCCAGTCGTTAGGAGTGGTTGGGCAAGCTGGAGAGCATGTGTGCTTATATGTGTGTGAGTGGAGAGGACGAAAAAGGGGTCATTGTTAAGTTTGCAGCAGGCAAGGTGAAGGGGGACCAAGGTTCGGCGTACCATTTAGACTGAGGAAGCCCAAAATACCAGCCAGTTGGGGCCTTGTGTTAATACAGACCTGATGGCCTTTGATGTTTGCCATGTTTAAGCTTAGCACAAGGTCATCTGCAGAGTAGTCATGTTTCTGGTATCTATAT
The DNA here is from genome assembly GCA_037951165.1 of Lophius americanus. Taxonomy (NCBI): domain Eukaryota; kingdom Metazoa; phylum Chordata; class Actinopteri; order Lophiiformes; family Lophiidae; genus Lophius; species Lophius americanus. Next base: position 3,895,020 of record JBBDHG010000011.1, on the reverse strand, counting down.
ACAATTACATGATGATGGAGTACTGAATAACCAAATTATGTAATTGCAATGCATTCAAGGAGAAAAGAAAACCAGCTGTCATCTTGTTCACTAACCAAAGCGCTTATCATAACCAACTGTTTTCGATTAAGAATACAGAACTTTTTAAGTCCCAAAAAAGTCCCTCAAATGTCTAATGTTATGAAGCTCTCTGTCACGCTCACAGACAAGATCATCAGCATCCTCCCTGTCAGAACAGAAAGAGCAGACAAAGGAACCATCTTCACAAAGACAAAAACACACAGCTGAATTCTGGGATTTTTTCAAAAGTATGTGTAATCTGTTTAACGTTATAGGTCAAGCAGGAGGTTTTTTTCCCCTTTTGTAAATCAAATCAATGGATGACAATGATGAACAATACGAAATTTATTTTTGTATTTGCAAAGGCTTGACAAAAACAAACAAAATTTACAGTGTTTTGGAAGTGAATGGCTTAATCAAATCTGTTTATTATATAATTGGATCAAGAAAAATCAAATCAAGATGGTTGGACGGTCGGCTAAAGAAATATTGCAAGTGGACAGGCCTGAGGAAACAAAACTTTTGGGTTTGTTCATTTCTATGTTCCATGTCTTGTTGTTTTTTTCTTTTACATAAATTAACATTTCAGTTTTCATGGTGCCGTGAATTGTTACCATTTCAGGACAAACGGCCACCTTTATCCATTGTGTGCGTGTCACAGGCCACACATCCTAATATGGGGAAATATTTACAGTAATCAGACCGAGTATCCCAAAAGCCTACCCAATGAGAAGGCAGCTCTGAGTTTGGAGCCAGTTTCTTATTCAAATGAAAGGGAAAGTGTTTCCAGACTTTTGGATGTAACTGTTAGCGCTGTAGATTTCAAGGTCGTCACCAGCTAGTGAATGAAAAAAAAAAGCTGCATAAAAGGATAAAAAGAACTTGATCACACCATAGAGTGAAACATTGACAAAACAATGATGATCTTTGAGAAAGGAGATCATGTTTTCTGTAAGCATGTTTCCTCAAAACAAGTCCATCTCAGCATGGTAAGCCTTAAGAGCATTTGTTGAGACGCGAATGTGACATGCGAGACGGGTTTTTTTTTCCCCATTGAAGGCTGCTTTACCTGTGTGCTAATGTGTTTACTTATGGAGTGGACACCTGAAAATGGAGCTTTTTCTTTCCTTCTATACTGGTGCGTCTCTGCAAAGCTTTAATAAATAAACTACATAATAAAACTCAAAAGGAACAGTAAATAGAATAATAAGCTTACTTAGGACGCCATTAAAATACCAAGAGGCCATTTAAACGTCAAAGTTTCATTACAGAGCTGGTGCTGGAGACAAGCAGACTGAAAATTTAAAAACAAAAACAAAAACCACATTATGAGTCAGCTTTGAATATACAAGCAAGGGAGAAAGTTGGAGACACCATAGTCACTGCTGTAGTCAAATTTGTAATGTTTATTTAAAAAACCTGTGGTTAAACCCATAAATTCATATGCCTGTCCACCTGTTCTCTACCCACGTGTTCTCCTTGTGACAAAATAAAGTATGTTGACCTGAAGGTGGATGGTTGGCAGTGGGCTGAACCAACCTGTCATGTAGCCATAGCTCTGTTTGCCTAACAATCACAATAAAGCCAATGCGTTTTAGTGTGAATTTTCATGATATCAATCTCCCAGAAATGTAGGTGTCCTAAAACTTGCAATCCGCATTTAATCAGAGAGATATCAGCCTAGTTGCCTACTTCAGCGTAGAACATAAAGGTTTTCAAACCATCAGGGGCAAACATTAAAGAGCAGAGAGCAAACATGGTTGGTAGAAACAAACAGCACTGAGGGCAAATCTGATCCAGAATGAGAGAACAAACGTTTCCCTAATGGGCTACATGCAGTAAGATCCAATGCTTAGTACAGTGAAAAGAGTGGGTGTGAAGTGAACCATGTAATTACTAGTCATCCTTCTTGGGGGAGTTACCAAAACAACAGTTCTGCTGGGTAGAATGGTAGACAGGACCATCCTAACAATACCAACCCGACAGCACAAGATCTGTAGGCGACACCTGGAAGCAACCAGCTTAGACAGTATCCCTCCAGTCAGTTCCAGATAGAGTGTGAGCAAGGGTGGGCGTAGGTCTGGAATCTTGAGGTAGTTGTTGAAGCCAATGCCTACCTGCTTAAGTTTAAAACGCAGCATAGCAAGAAGAGCTGAAATAAGAGGCAAGACTATCGGTGACTCAGGTCACATTGGATTAATCTGCAAGTATCCTTGTTAATATATAATAACATTATTTAAGGCAAAAAAAAAAAAAATCCGAACTGATCTGTTTTCAGCTTTCAAATATGAAAAATGTTGGTTTCACTCAGCTCTCTCTCTCTCTCTCTCTCTCTCTGTCTGACTCTTTTCAAAAACACTCTTTAAGTGTTTTTCAAAAGAGTCAGACATCTGATGCTACCACATTCAGTTTTTGTCTAGTTCATGATTCAGCATTGCCAATCATCTTATGAAACAAGTTATGAGTGAAGAAAATTACCTCTATTAGTTGTAACTCTCAACCCTTGTTACAAATTGCTATGAGTGTGCTAGCCTTTACTGTGCTGCTTGTTGTTGTGGGGAAATACACAATGTAATGAGATGCATTTGGGTTTTTTTATCCATCAATATTTTAAAGCAGTTGAAAATTGACTCCCGCTGTGAGTAATGAACAAAAATACATTTGTGACTTGCTGATGCATCTAAATTAATCTAGTCTATTCCTAATAATATTAAAATACTAGAAGTAACCTTTAATAGTTCCCAGCATTCAATACTGCAATCAAATACACACACTCAAAAACCCTACCCCCTGAATACTGCTTGCAAACATAAACGCTGCGACTTAAGGTTCTCAAGTTCAGACATTTCCTTTGGTGATTTAACTTACCACATCCTCCCTATACCATATTTATTTCCAGTCTGAGATAAATTCCATCTTAAGAAAATTCAATTTATTTTGGGTAAACCTGATGAAATGTCAAGATGGTAACATGAGGAAAAGAGTGTGAGGAAGTGACCCTAATTCAACATGATTCCTTGTCTACATGATGTAAAAAGAAAGAGCTCTCCAGCATGGGAACCTTTTATCCATTCTCTTACATTCACAGAGAAAAAGTTGATTATGTTGAAATATAAGTGCTTGCAGCAAATCAGACTTTTTGTTTACTCGATGAAAGTTGCATTTCCCATATGGTAATGAAGCACAGACTATATAAGAGAGCATCGAGGGGAGAGAAATCTCAACAGGACTCATGGCGAGGCTCAATGTGAACAGAAGCACATGCCAAGTTGGATGATTTTTCTTGTTTACTTTGCACTCACCAGTATCCCGGAGACACAGCCACACAGAATATTCTGCTAATTAGCTGATGTACACGGTAGAACGACACATTCAGCGCTATGATTGCAACACATAACCAACATTCAGTCATTTGTAAAATGAGGGGAACAAAATGATCTCACTGGAAACTCCAGTCATAAAGCCATATGATGATAACTGGGATCCCTTGCCCTAACCCCAAGTAAGCATGTTGCAGTCCAAACTTACAACAGCCTTACCAGTTTGAATCCATGACAATTTTTTGTCACACATTGCACTGGAAAATGCCACAGAACAGGTTTTTTTATAATAGAGGGGCATATATCACAGTATGCATGCTAAATTGTAAGCTTTTATAATGTTAGGCGGTCTGTATCAAACGTGCCTTGGAATTAGGATACATCGTAATGGGTTAAAAGTTACATACAAATCTTGTAAAAATACACAAAAGGTTAATTTAGGTCCTGCAGAATGGACAATATATAAACACAGATTCCCAGTAGGGGGAAACATGCACCACTTAAGTAAAGTAAACCATAGGTCCAAGCTATCTGATTTAAGAGAACAATACTTTGCTTATACATGACACACTCCATTATATGCTCAACCTCAACAAAGTCACCAGAGGTCAGCTATTCGTGGGGTGGGACATTTTAGAACTTCAGTGAGTAAAATCGGTCATTCCTTACGACAGCAGATCATCGAGGCTTACTGCCCAGGAAACGTGCAGATGAGTCTAATCACACTGGAGGGTTTCATTGAAAAATGTGGTTGTACATAGAAAACTATTACTTTAGTGTGAAAAAAACATTTTATTTAGAAACATAAGTCAACAGCTTAACTTGTTGGTGATGACGTTTAACGGGACATTTTCTAATTATATTTTTCTGTAAGGATGTGGTTTGAAGCCCAATAATGAGCAATCCAGCCCAAAGAGCTCTAGGATAAATAGATTTTTCAGGTAGTAAATGTCCTAAAATAATATCACACTCCTAGGAGACCACGAAGTACTGCATACTCTCTGGAGAAAAAGTTATGTGCCTGACTAGCTATTGCATTTAATTAGAAATGGGTGTGCACAAATACAAAATACAAGTTAAACATGTTCTCTGCCTTTCGTGCAGGCCTGATTCCTGCATCATCATCTCGATACGATTGGCAATAGTGAATATTGTTTTATTATATATATATCCAGCACCCTCTGGTAGTTTGAGTTTAGGTAAGAATTAAGCTAGCTGTTGGATAGAACATTGCTAAATGAAAACCGTTCTTTACCAGCTATTAGTCAGAGCCTGACGAGATAGACAGCTACGTTATGACACTCGTTTTCAATCTCGGCATAGCCAAAGCGGACGGGGTAACCGCTCTCATTCAAACATTCCCCTGACTTCGAGTCATAACACCGCCCCGCGATATTTACCAAGTTAAGAGTGCGATGAACACAACTTAGCACTAGAGAAAGAAGATACCTCCTGTTCACTTTAAGCATAAAATGTGTGAATATGACGTTAGCTTTGAAAGGCTCCAATTTCAATGAGCTAACAGCAGAAATTCTTAAAACTGTCGGCTAAAATACACTTAGCTAACAGTGTATGGATCACATACCAATCACCTCGTGGAGCTCATAATCATCTTTGTTGATGGACCAGGGTTGGGAGCTCAGGTCCTCCGACATGGCTGATGAGTCTGCTGAGGCCGAACTATCTATAGAAAGGTGGTGAATCCAAAGTCTATGTGTTAAAAGAAGTCAAAGTACTCCAAACAGGACCAACGAGGGCAACACTTCCCCTTCTATACAATCCTGCAGCACTCCTGTCATTCCCAAAGTTTGACACAGCCTAGCAGCCCCGCCTACCGCATTCCTACTGAGCGAATGTGGATCTTCCCGGCAGACATATTGGATGTGAGAAGATATGTCTTGCACAGCTGAAGAGACAGTGCCAAACATATGACAAAAGAGGTACGACTGTTTAAAAATACGTACGGAGAAAGAAAATCTATGTTTATTTAGAAATCATATTTTCAGAATTTATTACGTAATTGCCTCCTTTCTTGAAAATACAAGCCACCCCTGAATGGGAGAATGTTAGGTTAATCTCTCAACTGTTCGGATTTTGCCACATCTTCAATGGCGACAAATGTGTTCCGAAGCCACTACGTTTTACCTTGAAGGCATTAATTCATAACAAGTCGTTATTCTTTATTTCCGCTAAGGTATTACAATCCTATTTTATTAGAGAAATATAAGTGATGGAAAGCGTCAGTGTAACATTGTGGTATTTACTACCCGAAAGGCAATACTCAGGGAACAAGATATGATGAGCAGAAAAAGAGGTGTGCGCCGCAAACATTCTGTCCTTTGATTGGACAATACCACGTACGCTTGTATGTGATTGGATGCGCACGTATTGGACATTTCAGCGGGGCAGGCGCATGGCATCGTGCGACTGATGACATGCAGAACTTGCGCAATCGCGCTACCTATCGAGCCTAGAGAAAATACTGCGCTTTATGACTACACAAGTCGAAAAAGAGGAAACGGACATATATATATATATATATATATATATGTCATATATATTTATGTATACATATCAATAGATATATATTTAAATGTATATAGCCTGTACACAAGATCTCCATTTGTTTATAGTTTGTATATTTTTCTCTATTGCCTTGTCCATTTAATTTAAAATTATTTATATGACGTTGCTCAGTTAACCGGAGTCAAATTCCTTGTACGCATATACATGGCCAATAAAGCTGATTCTGATTCTGATTAAATGATCATATCAAACATGGACAGTAAAAAAAGCAAGACACTGTGGTGATAGAGAAAGGCAGACGTCAGCAGTCAGTAAAAGTGAGGGAAGTGATTATTTATTTCTGATTAGCTTCCTCTTGAAGCTGACCCAAAAGAGGAAGTGGTCAGAGAAAGAAAACAGAAATTAAGTTCACATTTAGCACAGGCTGCACAAAATACAAATAGAGCCACTTGTTTGGTTTTAACTCATAACGTACAAGACACAGGAATAACCTATGTTTATTCTTGTAATCTTTTAATTTTTATTGGCTTTGTACAGTGAAAACCTTTCTTATATTTGGTATCCTCGTGCAGTGTGTTTCATAATTACACTATTCAGAAATAATCTTCATAAAAAGCACAGATTGTAGCATTATAACATACACCTATCAGTCCCAACATCAATACAAGGTGTTAGTACAACTGGTCCTAATGATTGGTGTAAATTTTCAGTTCCTAAACTATTATTTTTTTTGTTAATAAAAAAAAACAGATACACAACAAAAGAAAAATCATAGTACGACAAAGTTGTAATATCCACTTATAAGCCATAAAATTAGAACTAGTAACTGGTATTAAGGTGTATACTAGATTCACACAGTAAATGAAAGTTGTCTCACAAGCTAGTCAGATGTGGATAACAAGTAATAGTGCACACTTCAACCTGCAATGCTTGTACAGTATCCAATATTTCCTGCAATGGAATATAAAGGCACGTTTAAAAAATATTTGGCTATCGTTTCCATTGGTATGGCTGTGAGAGAGCTTTGGCCAGCCGTTCCCAGAACCAAACTTGTGTGCAGGGCCGGGTGTAGTCACATAAGGTGAGGAAGCGCAGAATTCTTGGGAACGGCATCATCATTGGCTTGTACTTTACTGGAATAAGCCGTTTGTCTCGAGCACCTGAAAAATTTAAAGGAGGTAAATTACATGCATGCATAGGCAAAAAAAAAAGAAAGATAAAAAAAGTAACATTACCAGGACTGAGGCTGAGCGCAAACTTGGTCTGAAAGTCACAGGCATCGCTGTCAAGGTACTCATCAGAAATCACCACCACCATTCTCTTACACCTGCAGATTGTCACATTACATTGAAAATGATGAGATTTTAAGGAGGCTGTGGTTCATCTCATGAAATTGTTCTTGTTCATGGGTTATATATCCAAAACTGAAACTGTTATTTGGCAAGTTTAGTTTTCTCCAATGACAAAAAATGTCACCTATTTGGTATCTTCACACAGACTATTTGTAGCAAGAGATCTCGCCCTCTTATCTGGACTCATGTATCAATGATTCTCGGTCAATTCTTAAAAGCGCCAAGGAAGGAGGTTATGATTTTTACCTGCGTAAATCTCTCTATGATAAAGATTACGGAAAAATAATTTTTGCATGAAATCTTACTCAGAGGTAGGTCTTGGCATATCCTACAGATAATTCAATTTTGGTGATGTTACATGTTTTGCAGCATTTAAAAATAAAATAAGCCGTTTAGTGCTATAATGTTTTATACTGTGTCAATCCAGAGGAACGGGAATCGACGCAACATGCGTCATGAAGAGTAAACCTATAGACTGTATGATCTGCATAGAATAATATTCAAACTGGAGGTATAGCATTTTAAATGCAGCACACTATTCCCTGAAGTAGGCTCTGGTCCTTGCTTCTTTTTGTTATTGTTGTTTGTGAATAAATGTCCGTGTTTATTCTTGGGTATTTATCTAATGTTCTGTTTGTGAATGATATAATAAAGTGTAAAAAAATCCATATCCTAAAGGTGATGAAATTGTGGTGACGTTATATGTTTCGCAGCTTTTAAAATCAAATAATATCAAATTATAAGCAGTTTGGAGTAGTGACGTCACAATGTGGCTATTGCTGCTTTCGTTCCTTTGATGTCCCTTTGGGGATGGCGCTAGGGCCTCAGTGGGCTGAATAGAGAAACTGAGGTGGAAGGCGCAGCAGACAACCGGCTACGGAGTTACTTGTCTTTAGATTTTGTTCAATTTAGAGCCTGGCAATTACTCAACTAATGACATGAATGGAGAAATCTCCATGAATTTTTCCTAAACATTGTATACAGTTGTGCCTTGGCGGTGGTTTGTGCTCTTTGAGGGCTGTTTCTAGCTTCATTATTTTTAAAAGCCAAATCATCAGCATGGACTTGATCAGTATGTGCAAATATCCCACCTCTTCTCGATGAGTTCACTGGTGATATTCCAAACACAAGAGCCTGGGAGGACGTCTCTATCGAACACACATAGCTTCAGTTTATAATCTGTCTGTTCCAGCTGCCGAATCATCTCATGAACAAACTCAAAGTCCTTCCGACAGTAGCAGATGAAGGCATCAAACAGTTCAGGGGCACCTGGAGACAATTCAGTCAAATTAGGTTTCAAACATCTGTATTATATATTGATGATTTCATTCACTTTGAATCCTGAATAAAGCTCAAAAACACTGATTATTATTTATTGTTGTAGGAAAGGTATTGTAATAAAACCTGCAACTAAATGAGGATTATTAGATGTGTTCTGTGTATAACATAAGCATAGTGAGCCACAGCTTGTGCAGAGAAGACGCACAATGCTGTGATGCAGATATTTGATTAGATCTTCAGAGGAGTTGACAAGATGGATCTTTTCCTGTGAGATATCCTGTGAGAAAGTAATTATTATCTCCCTATCTCAACTTTGACTTGTGCAAATATTCCGCTTACTTTAACTGCATTACATGGCATACATGTATGCTATTTTTGGAACCACCTTTACAGTAGAACAGCAAACGACACTGATTCAAAGTTACTCACAGCATGAAGCTTGCTCTCTTTCCTAATATATCCCATCCACTGGTGGATGCAAGTATAATAAGATAATCCATGTTATGACTTCACCTGTCATGGGTTATAATTTTGCAAAGGATCAGTGCATACAGTGTGTAATTAATACAGACATGGGCTAAATGCTAGTTTGGTAGCAGGGTTGTGATATGTATATAGACAAAAGTAGGTGCTTTAAAACATGGTCTTGCCTCATATTAGCATAAATTATTCAAATTACAAACAAAGACAAAAATTAAGGTTTCATAAATACTCCTTCACTGACCTTCAGGGTCATCGTTCAGGGTGATACCAACCCTGTCTGGGGTGCGAAGGATAGAACAACTGTCAACCTCATCAACCTGAACTGGGGGCAAAGCCTTCTTCTTCAGAATGTCACAATACTTCCTGACATCCTCATCTGAAACAAAAGCAATATAAATGTGCTAAAAATACACAATATACAATTATACATAAATACTTGTGCAAACGATTGTGCACAAAAAGTAAATTGGACATGATTTAACAACAAATTGCTGAGAATGCTTACACTTGAAAGCCATATTATTCATCCCCATTGCAAGTTGTTGACAAAATCATTTATTAATTAGCCGTTTGCAGTACACAAATCAATCTAGAAATGTATAAATAATCAATACGGGAGCTATTAACTTCTTTTCCCCACCGAATCATACCAAAGGATGCTACTTTTTCTAATGACTTAGCAAGTTAAATTAGTGAGGACAAAATTATTTCCCGATGAAGAGAAGGGTTTCCAAATTACAGTTACCAATAGATATGGAATTATTTGATCAACTCATTGCACCAATTCTTTTATATGGCGGTGACGTTTGGGGGTGCCATAAATAAGACCAAATTGACCGCAAATTGTATTGTTTATGGTGAACTTGTAGGTTGGACACGAAGGAAAAAGTGATAATGGTTAACTTCTGGCTGCATTTAATGATAATGATTTATTTAATGATTTTGCTTGTTGTCTTAGCTTTACTGAATATTTTGTCTCATCTATCGGTATAAAAAGGTTTTTAAAGATAAGAACATACTCAACACTATAGTTTATCCTGTCTATGGTACCGGACTGGCGGCCCGTAGGCTGAATCTGTAAAGCGTTCGGTGAAACTCAGACCGACTGATGTGTAGTAACAGAGGTGGCGTGACAAATTACACGCTGACCCTTTTGTGTGATACTCCTAAATGATGTGAAGTTGATTTTTATCTTAAATTCTTTTGAGAGGTATCTCAAAGACTTTGTTGAGTCCGGCTGAAAGAATCTTTACGTCTAAATTCCAATGTGGAAGACATCATTTATCGCAGATATGATCGTGACGATGAACCCAAACCGCCGATCCAGTAGATGAGTTTCATTATTTGCTGCTATGTTCTTTCTTTGACACAGATTAGAAGGGTTTGATTGGGAGATGTAAGAGAGTAGGTCCTAATGAAAATCCTAAAATACATTTCAAAAGTTAGGGTGTACCAATAAAATTGGTAGTTTTTGAACTTTTTTATTAATTGGACAAAAATGATGGGCATTTTTTTATTTGCAAATGACTGTTGTGAGCGTGCACACATTTTAGTTCCGATATTTTTCCTGTGCGCTGGTTGCAAAATAAAATAAAATTTTATTTCACTCCAAAATTAAAAGAAATAAAAGGAATGACAACTTACCTGGACATAAGTTTTGGCATATATAATTGCAGTCTCAAAAAGTATTAAGCCCTAAATGTGAAGTATCTCTAGTTTTTTGTTAAAACCTTCAAGCTGTTATGACCAGCCGCAAATGTGATACACAAGCTTCTGTCAGCACTCTTAAGGAAACATAGACCATTCCTCTTGGGCAAAGACCTTCCGTTCTGTTCTCTCTCTCTCTTCTTCTTAAATAAATATTGGTAGGCTTTCAGGTCTGCTTGGGATCATTGTCTTTTAAGAATTTCAAATGATTGTCTGATACTTGATGGAATCCATCTCATCCTCTACTTGCGGTTGAAGTTCCAGTGCCTAAGCCAGTAAAGCAGCCCAGAGCATGACTGAATAGTCAAAATGTTCCACTGTAGGTACAACGTTTTTCATACAATGCTCCATTCTTCCTCTTTTAGAGAAACCGCTGTATCACAAGGCCAGAACGTTAGTTTCATTTCATTATTCCACAAAGTACCATCACTAAACGTCTGTGTCTGATCCAGATGGTTTAGAGCATATTTAAAACAACTATTCTGGTGCTTTTGGGTCAGCAGCGGGGTTCGGGGATAGAGATGTAACTTCAGGCCTTGACAGAAAAACTTTTGGATTACACTGCTTAAGTAATGAATACATGTTGACATCCTGTTTAACAATGTTTGATTTTGGAAACGTTTGCTCTATTCCTCAGAGGTTTGAATAATTCAATCACAATCAGTGGTCACTAAAAGTGGAATATTGTGTTGAATGTGGGCGTGGTGGGAAATAATAATAATTCGATATTTGAAATGTCTTTATTTAAACTGATAACAGCAAACGGCTGATAAACATTGTATATTTGACAGTAAACATATTCGACAATGGGAGTGAATCATTTTGCGTCCGGCTGTTTATCAGGTTATTAATAGATGAATAGTTACAGATATTTGGAGAGATAGTTCTAAAATCTGACCCATGTAACCCAATATGGAGACAAGCATCACTTCCTGGAATGCAGCACTGACAAGAAGATGGAGACAGACTCGTCTTGAAAAGGATCCCACCACTGAAATAAAAGAAAGAGACCACGCACCTATCTGTGGACTCAAGTCCTCCACGATGTCGTTCCTCTCGACCTTCCTCAGGATGGACAGCAACTTTCCCACATTGGCGTCCTTGGAGCGGGCTTGCAATCCTTCCAGGATGGACAAAGTGGGGTTCACGGACGTTTCATAGTTCTTGATCTCCAGGTAGTCAAAGGCCATGGCCTCAGCTACAGCCATCCAGTCCGCCGCTACCGCGTTTCTAGGGTTTAGAAACAGCCCCAACCTTTTCCTTACGTTCATGTTGAGGGCGATCAGAGGAATGCTCCACAAGTCAACGTCAGGGTCCGAACAAGCCATGGCCCAAAGTTTGCTGACAGCTCCACGAGACTGCGGGCTTCAGAAGTCAATCATAATAAAGTTTGAAGTTAAGTTCGCTTCACTCCTCAGCGACTTACCTGACAGCAGAACGAGGAAGTGATGTCATCGTGACGTCACGTGGAGGCGGAGACTGTTTACATCCACCGAAGTCTCAGGAACAACTGAACGGAAACATGTAGTAGGTCTTTATTTATTGTCACTAATCCGAGATAATGAGTTTATTAAGGTAGCGAGAGGACCGATGTTTTAGTTTTCATGTTAACTTGAGATCATTAGTCTCATGGCTGCATGTGTGGAGCCAGAAAATGATTCAAGCCCATGAATGGCATCTCTTGAAAGACTGCATTTGCCAATCAGACGTTGACAATTTAAAGTTTTCAAATCGATTCCATAGCTGAACATAACTGCTTACCCAAAGGCACAAGAAAAGTCTTGAGTACGCTTAGAACCATCTTGATAATGCATTGAATTTCTTAGGATTATCTTTTTGGGTCTACAGATCAGCAGTATATTAGGAGGAGGGAGAATCCTGGAAAGAACTTACAAGATGATTGATAAGATTCCATCAATATTTGGAAATCTTAGAAAATTCACATATTGTACCCCATGGAAAAGCTGGAGGTTTTTTATGACTGATACCAAACGGACCTCAAAAGTTTAACAAGGCATAGTTTCCGATGGAAACTAAGCAACTTGTCGCTCTTATCCTTCCTTTGGTAATCTTTAGTAGAGAACTGAAATCAAGACTATGATATTCATTCTGGTGCGGTTTACTGCCCTGCATTACAACTCACTCAACTTTCATTTTGGAATTTTACTTTTTAGCTGTCACAAATAGGCCGGGCCGTGGAAAAAAAATACATATCCAAACAATCTCCAAAAAAGCTTAGGGTAGAGTTAGAACACTGTATCAGATGCATTACATAAAAACTATAAACCACAGCAAGGCTTTCACAATATCTGCAGCTCAACAGGAAACATACTAATGAGTCAACCAAAGATGCTTTAAGACATCTATGTTAATAGACAACGGTTGACAAACTGCAGATACAGAATCAAGTTTAAGTATTCAAACATAAGAATAACAAAACAGAAGAGAACAACCAAAAGCTTGAATTACTGGAGCTTTTTCCCCTCATCCCCCTTTAATCAGCATTTGCATAGAGACAGTTCAAAGATTTTTGCTTCTGGAGAAATAGAAATCGATGCCTCTGTCACGATGTTGTTTTGGAGTTTGAGATGGTCCTTTTTTTCCTCGAGCTGAAGACCCTGAGCCGCTCTGAAAAAGGAAAACACACATTTGCTCTCCCATAATGTTGGAAAAGAAGTCACACAGTCACCATTGTCTGTTTTCCACATACATTTAAATCCAATTTCTTGTTTGCAGACCTGCTTGATTCCAAATCCTTTACTTTAGTCAATATACAAATATTATACACCAATATAATTTAAATACGCTCCAATATAACCCTATATTTAAAGCATTGTCAGTAAAAGTGAGGAAGTAAATCGGTCAGAGTTTTTCCATTGTGTCAAAGCTCAAAACCTTGTCAAGCAGACATATATCAAATGTGAATGACAATGTGTGAAATGTTAAAATGCCTATATTAAAGCTTGAATAAATAAGCAAAATTTGGCAGTGGTAGCTTTTAATCTGATATCTGATAGGGTCATGATATTTATTATAAATTACTGCATTCAAACCAGTAGTCAATTGTAGGACTTTTAATCAATGTCAGCAAGTGTTACCAAATTAAAGCTTCCAATGTGGAACTGCTAAGTTTTTTGTAAGGTGTATTAAATTCAACAAACACAGTGTTATATTTAATAGTACATTCTATTTTCTAAGCTTATATCTGTCGTTTCAAGTAAAATCTTAAACAGAAAAATAACTGGCTATTGTGTTTTTCAGATTAACAAGATGGTCCATAAATATCATGAAAAGTAAATTAGCAATACTCAAATCAAGTGCAAGTATCTTAAACATTGTAAATAAATGAAAATCCAATGGGACCGTCTTACTTTCATTTGCTTGAAGCCATAAATGATCTAAAAAATAAAAAAGCTACTGCAGTGGCATACAATCAGAATCTATTGCCCTCTTCTCAAATACCCACCGGTTTCTTGTTAACGTGTCTGCTCCACTCAGGCGCCACAACAATGGGGTTGGGGTAGGTCTCACCAAGGGACACATGAGCATGAGACAGCGCAGCAGCGCTAAGAGCCCAAGGCGTGTGAACATCACCTCCCTTCATCCCTTGCAGCTCAGGAACCCACTGGCGCACATAATCCCCCTATAACAGACATGTGGGTAACCCAAGTACTGATTAAACAATAACTGACATTTTCATACCACTGTTTTCATCACTTTTTCACTGGTTTCATCAACATTGTGTGAGAAGAATTCCAAAAATGAAGTTAAAGCAGTAATCTGTGCAGCTTTAAAAACGTACATTATTGTCGTAGTCGAGGCCTTGCTTGATCATGTTGAACTTCCTGTTCTCTCTGGGGTCATTTCCTATACCAGCACTGTACAGCCAGTTGCCATAGTTGCTGCAAACATCATGATCAACCTTTGGAAGAAAAGTAAACAACGAGACCTCAGACCGATGAGTGTCATTATCAAAGCATACAATTAGAAAAGTACTGAAGTGCTGTAAAATAGTTTTATCATGTATTAAATGGTTAATTGTGACTTAAAAATAAGACACTCCAAATGTTAAACCCATCAGTACTTACCAGAAGGTATTCAAACCACTCAGCTCCCATCCTCCAATCTAGTCCCAGGTCTTTTGTGAGGAAGCTCGCAACATTTTGCCGCCCCCTGTTGGACATGAAGCCGGTCATCGCTAGCTCTCTCATGTTGGCATCCACGAAGGGCACACCTGTTTGTCCCTCTGTAATTATGTTATTATAATAAATATGCTTTCAATGCACCTTTTAAGGATATTTTGAACTATGAAAGAAAAATACTGCAAACCTTTCCATGCATTGAAAAGCTTCATGTCTGTTTTCCACGGAACTGATTTGTCCTGAAGACCTGCAGGACAAATCAGTTTTACAATGAGTGTTACATTAACTTACAGTGTATTTAGAATAAGTTGAGCATTTTAGATCGTCTTACCTTCCACTTGAAACAGTCTGTTTCCGTATTTGACACCTACAAACTTGAAGTAATCCCTCCATAACAGTTCAAAAATGACCCTGAAAAACAGCAGTGGAGATGAGAAAAACGCAATTAAATAGTTGCCTAGGACAGAACCTGTAAATTTCTTTAACTTAATGTCCTGAAGTATAGAAACAGAACGAGTAGAGCTGGTAAACTTCAACTTACCAATGAAGAACTATTATAGGAGAAATAGTTAATTTAGTCCTTTATCTCCAGACTCACCAGTATGTGCTCTGATTTTCTGTTCGCTCCCTCTCATACTGCTTGATCTGATGATAAATATATCTGGGTGAAATGCAACCCATCGCCAACCTGCAGAATTACAGCGCCATTACAGATATATTCACAGAAAATAAACAAACTCTAGTAGGTGTTTGCTAACAAAGATACTGATCACTCACCACGGTGCAAACTTAGTGGAATAATCAACACCAATCAAACCATTGCGAGTCTCCTTATAAGTTGCAACTGCATCCTACAAAACAGGAAACATGTTAATTACACCTGAAGTAAATCTTAGATAGTTCATCACGGTATGAGTGTAACGGAAGTTTTGCTCACAGTATCCCAGAAATAATGTTTGAGTCTCGCCAGAGCCTGACTTTCACCACCACTGCAAGGGAAGGCTGAGCGAGGATCAGTCACAGGCGCTTTAAGAATAAATCAAAAGAAGTATTTCAGCCTCGGACCGAGTTTATAAATGTTAAACGCTCCCTGATGTACATTTAAGACACATAGAACCATTAAAGAATAATAAATAATTGCATACATGGAAATCCGGCCCGCCTGTGCGCACGCTGGCACTTAATGAGGATATATGTGCGGCTGTTTAGGTATTGATCTCAGAAGGTAGCAATAGTGTGGCTTTATTCGTCAGAGGTGCTACATAAAATGAACAATTTACCATTCCAATTTGCCAGCAGCACACAAAAGTCCTTTTAATGAGGACATAACATAAATTGTCTCAGTAATACTGGTCAGACATTATTATTTTATCATTATTGAAAATTCACAAAACACAAAGACACAAAGGGAAAGAATATCATATGCTGTGTGAATTAAACCGTCAGAGTTGTACACCTGTCTGTTGCAGATCCTCTGCTGTAGGAATGGCTCCTTCTTCCAAACCTTGAGGTAGAGGCTTTAGCTGCTCTGGGGGCAGAAACACAGGCCTCACCTTACTCTGGGTCTCCACTGCCTTCCTGAACTGAGTATACACATCAGGCAGCCTAACAAAAAAAAGGGGCAATGTTAGAGTTTATCTAAGCACTTTAAACTTAGTAGTTTTTATTCCCTCTCTCACCTGGATGTGTGGTGAAATGGAAGATCATCTCTGTGATACAGTGTTGACCCCCAGCAGGTGTGAACATTGACCTTTATCTGTGCACAGACATCCTTCACTCGTTTCTCAACATTCAATTCTTCTGAAGTTACCTGGAACATGAAGACATGGGGTTGAAGTATTTCAAAACCACCGGGCTATGCAATTAGATTGGGATGAGACAGTGAAAGAGTGTTTGAAACTACCTCTTCATGGAAAACCACAGTATTAACAGAGCCCAGTTGCTTGATGAGGTCAGCAACCACCTCCTCTGGTTTACCCCGTCTCACTATGAGGTTGCTGTGACACACACATTAAACAAACACACACACAAAGGTCAAACCATGTCAGCTAAGCTGCATCCTGGTAAGAGAATTGGTAACTTCCTCCACCTTGCCCAGAAACAATAATGGTAACAGTGTGTGCAGCACTTCTGTTAATATAAGCATAACCCTTCATAGGCCCAGCTGTGTCCTGATCCTGTTGGATTGGTATCAGTTAAATCCTAGAAAGCTATATTTTTATTTCTGTGACTGTTAAGTGTTGTTGAGTATTTTTGAAAAAGTGCTGCACATAAAATATATTATTATTCTAATTATTACTACGATGAGTGTGTCCCAAAAAACATGATGTGTATGTTTATGATCACTTGTAAATAATCATGATTCTATGAAGTCAGGTTGACCTGTGTAGACGTCAGAAATGTAAGCAAAGCAGTAAAAGATTAATTAATTAGGGTGATATAGAGTTGAGTTACCTGCCGCTCTTGAGCAATGTGTTTTTGAGGTCCTTGATGCTCTCCAGTAAGAAGCGCAGGCGGAAAGGCCCCGTCTTTGGTAGGTTGTAGTTGGACGTTCCAACATAATGTCTGGGGTCGAAGCAGTACAGTGGAACAATGTATTCTGCATTTCCTTGTGCCCAGTGGAAGAGCTACATGTAAAGAGTGAAAAAAATGGGTGACTTATAGAAAACATATTACCTTGTATAAAACTAGTTGTTGGTCTACATACAGGGCAGGTTTTGTGATAAATCTCAACATACGAAGTTGGCCAGGCACAACTAAATTTGTGAGTAGTTTCGCATCTGTATAGAAAAGCCTTAAAGAGCAATCATGACAGGGTACATCCTGGACAAGTCGCCAGTTCATCACGGGGCTGACAAATAGAGACAGACTACTACTCATGCTCACATTCACTCCTTCAGCCAATTTCTGAAATGACAACTCCCTTGCTAAGCAAACTATTAAAAAGAAGAAGAAATACTATGCATTAAAATGTCATCATCGGGAGAATGATAACTGAGCTGTCTCTGCTAGACAACATGTCAAACCCCCAGCAGTACAGTTGGGCTGCACTGAGTCACTCTTTCTGTCACAGGCTCCAGCACTCATGTTGTATGAAGTAGTGATACCATAGCTCGTTCCTACCAACTCCTGTTTCCTCTGTACCTCAAAAGTTTATTTGAGTATTCTATCCCTATGAATCTATATATTCTTCAACACTTTAATACAGTAGAAATTGTGCAATACTCTACTGTGCACGATACCCCAATGTGATATCCTCATCATCTGTGCAATACATTTTTGTATGAAAATTGTCATAGGTGCTTCGAATAGTTTTCAACACTGACCTGTTGAAACTTTTCTGCTGTGATCTAACTATTGTGTAATCATCGTAAAATATTGACCTTTGCTGCATTTAACACTGAAATTCCCCTGCCACCGGACGAAGGATGAATACAGGATCCTCTTATTCTTTCTTCTGCAATTTCCCCGTAGTGGAATAATAGGTCAATCTTCTCTTCTCTTCTCAAAATAAAGCACATTAGACCTGATTGTATTTTCCATCCAGCATTGGGCGCTAATGCAAACATTTTGGCTCTTTTAAGACCAGCGAAGAAGAAGAAGAGTTGTTGCTGCTAGCTTGACGCTAACGCCTAACACGATACTTAATATTCTCAAATCTTCTGGTCATTGCAGCAGCAATCATTGTAACTAAACATCAAACAAACAGGTTCAATAGATACTTTAAAGTCGGGTTGTGTCAGATTTCACAAATATATGTAGTCGTAACTCATTCTGTGTGGTTTTACCTCATTGTCGTGGAGACGCAGGTCGTTCCTCAGTAAACAGATGATGGTGCGTGAGGTAGACATTATGGTAGTTTTTAATAAACGCCAGCAGTAGGATTTAAGTCAGAAACTCAGCAACGATCCGTGTCAAAGACGAGCGTGGTCCTGTCCGCCGATCCACTGGGTCTTCTCCCGGTTCCCAGACACGACGTTACCAAACATCAGGTTTTGTAAGCTGGTTGTTTAACATCCCAACACCCCCCCAGAAAACAGGAGCCGACAGTCTCCATAGGCTGGTGGGACATTTTAAAAGACTCCAATTACATCTTTCTGAATGGTTGTCCATAATAAACCCATAAGACAGGATCCGGAATTGATGTAAATACTTTTAACAAATTATACGACAATATTTATATGCTTTGAAGCAGGGGCATAGTTCCAGTCATTTAATTGGTATACATTTAAAATGTGCAGTTATTAAACTTCAGTCTGTTAGAATGAAGTTTATAATTTAATATCAGTTGCTATGTATTATTTGTGTATAATCAACTGAAAATAAAAACATTTTAAATTGAATCCTTCCTACGGAGCCCCACTAGGGTCAGTTGAGAACAAAATCTGTAAATCTACACCGTCAGTTTATAAACTAAACACAGATTATGAACTATGAAATCAATTGCCAACTATTTTGATAATCTATTGACTGTTTTGAGTTTGTTTTTTTTAGATGACAATTGGTAAACTAACAGAAAACATATCTGGGTTGTGGACTGTTTATTAGGACAAAATACAACATTTGAGGACGATACCTTGGCCTGTGAGAAATTGTGATCAATACTTTCACTATATTCGTTCAATTTGTGGACCAAGATTTGTGGTCCGGAAAGAGGATTTTAACACCTTTCCGTGGCTCGTCACGGTTTAACTAGTTCGTCTGAATTTCACAAATAATATGCAAAATGAAACACAGCACCCAAAACCACTGTTCTCTCTTCCTCAAA
Organism: Lophius americanus; assembly: GCA_037951165.1. Lineage (NCBI taxonomy): Eukaryota > Metazoa > Chordata > Actinopteri > Lophiiformes > Lophiidae > Lophius > Lophius americanus. The sequence goes on along the minus strand of JBBDHG010000011.1, from coordinate 3,875,381 downwards.
ACTGTCTCCTTTCACCAAAATAATACAGCTATTATATTCTAATGTCGCACAGAGCATCAAATCACCCGATTTGATACATTTAAAACACTACCATCAAAGGTGTTCATAATGTTTTGGCTTCATGAGGCCATGTTACACATCTAAATGCATACAAGTGTGAGGAAATCATTTTCCCTTTTCTGGTTTTGATGAAGTGTAGGAGAAGTATTTTACATGATTGAAGTGTTTTTACAATTGAGTTTGCACAGGTGCAACAAAATGTGCTTAATGACGTAATTTGTGCTCAGAGATTTGCAAAACTGTCATTGGGAAAAATATATTTGAGTGAGAAACAACCGAGTTTTGCTCAGAGTGCAGCAGTTTGGAGTCATGTTGTTGATACACAAGCTTCAAGCTTCCAGAACTGTGTGCATAGTTACACATATACAGACATGCAATTTTGTCGTGAAGGGACAGACTGTTTATAGAGTGAGTTTTTTACACAGTAGGTGGTCATGATGACGAAACCCTACAATTAGATAAAGACTATGTTCAATTCTGTACATGCAAAGGCAAGTGCGGCTGAGTGGTGAGTTCCAGCATTTCTGATATTATGTTTCATGAGGTTGGGATGCATTTTTGATTTATTTTTATCTTTTACATCAACTGACACTAGGGGAACTCAGTACCTTCTTATCTACAGAGTGAGTGGGTTCTCTTCCATTGAAGTCGCCATGTTCGTGCTCCATTATACAGTACTTTATTGTATTAAATAATAACTTCACCAAGCAAACAGTAGCATGTTCTCCTCTTTATGTAAAGCGACGGAACCGGCAATGAAGTATTTGCTATTATGTCTTCTTTTGTTCTCCTGTTGCCATTTTTTAAAATAAACCAAAAAATTTAAAATACAGAAATTGCCTGTTGAGACGATTAAAAATAAACTAACAAATTAAAAAAACAAAATTCGATACTGGGAAAGGAGCAACTCATTTATAGTATGAGAGTATCTAAAATAAAATATCACTGTTTTTTTTTACTCTACTTTAGTATAATAGTACATAGCAAAATGCAAAAATAGATATTAGCCCCATCCAAAATAAATATTCTAGGAATGAATTCAACAGAAACAAAGGCAGTTTAATCCAACATTCTAAAGAGATTTGATCACAAAACCAATAAATCACACAGAAGGAATGTCTTAAACCTTGGATTTATTAAGTTAAATGTACAAAAAAGATCAACTACTTGATACATTTCATGTTTCAAGGCTTTGTCATTTAGACAAAACAAACTGTCCCAATCAAAAGCCTCCCAGCCTTTTCATATTGCCTAAAGCTCTCAAAGAGACAATCATATATGCTCCTGTCTAAATCACAGTACAATCTATTCTTCGACATAGCTATTTCATCAAATAGATTTGTATATAATGTAAAGAAATTTCATACAAAAGTGCAGAACATTATATATTTACACTATAATCTTTATCCATATAAAAGGTCTTCAGCAAATCCTGTATGTGCTGTCTGGTGAACGGCTGCTCACCTTACGACAAAGCTTTCCCACTTTGGCAGTTACGTTTGTGTTTACAAGCAGGTTCAGATAAGGCACAGGTTAAGGGTCAAAAAATGACTTGATCATTCCTTAAGGACCATTACAACTCCAAGTTCCGTCCTATAACGTTAAAGAATACAGCATGTAGCTTAGTATTCCTGGTCACTAGGCAACTCAATCATATAGTGTGGGAAGCAAAGTAAAGGCAACGGGCTTCAATGCATATAATTTGGTGTGTGCAGTCTACTTTGCACAAAGCTGCCGTAACATAGAAAGGCTATAGGGATCTGAGACAACAAAACAATCCAACATGACTAATACTGCACATTTATTTTAGCCTAACGTGAAAAGTCCCGTCACTGTAACTTATCTTTGGCCGCTTTCATTCTTTGACCCAAGGCTCACAGCTTGCGAGGCTGGAGTGGATGTCACTCCAACAGTAGTGTGGGTTTATTGCTTAATAGACATTGCACACAAAATTTGGTTCTTTTTCTTGCTTCACAACTGGAAACAAACGGAAGTTCTCCTTATGAAAGTATAAAAAACAAAACCTTCAAAATAGATAAAAATATCTCTTAGGTTGATTCTCCAATATGTTGGAAATGTTTCACTGCATGATATCAAAAGTGCAATATTGGAAATCGTTCTAAACGGGTTTGTGAGTACTGTGGAAGTGAAGCACAGTTCTCAAGATGCTTTAAAAAAAAGAAGATATTCTTACTTACAAATTCCTTTTGTAAGGCGTTGATGAAAATACATTTACATTTCTTTAGGTGGAAGTACAAAAGTCAATGCTAAAATGACTGTTATTGTCCGTCATATAAAAATATTTTACCATCTTAATTTCCTCACTTCTAGCTGACTGATGAGCGACTTACAGCACGGTCACATGGGATCCATATCATCCGTCAGGCATGATTACATGACGTGTTCAAACCTAGACGCTGTTCCGAGACCTGGACCCAGAAAGCTTGAGACATTACAGCTCTCTGACTTGGGTTACATTTCCTGGTCTTGTTACAGGACCCATCAGTAGCTTGTGAGACCGCCAAGTGCTTTTTAGTAAATTCCGTCCTGAGGGGGCAGCACTGCAACACCTAAGAGGACTCTGGAGCTCCAACGCAATCAATTTAGCCTCTCTGTTTGTATGAGTTGAGCTAGTTGAAGAGAGATGCAGTGGTCCTGACAAGGCAAACAGTGGTGATAGAAGACAAGGCAGGAAGTATGAGTGATGCTGAGCCCTGTCGCCTGGTGACAGGAGAATGGTAGGGTTCCAGGGGGCGGGGCAGGCCGGCGACTAGGGAAGCTGCCGGAGCCACAGAGGCATCGGAGGCAAGGAAGGGGAGGGGGTTCGTGGTCCTCAGAAAATGCCCTGGACGAACGGGTGGCTGAGCAGAATGTCTGCAGTGGGCCGCCATTTCTCCTCCACGAACACCTGCCGCAGGAATTCCCTGCACGCATCAGACACGCCCTCAGGGAGCATGGGCTTCGTGGGCTGGGTGGCAATTTTGAAAATGGCTGCCATGGCCTCGTACTCGGCCCAGGGAGGTTTCTGTGTCAACATTTCCACAACGGTGCAGGCGACACTCCTGAGGGATAACGAGATCCAGCAGAATTAGTTGGCTGTCAGAAAATAGAAATGAATTATATTGGCATTCAAATAGTAGCTTGCAGACAGTTTAATGGCTATTATGTTAATTTATCAATATTATAATACATTGTTTTGTTTTTTTTACCAATGGGAGCCTACATTAGAAAAAAATAAGTTTTTGTTGATTGTTGTTAATATATGGCTACAAAGGATTTAGGGGCTTTATAACATTGTTGTAAATCCTCAGAGTTTTATAGGAGGCCATTAACTTGATTATTTATCCTACAGATGATCTCATCATCTTAAAAGAGACAAATAAATCAATGTATTACATGTTTATAGTCACAAGCACGAATTATAAATGCACAATGTAACCTTTTAATCTTTGAACTTAAATTCATTTTCTACCATTCTCAAGATCAAAACGGTCCGACCTCAGTAAATCAATTATTTGAATCCTAAAGAGAAAATCATGTTTCTCTCCGGACTATGTCAAATAATTTATTTTCTTCAGATGGACTGAGGGACTAAATGCTGCGCCTGGGGATTGAAACAATCCTCCTCTTCTTCGGGGTAGAATAAATCCCTTGTAAATTATTGAATTGAGAATATGAGAAACAAAAGTGATTATTATTATATTAAGTGATTAATTAGAATTGAGCTATTAATTTGGACTGCTTTATTATGTAGAGGTTTTCATGATCATTCCTTCTCCTCAATATTGGTTTTACAAGTTAAAACGGGAGCTTTGTTATACAAATTCAAAATAGCATTTACATCTTGCTTGACAATTGCAGCTGGTCTTTATTTCTCAGTAATACTTTATTATCTACACAACAGTTTACTCAATTCAAAAAGGTCCCAGTGACTGGATCTGATCTATTAATGGATATATAAATTGGTGATTTGAAGTGAACCTTCTCTGGTACTAGCAGACAAAGTCAAAGTGCTAATGCCTAACATGCACAACAATATGCACCGAGAGGCTGAATAGTTTTACACAAACCTCACAAAACTGTAAATTCATTACATTATTTTATTTTCAGCAATGGCTCTCATAATGTTTATATTGATTAATCCACCCTTGCTTTAAAAGGACGGCGCTATGCACTCTCGTATTGTATACCTCCGTGCTTTTTTTTTACTTAAAGTATCCTGAGAAAAACCAGAAGTGTGTGCATCACTGCCACAGCACTCACAGACGTGTGTGTTACTCGACTGTGCATTTTTTGTGCTGCACCAGTCCAACATCTCCTCTGGGCCTCATTACAGTTCCATCCAATCTTATTCTTCTTACCATACATCAGCTTTGCGTCCATAACCCTCCCCGTTGATGACTTCTGGGCTCATCCAGTAGGGGGTGCCAGTGACGGATTTGATTCCTGTACCAGACATGCAGATGGTCTGGATACGTTTGCTGGCTCCAAAGTCCCCCAGCTTCACATTCCCTGAAGAGTCTCTCAGGATGTTAGCACCTGGAGGAACAAAAACAAAATTGGCTCTGGGTTATTCAAAGGTCTCCTGAGGGCTGTTGAAATCTTTTGAAGGTCCGCTGAGCGAAGGCGTCTTTTTTTTTTTACAGTGAGTTTACAAAGAGCCACTGCCAGAACAATCTAAGGGGGAAGGTACTTTTTTCCTATGGCGTTGCTGATGGAACACTGGCAAACTTAGTTATATGATGTCAAAATGGACTTTTTAGCAATCTTTGTACAAATCCCACACTGACTCAAACACACTACAAACACTGACATTCTCTCACATTACACTCATTAAAGGATATTGAAGCTTCTTCTTCCACATGGATTGAAAACTCTTTCATCTCTTCCTCCTTTAGTAACTTTCCGATACCTCTCTGTGACTATCCCACATCCTCCAGGGACTCCGCTTGTTTGATTAATGACTAATGTATGAAGCCCGGCACTCTCTCTCCACACCCACTGTGGCAGAGACGGCGAGGATGAGAGACTGCAACCTTTACTCTCATTCCTTCACTGACCATGCATTTGTTCTGAGAATAAATGAACTCCCCCCAGAACGCTAAAATTCTCTGAAACTATATATTCTAGTGTCGAGGCTGTGATGGCGAGCTCTATCAAAAAAAACACTAGTGCTGACAACTCTTTTCACCGCCTACAGAGGAGCTCTTGTGTGCAGGGATAAGCGCACACCGTATATTACACTTGAAGGACACTGCTAAGTGGAAAATCCCACCCACATCTACTCTCATACAGCCTGTGTCCCGTGGGACATACTATCTTTTTTCCCCAACAGACGGTACATTTCCCTCTTCTTGGCTGTTGCTGCTTAGCCAAGCAGTGACTCCCAAAGCTGCGGGCGGCCAAACTTAAACCTTTCCATCCGGTGCTGAACATTTTTAGCCTGGCCCATTTCACCAGCATGAAGCCTAATTTATCTCAACAGAGCTTTCAAATGGGACTTTTTTTCCCCATGCTCCCTTTGTAGACAGTGACTAACCAAATGAAGAAATGTCAGCTAGGATGAAAATCAATGAATTTAAAGTGCTCTCAACAACCGCTGCTGCAATATGAACCATAAAGATTTTCTCTCACTGCCAGCCAAGACCGTGTCCCAACTGCGGGAGTTTGCTGGTTACAAATACAATTTGAATGTATCCTGACCTTTGAAAGAGCCTAACCTTTGATGTCTCTGTGTACGATCATGTTGCTGTGCAGGTAGGAGACTCCTTGGAGGATCTGTCTGGTGTATCTCCTCGTAACATTCTCTGTCAGGGCCCCATAGGCTTTTAGCTGGTCCTTTATTGAGCCCTGCAGAAATTAAAAAAAAAAAGACACACACAAACACAGAAAACCAGTGAGAGTAGTAATGGGTCTCAAGAATGCATTTGCATATTTGTTGTAGTGTTGAATAACATTATTATGATAGTTTGAAAGGATGTGTACAAAGGATATAAAATCACTTGGTGTGATATAAAACAAAGAAAATTATACGACCTACTCGATTTCCATCTGAGTAATTCTGGAAAGAGCCTTTGAGCCAATTTTTTTTATACAAAAACCAAGTATATAAACATACAATTTGCCGAAATAAATCAGCTGAACTTTGAGTCCAAACAACTTTGAAATCTGGCCTTTTCTTTCATTTCCTGTTTTCACTTCTTAATGAGGGAAATCACATTAAGAACCGAATCGCATCTGATGCCTGATTCAGAAACACCTGTGACACAGTTTTGGATTCGCTTCTCCTCCTTCACCTGTCAGCATAGCCCCTCAATGGTTCTCTGGCTTTCAGAACGATACTTGCACCCGCCACCACCACCACCACCACCCCCATGGGCGACATAATCAGTCAGCTCCACCAGTGTGGCCGTGTCAAGCGGTAACACACAGAAACTTGGCTTTGTCACCTCCTCTGTTTCCTCTGCCAGAAAACTCAAGCGAAATATAAACATTTCCAAGTCCCAGACAATGTGTGACTAAGACACTCAACACCGCTCAGGGAAAAAAAGGGAAAAAAAAAAAAAATCACAGGAAATCTTGAAAACAGGCAGAGGGACGAGGTCCATAGGTGACAGCAGCTCATTAAGATGCTCATTTAGTGAGAAAATGATCTCGTAAACTGAGCTGTTTTGCTGAGCTCAACCACTGAGGACTTTTTCGTGAACAGCCAATGACATTTGAAGATTAGTGTTTAACAGATTGGGCCAGTATGGCTTGGATATTAAGTTAAAATGTCTCTTTACCTATCTGCACCATCAAACAACTAATATTCAGACATTATTAGTGTGTCTCGATCATACTTTAAGTGCCGTTTGACCCACTGCTGTGTTCCATGTGTCTTATAACATTCTAAATGCATCCAGTGAAATACTCACCCCGGGCATAAACTCAACGAAAATGGTGAGTTTCTTCTGTTCAAGGTCCCGGAGACAACCATAGTACTGAACAATCCGCTCATGACGCAGGTTCTTCAGCAACTGAATCTCACACTCCAAAGCGTTCACCTCCTACAAGGAAAAAAAGAATTCAATTTAGAAATGTCAATTCCAGAACATAACATCTTCAGCCTTAAATCATTCATTTTGTTCTTTCACCTTGCTAGTTTCTTGACAGTCAGGGTCGAAGGGCACCTGCTTGGCGGCCAGCTCGCGGCCCGTGTCTGCATCATAACAGAGGTAGACCTCTCCGAACGCCCCGCGCCCCAAGAGCTTTCCCTTTTGCCAGTTGACTGGTGCCCGTGGCGCTGCAGAAACCCAACACCACATTATGAAAACCCAGCAGTAATTCACTTGATTCCTACGCCTGCACAGGCAGACAGAACACTAATGCAAGGATTTAAACACCAACACTGAAGCAACCATTACAAAATCAACTTCACCAAGAGCAGACATCAGATCCTACTGCAGGGATGTTAAATACGGGGGTTGGGGGTTAGACCACACTCTGAAAGAGCATCCCAACCACTCTCATCTTCACAGGCCCAGACTCTGAAACTTTGTTTTGGTATTAACACGCCTCGCTGTGGCTGTGGCTGTGGCTGGGTGAGACAGCTCGTTCGTGTGTGAGTGAGAGGGACAGTCGAGACTGAGGCGTCCACCGCAGATTGCTGAGACGAGCTTTCATTTCATGAGAAAGACAATTTGTGGGCAATGCATCTTAAGGACTGAATGAGGCGAGAGTCTCTGCCATGGATGATGAAGGGGGGATTTTGTGCTAGCTGTGATACACAGCATTACTGTACAATGGCTTTACTCCCTTTTACCGCCTACTTCAATGAATTAAACATGTTTGACAGACATAACCTCATTACTGGAATCCATGATGGTGAAACAGATATTCTCGTAATTTTACGGAGTTCTCCTCTCGTCTTGAACAATCGGGTAACACAGTCGATCTGTCCATATGCTAGAAACCAGAGTTTTAGGCTGCACACTACTCTTCAGCGAAGGTCAAATGCAGTGATCTAGTAGGGCTATGTTGTATAATACATGAATGTATGTGATAATAAATAGTATACATTATTATCACCATTATTACTAACACTTCCCTGTCCTTTTATCTGAGAAGCCTTTGAACTTTAGGGGCTCTACTCACACTTGGTAGTACCACGCTGGCAGCTTTTATCATTGGTGCGGCCCAGTGAGCGTAGGTCGCTGTATGACAGCGTACTTTCTCCATTATAGCTGCGTGTGCGACTGGAAGGAACCAGCTGAAACAGGTTCTCCTGCGGCATGAAGCTGCGCGGAAGTGTCCTGCGGCCTGGAAACAAAATATATAGACACATTAATAACTTTGCTCATACACTGGCCGCTGATTCTGACACAATTGCTCTACAGGTGCTGTGCAGAGAGCGAGACTTAGGGCCAGCCTGAGCAGAGTGCCTCTCGCCACTCCGTCCCACTTCCCCTCCGACAGGAAGCAGAGAGCTGTGTTTTTATACAAGTTCGGGTACACCGCAGGGAAATGTAAATCATTGCTAGCCAAGGTTAGCCTCTGAGTAAGCAATTACTAGCAGCTGCCTAGAACAGCCAGCCAGCACTTCACGTACCCAATCTACCAACGGTGCACGGAAATGCAGAAACACTCAGAAATATTAGAAATATTCTATCTGGAAAAGTCCTAGGAATGTAGTAAATGTCAACTTGTGTTGTGTGAACCCTCTTAGAGTAACATATCTCTTTAATCTGTGCAATAATTATGTCATTGTTGGTGGTGTAGAGAAGACATTGTCTTACGGTCTCCATAATCCTTGCTGCGATTGGGCAACTGGAACTGGCGAGGGAAAGTCCCCCCTTTCCCATGTCGACCTGAGGAGAGACAACAAATGCAAAGCCTTGAGTTTGGAGATCAGCAAAGCTTCAAAAACCGGCCTTACAACTGAACTCTGCACTATTTACAGTTTTGCGGTCATCCCCTCGTTCAGTAATGCAGGCCTTATTACTCAGAGCTGCTCAGACACACATCCTGACGCCTAATGAAGATGACACTGCCACATTTCAACTGGTCACATCTGACAGACGCATTGTCGCGTGAAATAGAAGATAACTTTAAACACTATACAGAGGAGTGGTTTAGCCTCCCTGCATCAAAGAGAGAAACTGAAAACAGCTCATGTGTGTTAGCTTAGCCTTAGCTCTGAACCCCAGCGGAACAGTAACTAAAGGCATGTGGGGAGCTCTGCTGACGCAGGAAAGCACTGACACTCTCTCTAACACACACACACACACTCAATGCGGAGCACTGGAGCCACTTCCAATTGAAAGCAGCTGTTCTGTCAGATGACTGCCTCCCCTCGCAATGTTTTGTGGCCGTATCCCATGGAGACGGGAGTTATTTTTTGTGCTTGGCAGCGCGGGATGGAGAGGAAAAATCTACTCATAGAGAATGGTAAACAAATACTGCAGCTCTCCCCAGGAAGGGCCACACAGCTTTACATTTGGGAGGGGAACGTGCGCATATGTGTGCATGCAGGCACGTGCATGAAGGTCTCCAAGCGCCGTTACCACCATATGAAGCTCCCATTCCCCTGGTCCGTGTACACACACGTGCAGCACTCCCTTTTTTTTTTTTAATTTACAGCAAATGGGTGTTGTAGAAGAAAAGGGAATGACCAGATTCGGAAGAACTGCTGTTCCTCTGCTCATGGGGAATAGAGTGGCGTTATCTGTCATCCTTTTCCACTTGATCTGTGTTGTGAGGGGTGAGAGGACAGACAGGGAGGCGAGGACGCGGACTAGACGAAATAAACAGGGGAAGAAAGGGTGGTGATGGGGGGGCAACAGACCAAAAGGGAAGTCATCGAAAAGACAGGAAAAGAGCGTTGTCTGGGGCATGAAGGCAAGAATAGGGTTAAGAGATGGGATGAGAGAGACTAACGGTAAACTCAGACCGAGGAGAGCGTGTGGAAAAATAAGGCAGGAAGAGTTATGATCCTATCACTGTCTCCTCTTGAGACAATACAACCAATATGTTAGATATCTTCACAATCATCCATTCCTCATCCCAAGTATTTACTTCAAGATAAAACCGTCACTTAAAATCTCCTCCCTCATTTGTCATGTCAGGCAGGATTTGTTTTTAATTATATAATTATTTTTTCAGTAATAATGATAATAATCGTAAACTTTATTTTCAGGTCACAATTCAAACAGGAATTTAAGCTCCATGTGCGCAAAAGAAAGAAAACAAAGAAATTGTACGCAGCAAGTGCTTCGAATATACAAATACATAGAAATAACGTCAAACAGGGATAAAAAATTAGATAATAGAGAAGCATAAAAGAGAGGTATTAATAGAAACAAAAATAAGCTAAAGCAGAGATGAGAGTAAAATACAGATTTATTATTAAAAATAGTTGAGATAATCATGAGCAACATAAACAGACCGTCAGTTATTGTTCTATGAAAGAACAGAGACAGCTTTCTAATAACAAACAAGCTTTGTGCAGCTCTTTTAATCCTCCTCTGGTGATTCACACTAAGAGCAATGAAGTCATTTTTGAAGTGCTGCAAACTTGGCCTCTCTTACCTTTGTATTCATAGTTGAGGTTCAGGTAATTATTGTCACGGTTGTTCTGTGAGAAAGGAGGACTGAAATGACAAGAGAACAGAGAGAAAAAGTTGAAAAACTATAATTTCTCTTATCTTCACATAGTTACAGATGCTGGTCTGAAACAAGCCTGACGGGAAAGTATCACAGACTGACTCCACCATTTAACTTCTTAGCTTTCAGTCACAGTGGATTTTCAAAAATGTTGTAAATAAGAAAAGATAAACCGCTGTGGTGGTGTTAAAGTGTGTGGTGTTAAACTGCTGAACATGAACTATCACGTTAATCTATCATTAAATATGTCAATGTGCACCCTCCTATCTTCCCTGGCCCGTCTGTGGCCAGCCCCGACGACCCGAGAGAGAGTGACGTCTCTGTTGACCGCAGGGCGGCGTGGGGCCACGAGACCCTGGATAAGGGGCACGCATGCCCGCTCGGAGGGAAAAGTTCCATGCACTCGTTTCCTGCCATTGTTCTGCAGCCTGGAGCCCAGATAAGCCTCGTGCAGGTAGAGCCGTTTCCGTCCTATACTCTCTCTCTCTCTCTACCTCACTCTTGCACACTTTTCTTTCTCCAACTTCAAACTCAACCTTTTGTTTTCTGGCACAGCTTTACCTCTCATGCAGCCTGTTCTTGCTTTATACTTTAACATCCCGTCAGAGTCTGTTCCTCTCTTATGATAACAGAGGAATCCAGGCATCCAGATAAGAGGTTTGTTACCATGGTAACAGCAGAGTGACCCATTCCTTTTTCCACAGAGGCAGCTGAGGCACGTTCAAGGATCTCTGCAGGCCTTTAACACTGATTGGAAAACTTAACTGAGGCTTGCCTGTGGATGCTTTTCAGTGTGTGTCTGCAAGATATACGCTCATATCCACATGTAGGAACATGCAAACCATGTACCTTAACACTGGAAATTGGCCTCCAACGTGAATGTGCACATTATAAGTATGAATCCACATAGATGAGGATCACAAGCCACACGCTGCATAATGCCCCACCTGTCCAGTGCTTGATCTATTGATTGACAGCTGCTTGACAGTGAGTTGTCTGCGCTCCCAAAAGGATCCAACATCTGAAAGACATAATAAAAGCAAAAAAAAAAAAATTGAGGGTCAGAGAGTATGCAATCACGCTGGAAGGAATGCAGAGCAGCGAAATAGAGTGCAACTGCTCCTAACTACAAAAATATGCAGGGATGTCTTGGAAAGCTCTCCTCAAAGATGGCACGTAAATATGTGTGCAGCTGCATTCCAGAGGAATTTATGCAAGTCAAGCACAAATAGTGCAAAAGAATTTTTCACAACAACAATGGAAAATTCCTGGCTGGCTGGCAGGTCATTAAATTGTTGTTATTTTATTTAGATCTCAAAAACACAGTTCCAAGAGCCTCTAACCTGAAAGCTAAGGTGCTGATGGCTCAATAGTTTCTGAGGAAAGGATCATTGCTCACTCAAGAAACTACATGTTAGGAAATTGTATTTTAACGATACGTGTTCTTTCATGCATAACAGTCAAATAGAGGATTCAGTCCCAAAAAAAAGTGATAATTTCTGGTTTTGCTTCCTGTAAGAGACCAGACAAGACTTTGTACATAATACCGGTACATTTCTTTTGACTATTTTATGGAATAGATATAGAGGAGGCGAAGATGCACTACAAGTAGAACGTAGAACTTACATTCTGGTCGTGGGTTTCTGGGATGAACTCCCCTTCACTGTGGATGCTAGTGTAGGAGCCCTGGCGAGCAATCTGCTGTTGCTCTTCGGGGACGCTTCCAGGAGGCGGAGACGTCCGACCTGTGTGAAGGGACCCTGGGACAGTTTGAAGGGCAAAGTAGGAGAGGAAATATAAAATCAGAAAACAAAAGGAGAAATTGAAATGGAAAAGATAGAGCACAGAGCAGAGGGAGATTGAAGATGAAGGTGTGTGTGTGTGTGTGTGTGTGTGTGTGTGTGTGTGTGTGTGTGTGTGTGTGTGTGTGTGTGGGTGTGTGTGTGTGTGTGGGTGGGTGGGGGTGGGGGGATGTCACAGATACTCATGGATACAGGATGAACATTGTCGTAACGGCAAGAAATCAAATACTAAACTAAATTTCTGACCCCTCTAACAATAATTACTTTGACAAACACTCCCCCACATGAGATGCAGAGGAGACTGAACGCTTGTCCTTGAAACAGTCAGACAGGAAGTGTGCCTCTCACTGGCTGATGGGAAAAGTGTAAAAAGGCCAAGAGGGGCATCGATGTATATGAACAATAAGATCAGTCTAGTTCTTGACAGAAAACTAAAACTAAAATTACATTTTCTTCTCTTCCCCCCAATCCTCGAGGTACCCAGGCCTGCTTCACATCTCCACTCAACCATCCAGTGAGAAGGCCTCCTTGTCAACACTCATCTATTTAAATAGTAACAAAGTGAATGTCCTTGCATAAGTCCCATAAAAAAACCCACACATTGTCATTTTTCATTGAACTTTTTTGGTTATCTTAAATACATGAAATACATATTACTAAATGTTGATTACCATTTCCAGTCTCTTGCTAAGTTTGCTGAGCATATCCTGGCCGTAGCTTCTTAATACATAGATTGAAGTAGGAGAGATCTTCGTATCTAACTCATGCAAACATGCATGAATTAGTTTTTTCAATATATAACTCTTTGGATTAAAATCAAGATCTAATCAAGATCAATTGATCTTCCACTTACAATCTTACTACAACAGCATCACAACAAATTCTCTATTGACACAGACAAGGCACACTTGAGGCCTGAACAGAACAGTGTGTTTACATGGTGCCACACCTGTTGAGTGTTTGCGAACTCTCTCCGTGCCTTTGAGCAGGGAACCCTTAAGATCTCCCAGCGATCGTGATGACTTCATTTCGCTCTGTTTGTCCCTGCTGTTGACCTGCAGGTACTACAAAGAGAAGATAGGCCGGGCGTGACATGAGAAACAAACTTCAGGTGAGGAAGTGAAGACAATATTACATCACTTCTTTTAGTTTCACCATCTTATCAGTAGAATACATTCCTCTGGGCGGAGCAAACAGAAGTATTGCTTGAAGGGTGTACACTTTGTTTTAAAAGGTATGGACTTTAAACGCTAAATTTGCACTGACAGCAAGTCAATAACTGCAGTGGTTCACAATATGGTTGTTATGGTTACCATTTCCAGAAAATGATACATCTCTACAAAGACACCATTGTGTAGAAACTCTGTTGTCTGTATTTAAATCTAAAGGCACTGCAAAAGCCTTCATCTATTAAAATCCCCTCATCGACGAGCTGACAAGTGCACCTTGTTAGGAACTCACATGGTTGTTCTTGGGAGTCTTCAGAAGTATCCTGAGGAGCCCATTGGTGACTGAGCCCAAGGTGAGCACAGCCTTATCCAGGTCCTCCTGGGTCTTCAGGGGAAGAAGCAACTGATGGCGAAGAAAAAGAATGTTCCATAATCATTGCATGTAAAAGTATCAGTGCATGGATATATTTCACTTGGTCACATTTGTCATGTTATTGTTCTTGCACCTCTTTCTCCATGAAGAACATGTCCATCTGTTGGCCAAAGGCCTCGGTCACTTTCTGTAGCAGCTCCTTTATCTTCAGCGGCCTCTGGAACGGTATGATTCTGGGAAACGGAGGAGAACAGCAGGGCCAGAGGTTAGAAGATGGAGTTGTCTCTCGCTTCACAAGCTCAGACCCAATATGTCAAATATGAGAAAGCATGGCTGTGCTGGAGCTTTACATGCTCATAATTCACAAATCTGTTCCCATTTTTTGAGATAGTATGGCAAAATCAAAACAAACGGAAGAAGAAAAGAGGAGTTTCAGACATGATAGATCCAATTTTTTTGTTTGCAGCTTTACCGATCTTTGTGTGCGATTTTATGAGTATGTCTCTGTGGTAAGAGTAGGAATAATGGACACTTCATCTGTCTGAAACGTGCGTAGGGAGCACTGATCGATACAATGTCAGCTGACAGAGCCTGAAGTGTGAAGGATTTAACCGTTATGTTCGTACGTATGATTCCCTGCCGTGCACCGAGTGTATACGTATGGATATGTGCATGTTTAGAAAACTCTACATGCATGAGTGTGCTTCCCAATCAGTGTGTGTACTGGCCACTGTTTGAACACCACTAGGCCTCTCTCTCTCCACTAGGCCAGCACAAAGGCAGATGGGAAACTTCCTGAGAGGAAAGGGGAAAAAATCTGGAGCGGCAGCAAAAAGCAGCAGGATGTGTGTCTTTCCCTCCTCTTTCAAAGAGTGACAGAGTGAAAGATACAGATACAGAGAGAGATATTCGCAGACTGTGGGTCGGAAAAACAAAAGCGACAGCCTGACAAAATAAAAAGAGGGAAAAAGAGAAAGACATTCTCCCTGGTTTCTTCTCTTTCTGCCCTTACTCTCTGCTTTTGAAGAATCCGCGACCCACTATCTCTGTATTGTATCCTGATAAAATTATGTGTTTCATCCCATCATTTCCCCATCAGAGTCCAAAGCGCTGCCTATCTTAATGACTAGTCAGTGGTTCCTTCATCTGAGGAGAGGATTCTGAGAATAGGGAGGCTTGCAGATCAGAGGCGAGCAGCAGCACAGCTAAATGCTCCTCATCTCTGTTTATACTCGCCATTGATGTGTCTGATAAAAAGCTGGAGGGCGGGGGGGTGGGGGGGTTGGGGAGTATTAGGATGCTGCTCCGAAAGATATGGCTTTCCTTCCTTTGTGCAAACATGTGGACACAAAGATTTGCAAAGAAAAAAGAGTGCTTTCACACATCCCAACACTCTCTCCTTCTCTCGTGGCCATGGTCACATGCTCAAAAAAAACAAAGGTCTGGCTCTGTTCCTTCAGTCTCTGGCAGGAGACCCTGAGGCAGAGCCACGGGGAAGAGAGACACAGCTCCTATTTCCTGCCCCAAACCTTCAGTGCTTGCCAAAGAAAAGAGAGACCATCCAATTAGATTCCATTGTGGACAGACTACATGGTTATCCTGACTCAGGGACTCTAATACCTCAAGTGATGTGGCCGCTGACAGACCACGTAATTAATGCTGCTGCTGCAATGGAATGGTAATGGTGCAGGTTATAATACAGTAAAACAGTTTATCACCTCTGTGTTCTCTGGAACTGAAGAATCCTAGGATCATTTTGTTGAATCTGATCATGCTAAACTAGATCTTATTTCATGTTTATAATCCGATCCAGGGTTTCCCTGCTCAATAACTCCAGCTGAAACTGTTTTTTAAGGAGATACAGCCTTTCATGAGGCTTATGTGGCATTTTAATGTATTACAGCTTGGGTTTTCTGGGTTTTAAAGCCTTTTTTTTGCTGAGCTGTGAGTATCTGAATAAAGGGCTAACTAGAGAAATATAAGAGTAGAAAGTTATGGTCTAGACTATTACGGTCTGGTGGTCTGTCTGTAGAAAATATAGTAATTTAACCAACTCATTTTCTTTGGTTACTCGGAGACAATGGAAAACAACTCTGACACATAATGATTAGCCATAACATTAACAACACCTGCCCAATTTTGTGCTGATCACCTTTTGCCATCAACCAGCTACATGTAAAGTTGTCCTGAAACCTTTCTATCAAACTCAGCATTCACCTTTTCAGCAATTTGAGCTCCAGTAGTTCCTCTGTAGGATAACCTTCACTCCCAATGATAATTAATGAGCCTTTGGCTGTCCATGACCTTGTCACCGCTTCACTAGTTGTCCTTCCTTAGACCACTTCTGGTGGTTTAAACCACTATAGACCAGAGGCACCTAATAAGACTTGACCCAGTTGTCCAGCTATCACATTCAGGCCCCTTCACAAATTTATTCAGATCAGGATTGTCCATTTTTCCTGCTTCACCATCATCCTACGCACGACATGTACCATTGTAACGAAAGAATCAAAGCTATTCATTTCACATTGTCACTGTTTATAATGTTTCCGCTCATCACATGTTTAAGATGACCTTGCTAGCTTCCTGTTTAGACACTCAGCAGACACAATGTAATATTTGGAGTTGTGTGTCTGTCCGTCTTATGAATGGAAGTTCAATATTCAATCTCGTGTTTGTTGCGTTTTAGCTTTTAGTCGCTAAATTCTCCATAATGCTCCTCAGCTAATCCTTAAACTTACTCACTGGGCATTTGTTACTGGAAATGTGATGTAGAGTGCCATTTAGAAAAACATTTTCAACAATTCTTCTTTAGTGGAAACTGCTGCCTGCTGGTGTGAGCAGTGAGAGTGACCAAAAATCTAAGTAAAGTTGCGGAGCATGAAAGCAAAGAGCAATCTCAAAGAAGAGCTATGTCTTTGTCTCTACCACAGAGTTCCTTCACGCATACATAATAGTATAACCGAATTTTGATTATAGCAGGTTTGAATAAATAACTTTATCAGTCATGCTAATGCGACAATGTGATATTACCATTTTACCCCACGAGGAAACAAACTCAGGATATCCTGCTAATTTCCAAATCAGGCTGAATAGTGAAAGCAGTCAAACATTGGCAAGCACAACATGAAAATAGCCGCAAATGAACAACAGTGTGGAGAAGGACAAAGAAACATAAAAAGAGTGGCTTTTAAAATCAGGAAATTCTGTCCTCTTGAGTGAGTTTTTCCAGGAGAGCAGGGCAGCGTGAGGCAAGCTGGTGAGAAGAAGACTGCGAGACGGAGAAGCAGGGGGCGGCAGAAATGCAAACAGACATGAAAATCATGTCTCTTTCTCAGCAGTGGCCAATTAGAGACGTGAAAAAGCGAGAGGCTCGACGTGAAGCCGTATTCTGCTGGAGGAGCGTGCGGTTTGCCATCTCTTTTTCGCTCATGTGAGCCTGTGGCTTTCAAATCAAAGCCTGGCTGAACAAAGTTCTGATAACCTGCTCCAGATTGTGACGAATCAAAAGACTTATTCTAGTATTCTGGTCAGTATCCCTCTGTTGGACTTTTCACCGTAACAGTACACTCTAGTCTTGTTGTGTTTATCATTTCGCTTCCGGAGTAGTTGTTTGGACAAAAACAGACTGTTTGCGGATTGCTCAAGTGGACCAGCTATCTTGCTAAAGGCAAGACCGGCACCTGGAACACTCAGCATCCACACATGGACCAGTAGAGTTGCAATCTTAGTGACAAAATAAAGGACGGCGGCATTTAAGCTCTCCTACATTCTTTAATGTCCTGCTCAACTGTTTGGTTTAGCACATTTTGATGAACTATTCTTATTGAAAAATGGGACTCAACCTGTTTGTTATATGATAAAGTGGCAGAAAATATTTTCTAAAGAGTTGGGGGCAAAGTATGGAACCTTGGGGTACACCACTGGTCAAAGGGGCCACTTAGGAAGGGACATTAACTATGGCCAATGACAAGTCTTATTCCAGGAAAAGGATTTTTTTTCGGCATATTAAAGCAAATGACTTTCTCATCAGAATGATGGAACGCGATGCAACTAATATTAGTCAAACAGTTTTCTGAAAACATGATTTAACCAAAAGGTTGAGCTATTCTAATTAAAATCAACTCTTTTCCATGAAATTCAAAGTTTCATCATGATAAATGTAGACTGTCTCCGATACAGAATTAATAAATGCCGCAAGGAAATAAAACATGCAAATAAATAATTCTTTTGCACATTTTTTTTTTATTGATGCGGACATTAAAGGGTTAATAATGAGGCGGGTAAGCTTCCAAAGTGTTCTGACGTAAACAGACTGTAAGGCGGAAAAACTGCTTGTAAGACGATCTCCAGACAGTTTGAGCATAACCATGCTTGGCCTCTTGAGCAACTCTTGAGTCTGGTGGTGTGAGGAGGACAGATGTCTACAGGGTGAAGATGTGCACTAAAAAACCAAACCACGATGAAGTATTTATCTGGAGTGTGAGGACGAGTGGACACTGAACTGACATTCTTGGATCTTTTTTTTTCTTTCTCACTCCCTCTTTTGGGCCCCATCTATTTTTCTTCCCTCTCTCAGACTGTCTCTCTGAGTTTCAAACACAGGGCCACGGTTAAATGTCAGCGCAGGAATTTTTCTCCGTCTTTAAGCAACTCTGGCATGTATGTAACTGTGATTTCCCGAAGACACAGAATCCAAGGCATGGCAAAGCAAAATAAGAAAGATCTGAAGTGAAGAGTTAGAGCTTGGACTGCGGAGACGTTTCCAACATACCGCTTTTCTCTCTCATGCTCCAGCTTGACTCTTAAATCCTGTTGAGAGGAAAAATAACAACAGAGTGGAAAGTTAAAGTGATTCATGCTTGTATATGGGATATGGGCTGCTGAAAAAATGACAAGGATAAGCTGGACAATGAATTTCAGTGTCAAAAAGTATTATAGTGATTCATATTTTGTATTTTTTGTTGCTGAAACCCAATAAAATACTTGGACTTGACAAAGAACATGGTATGCCACAAGCTAAGCTTTCTATTTATGTAGAGCAGGAATCTGGAGGAGCCTGCAAGTCTACATGAGGTCATGCTGATAAACCAACACTGACATCATATCAGTGCAGGCGATAGGCTAAAAAGTAGGGGTTTACCCCGACCCGGAGACGAGCTCCCAGAGACAAACCTCTCTGCTCTTCACAGTTTGTTTATGTCTCATAATAAACATTGCTGCTTTTAGAGGATTTGCCAATTATCATTCCACTGAGGGGACAAACACACAAGGAAACTAATTCTGAGAGAAGCTGAAGTTTTAACTGCATAGTTTTGTACATTCTTAATTTCTATCCACCTCTAAACTGATCCACTGTGGACATGAACAGGTGACAGGCCATAAACCATACCATAATATTTGCTATTAGAGTTGCACCAATAACAATTTTCTAGGCCGATGACCGATTTTAATAAAGTCTGAGCAGCAGATACTGATTTAGATCGAAAATTTAAAACTCATAATGAGTACTGTATTTTAAGTACTCTTATTTTGAAGGATTACAGCTGACGTAAGGCTGCTCAGCATTTTGTTTGTATTCTGAGTATAGGATATTCTGAAACTAGATTTTCTTTATTGTTTGAATTATGCTGTAAGGTGAACCTGTGGCTTTCAATTTCATACAAAAAAAGCCCCACAGCAATCTTTTAAATATCTATTCATCCTGCTTCCTTGAGTCTGAGTTAAGACGCCAAAGAATGTTAGTGAACGCAACACAAAGTCTCATCTGCGTCAGTAAACTGTGGTCAAATCAGACTCGAATTAGAATACGCTTTCAGCCACCGGAGGACCCTCAGAACCTGTCAGTCCAACAAAAAAAAGTCAAAGAGAATGTGAAAATGGAGTTTCTGTATGTAAATCAAGATTGACAGAAAAGGATAGAGTCCCTGCTGTGTTTAGTGTGTGTGGTGATTAACTGAAAATGAACTCTCACACCACAGGAGTTTCCTCACCGATTCTAAAAACAGGCTTTGTCACACACATAAGGAGAAACTCTACATATTATCTTCTCCCGAATTTCAAACGTCAACTTCAAAAGATGAGAAAATGATACAGCATCACATACTACAGCGTGCAAGGTAATCTACAGATCTATGTAAATACAGGAAACAGCTAGGAAGCTGTGGTCAAAACAGGCTGTCTGTCCTTCAGTGAGAACCAAATGAAAGGTTTTAACTGTCACTTGAACTATTTATTTATCGCATGTTATCCTGAGGGGCTGGAGGATTTTGTTATATTTCTCTGTCTTTGGCTCCTGTGGTCCAGTTCGTAAAGATTTCTGATGTTATCAACCAGATATTAATTCAAACTATCAAATATGTCCGGAAATCATCAGGGGCGGCCAACGAGCAGATCGTGGTAGCTTGCGTAAGACTGGATATGTAAATTACTTACACTACCAGCCAATCCAGGGCAGAACACGTACCAGATCAGATTTCTCCGCTTCACGGGTAAGGGGTGGATTGTGATAAAATAAACCCAAATTTCCTGTGCTGTGAGCCCAGCCTAATGTTGACTTTATGGATTTAATGCAACACTAAAGACAAAAATCCACCCTTGCCCCCATAGAAAGGGCAGCTGTGATCACAATGAAGACATTAACTACAATGGATTCCAACGGCAGGAATTCTTTAAGAAAAAAAAAAAAATTGTTCAAATCTCAAACCATTTTACCAAAAATTGCATAACACAAAGACACTGCTGATGTCTGTAATTTGACGGAACTGCATTTACACAAAGGAAGTCAAAAACATGATTTCCTTTTTTTTCGGCATGACTATGAGGTTCTGATGGTATTTTTCCTTCTTTAGCCATGTGAGATTAAATACTGTACGGCCACTTTTACCTGTTTGTAGAGTAAGATTCTGCTCTTGGTTTTGTGGCTATTTGGCTGGTTGAAGCAGCGACCCAGGGCTGCCAGGTCCTTCATGATGGAGTTCAGCGCCTCCTCGTCATCTGAAGAGCAAAAACACACAACAAACATATGCAATCACTCCCACTCTTCAGAAGATAAATAAAGTAAGTGAAACCAGAGTTCTCTCAACTTAAGATGACCTATAGCTGTGTACACTCCCTTAACA
Organism: Lophius americanus; assembly: GCA_037951165.1. Classification (NCBI taxonomy): domain Eukaryota; kingdom Metazoa; phylum Chordata; class Actinopteri; order Lophiiformes; family Lophiidae; genus Lophius; species Lophius americanus. Next base: position 3,854,212 of record JBBDHG010000011.1, on the reverse strand, counting down.
GGGTGATTTAAGGGGCCCTTGTGACCGTTCCTTGACACCTAGTGAAACGTGGGTGTGTGATGATGGTCCAAGAAGATAACACTAGTCTGTTTTGATGACATATCATGTGGTTAGTGTGCAGCAGCATGAGACAATTCATTGTCTTCTTTGATTTTGATTTCGGTGTGAGGAATTCTGGCGATGTGACACCCAACAACGTCGTCTACAGTCTGCAATCTAACGCTGTGAAAAAGCTAAATATAGACAGCATGCATGTTAAGGACTGCCTGTTGCAGGGGGCAATTTTATGTTGGGAATATGATTCCAAAATCAGAGCAATAGTTATATTTATTTTTGTCAAACACTTTTTCAGAAGGAACGTGGATGAAAGCTTGAACAACAGAGAAATCTGAGAGTAAACGACAGGAAGTCAAGTGTGCTCAAAACGCTTCATTCATTCCTGTCAGGAGGAAGGCGACAGTATTCGGTTCATCAGGGGCTGCAAATTCACTGAGCAAACCTGCAAGTGGCAGAGGGCGACGCTCAACATCTAGCCGGCTCTGCATCTCGCACGCCTTGCTTTCTGGCAATCAGACTAACACGACATGAACGACTCACTCTCCTGTGTAAAGAGTGCAATCATTCTGCCAAGCACATCATACATTATCATATCATGAGACTCTAACAGAAGCTATTATCTGAGTGATGTGATTACAGTTTAAAGAAGAGCTCGCTGACCTCCGCTCCCGCCTGCCTCTCAGATGAGCCCCTGAGTGCGTTCATTGCAAAGCACACACACTTGTAACTCGTTCTCTGTGTTCCTCGTAACAGAAACAGCACCTGCAGGATGTACCACATTCTTTGAAATACAGGAGATCTTTGTCTGCAAGCGACCACTGGGAATGTAATTCACATGGCAAGAGTTGTAGCAGCACAAGGGAGCAGAATGGGTCTGTGGCCACGTTGGATTTCGTTCCCACTGTACTGGGCGTTGTGGCCAGTTGGTTACCGATGGAGTCCATTGGTTTCACCCACAAGAAGCACATACAAACAGAGATTAACACGTTTAGATAAAGTGATGCATTCCTCCAACCTTTATCCCCTTAATACCCATTCTGGTACCTAAAAACCAGAGTCAGAGCTGATTCCTGATCACATTCTGATGGTTTATTGCCTCCATGTTCTAAATCTGTGCACCTGTGTGGGACTCAACAGAAGCAATAAACTTTATAGTTACAGTGATAAATAAACTGTATCTAACTGTGGATTGCAGCGTCATATAAAAAGGGCAGTACTTTACTGAAGGAATTAGATGGATTCCTGATGTGAACCCGCTAAACTTAGGAGAATATTTTGATGAGAAAAACAGTGTAACTATAGAATTCACTTGCTCCTCTTACACCTTTATTTAGCTCTTCTTTAACTCTTCCCCATAACAAATTATTCAGCATGATAACTTACGTTGTGATAATTTATAAAAATCACTTTCAAATTCACTTTCAAATTTTATTCAATGCAATATGCTACGTATGAATTAAAAAAAAAATCATATTCAGGATGTCCTTATAATTTAATAATTAAAAGACTGAGTCAGCTTATATTGATTCACATCATACTCACCTGTTAAATAATGGAGTTGATTGAAAAACACAATCCATTTGAAGATTGTTTTTAAAATACATGCATCTGCAACACCAGATGCAATCAGTGAGCAGAGTTTTTTTGTTTTGTTTTTCTATGATGGACACTGATTTCTTCGCGTTCTAAACTTATATTCATTGCTCAGATGCTCTGATGAAGACTGTGCTTGAGTCCAACAGCTTCCTTTCTGTGACGTGTTCCAAATAAATAACCCAAATGTGGGTTAATTATTTAAGTTCACCCTTTCAGTTAGATGAAATGGCTTTTTAAAAAGGGAGATTAAACAACTTTTGGTCAATAGGAGCCAACCTGTCCACAAGCATGGGCGTAATAGATAAACATTATATAGGGAAAATGTTTGATAATATCATTATTTGTATTGAGAGCACTTAATATTAACAAAGGAAAGTCGAACGGTTTCGAATCGAATTGATCCAGGAGGCAAGCAAATGTTTACTGCTGACATCAGCAGGAGGGCTCGCTAACGGAGATGCTGCATTGATGATGCATTCAATGTCTATTCAGTAAGTTTCAGTTTTGGGCGATGCAGAATTGTAACTTCATCAAGATGTGTTCAAATGTAATCTTTCAAAATTAAGGCTTTGGCAAGAAACTTGAATAAAAGTTTTTTGGAGGAGCAGTTTGTCGATGTTTTTAGGGATATATCAAGTCAATATTAGAGAGGGAACTGTGAAAAATGTTAATGCTTAAAGATATTACCTTCTCAAAATATGTTTTTTTCAATATTCTCTACTTTATTCGAAGGCTTTTCCGACTAGAAACTTACTCCTACATGTATGTTTACCTCTGACTGTTCTCTTTCAGCGAGCTGAACTCAGGTCAAACCACACCAGCCGTTAACCACCTGGACATCTTGTTTGACAAACCCAATATAGCAGCAGGAGTGAAGTGAAGGAGTACGCACCTCCCCGTCTCATTGACCGGAACACTCCCCTCCACTTACCGATAAATGAAGCAGTGCGATAAGAGGAGCTACACCTACAAAATACCAGCCCATGGTGCACCAAACAAATAGAGCTTTGGGAGAAGACTGGAATTCTTAAAATTAAAACATATTCATCAATTTATTCCATCAAAGCGGCTCATCGAGACTAGATGTCTGCAAAATATGTACGACCAGAGACAATCAAGTCAGCAATTTCCTGATCAGAAACAGTGAAAGGTTGCTCATAAGCACACTTGTGGTATGTGGGAACAAGTTTATGACTGTAGTAAGATCAGATAAATGTAAGACAGGTGAGGTGTCTACTTCTCTTGGCTTGTTTCAGAGATAAGACCGATGAAAGAACAGAGAAAGGATGACATCACACCTATGAATATAAACAAGCTGCATACCTCCACAGACAAAACCAAACAGTGTTCCTTCATCACACCTACATACTGTATCGACCTGAAGCTTCCTGCTGGGACTCACACGCAGGGGAGGGAGGCTAGTTAAATTATAAGCTGTCAGGAGGGGTGGATGACTAACAGCTCACTGAGGCCCGTCTTCTCCTAACAGGAAGGAACTGAGTCACTGTCTCTGCTCTGAATATGCAGCTGGGTTCACCACAATATTCCACATCAGGAAATGAATGGATTTTTGATTGAATCAGTCAAACGCGAAGGTACGGGGTATTCACTCATGACCCCTCTGTGACCACATCAACAATTATCAAAAGTCTGCCTATGACAGACGAAGCAGTGAGCAGGATTTTGTGTGTAAGTGTTGAAGAAATGGGATTTGAATCAATATCAATAAATCTGCTAGAAATCGGTGCAAATAAGTATACCCAAGTTGACATCTTCAATCATAAACCAAAATTGAAACAGTATTTTTTTACAGTTTACAAAAACAACAAGAACAAAGTATGTTTATTTTGACACAGTTAAATAAGTCCTAAATAATATTGATTGGATTTCCATTCACTGACTAATATAAACTAATATAAATCCTCTCATGAGAGAAGTGGACACCGATATGCCATAACAAGGTAAACACTGACTGGTGAAGTCAGAATAGCATTAACTATACTGTTAAAATGGTTGTCTGTGAATGGGATATTTAAGGCAACTTTTGAACATTCGTCTTCAAGTTGATGTGTTGGATCCAGCAAAAATGGGCAAGCATAAGGATCTGAGTTACTTTGACAAAGGCCAAATGCAGGTGGCAAGACGAAGTAAAAAACTGAGCTGACAGAGCTATTTTGGCAGCAAAAGGGGGACCTAAACAATATTAGGCAGGTGGTTTTATTGTTATGGCTGATCGGTGTATATCATATAATCAACAACAATACCTCCATCTTTAATCATTTTGTTGCTTCTCTGTCTAGTGAGAACTGTCGTTTCAGCCTCTATGGGCTCTCCAGACTATCCTCTGCACTAGCAGTCAAGGATACAAAACAAATAACAGATGGCCGCAGATGTGTGTCTGTGTGTGTGTGTGTGTTTGTGTGTTCATCTTTATGCGTATTTGAGCAATGGATAATATTAGAGAGGACAAAGTGGGAGGGTCGGCTGGCGAAGTGGGCAATAAGAGTGTGAGAATTGCGTGGTGGCATAAGGATCCGGCTGTGAGTGCCGCCCATAAATGAAGTTATTACGTTACTGAGGCCTGCTCCACAGCCACTGCCAGGCAGACGTCCACTAAGACTAACCACCAGCACGGTGGAAAGCCACCAACCCACACATTACTACCAGGGGCAGCCTCAAAAAGCAGCTACAGCAACCCGAGTCGACCTAGAAAAAGGCTGGTAATATCTTCTCGGGATATCTGCAGTTTATTATTCTGTGCTTCTACTTGTGTCTTTGGTAAAATGTGACTTACATTAGGAGTGGGGGAATTCCAGGAAGTTGAGCAAAGGAGGCAACATCATACAATGAAGGTGGATTGCTGAGCATTGCATCACCACTCAGTGTCTTTCTTTTTTTTCCATTCTACTAAAGCACGGAACTGAGAAAGTGGAAGCGGGTAGAAAGAAGTTGAAATACTTGTGCAATAAAGTAAAGATCAAAACTGTCTCCGTAGGCAGATAGTTGAAACTTCTCAAACGTCAGAAAAGCCAAAACCTGCTTGAGCCAAGGGTGTTAAAAAAACGGAACTGGCTCAAAGAGTCTAGTAATGCTGCTAACAGAGTGTGTGAAGGGCCATTGAGGCAGCGAGTGCGTGTGTGAGGCGGGCTGCCTGAATGAAGACATTGAGGGGATTTCCTGGTGCCTAGAGACACATCATGGCAAAGGCATCCGGCAGGATCAACAGCTGGAGCCAAATGTGTCCTCACTCTGCAGCAGTACACACACACAGATACACAGATGAGGCAAACTCCAAAACTTCTACACACCTTTGCCGCTGGCCGAAACTGTGATACAGTTAATTTAGCAGCTATGGGTTTAACATTTCAACTCCTGAAGTTAATGTTTCATGAAGAACAGTGAAGTAATGCAAGGTACCGCCGGTGCGTTGGCAGTTGTGCAATTACTGTTTGTATAAGGTCTATAGTGAAAATCTTAGCACACACTTCACACACTTCAGAGGTGACATTCCTTCTCGTGTACAATTGTATCTCCAATGGTTTAATGGAACTGTTATGAGTTCTTAAACACGGGTTGATTGGAGCCTATACTGAAATTAGATTAAAGAAAATGTGGGATATAAACCACCAGGAGTTTTTTTTTCACTGCAGAAATGTTTGTGCAAGAAGTCGATCCAGGAGGCAATTAGCCCCGCAGAGCCAAAGAGTGGAGGCAAGGAAAAACAGCTAGCTTGGCTTTCTCCACCGTCCAAAAATACACAACGAAGCTCACGGTTAAACAAGGTCACACACAAAAACAAAAAACAAAGAAAAACAGTGACAGAAAAGTTTAACTCCCTGCAAGCAAACAGGAATATGCTAGAGCTGGTTTGTCAGACTACCTCTCCTCTAAACGTGGCTGTTTACTCTGTGTCAGCTTTCCTTCTTAGGTTCACATATAATCAAAAATAAATAGCTACTAAAGACGAGGGACGGCTAAATGATAGTCCATTCTTGGATTTTGGACAGAGGCAGCTGGCTCGCAATCTTTATGCTGATGTATGCTAATGCTTAAAGTAGAAATGAACCTCTAATCCCATAATACCGTCCAGCCGCACGCATTTTTTCATGCAGGACTGTAAAGCTTTATGTACCTTGTAGGTTTCTGTGCTGTCCCGGTCCATTTTGGAGACCGTCATCTGTGGAAACAAACCCAGGTTTTGGTCACAGGGGAATGACGTCATAAGCAGAGTTATTGTAGTTTTATTTTGAATGGTAAGACTAGATAAGAATTGTAGACATTGATTCAATATTTGGGCTTTGTTTACAGTGATCACTTAGCAACAGCTGGAGAATCAACCCCAAGCACGGCCCGTAGAGATCTTGTGCACATAAAAATATAACAAAAGAGAGAGTGTATTCTTTGAATTGTAGCATATGGAGGAGCTCTGTGTGTGTATGTGATTGGTTTTAAATGGCTGTTTTGCATATCTATGTGCATCTGGTTGGTAGGTCTAAATAAGCGTGCAGCACTTATCTATCTATCTTCTTATGTGAATTTTGCATCTATAATCCATATCTGGTCAATGTAAAATAAACAAACGTATTATTATCAAACATACAAAATCGAAAACAAGGGCAAATAAAAAAATTTGTCTTGAGCTTTTATACTGTTTTTGTCATTGGATTTTTTTTTGCCGAAGGAAGTGTGAGAGGTCAGTGCGTTAATGTACACAATGAACAACAACCCTATTTTGACGACTACTCACCCATGTTTACTGTCATCATCAGGAAGTGGCCCCGTTGAACTCGAGCACAGAGCTCAACTTCTCTCGCCAAGCAAAGATTTCATCCTGTGAACAAAAAAAACAAAAACACGCTATCAGCATCCAAAAACTGTTGCACATTCATTCAGCTCGGGGCGCGCATAATATTTCTGTAATTGGATGAAAACAGCGACAAAACAGGACGCAGGTGGTGTTTCAACACAAAGCGCTTTATTTTTTCAAATATCAATGTCACCATCTCATTCATATTAATAATGGCTGCGGTCTCTTCAGATGTATGCTGAAAACTCCCGGTGGACTGATAGCACCATATCAACTAAGAGCTGCAAGTACATGCAGGTGACTGAAGCCATCTACATCTCTTTATGCAAGTCTGAAAACCTCTCAGCAGAGGAATTCAGGTTTTTTTATTGAAAAAGGCATGGTGCCCTAGAGATCTTGTGGAGCAGCAGCGCGCCAGGCGTGGGTGTTTGACTAATTGCCGCCTCAGGTGAAAATTCATGAACACTTGCAAGAACAAATCTTCATGCAATACGTTGGTGAACACAGAGCAGAAAACAAATTGTCACATCCCACAAAGATTTTACCTATAACCTAATAATAATTGAGGACAAAGGGAGCAACTGTTAGACAAATCAACTATGTATTCGGTTACGTTTACCAGAGCATCAGGTCAAGCTGCAGCCAAATGGAACACTGATTGTTCTTACACATGATTGTCACAAGAGGCGTGCAAATCAATATGAAACGTACTCAAAATGGCATTTAAAACCCCACACCCTCATGTCGGTTAATTTGATTTAATACTTCCCCAACGTGTGAGCTCACAAAATGTACTTAAAACAGGACAACTTGTGTCTAAGGACACAGTCGCTCCCACTACTGGAAAAGCTCAATAAAAAAACGTACACATATTTTTCAAACATTTTCCAAAGGGAAGTGCATAGACCATGAGCCCATCATACATAATGACACAAGCAAATTCAAGAAACCAATCATGAGAAGAATTCCTTCAGGGCCCCTACAGATCTAGATAGAAACAACAAGGAATTCTGTTCATCGCTTTTACCAGTTATATATAGAAAATACCACTAACTCTGACTTTACTCTGAACTAGCCTCAGACTGCATTCAAACCCGAAGTGCATGGAAGGCAGCATACTTTAAATGCATGAATCGCAAAGTCAACAAATTGGTCTGCGGCAGATTAGCTTGTACATAAAAAGAGTACAGAGTATAATAGCTCTATTTGATTTCAGTCGAGATGACGCCAATCAAAAAGATAAAAAATCCCTGCATTACCAGTTCAGTATATTTATAGTACGTTCCATGTCAGATAGCTTTGCAGACAGTAAAAAAGATGCATGTAAAACAAATATTTGTTCAAAAGTAGACCAACCTTCCAGTGCTACAAAGAGTTAAATGAATAAAGTATAATAATAATAATAATACAATTAATTTATGACGCACTTTACATTTGGATCAAATGTCAAAGTGCTAATGTTTATATGCTACTATGCATAATAATATGATTTCCCTCTTTGCCACCATGAACTAAGGAAGGCTGCATCTGAAAACTACTGAGTGTTTTAAATTGAGCACAGAAGTCTTTTAAATTTGTGGGGGGAACAATGTCCCATTTCACAGTCCTGTTTCAAAATTCAAAATGAAGAAATCAAAAGTGGAAAGAAGGAATTGGATCCGAACATATATGAAGACACTCAACACCAAGAAACCTGTCACTGGATACTGTAATGCCTTCTTTATACTCATGTTAAGAACAAGCGTGGAAACAGGACACAGTACGACATGGACTGTTAGGGGTTAACAGGTTGTTACGGTTGAGTGATTTGAGAAATAACCAGTTCTGGCTGCTTGTTGCTACACAGAGACAACACAGAATCACAGCTACTGTTGTCAGTGGTTACAGCCTCCGAGACTATAAGCCCCATTGATTGAGTCAATATTTGGTATGAGTGCAGCGGTTTGACTCCACTGCTTTAGATGTGCTGCTCTGACATCTTTTATGATTAATTTCTGCTCTCTACTAAACACTCCATCACCTTATGTTATTGATTCATTCCATTCTCCCATTAAAAAGCAAGTTGGCTACAATGGGAATACTGCCAAAACTGAAGTATGTAACATGCTTAAAAGAGACATTACTATGGGATAATATTATACATACAGAAACAATATTAACTAGACTGCAGATAAAAAGAGAGATCGAACAGGCCTCTGCTGAGGCAGTGGACCTATTCCCAGTCCTGTTAAAGCCCGCACCTTAGAGTTTTGAATGGCATTGGTATAATTTGGTCTTAGATGAGGTTTTCTCCAAGATCTAGCTCCGTAACTGTTGAATATATGTCTATAGCATTAATATTTTCTGTTTTACAGTAGAAAAATCTATGTGAGACAAATTTAGACAATCTGGAGCCCTAGATCTGGAACATTACTTGAACCCAGATCTTACTTTCAGGTGGGGTAGAAGTTAAAGTAGGTAATAACAATCTATACATACAGCGTTGAAATCATACAAAAAACATCCTCCTTTTTTTTTAATTTGGCTACAATATTCCATAAACCTGTATGTTTTTTCCACCTAAGTTCTTGCACCTTCTGAGCCACAAAGCAAAGCAAACAGAAAAAAACAGGCAAACCAATGAAATAAATTGTGACTATACACGTTGATCATAATTACTTTTAAGTTCACAACATTTCTGCATTATCCAAGTTATACAAGGATTTTGGATTCAGATGATGATCACTATCACCATCAGATTCTAATTGTTTGTTCCTTGTGCCATAACCTCCCTTTGTAAGCCAGACATGCAAGACAAACAAACCAGCCCACATGAGCGAAACACTACCTCCATGGCAGAGGACACTAAAAATACTTTAAGATAAAGGAATGTAAGCAGGCAAGGTTTTCTATCTCTGCTGTCCCTGCAGCATGACTTCTTGTGCTTTTAAGGCCTTCCACTCTGAGTACACAGAGTCTCAAACATTCAGAACAAACACTAAAGCCCATCTCTTGGGGACACTAATACTTTCTTTCCGTGTGAAAACTTTTCATAAGCGCATTAAAGACAGCCATTGGAGCAATTTACAGCCTGAGGGACGGAGTCATGGTGTGCCAGCTTTTGTGTTTGAGCATGGGAACAAGAAGTAGACGGCTGTCAGTGGCATACATCACAAACGCTGAACGATCAGAGACATAGAATGTTAGGGCATTGGTTTGGAGGGGGCCAAAATGTTTCAAAGCTGACCTCTTTCTGAGAGTAGTGTGTTTAATTCATCCATCCATGTTCTATGACTGCCTGTACTTGGATTGAATGAGGGCTGGAGACTCTCCCGGCTGACATTGGAAAAGAAGTGAAGTTGGCCATCACAGCTATTACTAGTTATGACTTCAAACTAGTAAAGACTCTTTCAAACATTTAAATTGATTGCAATAAATTGATCGTTTCTTTATATTGTCAGCAAAGCTCCCTAAAAAGGTCTGTACTGTAATTATGGTGTGACCTTCACTGGGGAAAAGACAGACAGCATTCCTTTTAGTATCAGGTCCTCTGGTTGAGACTTATCTGCTAGCTCGGTGTTTGTCACACATTTATGGTTATAGAACATATTTACATTGATTGAAAGTTAATTGGACAGGATGGAGGCATGTGACTAAACATCAGGTAGTATTTCTTTTTTCTAAGTACAGTTGAGAGCACGCAATGCAGCAAGTATTGGCAGAATACATCGCCATAAGGAAGATTAAGTATACAAGAGGTTCGAAAGTTACAAAATCATCAGATCAGATTTGTAATCTACAGCTGATATTCACAATAAATGGTAAATGGGTTATACTTATAGAGTTTGTTTCTGTTTGCGACCACTCAAAGCGCTTTTACAGCACGAGTCAGCATTCACCTGTTCACACAAACATTCTCACAGGGATGAAAGCGTGATCATTCATCATTCACACACCAATGGAACAGCCACTGGGAACAACTTTGGGTTCAGTAACTTGCTCAAGGACACTTAGACATGTGGACTGAAGTGGACGGAGATCGAACCACTGACCTTCAGATAAGTGAACAACCACCCTACCAACTGAGCCCCCGTCGCCCCAATAACAAATATCAAGTATCTAGCTCAGTATATAGCAAGTATCTCGCAACAACAAAAACTCATGATACTCAAACTGGAACGGTGGCGCTTGTGGTGAGTGAATGCATTATATGTTGTTCTGGAGGATGGCAAACACTTTGCTGATAGGCAGATATGTGAGCTGCAAATGATCGGCATTGTTTTCATCTCTCCTATAACTCTGTTTGGTTCTATCGTACTACCGGCGTTGACTGGTGACTTATGACAACCTGAATACGTTGCCAGCTCATCATTGGACTGACATGTAAAGGGACAAACAATCATTTCCTCTCACATTCACACCTACGGGTGTCTTCCGGTAATCACCCACATGTTTTGCATGCTTACAAGAATGTGGAAGAAAACCAGGAAAGAATCTAGAACCAACAAATGAGTTCCAACCAAATATGGGCATCTATATTAATGATTGGAGCAGACGTGCGTTGGATATACTGCAGCAGAAGAGTAAATTGAATAGGGGTCTATCCAAGTAAAACTGTGTTTCATGCTGTGCTGAGTGTGGTGCTGCCGACCAAACATGAAGAAATGAAGAGCAGACGTGAGAAAGGTGGTCTCCCATCACCACATGGCCCACACTCACAAATGCACTCTTGCACACAGGAACAGAACAGCCACTGTCTATTGCCACCGCGTCACCAGATGGCCCATCTGTTTTGTCCCTCTACCCAATGCGATGCAAGGGTGGTGATGCCCATAGACCGCCAGCCTAATTCTCCACAAGCATATTGGCAGGCGGGCGCTGTAACAGCCCCGCTTGATGAAGAACCAATACTAATCACCCCCCCCCGCTCTTGTTGCTCTACCGCCACACTTCTTCCTAGAAAAGACTGACTGTCTCTCCACAGGATCATGAGACAAAACCTACAAAAGCTACCAACAGTCAGAAGTTCCTTAAGACTGTGACGCACTTCCCAGTCTAATAGGGATGACATCAGCTCAAGGACCGAAGTTTCACTGGCAGAGGCTTCACATTTGTAACAGTCTCAGTCACAGGACTGTGTTGAAATGGCAGAGGGAGTTAATTAAAAGAGGACAAAAGCAGAGGATAGGATTCAAGACGAGTATTGTGGGAATTGTCTAAGCCAAATCAGAGTTGTGCTCCTTTAGACACACACTGCAATTTTATTTTTATTGGATTGAAAGAAAACAAATTTGAGCCAAAACTATGCAGGCAATTACGTATATACATGCACTTATACTCTTTCAGCTCTGTTACATCACTTTCTAAGTAAACAATGTGATGTTGGCTTTAGGTCTCAAAGGGAAACTCCCCTGCCTTTGCCATAAGAAGTGGAGGGTCTTCTATGCAGCTGCATGGTGGCCTGAGCAGCAGCATGAGCTAATGTCTGACATCACTCTAGCGGAGTCCCAAGGAAATCACCATTTCAGGGATCAACTTCTGACTCACTGGGTTCTTATTCCAGCACAGCTTGTCTCTAAGAGCCATTGGATATGTCTTACCACCATATAATAAACATAACTTAGTATTGAACTCAATGAATTTCATCAATTCCACCATGTGTTTAAGGCACCTCATTTTCAAATTTGATGTGTTTGATTTGTGAATATTCTCTTTCTGTGGGGTTTGTCACGCTTGAGAGATTTTTGTGAATTGTTTTGAGCCAAGATGGATTAATCCAACTAATCTTAAATGGCCACTCCCTTGTTAAATGAAAACTTTAAGATACAAAGATTGGGGAGAAAACAACTTCTGCTTGAATACCAATTTAACCTGACAGTGATTGGGCTTTTGGCATGCTGGAGGCTGGGCAGTCCCACTGACATGTCACCCAAACAATGTTTCTACACTGCCCATGCCCTGGTCGACCACGTCTACTGATCGACTAATCAGGATTAACATATCTGCCAGCTACAAATCAGAAATTGGTTCTGACCAGCCATAGTGACAGCAGTTGACATCATTGGCTTTCATAGGCTTTGAGCAGGATCACATAACCCTGGTGCTGTGCTCACTGGATACCATGTGAGTGTGAAGTTTCTGGAGGTTCTGGAATGGCCCACAGGATGCCCCCAACCTAGACCTTTATGAACCTTGCTAGTGTGATGAAATGAAAATCCTCCATAGACTCTAACTCTCACTTTAACTCAAATGGGATGACATCTTGCAGTTGTGCCAATCCATTAGAGGGAGTATTATTGCAGCCATTATAAACCAGAGATGGCATGACAAAGCAGCTTAACAACAAGACTGGCAGCATGTTTTCAATTAGATGATTATGTATATGACATCCTTGGGTTTGTGCTGTGACTACGAAACTAAACCAGAACCATAAAGAGAAGAGAAACGACTCATCTCAAATACATTTTGAAAAAAGCCATAAACTCAATTTAAGCTGAAGTCTCATCTAACTACATTTTTTAAATAAAGTTTTACACTTTGGTTATACAAGGCTCCAGATGATGGTTAAACATGATCAATTTTGCTAATTTATTTATTTCATTCCTAAAAGTGACTAACGATTGCGTTATACTCAAGTGGGAAAGACAAATCAACTCAAACACGTGTTTATTTTCACTTGAGCGGGGGAACTCGCTAACGTAGCTGTCAGCAGCACATTGTGTTGTGATATGCTGCACGATGCGTTCAATGTCTATTCAGTAAGAACCAGCTTCGGGAAAAGCAGAATTGTAACATCATCGTCATTAAGATGTGTTCAAATGTAATCTTGTAAAATGTAGTTACTTGCGAGAAACTTGAAGAAAGTCTTTTGAAGGAGCAATTTGTAAATGTTGTCATGGCAACATCAAATCTATATTAGAGGGAATTGTGAAAAATGTTTATGCTAAAAGACATTACCTCTCTTGGTGTTCCCCCCGACACTGTTATTGAGTGTCCACCTCTGCCCACAATATCGTCACAATATCGAGGTATTTGATCAAGAATAATGTGATTCTTGATTTTTTTTTCTGTAATGCTAGCCACCGGACTAATGGCGTCAGCGGTCGGTCTCCACGCTATGACCCTTGATAAAGGTAATTACTTTTAGCACAGCGAAGAGAAAGTTTTTTCATCATGAAACGTTAGACAATTAATTTGTGAAGATAATTAAGTCAAGTTAATGCTACAGTTTTAGGAGAGAGGGGCAGCATGGGAAACAGGCTCCATTGAGAGTAGCAGCAGTAGGTTCGTTTTAACAGCAAGGAAAGGGACAGTATGTCAGCAAAGTACAGTAGTTCAGGGGTGTATGCGGGAAATATTTGTGTTTCTATGCCACTGAAGTGCAGGCAAACGCAGGAAATCAGGGAGAAATGTTGAATTGTTTTTTATACCCCTAAAAATAAGCCAGTTCAACAAAAGTAAGCACCTGTGCTTACTTTTGTTGATGGCTCAAATGCATACCCTACCCTTATTATTAACATCATTATTTAAGCATTGTAAACTGTGTTATATTTCATCTATCATGCATTGTGAGTTTTGTCATGTCACTATTCCTATTAATATAACTATCAATCTAATCTAATCAATGTGTTGCTTTTTAGATTAGATTGAGTAAAAAACTGTTTAAAGAGAAAAAAGTTCATCATAGCTTTAGTTTCTTAATTTCATTCTCAAAGTGAACCAGATTAATGCATTTAACTTTAAAAGATACAAAATTCTCTGTTAGAAAATTTGAAATTTTCTTTCAAAGTCTGAGCACCCCCTAATGAAAGTAGTTTCATTACTCATTGCCTTTATTTCTTATACTTCTTTTTTTAATCTGCTGTTCTTGTTCTTTTAATGTCAGTTCGGCACACTGATCAACTGTGGTTGTTAAATTGTGGTTGTGTTGTAAATGTTCTCCACAAATAAAATTAATAATGGCATGACCTTTTGGAGCAAATTCGATCAAAATCACCCATTTTATGGTGGCTCCTTATTAATTAGGCTTTAAACTCCTAGGTTCCCGCAAACCCCCTGTGGTTATTGACGTTACCACTAACTGATCCATTATGTTCACGTCAATAGACAATGTCAAAAAGATATGCACCTCCGGAGACAAACAGTCACACTAAAGGCTTATTTAAAGTTCCACTAAAAGGATAATGAGAGCAACCAAATCATGTCATTAAAAAGTTCCACTCCAATAGTGAAAATGACAAGTCTCTTTCATCAGGCTGTTGCAGAATGATTGTGGTTAGTTCCAGTAATCACAAACATGCAATCATGTAATAAATATGACAGGCCTAAACAGGGCGGTTTCCAAGACGTCAAGTCTGGTTTAACTGCACGTACTGTATACAGGAGATTTTAAAAGCATGATTTATACTTCAATAGTTAATTTCCTTTTATTGCTGTATACAATGAAATGTACAGACTCTTGAAACTCGCATAACTCGCATAACCAACAATAATGTATCGTGAAAAAGACAGGATGTTCACAATGATTCAACTAGCCAAGCTGTGTAATAAGTGAGGCCAGAGAATCACAGGAAAGTGGATTAAATGCGTCAACGTTACAACAAAAACATGGAACGCTGCAATGTGAGGTACAACCAACGTGGATTTGAATCGTATGGATTCAAATATTTGCAATGTATGTGTTGTGAACATGATGGAACAAGCTTTCAAAGTCTGAATGAAGAAGCACAGGCCCGGTCAGGAGATGATGAGCTGGTAACAATACTCAGCAGGCAGATAGACCAGCAGCACAGACAGGAGATGAAAGTGGACTTACTCTTTAAAATGTCAGTAAGGGGAGTGTCTTGTTAACCACAACTTTGCTGTGAATGAATCAGAAGCATATTTTTGGCTGATTCTAGAGTCTAGAATCTAGACGATAGACCGTTGTCAGGATTCCCTTGAACAATGAGCAAACCATGGCTTTTTCTATGCAGAGACACACGTGAGGACTTCTGGCTAGTAGCATGAGTGTGTGGGCGGGACCTTAAAACTCCTTACCTCGGCTATGGAGGTGGAGATTGTCCTTCGGTGTATGCCTTTGACCGCTAGCAGGGTCAATCAAAACCATGTAACAAAGACGATACCATTAGATTCTGGAGCAGATCAAGATAAATGCCCATGGTCAGGAATCAGTTTCACTTTCCTCAACATTTCAAGAGCGGACATTTTTTTACTATTTCAATCTATCATGAATAAATTACAAGAAGGATTTTGTTGAAACTTGATAGAGGGGTTGGGCCTGTGAAGAATCTATTATGGATGCGATCCAGGTTTAGGGACAGATTAAAAAATAATTTTCTACATTCCGGGCATTGTCAGGTTTTCTGTAATGTTTTTGTCCGTTACACATCAACTACTAGACAGATTAGTGTGAAACAGAGTGGAAGGGTGGAACATGTGCCATGGAGGAAATATCCATGGCACATGTTCATATTTCGGACCTAGATCCATAAGAAAACAGCCAACAGTTCAATAAACTTTTCTGGACCGACTGTAAAACTAATTCTGACACAAGTGTGATTCAAATTTCTAGGAGTAAGTTTTCATGGTCAAAGATTCATATTATGAGGGTCAAACTATGGGACACTTTATTTTGGGTGCCACGACATTGTGTTAAAACTGAAGTGCCTTGCCAGAGTTCTGCGTGCGGTCTAGTTCATCATAACCTTGGCTTCTCTTGTGTTGTAACACCTGAGTTATTAATGAGCTCCATGACTTTCAAGGTTTAACAATGTCTTCCGGCAGCACAAGAGGATTCTTCCCATCATCTGGCAATAAATCTGTTTCATTTCAAATAAAGTACGAAAAACGTTCCCTTTGGTATGACTGCCATTATTAACACATTAATATCTCTTGGTGCAACAGAAACGCGTGTTAATGAAGAACGGAGCAAAACTGTCATATAAGTGGTGGAGCCAGATGAAGAATATTATTTTAAATCCACTGGTAACAGTCATACTCCAGAGGATCCACATACATGAAAAAGTGACGGCTCTATGAATTTAAGTAGATCCGTCTTCTATCATCATCAACTACACGCTAAAAATAACCAGATGAAGGCGTGTTACTCCTGCCAAACACAATATATCCACTCTCCCGATCACTACAACCATACTCTAGCCCTCAAGAGAAATCTAAACGCAATCTGTAAAGTAAGCAGTCTTCTACATTACTCAGTGACGTGCTTTTCTAAGTCCATTCATTCATTGTGTTTCTCCATCCAAATGCAGCCATGCAGATACGACTCATAGGCCCACTTCACCATACAATATATCCAACAATTCTGGTCTAGGAAGACATGAGGGGTATTCCAGCTTTGCCACCATCCATGAGGAGTCTCTCTGTTCTGGGCTTTTAAACACCCAGGATGCAAAATTAATTGAATGGATTCAATTTAAAGCTTTGATTTACTTAAATATAACAAGAATCCCTGGACAGATGTGGTATCTAACGTGATATTTTACACAAACTCGTCGTCCGTGTTATTGTTTGAGTCCAATCTGGGAGTTTGTTGTCTATCCGGCTGTCCTGCAGCGAGCCCAGGCTCCTTACGGTCAGAAAAGCCAAGCAGACAAAGCTCAATTAGACAACTTCCTCTTAGTTTCTGATGAGGGGGCCGGCCGATCCTTTCCGCACTTTTACAGATAAAAAAAGGCGGCCCAGACTGACTGTACAAAGCGAGTGAAACAGCTTTGCTTTATCCAAATACGTCCCTCTGTAAGCTTAATTTTAATGTGATTAAACCTGTAATTTCATTCCTTAAGTTTCATAATATCCCCCATAAAGGCAATGCAATAACATGGTACATCTGTCAATTCAAGTGAAAAAATAGAACATGTATCAGGAAGCCAGACTCTTCAGAACCGCTAGTGTCAGCAGATGATAACGTCACCTTGGGTGTGCCATAACTGGCCTTGCGTACCTGTTATTTGTGCAGTGTCAGCACTTCTTCTTTATACCAGAGTGTAAGCCCTGTCACATTGTTTCAATATAGTATTTGACAACTGAGAGATTCAGCTAAATCCATGGATTTTTCAAAGGGGTCCAAATCTAAGTTGGGCAAAGGCAATCAGAGAGCAATCCTGACGTTATTGCAGCATTGTTTGTAACTTTTTCTGAGCAAACGGTTGACTCCTTCCAATTCTCGACACAAATCATTTCACTCACGACCACAAGCCTTTTTCCGATCACGTTGCCCTGTCCTGACCCTGTCCTTTAGTCTCTGCAGCTGTGCAGAATGTCTCCACAACCACTGTGCATCACCGTCAGGATGGTGGCAGGTATAAATGTTGTGCCAGAACTCAATCTAATTTCATTATACGACACAATTTGTCTCCCCTCATGCTCGACGTCCTGAGTGCCATGTCGTTAAGTTTGTTTCACTAGTTCTGATGTATTGAATGCTGTAGACAGAGTTGCCTTTTCGCCTAGAGAGCCTGTTCCACTCTGCGGAGGACTGAAGCATTCTTCATTGTTCTGTTCGTGGCTTACCTGCATGCCTTTCTTGTCCACTTCCTGGTCAGATTGATGGTTGCACTTAACATTTTTCATTATTTCCTGGTGTTGAGTGACTCGAAACGGTTTCTGTCCCTATCTCACGACAATGATATCTAATTAGTCTTCATTGGCTATAACATGGCATTTATTTGTGGCGCCCTGTGAACTTAAGATCTACAGGTATGAGAAAAGTTGAAGGAAACCAAGACGGTGGGAGATCAGTTAAGAACATTACAGCGAAAGATGTGACAAAATGAAAGGGTTGAGGTAGCTTTTACTCAGTTATGGGACTGAAAATATTTTTTTCAAAATAGCCGGACTGTTAATCCTGTGGATGGTTCAAGCTCTACAAATACTGGCTACAGCATATCCCATAATGCAATCAACAGGGCTCTTCCAGTTACACCCTAAATGTTGGCTAAATTCCTATGGCTGCAAAGCTCTACACCTCAGGTTTGTAAAACAGGATCCAAGTTGGAATGCTTTAGTTGGAATGGTTTCAAATAGTTCTTGAGGATAATTGGACATGGAGCTGCCAGGAAGGAGAAAAAGTGCAAGACCTAAGCGGTGATGTTTAGATATGGTGAGAGAGGACATGCAGTTGGCTGGTGTGACAGAAGAAGATTCAGAAGACAGGGCAAGATGGAAACAAATGATCCGCGGTGGCGAAACATAAAGCGAAAAGCCGAAAGAAGTAGGAGTTTTCCATTAGTTCTTGTTGACTGCTTTGTGAATGATGTAAATATGTTGTGTCAAAGGTATTCATATTCTTTACTCCAGGAAACGTACAGTTACTTGTTTAAAAAGAATGGTGAAAGTAGGAATATTTATTCAGCTATACATTCAAAACATCTTGGTAAAAACCACTGCCACCCACAAATGGAAAAACAGGCTGTTGGAATAATATGCAATGGAAAAAAGAACAGCAAAACTCCACACTGAGAGATTTTTTTTTTAAAGAGTTGGACCCTTGTATTAAGTTATTTTAGGCTGCCAATGCGATAATGACTTGAACTGAACTTAGCATTATTGTGTTTTTCTTATTCTAGTTGTGTTAAAATTCCTGTGTGGATGCAAAAAATGCCACGTTTTTCTTCTGTGTGTACACATGTATGAGTACAGGTGTATATGTGTGTATGTGCGGAAATGTGTGTGTATAGATATATGCAAGTATGTGTTTACATTTCTTTTGTAGGTTTGCCAAACTTTGAAGTCTTTTTTTATGTATTTTGTTCATAAGCAAGACAGCTATGTGTCTTTTTAAATATGCAAAGGGTTGAATTAACATTTTGTTGAAAAAATGTTGGAAGTGAATGCAAGAATTTGTCTGAGAAATGAGTCCTAAAAATGTCACCTTACAATGTCGCTGAAGTACAGGAATGTCACTCAAGTTTTTGTACCTTCTAAATTCCCACCTCTGCAAATTTTCTTACACTTAATGACAAAAATGTTTAGGCCTCTAGTGTGACCAGGCATCCTTCACAAAACGCGAAGATAAGCTTTATTGTCACAGTAACCTTTCACCATCAGCTTCTGGTCATGGATGAATGGCCATCAGTGAAACTTCTGTGAATCCAGCATGACCTCACGCAGGAGAGGGAAGAAGTCAAACTCAACCTGACTGAGACTCACAAAAATATCCAGCCTGAAGTTTGTACAGAGAGTTGAGAGCAGGATGTTACGAAGAGTTTATAGATCAAACACATTTTCTCCTAGGTGGGCCGCTGGGTTAATCTTGGGTGCATGCATGCATCACAATGTTGTGAAATGAGACCTCATAAAGTTTTTAGTGGTTCATTGATAAACAATATCAACCATGTGTCTGTCCTCTTTCTACATTAGTCCCAAAAACACAACCAAGATTGACCCAGCCGTGACATCTGTCTGCCTGGCAGATTGTTGGATCCAGTCACTTTATCAGACTAATGCATTGTTTTCCTTGAGGCACACCAACCTTATCTGTGGTTGGTTTCCATTTGGAAGTTTGACTCTCACTTTAGGCAAAACCTATTGATCAGCTTGCTGCTCTCAGTAACCTTAGTGCATTTCAAAGGGATTTGACTTTTGATGAATGATGGCCTCACTGAAAACTAATTTATCAATGAGGTTTCAGAGGTCTGACGTTAAAGTTCAGCTTTGCTGAACTCTGGATCGACCTCCTCTTCAGCATGTTCATCCCTTTTAACACTACAGAAGGCATCGGATGGGACCCAAAATATAACAGGACAGTGAACATGTGACTGATTTTTCTAGGACATGACCTGAGGTATCAAAGAGACCCCTAATTTAAAAGGCCACTTGGGATCACAGAGGGCATTCAGAACCATGACAGATGCAACTACAACAGGATGGCAATGACCTTCCTGAAATCAATCACACCTCCAGACATTCAGCTTATGCTACACTGATGATAAGTTCTGCACACACCATAATTAAGATCATGTACAAGGAGTAGGATGGGGCAACACTAACTTAAATTTACTGAAGAAGTACCATCAGTTTTCACTTGCAAGGAGGAGTGGTCAGTATTAGAGGTTTAACAATTATTGCATTTGCTTATGCTTGAACGAAGTAGCAGTTTGGACTACAAATATGCAAATTCATAATAGCTGTGATTATATATAGTGACCTGGAATGTCACTTGCAACAAACAGGAAATAAGTTTAAAAGGCTATAGGAATCTTACCTTATTATCAAAATACCTCCATGTTCTAGTTCTGGCAGCAGGATTTATTTATGATAAATTATCATTCAAAGAGAAATGATGTCCGACGAAAAAATCCCAAAAGATGCAGAGCAAAATCTTCCCAAAACAGTGAGCTGCTATCCGGAAACTGCGCACAGCAGTGGAAAGCAGAAATGACAAACTCAGTTCAGACGGAGAGGTTTCTTCTTCTTCTCCTGTGAGCATAAATCCACAGCTGCGACTCCAGAGAGGAAAAAACTACGATGTCTGAGGTGTTTGTCAGTAAAGTTTTCTCACCCTGCTCCTCTCTTGTCTCCAAGCACTACAGCCTAGCTGAGTTTCTCCCTAGAGCGGAGTCTCTGACGTCATCAACAACGAGAGTGACAGGAAGTAGTGACGCTCTCCAAACGGAAGAGTGTCCCGCCCTCTTGTGGCCATATGGAGGAATTACAAGATGGGCTGCAAACGCGGAGCAGGAGGAGAACTTCTTGCGTTCTTACATCAGATTCGGAGTGTGAAAGCAACCTTTGACACTAAAACCATTCCACCAACAAGAATCCAGACCCATTTCTCCTCATGGTGGAAACCCATATGAATATGCCAAAAGGTCTTTTATTTTTGATTAAGGGCGAAGATTTCCTTTTTCAATAACATATATCTATATAATTTTACCTTTGCTGATCAGGGTTTTACAAGATGAAAATAGAAAATTAAATGAATAAAATTAAGTTTTTTATATCAACTTGTTCAAAATACATGATTAGAATTAGTTTAATGTAATACAGCACATGCTATCTAAGCGTTCAGATTGCAAAATGGATTGAAATTTATATTTCGCAACAAAAAAAACAAGCGAAAAATGTACTTTAATTTACCAAACAGTAAGTATAAACCTGGCTAAGAAACTTTTCATAGCATCTACAAGGCTTGTGATATTAGTATCACCATGGTTCATTCTTGGCTAAATTAGAACTAAACTAATCCATTGCCCTGTTTGTTGACTGTTGTGTGTGAGTAGGACCATGGATTTTGGCCTGTCTCTCTGTCTGCCCCCTGATGAACTGAAACTTGTCCAGGGTGTGCCCTACCCTGATCAGGACAAGCGTTTACAGAAAATAGATGAATGAATTAAAACATTCCTGCATCCCTGTTTCCTTGTTTTTACCGCCCAGGGTATATATTGTGTCTTTTGTTGCCTTGTTTTTAATCATTAAAGCTAAAACTGTATTGTTTCAATTACTGCAAAATAAAACAGAATTACACGTTTTCAGAAACAAATATTTACGGCTTCCTCCGTTCTAGTCCCAGTGCAACTGAATACCATACAATAAAAAACTGCAGGAGAACCCTGTTGGATTATTGACTGGATGTATTTTTGCAATGGGTTCCATTAAATGAACGTACATATGCTCTGTCGCTGTCTGCAAAAAAATTCTATCTCTCTGTTTGCATTTGCTGAGTCATCATCACCTGACAGACAGCTCATGCAAAGATCCATAGCATAACTCCTCTCTTTGCATTCACCTCTTGGATCCTAAGTCTTGCCCGCAGAAAATCAAACATCTAGTGAAAAACATCACTTCCCCAATAGTGTAGGTTTCAAGATGACGACCAAACACCTTGTTGATTTCCTATAAGTCGATATCAGCAACAGCGAACCCTGAGGGGAAATTACATTTTTTTTTACAAAATTTGCATGTCTCTTGTAAAACCAGAGTCATGCAAATAACATTAGTTTGGACTCTGGCAGAAGAAAAACCTTTGCACACTCACAAGCACAAATGTCAAGTGTGTGTGTGAAGCTCTGCATTCATTAAGGTGTCAAATCCAACATTAGTATGGAAGCTGTCAGATTTCACTTCAGCATACGTCAATTTACATTAATGACAGGATTGGTAAATATGAAATCATTACTGAAGTTGTCCACTGTATGTGCAAATGTATGTATCAATATACCCCAAAACCAAATCATAGTGTCTTCAGACTAGAGTTCTATAGATTTGTCTTTTTTGAGCTACATTATCCTCCATATAAACATTGTAAAAAAGCAGCTACATTACTTTTTATAAAAGTGTCCGCAAAAGCATCTTTCTTTTCTCCAGAGACCCCAAATCTCTTAGAGGCATCCAAAGTGGTGGTGTGAAAAATAACTTGGAACACTTGCAGACGGAGGCTGGTATTGTTGTTAACAGCTGTCTGTGGTGTTCATCCACAGCAGATTTCTGCAAGCACTGCAAATCCACAGAGAGATGAAAATGTCCAATTGATATTCAATTTAATCAGGAAGTATTACAATGAGCAAGGGCATGTGTGATCACTATAAAAAAGTGTGGAACTAATCTGAGGAGAGCCATGCTTGAAGATACTGTGATTATAATGCTCCAGTGGGCCTTAAAGAGGAGACAGGACTGGCTGGGGGAAGATATCGCTTAACAAGCTTCATTGACCGAGACCCACATACAAGGAATTTCACCAATTTTGCAGTCAGTGTTCTAAGGAGGGGGTGGAGGGAGTGATCATGTGGGATACTTTGGTGAGATAAAGGTAATGTTTTTATTCAAACAATTTGTTTTCAGACTCAAGGCATTTCACAAAGTCAGTCAAGAACAGTCAAACCTTCTATGGTGAGAATTATGACAAATTCTCGCCCACATATAGACGTAAAACAACTTTTAAAATGGAGAAAACGTTTGTTCCTGTAAAATATATATACACACACACACAAACACATTTAGGTCTTATTTATATTTTTAATAGTCTTGATAGAAAACTAGGGACAAGTCCATAATTTAGGGATTTATTCAATAAAAGAATGTGGTTCTTTTCATGTGTCTACCATTCCTACATAAGTACTGCACATGAGTTGATTAGAGGAGAGCCAGTTACAAGGCAGATGTTGAAGGATTTAATGAGGACATCCAGTTGTGGAAAGTATTAGTTCACTACTACTACTTCAGTAAAAGTACTGATACCACATGGTGAAAAAACTCCACTTCAAATGAAAGTCTATCAACCCATAACGGAAGGCAGTTTATAAATTATTCATTTAGCTTGAGAAGTATCCAAATTTTTTCAACCCATAAAAACTTGATTTCTTCATCTTATCACGAATGTTCAAACTCAACAAATTTTGCATATACAGGATTTAAACTGAGCATGACGTCAAACTACAGAAACATGTGGTCGAGTAGAAGGTCCGATTTTTCCCTCTCTGATGTCATGGAGTCGAAGTATAAAGCAGCATATAACGGAAAAAATCCATTAAAGTACAAGTTGCTCAAATATGTACTTAAGTTCAGGGGTTGAGTGAATGTACTTAGTTACTGTGCACCACTGAGGACATCAAGTCGGACTTGTACGCTTCGTCAAAGGATCCTTTTCCCTGGAGCTGCAAGGAGAGGGGAGTCTTCACCAGGGGAGACGTGATGACCACGGCGGCCCTGAACTCTCCGTCGCCACTACAACACATAAAATGCAGACATAAGAAATGCTTTCCTGAGCATGTTGATATTTGACAACATGGTTTTTATTTATTATAACTCTTTGTGCAAACTTGATAGCGATTTTTCTTTATCTCTCATCTAACAAGAATGAAGGAGCCTGTGTGATCTCCCAGTTTTCTTGTTTTCCTCGTGATAATAATAAAAAAGGTTGACGACGGAATTTGATGCTAATTTATTTAGAAGCAAATCTTGTGTCAGAGTTCAATACATTTTGAAGCAGATCCCATCATGGATGCAGATACCTTTTTTCATTGTCTTTAACATGGAAAGATAAGGTCTTATTTTTTTACTCTTCTGCCAATATGAAAATATAATTAAATATCAATAAGATTTCATGGTCAGCTATCTGCATTCTGAGTGCTGGTTACGTTGGAGTGAAGGTAATCTGAAGGTACTGGTTGTAACCGCTGATGTGCTGGTCCTTGGACCTCAGAATTCCAGAGTCTGGAGTCACTCTGAAAACATCGGCGTCTCCTTCAACTGGGTCTAAACACACATCACAGATGAAAAGCAAGTCAATTAAAAATGATGATCTCAATGGACACCGTGGAGAAAATTGTTTGGTATGATACTTTCATAGCTACAATTCTTATAGTATACAGTAGTTATTACTGTGTAGCAGGAGGTAATTACCTGATGTTGAATTATCTCAATATATTTAACTGACTTGTGATAAAAGCTCTGAACTGGCCACAATAGGGAAGAAGTGTCAAACACTTAACTGCAGCAAATAATAGTTCAGCCAAATATTTATTTAAATAATGACAGAGTAATTATTACTTACTTGACTCTCCCTTCAAGTAGAGTCAAGATTTACCTAAATGAAGACCTGAGTGTCAGAGTGTCAGAGTGTCAGAGTGTCGGTGAGAATGCTGTTCTGAATTAACCTATCACTGATTTCCAGTGGGTTTTGGCTCCTTGGTTGTAGAGGCTGACTCCTTTTCTCTGCATCTGACCCACGTAGCACAACCCAAAGTCGATGCTGTCAGTGGAGAGATGCATGTGGACAAGATCCAGAAGAGCATAGAGAGGCACCGTCTGCACAGAGAAGAAAGGACATTTAACTTTGCGAGGTTCTAAAATATATTTTTTGGAATCTCCATTTATACACATTTTCACTCATTCAGTCTGTGACCTGCATGGTGTTGTTGCTGTGGTGAATCAGTAGGTTTTGCCGGAACATCAGCTTCTTGCGCCCACTTGCGCCGTGGATCACCGACACCCCAGAGGGGATTTCCTCCTCTGGCTTATCTGCGAGGTCCAGAAGAGCCACGCAGCAATGGAACGCCACTTTCACCTGGTCATCACAATATAACAGACCCTGCTTCAGAACAAAATCATTCTGTATCTGCAATGAATATCAGCCAGATGTGGACCGTCTCTCCTCGTCTCACCTGCATGTTGTATTGTGGCTGCAGCACCAGAAACTGGCTGTCACCTGTAGGAGGTTTACTGGAGTTGCCTGTGTGGGCTAAGGCCAGAGGTTTGAGGACTGAAAATGGAGGCTGACACCATAATCTGAAGTGTAGGGGCATTTCTGAATAGTTTTTCAGCTGAAAGGTTTGTGTAAGGTCAAATTCACAGACGACCAGCTACAAAGCAGAAAAAAACAAAACAGAAGAATTATGATTGGATAGAAATTCTGTAAGCTCCTGGCATCAAACCTCAGGAGGCATGTCCTCATGAGGTCATGAGGTAGAAGATTTCTGAAACCAACCTTCTTCTCTGAATCTTGCCTCAGTAAATCCCCAGATGAGGCACAGAACTCCAGCACCTCCTCGTCCTCCTCCATCTGCACAGACAGCCTGCAGCAACAGAGAGGCAAGAGGAACACATGGAACGTTATTTGACCAGAAGTGAGTTCCTGTGGTCTGAGCTCCTTCTTAACTCAGAGCACCAGAAACTGTGGTGGATGCAGTTTTGGGGGACATAAATAGTATACTTGGACTTGCTTACACTGCAGGCTTAACGAGTGCCAGAAGATCCATTTTAACAGGGTCCAGATCCAAACCCTCAACCCTTTTTACTTTACCTGGGACACAGACAGCCGTCTGTGAACACATACAACACAATAAGGGAATTTAGGCTACGTCAGAGTCATCTACCGATGACGGTTTTCCAGGATTTAAAACTGAAACTCCCTTAATGGTGTATTGAGCAAGTTACCTCAGAGTCTAAACTTAGGAAGCCCAGAGCCAAACCCACACATTTGGACTCCCAAACGGAGCCAAGAAGAGTCAAAGGAGTGAACGATACGTGGATTGTGCCGCTTCCCTTTGCTGGAATTACCTTTAGATGCACGTCAGAAAGAGAATAAATCATTATTCATGTAGCTCAAAGCACTGTTAAAGTGGTAACATTGATTCATGGGGCTAAAATCCAAACAACATACTATTTGCTGCGGCGTGACGCAGTATGGGTAATCAGAAAGCTTTCCAACGTGAGGTCTGATAAAGACATTGAAGAGCTTTTTCTGCGCACAAAACGGAGAACGACGAGAGTCCTCATCCTCACAGATATCCTGGGATAAATTTTCCTTTCCATCCTGAAAATGTTAGACGTTTTGAGCCAACGAAAGAATAAAATGTGATTATTCAGTGTTGTGATGTAAATATACTCACGGTTGTGCTTTGGAAGGTGCTGCTCGTTCCCTCAGAGTCTGGGGTCTCGTCTCGTCCCCAACCACTCTGAGGGCCTCCATCAGGCATCGTTAATTCTCTGCTCCACACCTCATGGCCATCTGCGTCTTTAAGTGGGAAGACATCTCCATATGCCACGATAACGTCCACCAGTTTCCGATCATTGGGATCGATGTTATATGTTTCCCAGTCGAGGCGAATATCTGGCAGCATTTAAAAAAAAGAATTAGAAAAACTCTCAGAGGGGGAAGCAGTTTGGTTTCCAATACAAATAAATAAATAAGATAAACATGAAATAAAAGATAAAAGTCAAAGAAGAGAATATTAGTGAGATTAACATACAAGCCAAAACATACTGAGAGAGGACATCTGATGAATTGATTAAAATACAATTAATTATTGAAAATTAACCTTTAAATAGCCTCACCAATAAATAAATATATGGAATAATGATTTCTTTGTGTATTTTATCTTCCTGGCATTTATCAATATAAAATCTTAGACACTCTAAATTTACCATCAAGTGACAAATAATTTGGTTAAGAATATTTGAAAAATCTGACCTACAGAAATTAAGTGTTTTATGATTTTGTATTTCATTGAAAATGGTCCATTTTTATTTGGTAAGCTCAACCTTTTCCACATGATTTTGTTTGGTCACTCCTGAAATGCTTTAATATGCCAAAAGAAATCCTACTTTTCGAATAGAACTTCCCCTACAGCCATTGTCAATGCCTCCTTCTCAAAGGCCCCTTAGACCAGTGGTATCCCCCATGGCTCCATCCTTGGCCCCTTACACTTTAGAATGTACACGCTGCCACTGGGTCATATTAATAACAAGTTCAGTCACATTTTTTATTTATAAGAAACAGTGACTCAATATTTTCAACCAAATAGTCGAACAAGACATTAAAGTCTGTTCGCGATAGCAGCGTACATTACCCCCTCTGCCGACGGCGACGCTGCGTGTGACGTCATCAACTCGGTGACTAGCAGGCTGCAGACACAGCACCCACAGGCTCTCCTCCTGATCTCTGGTGACTTTAACCATGCCCCCCCATCCTCCACACTGCCCACTTTCACACAGTATGTCACATGCTGTACCAGGGAAAATAGGACTCTGGACTTGTTTTATGCCAACACCAAGGAGGCATACACCTCATCACCCCTCCCTCCCCTGGGAAGATCAGACCACAATCTGGTTCGTCTCCAGCCAGTGTACAAACCCATCGTACACAGGCAACCAGCCGTGACCCGCACAGTGCGGAAATGGTCCCAAGAGACTGAAGAGGCTCTGAAGGACTGTTTTGACACAACCGTGTGGGAGGAGTTCTGTGACTCTCACGGGGAGGACATCGACAACCTTACCGACTGCATCACGGACTACATCAACTTCTGTGAGGAGAACACCGTACCCACCAGGACTGTACGGTGTTTCTCGAACAACAAACCTTGGATTAGTCCGGACATAAAGGTCCTCCTAAAGGAGAAGAAGAGGACCTTTAGGTCAGGCAACAAGGAAGAGCTGAAGGTTGTGCAGAAGGAACTGAGGAGGAAGATCAGAGAGGGGAAGAACTCCTACAGGAAGAAGATGGAGGACCAGCTGCAGCAGAACAACATCAGTGGTGTTTGGAGAAGCCTGAAAACCATCTCAGGCTTCAAAGGGCCAAACTCCCAAGCTGCAGGGGACCAACAGTGGGCAGATAACCTGAACCAGTTTTTTAACCGGTTCGACCAATCATCTGCCCTCAATCCTCCAGCCCGACTCCCACAGCAGGGACCCCTCTCACCCTCCTCAGTGCACTACCCCCCCGCCACCTCCTCTCCCACTACAAAGAACTCCCAGCCACATCCCCCTGCTCTACCTAACACCCTGCCCCCCCTCCTAGCTATCACCACCCCACCACCCAACCCCCCCAACACACAGCCCCCCTGCACCAGTCTGTCCCTCACAACACTCCAGGTGAGGAATCAGCTAAGGAAGATGAAGGTGAGGAAGGCCACGGGCCCGGACGGCATCAGCTCCAGGCTCCTTAAGACCTGCGCAGACCAGCTGTGTGGGATTTTGAAGCACGTCTTCAATTTGAGCCTGAAGCTGGGGAAGGTACCACTCCTGTGGAAAACATCCTGTGTGGTACCTGTCCCCAAGACGCCGCACCCGAAGGACTTCAACAGCTACAGGCCGGTGGCATTAACATCCCACCTGATGAAGACTCTAGAGCGACTGGTCCTTGGTCATCTCCGCCCGGTGGTCAGTCTGTCGATGGACCCCCTTCAGTTCGCCTACCAGTCTAAGACCGGGGTGGACGACGCCATCATCTTCCTTCTTCACCGAGCTCTCTCTCACCTGGAGAAGCCTGGAAGCACCGTGAGGATCACATTCTTTGATTTCTCCAGTGCTTTCAACACCATCCAGCCCACGCTTCTGAGGGACAAACTGGAACTGACCGGAGTGGATGAGCACCTCGCATCCTGGATCCTGGACTACCTGACCAACCGTCCCCAGTATGTGAGGACTCGGGACTGTGTGTCGGACGTGGTTGTCTGCAGTACGGGGGCCCCACAGGGAACGGTCCTGGCTCCGTTCCTCTTCACCCTCTACACTGCAGACTTCTCATACAACACACCCACGTGTCACCTGCAGAAGTTCTCTGATGACTTTGCAATCGTCGGTCTCATCACAGACGGGGACGACAAGGAGTACAGAGGACTGACGCAGGACTTCACGCACTGGTGCCAGTGGAACCACCTCCAGATCAACGCGGGTAAAACCAAGGAACTGGTGGTGGACTTCCGAAGGCAAACACCCCCCCACACACCGGTGAACATCCAGGGAATGGACGTTGAGATGGTCACGTCCTACAAGTACCTTGGTGTTCACCTGAACAACAAACTGGACTGGACCCACAACTCAGCGGCACTCTATAAAAGGGGTCAGAGCCGACTGTATCTGCTGAGGAGACTGAGGTCTTTTGGAGTGCAGGGGGCGCTCCTGAAGACCTTCTTTGACTCTGCAGTCGCCTCGGCCATCTTTTATGGAGTGGTCTGCTGGGGCAGCAGCATCTCAGCTGCTGACAGGAGGAAACTGGACAAACTGATCAGGAAGGCCAGTTCGGTCCTGGGATGTCCTCTTGACTCGGTGCAGGAGGTGGGAGACCGGAGAATGATGGCCAAGCTGTCATCTCTCCGGGACAACGTCTCCCACCCCATGCAGGAAACCATCTCTGCACTGGAGAGCTCCTTCAGCGACAGACTCCTTCACCCCAAGTGTGTGAAGGAGCGATATCGCCGATCGTTCCTTCCTGCAGCAGTCAGACTCCACAACCAGCACTGTTAGCAATACACACACCTACACAACTACACACACACTTACACACACATCTACCTTTTAATTTATTTTAATTGCACATAACGTTTAATTTTAATTTAATTTATTTTAATTTATTTATTTTAATTGCACATAACACGATGTTATTCTTACTCTGTGTTATTCTTACTCTGTGTCATTCTTACTCTGTAACATGCTCTGCTGCTGTAATATTGCAATTTCCCCATTGTGGGACTAATAAAGGCTATCTATCTATCTATCTATCTAAAGGGATAAAGACGGATCACACATCCTGTGTGGCAGACAACCTCCAAAATTATATCAGAAACTCTAATCTGACGCAAATATCATGTGTCATTCAAATGTTTCCCCACATCTGACACTCAGGATGTTCAAAATCTCTTTGTGGAAGATCATTCAACCAAATTCTTACCACAACTAAAACACCAAATGTGGTGACGTTCATATTGAAGTGAAGATATTTTCTCAAGAACTCTCACCGGTGAGTCAAAACACCTTGAGAAGCAGCCATTTAATGAACAGCTTCTTTAATGATGACACTTACCAAGCATTGTGGGATTGTTGATTCGAAAGGAACGCGAGACTGTGTCACCTCCAGATACATGAGTGCCAAACCTAAAGATGCATCAATGACACATAAATAAAATAAAACATGCTAATTTTGTATGTCTTTCATTGGAGAACATGGACATTGGAACAGAACCGTGTGGTGGGATTCTGGCCATCTGGACATGGGCCTGTCATTTGGAAGTAGACTGGGCAGCCTGTCACTCTCATCTGCAGTTTGATGAGCGTGGCCTCGAGCTCCCCCACCTGCAGGAGGATGAAGATAATAATAATAATAATAATACATTTAATTTATAATGATGCTCGTTATCGATCTTAATCATGCAGTAGAAAGTCATTTCCTAATCCTGAAATATCTGTTTCTTCTCATCATACTTTGCAAAAGAGGTGGTCACTGTATTCCCCCCACATGTCATTGTAGGCAATAACATCCACAGTCTGGGTCTCAAAAGGTCCAAGCATCCCAGCGTCTGGTAGAACCATGAAGGCGGCACCTTTTCCATGAGCCAGGAGGCGGCTCACAAACTCTGCCAACAGATTACGGAGCAAAGAGTCAGACACTCTGGTGTTGGCACTCAGTCTGCTCACAGTCTGAGCACCAACCTTCATGCGCTTTGTCCTCAACTTTCTTTGCTTGAACCGAGTGAAGTGGCTTCTTCACGTATGATAATCTGCGATTTCAAAGGCAGCCCAGGTCACATATGCAGTACCCCAAAGGGAGTCATTGATCCATTATTCAGATCTTACCTTTTCTCTGACTGGCTATTTGGATTTGAGGCATGGCAGGCGAAATAGTCCACCTCTATTTTGAAAGCAGCCGGGATAGCGCTTTGATTAGTAATCATGAACTGCTTTGTAACGGCTCTCTTATAAAGTAAGTCTCCAAAGTCAAGTAACAGTTTCGGGGGGTTGTCATCACCGGGAGTAGAGCTAAGAGCAAAGAACAGCATCCATGAGTGAAAATGAATCAATGCACCAAATAGATGAGATTGTAAGGAAAGGTTGTAACCTGACACTGGGCAGCGAGTAGCACACACTCAGCTTTTTAATACTGGAAGCTATAATGTTGAGAAACAGAGGTGATTTCATCCCCTGGACCTCACAGAGAGCAGCCACCTCAATCCGCTCTAGCTGCTCGGAACAACACATTAATAGACAATAATTATTTCTAAAAATCTTTACTTTACCAAACAGAGTCTGGTCTGTCTCTCTGAGGTATTAATCGCCGGTACTTACATCTGTGTGACAGACAAAGGTAACTGTGATCTCCATGCTGGATTTAGGGGCCAGCGTTCCACACGTGGGGTCAAAACTGGCACTACAGAGTTCAGCATGTTTACCCTGAAGCTGATCCTGGTGGGGAAATGTAAAACTCACATCACCAAGTACTTCCATTGCATTAGATCTATGTGGAGATGT
This sequence comes from Lophius americanus, assembly GCA_037951165.1. Lineage (NCBI taxonomy): Eukaryota > Metazoa > Chordata > Actinopteri > Lophiiformes > Lophiidae > Lophius > Lophius americanus. The sequence continues at coordinate 3,822,072 of JBBDHG010000011.1, read as the reverse complement.
CACTGCAAGAAAAGGAAAACCTCCAGAGAGGTTATAGTAAACAGATGATGCATCACACACAGGAGTAAGGACTAAGGCTCAGTTGCTAGCAAAAGTGATAAGGTGAAGTAACACCAGGCTACCATCCAGCGGAAGTGTGCCGGCAGGAGGGTCATGTTGAAGAGAGTGGTGGTTGCTTTGGCGAGGATTCCAATGAAGAGTTCAGGCAGGAGTAGCTCACAGTTAAGCAGACACAACTGAGGAGACTGCACCTCTGCTCGCACCGACAGGTGGCTGCAGTCAACACACAGGTGGTGTTATCAGCAATTATCAGAGAGCAGGATCTTTTTTTTCTGATGAATTTGGTCAACAGCTGCTTCTAAACACAAGTTTCCATCTTGGCGTAAAATGAGGACCAGGGAAGTTTGATGCATCCTTACCATCCTGTCCCACCCTCCACTGTCAGCTCCAGCTCCATCTCATATTTCTGGCAGAATTGTGGCACAAATACTACATCCACACTGAAGCAGGTCATGGGGGGCAGTACACCTTTGCACGGCTGCATCAAGATCTAAAAAATAAAGATTCATACTGATGTCACACTGTGTAAACTGGGGCTGTGCTGTTTTTCTACACAGATGCTGCGTTGGTTTTCCGTAGGGCACCTGTGTGTTGTGGTGGTCCTGTTTCTCTCTGAGTGACCAGGAGGCCTCCAGCTGGGTGATGTTGGTGAGGCACAGCTTGGTCTCTGCCTGTTCTCCAATCTCCATGAGCCCAAAGTCCAAATGGGGCACATTGAGGGTTAATATGGGACCCTGGATAAAATCACGGTAAAGAGTTCAGAGTCAAAGAGAGCCGCAGCATGTTTTACATTGAAGTGGGCTGGTCAGGCATTTTGTGAAGACTGCTTCGGCCTGATCAATTACAGTTCGTACCTTAAAAGAGACTTCCACAGCCAGAGAGATCGGCTCATGATGGTGCTCTATGTGGCAAACCACGCTGGTGACAACCTTCTCGGATTTTCTTCCAGTAACAATCAGGTTGAAATCAAAACACTCGTTCTCCTCTAGAGCCAAACCCATGAGGGACAAAACCAGAAATAATCAGCAAGTAGTTCAACCTTAATGAAAGGCACTTTTAAATTGATCAAATTCAAGAGAATATCAGTTGAATGAGGAGGATTATTTTTGTGTCACTGTGACCCAGAGTGCTGCTGTGTGATGCACCTATTCTCCCAGTAGGGGGCTCCACCTCCATTTTGTGTCCATTGCTGCTTATTCTCTCCCAGTGAAAGAACAGTCGTGTTTTGCTGTGGTTCCACATCTGACACCAACACAACAAAGGAACACCATGAATAACTATAATTGTGCCGAACTATGATTTGATAGAAATCTATCAATCATATTTGCTTTAAGAAAAAAAGTGCGCCAAATGACCTTGAATTGCCTGCAGGTGGTTTTGCCAATAAAAATCTCTCCTGGGATTACAATAGCATAGGGCTCCAGTAGGACCTGGTAGGGCTCAGTTGACCCCTTGACCTCGATCTCCATGGCAATGACATCACTCACCTTGGAGCCAGTGCAAACAGGCTGTAGGAGTCTAGATTGCCACAAAAAACGAGGCCCAAAAATTTAAGATGAAATATGCAAACGGTGTTGGAGCAAATGTTTGGTAAACTTCATGTGTGATGTCGATGCGTTTCTTTTCCGTTACACTTTTAAACTATACTATATACGTCAAACACTTCTGCAACTCTACATAGGAAAACTCAGCTACTTTACCCAATGTCACTGTTCTGTGGTGGCAGCTGGGGCACATCCCTCAGGACCATGTGACAGACGCTGTGGTAGTCCTTCAACTAAAGGAAGAAAATGTTATGGGACTGTAAACAAATCTCATCAAGAAAATAGTTTTTCCACTGGAATAGTTTTTTTCTGTACTGTGAAACTTGAACAGTAGGAGAGGCAGCATTCTAAAAGGATAATTGGTGTTATAAGAAAGGCCTGATAATTGTTTTCTTTCTTCTGTACCTCTTTAGGGTAGAAGGTGAACTGGAACTCCTGTTCCTGGCAGGGGGCCAGAACTCCTGTTGGTGGGCTGACATGGAAAACATCATCGGAGGCCAGCTGGAACTGGATATAGGATATGGGCTCAGGGATTTCGTCTGACGGCAGAGGGTGCAGGTTTGGTTTCATGATCTGCCAGTAGAAAGGTAACTCCAAGTGGCTTCAAGCAAAGAGAAGAGAAAGAATGATTATAAAATCAATCTTGTTAAAAAACTAAACGACATGATGCCGTTTTGCAATGTCATGCTTCTGAAAAGACTGTGTTTGAAAGTGTGGAGCTCACACGTTGTTTCTAATGATAATTGTTTTGTGTTGCACTTGGTGAGGGTTACAAGGTCCGAAGTGTACAAAGTGCTCTGCAGTGAGGTCGTGTGGATCTCCCACCACAGGCAGCTCCTCCTTTCCAGATACAGATACAAGTTCAAGTGCAATCTGCTGCCCATCACCTAGGAGAAAACACACATTATACAGGAAACGTTCATGTGAGTGCATTTTTTAGCTTGAATGAAAACCATTACATTATAACATTTTTTTTTAAGTTTCAGCTTTTAGAAACTCTTTTGATGCTCAAGAGATTCACCTTCAATGAAAATGTCTTTCACCTGGCAGTTGTCACACACAACAGTGAATGATTGACAGCTCTTCTCAGCAACGGTGGGAAAGAAAATCACCTATGAAAATACAAACACACACACACACACACATGAATATATAAATATATATATATATATGAATATTTGAATCAAACTAAAATGTATAAAATTTCAGTCATTTACATAGTCAGAGCCCTGTGACGTATAACACAAGCCTTAAAAACATTTAAACTGGTTGCACTATATTTAAGGAATATATATTAGTTATAATATTAACTGTGAGTTGAATCCAGTCAAACAATACATGTCAGGAATAATTGCCTCAACATGTTTTTTCCTACTTACCTCCCACACAGACTCACCTCTACCACAGACACACCTCCACCACAGACTCACCTACACCTCAGACTCACCTCAACCTACAGACTCACTTCCCCCACAGACTCACCTCCACCTCAGACCCACCTCCACCACAGACTCACCTCCCCCACAGACTCACCTCCACCACAGACACACCTCCCCCACAGACTCACCTCCACCACAGACACACCTCCACCACAGACTCACCTACACCTCAGACTCACCTCCACCTACAGACTCACTTCCCCCACAGACTCCCATCCACCTCAGACCCACCTCCACCACAGACTCACCTACACCTCAGACTCACCTCCACCTACAGACTTACCTCCCCCACAGACTCACCTCCACCTCAGACTCACCTCCCCCACAGACTCACCTCCCCCACAGACTCACCTCCACCACAGACTCACCTCCACCACAGACTCACCTACACCTCAGACTCACCTCCACCTCAGACTCACCTCCCCCACAGACTCACCTCCCCCACAGAATCATCTACACCTCAGACTCTCCTCCACCTCAGACTCACCTAACCCACAGATTCACCTCCACCTCAGACTCACCTCCACCTCCACCTCAGACTCACCACAGACTCACCTCCCCCACAGACTCACCTCCACCTCAGACTCACCTCCACCACAGACTCACCTCCACCATAGTGGCCTCTCCTGGCTGCAGAGCAAAAAGGGATGGGCTCACTGCAAAAGGCAACTCCTCAGAGTAGTGTTTTTTCACTGCAGACTATATAAAGTATGAAAAACAGAAGACCATTAGTGCACACGGATAGTTTTTATATCTTATCACACCGCATGTGTCAGATTTGTACCCTGAGGTTTGAAGTTGGCCACTGGTTCTTTGGGATTATGCAGAAGGTCCCGGCGCTGAGACCAATATTTTGGCACAAAAACTCAACAATCTTCACTCCTCCAACCAGACAACAACCACACCACAAAACTCTTGGTACTGAAACACAATTAGGAGGGAAAATAATTAACAGTGCATGATCAGGTGAAAGACACAGACAAGAATGAAAACAGCAGAAACATGGCAGATAGAAGAGACTCACATGTGAGTACAGGGGGGGGTCGTTTTGCCACGATGGGCACCACAAGCAGGTGTTCGGCCTGAGTCTCCACCGTGACAAAGTCATCATACTCTCTGAGGGAGTCTGGAGCGAAGCGCACTGTGTACTTACAACTCATTCCGGGGGTAACAACACCTCCATCCCCAGGGAATCTCCCTGTGAAACATCAACATCTGACGATCAATCCATTCTTACATCACAGCAACATGATCCTCTATATTCTTTTGTGTCTATTTATCTTCTTACACTGTTGGATTTAACACAGTAGGACCTACTGTGGTGTGCCTGTTTATGAACACCAGCATCGCCCAGTGTCCACGTACAGGACTGAAATACAGAAATGGCCAAAACTACCCACCACATTCTAGAGATGCATGACTACCCAATTCCTTTCTGATACCGTCATTCTGGTCATGTGACGACTGACTGCAGACGAGGAACAGAAAATTGTAATCCTCCGGCAGAATAAAAGGAAGAGCTCACCCAGACCAATAGAGAAGTAAGGAGTGGTGGGAGGGATGACTCGGACATGGCGACTAGCAGAAGTCATGTTCTTCAGCTCCAGTGTCGTCTAGAATAGGACAGGACAGGTTGGTACATATTGCCTCATTGACAAAGAGTGAGTGGTCTTGGATGTGGGGAGATTCCTAAGTGTGAACCCACCTCAAAAACAAGGCCGACGCTGTAGTCAGTGAATGCCACCACTGAGGGATTTGCTATGAAGACTGGAACAGGCGCTTCAGTGGAACTTTCAAGAGGAGAGAGTACAAACACAACAGCTGATTGTTCTAAATGTTCTCTCCTTCAACAGTTCCACAGGAAGCATTGAGCAGAGTAGCAGACTACAGGTAGTGTCACGTCTGTTCTTATTCTAGAGCGAGGTGCTGTCAGGGACATTGGTTATCTTCAGTTAGTAGAAAATGATGGATGAACAAGAACCTACCTTAAATTTTATGGTGCCCTGTGTTGCTGCTATTTAACGAGCACATTACTCAAAGTGACGAGCTAAACCTACAAAACCAGCTTCACAACACAAATTCATTCTGCTTGTTAGACACTATTGATGAAGGCAACGGCCAGACCATCATGAGAATCAACGTGTATATTTTTATCCATGCACTTGAACAAATATCTTTCTCTAATTTAGAGATCCGCATGAACTTTTGAAGACTTCCTATGCAAAAGCAGATAGACGCCATTATGGGAAAGATGAAACATGAACTCATGAAAGTGGTTATTAACCCTTTAAATAAAGCTGTTTTCGGATCTAAATTCAGAATTCAGATAAACTGTTCATTTCATTCCATCTCTGCTGCTTTCTGAGCTTTTACCACCTTCAGGTCGATTCCTTATAAAAATGATTTGCCTGTATCATCCTGGATTTCTCCTGCTGAGGGATTACTGCAGGTCACATAATTAAAACTGCATTTTCCTTATTTAAAAAGTAACCCACAATTCAACACATCTGCATCCCATCCCCTGATAATCAGGATGAGAATTCTGACGTCCCAGACAAGACTGTAACACATGAGCAAGGGTTGCACAACAGTACTCCTCCTCCTCCGAGGGTAAACATTGGTGCAAATGCTCCTGTGCAGCTAAATGGAGCTGTTGATGGGGCAGAGGAGGAAAAGAGTCCCCCAGCCAAGAACCACATACCTGTGGCTCAGTGAAGATGGGAACCACTGTTTGAATTGCTGTGTGGAACATGACTTGTTTTTTTTAAATTCCTTCTCGACCCAAAATATGACCAAGATTAATGAATAGAGACAACCCCTTTGTACATTATGCATTTCTTTGCATATGGGTTATGTGCCATTTAAGCACTCTATGCACTCTGGCGCATCTGTTATAAGTAGTGCTTGAAGTCCAAGAACTCAAAGGAAACATTTATAACTCATGTGGAAAAGAAGGAACTGTCTTCCACCTTGGGAGCCTGAGCTTCACTGTATGAGTGAAGGAGGAAGGACTTCATGCTGAATGATACTGAAGCCAACCTTCCTACTGACCCACAAATGCTCACAATCATCCAGAGTGTGAGTTTATAAAGCATACATACTAAGATAATCATGCACAAAAACTCATTAGGAGTTATGCTTTCTCATTTTTCATACACTGCAAATGTAAGGATGTTAAATATTACAGAAGTTGCTACGTTTCCCACAATAGTGGAAGATCCTGCAGAGAACGTTTTGAGGGTAAAAGGGGTTTTACTAGGCTGGATTAATAACGTAAGAGTAGGAGGTATTTATGGGGGTGCATAGATACAGCATGTCTGAGCGCTCACAACCTCCACTGTAGGCTTTACCATGTAATAAAACATCGGTGATGACTAACTCTAGGCTTGGCTCCAAACATTTATAAACACAATATGTAGTGATATTGATCATTTTAAAGGATATTACAATTCTGCAGTAACTTCACAAATCGTTTTATCACAATTAACCAGACCTGAAATAATGATATGATCGAAAAACAGGGTCTATGATAAATTACACACCAGGAGCATCACGTTAAACATCTGTCGCTAGTTGCTCTTGTTTGTCGTTTCTAATATGGAATTGTCTGTCCTAAGGGTTTATTATTATTGGTATGGAAGCATGTTTTGTGTGCACGAATGATTAAATGCATATTTACTACTGAGAACTGGAAGAGGTTAGTCGATTACAGTTTCTTTGTTTGTTTGTCCACAAAATATCACTGAAAGTTGCCAACGGACATTGATAAGATAATGCGTCCGGGTCTACCTCGGTTAAAGGGAGCGTTATTTAGATTATGAGGATGATCCCGGAATGGATGCAGATTCTTTATCAGGAAAGAGATTAGATTATAGATTATAAATCAGGAAAGGGTCTTTTTAACATTTTGCCAATATTGTCAAAAACAAATAATAATAGTAGGCCAAGTAAAGTAAAAACAAGCGAGGATAAATTCATGATGTTCCACCAATGTGTGCAACTGGATCTGGATTAGGATAATAATCTAGTTCATTAATAAAATATATTTGGACGGGGGGACTATGTGTGACATCGTAGTATGGTCACAGACGTGGCACTGCCGCCATTATTTGGCTGATATAATGACGATTGACTCACATGGTTTGCATGTGTCTGTAAAAAGATAAAAAGGTATATCCAGCCAACAAATACATTTGTTGTTGAACTCCGATGATGAAACTACCGATGAAACTACCGATGATGACCACACGATACCAAATACTAGGGAGAAGCTTGCAGCATGATGGAATCAGTACTGTGTCATTTGGCCATAGACAGATTCACGTCTAGCTATGTCCTCACGACGGTCCTCCTGAATCCAGATAAACAAAAGTCACAGGAATATGTCTCTAAATAGCCTGAAAACCTTGTACTTTTATTGATAGTGGCATTGCTGGAACTCTCTGAGCTCTCTCTAGTTATACGATTTGTTACACTAAAAAAATATTTAAGCCTGATATTTAAAATGTATGTATTTTAATTACACTTAAGATTTCCATGTATTCAGATTACATATTTTTTACTTAAACTACCTAAAACGCTTAATGTGATGCATTAAATTCTGAGTGAAACAAGTAAAAAATATACTTGGACAGAACTGGAATAGTTCTGTTATTCCCTGACGTGTTTTGAACACATGTCCAATTAAAACAAGATAATGTCCTGAAAATAATGTGTAAACCAATCTCATTAAATTGTAACTAATTGAATCCTGCTTGTTCTACATGAAACTTATTTCAACCTTGTTTATGCTTTTAACTGATTTAATTTGATTTTCATAATAAACAAATTCTTAATGATTCTATGAAATTGGAATACACATATTTTAAAAAACATGATTATTTAAATGCAATCAAACAGATGCAAGTACTTAAACTTTAACTATTTTTTTTGAGTGTACTCATCCTTCACAAATGTCCCTTACGTGGCTCATGCCTCTGAATATCCTGACTGTGTGTTCATTTATCAGTAGCTGCTCTATAAATAAATGTTTCTGATTACACACTGTTATCAGTGTGTAATCCTCATTCGTGATCGCGTAAATGTACAAATCACAGGATGATAACCTTTGGTCCTCCGTCAATTTCTTCCCATCCGCCGTCTTCCCCACACTGGGTTTGGGACGGAGGAGCGATGCGCCGCCCCGGTGTGCATTTGGAGGAAGAAATCGAGGATTTCGTAGGAATTCATGTGGATTTCTCAGCTTCTTGAGTTTTTCCTCCGCCGCTGCTCGATCCTTAGCCAACGGCTCCTTCCACTTCGGTTTGGGTTTGATCTGGTCCAGCCCCTGAAATATAATCACAGTTTTTATTGAGGTCTTCTATTAAATATTTACAGTACATTGAGGCAATTATGGCTCACTCCTTCCCAGAGTCCCATTCCTCTGATGGTCCCATCAGAGGAACCTTTTAATGATGTTCTATTACGGTTCTGTTTCATCCCTCATGTCTCCTATTTTTATGTCTGTCAGTCTTTAGTTTCACTTGATTAACTGTAGATTTAACTGTAGAAATTCTACCAAGAGAAGACACTGAATTCCTGACTCCTCACCTCCTCTCCCGGAGAATCCTTCCTCTTTGGGGTATCTATGCTGCCTTTGAGGGTCAGACTGAGATCTGACATTTCTCGCACCAGTTTTTGTGGACTGGGAATAACAGTATATCCATCATCCTGAGGTTCCTTGGACATACGCATGGTGAAGGCGATGGTGGGCCTGGTGGGATCGTATTTTACTGACAGGCCAAGGGTTAGAGAGGTGAAACATTGAGCCACAACATGTCGGACATAAATGTAAGATGACAGAATAAGAAGGATAATGTACTTGATGGTGGCGCTTTCACAAGTGGGTTTTTTTTAGGTAAGTAGTCCTGGGGGGAAATCAGGTTATTCATCTTGAGGACATCGTGGTACCCAAACTGGGAAAAGGCTGCATTGACTGAAAACATAAAGGAAAGATAAATTAAAGAACATACCTGGGATACTGATTAAACCTTAATACACATTACAGCAATTTAATGCCCTTAACATATTTTGATGCAGCCTGAGCAGAACTGTAATACTTAAGATAAAAACAAATAGATATATATATTGAAACAGTGTTAGAAAATTCGTAATGCTAATAGCAAATAATGTCAATATTTCCATCTCACCTTTGAGGTGGCCCTGGTGATCATAACCAACATCCACCTTCTCTTTCGAGTTGTCATAGGCCAGGACTGCTGTGGTGGCAGCATGCGCTCCAGTCTGAAGAATATAGCTCTCCAGTATGTCTACCTCATTATTGCGCTGGATGTATTTAGAGTGAGCCTATGTGTGAGAGAATCACACAGTAACAATTATACGACATGTGAAAAGTTAGCATGTAGTGGTTGTACCTTTCCTTTTGTTACCTGTTGAAGCTCTTCAACATAGCGGTCATGGTAGCTGCTTCGACCTTTGTTTGTCTTGATAAGGTTGAACAAAGCCTCTTTCCCGAAGATTTCTTTTGTGTACAGGTCCTTGAAAGTGCTTGCTAGCACATGTGAAATGTCCTACAGAAGAAAGACAAGGTGTGAAACGGTCATGTCATCTACTTGATGTTTAGTGGGAATTCAATTTGTTAACTCAACATGTTACCAGCCATATTGACCGAGGGCCTGTTCCTAAAAGGATGCTTAGAAAAGTGAAGATTCCAGACTTAAACCTGACATCCATTGCCTTAGAGCTGACGAAACGTTTCTCATCTCACCTGACTAAAACTAGACAGGTTCAGTTAGTCACAGGTGGTAGAAAGTTAGAAAGTAGAGCAAACTAAACTTAAGTGAGGTATTTGGTGTGCATGTGATAACTCAATAGTAGCCATGTCAGTTCCATGTACTGAAGCCAAGCCCTCGCCATCTCTGCGGGTTCATAACATACCATCCTATCCACGTGTCCTGTCATTTCTCAGAAAAAGGGGCAAAATGCCACCCAAAAACAGAGATTAAAAAGTATTTGCTTTCAGGGATCTGATGCTCTAGAATGACTTGCCTGAAGCGATCAGGTTGTCTGAGTAACTGCTGCTTTTTAAAACCTGATTTTAGCATAATCATTATTACTATATAATCTGACAACAAGCCTGAAAGAGCCTTATGGCTGGCTTAAATGTGTTATTAATATTATTATTAACTGAAAACCTGACAGCAAGCCCTACAGTAAGCCTGATAGTTAGTCTGACAATAGGTATGGCAGTAATCCTGACAGTAAGCATAACATAGCCTGATGGTTAGCCTGACAGCATGCAAGAAAGAGCCTGACATTTAGCCCGACAGTAAGCCTGGCCTGAACCGAACTAGCGTCCCAGAAATGGTTTCCATAGCAACTTGGCGTCAACTACATTGTACTTGCTTCACGGGATAAAGCCATTAAAAGAAAAAAATAGTCTATCTGCAATAAGACTGGCGTATATAGCCAGCTTGCTTCATGGACCAAGCTGCTGTAAATATTAATTACCTGAGACTTTGATGATGTGGGTCTGTGACATTTTGCAGACTGATCTGACCGGAACGTCTCTCTGGTCGGTGGTTCCTCCATCACCAGAACGTTGAGTCGCTTGTGTAAAGTCTGATGTTCATATAAAATCTATATGTTGTTCATCTATATTATAGATGAACAACATGAAAAGGACAGTGAAGAGTAAACTACCAAACAGATACAGTCCGGCAGCAAAAGCCGCGGTAGGAGTTTTAATGTGACGCCATATTTGTGCAGACGCGGTTGCCTAGCGACAGACGCAAACGCTTCCGCATTTACACAGCAGGACAAAATAATGTATAAAATATATGGAACCCCTGAAGTCTCCTGAGAGAAAAAGATATCTTAAGTACCAAGGTATTTAGGCTACACTTAATTCATAAACGTCTCTTGAGGGAACCACAGTATAACACATAATGGACCGACCAAGGCTTACAAAGTTTTATTTTATCTTCCAAATGCCATACATACGATTGGTTTAAGAAACAACGCGAGGACGAAAGAGCGTACGTTCATTTCATCAAGTCAAAACATATACACAACGTCAACAAACCTTTCCTCCGCTGTGATCCTTCAAAATAAGAGCAATTAAAAGAAGCTACGCGTCGACAGGAAACAAAAGCTTGTGCATTTGTCAAAAACAGAAAAAGGTGTGTCACAGAATCATATTCGAACAACTTTTGTTCACCGCGAGTACGATGGTGATTACGTCATCGTCATGAGTAGGAAGCATTGACTGCAAGATGGTAATCATCTTTTGCGCCATTTAAATGTTTTTGAGTGGAGTTGGACATAAATAAGGTCAACACATTATTGACCTTACATTGGAACCTAAAACTCTCGACCGGACCTTAAACAAATTATTAACCACAAGGCGCATAGTGCAGATAATGAAGATGGCATTGGTTTTGTTCTAAACATTTTACTCTGATACTTTCAAAATTCTCTCATTCATGAGGGAATTTTTGATTTGACACTTTTTATCAGCAGCCTTGAAAATTCTTGGCATTGTTTTTTGGGGAGGAACTTTTCTTCTGGTGCCTCACATTCTTTGTGAGGTCATTTGATATTTGTCACATAAGTTCTTTGGAAGTTCGGTTTTGTCAGCTGGTTTGTCTGATTGGCTCTTGTTTTTAAGGTGTGCCCGATTCTGCATCCCTGCCGAGAATCGCATGCACCCTTCGATCTCCGGTACAATCTTCAATCTTCTCTCTGGTTTTGTGATAGAACCGGCTCTCTGTGGCTGCAGCCTGAGCCCCAGCCTGAATAATATGACTTACCAGCATGTTTGCCAAATTAAAGCACTAGATGTATTTAGATTGAGCCTATATGTATGAAAGCCTCACATAAGAATAATTCATATCTGCATGATCTGCGTTATGTAAGAATGCAGTATTAGTTAGTAGTTAGTACTCTTCATTTTCATTGGCTGTGATGGTGTACGGACACTGTATTGTATAGCCACCATATTTTTTGTCAATTTGGTTGCCATAGAGACAGACACAACTACTTCTGTATTTGCACATCTGTAAATGCAGAAATAACCCATATGCATGGGTATAACATTAGACCTATTATAAGACAAAATACCCACTAAATAAACATGAACTGATTAAATGAATATCCTCATTGAAAAATGTCTGTAGTCTCTAACTTGAAGCCTTTATTGTTATTGTGCAAACTGATGTGCAAAGAAATTAGGCAACTACACAACCACAACAACTGACACAAACAAACCATTGAATTTAAGACATACATTTTCACAGACTGAAGCTCTGAAAGACATAGAGTGGAGGAATGTGTTAAAAATGTTCAAAGCATGCATAGAGGGATTTTTTCACTGACACATTTTTGTGAAATCTTGGGAAAATGGATTAAGTTTGCCAAACAAACAGATATGTGGTCCCAACAGCATAGCGCCTCAATATACGTAAAGACAACCAAATGTTTTTGTATTCTTTTGTTTGAGAATGTTATGTGTCCTTTGTTTAAAAATACACAATATTTGAAAATTATTTTATTTTAAAGGATTAATAAAAAGCAAGTTTTCAACATTTTAAATGAATCCTATTCAACATGGGAGGGCGCTGTTTCACAGTCCATTTAAGATTTAAAGACATGGAAAGATTGATAATATACTTGAGGTTTTGATCCAGATGAAAATAGATAGGGTGGAATGTTTGAGCTATGACTACAATAAATAATGAAGACAAGCAGAAAAAAACAATAGTTGGCTAATAGTGACTGCACATGATAAATATTCCACTTAATATAATGAATAGCAAACTTTAAATGCTTGAGTTGAATCAGTGTGAGTGATGGCCCAGGGAGATAATTGGTGGAGCAGGTAGAATCTGACCAGCACCTTCTAACATAACAACAAAAAAGGGATTGAGTGGATTTTAAAATGTAACCCACTATATTAGAGGAACATACAACTTTCTGTTGGGCTTAGAAATCAGACATAAATATAGTTCATGACATTGTATTTACAATAAACAAAACAATGTGGACTACGTGGTAAACAGAAATACAGCACATTTTTTTATAAACTAGAGAAATTATAGGATAACGTTTGTCTTTTTTTGGATCAGTTGACTGAATTATCTAAAATAGGAATGATTCATCACTTAAAGCTACAAATAGTAAATCTAGCAAGTTGAGTTTTTTCCAGCAAGTTCATTATGAAATTGACAAACAATGATACAGGAGTTAGTGATTAAATACCATGTAATTATTATAAAATAATACTTTATTTTTCATGATTTCATACTGTGCTGTTACATGAGTTATGACCTTGTCACTGTACTTTCTCTCCAACAAAGACACTTTGAAAGACTAGTAATCTCTTCTTAAGCTGAAGTACAAGCAGTAACTGAAAAAAGTAGTTGTAGAGCCATATCTAATGTATTATAATGATAGTCCGAAGACATAAAACTAATGTTTTATGTTAGAATAAAACATTAGTTTTATTCTAATGTTTTTTTTCTTTAGGGAGGGGACTATGCCAAAAACATGAAGGCCATGAACAAAATCATACACTGATGATCTGCTCATATGGCTTCTCAAAGAGGCAATTGTTGAGCTGCCTTTGTAGTGTCACGCGCTTCACCACAGAGAAATGTTTCGCTTTTTTTCACAAGACTTTCTCCAGAGTTCATAGTACTGTACGTGCTGGCAGACGTTGATAGTAGAGAGGCACAAAGAGGGATCTCTGAAGCCTCATATCTTGGACTACGCCATAACAATAAACAGGACTTTGTTATTCAAACACTGTTCACTTAAAACTTCTTCAAACTATCGTGACATATTAGTGACACTACCGGGAAAAAAAAGAAAGAAAAAAGAATCTCATAATTCAAGAATGCACGGCTAGAAAGAACATTTTCATATTGGCACGCATGCATAGGCATGCATAGGCATGCATGACAATCAAAACGTTGCACTAGCACACATTTCTGAATGAACCCTGGCCAAATCTTCTCATAAGTGATGCCTTAAGCTGCTGTGAAACAGGGAAACAGAGGAAACTCTGCAGGCACCAGAATTATGATGACTACAAACATACTTAGAGGTGTTAAAAGACATAGGGGAAAAGCAAGAGCACACTTCAGACTATTCAAAGAAGATTTGTTTCAGAGCAGACACCACCTTCTACAAATCAAAGCACCTCCAAGAGCTCAGATACCATAAACAAACATTACAACACTGAGTTAGAGTGAACACCCCATCTATCAGGGGATTATACTACCTTGGGCTAATATTTATTTCCATTCTATGATAGCAGAATTCCATCCAAAGGTGTTACCACTGACAGGTTTGAAGTTACATGTAAGAAAACAGTGGAGACTTGTCAGACCGGTGTTGCAGTGGGTGTGGATGCAAATCCTGATGGGCTGGATTTTACTGCGCATTGTGTGGGTCGGTTCAGGCTCAGAGGCGGACAGAGATTGGATTCCTTCAACAACTGGGACGAACAGATATTTGTATGTTTCTGATAACTCCAGTAGTGTAGTCCACACCACCCTGGAGGAGAAGGAGGAGAGGACTTTGGATCTACGTGTGGTGAATTGGCTGAAATCACGATGGAGCAAAATGGCACAAAAGCTGGGAGCATTGGTGAGTTGAATTTAGGTGACATACTATTTTGTACTCCTTCACTAGTTTTATTGTAATGAGGCAATAACTCACCTGCTGAATGAGTTATAATTCAGGAGAGAGAGGGGAAGAAGTATAACTAAAGATATCAATAGATCTATGTGTGTTGTAAAAAGGGGAAATCTGGAGAATGCACCACCTTGATTTTAAGCCACTCGAAACAGCCTTGGTTTGCTGTGGCAGTGGTTTGATGGCACTTGAGGACATGTCTACCATCGTTATTAGAATATGCATACAGTTGACTTGGTGTCTTTTCTTACCAATGATTTTGTTTTGGTGATGATGGGTGACTTGAATTGTATTTTAAAGGATGGGGAACAATCCAAACCCACTTTCCATCTCAAGACAAATACATACAGAAGATTTTATTAGCCACCAGAAAGAAGCTGTTACACATAAATCGTCACAGACTGAAGCTCCGAAAGAAATAGACTGGAGGAATTTTGTAACTAATGTTTAAGACTGCACACAGTAATTTTTTTACGGACAAATTTTCGTAAAATCTTGGGATAATGGATTAAGTTTGTGGAATCACGCAGAACAAACAGATATGTTGTCCCAACAGCATAATGCCTCAATACATGTAAAGACAACCAAATGTTTTTGTATTCTTCTGTTTGAGATTGTTATGTGTCTTTTGTTTAAAAATACACAATATTTGAAAATTATTTTATTTTAAAGGATTAATAATCAGTAAGTTTTCAACATTTAAATAAATCCTATTCAACATGGGATGGCGCTGTTTCACAGTCCATTTATGGAAAGATTGATAAGTTACTTGAGGTTTTGGTCATGGTAAAATAGATAGGGTGGAATGTATGAGCAATCTGAAACATAACATCAACAAAAACACACGCTATGCGTGCTTAAGAAAGAAAAGAAAGAAAGATCCCTTTATTAGTCACATAGTCATACAGTACAACATAGTGAAATTACTTCTCTGCATTTGACCCATCCCTGAGGGAGCAGTGGGCAGCCCCTCGTGGAGCGCCCGTACGTCCTAACGTTGCCTTCAATTTCATTCTATACTTAACCCATATGTCACAAACCATTTAAATGCTATTAAATGCAGCTTAATTTCTTATTTTCATCGTGAAAACTGCACATTTTCAGTTTCACGTGTGCTTTCAAATGTACAATTTCATACCATATAACAAATTCATGCAGATTTATTTTCATACGAGTAAAGAAATATAACAGATCTCTGAAAAGGGGAAGCTTCTCAAGAATAATTCCAGTTCCATGTGATCCATTTGGTCTGCTTTATTTCCATTATAATCCCCGTTTAAGGATAAATTGGTCATTTACAGTAAGTCATTCCACAGAGAAAGGTTATAAACCCGTTATAAACGCATTATTGTGTTATATCCTCCGACATTAAGATATGTCCGCACCAATAAGCCTAATACTATGATTCATGAGGTGATGGACTAAATAAGTGTGTGGACCTCTACCCCCACAGTTGGCTGAGCTGTGGACAGCCACCCGGGTTTATTACAGTGTAATAGATGAGTTTAGAACCGCCCCACTGAGGGGGGACTACGTGGTTCTTCTCACTCAGCACGGATTACACCGCGACTGGCTATTTTTTCTTTTTCAAGAACCTTTTAATAAACCAAGTATATTATAGAATGTCGTTTTTGCACAAACCACCCAAAAGGACTAAATCGGAGGAGCAGGCTTTCCGGGAGAAGATCAGCAAAGTTGCGCAGGAGAACGGAAAACATTTAGGTAAGTCGCCTTTAAAAGGTGCAAATGTGCGCGAGTTTACAAACTGAGGGCCCACAGACACAGACACAGACACTGACACAGACACAGACACAGACACAGCTGAGGTTTGATGGACTTTTGTTGACATAAATCAGTGATCATATGTGACCGTGCAGCAAGGTGAGTCGTCCGATTGTTACGCTGCGAGTGAGGAGGATTCCTCTCATTGCCTGGAGCGATGGATTCTTTCTCTTCCACATATGGCGAGTTCCCTTTTCTGTCTATAACGGGAAGTAGAGACGAGAAAAAGACAGAGTTTTAACCTTTAAAAGAATTTCATGAGTCGTTCCTCCTATCCTTGAAGGTTTTTGAACTTCTCCTGCTCTGCTGCTGTCACTGGTTTGGGGTAGAAAACCAGTGACAGCAGGAAGGAAAAACGCCACTTTCCCTCATGATACTGTTGAAATAGTTCAAATCCTTTTGCACAGTCTTGTTTATTTTGGTCAGCCCTCTCAGCATTGGGACACTTTGTGCATCTGGTACATTTGAACACATTTTATTGCCATTTTTACGACGAACTATGTAGAAAACACAACATTTTACAGTGAAAATATAAACTAAACTGTTGAAAACTTGATTTAGTAACTCTAACCAGTTAGCAAAAGCATTTCATAATTTCTACAGATACAATATGCTTCAATATAGTTTTTATATTTGTGAAATCATTTAGGATTTATTGCAATTCAACTGTAAACATTGTAACTGTAAACATGATTACATTATATCTGTATTGATGTTAATTTACTGCTACTCTTTTACAAACTTAAGCAAGCTGGGCTGTTGGTATTTATCGTGAAATATACAGATTTTTTTATTTATTTTTTTTATTTTACAGTGTAGATTCATTGGCAACCAACTCCCACTCAAGTTCTGTGTGAACCACTATTATCATCTAATTCCCAGAGCTACCTCTCCCACTCATTTCTTCACCTTCGTGCTCCAGCTTGTCTCACAGGGTGTCAGCAGTAAAGGTTCAAGAGCATTTTTCATATCCAGCTTGCATCTGAAACTGACTACTCGGCAGTAAATGGAATGAAAACACTTCCCGATCATGGTTCACATGTACAGTATGAAACCCTTTATTATGACTCAGAGGTATCTAATCAGTGCATAATGTTAAGAGCACACCACCACGCCATGTCAAATTAAATTTCATGAAAAGGAGAATGACAATAGCTTGGCTGAGGAGAGTCGGTGGTGAAGCTCCAGCTGCTTCGCCCAATCCTCCTCCCTGCCTGTAGTGAGGCCAGAAACTCATAAATGGTCTCTGTGAGGGTGTGGTGTGGAAAAAATGTTTGTACTGTTGTGGTCCTGCCCACGACCGTCACATAGTCGGAGAGTGAGAGGACGTTCGTGCAACATGTCTGATGCAAAAAGTTCAGTCTCATATTTACAATTTTTAAGGTATTCTATCTATTACCTTGAACTTCAAAATAAATACACACTTTGTTGCTTTATTCTTCTTTACTTACAACAAAAATCTGCCTCGCTTGCTATGGTATGACATTTTTACCAAACAGATAAAAAATGTTTCTTTGAGGCGCGTCGATTTTTAGTTGATGTTTTTTAGCATAAAATTTCCCAACCGACTATTAGATATGATTCCAACCGGTTCAGTCACATTTTTCAGTAAGAATGAGTGAGTCAAAGGGTAAAAACTTCATGATAAATGTACTTTACTCGCTGCACCTTTCTAAGATGATTGGCTCAAAACGCTTTACAACACAGCCCAGCGTTCGGCGTCGGCCCATTGAGGCCACCATGAAAAGTGTCACCTGCTCATCACTGCTGATGATCCGTCACAAAGGTCAGAGGTTATACCACCGACTCTCCACTGAGTGGATACGTTGGAACATACGAAAATGTTACACTACAACTATTACGAATTATGATAATATGTTATAAATAATTGTAGTAAAAATTAGGAACTCGTTCTGACACTTTTTAATCACATTTTAATACTTTGAGGGAGAGAAGACAGGGTTTTTTTTTCCAAGGACACAGCTTTTTGGAAGATTTTATGGATAAACAATAAACTCGAAACATTTCAAATGTCCAAATGTGGGTTGGACACCTTTAGGGGTCCCTACCAAGCATATGTGGTACGTCCCTGCGTTCTGTCCAGAGGTTTGTCAGGAGATGGAGACAGATCCTATCCACCCTGTCTCCTGCAGACACAGACAGACGCAGCAGTGTAACCCTATAGGCGTCTTTTGCATAATAAATATGGCAACTTATGTTACTTAAGGGAGGTGACCTCATCTCTGGTCTGACCATGTGTGAAAAATCAACATGCATGTTCCTCTCACCTTCCCATGATTCTCTGCTCTTTACGGTTAAGTTAACTGTATATTCTCTTAAAGTACTCTAACAGTAAAGAGTGAGCTAGTATAACATCAGAGCAAGAGAATAATCTTCAACTTTCACGTTAATGTTAAACTAAATGTTAGTTTAACATTTAGTTTAACATTAACAGTTTATCAAACACTGCTGTACGCGTGTGTGAGCACAGTTCTCACGAGACCACCCATTGATCAGCTGACTGCTGATTGATTTTGACGATCAAACTAAGGGTGTTTTTTCCACAGAAAATTCAAAGTACAAAATAAAAGACTGTGTTAAAATCAAACGTGATGGATGCAACGTTGATATTCCATCCTGAAGCCTTCAATACTATTCTGCTGATAAATTAACTTAAATAAGTGTTGTGTATGTTTTAGTGCCTTTGCCTGTTTGACACAATAAGTGATATTGTATTTACCAGTACTAGCCTGGTATTACTCTGTTCTTTAATATAAACTTTCTTTAAACCTTCAATGACCTTGCAAAGAGAATTTTATTTTTTTAAGATTTCTTTTCATATTTGAATTATAACAATCCTATCTTATTTAGCAACGAATGACAAATCATTTATCAAGCATGTTTTTAAACAGCAAAAATAAAAAACAACAGATTTATAAAATTATTGAATGATAAAACTTTGTTCTTCATAGAAAACAGTCAAATTTTGATTAAATTATCTCAACCTTTAAGTAAAGCATGTTTTAAGGAAACTGTTTGACCCACTTGGTTGTATAAGACAATATAATTATGTCAAGTAAGTCCTCACATGCTTTGATATGCCAGAAAAAGAGGAAGGCTGCCTCCTTGGTGGCTCCTTTGACCCCTGGTGTCCCTCAGGGCTCCATCATTGGCCCCTTACTCTTTAGTCTATACAAGCTTTCACTGTGTCATATTATAAACAGGTTCAGTCACATTTTTCAATGAGAGCTAGTGACTCAAACGTGGTCAACCGAACAGCTGAGCAGGTCATTAAAAGATTCATCATTTTCCCTCACGCCTGTAAACAAATGGCCTTTGAACTTTGAATATGGTAAATTGATTATTAAACCTGTGTTTAAAGTGGAGGCTGAGAAGAAAGGTGCTGTTGATTGTTTTATGGGAAACGTAGTTGCAGCATTTCTGAAGCTTTGAATGATTTCTTCCCTTCAACATACTGTAGCAACAGAATGAAGCAGCATCACGGCGGCAAGACCTCAGACTCTTCGTGCCACGCTAACAAACCTTGAGAAACATGTAGTACCATCAGAATTCCCCTTGCTGGTGTACCTAACATTAAAATGTGTTTATTCTGTGGGTATTTTCTGCCATGCCTGTAGGTTTGGAAGGCGATGCAGATCTGAAGTTCCTCCTGGTTGGCAGTGAGCTGATCAAGATTCGCTCAAACTCCTGGAAGCGGAGCCGCTTCTTCAAACTACAGGAGGACTGCAAAACATTTTGGCATGAGTCCCACAAAGCATTCAGGCGAAACCAAACATGTGAGTGGCATCCTCAGCTGCATGAGACAGAATTTGATTGACACGAATCACGATATGGGGAGAAGTTTCCTCGCTTTTAGGACTGTAAGTTATTTAACTCTGGCGAGTTCTCTGTGATCCTGGCAGCTCTTCTTTCAGACCTCAACAATAACTTACGCACGCACAAACACGCCCTTCAAATCCCATGAGTGCTCCAGAGTATGTGAAACACGATGATGATACTTCAGTCGAAAACATGCTCGAAAAAACCCCTGACAGTATGTGAGTTTCTGTGTCTGAGATCTGACTGGAGTCAGGCTGGTCGGCTGACATGCAGTATTTCACATCCTGGCCGCTGCTTCTGCCAGGCCTGATAACCTCGGAGTCTTGAACAAACACTGTCAGACAGAGCAGCTGGCTTTATATTCTCGTAGCACACACACACAGCAGATATCCACAGAGAGGATATGTGCTGTGTGAAAAAAGATTAAACATGGCCAACTCTCCTTGGGGATGGGTCTGGTATTTGCAAGCATTTCCTTGTTTACGAGAGTAACCGTGTATGTTTTATTGCATTCCTGTGAGCCAGCGCTAAAGCCATTGAGCACAAGTAAGGGTGTGTGGAAGAGCAGCATGCGTTGTTTTTAAAATGACATATGTTTGAGATTGATCTCCTGCAGTGTGTTAATCTTTTAATCAATGTGCAGTCTTATTTATAGAGAGTCATTTCCGTCCCCAGATTGTTCCCCTGCTTCATGGACTGAGTGATATTCTGATTTAAGGCAGCCACAAACACTTTCATCATTGATTAATCTGCCTGGTTTTCCCCCCACTCTTTATTATTTAGTTAAAAAAAAGTGAAAAATAAGAATATTACTATTTACATATATATTTTGTTGTTCATAAGTAAACAATAAAACAAGATATCCACACATCACTATTATTCTTTTAGGCCCCGTCTACAAATGCTGAAGACAGTGAAAAAGTCATCAAGAATCTGCATTTGTTCCCAAATCCATCTGCACAGAATATTATTAAAATTAATTGACAACATTTCAACATTTCTTTCAGATAACCTCATACATTTGTGTGATCACATGACTTCCTCCAACTCCAGATGAAGGTCATTACCACATAGCTCTGAAGTTTCTGTCAGCTCATAGGAATATGCCTCGCAGTATTTTTTACTGGTTCATTTGGCTTCACTTTTATTGCTATCAGCCCAAAGGTTTTGAGACCAGCAAACAAATTTCTCTTTATATCAAATAAAAAGAAAGCAACTAGCAAGTGAACTTTGTGGAAGACTTAGCTGCTAAAGAGGAAGATATCTGCGGCAGGGATTGGTTGGTTGTCTTCATTAACTGTAATATTATCTAAAAAGCCGAGCCCTCTTTATATTAAGAAATGTAAGACTGGATCTTTCATGCCAGTTTTCTGGAGGCACTCCAGCGGTGTGAAGATGTGGTGCCTGTTAATCCTCCGCATTCTGCTCCTGAGTGAGACGAAAGCATCTGTATATCAACATGGACATACACACATACATGCGTATGCACATACACACTCTCAGGGTTGGTTGAGGTGAGCTTTGCATTCCTCTAAAGATGACACACATATCTGGTGACACCCTGCACTCTGTTACTGTGTGCTCTTTGTCACACGACTTTTCAGATCAGAACCTCAACCAACAGTATTCATGTAAAAGTATACCAGACAGGGTCACATGATTTCTTTTTATTGTTTTACATTCCAACCAGTCCGTTTTTGTATATTTCCTCTTCATTCCCCTCAAACACAAGCAGAATTGAACCTTAAGGTCAAGTTCACTCAAACACTATCAAGGCTAATTTTACTAGAAACACCCTTCTCACTGTTAAATACTGACTTTTAGAAACAGCAGTATGAACTGTGTCTGGGCTGCCACAATAATCTCTGTGTGCTTAAAGGAATGCCATATGACACAGATGACATGACTTGAACTTTGTGGACTGCATCCTCTAATGGGATTTTCTAAAATTGATCCAAATTCACAACCCTAACCTCCTCCGAGGAGTTGTGTGTTTAACTTTGGATAATGTGCCGATTAAACAAACCTCTTCTGGTGAGCGCGTGTAAGGTATTTTGTTTATCTGGCAGTCAGCTGAGTCCACAACAACAAGCCTTGGGTGTGTTTCAGCAGACCGTCCCCTCATTGTTGAGCTTTTCCCATCAAGTATTCTGACCTTTAGAATCATTCTGCCCATAGATTGTCTCTAATTATCATGGAAACAATGGCCACCCTTCATTAAACCCTCCAGCTGTAGGATGTAGAAGATGGACACACCGTTTGCAAACCGGATACGACGTATGGCCTCTTAGCTAAGCCTGCGTTCTTTGGTGTTTTGTTACCGGGGCGGTCGTTTAGCATGATTACATCATGCATGGTTGTGCATGCCTGTTTTCCATACAGTAAGCCACTTAACAACAGAACAGGTCCCCAACGTATGGGCTGCATGATAGATCATGTTGTTGGTCCTAGAATAGTCCATCACAGTGATGCCAGCATGTACGGCAAGAAGGACAGATTGCTTCATGCTGCGTTAAATAAATCTAAGTGTCCTATGTTTGACTTATTCAGCTGACTCCGAGAAAACCTTTGGGAGAACAGTAAGTCTCAGAATGACTACAATTATTTAGGTTAAATTGCTCAGTTCAGTTAGAGGATCAACTTACTGCTATTAAGTAAGTGTTTGGTCACACTGGGTTGGATATTGAGAACTAAACTAAATCAGTTGTGCTTATTATATCTAGATGAAAATTGGGGAAATTGTATATTTGTCGATAGTTCCTTAACTCATGAGACGACGATGAGAAACTCATGACTCCATCTTCTAGGAGTATCTTGGGACTATCTGTTTTTTATTTTCTTATTTATTCATCAGTGATTTGTTTTCCGTTGATCCGTTTCAGGATTTAGTTTTGACTTTTGTCCAGTTGCTCGGGTTCCTCAAACGGCAACCAATGGCATTTTCTTATTATAAGTCTCTGGTTCTGTTTCCATTTTATCTCCTTACATATATTGTTTGAAAAAGCAGGAGAAGGCTCCGTCTTTTCACTAAGTATTTATATTCATACCCCCCAACTTGATCCACCATGTTGGTGACTTGTGACAGGTTTATTGTACGTATCAGTTTCTGTCAATCCTTTCTAATTCATGAATTGTTGTTTGTTTGTCAGCATGTGTGCATCTCTTCTCAAGTATGCCGCTGCCTTAAATTAAAGTGAAATTAATTAAATGTCAACTAAATATTAATCTAAACGGCCCCCAAAACAGCTGAATTAAGTTCTATTTACCCAAAAACAAAAATGATTTGGACTACAGCATCCTCTGGACCTTGGAGATGTCTGAAAGCTGCCGCTAAAGAGTTGGATGTCTTTATCTATTGTATTGTTCCTGATACGTTAAGGTCACAGGAGTGAGCTACCAAGCAGAGACAAAACCCTTCCTGTAGATACGTTTGAAAAACAAAGTCTGCTGTTCTAAGATACCAACTTATCCAAGGAAGTATTATCCAGTTTTGCTTCAGTTTTCCGACTGTGACGTTCGGTTACGTCATCCTTCGTCCAAATATAAACCCTAAATCAAAGTAAATCTATACATGGTGATTCATTTCTTAAATATATCTGGGAGCAGATGCAGGAATTGTTTTTTACTTTTCTTACATTGCAGGACATAATTTTTCTGAATGATCTTTTAAAACTTAGCCGTGAATTATTGAGCAGATTACCAAGAAGCCAGTTGGGATGGTGTCGAACTAAAAGAGATGGTTCCATGTTTTTACAATTCAATTTCTTTATCATTGGACGGAACCCTAGCTATGGTCAGTCATTAAATGAATAATCTATTTGGTTGGGTTAATAATTTGAATTTGATTCAGGGTTTAATTCAATCAAAAGGGATGTCAAGGGCCTTGGTGACTTAACGTGTTCTCCTTAAAGGCCTTCTATTTATAATATAATTTCAAATAATTTGGATTACATTTTCTTTGGGGAAATGAAATTATGACTTGATTTGGTTTGAAAAGCAGAGTGGGAAGTTCCGCCTTTGACTAATCCATTTGTGAAACTTCCAAGATAGATTTTGCACGTCAACCTTTTTATTTTATGACTTCAGTGTCATTTGCATCCCAGCATGGTCAAGTACTGTTTAGACTTCTCTCTGAGTGCATTCTAGTTCCCATCTGCAAAAGTCAGCTATTCCCAAAGAATCCTCTGTGACATCTCAAAGGGTAGACCTTCTTACAAACCTCTTCCTCTCTCCAAACAGTTTCCATCGATGAAATTGATTCTGTGCGTAAGGGCCGCCAGTCTGAGGGTCTTAATAAACACACTGATGCCAGTTTTGAAGAGCAGTGCTTCGCCATCATCTTCAAGGGCCGGAGGAAAAATCTTGACCTGATGGCATGCAATGGGGAAGAGGCTAAACAGTGGGTCAACGGCATAGACAAGATCCTCTCCAAAATACGCAACCTCAGCCAAAAGCAGACGAGAGAGCAGTATCCTGGAATAACATTTGGGATTGTGTCTATGCACATACTTGTTTCAGTGTTTATTTATTGAGAAGATCCATTGCTGAGGGCTTTTTGCGAATATCGATTTCTAGTTTTTGGGCTTTATTACTTCAAAAATGTTGCAAAATCTGTGAGACTTTAGCGGTCCTTACATCAGAGCGTCAGCTGGATCCTCCAGTGCATGCGAAAAGCGGACAAGAATGAGGACAACAAGATGACCCTGAAAGAGCTGAAGCACTTCCTGCGACACATAAACATTGAAGTGGATGACATTTACGCAGAGGAAATATTCAAGGTGAGTCTCTCAGAATCTGTATCAGTGAGCAATCACAGCCGGCACGTCTACATTTTAAGATGAATGTTTTATCCATAAATGTATGAATGAATGTCTGAATGATTGTTTCATCATGTCTCACACAGAAATGTGACACGTCCAACTCAGACTCCTTGGAGGGCTCGGAGATCACGCATTTCTACGACCTGCTGACGCAGCGGGAGGAGATAGACGTAATATATGGGAAGTACGCCGAAACAG
Organism: Lophius americanus; assembly: GCA_037951165.1. Classification (NCBI taxonomy): domain Eukaryota; kingdom Metazoa; phylum Chordata; class Actinopteri; order Lophiiformes; family Lophiidae; genus Lophius; species Lophius americanus. The sequence continues at coordinate 3,796,692 of JBBDHG010000011.1, read as the reverse complement.
AGGGTCAGATGAGCGCCAGAGACCTGCTCAACTTCCTCCTGAACGAGCAGAGGGAACAGGTGACCATCGACGATGCCCTCAAGATGATTGAAAAATATGAAGTCGATGGAAAAGGTAGGGTTAATTTAGAAAGAGAGTCATAACATTGTAAACACTGACAGGTGAAGTCAGACTAACATTGATTATCTTCTCTATCTAAAATGGCATTTGTCAGTGGGTGGGATGTATTATGTATATGTCCCCCAAAGTTATTGTCTGTGGAAGCAGAATGAACATCAGAATCTGACAAGTAGGTGAGGAGCATCTCCAGATATGCAGGTCATGTTAGGTGATCCTGGTCCGCAGTGGCTAGAACCTTCCAAAGTGATCTAAGTAAGGACTAACTAACTAATGAACTGGTAACAGGGTCATGTGTGCCAAAGGCTCACTGATGCTCATGAAAAGCGAGGGCTTGTCTGTGTTGTCGATAGCACAAAAAGCTGAAAAAGGTTAAAGCCGGTTCTGATAGAAAGGTGCCCAAACAAACAGTGCATTACAAGTTTTCTAACACATTCATTGCGTCCGCCTGTCCTCTGTCAATCAGCAAAGCAGAAGAAACGCATGACCAAAGATGGTTTCTTGATGTACCTGCACCAGGAGGAAGGCTGCATTTTAAATCCGGCTCAGAGAGGTGTTTATCAGGACATGCACCAGCCGCTCAACCACTACTACATCTCCTCATCCCATAACACCTACCTGATGGAGGACCAGCTCAAAGGACCCAGCAGCACAGAGGCCTACATAAAGTAACTGCCTTTACCCATTCATTAAAGGAAAATTCACTGTGGAATATTTCATATTGAACTTTTTATTTATGTTTCCGACAAAATGACTGACTAACATGCACTGGCTAGTGATGCAAACTTTACAAGGGTATTGCCCTAAACTGACCAAAAGCCACAGACAATTCCACTGGCTGTGAATGCAGAGCAAATGAAATCTGCGTCAATTATATTCTTTCAAACTGAATTGTCTTGTGAATTAGACCCACAACAGTTTCCCTTTTTCTGGTTGCACTGAATGACAGATAAGATGTATGCCACCTTCAGTCACCAAGCAAAGGCATGAGTTAATGATAGAGTACAACTGGAAACAATCAAACACAGTAGAAAAGACAAAAAAAAAAAAAAAAGATTAATGTAACAAACTTACAAATTTTACTATATCAAACATACAAATGACAATAAACTTAAAATTAGAATGTAAAGTAGAGTATATACACCACTTTTGCCTTCATGTTGATTAAGATTGGTTACAAGAAATGTTTGGTCTATGCCTCCATGCAGAGAGAGAGACTTTCATAAAGTCATATGATCACTTTTAAAAGACCACATGGTGTCTAAGCAAGAAGTGATATGTTTGCCACACAGGAAGTGATATGGTGCTGTGAGTTCAGTATAATCAATAACATTTCTTAGGTTGAAATTAATAACATTCACTTGCAAAAATAAGCATTAAAAATCAAATCAAATAATTTAACATTAAATGTATAAATCCAGACATCAAAAACAAGAATAAAAGAAGTCAGCCAAGTTCTCTACAGAACCGTTAAACACAAAAAACCCTGATAACGGCCGGTGCAAGGTGTCTCCTTTTTTGCCTTTTCATGCCCCCCTAAAAGGATCATATAGGGCCATCCTACCCGTCAATCAACTGTATGTAAGTAGTGGGGATGGCGTATCCAAATAATTTAAAAATGGCTACACAAATTTATATGAAATGCCACACATGAAATGTTGGCGTCCCATTATTGATTTCTTTAAGTTGCCTATATTTATATTTTCAATATATACAATAAGTATTGCCTTAGTTCTTTCAGTAGTGGTCCTTGGACACTAATGTACTCATGAAACAAATACCTGACAGCAGGTGTTCCCTAGTAGAGGAGAAATTCTGACACTGATCCCTGGTGGAAGCAGATGTTGATGAAGATTCTTTTACCCCGCAGAGCACTGATGAAGAACTGTCGCTGCGTGGAACTGGACTGTTGGGATGGACCTAACGGCGAGCCGGTCATTTACCACGGCTACACGCTCACATCTAAAGTGCTCTTCAGAGATGTCATCAAAGCCATCAGAGACTTTGCCTTCAAAGTATGTGGAATCATGTATCACCTGTGTTCCTGGATGTATCAGACTGCTAATGTTCCTGATTACATTTAATTCTTACTCTTCTTCTTCTCATTCACACAATTATGATCAGGCTATGAATGACTTTCAAAGAACAGTTGTTATCTTTGTTCTTCCAGACATCTGACTACCCGGTAATACTCTCCCTGGAGAACCACTGCTCTGTTGACCAACAGAAGCTCATGGCACATCACCTGATCTCCATCCTGGATGACGCTTTGGTCACAAAACCTCTGGGTGACACCGTGCCTACCAACTTCCCCTCACCTGAGGTGTGTGGCCTGTCACCTCAGTTCACCTGTGCATATTATGTAATAATCAACATCTACAGAGTATCTGTGATCAGCCATAACATTAAAGAACTGAGAGGAGAGGTCAGAATAACATTGATCTGTCAGTGGGTGGGGTGTACTGGGCAAAAGTTAATATGCTGTCCTCAAAGTTTAAAGGTCAAAACCAGGAATATGGGAATGCAAAAGGATCTGGGCAACTTTGGCAAGGGTCAAGTTGTGATTACAGGTGACCCGGTCAGAGCACCTCCAAACTTGAAAGTCTCCAGTCTGCTCTAAAGAAGGACAACTCTAGAACCACAGACAAGGACACGGGCACACAAGGCTCACTCATGTGTGTGGGTGTTATCCTATCCCAAAGAAGAGCTACTAGTCAGTTTTAGTCAGTTGCTTTTAATGTTATTGCTGATTGGTGTAAACACCATCTGCAATAAATACCATGGGGAGATGCCATCCAAAATCAATGTGATCGAGCCACGTATGACAGAATAAGCTGATACGGCCCATCCTCAATTTGTGGGCAGCAAATAAACCAAACGTTATTCATTCACTATCCATAACCTTTTATCCTGTTCATTGTCGCTTGGGCTAGAAATGATCCCAGCTGACCTCAGGCGAGACACAGTGTACACCCTGGATGAGTCACAAGTTCATGACAGTGCTGACACATAGACACAGACAAACACTCCCCCTCATAAAGCACTTTAGAGTCACCAATAATAAAAGATGAGGAGAAGATGAAAAATCCACACAGAATGGACCGCAGAAGGGGATTCGAACCTTATACCTTCCTGCTGTGGGGCTGCAGCCATACCCACTGCACAACCACCCAATAAACCAGTCATTCATTTCAATTCTCTCTTCCTCCTTGGTGGGTTGATAAGGTTGGCACAAATATGTGCTGTGATTTTTATAGCTGTTTATTTTGTTTATGGGTGCTTGGAGGGCAGTTGTTCATTAACTAATCAGTTATTGCACCATCTGATTACGCGATAGGGCAGTGCCTGGGAGAGCGTGTTGGATATGTGCGGTTGTTGACCGCTGGACTTCAAGTTGTATATTTCTAAGTTGATACTCAGAGCTAGCTCTCAAGTATACAAGGAAACATCCTTACAAATATTATAATAGCTTACATTGTATACAGCTCCTAGATAATCTGAGAAAAGTTAAAAGTATATGTTTAAATGCACAATAATAGATAGACATTTAGTCAATATTGTTTTAGTGACCAAGCCCTCGTGAGACGCCTTATTCCTATGAAGTTCCCATGGGATGACATTTTTAGCCTTTAATGGAATCATAATTATGCAGCGTTTTTCCTTTCATTTTTACGACTACCTCTCCGTTAGCTTTTGAGAATTAAGAATTTGCTTCTCTGCATTTATCAAATTGCATTCCACATGCTGTGCGAGTTACGCATCTCGAGTTTTATATCAATAAATTGAATAACAAGACATCAAAAACACATTTCATTTGTTTTTGCGCAGGATCTGAGGGGCAAGTTCCTCATCAAGGGAAAGTGTCTGAACAAGCTGGGCGCTATCTTCAACAACAACAACAGCATAGAGGAAGACACTGTATCTGAGGAGGACGAGGCTGCAGATTGTAAGGAGAATGGCCAAAAAGCTAAATCAAAGGTTTGACATTACTCATGTGAAATCGATTTGCATTAACTTTATCAGATCCAAATTGACCCACAATCCATCTTCTCTTCTAGAAGTCAAAAATCAAACTTGCCAAACAGTTGTCGGATGTCGTTGTCTACTGCAAGAGTGTCCATTTCAGCGGCTTTGAGCACGCAAAGGACAACCAGGCTTTCTATGAGATGTCGTCCTTCAAGGAACATAAAGCCTTCAACCTGGCCGAGACTTCAGGTCGGCATCACATCCTCAGGAAAAACATGATCTGATTTGTCATCAGCAGGCATACGAAGTGATTGGAAGTATATTCAAGTGTGCTTCTATTCATGCAGCTACTGCATTTATCCATCACAACATGGACAAACTCAGTCGGATCTACCCCGCCGGCTCCAGAACCGACTCCTCCAACTACAACCCAGTGCCCATGTGGAATGTTGGCTGCCAGATAGGTACCACTGGTTCACGTGGAAAACCAATCATTAAAATATGAAATGTTATTGTGATACTAGAGTAATTGTTTCGCTCCATTCTCCCTCTCTCTCTTTCTTTAAAAAAAAAAAAATGTTCATTTTCTTTAGTGGCGTTGAACTTCCAAACTCCCCACAAGGAGATGCACCTAAACCAGGGTCGCTTTCTTCCAAACGGCTTCTGTGGCTTCATCCTCAAACCAGAATTTATGAGAAGCCTGTCCTCACAGTTTGATCCCAACACGCTGACCAAAGGGCCCTGGCTGAAGAAGAAGAGCTTCAATGTTATGGTGAGATTTATTGTAGGAAAAACCTAAAAGCTTTGTGTCCTAACAAATATTTTTTGAATTACTAGGTTTTTAATTTGAAGTTGTGCAGCTTGCACACAGCTTTTATTTGATATATTTGTATGTTTTTTGTGTTTCTTATCCCGGTGCAATAGGTGATCTCAGCCCAGCAGTTACCTAAAATCAACGAGGACAAACAAAACTCCATTGTTGACCCTCTGGTGAGAGTAGAGCTCTATGGCGTCCCGGCAGACAACGCCACCAAGGAGACAAAATACATTGAAAACAATGGTGAGCATAAAGTCACACACATTGAACTGAGTGCCCTCGTTGATCTCTTGTGCGGGAAATAGAATAGTATATGTGGACTATTTGTGAGGCGCATCATCTCAACACTCCTTCCCTGTAGGGTTCAATCCAATGTGGAATGAGAGATTCCAGTTTAACATCCACGTCCCGGAGCTGGTCATGGTGCGATTTGTTGTGGAGGACTATGACTCAACATCCCAGAATGATCTCATCGGGCAGTATTGTCTACCGCTTACCAGCATACAGAACGGTAAGAAAGTCCATCTCAAAACAGTATGAATCTAAAGATCAAGAATGGGCGACAGGAGGAAATACTTGGAGCCCAGATGTTTTTTCCAATGGTGGTCATATTGTATGTGTATTCTATAACACATCCTCTTCCTATCAGAGAAGGGAAGTAATGAAGTTTCCAACTTTTATTCCCTACATTAAAGCACAAATATCAGATCAGATTTTCAAAACAGGCTCATTACTTCAGTAGATTGTTTTTAACAAATGACACCACTTTGTTCAACAATCTCATTTGTCTATTTAGCCATAGAGTGGTTGAACAGTGACACACAGGAGAGATGATTCCTTGGTGTAGCACTGGTGCATATCACGCAGCAAAGATGAAACAAGACAAGAACATCATTATGATTGTCATTGAAGCTGAATATGTTTTTTTTTTCTTCAGTTTTAGAAGTTGGAAATCGCTTCAATTACTATTACATTTTTGTGACATGAGGTTCATTTAGGTTTGGACAAAAACAGTTTTGTAGAAATGACTGCCTGACGTTTTCGCTGTGACTCAAGGAAAAAAGTTGAATTAATATTTCTACTTTTATTATAAATGTTAAAACATGTGTGTTCTTTTGCTTTGTCTGCATCCGATGTAACTTCCCTCTAGTTCACAACTGCTGAATGTTCATGTGACCATAAATTCCATGACTCAACTGTGTTCCATCTGATACTTTATGACAACCAAAGTAGTTTCCGTCCTTGGTTCGCTGACGAAGCTAAAACTGACTTTCTTCTTTTTCCAGGATATAGACACATCCCTCTGCTCACCAAAAGAGGAGACGTCATCCGCTCAGCCGGAGTGTTTGCGCATTTCATGCTCTTCGACGTAGAGTAATCTGGGGGTTGGATAACGTTCACACCAGCAGCAGCATTTTTGGAAACGCTAAAGGGCGCTAATCACTTTAAAATCTAAATCATATGTCTCATCTAATGTTTCTTGGAAAAAGAAAAAAAAAGAAATGCATCATCAGCAATGCTGTGCTGCAGACTCACCCTTGTCTATGTAGCACTTTCCTCTCATTGTTTCATTTCAACCTCAGTGTGGCCACAAAGCACATGTGAATGGAACTAGTAACTCATCTGTCTGTGCCATACTGGGAAGAATGACAGTCCCTAACGTGTGGATTCCATCTGAAGATGAATTGTGTCACTTTTGAATAGTATTTTTATGAATTTCTTGAGGCTTCGTGTTCCTCCTCAGACTCAAACAAACATGCTGACGTTCATGGAAACAGCATATTTATCAAACAACACAACAAGCACTCAGCCGTTTTTAGTGGTTAACGTCTCCTCCAATTAGAACCAGCCTTATGTTTTTCTATTTAATATATATTTTTATGCATAACGTGAGAGCCTTATGTGACTTTGTGAATTCAGGTGTGCATTTGAATGCAGACTTTCCTGTGTAGACATTCCTGTAGAGATTAATGCTTTATAATTGACTTTAGCCCTTTTTGTTTTTACTACTTTTATGACAGGTATATAAAGTGTTGTCATCATATGTCATATATGAATCTGCTTTAAACCATATATGAAGGCTTAAACACATTCTTGTATACTTTATTTTACATTACCTAATGTATTAGAGTTTTTCCCAAAGAAGGCCGTCGTTGCTTTCAGTATGTCGTGTTTGCACTAGCTCTCAAATAAAACCAGCAGAGTCCCTGATTGAAGGTTTTGTGTGTTTACTCATACATTAATTAATTCAACCAAGTTCAGTGACAATAATATTCTGATAGAGATTATTCACAACACCTTTAGAAATTCAGATAAATATGAAGCTCAACAATCATGCCCATGAAATGTTTCTTTCTTTCATCACAATAATAATTTTTAGCTCATTCTGGTCATAGTATTGAATCACAATAACTTGATTAAGGTTGAAATCAGGGTTAGACTATAAAGAAATGTAATATTCAGCTAAAATGACTGAGTCCAATCCTAATCAAGCATTGGTTAAAATTCTGCCTCTAACCTTTAATTAAATGTATTGTTATTATTATTAATGTCCTCACCCAGAAAAGAAAAATATGGAGAAATGATTTCTTTGTATATATATATTTTTTTTTTAGGGAATATATTAATCCAATATCTTAGACACTCTAAATTTACTATAAAATTACATATATATTTTTTAGAGTTTTTAACAGTAAAATAATTTATAAAATTGGTACCTATGAAATAATTTCAAGAGGATATTTTGTATTTTCCTGAAAAATTGCCAATTTTAATTAAATGAACTCAACCGATTTAGCAAAAGCATGTTTCTGAAAACTATTTGACCCTCATTAGACTTTTTTGGCTGTATAAAATGACATACTTTTCTTCAGTATGTCCTCACACTAAGTTAGTATGCCACAAGAAAAAATCTACAAATCAAGCAGAAATTTCTCAATAGCCATGTTTAATACCAATTATTGGTGTCCCATTTGACAAGTGGTGTCCCTCAAAGCTCCGTCCTTGGCCTCCTACTCATTAGCATATACATGCTGCCACCGGGTCATATGATTTACATGTTCAGTAACATTTTTTAAGAAGGAATAGTGACTCACAATGCATTCCACCAAACAGTTGAGCAGTACAATTAAAAGCTTCCTTTATTGCTGTCATTTGTACAAATGGTTTTCTTGACATTACAGGGAGACAGGTGATAAAACTATATCTGCTTGATCCGATGGCGAACGTTTATCAGAAAACACCAGCTTTTTTCTTCAGGTCACACTGCCTCCACTTTGGCAGGCGCTTGAAGTCTATGCGACTTGTGCCAAGCAGGTTCTCAAAATCCACATCAGACAAGTAGTCCTGCAACCAGAGCAGAGGACAGATATCAGTTAGTCTGACATCTGCTGTACATTTTCTGTCATTGCATCAGGATCCGGAGACAGCGAGGGTCCTTGGCATGGCATGAAGGAGATCCTTCATCGCTCCTTCCCTAAGAGCAAGTTTCTGCCTGTGGTTGTGTGTTTGAGGGTTATTTTAAGTTTCTGAGGGTTTCAGCATCTCAGTCTCCGTCTTTTCCTCTTCTTAGAGTCGCTTTGTATCTTTTTCTGTAATTATGTTTTAACCCTTTGTTGCTGTTTAGTAGAATAATTGATTTTCCATCTGTTTGAAGTTTTGTCTCCTTGTAATTATGTTGCATCTCTTGATAGTTTTTTTGTGCATCTGTCTATGTAATAATATATTGTGCAGGTATGTTTTGTGGCTATTTTCATCGCTCTGTAGCCGTTTTTGTAGTTTTTGCATCTCTTTTGTCACCTTGTCATCATTTTCCACCCCTTAGTCGTCATTTTAGATCTCCTTTAATTCTTAATGTTATATTTTGTTGTTGTGGTTTTTGTGCAGCTTTATCTCCCTGTGGTTTTACATCTCTGTAGTCGTTTTGCGTCTGTCTGTAGCTGTTTTGTGTGTGTTTGTGGCTGTTTTGTCTCTGATAAAACAAGCATCCATGCTGTTATTTTATAAAGATTTTATATCTCTTTGTATTTTCGTCTGCTCGTCATAGCTTATTATTATTCAGTTCATGTTATTCATGAACTGAATAATAATAATTATTCAGTATCTGTTTCTGTAATAATTTTGGGTCTGTCCTGTGTTGTTTTGTCTAAACAAAACATGTGATAATAAATAAATAAATAAATAATCATTGATTGATTGATTGATAAATGTGATCTTTTTCGTCTCTTATGTGTAACCTCTTCATAAATGTGCATCAGTCTGTTGTTGATGTGTATCTTTTTCTGTAATTATTTAGTGTCTTTTAATGGTTGCTTCTGTCTTTTATAGTTTTTAACATCCTTTTTTGATTTATTTTTTGCATTTTTCTCTGTAATTAAAATTCCTTTATCTTATGTTTTTTTCGTGTCTGATTGAATATTTTTCTGCAACTGCCATTCTGTGGATATTCTATGTGGTTGTTTTTGGTGTGTTTCAGTGACACTGAGGGTGAAGAAGAACCCTCAGGCTGGACTTAAAAGTTTCACGCTGGAGATGGACTGGTGCTGTCTGACTCTGAACCAGAGCTTCCCTTGGAACTGATAAATCAGAACCACACACCTCTGCACGGATAATAATCAAAATAGCACCGTACAGAACATAAAAGTGTCAACCTGTTTAAAACTTTACCTCATGCTACAAATAAGCACTAATCTTTACTAACTGTCTGTTTGGGTTTTACTATGTTTTATAAAAATCTTACTGTATGAAGGGGGAAAAAACTTGAGAAATTCAAATCTTGCAATGTATTCTAATTATTAAAAATGTTAAAAGACTAATTATGACCAGCTAGAAAACAGGCCCTACTTTTAACGCAGCTCTGTGACGTTGCAACAGGAGAGAACATGTCCAGTTTTCTCACATCTATTAACTTATTGGACACAACAATGTTTTAATCCATGTCTTTATATCATTTCCGTCATAGCGCTCACCTCTATCTGGGAGGGGTCCACTCCTTGTGGCAGCTCACTGGGAGATTTGTTGACCAGGAGTTCTGGGTTTAGAAACATCCCAGAACCTCCAGTAGATGGGGACACAGCTCCATCAACCTGGGATGATGGAGTGAAGCTAGAGGAGGGGGACGGGTTCATGGATGGAGATGACAGGGTAGATGGTCCAGTGGGAGTAGACGGTCTGGGGGATGAATCATTTCCATGGACCCTGTAAGCAGAAGGGGAGCTCACGGGACTTCCTGGAACTCCACCAGCACCAACAGGACTCTTATTGAGATGACAGTTTTCGAGATCCTACAGATTTGAGACATGATGATTGTGAAATCATATTTTTGGAAGATTTGCGCTTGACATTTGTATTAAAAAATCTGATTATTATTCAACACATTAGAGGCTCCAGAACTTGTGATATTACAACCATAAGTTTAGTATATTAATTTCAATCAATCACTTACAACAGTGATCTGTGAGAGAGATGCATCAGTCAGCTTTTTTTTCATCTCCTCATAGGAGTTGCCTCCCTGTTGAGTAGATCAAGTGAGCCAAGACTGAAAATTGTTAGATTAGCATGCAGGGTTGTTTTCATATTCAGAGAATCAATAAAAGGTTCCACATTTCTGTAAGTTCTTCCTGAGATGATTAGTTTGAGCAAGATTGGAGAGTGTTTATGTCATATTTGTGTTTCTTGGTAAGCTTCAATCATGCTGCATTATGGATTAAAAGCAGTCAAATGCTTCTCACTGCGATCACAGAGGGCTGCAACAAACTCACGCTCCACTTATGAGGATCCCACGCGTTGAACCACCCGGTGAACGTGGGTGGTTCGTTACCCTGTTTGACAAAGATGATGGGTGTGTCGGGGTCTCGGCCCGCCGGGTGTGTCCTCAGGTATTCTTGGGCACAGTTCCACGCTTCCTTGGTCTCATATGGGTTTGCTAAGTTTCCAACCCACAAGAAGATCTGAGGTGATGAAAAAAAGAGATGAATATGTTACAATTAAACATAAATTGTATTTTACTGTCCATCAAAGCTGGAAGTGAAAAATAAGGAATATGCAGACTTCAGCACAGTTTTGAAGTAGGTAGATTTTATGCATTTATTTCCATTCTATTCGCTTTAATTCTTCACTATTATCCTTTATTTTAGACGGACTCCATATATATATATATATATATATATATATATGTATATACCTGTATATACATATATATAATTTTTTTAATATAAAGCTCAAGGTAAACTTTTCAAACACGATGCACTGTTGATTTTAGTCACTCTGTCCTTAATCATTTACTGTGTGAAGATAAAAAAAAATGTATTGTTAGATATACAGAGATTTATTTTTTTATTTTTTAAACAGGTAGGTTTGGATTAAAATCAGATCCTCATCCATCTATAGCTTTTATTTTTCATTTAAAACTTTGACCTCTCACCTCCTCCCAGGTGTCCAGCAGCATGACATCTTCCTCATCCAGGTCACTCTGGACTAAGTCTTCAACCTCCGTCATCTTAAACTGACCAGTCTGATTGGAACATTCAAAGAGGCGGGGACTGTGAGGAGGCTCCTCCCTCTGCATTCTGAAACAACACAGAGGTCGATGACATCACTACTGTATGATGGGCTCTGCTATGGAGGGTTGGTGGAGTATACACTAAAATTATTTGATGAATACCACTGCCCAGCAGTGAGTGACTAGTGAATTCTGTTCTTTCATGTTTCATGGGCGGAACGACAAATAAAAATATTGAATCTTGCAGTACAGTGCAAAACAGCCGTGTCAGCACAATGATGTTTAAAGAAAAGTCTGATTCAAAGATGTGTTCACCTCTTGTCACTGGCATAAGGAGCCTTCCCTCCTAAAGATAACCAGAATTCAGCTGGCTCCTGACCCTCCATCACCACCTGCTTGTCTTGCTTGGACAGCACATCAGACATGGCTTTACCCATCACCCTCTCATCTCCGTTGCAACCCTGGAGGACGATCGTGACAGAAACAAATATAAATTCCAAGTTCTGTTCCTTAGAGGGGAGTTCCTGTCACGCCGCTGCAGCTTGTCGTTGCGTCACGAAACAGAGCCCATACCTTTCCGTACCACAGGTGGCATAATTGGTCAGTCTTCAGCAGGAAAACGTCATTTGAGTTCAGAGAAGAGGCCCTCGCCAGAACTTCAGTGGCCTTGGTGTTAAGTTCGCTCGTCCCTCTCACCTGGAAGAGCCTGGCACCTCCATCAGGGTGGACCCCGCCAGCTCGGCCTGTACCACCCTGATGGCAAACACACACACCCCCATGAAATATTCATCTGGAGATTTGTGCACACACAAGATAAGCTTTTCTGTGTTATTTACTTTAGAGATTTTTTGAATTGAATACCTTAGATACTCTAAGTTAAACATCAAATGATTAATTAAAGTTTGTTTTTAAACAATGGAAATCTGACTCATAAAATTATTTCATGGAAAATAGCCAGTTTAAATAAGATTAGCCCAACCTTTGTGTAAATGATGTTTTTAGAAATGATTAGACCTTTTTTAGACATTGGTTATTTGTATTAAATATTAGGTTGTATTAAGCTAAATAAGTCTGTTAGTAAGTCCTCACATGGTTTAAAATTGCTCAACTATACTACTACTGTCTCAATAGTCATTGTTAAGGTCTCCTCCTCGATGGCACCTTTGACCTGTGGTATTACCCAGGGCTCCACCTGTGGCCCCTTACTCTTTACTAGACACATGCTAACACTAAGTCATATCATAAACAGGTTCAGTCAAGTGGCACACATTTGTCAAGAAATATTGACTCAAAATTTGTTCAACCAAGTATTTGAGCAGGACATTAAAGGTAAATATTATATATTTGTACAGTAAAAGTCACTCTAGACTTTTATTAAAAAACAAAAACAAAACAAGGTATGGATCTATTTTCCATTTAAGCATTTGCAGTTAAGACGCATACAGTCTTCAGTGTGACAAACCGCACCTCAAAGATAATGAGTTTGCCTTTGAAAATGGCCAGGAAGTGGCGAGGCTCCTTTCCCATGACCACCCTGACCTGAACCGGGGATCCATTGTACGTATTGTCAACGTTTACAGCCTGGTAGGCGCAAGCTGTGATCTCATCTTGAGTGGCGTGACGGCCCTGGTGTAAGAAGGACATGAATGTTATGGAGTGTAGCGTGTTTAATTCCCTGAGCCAGAAGGAGAGCTAAAACAAGGGGAACGTTCCATCTATGACATCACTGACCTGCCACATGTAGAGGATGTACTGCTGCTGACTGGATCTCTGATAGGTGTAGAGAACCAGGTAGCAGTCTCCTCCGTAAAACTGTCCATAAGTACTTGGATTTACTTCCGCCAGCTCCACGTTCTCTATACGCCACACCTGATGTTAGACAAATATGACCAAGGTTCGTGATTTTCCCCTTAGCGACAGAAACATAAACACTCTCCTTGAAGTTAAAATGTTGTATTTGTGTCCTCACCTTAACTTCTCCAGAGGCGTCATCCACCATCCGGTGCTGCGCTGCCAGTTCAGGACGAGCGTGGAGCTCCATCACGTCAAACTTCACTTGTTCAACCTTTGCTGCATGGACATCCAAAGTATTACAGATAAATAATCTCTGAACTCATTCATATTAAATATATGATGAAAAACATATGATCTTATCATGAAATGATAAATTGCCTACATTCAATTTGAAAAGATGTGCCCTTTATTTTACACATAGCAGTGAACTGCTGCTACTCTCCAAAAAGAAATGAATCTACTAATTATCACTTATTATTCATTCAAATATGTTTTTATGTTGTTTGTACAATTTAAGTTTTCACACACAAACTAAATGATTGTTTTAATAAAAATGTTCCACATTATAATTTTCAAATCAAGATCCAAATTAGCCTAAATATTTCTTCATGTTAGGTTATGGAAGGTTTTGTGCTTCAATAATAAACATTCTGATCTTTTTTTATTTTTCTGACAGGGCACCTTTCTGCTTCCGTAAACTGCTTTATATATAGTTTTAAACTATAAAAAACTATAAGTTAAATAAATTTAACTTAAATAGACCTTCAATTTAGTCATTATGTTGTCACGGATTTAACCAAAAAACAAATAAACTTTGGACTCTTTTATTCTATATGTAGTGATCGTGACACTATTCAGAAATAAGTGTAAAATTGTATTACTGATTTAGAACCTTTATTATCACAGCTTTCTGACTGATATGATTAAAGGTGAGGTAGCAGTTACCTATCTTTCCAAGTGTGTGGGTGGAACCAAGACCCTGAGTTTGACCTTTATCTCTCCACGACCTGAACAAGTGTTTGAACATTGCGGACTCTCCTCCCTCACTCATCACCGCCACACTGGTGCCGGACGGGTAGTTCTTGGCTTTGATGTAACCCTGGTTGAAAAGATGGGTCAGCTAAGAGCATCTCCGAATAGGGATAGTTATTAAAGATTTATTAGACAAACTCACCATTGCTCTGTTGAGAGCTTCTCGCCGTTCCTCCTTCGAGGCCTGTTTGCCTTTCCACACCATCACACTGGAACCCCTCTGGTCCAGGATGTAACAGTCCTTCCAGAGAGAGAGAACAGTCATCAGCACATCAGATCCTATTTCCTTCATTGAGGAACATGTTTAGGGGTTAAAGATCAGTTACGGTCGAGTGCAGCAGGTCTTGTGTCAGAGGCTGCGTGGCTACTTCTTGAATCACTAGGTTCCCATCATTTTCAAAGACGCTGAGAAGGAAACATTGTGATTTGATTTAATATTAAAATAGTCCTAAAAAGTAGGTTGAAATGGTTCAACAGATCAGGATGAAGCCTTACTGGTAGAGTCTGACATTGGTGTTCTGCACCTGGTCGGGTTTGTCATCAGGGATGGCCTCCTTCAGCGGTTCGTTCCTCTGGCCCAGCACCGCCACCATGGCTTTCATCAGCTCTGGGGAGTCCTGCTCATTTCCCCCTTCAACAACCCCGATCTGAGCGCGACCTCCTCTCTCCCGGTCCCGAATGTCCTGAGCCAACAGGACTGCCTGCAAACAATGGAGGGGTGTGCGGTGCAAACATTAGGATGGAGACTGATTCAATTATCACAGACGGTTTGATTTAGATTGTGATAGAGATACAAAGCTTTTTCTATTAATCTATTATTATTATTATTGTTATTATTATTATTATCATTAATAAATTATTAATAAATTATTTTAAAAAAAAGGTACATTCGATTAGATATTCATGATCACCTTCTTTACCTTTTGCTGTGACCCATACCCATTTCTGATTACTTTGAAAATAATTAAAACAGTAGTATAATAACTGACAGGGCCATTAAGACATATTTATCTTCTCTCTTTATCTATGACACATTTTCTGTCTTCTACTTTTACATGGGTGCATTGTGGGTTTGATGGTGACCAGCAACCATGATCTACCTTTTAAAGAGAATTGTTATTGAATTAGGATGGGTCAAATGCAGAGAGGAAATCTCACAAGGTTGTACTGAGCTAAAGTCGCCCCAGCAGCCTCCAAGACAACCAATACATGTGAAAAATCCTGATTTTCCCATTCATGCAAAGCCTCCTAATTACCCTGTGTAACTGTCATCATCATGTTTTAATTGGGCCATTTCCTGTAAAATCAAGTGTCATGATTCAGTCACTGTCCTTGAAAACCTTGAATTCAGCTTTAAGGAACTTTTTGTTCTCCTTCTTCTCCTCTCCGTCGATTGTGGTTGTTTGGCGGATTCAGATTTTAGATGAAATATTATCACATTCTAAAATTTGGTGATTTTTCATTTATACAGGTAATTTAAATCTTTGTCGCTCACCTTCAGCCATAAAATTCTGCTCACATCTCATATTTTATGGTTTGTTTGTTTTTGTAGCTGTTGTTGATTCTTTTGTGCTTCTCTCAATAAAATCGGAACACTGTGCTGAGTTTTCTGACAGATGAGAGTGGAGGATCACCTTGAGCTTTTCTCTCCTGTTGCTCTGGGGGCCGTTCCACTGCACCATGGCTTTCCCCATATCCATCAGGAATATATCTCCATTGTTGAAGCTCTTCCATGACACCTCCACCTGTTCATGGAGGAGAGTAATTCAATAGTTTTCCTTAATTATTCAAATGAACGGTGTAAGCTCTTATAAAAATGTTGAACAAATGTCGCTGACTCGGGGGAAATATGAATGAGAAAGCAGCCAACACCTGCTTTGACAGCTGTGACAAAAAGCACGCCGTAATTTGCTTAAGGGGAGTGCCAGCACCGATTGCAGCTTGACTGTGTGTAGCCTGTGATTTCTCCAGTGGGAGGTGTCGGACAGGCACCATTACTCCCTGACATGAATCTCTACATTTCACTTTGCATACCTCTGATGCTGTGACATGTTTTCTCCCCTTGACGTGCAACAGTCGCAGCACGTTGTAGACGTTTGTGTCGACGTGGTGAAAACCTGAGGCCACTCCACCCTTCTTGTAGCTGTGGAGAGATCAGTGTACAAATCCAAAGTTCAAGTGTCATAAAACACGGCAGACTGTAGGTGGTTGAAATTCCTGTTCTCATTATTTTGAAATGCTCCTTAATGACATACAGCCGTGAAGCAGAATGTCACAAATTGTCAGCATTCATAGAGGAAATGTGTTTTTTCTTTGCTTAGTGAAATGTGTCATAATGATTACGTAGAGAGGGATTACTGTCGTAGACTGTGTCTTAGGTAGATTAAAGGATAAGGGTGAGTGAGTGTGGGAGGGAGAGAGAATGAGGGAGAGAGAGAGAGAGAGAGAGGGAGATAGAGAGAGAGAGGGAGAAAGAGAGAGAGGGGGAGAGGGAGGGAGGAAGAGGGAAAGAGAGAGGGAGAGAGGGAGAAAAGAGAGAGAGAGAGGGAGGGAGAAAGAGAGAGAGAGGGAGAGAGGGAGAGAGGGAGAAAGAGAGAGGGGGGGAAGAGAGAGGGAGGGAGAAAGAGAGAGAGAGGAAGAGAGGGAGAAACAAAAACACAGAGAGAGAGAGAGAGAGAGAGAGAGATAGAGAGACAGAGAGAGAGAGAGAGAGAGAGAGGGAGATTTTTCACATCTCTTTATTTGGACCACAGCAGAAATATAAACCATACCAATGTCATCAACAGAAGCATAAATATCAACTCTCTCCTTTTGAACGGATTCCTCTAAATCATCATAATACTTGTGATCATTATTCAAACGAGTCTTTATCATTTGGTTCAAACAGATGTTTGCCTCATAGTAAAGTGACTGCTCCAGTTAATGTGTTCTGGAGACATAAATTGCCATTTCGCTTTGAGTTCATAAGTTGACTCTTAACTTTCTTCCTCTCTCTGTATTTACAACCATGAATGAATGTTTGCTTTGTGACAATTTCTCCCAATGAATCAGGAAACTAAAAACACTAAAAACACCTTGCAGACTTTTACAGTCCAAGAAACAATGAAAGATAGTTTCCTCTCTGGGTACAGAATGGACCATTTTTAATATATAATGGAGATAAAAACATTAATAGCCCCTGCAGCGTGTAAAACCCGTCACTCTGCGTCTCCAACTGTTTTGACTAATGGTGGTTTGTACAGTACTCTCCATGCAAGCCTCACATCTGGACCCAGGCCCAGATGTTCCCTCAATGTCGTGACAGCACGATTGTTCAGTTTTTATTGCACAGAACTTTCATAAGAAAAGCCTTTTTTTTCTTGGTGAGTTTAAAAAGGTTTCGAGAGAGAGAGAGAGAGAGAGAGAGAGAGAGAGAGAGAGAGAGAGAGAGAGAGAGAGAGAGAGAGAGAGAGAGAGAAAGAGAGAGAGAGAGAGAGAGGGAGAGAGATCATGTCATTGTCATGCCTTCAACTCACATGAGGCCATTTTTAAAGTAGCTCCTGAACCGTGGTGACTCATTAGCCTGCACCTCCCTGTGCTGGACGGGACTCCCACCTAAGTACTCATCCAGCTGGGTGACGTAGATGGCTGCCGCACCTTGCTCATCCTGAGAGGAGGTGTTTCCTATCCAGTAGTGGATGTCGATGGACCGGCCAGAGCCCTTGTTCTCACTTATCTAGCACAAACAGGCAAAGACTGGATGCTCATACATTTGCACACATAACCATCAAGGGATGCACAATCACATTAGTTTGTTGATGGTGTTGCATCTTGGGAAATCAGCCTGAATTTTACTCACATATAGAACAATGTAGCAGTCTCCCTCAAAGAAGTTACCAAAGCCTTTGACTGGAACAGGCTCCATCTGCATGTCCTAAAGAAGAAAACAAGAAACATTTACAACGTATGAAACCACGCCACACTCTTCTAAAAGTCCACAAACACAGTCATGTGATTTACAATCAATTTGATTGACAGCTGACTTACGTTGATAGTCCATATCTGTAGGCCTGGCTTCCTGCTGACATTTTTAAACGTGTCTTGACTTCCATCATTCATAATTCTGCTTGTCTGAGACAAACAGGTGAGGTTAGAGTCACCTTGATCATTGAGCATGATATGATCTGTGTTAATTTAGGCAATATATAAAGAAGTAAACAAAAAAAACACATTTATTATGTCTCAACTGATTTATTAAATCAAATGAATATCCATTAGGGGAAATATGTGTGAGAAACTTAAAGAGGACACACATTCAATTTAAATCCTCCAAAGCACTTCACCAGAGGAACAGAGCATCGTAGGAGCCTCCTCCTTATCGCTAATCCTCACAAGTTCCCTATCTGTGCAGCGGAAACAGATGTCTCTAACATGACAAGTGAACCATTTCAAAAGATTGAATCTCTGACAGTACTACACCTCTAATCTCCCACTAATGAGTGTCAGCCTGGCGCCATGGCAGCATGTGAGTTCCGTAATCAGGGGCGTTTAAACTGCCTCTTGACTAATAACAGAAACAACAGCACTGATAAGTAAACACCGCATCACCAGCTGAGCCAGGAATATAGGCTTAGTGTTGACCCTCTATGGGAACGGGTTATTCTGTGAATGCATTGACGATATTACTGCCAAATGTAGTTACAGTTTTTCTCCACAGGAATAAGCCATCCGTGATTTATGGCTCATATTCTGCAATTTACCTCACAGTCAAATCTTTGCTCCTGGTGGGGGTTTTATTATGTAGCAGGTAGTGATTGATGGAATAAGTTCTTTAAGTTCAGGTGCGATAAATCAGGTCAGCCGTGCTGCACCAGGATATGAACCACACCTTTTCTTTTTAATACTATCAAAATTCTGGTAGTCAGTTATTCAGATAAAGAGGTGACACATGCAAAGCAATCAGAAAATAAAGGTTGATATCCCGAAAAAATGATTTGGCTTCAGGTTAATGGTGCAAAATCCTACTTTATTTGGCGCATGCTGGGTCTGAGGAGGACAGGTGGACCGACTCATACAGGTATCTCATCACAAATTGTTCATTCTCATTGAAAAGTTGTTGTTCAAATTAGCTTATAGTTAAATTCTTGACTTCAGACAAACAGCAGCCGCGGCAGACAAAAGCACCAGATAGTGAGAAGCAGGGGGGGAGTCAAAAATAGCCATCTCACTCAGCTGGTGGTAATATCTATGCGTATACTGAACCCGCTATTTTAAGCAGTCCAGGTGTGAGTTTTATAAAAGAAAGATAAATAATCATTCACAATGCTTATCGTTCATTTATTATTGCCAGGAAATACTAACATATAATTTGATTATTATGTATCCCTTCCTGCTCTTCTATCATTCAATTTAATTTAATTTAATATCATTTAATTTACCGTTAGAATTGTTTGAAAATAGGTTTAACAAAAAATCAAATGGTAATAATTGTTTTTTAATGTACATATGGTCCCATTCAAATTCATGAAAATGGTGATAACTTCATAAGCTATCTCCCTTCTTATCATCTTTTTACCATATAATATATTTTTTTCATCAGACCACCCTCCACTCCCCATCTGGGCTTCCTGCAATCTGATCCCACTCACGGTAAATGAAAAACTAAAACAAACATTTTATTCAAAAAAGAAGTCTGGAGACCAGCGTTGCTTCAATGAGTCTGACCAGAAAGACTGGTTCCATTTGAATTTACTGGAGGTGTCCATTACATCAGAGGGCTTTGTGAACGCTGTCTTTCAATCAGCTGATATTTTCATTCCTTTTTTTTTAACTGGATTTAGAACCTTCACATCTACTAACATAACAGAAAATTCCCCACGTGGAACAAAAAAATATTCACAAAATTAAATAGATAAATAAAACAATAAATTGCTTCCGAAAATGAGATACAGAAAATCATTTTTTTTAAAAAGTGAATAATTCCTCTTTGAATAGATCCCCGTAAAGTTTGACTATTTTGTTACTTTTTGTTTATGACAATAAGCGCTAGGGTGTTAAAACATTCTTTAAATTCACACAGAACACCAATCAGCTGATCCCCATTTAACATGAAAACACGGAGGTATGACATCATCTCATTAAAATCTCTTTACAACTATTTATGATGTTCTTTGCCAACTGCATTGATTATTTATGTCTCCATGATGAAAGTCTGTGAAATGCATCTTACCTTGTTTTGTGTCTGGTGGAGTGATCGCCTGGCCGGCTCCTGCAAATTGTGGAGTTAGATGAGTGATACTGGCTTTTCCTCATGTGTGTGCACACTGGGGTGTGTGGTGGAGGGCGTTAGGTGTATTTGTGTCCACACCCTCATTTGAACACAACTACAATTTCCTGTCTGGATATTTACAGTACAAAGACCTAAAATACTCCTCTTAGATTACCTCCAAGCCCCCTCCAAAAACCATATTTTGATGTGGAGTTTCGGCTTTGTTTTAGGCACTTTTTCTTTTTTTAAAAGTGAGGACTCTAGTCGCTCTTGAGGTTGTGATTGTGCTTCAGGAGCCAGTTGGAGTTCTGTGAAGGGTCATTGGTTCATCAATTGGAAATAAGGAGCACTGAGTGGTATTGGAAAGGAATGAAATGCTTTCTGTGGCGAAAGCTCTCATGCTGCTCTGCTCTCGTTGAGGGGGTCAATACTGGAGGAGGAACACTTGACATTATGAAGGTTTACAGCTCCGGGCTCTGACGAGGCACCGGCTGCTTTGTAATTACATTTCATAAACGTGGACGCATTAACAAGCTGTATCCAAAGTGATTTGTAAGGCTCAGTGTGCAGACTGTGGTCGCCGATCCTTAGTCAAACACTGGATTGTAGGTAAAGATATAAAAGAAGGAAGGTTGCTTCTACCACAAGGGATCAAACTCAACGCTCGATTATGGAGTGAAAGAATCATGGACTCGGCTCCCTGGTGAAGTTTCCTGCTTAGGGGTATATCTTTGTTTTACACAGTTCATACTATCCCTGCCACCATCTGAAAATCTGATTATTATGCAACTAACCTGGTTTCCTATTTAACCCTCTACTTCTATCCAAAGGCATAAGTTTCTCTTACCTTTGACACCGTCTTTTCACGTTTGGATTCAATCCTGGACTCCATCAGGACAATATGATCATTTCACCTTCCTGGTGAACTTCAGTCCCGACATATCAGAGGGACAAGTGGAGAAATAAGAGGAAAAAAAACACCAGAAGAGCTCTTCAGCCTTAAACAATAGGCTCTGTAATGCCTAATCCACTGCTGCAGTTGAAGTGGCTGCTATGTAAGCGGAAGCTAAAAGTTCACATCAAGGTGTCACATGAAGTTCTTTGTTGCACATTAACCAGTTTATATCGCCATTATACACCTGCCGAGCATGAAACCCTGCTGATAGCTCAGCATGAGCCTCAGTCTGAGAAGTTAGTCCTGGCCTACATTCCACATATATCCTTAAATATTGTTAAATCCTAGAATAAAACATTATACTTTTGTGCTGCGATTAAGCATCAACTCATCCATTATTTTTTCAGCAGTGAAAAAATAACTGCTGTTATGCTTTTCAACAAGATTACAGGTCAGCAATGCAATTTTGTTTACTTTATAAATTATATAAATGATAAACAGATATGAACTAATGTAAAATAACAAAGAAGACTATAAATTAACTGACAAAATAAAAATAAAAAACTTTTAAATTCCCTTTTTAGTCTGATGGAATTCAGTGACAAACAAGTAAAGTTCATTTTCAGATGAGGATCCCTTAGCAGCTTCCCCCCCCCCCCCTAGATAGTTGTTTTCAACTATCTC
Source organism: Lophius americanus (assembly GCA_037951165.1). Lineage (NCBI taxonomy): Eukaryota > Metazoa > Chordata > Actinopteri > Lophiiformes > Lophiidae > Lophius > Lophius americanus. The sequence goes on along the minus strand of JBBDHG010000011.1, from coordinate 3,774,641 downwards.
GGAAATAAGATATGAACCTCAACGAAACAGTTTAAAATAACAATCAGGGGCTTATTTTTCAAAGCATTTTCTCTTACCACTGTAGGAGAGGATTCAAGTGTAGCACTGAGAGTTCACAGAACCACGGTTTCTGCTTTAGACCCGTTCAAGAAGCTGCTGAGAGAAACCTCTACTGAGGAACTGGTGGGGTTGACCTTGTTGGTATGGATGATGTCATGTTTCATCAAACTGTGATTGTTTGTTCTGTGATTTTGGTGGTTTTGGCTCAGTGAATCTATGATAGAAATAGTTAAGATAAGAGTAGACTACACTAGATATTAAGGCCATGCTGGGGAAACTCACACTCCGTAGAAAACATGAATAGAGCACTAGAAAAAACGGAATATCAATTTAAAATTAAATAGAAATAGAAATAAAAATAAATAATTAAACAGCTAATTGTAACCTCAGTCATCTGACAACTCATTAACAACCAGCAGAAACGTGGGTGGATCCCTCACTAGCGGTCCTAAGACCCTCATGTCTAAGGGAATAGCGTTTTAAAAGCTCCATATCACCAAGTTTTCTAAATTGTTGACACACCGGATCATCTGTGAATTATTCTTAGACTACTCGGAACTAAATTCAACATTAAGAGCTTTTTAAATTAGAAGTCCTAAAGCCACGAGTGACCCACTTTTCTTAGGGGTTACTTCTAAGTCACAAATGTATGTGACTATAATTAGAATATATTTAGTACATGCTATACTTACTAAAATACTGTACTACTATACTTAGTATATTACCAGTTTTCTAAAGATCTGGCTTCAGGCTCAAAATAAGTGAGATTTAAGATTATGACCCATATTGCACATTAATAAAATCTTTCTCAACTGACCCGTTCTCCATGCCACAATCTCAATGTATACCTTCGCTTATGACTATGTAATACTACAAATATATAATAGGAGGGTTTCATTAGAGTTAGGGAATCCGGTAAGTCTCAGCCTGTGGATCAGGAAGTTGATGTCTGCTCTGTGTGTGTCCTCCCAGGACTCACCTTTACTCCCCTCTCTCAACAACCATGAAACGTTCTAGTCTCTACCCATTTGGGTTTTCTCAGGGATATGGCCAACTGTAATACGTTTGTTTTATGGTTAATTGTTTTTAACTAAACACATAATATGATGTTGCAGTCCTTCAATTGGCAGAAATCTCTCTGATAGTCCCTGCCCATCTCTCTGTGTCAGAACCTTCTCCCAGGGCAAGGAAAGAAATCCGTTGGTAGAGAACACTCCCTCTCTCTCTCTCTCTCTCTCTCTCCAACAAACCACACTGTCATCAATCTTTTATTGTGTGTTTGTGTATGTGTGTGTGTGTATGTGTGTATTGCCCTTCATAGGGAGTCAGAGTACGTTTTTACACACATTTTAGACTAGTGTGACTCGAGATTTTGCAAACTCTTTAAGTCAACTTTAAGTGCTTTGACTGAAAAAGGTTTATTTTTTTATCTGCCTTCTTTGTCAGCAGGAATACTGACGTTCCACTGGTCCCATGTTTCATTCATTTTGATGGAAGCCTGCACCGTTCCCATTAAAATTCGGATGCGTTCCATATCATAGATGACTAATTATTTTTACACTTTCATCGTGAAGGATTAATTCTGAATGACTGGCCCCTCCCCCCTGGCTTCAGAGAGCAACAGTGGTGGAGCCACCTATACAGTAAATGGAGAGAGTAGAGCAACAAAGTAGAGCGTTAAAAACATATTTTCTGATTGTATCATGGTAGTAATGCACAAGTTAACGTTGCCACACCTCCACACAACCCCACATGAAGTTGCTTCATAGCTGGACTTTGTGGGAATTCCAATGAAGCCCATATCAAGCACACAGCTGCAGCTCTTGACCCCCCCACAGTCAGGAAGACAGGAGCGATTCTGCATAATTCTAATACACCTGCAAACATAATGAGACATGTAGGGCTTCCAGATTAGCATATCATAGCTATATGCCCTCATATTCCCCTTTCACGTCATACATAGTCATTAGATTGGTGTTAAAAACATTATAGCAGCTTTAATGTTTTTTTTAAGACATTACACCATGGTACAAACTGACAGTGTGCAAACCTGCAACTTTAATAATGTCATACAGTACGATTTCAACAGCAGTCTTTACAATGCACCCAACCCACATCTGCCCAATAAATAGAATTTCATTTAATCTAAGCTAATTCTTATAATTTCCTTTAAGGATTATTAACATTTACATGTCATGACAAACATTTGTTCTTTTTTTAATAATAGAGGGCTTTAATTAATTTACAGTGAAATCAAGTCAATCAGCCACATATCACATTGAATTGCAAAGAATTTGGGAATAATAACAGTTTAATGTTATTGAACAAAAAAAAGGTCTAGGCTAGGCTTGATAAATTTGTTGAAAGGAATCGTCTCAGATTAAGTGGCAATTACCAAAGACTCATTCCCAACTCTCTGTAAATAATTGATATACTTTTAGGATTTTAAAGTAAATATCTAACATAAAAATGTGCACCCAATAACCCGATACAACAGAATCAGCACAGTAATGAAGGCACTTCATTCTGTAAGAGAGGAAAAATCACAGTTTGTTTGACTTAAAGATCAGACGGAGGGAAACGGCAGCCTGCATAGCACAGCTCACAACAACAAGCTCAACCATTCCTCCATAAAAGAAACCTCTCCTTCTTTCTGTTAAACCGGTTCTGGTAACTAAAATATTACTAGATAGAATCGTAAAACCTCCTCTCTAAGATAGAAAATGTACTCTATGTATGTGTTGCTCTTAGAAACATATAGTATATACAGACTGTAATATAATCATTTGTCAGTGGGAGTCCTGTAAGAAGAGTCCAAGGATGCAGAGATGCAGAGAGTCCATACAGTTGTTGTGTTTTTGGATTATGACTGAAACAACTGCCTGAAGTCATCACATTGGGGGCTGTGATAGGACTCCCAGTGCTGGTTGGAGGGTGGGAGAGGGTGGGCTGCTGGGCCTTGGTAGCGAGGTGAGGCTGAAGCAAGAAAAGCCCGCTGGAGTCTGCTACCTGTTTCTCAGGCTCTGTAACTGACTGTAAACATCTTCCTCCTTACTTAGATCCTCAAACAGAGGCATCAGGTCGAGCAGCTCCGTGTCCGTCATATCGTCAAACCAGGACTGCACTGGGACCTGAGGAGGAAAGAAAGTGGAAGACAGGGTGAATTCATTTGATCAAAGGAGAGGACTTAAGAGACAGTCGATGTTAAAGCGAGGTGAGGAGATGGTGCGAGGCTTGTGTAAATAATTAATTCGGGGAAGTGGATCAAAGGCGGGAAGAGTGGCAGCAGCTCCGCTGAGAAACTTCCCCACAGAGGGAGGAAGCCCATAAAACAGGCAACGCTGCCGATGGCAAAACTCTCGTTCTAAAGCAGTAACGCAGATTGAAACTGGCAGTGTCTCGCAGATACAATTATTTACCCTCATAATTAACATTTCGGCCAAATCGTTACTTTGTCCACCCCTGCCAAGGAGACCAAGAGACCGGTTCCATTTGTTGGTTTGTTTATCTGCTGGATTGCAAAAAAAAAAAGCTTCATTGATTTCCATGAAAGTCAGAGGTTAGGTTTGGGCTCATAGCAAGAAAGAACCAGTACAATTTTGCATAGATCTGGATAAAATTGGGGATTCAGAATGTTTTTTTAAACATTGCAAAGAGTTTTTCTTTTAACATTTATGAAAATAAAGGCTTGAATACCCGATGGATTGTCAGGGATTTGGCGATCCATTTTTGCACTATTTGCATACAAATAGTGCAAAATGTGCAAAACTGTGCAGGCTTGGTAGAGGGTTGTGCTCTCGGTGTTCTCTCGTCAGTCACGTTTTTCTGGGATCTAAAGCTGTATCATACCACGTAAATCTCACTGCAGCCCACATTCATGCATGAAGACCTGGGACTTCCTGCTAACTGCAGATCACGGGACTAAACGAAGAGAGAGTTTTATATCTAAGCGTGATCATTTGTGAATGTTTCTCATCCTCTGATTTCATAATGACGGTTGCTCATCAAAAGGCGGAGAAGTGACTCACTGCATTCTCAGGGTGGAAGATGTAGGAGGCAGGCGAGTTGTCTATGATGATGACCTGACTGAGCTCTCGGCCCAGCCGGCTCAGGTCTTTGACATAATTTCCTCTGTGGAAAACACAGGATTCCCTGAAGAGCCGGGTACGAAACACCCCCCACTGGTCCAGCAGGTCTGCCACAGGGTCAGCATACTGATGGGGCGGATAAGAGGAAGCGGTTGGTTAACCAGTGAAGAAACATGGATGTTACCATCATCTTATTTCTGTAAGGTGAGCAAACCTTGGCTAAGCTCGCTGTGAAGAGGACACATTCGTAGAGATCGCCCATCTTCTGGAGGAATTCATCCACATGTGGCCTCTTCAGGACGTACACCTGAAGTAAAGGCACAAAAGAAAGTGTTCCAGTTAGCCTTTAATAAAAAAAAACAATCCTTGTCAGCTCTTATGAAAAGTCTGGACCTCATGAGGATTTTTGCTGCATTTCCATCCACTGATCAGACCCCGACTTGTGTCCGAGTATCACACTCCTCCACGGATCCTGATAATCATTCATTCTAACGCTTTTATATTTGAATTTATGGACTTCAGCAGAACCTGTTGTCAAATTGAATCAGTCACTCCGTCATGGATGTTTATGCTCTTACCCTTGTCTGTTAAAGACAGAATGTTGAATTAAATGGAAAAAATAATGTGTAGTAAATAAAATCTAGTAAATGAGTAAATAATATTATTCAAAATGTTTTATATAGTTACTTTATTTAACCTTTATTCAACCAGTAAATATCCCGCTGAGATCAGGGAATCGTTTTTTGCGAGAGTGACCGGGCCAAGAAGGCAGCAGCACACGTCATGATTTAAACCCTAAAACAACAAAATGTACAAGTACAATAAACATGGACACAGGTAGTAATAACTAAAAAAACACAATAATAAATAATCTCACGTACCCCTTGTTCCCTTAGGTACTTTCAGATACAATGATTCAGACAATGATCCTGCAAGGTTAGAATTATTCACCATGTTTAACATTCAAGGCTGCATTTATTTCGACCATTCACAGCAAATACATCGCTGTGAGGTCACGTTTTTATTTCTTCTTCTTTTCATCCTCTTCAGAGGGTCTCTGCTGGTTAGCTGCTGCCCCCAAGTACAAGTAATCAAGCATAGGCCAAAAGAGATACAGAAAGCCTATCCTGGATTACTTGAACCTAGTTTCAGCCACAACATGGCTGCTTCTGCTTCAAACGTGACAGAGCTTTAACAACGAGGCACTGAACAATATGAAGAACAGCATGTCACGCATTTCTTTTTCTCTCACACTCCACATATTTAACATGCTTTATGATGTTTTATTTACCCGCTAACACAGTCAAGTCTCTTCTAAACGGGTCGCAATGGCAAAGACTTTAAGAGAGGACACTTCATTGGGATTTACTTTTTCTTATTTGTGACATAATTGAGATAATAAAGACCAAAGGAAGGACAATTAAACCCCAGTCTCCAAGAGAAAACATCTTGAAGGAATGCACATTACTTTATCCGAGCCCAATTCTGCAGATCAGAGCAAGAGTACCTGATGAATAGTCCCATCAATCTCCACCGGAACAATAAAGTCTGCATTGTTGATGGGCTGCAGAGAGACAAGAAAAAGGAGAGGATTAAAAAATCAACATGTCAATGTGACATTTTCGATCAAATGACGACACGTTAAGAAATAAAGAGAAGTAAAATAATAATAAATCCTTTAAATGGGAAGTATTTAAGGCTGATGTGGTTCCCTCTGCTCCGGCGGTCCGTATCTCAGCGATATAAAAAAATAACAGAAGTGAAACAAGGACGAGAGGGACGCCGCGCTATTTTCAACGTGAATGAATGAGGAAGTGGAGGTGAAGGTGGTGAAAAAGAGAGATGCCAGAGGGGTGATTGGAAGAAAAGACGAGATAATACAGATCAGGATGAAAGGGACTGGAGCGTCATTCGGGGAAAGCAGAGGAACAAACAGTCTACTAATAGATATCATATATCTATCAGTCTAGTTATCATGATTTATTAATCATCACGTTGAGTCTGATGTGAGTCTGCTGTACATTTCAATACAAGACAGCAGGAACTGCAGAAAGTACCAGGAAAAGGGTTGAATTCAAAGATAATTAGCTATATTAGCAACTAAATTACATTAACAGCTATATTAACAGGTATATTCAGCGATCAGCCATAACATTAAAACCACCAACCTCTGCCCTACAGCGAATTTTAAGAAAAGATATTAGTGGAAGTTACTTGTTTTTTACTTTATACGTTACTGCCCTGTACAGCTCCATTAATGTTTATTAAATGTTATTATATTTCTCACATATGTCAAATATGATAACCTCAAGTTAAGCAGAAAGAAGTGGTAGAGTCCTCTTCAGTTCGGTTCCTCTATCTGACACATAAATATAATTCATAAACCCACTCCCAGCCTTAACGACTGGACAGGAAGTGTTAGTCTGATGCCGCTCGCCTTCAGGCAGGAGTGCAGTCCAACACCAACAGAGGGAGTGTTTGCTCTACTAAACACAGATCTCTGACCCTCTACTTGTCACCTGTATCTGGAGAATGACCATTACAGTGGTGACAGTATAGACACAGTTGTGATTACCTCTGTCCCTCAGTTCTACTCTGGTTTATGTTTTCACTCTCCGCTGCACACAGAACATTTGCACTTATTACTTTGCTCCATAATGATGATTGCTCCGGATTTCTGACTGAGTTCTCCTTGACAAGTTCCACCGTAAATGCTGTGACAGAATTCTGTGTTTTCAACCACTTAAGCCTATTTTATTTGTCATTTCAGCAAATGATTTTGTACCTTTTAAAATTAAACAAATGTCATTTACCCGCCGTGAAGCCACTCCTGTACATTGCTGGGTTCTCTTCTGAAAATATACAGTTTGGTACAAAGAAATAAACTCCTATTTCTCTGTGTGAGAGATGCTCATCCTGGCAAGTTCATCTTTTAAAAGACCGTTTGTAAACAGATGATTTCAGAAGCTTTTATTGTTGAAACCTTTGATTTATACACTGTGCATCTTTAATATTTAACACTACGATTAACTCACATTTAAAGCCTTTTAGGACTGCAAGCGAAGATTTTGATTATTGACTAACATACTCTTTTTCCAAATGACTGTTCAATTTCATTGTCACTAACTGCTAGAGGTCAAGTTTGCATTTTTGCGTTTGCTTATTTTGTACAAACATCACCCCGTAATCCAAAGAATTCTTCTCAATCATGGAAGACTTTGACCTCTTTGACTTCTGGCCACTGGCAAATTGGTCATTGGACTTTTAATTCTGTTTGAAGGCCCTACTGTGGGCATTTTGTTCAGCATCAGGGCACCGCGGATGATAATATTCGAGACAATAGTCTGTTTGAATAACCGTTTCCACACGACACTGCCGATGCCGTGTGGCCCATAAATCAATGGTTTTCTCTTTAAAGAGGGAGAAGTGGCCAACACAGAGTCGTGACTTTGCCCCATTTAGCACCATTAAGAAGAAGTGAAGTGAGTGGAACCTCATCACCCAAGTCTCAACTCTGTGTGACCTCGATCGTGCTCTTGAACCGACTGAGTGGGCTCAAATCCCTACAACCCGATCCAAGCATCCTGACTTTTTTACCAAAAATGTGATGACGGTTCCTGCCGGAGATTGATGAGCATGATTTTGGAATAAGACATGCAACAATCACAATTGTATTCAACACTTTGGAGTGAATAATAATTGGTTTGAAGAAATATTCTAATTCTATAGAGCATATCCTCTCAGCCATGTCACAACGCACTGGATCTAATCTTAGTGAAGGCGCAGGATTTATCTTTTCCTCTGTAGCATACAGGATAAAGCAAACACTATGTGTTGTGTTATGTAATGTTTCTTTTTTTTACTTTATGTCCATCTGTGCATCTTTCTCCTAGATGTCCCATGTCACTGTTTTTATGCACTTATTCTCCAATGATGACTTCCATATTTTGAAATGAGCTTCCATATTTATTTATTTTTACAAATTTGCTTCTTCACCTTAATTCTAGGAAAAATATATATATCAATATATGATCCTGCAGGCTTCAGACAGATCAGAACACACTTTGCATGTGTTGCTCTGTTTCACCCGCCTCTTGGTTATTTGTCTGAATCCATTTGACATTGCATTCTGATGTCTGAATTAAATGCATTTTGCAACAGTAGTTTCGTTATAAAAAGAAAATCACTATTAGGACATTTCACCGAAATCCATACCACTTTTATTCGAGGGGAACAGCCCATCGTATTGGACGTGCCCATGGATATGGCTGTTGATGTTTGTGCGTGTGGCCCAGAACTGCTGGCATGTGACGTTACATGCTCATCCAGTACAGTGATTTTTTTTTCTGTTGGACTTTCCAGAGAAAACTTGGATTTTAGCCATTTGAAAATGAACAGTAATGGGTTTTTTCTGAAGTTGCTTTAATCAATAGATAGTTTCCTCTTCCTGCTGAATTAAAGTAGAGCAAACACAAAGGCTATTCAGCTTCACCTGAAGCTGTAGGCTCTGCGTCTCTCTCTCGCTTTGAGCTACATTCACAATGGGGACAAAAGGCACATGGTCACATATACAGCACAGCAGACAGACATGTAATAAGATCAGCTGAAGCCAAAGCAGAGTGGTGAGAGAGAACCAGCTTAAATAGGTCACTAAGGCTACGTTCCCACTGCAGGTCTTAATGCTCAATTCCAATTTTTTGCTGAGATACGATTTTTTTTTAAAATAATTAATAATAATAATTTAAATGCAACCGCCGTCAGACTCCAGTGTGAACAGTCTTCGGCCCTGAAGTGACCTGCATGCGCAGAAGAAGACGTGACATCACACGCAGCACGCTGTGTTTACGGAATTAAATATGGATGATACGCATGTCTGCTTGTGTGGATCAACTTTGAAGATTAGATATGTATCCAATTTAGGACCACATAAGAAAGTGGTCTGGGTCTGATTCGAAAAAATCCGATTTGTACTGTTCAGGCTAGCATAAAAAAATCAGATATGGGTCACATGGGCAGAAAAGTCGGATTTTTGCCAATTTTGCCTGCAGTGTGAACGTAGCCTTAGTGTACCAGGTGTTTGTCAGTATGGACATCTTTGACAACTTACATAGAACTTTATGGCGATTCCAGATTTCTCTTAAAACAATGTTCCAGAAGGGATCGCCATGCTGGCAGCGTAGCGCTGAGGAAGGCATTGATCTACCAATGTCGTGCAATTTCAAATATTGCATGATTTTCTCATGAAAACTGCTGGGATGACAGGTGATAGATAACCTTGTCTCTTCTCTAGCTTTATCATCATGTCAAACTTAATTTCTCCATTAATGTACTGTTAATGTTCCTATACGGCTCAGGTGTATTTCAATTTAATGATAAATAGCATTATGTTAGCATGCTAGTATAACTAAAAGGATGAACTGAGTTCACATTATCCCTCCACTAATGAGGGATGATAACACGCATTTTTACATTTTATTATTTATAATATTTATTTTTCATATATATATATATATATATATATATATATATTGGCATGTATACATCTATACACATATATTTTTTTATGTTTTATATTTTTGTTTTCTCCAATTTTATGTGGCATTCAGAGTGGAGAGCCAAAGATTTTTTTGTACGGGGAAACTTGTTTTTTTACTGTGCATATGACAATAAACACTTTAATTTGTAAGGTCTCTCATAATTAATGGACATAATTTGAATCTTACCCTTACAACTAAGCGGTCACAGGTCTACATCATTTCTATGACATGAAACTTATCTTTTTACTTTGAAATATTGTATTAACGTAGTTGGAGCCGTTTCCATGGTTACTACTGGGTGGGGCAGATGGTAACCATAGTAACCTACTTAAAAGAAAGAATAATTTAAACAGACCTGAGGCACATTAGGTCAGAAGAACGGTCTATTGTGTTTATTTAGTTCAAAGTCATTTGGAGATACTTCTGCTAGAGTGTTTAAGTGGAATAACTTTATATTAAATGCTGATGAAATAGATGAAGCACGGCAAACGGTCCTCCTTCTCCTGACCTAAAATGGTGTATAAAAGTCATAATATTCACTTTTACATTCATTTTCCATCACACCATTTTATTCACATTCAAAGCAAAGAACAGCATCTTTGGGATTTATTTTCTGCATAATCCTGTTAATCCTTGAAAGCTGTGGAGTATGAGCATAACAGCTGAACATAGGAGAAGCAAAATAAAGAAAATTACCATGAGGGTCTTTGGAATGAGTGTGTAGTGTGGTTGTATGTGTTACAGAGAGGTAATGTGGTTATAAAATACCTTGAAGGAGCTGTGTACCAGAGTTTCATCCAGGTCGATCACCACACAGTTCTTCCCGAAGTCTGCTATTCGGACCTCTGGGAGGAGGAACCTGGCAGGTGGCTGCAGAGACGATAGGCACAATTTAAAAGAGAGGCTCAGAGAGGAGGCAAAACACAAAAAAAATAAACACGCACACACTTAGGGTGAGACGATAAATAATGTAAAATGTATTGTCTGTAAAGATTTAATTGTAGTATAAGCCTTTTTGTTTATAATATTCTTAATTATCTATTTGATCAAATATTAGAGCAATAATGGAAAGCTCTACATGTTTTCAGCTTCCATTCAAATTTCTTTTGCATTTAGCCCAACAGTCCAAATCCTACAGGGAACAGCAGGTCTTTATGCGGGAGAATCGTGATAGACTATTAATTACTGTAGGAACTCTCAGCTCACATCTCATTAAACATCAAAACTACCTGTAATCTGTTAAATGTATGACTTAAGTGCCCTTTTTTTTGTTTTGTTTGTTTTTTGCTTATATGTGTGTGTTTTTTCACTGCCACATCATGCCTGTAATTGTGCTACCTTTAGGGTCAGATGGGAAAAGAAGAAACACTTGTGTCCTCAGCCATGATGGTCTAGAGTTACAGACAGGCAGGGGGCAGATGGTAAGCCATAGGGGTCCCCCCCCCCAAACACACACACACACACTCACATCCATGTATTCATGAACACACGTGCACAACTTTGTACAGAGGTGAGGAGCAAGGACCCTGTCAAGCATGTGCACATACTTGTGCAGCTACTCAGTATGCCAACCACTTCCTGCTGTATCTGTGTGGGTTTTTTTAGGCCGGGCTCAGAGTATTTATCATGTCTAATCGCTGGACTGCATGCTGATGTATCGTATGTTGGCCTCACTGTGAGCAAGGACATTGAATGACATCCGATCAGGCTGAGATGAATGTGATTTACACGTGCAGGCTGACAAATAAAGAAAGACTGACAGGGACCTTGACATTTTCATGAGTGGCCACAGTAAGCCACAGCTAGGGGGCGCTATCCCAACCTAAAAGCTCAGAACCAAGAGACATACCATAGTATCTTGCATTATATAGCCTAAAACAATAGTCCAAATTGATCAAAATATGAATTACCTTAATATATATATATATAATATTTTTAAAGTGCGTGTAGGTCAGTAAATACTTCTTTATTCTGTCTCAAGTTATCTGAAATGCATTATAATATGTGTTTATTTTAGTCTTCAGTGTCTATAAATCTGTCTACTCGTATGTCTGTGCATCCAAACATGATGATGATTAGTTTTTCTTTGGATACTTGGTGATGGTTTAGAGCGGCAAAGACTCAACATGAATGTTGGGCTTTAGTTATTTCAGTTGTCCTCAGCCGAACCACGCCAGGAAAATTTAAGAGCAGACCGCGCTGCCACATGCATTTCCTGCTATTGAAGGGAGGTGTCTGCTGGGTGGTGGAGTTTAAAGCTTGGCTTCAATCTGGGATGCAGTGAGTGTGAATATCCGTAAATTATATAAAGCCACTGGACCACATAAATTCCAAAATAACTCAATGGATTGCAGTTCCAGCACAAACACAGTAGGAATCAGATAAAACTCTCTTTCTGATGAATCTCTCAGGAAGGAGAGATCCTTGAAACCACCGAACCAACAGTAGACCATTGATCAACTGATGCATGATCACACTGCAAGCCTTCTCCATACAGACAGAAGTCTAATTTAATCAAGTGTGTTAAGGCTTGGCCATTAGCTGAACGATTCAATAAAATTGACATAACCCCTTAATGTCCTGCTCAACAGTTTGGTTGAGCTCATTTTGAGTCACTATTTCTTATGGAAAAATCAGATTGGACCTGTTTATAATACGACTCAATGGGAGCCTGTACTGTATATACTAAAGAGTAAGGGGTCAATGATGGAGCCCTGAGGGACACAGAGGAGGAGGAAGGTGATCATGGCTACCGAGAAAGAGCTATTCTATAAGTACGATTTTTTTTTGTGTGGTATAAAGCAGTTAGGACTTACTAAACACAATTATGTAACTTGAAACAACAAAAAAAGTCTAAAAAGGGTCATCTGTCGTTTTTCTATATAGCTTTCACTTTAAAAGCTGCCTCATCAAATGCTTTTGTCATTCCTGGTCAATTTAGAGCATCTAACAAATTAAATTAATAAACACCTCAAAGAAATAAAATATGGAAAGAACAAATTTTTCCATCTTGGTAAGGACATTCAAGGGTTAATAAAGAAATCTCATGTTTTTCTCCAGTCATTAAAAAAAGCAAACAAACAGTAGTGTCAACATCAACATGCCCTGATATGGAGCACAGCAAGCAAAAGCATGAAGTGACTGTGAGGGTAGGAGATGAAGAAAAATGAGAGGTAATCATACATACACTGGGGATGGGGATGACCTGGACCTGGTCACACTGGAGTAAATAAACACAGAGAGAGAAAAGGAGAAAGAGACTGTGATATAGAAAGGGTAAGAAAAAAAACTGACAAAGCAGCAGAAAAAAGCAAAATAACAGGAGGCAACAAGGAATATTCTGATAAACAAATGCGTGAGGGGGAGAAAAAGAGCGAGAGGGACCCTGAGAGGTAACACATAGCTCACAACGCGATAGACAGTGAATGCAGCGCGCTCAAAAAACAAACAAGGCTTCCATAGTAACAAATATGGCTGGCCAGAAATCCAGCAACAGTACACTCCAGGGACGGATCGTGGCATGAGCCCAGCTTGAAATCCAGCACTATAACAAGGCTTTTTATGGAAAGGTTTACTAGGTTCACTCTAAATCAAGAGGAACTCATTTGTTGAAGAAGGGGTTTGGAGCAGGTGAACGCCGACCACATACATATGGTGTCTGTAAAGCCTCACACACTGCTCTCCTTAATGAGACATTTAACGGTAAACAGGAGTGTGATATTGATATGTTGTTCCATTAATAGCACCGGTGTACCTGCCTTGGCAGCGGAACATTGTGTTTGCTGAGGAGCTCAGGGGTTTTGGTGCCTTTTCCACGGCCAGAACGTTCGCTTCACACATCTCACACTACACTGGTCAAATGTGTGTGTGGAGAGGGGGATGCGTGGGTACCGGGCAATCCATCACAGCGGACACACACAAGGCCCACTTTATGGCGATTCAAGTAGCAGCATGTGTGTGTGCGTGCGTGGTCGTGTGTGTGTGTGTGTGTGTGTGTGTGTGTGTGTGTGTGTGTGTGTGTGTGTGTGTACATGTAAGAGTTTTGCAAGCTTGTGCGAGCATGTGCCAGAAAAAGCCCGTGAATGTGTCTTGTGAGCCGCTCAGCCTGCTCTCTGTTTTGTGTGTTATTTGTGTGTCGGCAGATATCGAAGAATGCAAGATGGGAAGCCAGCCCGTATTTTCAAGCAGTAGATGGTAAACAACCTCTGGGTTCAGCGGGTTTGAAGCAGCTGGAAAAATTTGCGGAGGGGAGCGCAGCGCCTCGACCTCAGCTCTCAGCAGGAGAAGGCAAACCCCTAACAAGCTCTCTGCAGCAAAAACAAACATGTTACTTGGTCTTCTAGCTCTTGAGTCAAATTAGTGTTTCTGTCCTGTATTACCTAGCCCCCCGCCCCCCCAGGGGTTTTTATTTTTTTGCTCATGCGGATGCAATTTGACTCTGGCAAAGTACGACGTGAGAGAAAAGTAAGCTTCACCTTTGGAGGACTGCCATTCTCCTCTGGCGGCGGGGCTAGCGAAAGTGTCTTGTTGTTGGCGGGCGGCGGCTCCACGTGGTACTCATTGTAGTTGCGGAAGCAGCAGAAGAAGGGGCTGAAAATGCTCCGGCTGCGGTGCTTCTTTAGGCTGCTGTTGGACTGGGAGACTGAAAGAGATAATGAGAGAGGGGAAGAGAGCAAAGTTAAGACCAAGGCTTCGCATCCAAGTCTTCGGGTCTTTCCTGAAATGAGTTCTGTGTTAATAATGTCATAATTTATCCACTGAAAAGAAAATTCAAAATGGAGTAGCAACAAGTTCTGTTCTGTCCATACTACACCGATTAGCCATAACATTATAACCACGGACAGGTGAAGCCAGAATATGATTGATAACGTTGTTGCGATGGCATCTTTCAGTGGGTGGGATACAAAAGACACTAAGGGAACATTTTGTCTATGAAGGCAATGTGTTGGAATAATAATAAGGATCCTAACTTTATTTACAACGTTGTAATACACAGTACAAACCTACAGGAAAGGATCTGAGTGCCAAAATGAGAGGGTCAGAACATCTCCAAATTACAAATGTTTTGGGGTTTCTCCTGGTCTGCGATGGATAATACCTACCAAAGAGGTCTAACTGCTGAACTGGTAACAGGGTCATGGTCATGATGAGCAAGGCTCATTGATCCTGTATGTTCTGACTCCAGCTGTGACTTTTTCAGTAATTGTGCTTGAGTGCCTCTTGTTCTCACATCAATGAGTCCTGGGCACCCTTGACCAGGTTGTAGGTTCACCAGTTGTCCCCCCCTTGAACCACATTTGCAGATAATAACCACTACAGATCATACAGGAACACCCAATAATACCAACAGTTGCAGAGATGTCTTGACCAAGTTGTCTACCCATTACAATTTGTCCCTTGTTAAAGCTGATCAGATCCTTAAGCCTGCACATTTTACCTGGTTCTAACACACAAACTTCAAGAAAACAAATGTTGACTTAAGATTAAACATTAATATATATTAGGTGGGATAATATACAGTATCCCACCTAAGAGATGCCGTTGTAACAAGATAATACATATTGTTCTGATGGTTCTG
Source organism: Lophius americanus (assembly GCA_037951165.1). Classification (NCBI taxonomy): domain Eukaryota; kingdom Metazoa; phylum Chordata; class Actinopteri; order Lophiiformes; family Lophiidae; genus Lophius; species Lophius americanus. The sequence goes on along the minus strand of JBBDHG010000011.1, from coordinate 3,759,378 downwards.
TGGTTTTAATGTTATGGCTGATTGCTGCATAATGTAAGCTGTAATTAAAACATGTAGTTTATGTAGTTTATTGAGAATCCTGAAGTGTATTTTTTCAGTCTTGCTTGTATAACTAATATAACATTTCAGGAGGTTTATAAAAGTTGGATTATTGAAGGATTGTATTTTGAAAATACTTCCATTGTATATAAAAACTATATCATTCAGGTTATAAAGTAACATATTAATAAAAAGGCAAATATCTCAATGTATTTTGAGTTTGAATTAAGTGATGGTTCAGTACTTCCCCCGGTTAAGAATAGGAGTCATATGAAAGTGATTTTGAAGCATCCTCTGAGAGGATGAGGCAGAGGTGATGCTCAGAGCTGAAGACACTCAGTCTTGCATGCCCACTGCAATATTGTGACAAACGCCCCTGAGGTGCATGTTATAAAACAGAGTGAGATATCAATCCATGCAAAAGGGAGCACTGGGGACAAAAATAGCCATCGTCACAGTGCCCTCCGGGACAGCAGTCCAGTTAATTAACATTAAGAAACAAAGAGGACAAAGATAGATTCTGTACGAGAGAGACGGAGAGAGAGAGAGAAAGAGAGAGAGAGAGAAAGAGAGAGAGAGAGGGAGAGAGGGAGAGAGAGAGAGAGGGAGAGAGAGGGAGAGAGAGAGAGAGAGGGAGAGAGAGAGAGAGGGAGAGAGAGGGAGGGAGGGAGAGAGAGAGAGAGGGAGAGAGAGGGAGGGAGGGAGGGAGGGAGGGAGGAAGGAAAGACTGTCTATATTCAGCAAATTACACAATCCATTTTTAGTATTCATCTATTTTTGACAGTAATACAACTCGAGACTCATAAAGAAAGACTCAGGGTAGATCAGGGGCCGAGTGCTGCAGAGCTCCGGGGATAAGCGCCCACATAGGGTCCCTGGTTACATCATTCCCTCTTGATTGTCTCCGAAGCCCGTGGTCTACCTTTAGACTGATGGAGAAACAAGTGGGCCCAAATGGTCTGTAGGTCTGCATAAAAATTCCATCGTGTATTATGATTGTAATATCTCCAGTCAGTGAGGGTGTGTGGATAAAATAGGAAACTGGGCAGCTCTGTGTGGCACAGAGGCGATGTAGTATGACAGGGCAATTACCAGGAGTTGTTCCTGAAGTAGAAATGTTACCACTTTAATTACTTAGAGAAAATCTTTCAGGAAAGGAAATCTCAAATCCGTCCAGGATTTATCCACGGGCGTATTTCAGGTAATCCGAATTTTAATGTCTTGGCTTGTCCAAGACGTTGTCCTGCTGTCCCGTAAACGTGTAAAGGGAACCGTGTGAAACAGGCAGCCAAGTTATTCATGCACACTGAGGCTATTTTCAGCTGGACAAGGGCTATACATGAGTTTCTCCGACAGTATCTGAAAACATGTGGGCAGTTCTCTGTGTCTTTGTAGTCCAAAGCTCGCTGTGGATCTTCCCCCATCGATGTTCCTGAGCAGCAACCCTCAAGTAAACAAAGAAGGCCATAAGGTCAGAACAGGAAGGCAACTTTCACGTTTTTATAACCTTTGTGGTGATTCAAGAATATTCTGCCCACGCGACTTGATATTCTCACTGCAGCTACAGAAGACTGAAAAAAGACCTTTAATTAAAAATGAACACTTAATCTGAAGTATTTTGGGTGTTTTTTTTTGCTGGCATAAAAAATGATACTTCATTTAACTGAAGATATGCACTTTGCTTCATGACCATTAGCATTTAAGCTGTTTCTTTTGTTCTGTTTGTTTGTTTTTAATAGAAATATGTCGTTTATGCTGCGGGTTTATGATTAGAATCACATTAGTGTTTAGTTTATTGTGTTAATGTTTCTCATAGACGTGTGTCTCGAGTATAGAGGATGGATCAGGACAGACTGGCTGGTCTCTAATAAGAAAGATGGTGGTTTGATCATGCAGTCCCAATTTTAAGAATGTAATTGTGACATTTATATAACAAATTTAAATCAAATCCAAACAAAACATACTGAATTGGTGCAACAATTGTAGGTGACTTTCTTCCACACCTGGGAGTTTGAGTTGGATTAGAAACTGGGCTTTCAGAAACTTTTCATTTTTACAGATTTAAAGGCTAAACTCATTTCCTGCTATACAAGCGTCTAATTAGAGGACAGGAAAACAACACGCACTTAAACTATTACCCTAATCAGCATTCATTAATAAAGCCTGCTCACCAACAACATATGCAAAGATGTAAAACACTAACACACAAACACACACAAACGGACAGAGAGGGGCTTTCTGTTATACGTTCAGCAGACCTCTCTCTGTTGTGTGTTAAAAATAATGTCCAGGTTGCGGATAAACTCTGAGGTCCTGGGTTCTTGTCCGTCACCTCTCGCCAAACGCGCATGTGTTTGATCGTGTGCATGTAACTTAACTCAGACGGGTCGCATGCTGACGCTGTGAGCTAAGAGGATATAGTTCATATTTTGGCTTAAAAAGCACAAAAACAACAATTTTGGATCCCATTTTGATGAGAATTTGAGGGAATTGTTCCTTTAAGACACAGGGACTTCTAGTAAATGTTCTCACAGTAACGCTCACTCTATTTAATGAATGAACGGCCACAGATTGTACACAATTATGAACTGAGTTCATATAGCTTCATTGAAAAGAAGGATAAAAGTGACACTTGAAATTACAGAAGAAGAGAAGAATAGAAAGGTTAAGCTTTACAGCTGGCTGCTGTGGGCGGGAGAAACGTGTGACCGTAGTGACCGACTAAAACTGCAGACTTGATGCCTTATAAGAAAATGTCCCCCGTTATCGATAACTTCAAATTTAGCGGCTCATTTAAAAAAAACGTGGAACGCAAAGCGGTTTCAAACCTACTAATTAGGCAACAGTATTATTATCTATGAATCAAAAATGTAGTTGAGACTAATAAGCCCTTTATTAGAAAATAATACCAAAATCATATTTAAATCTGTAAAAGTTCAATCCTGTCCCGCGGCCTTTACATTTTTTAGTGTTTCAAGCTCCAAAACCAAACTAGGATTCAAAGACAGAGCGACAAGAGACCTTTTAACACACTATGCTTCCATTTTGAAAGGACCTCCTTCACTTTCCCTAAAGTTGGCCTCAACGCTGATGTCATTCTCCCTCCATTTTGAGACCTCGACATTTTCCCGCCCTGGCTTCTTCCCTTAAAAAAAAAAAAAAAATCCCCCCCGAAAGAAATCAGGTGGAAGTACGTGAGAGACGGAGAGAAAGGAGGGGAAGCTTGGAATGGGCGAAAAGGGTGTATAATGGGTGGGAAGAGTTACTCTGGCGAGGGAGCCTATACTTGGGTCTGGTTCTTACTCCACCCCCTCCTACAGCACCACCCTGCACAAACAGAGCTTTCCTTTCTCCCTTTGACACAAACAACATAGCTGAGAGCTGAGAAACTGCCGCTAGAGGCCGAGCAAACACACTCTCATGCAGCATATGTTCACATGTTTAGGCAGGGCGCCACGTGCACGGCGGTCAACCAGCAGCATACTTCACAGACTGACGAAGTGAAGCACGCAGAAAACTTTTTTCGTCGATGCCCTTGCTTGGGAATGTGACTGGAGTCAAGCTGCTTTGTATAGCAACACCGCCATCATTATCCCTGAGGATAACAGTAAATGATTCAACTGATCTGAACAAACAGAGCATCAAATTCCAGTCAGTAAAACGGTCCAATGGGCCAGTCAGATTAGCTGACAGTCTGTGGTTCTGTTAGGGATACACCTGACTGAAATCTATGAAAAGGGTGGAGCATGTAGATGGTTTTCTCCTACAAAATCTCCCTGGTGAGAGTGATATAATAGACTGGAGCTGAGGGCTCTTCAGAGCAGGTGCGTATTATTTACCCACAACACCCTTCATTCGATCAGCAGGCGACGCTCCTCATGAGCTTTAGGTAGCAGTGAGACCCTAGAAGACTCTGTAGTTATTCAGAGTCCGCCGAGCCAGGCACTCTGTCAAATGTTCAAGCGCAACCACTCACAGGGCCGGAAGAGGGAGAAAATGCAGGAAATTCCCAGCATTCCTGACAGGAAAAGATAATCACTCCGTGACCCACAGCATGGAATGATGCCAAGCTCCAGGAGGGGAAATGATCCCTGGCTTAGCTGGAGATCTTAGTGGGGGCCCCCAGTAGTGTAGCTTTAAAAGCACATTAATTAAATGAGCAGTCAAAACACAAGATGCATATGTTTAATATAAGTCTGTGGGTTTGAGTCCTGCTGCTGGATCCCAGAGGTTTATGTCAGGACATCCATCAGTCTTCAGCCGCATGCTGCTAGGAGCGAGCCGACTGAGGTTAACTCAGGCTGATCATTTCATCCTTTCACCCATCATTTCTCTTTTTTATGAACATTGTTTCTTGATCAGGGAACATTACAACATCAATATGGATTTGTTATAAATAATACATGATCACACTTGTCAACGGTTGAGCCACGTTTAACAAAGAAGACGTTCCCCACCCTGAAACTCTCCAGTTACCATGCAGTGACAAAGTCATGTGATTTTGCATTAATATCTGATCAACCCATAAGAATAAAGAGATTTCTCCTGAATGGGAATATTATGGGAAAATCAAAAAACCAAATCAACTTCATGGAACACTTTTTGGAAATGACTTCTGATACAGTATGTGGCCTCCTGTCACAACGTTATATCATACAAAATATATGATGCATATGACATTTAATGTTTATTGTACATTAATTGATGCTTTGATGAGACAAGCTCATGCTTTGTGTGCCTGTACTCATTTAATTATTCAATTAAGTTAATCAGAGATGTTCTTCTTTTACGCTAAATTCCGGTGTCAAACATTGACCATGACCGATAAAACAGCTAAATACACAAGAATAAAACATATGGGTTGAACTGAAATCATCCTTTAGTTCACCGCTATCAACTGTGCCTGTGCGACAGAGCCTGATGTGCCGTCCAGCAGCGGTTAGTTGCCCAGTCAGGCAGGTAAAGTGTAACTTGGGAGGTAATGAAGGTAACTGTGAGAATGGCCCATGTGAAAGCATTTTAAATAATTCAGATGGAAAACAGGTCGGTTTTAAATGGCGCAGCGGGTACTTCCACTAAAACATCCACTAAAATTAGACAGCCAGGAGTCAGAGAGATTTTCATTCCATCTCTGCTACACAAAACTACTGTCTGACTAAAAAAAGCCTCCATGACAGAAAGAGAACTTGACACTAAAAAACACTAAAAAAAAAATCCAAAAAACAACAACCTTGTCATGGCCTCAGGAAGTGAGCATGATTCTTTTCCTCCTCCCCTCTCTGAGATTTTGAGTGTGGGGTGTTTGCACTGAAATTGGGAGCAGCTGTTTGGGCCTTACATAACATGATGTGAGCTAAAGTACTCCTAGCACCAAAATGAAGAACAGGACTCTGTGCTCCCACATGAACCAATAGGAACTGCACTGTTAGCCTGGAGCCAGGAATCTTGTGTCAGAGGAAGAGTAAGCACCTGAAGATGAAGCTGTTTCTCTCTCTGTCTGGAGCGGGGAACTCCTTTATCCGCACTGGGTCAGCGGAATTACCCTCTGGGAGGCAACCCTGCAATCAACACTGTTCACTGTTCTTCATCTCAGACAATATTCTTTAATTATCTTATTCTTTTTGTTACTGTTTACTCATCATGGCGGTCGCAAAAATGAGCTCGGCACAATTTCCAGAACTATAGGTCAGATTTATTTTTCTTTCCAACAAGAGTTAATTTTTAGGAGAGTGTTGGTCCATTCATAGAGCACTTTGGTTCTGAACTCAAACACCTGGAATATGATAGTCTGTACTGTCATGAAACTCAGTCCAGACTGACTCAATCCTCAGATCTGGTTTTCTTTAGGATCAGTTAAAATAACTTTGGTAATCCCGACATCCATCATCATCATCATCATCATCATCATCATCATCATCATTATCTAAATGTTTCTATACCTGACAACCTGACAGGCCCCCGCCCTTTCATCTTGATTTCCTGGTTCTCCTTCTTGTCACCAGCCCCTCCTATCCCCCAATAGTTGGTGATATTATACCAATTCCTTGGGATTACATCTTCATTATCACCTTAATCGTCCTTCGGGTTAATAATAACTTTTTAATGAAAAATGTTTCATGGATCATTTTCTAATTTTATAGCCACATAGACCCTACTGCGAGGAAGAACTGCATTCAATTTGGGAAAGCTTGGTTTTATATTTCCAACATAAGTTGAACTTTATCACCAAGGGTTTTTGGTGCATAATTTCTCAACCATTGGTCCGATTTAATCCAAAATGTAGTTGAATCGAGTAGAGGAGATCTACAATGTAAATGTCATATTACTCTAGTCGTTCATATTTGACTCACTAGGTGGAGCTTTTTTAAACGAAAAATACTGACATAAGTTCACATTTAATTGAGCAGTTCATTGCTTGTACAATGTAGGAGATTGAGGACTTTTTGGAGATAAAGCCTTGCTGTCAGGGATGACAGTGTGTCCTAGTCAGCAACAATAAACATGCTAACACACGAAAACAAGGATGGTAAATATAATATAAACTATACACCTTTACTTCTTTACTTTGTTTACCAGTAGAAAATATTTTTCCTGTGAGAATTTTAGAATGCAGATATTTGTATTCGGCCTAAAGCGCCGAAAAACCTGACAATGTAGACATAGTTTCTGGTTTAATAATCTTCTTTTTGTCTGTTATTTCAGCCACGCTTGACAGTTTTGACTGTGTGTGTCCACTGTGCTGAGAGCACTGGTGTGTGTGTGTGTGTGTGTGTGTGTATGTGTGTGTGTGTGTGTGTGTGTGTGTGTGTGGGTGGGTGTGTGTGTGTGTGTGTGTGTGTGTGTGTGTGTGTGTGTGTGTGTGTGTGTGTGTGTGTGTGTGTGTGTGTGTGTGTGTGTGTGTGTGGGTGGGTGGGTGAGACCATTAAGGCTATAACAGCACACTAAGTATGTTGAAATAAACTCCCATTAGAGCTCTTTACTTTCCCACACCGACAGCTGAGGCCCAGTTGAAAATTACAGGCTTTGGAGCTGCAATCAGTGCGAGCAGATAACTTTCAACCAGAGAAAAAACAATATGATTCTTTCATAGCGATTACTCAAGCAGACCAACAGTAAATACTTGAAACTGGTTTAAAGAAGAAGAAATGTAGAAACGTAGAGCACTATTTTGAGGAACCTTACTTGATTATTAAGATTCTCTAGTATCACCCCTCCACGATTTTAACTAAAGTTACAACATACCATCAGAAATTCAAAAATATGAATACTATTCTATATTCCCACCATTATATTAACACTATATCTGATATCATAGGAAAAAGGTTGATGATCAGGTCTAGTCATTGGCGTGAGGACTGATCCTCAGCTGCTCCCCTGGCTTTACTTGCCTACATATCCGGGAGGATTTACACAAACATGGATCCCCATGACCTTGTGTAACTGACATTCACTCAGTTTCATAGCTGAACAAGTCAAGACATCGTTTGCTGAGATGTAAACATATGCACCACACACTCCTAGTTGTGCAAGACTCTACACCAAGCCCCTTCACCTCAACATTATTGCGGTGTAGGGGCTGTGGTGGTGGAGCCAGCCTGTCAGTAGCCCACAAGGGATGTGGGCTGCTACGGCTTTTTGAAATACAAGTAGATGACAAACGCGGGGGAATTAACTCACTGAGAGCAGAGGGAGAAATAATGAGGGAGATCTGTCTATTCCAGAGTTATGCAACCAGCAGCAACAAAGGTCTGCGTTTCCTGGAGCTGCAGCATTTCATTATTTATATATCATTTCATATTCTTATGCAAAACAACAGTAAACTCCATGCCAGAGGTACGGTGACAGATGGAAATTCATCCTTGCTTTTCTGTGTTTGAAAAAAAAAAAAAAAAGTCAGAAGAATTAATGTCAGATGAAATTTAAGGTCAGTCTTCAGGCGTGTGCATTTGGTGATCCAATACATGGAGTCCCTGCAGCTGTAAAATCGATCCAATGAGTAGCTGGAGTGAAATCTAACTGCTTGCGCCAGCAATTTTTTTTGTAAATTAAAAAGAATGGGGAACTGACAAGGAACAGAAGAAAAAGTGATGTTTCAAAAGCTCCAGAAACAATGGATTCTACATTCCCCACAGTGCAGCCAACATCCTTTCAGTTCCGCTGTCTGTCTATGTTCTTTTAATAAAAAGCTGAGAAATTCCATAGGGTTATCCCTTCAGCTTCCAGAGCCATAGGAGACATTATGCAATTGTTTTCTCAGTATGAGTGGTGAAAGCAATGTATCAATATGGTGGAAATGCTACTTCAATCTTTTCGTTTCTAAATTCCGATGCATAAAAGCCTGATTTTCAGATCTAGGAAGACGGTGCTTACTATGACTGAAAATCAGGTAATCAAGTATGTGTGTTGACTGCCGCTTTGGTTTCCAATGGCTCTACTCTCTGAGAGGCGTTCATTTCCCCACTTTAAAACCCAGCATGTCCGATTTAGTGCTCCTGGTGTTCGTCTTTAAACAGTATACACCTTTACCCCTGCAGACGCAGAAAACCACATTGTGTCATTTCCGGCCTCCAAACTCGGTCTCCGTACTTCCTCACTCCATGCTTGTCTATTCAAAAATCCATGAACGTTTTATGCTCTTCTGTCAAATATCTCACCAACTGGCAGACATCATAATTCAGGAAGACTTACAGTAAATCAATATGGACAAAACATGATCTGCCTGTCAGACAGCAAATTACTGGTGATGAATGCCAACCAGAAGAGGGCAAAAATATTCAGAGATGAGGGCACGCAACTCCAGAAACACACAGCCGTTATTTGAGCTTTCTCGTGCTCTCACCTCTCCTCCTTTCCTCCAGTCTTGACCCCTACCTTCCTTTGACTGTATTGATCTGTTTCGACAGTGTCCGTTTTGCTCAAAGGATGCTCAATTAATCCTGCACTCTTGGAATGCTTGAAGCCATTCTCAACATCCCCATCAGAAAGAGGCTGAAGAGAGAAGCATGCAAGCTGTGGCGGCGGCTATGTGGCGAAATGTCCTTTTCACACTGAGAAGACTAATAATGGTCTCCACTCACTCAAACGGTCGTGGAATGCAGGAAAGGCAGAGCGATGAAATATTCAGTTGGAGGTTTGAAAGTCAAATGACTTTGATAAGGGTCAAATTGTGGTGGAAATGGGACTGAGTCAGAGAATATCCAAGAACTGAACCCCACAAGTGCTTTGGGGTGTTCTGAAATGGTGAGTACAACATGTTTAAAGGTTTAATGATATATCTCTATAATGTGCATGTCAGCATCCCAATTAGACCAAGGAGCAAGGGAAGAAGGTGAACTGGTCTGTGTGGACAGGAGGATGCATGGGCATCACTCTTGTGGGGAGGAGAGGGTGGGAAAAAGTCAAGCCTGGGGAGGCAGTGTGACGCCTTGGGCAATATTGGATTAGGCCGTCTTGGTTCTTGCCATGCACATGGATGTTACTTTGACATGCACCACCAACTATATCTTGTGGCAGACCAAGCACACCCCTTCAGGGAAAACGTGTTGCAGTGACTTCTTTCAGCAGGATAATGTTCCCCGCCTCACTAACGAAATAGTTTATATATAGTTTGAGGAACGCAACAGTTCAAGGTGTTGACCTGGGCTCAAAATTCCCCAGATCTCAGTCCAATGAAGCAATTGTGGGATGTGATGGGCAAACATGGGGCCCTACCATGTAACTCGTAGGACTTCAGAGAGCTGCTGCTCACATATTCGTGCCAGATACAACAGCACGCCTTCAGTGGTGCTGTTGACTAAACGCATCGATGGGTCAGAGCTGTTCTGGCGGCAACAGGGGGATCAACAGAAAATTAGGCAGGTGGCTAATGTGAAAAAGTTACCTCATTATGTTCAGATTCCAATTCATACAATCTACTTAACTGTAGAGCAAAGAAAGCCAAATAGATGAATAAGAAGAATATAAGAACTACTTCTTACTACTGCAGCAGTCAAACATACAGATTAAGCATTTAGACATAAAAAGAAGAACAGAAAAATAAACCCCACCATGCAATGCAGCAGAACCAGCGAGCAAGATGACAAAATACTTCACTCAGGCACTTCGAATGTTTCATTTGTAGAAAAACATATACACATTCTTTACCACTGGCAAAATGCAATGAACTGCATGAGAGGAGGATTTTATAAAATGGACATAAAGACAATTGCTAGTGTCTTTAATAAATAACTAGTAGCTCAAAATATTGAATTAAAACATGTCATTATTTGCACTAAGCCTGCATAGACACAAATCATTAACTATATGAATTTTTGCCAAGTCTCACATCTTCAACACAAGAACTCTCTCACTAACGAGCAAAATTATAACGACACCAAATAATGTAAATATAATATGTAATGTAAAAGTAAGGATAATTTATAGTTAGATTTATAGTAGATGCCGTTGGTGCAATGTAATTACGTTGACTCTAATCATTTATGGGGTGTTTCATATGCCGTATATATTTAACATAAACAGCATTAAATGTGGGAAAAAACGTATTTAATTAAAAAGCGAGGCAAACTAATAATATATCTCCTTTCGTCTACACATCCCTGAAAAGGCCTTGCTATGCTTCCCAACGCCCTCAAATCCATCGGTTCTTACAGAAGACGGTGGGAAACTGCAGCTTTCAGCGAACATTGCTCAAACAGAAGTGCGTTAATTTGGGTCTATTTTTAGTACGGGGTAATTTGTTCACGAGAGATTATTTCAGGACGCTTTCAATGGGATTGACTAGAAATAAACTGTAATAAACTGTGGAGTTCATAGTCACTGCTATGCAACAATGTGGCTCCCTGATGCTCTCTTTCCACTTGAAACTGCAATCTGAGTGAGGGTTAAAGTATCCAGAGTCGGCTTTGTGTGGGAGAAGAGAAAGAGTCAACCCACAGCCTTTTTTTCCCTGTGGCATCCCTGAGGAGGGATTGCGGTGCGATTGCATCTCCTTCACTGTGTCTCAGCATCCATAGATCTACAGCCTGCCTCTTAATTATGGAAACCTTTATTTTAAATTGAATCTGTTGTATTCAAATGTGTTCTGTATAACAGGAAATAAAAATTAGGGTCACTAGAAACAACCACCAACCTGTAAGAACACTTTTATGTATTTATGATTTGATTTAAGGGCTAAAGTGCTGCAACCGAAGGGCAGCAGAGAGGAAGGACTGTACTACTACTGGAGGCTTCCTCAGCCAGCTTCCATATTAACAGTGGACACGCAAAAGGAAATAAGTCCTAAAGATGTTCGGGATTTCAGAAACTCAATACATTTCTTAGGTAAAAATACTAGATGTGCGTCGATTACAATCCTCTTGGCTAATGCCGATTTTGGCCGATAATTTTTTTCTTGAAAGTGTTTAAACCATATTTGACAGCATACTTGAATAAATACGTCGGGCTCAAGGCTGGTTCTGTTCTCTGGCTGGCTTTAGCTGCTCTGCTCACGTTAGCTTCTTGTAAAGGGATGATTCGATTTAAAGCGTCTGATTAAGTTTGTTGTCTGATTCTCTTTGTAGCTATGGCAGTTAATTCTTGGTGTTTGTCTACGGCGCATGCGTTTAACCGGCAAGGAATCGGCCTCCGTGAGGCTCATAGGCCACTCAGCGATCAAATCAAACTAGGCCTCCCAGCGCCGAGCCAGTGGCCATCTAAGTACAAAAATTTGAGTCATTGTTTTCACATCACAAGTTCTAGTGCTGACAAGTCTTGGCGCTTAGTCAGGTAAACGTCAATTCAAATGACTGCTATATTTCCATTTAATGATCTTTTTTGTTATTTTTAGGGTTTATAGGCTTAATTTAAATTTTACTACATGTGTTAAGGATATTTGTAAGTTTTACAAGTAAACATCCATTGAGGTTGATATGTATCGAGTTGAATTCCTTCCAAAAGTTTGCTAACAAACGAACCCCAACTTACATGCTCGAAACACATTTCGCTGGCAAACAGTTATTTTTGTGCAAAACAGAGTAATTTGCCCGCAGACACGATGTGATTTGCATGCAATCATGATGTGTTTTGTTTGTAAACACGATGTGATTGGCTTGCAAACAGATAAATTGCGTGCAAACAAAATGAGATTCACTTGCAAACGCGATGTGATTTGTAAAAAATCAATTTGTTTCACAAACTAATGTTTTCTGTTGTGCAAACACAAAATGTGTTAGAGACTATTAACGCATGAGTTACAAATGTGCAGTTAGCAGTACAAAACAAAATCTATCCTACAACTAACTACTACACAAAATGGAAAAGCTCAAGTGACTTTTCACAACTTTTCACAACTTTTCAGCTGTCAGAATCAGGGAGATATGAGCAGGATGAATTCATGAGATCACAGACCCATACGGGGAGCCAGTAGTGGTGATTTATTGCCTGTGAGCTTAATGTGAAAATCACTGCTGGCGAGACGTTTGTGTCCACACACGATGCCAAACAAGCTCTGCGCAGACTGACAGCCACAATAAGTAACAACAACAAGACAATAATAACGACCAACTGTCCAACATTACCTTTCCTTTTGTTATGCAATTGAATGAATGCATTAAGTCCAAACAAAATGTAATCTTCCACAGATGCACACAGTTAACAAACGTATCAGTCAAACAGCTTACAAACAAACATTCAGCTCTCCTCAATCAACTGCCCAGTAATGGACTGGAGTAATAAAGATGTGTATTTCACTCCAGCATGGCCCTGGGGGTGTAGATAATCTGCTTTACTAAGCTGGATTGGCTGGGATGGGTTCATAAATCTGTAATAAGGACCAATACTTGAAAGCTTCTTTCTGTTTTATGATGGTGCACGTGAGCGTGCACACACACTGTAGCTATCCTAGGCAGAGGAAGGTGGAAGGCTCCAGACTGTGTCCTCAAAATACATCTAAGAAAACTGTGCCACCTACAATTTGAGCAAAATTTTGTAACCCTCCTGTATCATTACGCTTTAGTCCAATCATGACGGCCAAGTGCAACACACAGCAGAATGGCCGGTTGTGCCAGGAACTCCACAGTGGCCAAGACTTACAGTAGCTCCCCTCGCAAAATGTGCCACACACACTCCTGCAGGTGTGGTCCGCACATCATAAACACTCTATTAATGCACGACAATATGTTCCAGGAATAACCTCAAAAGCCAAGTGCGCATGAAATCACAGACTTTTCTCCACATTGGTACATAATTAAAGCGTCGCTATTTTCTATTCAGGCTCTTTCTGGCCACCAAAGATTCCTTCACCAGTGAGGGAATTATGACATGTTAACATGCCATTAGCTAATCCCGCCGTCTGAAACACAAATCTTATCACTGCAAGCGCTCTTCATATGTGGTATGGCAGAGTCTGACATCGGAAGGTTATTGGGCTCCGCAAAACGTAAAGTTTATTGACTGAACTGTCTTCTTGCATTCTTCAGGAGAAATGAAATTGGAGAATGTCATTATGTCTTACTCCAGCCAGCAGAACCACTCAGGTCCTCGAAAAAATTATTTGTTATTTCATCCGCAGAAAACGTATTTATAAAGGCAAACCATAATAACACATAGCTGTGCAACACGAGAGCACACCAACAGAGTAAGAACATTAGTGACAGACCGTCCATATTGTCAACAAATTCAGGAAAATATGCAAACTGCGTTCGTTGATGCACACGTGGTTGATCGTGAAGATTTAGATTCAATATACACCAGTGTGTTGTTGTAAACCTAAATATATATATTTAATATTCTAGGATAAATTCAGTAAACTTTTCTAAAAACTTCAACTCCCAACTAAATTAGTTATCTTTTTCTAAAAACATTATTATGTGCTTTTGACTGAGCATGTCTGAGGATATATATTTACTTTGGTTTGTCTGTCTGTCTGTCTGTCTGACTGTTTGTTTGTTTGTTCGCAAGACACCGTGAGCAACAGACGTTTTCTTTTGCAATACCTCGAAAAATTTACTTTTAGATTCTGACGATCAAATCTCATTTAAGATTAAATTTCCAAAAACGAATTGGTGGTGTGACGCCACCTTGTGGCTAAAGTGCTTTCTTGAAACGTTGTCTGGTTTGGTTTGGTGTCGACAGATGAGTTCAAACTAAAGATGTAACGTTATTGTGTTGGTCCGAACATCCTCTTTGTGCCTGTGCAAAAAAAAATGACAGCAGGGATAATTAGATCTGCGTTATTCTTCATCATATGAAGGAACCCAATAAAAGAGTCTGGATGGTGGGGGGGTCGGTGGAGCTGGGGGTCCGTGCGCTGAGATGAGACATGGAAGTGGAATGTGCGCGAGAACAAGTAGTGATGAACAGTTCCAGCGTCTTTGAGAGCTGATGAGAGAGTTTGATGCAGTTTTTGGTAGATTTTGAGGCTGGCAGTAACTCACACATTAAAGGAGGAATCTGCATGAAATTTTCCTGAGGAAAATAAAGTCTACTTTGGGTAATGTTGTGCCTTGGTGTAGGTTTGTTGTCTCTCTCTCTATATGCTTTTATAGAATTAGTTAACTTTTGAAAGAAATAATAGAGTATGACAGCAAAATTTACACTGATCCGCCATAATTTTTCCACTGAAAGGTGATGTCCGAACATGGATTATCTCGTCACAATGACACATATCAGTGGGCGGGATATCTTGGGAAACACCTGAACATTTTTTTCTTCAAGTTCATCTACTGGAACCAGGAGAACTGGGCAAGCGTAAGGATCTGACGACTTGTACAAGTGACAAAATTCTTTGGCTGAAAAACTAGATCAGAGCATCTCCAGAACTGCAGAACTTATTTTGGTGGCAAAAAGGAGACCTATTCAATATTAAACAGGTGGTTTTAATGTTGTGGCTGATTAGGGCCCGACCTGAGGTCCACCTTTTTTTAAAAATCTTTTTTAATGTAAAAATTGGCTGGCATTACTAGAAACTGTAAATATGATATGTGTGATTGTCAGCAACACCAGTTTATCAACAGTTTGGGTTTCTGCAGGTTTAAGTTACACTTAAGACATTTTTAAAACCCTTTAAAGACCAGTATGAATTAAATTTACGACCCATTTTATGTCCATACTGGCAAAAATTAACAGAAGTAAAATGGGATTGTCAGCTACTTGCAAAGCAAATTAATAAACTCTAAACAACAGAGTTCATTTGAAGCACTTAACTGAACACGTTTAAAACCTCATAATACCCCGACATATTTCAGACAGACCCCCACTGTGCTTCAGAGTAAATGTTTGCATTATTTAGTAATGCTCAGCAAGGTATTTGAGTAACTGGACACAATCTAGGGTCTATAAGAGAAAGGGAATTCCTTTTCTAATCTTTGTTAATCTCAGCACCTGAGCAGTCTGCTGGAAGTGTCTGTCACCACTAACATTCCAGCAGGGAAGAGCTAAAGTGAGATTTGACGTAATCTGATTAGGTTAGACAGCTCGTCCATTGATACCAGTCTGACTGTGAAGTTATTAGAGCAAAGCCTCTGTGATTTTTGCAGTGAGGTGGACGCTGGCCAGCTTGTGTCTTCGTCTGTGTTTTTAGTCCAGTTGTTACATTTCATTGCATCAGATCCCACAAAATAAATGGCTGCCAATGAAAGTCCTCATTTATGCTTAGGAGAGAAGAAAGGCTGCTCTTTGAGCTTCGTCTGGACTGTGGAAATCATTTCTGTGAAATATCTTGCTGTAAATTGGTGCAACATTGCTTATAGAAAACATACATAATGATGCAACAAATTGTATCATTTTCATTAAGCAAGCCCAGCAAAGATTTCTTAAAGTATAAATAACCTTGTTTGTCATCAAGAAGCATGACAGCGTTGACTTTGTGCCATTACACGTGCTCCCTCTGACCAAAGAAACCGCCCACATTATGATTCCAACTCTCGCCTCATTTAACATAATCCATAATGCATAAGGATAGAACCTCACCTGTCTAAAAGAAACCAGCTCTAATGAGTTACCACATTCTACTTGGAAACTGAAAATAGCTTGGCCATGCCCTGAAATATTAAACATGAGTGTGTGAGTGTGTAGTCACAATAATTGTGGCCTGATTGCGGCACAATGAGGTCAGAGAGAAACAGCTTTTGACAGCGAGGGATGTTTGTGGTCTGATGTTTGTGTCTATTAGTGAACGGTAGGGACTTCATGCAGGAAGGAAGCTGATGATACTGTGTGTGTGTGTGTGTGTGTGTGTGTGTGTGTGTGTGTGTGTGTGTGTGTGTGTGTGTGTGTGTGTGTGTGTGTGTGTGTGTGTGTGTGGGTGTGTGTGTGTGTGTGATTCCATCCTGCTAAATGAATTGTCCAGTTCCACATCATTTGGGATTTGCGGATAAAGACAAGCAGGATGCTGTAAACAATAAAGACAGACGGTTTTATTTTTCTTTCTTCCAAACGATTTCTTAGACAGTTAGACGTCTTCCTGTAAGAGACGCACCACCGCCATTGATATGTTAATGAGGAGTTTGACTGTGAAGTCAGTGCCAGTGTCCGTTGGAGTAACCTGATGAGGATCTGGTTAGCGTGATCATTCAGGTCACTTCTGGCCAAGTCTTTCTTTAATAATATACATTACTGCCGTGCAATTAAAGCCTCATTTATGCAACGTAAGTCTAATGTCCTGCTCTTGATTTCATGACAAAGAGGTCAATGAATCAGAAAAACTTCATGTATGTGATTGTTGCTCAGCAGCGGGTGATGCAGGAAGGTGACCTTTTCCCCCAGCAGACTGCTGGGTGTAGCAGGAAGTCCCTCCGGCCTCCAGGCACCCTAGAGCTCAGGGAAATGGGTGTTGGAGGGAGGAATGTTGAAAAGCCTGAGCGCTGAATAACCATGCACACTTACTGTTGTTAGGAATGAAGACATCGAGCAACATTGGCCACATTTTTCTGTGTGTTGACTTCATGTATGGACACAAATCTGATTGGTCACTAGGACGTACGGGTCAGGAAGACGCCCCTTGGAAAAATCTGTGCGAACTGGAAGGCTCCTGACTCAGGAGGAGGATTCGACATGGACGCCATCATAATATAGGGAAAACTGGCGCAAAACAGCGAGTGAGACAATGTTTTCATTGAGCTTCAACCGTAATCTGTAGAGCAGCTGTTGAGCTGTTGTTTCCAGCGGCTTACATAGCTCAGTTAATGTCTGAACATTAGTTGAAGAAAACTGACATTGACCATTAGGAATACAGGATACTTCAATAGTATCTGGGGATGATGATGATGACGAACATCTTAGTCACAGCACTAAGTACATGTGGAGCTGATGAAACCATCTGTAATAATGTAGATGGGAGCCTTTTTTGATTTTGAGCTCTTCAAGTTCAGAAGAGAGTAGAGGCCTCTATCTGAGTGGAATTCCACTGATACTCTTTGTTATAGGCAAACCCTCCTACCGCCAAAGAATCACTCAAATACAGTGTTTCATGTAAACACAGATACACAGTCAATGGTTAACCATTCTGGGCACTTTACAGGTGTATTCTCTCCAACGTAAAAAATAGACTCCTTTACTTTCACCACAACTGGTGTTCAAATCTGCACTTAATCGATGTGGTGGAGGATAAACAAGCTCTTCGGAGACTTACTGACTTTTCTAGATCAGTCATTGAGAATGACAGTCTTTTCTGTGGGTCCACAGAAAGGTTGTTGTTTGATGTGTTTGAGTAAATTTGTTTTACTTTCATCACTCACAAATCTGCCGGTTCTAGTTAATTATATTGCAAAGATGAAAATAATGGAACTATGTGCCACCAACATGAGTGGATTGGGTAAAAGCAAAAATTGATTTGGAGTACCTAGATGACTAAAGGGAGCAACATAAAATTAACAAGATGCTTTTTCTACGTTGTTTTTTCTCAACTGTGTTTATTCTAACGTACTTGGATTTATCTAGGACAATCCTAATGGACTGTTTTGATTTCACAGTTCACTCAAATAAATCACATTCTGTGGCATAACAAGTTAAGGATTTCAAAAAAAAAAAAAAAAGCTTGCAAATCTGTATTAATTCAATTTGGTACATTTATAGAATTGATCGGATGCGAGTGGAAAATAAACACACATTGTTTTATTTTTTTCTTATGAAGCTCTATTCGAAGTAGGTGATTAAAACATTGAAGAGTGATCATTGCTCTAGCGAGGATTGAGATGCGTGGAGTGGATGTGCAGAATAAACTAGAAGCCATGGGGAATGCATAAAAAACAATAACATTGATCCACTTTTGCATGTTGCTACTTCATGTTTAAAAATTGCAAATGTTCTTGAGTCAGACTTGATGTGACAGCAGGTCATCAGTGGTGTTGGTTACTGTTAGTGCAGCAGGCATTTTACAGTCCCACTCGTGTACAGGGACGTCGCCAGAGCAGGGAGCACCCGCCCCCTGTAGTAAACCCACTCACTCCACGCAAATGTTTTTAATAATTCAATATGGCATTTTTTTATTCGAACAATATTGTAAGATTTAAACTGATGTCTAAGTATAACAAAACGATTCTGGTAAAAAATAAATAAATAAATAAAATAGATAATAATAATAATAATAATGGCCTCTTGATAATTTATAGCTCGGATTTTTGTCTCCTCTCTGCTTCTGCTCAACAATGGAGGTTAGAACTGTGATCCTCTGAGGCTTTGCTGTGGTAGTCCGGATCCCACAGGCGTTTCTGCACCGAGGGCTGCAGATCACTAATAAAACACGACCGGGAATCATAATAATATAATAAAGGAAAGGAAAAAAAAAAAACGCGCGTGGAATGACATTTCTGCGCATCTTACCTTTATCTTGAATTGACAAAATGCTCTCCTCCTCCTTCGGATTTGCAACCTGTGTTATTATGGACGTGTTGTCCATGGAAACGAGATGTTGTGCACCGTCGGTTACACCGTTCTATTCCTCGGCAGACATGACCGGATCTACTACAGCCCCCCCCGGCTGTGCGCAGGACAGAGCGTCCGCTGTGTGCGGCATTAAAATCCCACAGGACGAGAGAACTCTCAGAAAACACGGAACGTCACCGAGAAGAAGCAACAGTCTAACATCTGAGGTGACAGTCCGATGTGCAGGAGACAAACCGCCCGTCAGTCCTGAAGAAGAGCCGTGTGTGTCCGCTGTGGATGTTGGGGGCAGCATAGCACCCCTCCTGCTGCTGCTGCTGCTGCTGCACGCTTCTGTCCACACTACAGTATCTGCTGCCTGATCCGCTTTACGGTGTTTACCCACAGATGGCGACCGTTCTCCTTTATGCAGCTCCACTACAACAACACATTTTCTATTATCCCCCCTCGGTCCAGCCTCTCCAGCCCGCCCACCGCGCCTCTCCTGGGTTTAGTTCCTTCAAGCATTGGTGCTCGCGGGTCGGTGGTGGTATTCATAGGAAAAAAGGAAATGTTTACTGAAGGCGATGATTGAAATCGTCCAACAGTTTTGAGGATGGTCATATTTTCAAGCAAGTAGGGAATTTATAAATGAAAAAAAAACACCAAGCCCCAGGGGCGAGGCTAGACACGTTTTAGTGGGGGCACAGGCACCATTCCTGGATTTGGGATGGAAGCCCATTTCTGCCAAAAAAAACAAGTTCATGTCAGTGATTTCAATTACACAGCTATCTCAAAATAATGGTTTACAGGATATTTGTTTTATTTTGGAGATGGGCACTTGAGATTTTTTTTAGGCCTTGTTTTCCTAACTTAAGAGATAGTTATGCAATTGAAAAATGAGTGTAGATATGATAATAATAATCTTTATTAATACTGCAGTACTATTAATGAGTAAAAGTAATTTTCGTTTTGATCTCCATTTGGTTGGGTATTAATTTAAATTGAATTTTTATTTAATCGGAAAAGATTGGAGCAACAATGTCAAAACAGCCATTTTCCCGAAAAAAGTACAAGCTCTGAGGGATCCTCCTTGTCGTCCAGGTTTGGACGTTATATAGTTATATAGTTTTATAGTTGCACTCATCCATGTATCAACATTCAAGTGTAATGACTCATAGGTGCCAGAAGGTTGTTTTCTCTTTAATTAAAAACACAAATGAAAGTATATAATGGTAAAAAAAAAAAAAAAAAAAACGTTAATAGCTAACACTTGTAGTACTGGCGAATGCCCAGAAGAGTATTCGAGTTTGTGAATGTGTAATTACCAGTAATAACATGTCACTATCATTTATACATACTTTTTAAATGGTGCCTTTGATCTTTATTTTATTAAATGTAAAAAACAGTGACTAATGTTTGTGTAACCAAGCCTGAGATATCCTTTCCTATATTTCCCATAATACAATGCAAAACTGTCTTTTTGCTTGAGTTTTCCATTAGGGAGGGTAAGATAGCATATTATTAATCCCAAAGGGTAATTCAAAGATTTCCGTTCTTCGACACACGTTTGTCGAAGACATATGCTCTTCAACCCTCACCGAGATAACTCAAATGTCGTAACTATGACATCATTGGGGTTATCTGAAGCTCAGTCAGAAAAACAAGCGGTTTTTACATGCAGGGAGTTTCTCCTCACAACCTTTACAGTAAGTGTAAATCTAGCAAATTCTTCATCATGTTGTTTACATTATCTGGCCAATTCCCCATCTCTTGAAAAATTATCCACCTGTGCAGTAGACATCTAGACCCTTCAAATGCACTGATAACCAAAAAATATTCACGGTGTTTCAGTCTCAGCGGACTGTAGAATAGCAACAAGGGAGATAAAGTGTTTTTCTGGTCCACTGCCAGCAGTGACGTGACGGAGAGTTTGCCCCTCTTCTCCTTAGCTGTCACATTAATGGAGTGGAGGCCGACGCAGCCCTGAACGACCTCAGATGAGACACATGTGATGATAGTATATGCACGAGAGGAAACCAGCAGTGAATGTAGCCTCTCACCTGTTGATGCTGTTCATAATTAGCAGGTGATTTCCCGGTCGACATTTTTTGTGGGTCAGAGCCTCTGTCCTGATTCTTACAATAATGAATTTGTACAATTGACGACACAACAACACAGGCAATAAAAATCCCCTCTCAGCACTTGAGTCGATCTTAAGCACTGTTTATCTCAAGACTGCACTGCCACTTGAACTTAGATGAGATAGAGCCAGGGTTTAACCACCGCATTTGTACTTGTATGTCGATAAGATGAATAAGAAAGAGAGAGGAGAAGTACTGTCAAAGGATGTTGATTACTGATTACATGGAATGAATAAACAGTTTGAGTGCAGCTGCAAACATCTGGGGTTAAGCATCATTAATAAAACTAATCATATAAAACATAAGAAAGTTTATTGTCATTGTATACAATACAACAAAACTAGGAGCCGTTCCAGTTTGGTGCATTGAAAAACAGAAGGTGGGACATAAATGGTAGAAGAGAAAGAAGAAAAACAACCACTAAAAATAAAAACCAATACACGACAGCGCTACAATCTCTGCACTGTAATCCTGCTCAGCGGATGTAGTGTACTAGCTCTTCCTGTGGGGGTATTGCATTTGAAAAAATAAGCTTTTGCTCTCAAAGACAGCATTGCTCTTAAAATCTAGAAGCAATTATTAAACTGATTGGATATTGAAATTTTAGGGATCACTATTGTACCCACGTTATTCTTTGGGTTTAGTGATCTTATGGCCCATGGAAAGAAACTGTTTATGAGTCTGGACGTGTGTGTGGAGTCATTGAAGATTGAGTTGGTTCTAGTAAGGCAACTGGAGCTGGTGATGGGAGGGAGCCATAGAAGGCCACAAGCAGCTTCTGTTCTAGATTGTTAATTCGCACTAGTCTCAGATAGTGGAGTTCCTGCTGAGCCTTCTTTACAACTGCCATGGTGTTTATCAACTAGGAGAGCTCCTCCGTGAGGTGGATGCCCAGGAATCTAAAAGATGGTGCCCTTCCCACACAGTCCCCCTTGATGTGGAGTGGGGCACTGTCCGCCCTGTGTTTCCTGCTGTCAGTGATGACTTCCTGTGTTTTTACTGTTTTCAGCCCCGGGTTATTTGCTGGACTCCAAACTCTCAGTTGCTGGACCTCATCCCTGTAGGCTGACTCATCGGCCCCCTCAGATGGTGGGAATTCGATGAAGGTTTTATTGGGGTGTGAAGGATGTGCATTCATAGGTGTATAGGGTGGAGATTATCGGGCTCAGCAAACACCTGTGGAGAACCGGTGCTGAGTATGAGGGGGGGAGGAGAGGAGGGAGCCAAGTTCCACTCACTGAGACCGGTTTGAGAGATTTTTTTAAATTGTTTTTCCTCATAAAATAGACAAGAAAAAACAACTGCACGATTTGTGTTGGGCGACAAAGTTAACAACTACTATGAAACTGGTAAATATGATGGAGTGTCTGGCATCTGAAGAGTCATGTGACCTGGAGTAGGTGGAGAGGAAAATACCAGCTGGGATAAAAGTGAGAATAACATGAAACGCATGACTTGACACGACATAATGTAACATTCATCATTGTATTGTAACATTGTATCATTCATCGGGGGGCAAAAAAAACACTACTCTAAATACGTGTTCATGTTCTGGAAGATGTGTGCAGACATGCTGTGTGGTTTTGTGGTCATGCTCGAAGTTAAAACTAAAGCACTGCAGGTAAAAGAGCAAAGAAATAAAACAAAATAATACTCAAAAAGGAATAATGTCTGGCACTGGTTTTTGTTTACAACATGAGAACCAAAAAACTGCGCTTGTAAATGCATTTTGAAAAATGTAAAATGTAAAATCAACTGTCTCTGATTCATATTTTTGTTCTGCCTGAAGTGGCGAACATCAACATAGCGGACAGAGGGATCAAACCACCTAAGATCTTACTGGGGTAAAAATGACAGTGTCAGGTATGAATTATTTCCTCACCACAGAATGGTGGGTGTCAAAGGGACAAAGGAAGATCCTCACACATTATAATGGAGGACCGCGTTGAGGCTTAACACTGGAGGATGAAGATCCTCATCATCAACATCAAACACGCTCACTCTCAGATATTTCTCTTTTTGAGGGAAACGGTTGGAACGACCCTGGATTGTTATAGTTGATGAATAATTGAAATATATGTGGTGTGGATATTTTCTTTGATAAGACCCAGATGATCTTTTTCGCTGCCTTCTATTACATCTGCTGTGCTGTCAGACAGCGGGGGCCTTGAATGTTTTATGAACATGGGTGTGGTTCTGAAAGGAATCAAAATCACGTCTCTCTCTCTTTCTGTTCCCGCTCTCTTTCTCTCTCTCCCTCTTTATGGGCCTCTTTCACATTGTTTCTTCAAAATGCTGAGCCTTCGAGGTCCACGCCTTGTAAACAATGACATGGTGAGGCCCGTTCAGGGACACCGTTCAGAGTAAGAATCTGTTGTGTTCTGTTGTGAGGGCCCCTAACATTCTGAGCCATTCAGCTGTTTTAAGAAGAGCATAAGCGTCTTCCATACTTACATGATGCTAATTAAGAATCTAAGTGTATTGAACGTAGTATTATAGAATATTCTGAAATCCATTATTAAACCAGTTTAGTTTATGAAATCGCGGTTTCAAAAGTACTTAATCGATATATCCAGTAATGAATTATAAAAGAAAAACATAGTTAAATATGATCAGAGTGACCCGATGTCTAAATGTCAGACTCTAAATGGCTTTTTTTTAAGCACAACTTGTATATCCAAACTTCTTGGGTCAAAAAGTATTTTTTTTGAATTATAATAACCTTAGATCCCTCCCTGAAAGAAACAAAAACATTTGAACTCTGTAATTGTTCTTTCGTTTCCATATGATTCACTTCTTTAGAAGTCATTATTGTGCCTGTTACGCCACCTAGTGGGAGAGATCCACACTAGCTAAGGACTGCTGTATGTTTTACCTTCTTTCTATGCAGACAAATATATATAACACATTCTTCGTTTTTCTCCTCCCTATGTTCGCACATGTACCAGTAGTAAAAAAAACTGTGATATTATTATCCCCAAATATTGCCAGGAAAAATTGGGTCCCATTATAACACACTCTATTCAAACATGGCCGATATTTGTAAGTTGGGTTATGCAGGGGTGAAATGGCTCTCATACATCAATTTATTTATAATTGATCTCTCTGCATGGAGAAGTAACAATTGCATTTTCCACCCTGGATTGAATGTGATATTCACAATCTATCCCGCAGAATCAATGATGAAGATCTAAGATCATTTGAAGATCTAAGAAAAAGTTACAATTTACCGTCATCATCCTTTTTCTTTTTTCTTTGCAGCTAGGCCCAGTTCTCCGAGCACATGCAGTTTCCTGGAAAAGTTGTCCTCCCTCTAATCAAGGACATGACCACAAAACCTAAATCTGTTGGCTTTGTGTCCAATATGTAAAAAAGATTCCAAGAAATTACGTGTCCATCAAAGTCTGGAATGTTGACTTAAAGAAATGGGATGTGTCAATCAACTGGAAAAGAGTTTGGGAAAACGTCTCTCTCATCTCGATATTATAAAATGATTAATTCTAAACATATTCATAGATTTTATTTCAGCCCCAGGGAACGGTTTCAACTCCAGTTTCGCCCCTCGCCCATTTGTAATCCATGCAGGGGTAATGAAGTTTGAATATACAAACATTTGATGTGGGATTGCCCAGATGTGAAGTTGTCTTGGTCCAAAGCTGCACAGATTTTAAAGGAGGTATTTGGAGCCAACGTTCTGGTTCTGAATGACGATACAGTGGTTGGTGATTGACAGGTCATAGAGAACACTTCTACTCTTAGGTCTAACAGCTGCCAAAAAACTGTTGGCTATGAGGTGGAAGCCTCCTCATGAATTTCGTATTTCCCAATGGATTCTTACATATTCAGATATTATTACATTAGAACATTCTATTGCCTGACCCAAAGGAGCCAAAGAACATACCATAGACACTTCATGCAATACAGCGATGAAAGTCAAATCCTACTTTTTATGAAGATGTTGACATCTACAGTGCAGCACGTTTCTGATATTATACATATAAATATGTGTTATATATGTAATAGAGGTGATGCTTTGTGAGACATAATCATATAAACAGTTTTTATTTGTCATTAAAAGAGAAAGAGTTGACAACTTGTTTAATTGTCATTTGAATGATGTGTCATCTCCTGCATGGAAATCTATCGATTTAACTTTTGCCTTATATTTTTAATTTTAAAATGGTTCTGTTTTCTAGCTATAGTAAGCAAAGAACATACCTTATTAATAATAAACATTAGCATTTTGCTATTCAGTAATAGACATGCTACAGTTTGAAAGAAATAGGGGTAAATAATAACATTACTAGTGGTGTAATTCCAATGATCTACTTTGGTTTAGGGTCCTTGTACTGTGCGTGCTCTCTGATAATATTCGTTTATTCAAACTATGAAAACACAAAGATGTCTTCCGTCAAGGGTCCAGTTGATTAATGAATTTTAGCAGCGAATGAGAATAATATATCAAGTCAATAATCCCACATTACGCTGGATGCTGCTTCTCGTGAAGCAAGACACAAACTCTCAGGCACTCAGTTTTGACGATGCGAGTACTGACCGCAAAGACCTTTCAAAAGAAAGTTATCATCAGTCAAATCTCCTGAAAGGGTTATTAACTTGATTAAATCAATAAAGGCCCCATATTATTATAGTTTTGATACTCTACTAAATCAGGACAGCTTCTAGTAAAGCGTCATGCTTTCGATCCGAACCCTGGGATTTGTGAAGGGTCTGCCAGTGGTCTGCCAGTCTTGTGGGAAGGATGAGCGACTATTTGTCCTAATAAAAAGGAAAATCTCGTTAAGCAGTCGGACTGAGTAGGTCCCTTTGTAGATTGCATTTTTTTAAAACAATTCCTATGATAGTAATGAAAGCCACTATTTCAAAATGAACAGATATCTATATACATATGTATCACGTTAAATATGACATCTAGCTGCATCTTTTTATGTTTTATACATACAGAAATTGAAATAAAATATTATTAGACTATATATATATATATATATATATATATATATATATTATAATACAATAAAAGAAACAAATGTACATCAAAATCAATAAATCCTTATGCCATTAAAAATTGTACTGGGTGTAACGGGTTAATCTAACAGATAAATATGAGGAAAAATAGAAAAAAATGGAGAGTGGTCCAGGGTCAGAGTCACCCTCTTGTTGGCTTGTACCATCATTTTAAAATGGACGTACCCCTGAACTTTTTTTTTTACAATTCCTATGATGTCATCTATTTAATACAACGGTTTACATAGTTATCCCACAGTATGATCAACACAGAAATGAAATGTTTATATTTTATTTTTGACGAATCTGCCAACTTATCACCAAGTACGTAAAGCGGTCAAAGCGAAAGTGCTTGCCCGGAGCGTGAGCAGCGTTTAGATAGTTCCGGAGATTTCATCATTCTCTTCTCGCATTACGGCAGTCCATGATTCGTAGAGCAGCGGCAGTACTGCTGAGGACCAGCTCTGAGATTCCACATCTCTGCCGGGTGGCCACGGTCCGGATTGTTCGGCAGTCTCTTCGCTATCCGCCTCAAAACCAACCTTTCTCAACATCGTACTGCTTGTGTAAGAAGAAGAAAAGCTTGTGGCTGCAGCTGGAAGGACGAACCATGGACGGCAACATTGAGGAAATTCTCGCCCCTCTTAGGCTTTCAGTCAAAGAACAGGTAACACTTATTATAAACTCTGCTGATAGGGTTTAAGCAAGTTTTTTCAAGATTGGATACCCTTTTATTGCATCAGTCTGTCACAGTCGGCACGAAACCTTGTCATGCTAATCGGCTAGCCTGACTGCCTGTCAATGAATGAATGCAGCCATTGCTACCTAGCTAGATGCTAATGCTGAATGCTAATGCTATCTGGCAGGCAGTCATGTCTGCGCCCTTTGCCACGTTTCAGTACGCCGCTGCTGCTGCAGCTGCAGACATTTGGACCAGGGTGGGGTTAAGAGAGTAGTCCAAGTCAATGCTGCAACCATACCAATTATAATCAGCTGAATTCTATGTCAGAATGCATGGATTTATGTTGGAATGTTCTGACCGGCACTGGAATTCAGAATACCAGTCTCACGTCACCTCTGTTTTAGGGGGAGCTGGTACGCCAAATGAAGCAGGATGGAACCCCTGATGTGGATATCACCAGAGCTGTGGCTGAACTGAAAGCAAGGAAGAGAACTCTGGAGGCCAGGGTGAGCGCAATTTAGCTGTGGATGTGAATGCAGCTGTTTGACTCTGTGTGGTGCATCTAAATCCTCAAATCCTCTGCCAAGCCTTTCGAATCATCACTATTCCCAGCTTCCTCTTAAATAATCATTATATAAAGCAAATGCTGACGTTAATTTTAATTTTGGAGCGTGCCCACACATTTGTCGACTTGTATTTGTACACCATAACAGGCAGACAGACAAAGAAATTGCCTGAGTTTGTTGATGGTTGAATAGACTGTGTATTCATTTGGATCCAAACAATTCTGTCATGTCAACTATTTAGATCCACATGTCATTCTTAGAAGAAGTATAATAATTGTTCTCATTGTAGGAATTGTCATTACAACCCAAAGACGACATTGTCGACAGGGCCAAGATGGAGGATACCCTCAAGAGGCGATTCTTTTATGACCAGGCCTTTGCCATCTATGGAGGTAAGTCTTAAAACGCCCAAAACTAAGAGCATAAGGTAGATCCTTAAAACATAGTTTTGAAGCATTCTGTTACCATGCAGTAATGC
The DNA here is from genome assembly GCA_037951165.1 of Lophius americanus. Taxonomy (NCBI): domain Eukaryota; kingdom Metazoa; phylum Chordata; class Actinopteri; order Lophiiformes; family Lophiidae; genus Lophius; species Lophius americanus. Next base: position 3,731,613 of record JBBDHG010000011.1, on the reverse strand, counting down.
TTCTCAGGTGTGAGCGGCCTGTTTGATTTCGGCCCTGTGGGCTGTGCCCTGAAGAACAACCTCCTGCAGGTTTGGAGACAGCACTTCATCCAGGAGGAACAGATCCTCGAGATCGAATGCACCATGCTGACCCCCGAGCCTGTCCTCAAGTAGGTCCACTGTAAGATATTTGTAATGCATAAAAATAGGTTTTTGTCCCCATGAGATACTGAGATACCGGCATGTGGCAGCTGTGTCACTGAGATGCACTAACATGCATCTGTGTGTGAGGAGCACACGGCCCTACGCAGCTTACGTACATCATAGAGGGCGTAGTTACAGTGACTCCATGAGACTGCAATTTTTTTAGTTTTTCAGCCAAGTGTAGAAAACTTGTCTGACATTTCAAACACAGCAGTTCTGAAAGTTCAACAAGTCTCTTATGGTCAAAAAGAGGGTTTAGTCGAGGCTGTGTCTGCACATTGAAGTTAAACTCTCGGAAAGATAAAGTGGTTCCAACACAAGGACACATGAAAGCAGCATCAGCACAGCAAAAGTTCAGCGTAGTCATACTAATTTAGGAGTGTTTTTTATAGAACTCTCATAAAAGTTCAAGAAATCATGATTAATTGCAGCCAATTATAGCCATTAACCCAATTAGGCTTTTAACTGATTGACATCCCTTGTTTTTATCTTTTAATGTGGAACTCTTTACAAATGCAAAAACTGAAACATCAAGTAAACACTGCCATCATATCTACGATTATCAGCACATCATTTTGATAATTATTTAACCTGAAAAAGGCATTCCTGATGATGGTAAAAAGTTTGGTGAGAGGCTGAATCTGTGCTTGTGCCCACTCGCAAAGGCTGTGTGGCTGTTCTAACCTTGATGATGAAATGTAGAGCCTGAGACACACCCATGCTGCTGTCACAGGCCGTGTCTCACGTTTAAGAATTAAACCGATTATCAGTTCCAAACGTATTATATGTTCTATGTGTGTTAAACGTTTGTTGATCATTTATGCATATGAAGATAGTGCCTGGTGGTTCCTAGAGTCGGCCCCAAAGTGCTGAACTGTAGGTTTTTCTTAACAGGCGCACATTGACTCTGCAATTTAATGCATGGAAACTGTGACTATTACAGCCATTCCATAGCCCGGTTGCAGATACATCCGTCAGATCGATTTAAATATTAATATTGCAACAAATCGGAGGTTTCATTCCTTTGCTTATTTCTTTTAAGGACATCAGGACATGTGGAAAAATTTGCTGACTACATGGTGAAAGACGTTAAGAATGGCGAATGCTTCAGGGCGGATCACCTCCTCAAAGGTAAACCTATGAGCATCCACCTAGTTAACATAGAGGCCCGACTTCTGTGTTGCTAGCTAAAGATCAGTCATCCTAAAAGCACCTCCAGCAGGACTCTGGAAGTTTTTCATTTGTATTATTCATGGAGTCCCACATACTGTACAGCTGGGATGGACACAAACTCGTTTTGTCAGTGGAAGCTGCCCATTGGCCAGACTCTGACTATTACTTTGTGCCCGAGGGAGAATGGAAGTGGCTAGACCAGCACAAATTACGCAGAGCTTTCATAGCAATACAAGCTGCTGGAATCAGTGACATGATGAAACTTGAAAATATTACATAAGATATCTGACATCGGGCTTTTAAATTCTTCCCTTAAAAATGTTCTACTGTGAGTAGAATAACATCAATTACATGATCATTTATTGTAGTTTTTTTCTGTTATCTGCCAATTACAATTAGAAGTGTTCGTGAAACCTCTATTTACATGTTTGTGTGAAATGCAGCCCATCTCCAGAAGCTGATGTCTGATAAGAAGTGTAAAGCAGAGAAGAAGGCTGAGATGGAGGAAGTCATCACGCAGGTAAGCCTTGAGATACAACTGATGAACTAAATGACAAAAAAGTTGTTGCAAATTCTCACATTTAAGACGCTGCAATCACAAAATGTTTGCAGGTCAAGTGACTGAAATGACTATTTTGCAATTAAAATGGTTGAGAATGATTGTTCTTTGAAAAATCTAATGAATAAATTGACTTTTTTTTTTTTTTGACAAATTACTCAAAAGGAAAAGGTTGAATGTGGAACTGTTTCTTAAAGGGTTTTAAATGATTCTCAGCACATATTTTGTTATTAATATTATTTACTTACTTTTATTAAATTATTTTTCAGATGGACAACTTCACCCAGCAGGAGCTGACTGACCTCTTTGTGAAATATAATGTCAAGTCTCCTACCACCGGAAATGACCTCACAGCTCCCATCTCCTTCAACCTGATGTTTCAAACATCCATTGGACCAGGGGGGAATATGGCGGGGTAAAACTGAGCATGATGCTGAAGAGGATTATGGCTTGATGTTGTTGTGTTTGAGTGATTTAACTGACTGTACATTTTCAGCTATCTGAGGCCTGAAACAGCTCAGGGAATCTTCCTCAACTTCAAGCGTCTATTGGAGTTTAACCAGGGAAAACTGCCCTTTGCTGCTGCTCAAATAGGAAACTCCTTCAGGAATGAAATCTCACCTCGCTCAGGGCTCATCCGTGTTCGGTAAGAGATCAGTGTACTACCAATAGAAGTATTCTGTGTCTGTACATATAGTTAGAATTTATCTACCATTTTTATTTCCCTCAGGGAGTTCACCATGGCTGAGATTGAGCACTTTGTGGATCCAAATGAGAAGGTCCACCCTAAATTTTCTGATGTAGCTGACTTGGATTTAATGTTGTACTCCTCCAAGGCTCAGACCAGCGGCCAGTCTGCACAAGTCATGAAGCTGGGTGATGCTGTGGAGCAGGTGGGAGTCACTGCAACGACATCTATGTCTGGATAAAGCACATTTCTATGTTTATATATTTATATTTGATAATATTTAGGACCATTTGGATGGCTCATTGAGTTACACCACTGACTTTGATGCAAGAGACTGAAATTTCAATCCCAGTAAAAAGAAGTTGAGCAGAAATCCAGTTTGTACCCTTAGGCAAGGTCTTCAGTGCTACCAGCCTATCCAGCCAAATCTAGTGCCGGTCCCAAGCCCGGATAAATGGGACGGTTGTGTCAGGCAGAGCATCTGTAATTAAAACTAATGGCAAATCAACATGATATTTGTACAAAATCACAATTTAAAATTTTTTTCTGCTGTATTCATTGGTAAAAAAAACATTATTTGATTTTATCTGATAATATGGTTTTCACTCCCAAATTGAATACTTTTTTTCCCCTAAAGTCTTCTCTTGTCTTCTGCCTCATTTAGGGGGTGATCAATAACTCCGTCCTGGGGTATTTTATCGGGAGAATCTACCTTTACCTTACTAAAGTTGGTGTTGCCAAAGACAAGCTGCGTTTCCGACAGCACATGGACAATGAGATGGCTCACTACGCCTGCGACTGCTGGGACGCTGAAACCAAAACATCCTATGTATGTTCTTCCTCTGTCTTTCCTTGTTATTCCTGGTAATCCACGTACTGTACTCTAACTAAATGTGACCCTTACAGGGCTGGATTGAGATTGTGGGATGTGCTGACCGGTCTTGTTTTGATCTAACATGCCACGCTCGAGTGACGAAGGTCCCCCTGGTCGCTTCTAAGCCCCTAAAAGAACCCATATCCTTTGACGGAAGCATCACTTAACGTTGAATCAAAATATTCTACCAAAAATTCCCAAAGCACACAGATGCTTTTTTTCTCAGTTCTTCTTAACTCTTTCAAACAAAGTTGTGAATTTCGTCCAGTTCGAACCCAACAAAGCAGCCCTTGGCAAGGTGTATAAGAAGGACGCCAAGATAGCCATGGATTATCTGTCTGTGTGTGATGATTGCTTCATTACAGAACAGGAGCAACTGCTCAATGAGACTGGGTAAGAACAATCGACTGCATTCAAGCAGCGGGCGGGGGGGTCTCTGAGGTGCCTGTCTCCTCTCTTTATCTTTTCCAGCTCGGTCAGTGTCTTTTTTCTTTTTTCCCTGCAGAGAGTTCACCATTGAAACAGAAGGCAAGTCTTTCAAGCTCACAAAAGACATGGTCAGTGTGAAACGGTTCCAGAAGACTGTGCACGGTGAGTCATGAGTGTTTTACATTTTGACACTCTTTAAACCATGTTTGCGTTAGTATGGATTTTCTTTTCTGTAATACATCTGTAATAGAAATGACTTTGTAAAAAATTGTTTTCTGCCTCTATCTGTTGTCCACAGTGGAAGATGTTGTTCCCAATGTAATCGAGCCCTCGTTTGGCATTGGTAGGATCATGTACACCATCTTTGAGCACACATTCCATGTCAGAGAAGGCGACGAACAAAGAACAGTGAGTTGATGGCCTGGATCCACATTGTGATGTACATCGTTTTATTTAAAATAAAATAATACTACACAGCATTGTTGAATATACTGTTGTATAACATGTTGTGCAGCTGCAATCGCTTTCCTACCATTCCTACCTAGTTATAAATAGTTATCAACTTCTCAATTTAGTTGGAAAGTCAGGTATGACAAACTTGTTTTATCACTTGTCACACGGCAGCAGCAGTAGCTTCATACCTAATTAGCTACCAAATATGTTCACCTCTAAAAACAACAAGAGGAGGAGGTAAAGTCATCACCCATGTCAATTTGATATGAAGTAAAGAAGCATGGCAACATCACCAAACGGAGGGCTGTGATTTGGCTGTGACGGTTGATCTCCTCATAGTGATACCAAATGTAATGCACAATGCATTCCCAAGACCACACCCAACTCTTTCTTTCACGTTTTAATGACCGTGGTTCTTGCAGAGCTATGCACTATTTCTAGTTATTGTTACTTATATTTAGGAGCTTGTTTCCTTTATTTACCGTGAAATAATTTTTCTTATTGTCTGCATAAAAGTTGAGCTTTAAGGAACATTGATTTCAAACATCTGGCATTGTTTATGTGTTGTTTAGAGTGTTTACTATGTGACTTCAAAAACTGTAGGTGACAAATTTGTTTACTGGTAGCCTTTAATCATTTTATTTTTCTCAATCTACAGTACTTTAGCTTGCCTGCAACTGTAGCACCATACAAATGTTCCGTCCTGCCTCTTAGTCCAAACCAGGAGTTCATGCCCTTTGTGAGGGAATTATGTAAGTAAGAACATATCGATAACATATTTAGTCTACTTCTGTCTTTGAGGAGGGGAAATATGTGCTAAAACTGTGTGGTAACTTTTCTCTTTCTCCCTGCCAGCTGAGGCGATGACCAGAAATGGTGTCTCCTATAAGGTGGATGACTCGTCCGGTTCCATTGGCAGGCGCTACGCCAGGACAGATGAGATTGGAGTGGCTTTCGGAATCACAATCGACTTTGACACAGTGAACAAGACGCCCCACACGGCCACTCTGAGAGATCGCGACTCAATGAGGCAGATCAGAGCAGAGGTACAGGACAACTTTCTGTCTTTTTTTTCCATGTTCATTTTACATTAGATACCTTTTCTGATTATTCCTGAACAACACAACAGTATGAAATGTCACGAGGCATCAAGTCAGTAGTACAGTAGGATCATAGGAATAGACCGTTAAAAGTGTTTCTCATGCATACTGTAGGAAATAAATAGAGAACATCCCCAGAACACTGTTCAAATTATTGTTTTTATAATTGCCATGGGTAAAAAGAACGGAATATTGCCTCTACACAAACCACAGTAATTCTGCCGTACAGACACATCATTTCTAAACCATTAATTATAGATAATTTTCTTAAGAAACTTGACACCACTTCAAAAAGTGCTCATTTTAACAGTCAAGGAAAATAGGATTACACGCACAATTTCAAACAATCAAGCTAACAAATGTTTTACCCCCCTCAGGTCTGTGAGTTGCCTGGGATTGTTCGGGATTTGGCTAACGGAACATTGAGCTGGGCAGAAGTGGAGAGCAAGTATCCCATCTTCGAAGGACAGGAGACCAGCAAGAAGGATGCAATCGAAGAATAATGTTCACTCGTCTGACTGTCACTCCATGAAAATCCAGACTTGTTGCACACGCATCACATGGAAGAGTATGGAGACACCAAGTCCTCCACGTGTTCCGGATCCACTGTCATGTATTCATCATGTCTAACAGTTACGGAAAGCTCGTACTTGCACAAGACCATTTTCTTTGATAACCGACTTTTCATCCATGTCATTACCGTCAGTGTTTTTAAAAAGGGAGAAAATGTAACAGGGTTGTCCATAGCGGTGGAACAAGGCCTCCACCATCCCAGTTTTCAGACAGATTATGATTGCGATATTTAAAAATTTCAATAAAAGCAGCCAGCAATTACTGGAAACCGGCACTCGACTGTATTGATCATGTCTTCAAATCTCTACGGTCTGATAGATAGAAAACATCTTGTCTCAAACATGCTAGCTCACTTCAACTCAAGTGATCTTCCACAGACTCAGCAGAAATGGACTAAGGAGTGGATCACCGTCTCAATGGAGAACATCCAGAGGGTGACTGCCGGTCCATGAGGATGACTATTGCTGATGTGTACAAATGTATAACTCCCTGATTTAAAAAGAAAAATCAATGAAAAATGAAAAACATGCTATTGTTTTGTAAAGTTACAAGAGAGACCTACCTGTAGGACGGTTATCCTGAGTCCTGTCTCATTTGTTTAATAACAGAGTAAACCTTAGCTGTGATTAGTTAGTATTCACCGTTATGTCCATAGCATCCATGAACCTGGTTTTCTTAAACCTATTTACAGTAGTGTTGTGAATGGATTTATTAGACTTAAAACTTTGTTCAAACAAAATATTTACAATGGGAAATATGTCTGCCAGGAGTTCCAGACTGAGGGACGTCCAGCAGGAAGCTTTAAAACAGGAGCCAATCACTTCCTTTGGTGAGGTCAGTGTACCTTTGGTCACGCCCCTTTGGCCACGCCCATTCATACATGATCAGCCCTAAACTCAAAAACAACATGTTGAGGCAGAATCATATGGATTATCTCATCAGAAATGGCACCTGTCAGAGTGAGGGATGTATTAGGCAGCAAGAATCTGTGTTGTCTAGGTGATTGGGTCTGAGCGTCTCACGTCTCCAGGTCTGCAGTGTTTGACCACCTTCCAAAGTGGTCTTAGGAATGACAACTTGTCAATTGAAAATAGAATCATGGTCAGCCAAGAGTCATTGATGCACACGGGGAGAGACGGCTAGCCTGGGAGTTCTGTTCCACAGAGAGATACTGTGGCATGAAGTGCAGAAAGTGTTCATGTAGGTTCTGACAGAGAGGTGTCTGAACACGCCATGCATTAATAATATTGATGGTTTGGGAATGTCAAAACCTCCAACTATGACTGATCAAAATCTGTCAAGCAGTATGTTTTGTACTGTACACGTCTGTTTGTCCTTGAATGCGGCACTTTAGATGTATTCAAAAAAAAAAATCCTGCATAAATATGTTTGACTTCACTTGATCTGTGCTTATGTTTCACACTCTACTGTGTGTGTTTGTTTACAGTCAAACAGCTCAGATCACATTCATCATGTATTGGGTTCGATACAACCCTGAGCGCTTCATATGACAATCTTGTAAGCTTTCATTCCAGCCGGGAATACATTTGGTTTTTGAACCATTCCGAGCTTGAGGGCAGAATAAACGTCTTGTGCGAGCTTCCTGGATGATGCAACAATAAGCACTAGTTTCAGGCACAACTATACGTCCCTCAGAGGAATCACGCACCTCCCCTTGTTTTCCCCTACTATATGAGCGAGTCACAGAAATTGAAAGCAGTGCAGGACCGATCCACAGCTGGACCAGAACGAGCAGGGATTGATTCTACGTGTCATCATGGAAGAAGTTCTGGCCCCTTTAAGGGAGGCTGTGAAGGAACAGGTGAGACTTTCTGCTCACACACCTGCAAACAACACTTGTTATTGATGCACATAATATTATTCTGTAATGTCCTGTTTGTAACATACCAATAAAATCTTATTTAAAATAAATAAATAAATAAATAAGATGCAAACAAAGCTGCCACAACTGCATAAAGTGTTTACTGCAGAGTTACTTCACTTGTTCCACATTTGACCCGTGTGTGGATCCTGAAATTATACGTTTATTCATTTATTTCAATTGAAAGATTTCTAGAGATGTAAAATGAAGTATCTCATACAGACAGAGGAGACGCAAATTTAAAATGTTTGCTATTGACAAAGTGTTGGTGTAGATTGCCCATAACAAGCACACGCGCACGCACACACACGCACACACACACACACACACACACACACACACATAGCACACACACACGGGCACACAAAAGCTCTGGTTTCAAATCAAGACCCCAAAGCCTTTCTGGGTGGAGGTTGCATGTTCTCCTGTGTCTGCGTGGGTTCTTGCCGGTTGCTCAGGCCTCCTCCCTATGACCAAACACATGAAGGATACAGGGACAGGTTCCATAAGGTGAGTCTGTTTGATGGCCCTATGATGAATTGGCAATTGTTGCAACTTTATAGGCTCCACCTTCTGCAAAGGAAAAGCAGGAGTAGAAAATTAATGTACACCAATCAGTCATGACATTAAAACCATTGACCTTATATTGGTAGGAGCCCGCAAAACCTCAGTGTTGAACATATCCATTAATCTGTATTACAGTTCAATACCATTTCATTATTGAAATTGAACTTGATTAATATATTGCATGATTAATAGTTTTATATTTGGAGCTTAATGTATATATAGATAAGCCATAATTATAAAACCATCTTCTTATATATTGTAGATCCCATTTCTTGTTGCTAAAACCACTCTTATATGTATGTGTGTCAGACAACTTTCCTTCAGAACAAACATTGACTTTTACAGCAATTGGTGCGACATTAAATATTTTGTGGGATCAGACAATAAGGGAAAGCCAAGTACTGACCATTGAAGCTTGGTACCATTGAACTCACATCTGCCTATTTTTTCTAGGTCCAACTCATCTATTTGGAGAGCAATTGTTTATTTGTTACTGAATATATTCCAACCTGTGACAGGTGTCATTATAATAAGATAAGCATTGGTCTTCTGACTTCCTCTGTCAGTGGTTGTAATGTTATGGCTGATCAGTGCCTGAGATACGGCTCAGCTCTTGTCAAAGAAGAGGACGTATGGAAAATGTATGTGTGAGTGTGTGAGTTAAAGCCGGGTGTTCTTCTGCAGGGGGACCTGGTGCACCAGCTGAAGGAGAAAGGTGTCGTAGGTCAAGAGCTGAGCAGAGCTGTTTCAGAACTAAAAGCCCGTAAGAAGATCCTTGAAGCGAAGGTCAATGGTCTCATGATTGCTGGCAACTTTTGGTTTTGCTTTCAGTCTCTGTCATAGAATATGTCTGTTTGCTTAAGATGTGCCTGTCATGGTTTCAGTTTAATATCTTATTTTGAAATCCACACATAAATGGTCCGCCCTCAACTGTAGGAGCTAGCGCTGCAGCCCAAAGATGACGTGGTGGACAGGGTGAAGATGGAGGATACTTTGAAGAGGAGATTCTTCTATGATCATGCGTTTGCCATATATGGAGGTATAACGACACTTAAAAAAAACAACAGAGCATTTTCCCATCAGTCACTGACCCCTGTGTGTCTCTCAGGCGTGAGCGGCCTGTATGACTTCGGCCCGGTGGGCTGTGCCCTGAAGAACCACATCCTGCAGGTGTGGAGGCAGCACTTCATCCAGGAGGAGCAGATCCTGGAGATCGAATGCACCATGCTGACCCCAGAGCCTGTTCTCAAGTAGGTACCAACAGCTCAACAAAACACGGACAGCAGTGAATATTGTGGTTTGTTGTAAAAGCTGTTGGTTCTGATCAGGACTTCAGGCCACGTGGATAAATTTGCCGACTACATGGTGAAAGATGCCCAAACAGGAGAATGCTACCGTGCTGATCACCTCCTCAAAGGTGGGTTTGTCCCAACAAGAGGTAGAAAATGTGCCACAACTAGTCCGGAACCTCCCCTGAGACTTCCAACACTCCTCTGTTGTGCTAACAAGGTGACAGATTTCAGATAAAGAGAAGAATGAAGTGATCACCTGTTGGCCAAATCCCTCATCAGAGCAGATGATTTACCAGCAGAGCTCTGAATGAACTCATCATGTTTATATCATAAAGATCAACCCAGATTTTGGATGCTAACCATTAATCACACTAAATTTTGTTTTCTTCATGTTTTATAGAATGTTTAAGACAGGGTTTTTTTTACCTGCCATACTGCAGAGACAGGAGTTTAGGCCTACGCTCACACTGCAGGACAAATCTTACCCAGGTCGGATTTTTCGCTCGTACTTGACTTTATCATGGTATGTGAAAAGCACAACCCTCGTGGAATCGGATATTGTCCAGTTCCGATTTGGTCCATAATTTCTGACAGGGGTCGGATTTTAGAACCATTGGTTCATGCGACTGACGTCACAAAGCTGCGCTGGTGGGAGTCACTGTTCACACTGAATCATCAATATTAACACTATGAACACCACTATCAACACTTTTACCACAAACAACTGCGTTCCAGCTTACTTCAGTGGTTTCCATTTTGCTTCTGTATTGATAACATGCCGCCCGTTCATTATTCTATCACGCAAGAGGGTCAGCGAAGTTAACTGTTCATACCGGGGGTCCGATATAGGACACATTCCAGAGTAATGTGAACAGCTGCACAAAAAAATCCGGTCTCAGAAAAAAATCGGAGTTGAGCATTAAGACTGGCAGTTTGAACGTAGCCTCGTGAGCGTCAGGTTCTGGTTCTGGTTCTTATTCTGGAGTCCTTGTGAATACTTGGGCACGATTTATTTGAATTCTATTTATACATCATGCAAAGACAAGCTGAGAAAATCAGTTGACAGAGTATCTGTACTGTAATCCTGCCCGCAGGTATACAAGTTATCAGTAGTTCTAATTTGAGTAATAAACAACATGGAGACTCCAGGGATTATAAATGTGTGTTGATTGAAGATTCGGAGAAAAGATTTTTTCTCTGACTGATTTGCTTTAAAAGCTGCTAAACAAGTTTTTGGTTCCTCACAGCTCACTTAAAAAACCTGATGACCGATGAGAACTGCTCTCCAGAGGAGGGGACAGAAATGGAGGATGTAATCACTCAGGTAGGCACTGACCCACAAAACAAACACACACATACAAACACACACACACATGCACTATACTGAAAACACTTGTGGTTTTTCTCTGCTCCAGATGGACAACTACACGCAGCAGGAGCTGACTGACCTCTTTGTCAAATATAACGTCAAGTCCCCCTCAACAGGAAATAACCTCACACCTCCTGTCTCCTTCAACCTGATGTTTCAGACATCCATCGGACCAGGCGGGAACACGCCAGGGTATGGATCGGAGCAAACTTATGTATTTTCCTACCATAGAAATCATTTGCTGTATTAATGATGTGAATTTGCAGCTACTTGAGGCCTGAAACGGCTCAGGGAATGTTCCTCAACTTCAAGCGCTTGTTGGAGTTCAACCAAGGGAAACTTCCCTTTGGTGCTGCCCAGATTGGAAACTCCTTCAGAAACGAGATCTCTCCTCGCTCGGGCCTCATCCGTGTTAGGTAGTCACAATCTACAATGCATGCACATTTTCACCACCACAGAGGTAGTTAGATGCCTCTCTTGATTGCAGGGAGTTCACCATGGCTGAGATTGAGCACTTTGTGGATCCAAATGAGAAGGTCCACCCTAAATTTTCCAACGTGGCCGACCTGGAGATCTTGTTGTTCTCCTCTAAGGCTCAAACCAGTGGCCAGTCTGCACAAATGATGAGGCTGGGCGATGCTGTAGAACAGGTGAGAATCTCATCATGCACTTTAATACACAAAAAAAGATAATTTTCCCCAAATTCTGTCTTCAGGTATAATTTTACACCTTTCTGCACAATTATTAAGCTTTATTATATTGTTCCTTCATGTGTACTCAGATCAGCCATAACATTAAAACCCACAAGTCTGATATTGTGTATGTCCTCTATGTAGTTCCTCCTCGAGGGTCATGGATCTTAGCCTTTCCTCCCCATGTGCATCAATGACACTTGGGCAACCCTGACCCTGTCTTGGTTAGCATGTTGTCCTTCCATAGACAACTTTGATAGGGACTAATCATTGCAGACTAGGAAATGCCCATCAAGACCTGCAATTTTTGACAAGTTCTGACCCAATAGTCTGCTGCGTCTGTGTCAAAGTTAGATTCTTGCTGCCTAATATATATATGTCTGTGGTTGGGATAATATATATCCCAACCACAGACAGGTACCATTGTAAGCAGATAATCAATGCTATTCTGACTTCCCGTGTCACAGTTATAATGTTTTGGCTGGTGTATTTTGATGCATACATGTGGACATTTGCCAACTTAAAATGCATTTCTTTGTGACTCTTGATTATATTAAAATATGCATACACCTTGGAAAATATACTTTTCCACATGAATGAAGGGAATGAGTTTTGCATGGACTATCAGCCTAATACAACTTCTAAATTCTTAATTTCTTCTGCAGGGAGTGATCAACAATTCAGTCTTGGGTTACTTCATCGGTCGAATTTATCTCTATCTAATTAAAGTGGGGCTGTCCAAGGAGAAAGTGCGCTTCCGTCAGCATATGGACAACGAGATGGCGCACTACGCTTGTGACTGCTGGGATGCTGAGTCCAAAACCTCCTATGTAACGTTTTGTATTAATGCTTATTAACGAGGATGTTTGGATCTGTTGACAGAGGGTAAGCCAAGTTTCTTTTCTCCCTCAGGGCTGGATTGAGATCGTGGGCTGTGCTGACCGCTCTTGCTATGACCTTACTTGTCACTCTAGAGCCACAAAGGTCTCCTTGGTGGCTGAAAAGATCCTGAGAGAGCCCATATCCTTTTCTTCTCCCGGCCCTAGTTCCTCCAGAGCACATAATTAGGACCATTATTAGGTATCTGCCACTGTATCTGTCTAATATTATGAAAAGGTAATGTAAACCCTTTAATGTCCTGCTCAACTGTTTGGTTGAACACATTTTGAGTCACTTCTCAAATAGAAAAATGTGTACCACGTGACTGCAGCATGTCTACGCGAAAGAATCGGGGGCCATTGATGGAGCCCTGGTGGACACCACATGTCAAATGGGCCAACAAGGAGGAGGCACTGACCACGGTTATTGAGAAAGTCCTATTCAATAAGTAGCTTTTCTTTGGCATGCTAAAACCTTTAAGGAAAAAACAGAATTATCTTACTTGATTCAACCAGATAAAGTCTAATGAGGGTCGGATATTTTTTTCTGCAAACATTCTTTACCAAAAAGTTAAACTAATCTAATTCAAAGTGACTATTTTCCGTGAAACACGAAAGTTCATGATGAAATAATTGTATATCTGTCTAAGATATTAAACAGATATGTCTCTTTTGAAAGAAAAAATAATAGTGGATAAAGAACACGAACAGTTTCAGGAAAGTTGGACCTTACAGTGGAGATTGTGGCGCTCTGCAGGACACTTACAAAAAAAGTTGTCGTACTAGAGGAGAGTAATCTCAAGCGTCATTATTCGACTGATTACGTAGAGAGGAAAAAACACATTACAGACTTCTGCTCTTTTTGGTTAAACAGGACTAAAATATGTATGAACAATGTATAGAACTTGAATATCCCTGCTGTGAGGTGGCAGTACCAGCCGATCCTCAGGCCATGTGAGTCTGAGTCCACCCTTCTTGCCGGTTTCTGATGATTTGTCTTCTGCAGATAATGGAGCCTCACGGTGTTCTTTTGCCTGCAAACATGCATTTTGCCTTAATTTCCTCACACAAGGTGGTAAATGTTGTCCAGATGGAGCCCAATAAGGGAGTTATAGGAACCATCTACAAGAAAGACTCTAAGCTGGTTCTGGAGTTCCTAGCTGCCTGTGATGAATGCTACATTGGAGATCAGGAGAAGCTGCTCAATGACAAGGGGTAAGTTCTGACCGCTGTGATGACTGCTGGAGAATAATCCATCGGATTCCTCATATCGTCGTGTTTATATCTGCAGGGAGTTCAGCTTTGAGACGGAGGGCAGAACGTTTACGCTGACTAAAGACATGGTCACCGTGAAGAGGTTCCAGAAAACTTTGCACGGTAAGAAGCCAGGCCAAACCGTCCTCAGAGTTTTCAGGTAGTGCTGCCAGTCGTTCACGTGGCAAACATTCTGTCTGTTTTCCTCCCACAGTGGAAGAAGTTGTACCCAACGTGATCGAGCCGTCCTTCGGCATCGGTAGAATCATGTACTCCATCTTCGAGCACTCCTTCCACATCCGGCAGGGGGATGACCAGAGGACGGTGAGAATGTTAAGGAATAAGGACTGAGATCATTCGCTGGTTAAATTTTCTTATTGCTCATTTTGATGGAATATTTCTTGTCCAGTATTTCAGCTTCCCAGCCACCGTAGCGCCATACAAATGTTCCATCCTTCCTCTGAGCCAAAACCAGGAGTTTAGGCCATTTGTCCATCAGTTATGTGAGTGTGACGATACTGACTTTAAGATTTAAGTACAGTCGTATTTACTGTGGTAATACTAGCCGGACATGTTTGGAAATACCACTGTCTCACTTTCCCATCAACTGCTTAATGAGATTAATGATATCAAGTATGTATGACATTCCTTTTTTAGTGTTAAATATGAAGCTGGATTTCAGCATTGCTGAGCTTAGCTTAGCATAAAGACAAGAAAAAAGTATCCAGTATTTATGCTCAGCTAAGCTAAATGGCAGACTTAACTCCATAAACTAGTATTAAATGACAGGAGTATCATTTTTTTCATATAATTAGTGGGAAGAATGAAAAAATGAATCTTTTTCTGATGCTGATGCTCTGCCCTTCCTCCTTCAAGCCGAGGTGATGTCCGGCTACGGTGTGTCCCACAAAGTGGACAACTCCTCAGGGTCCATCGGGAGGCGCTACGCCCGCTCAGATGAGATTGGGGTGGCATTTGGTATCACCATCGACTTCGACACGGTGAACAAGACGCCTCACACGGCCACTTTGAGAGAGCGAGACTCGATGAAGCAGATCAGGGCTGAGGTAGACGTGCTGATATAATAAACAAATACTCGTACGGTATCATGTTTGTCTACTTCACCTTAAAATTTTAACATACACAATCATGTTGCAGGTCACTGAGTTGCCGGGCTTGGTCCGAGATCTGGCTAATGGCACCTTGATGTGGGCCGAGGTGGAGGGCAAGTTCCCCATCTTTGAAGGACAGGAAACCAGCAGGAAGGAGTAACCAGACTCTTCTCCTGTAGGCACAGAAACCAGCGCCACATTTCATAGTTTTATGATGGCAGATCACTAAAAATGGCAAATTTCTGAGTTTTATATTTTTTAATGAATTGGATTAGAAACTTTGTTATTTCGTAAGGAATTGTTAATGACAGTATGATGATTCAAACAAAAACTGGTTGAGAGGAACCAGTTACAAACTGTATTAGGTTTGTAACATTTCACTGTGACTTTTAGCGACTCCAGAACAATTCCTGTTAAACCCTGTACCGCCAAGTATGGATTTGATGTATGTGATGTATGTGATGTGCATTTCTTCCTCTGCGAAAACACATAATATGTTTTTCCAAATACAATAATACCACTGCACCTCAATGCATTGTATTTTGTCTCGCTGTCACTAGACGGCACTACAACCTGTGTCAGGCTTCAGAATGGAATGTGAGGCATGGATGTTTGTCTATGGCTCAAAATTGCAACAGCCTTCAACCCTCCCAAAAACAGATCTGGCCTCTAAGGAACATAGCAACACTGGAATAAAAGATGAGAGGTCTTTGAATTTGAAAGGTTCAATATTAAAGACACGCCTCAGGCAGACATACATGAAATAATGACATTTCCACGGTCAGTTATACTCTTTTTTGTATTTTATAGTTTCATGTGATTTTCCCATAATGCAACGCTGTATTGTTCTACATCATAGCTGCCGCAGTGGGTTTAGGTTTCCCTCTGCTGCATTAGTGGAAGGGTAAACAGTTAAAATATCTAAAGAAAATTCTGTCAACTCTTTTGTCCCACCCCCTCTGTGTCACGGGTCAAAGTATAAATACATCATGTCACCTTTAACTTGGGGCAGCTCCCTCTCAGGGAGTCAGAGGGACCCACAGCCAAGCCTGAACCCTGTAGATGCACAGAAGATGCAAAGTTCTTTGGGTTTTTTTTCTAATGTGACATTTTAATCTTTATCCTCCCCTCCCTCTAAATTGCAAAGTTCAGTTTTTATTGCAACTTTCTTCAGGTCTGCAACTGCTGCATTCAAGGTTAGTATCCCAACAGGTGCTGCTGAAGGACAAACTGCAGTGCATGACAGTGTGGCATTAACTCAGAACACAACTCACTCACACTGGGAAGAAAAAACTGGGAGAGATTCTATCGCGCTAAGTTTGGGGTTTTGTCTGGAAAACCTGAAGGACAATACTAATTGTAGTTTCATACAAATAAATTCAGAGATGCACTGATGCACAGGAACTCCTGGATAAACTCATTGGAGAGTAGTTTGGTTAAAAATAGAATGCAACTGTACTTTATGCCTTTTTGTCTCATGTGTAGTAGCTGGGTTATCAGAGGCGGGTCAGAAGGAATCACTTCTCGAGTGATGGCAGCTTTTAAAACAATCATTTGAAAAATAAAAACCACAAGATTTTGGCAATTGTATTCATGGCTGTGATATCTCTTTACTGTAAAGTGGAGAGAGAGTGAGTCTTATAGATCAGGCAGAACATGAACATAAATGATTAATTACTATTATACGTGTGGAGAAAGAAGAAATGTAAAAATCCTTTACCCAACTATTCTGACTGTGCAGAAGGACAGACTATTTTCATTTTATGCTACTAGTCTCAAATAAAGTACTGTTAGATCAATTTTACATTTAATGTTACACAGAACATGTAGAATTTCCCTATTAAATATAGAGCGCTGTCGAGGCTAACATAACTATTGAGATATATCTCGATCATCAATGGTGATGCTGCTTAAACATTAAATCATACGTAAAATCAATTACTGTTGTCTGAGCAGCAAACTGAGACTTCTGATGCTTTCTATGGAGATTACCATTAAATGCATTTGCACTTCACGGTACCGACTAACTAAACTAAAACTTCTACTCAGGAGTTTTAAACTAATACTGAACTGGCCTGGAGGAAATTGCTAAAAACTCCTGTTGGATCATCAGAAGAGTGAAGATTCTCCAATGTGGACTGCTGGTTTGGATACCGCTCAATGTGGGATTTTTTTGAACTGATGATGTGTGTCTAGTTGTGTGACCTTTAGGTCATTTCTGCTCATTTATGTTCATAAACCTCATGGATTTAGTCAAATATAAGGTGTCTTTCTGTGGTTGGGGTCAGGATTGTATATATATGTATTTGTAACTGTTAGTGTAGATGTGTGTAAATGTGTGTATATATGTTTGAGTGTGTGCGTGTAAATATGTATGTGTATGTATATAAATACACACACACAAACACGTGGATATATGTATGTATGTGTGTATATGTATGATATATACATACATATATATATGTTTATGTGTCCTCCAAATTTCTTTAGTTTGTATGTTTCTTTTGTGCATTTTCTATTTGATCCTATTTTCTTAACCACTGTTGTCACTTTATGAATGTTGGAGCTGCTGTAACTTGAATGTCCCTTTGGGATTTATAATGTTTGTTCTATTCTATTCTATTGCTTGCCCATACGACTGCTTAACGGGCCTTAATAATATAAGATACTGGGGCTGTGATGAGGATATACACTTTAGGGCATGACTCCTAAAGTCGGTTTCGACTGATCATTGAAGTGTATCTTCACCCTTCTGATGATGCAACAGGAGCCTTTTAGCCATTTCCTCCACGCCAGATGCACCTCATGAGCAATCAGCAGAGGTAGTGCCCGGCAGTATGAGGACGGAACACATGCAGTTTTGAAAAGATCACCATGTGAATATTTCCACAGTAAACATGACAACTGACATTGGAAGAATAGAACCACATCAGAACCACGGAGCGTAAAATACCTCAGGATGCAAATATGTAAGTGACCTGAATCAGAGTGATTGACAAGCTGAGATGCCTGTTACAAGTTACAAGCTGCCTGTTGAGGACTCTGCAGAGTGTTGAGAATGTCTCATCGCTCCTGTTGCCCAGCAGAAAGATCCAGCTGGTCAGCATGAGCCACAAGATGAGGTTGAGGAGGAGACATTCACTGAGTGAACCCTCAGGGTATTCTTCTCGTTTGTAGGCCACCCAAAGAAGCTCTGACATGCTGTTGAGTCATCAAAGGAGTTAAACCTGTTTCTGCTCTTCAAATAAAGCGTTGACATAGTGTGACACTGTGTCTTCAGGAGCTTCCTCCGCTCCTGTCCGGGTGACAATGGGGATCAAAGCTGCTCTCCCCAAACATGAGATCTATTTCTACAACACGGTGCTGGGTCTGGCCATGCTTTGGGCTGCCAGTTGGATCTTTGAGGTGTCCAGCTGTGAGTATGAGATTGTGTGAACACAAACGCACGTAGAAGAAGTTGAACTTCAGGCTTTTGCTACACAGCTAAGTCTCTGCTAAGGCTTTGACGGTCTGACATGTATGAGTTTATTCTGTGGATTGAAACAATAGTTACTCGAAAATATTGAATTCAGTCTTTAAATTCAATTAAATCATAAGGTTTGTGATTTCTTTTCTGGGGGTTTATATACATTTAAATATTTATTATAGCAACCTCTTCTTAAAAATGACAAAAAAAACTGTTTCCACAGCTGATAAAAGCTTTTTTGTGAAAGTTGGGACTTTTTTGTGCTTAGTCAGCAGGATTGGTTACAAGAAAACGGTGCTGATTAATATAAAACAATCTTATTGTAATGCACAGGTGTGTATTTTTGAGTTTTTAACATAACTGTCAAACATGAGTGAATATTTTTTATAGGATTTGGTTAATTTTCCCTTGAAGTGCAGTTTTTCATTCTGAAATCTGAACCCAAAATATATAAATGCAAGTTAAAGGTCAAAGTCAAGAGAAGTGATCAATCTTCATCCATTTTTTCTCTTCTTTATTGTAAAAGTATTTTCTTTGAAACAAACAACGCAGTGTTTATCATTTTGTTAGATGTTAGATAACTGAACTCTACCCCCGTTAGTATGCACACGTTAATATTTCATGTGAACAATATAATTAGCTTTTGCACAAAAGATAGAGAGGTTCTCCTGACGGGACTGTAGGGCCTCTGTAGAAATCTCAGTTCACTGCTGATGATACACTGAACCTTTGATCATATAAGATGAAGTGAATGAGTGAGTCTAGTCCCAGATGGTCCACTCAAACATGTTTTCAGCATTTCTATGCTTCAGTTTCTTATCTGTCAACAAGCCCATGTTATTTAATCCATACGGATCTATATCAGCTTGGATTAGCATTATTAGCCAAGTTGATGTATTTTCACATTCAATGGAATTATTATCACCATGAAAAAGATGATAAGATGATTCGCCTATAATTAAATGCTCTTTTTTATCTATCAGAATACTTTCTTGCAGATTTTGTGACAGAAGGAAAATGTAATTTCTAACTTTAATTAAACATCTTCCTTATCATGACAGAGGAAACTCCATTAAATCTGTGTGTGAAAGAGAATTTAATGTATTCGAAACAGCAGCTGAAATGCAAATTCATAGAGACTTTACATATTTAAACAAAAGCTCTCTAGAAATTGTGCAAATGCAAAACTATGACTTTTCATCTCTTGTATTTTTAAAGAAATGGGATGCATTAGTTTACACCACCTCAAATCACCTCAGGAGAACACACTGTGAAGTATCCAGTGAGAGAAAGGGTCAAATATGGGTGAAGAGTTTGGCCTATCAAATGTCAGTTCAGTGCACTCAGGGACACAAAAATTATTATAAAGATAAATAAGATATCCTATGACATGACAAAGAATGCAAGTGGGCTAATAAAGTCCTCCTCATATGCTAAGTTTATTTTCCTTTTTCTCTTTTGTTCGCAGCTAATGCAAACAGGAAGGCATTCAGATCCAGTGTGAAGCCTGGATGGCACTACTTTGGGAGGAAAATGGTGAAAGCAAATTGATTAATTTTGTTAGGCAGACTTTGCCGCTGAATAAATAATCTCTACAATTTCCATTCTGATCTCCAGGACACGGCAGATTTCGAGTGGACGATGTGGTTTTCCACCTTCAGAGAGCAGATCCTGTTTGCTCTGGCTGGACATGTGTTGTTCGCTAAGATCTGCGCCATGCTGGCTCCACAGGTGCTTCTACTGATGGATTCAGTGATTGACTGATTGAGCTGTTGCAGGGAGGAACATAGTGAAGTCGTCCCACGTTAAATGATCTGAGCCCTTGTGAAATGAAGTAATAGAAACACTGGGTTGTGTTGCTATGAATACTCGTGACATTTAAAATCCTCTTTGTCACAATTTATTTTTGCAACATGGCACTGTAACTTTTTATATCATTAGCTAAAGAGCAGATGACAAATGGGACCAGGTGGAAGAAAGAGAGGGGATGGCTGTAGATGAAGAATGATGGAGAGAACAAGTAGAAATGTAGCTCTATATTTAGCAAGATCACTAAGTTTGGTTTGCTTAACGAACCGGGGGCACATGTCACGCCTGGGTCCCATTGTGAATGGCAGATTTTATAAGATCTGTGTTTGAACTGTTGGCAAATATTTAAACAGCACTGGGAGATTATCCTGATAATTAAACTGACATGAGTCAAATGTGGTAAAAATTAATGATGAAAAAAAACAAAAGAAGCTTTTTAGAGTCGGCCTGTTTTGGTGGGAGCGGTACTGAGGGTCTATAAATGAAGAAGAAATGAGTAATACTACACTGGAAACACAAAACTCTTTATGAAGATGACTTTTATAGTTTGCTATTAGGACAATGTTGGTGTGTAATAATTCCTTCAAAATTATTTTTATCAATGCATAGTGCTCTATGATTCATAAAAACAGTCATGAAACATAGATGTGCCGTTTAATGACATATTTAAAGTTTTTATGCATGTTCTCCACTATCTGTCGGGCTTACATTTGACATATATATATTCAATTACCTCCATTCACCTACAGCATACACACTTAAATAACCCATATCTTACTCCTACTAACTCCTACTTCTCCTTGATTTAATTTATGTAACATTAAATGAATACTTAATTTCTTATAACCTTGAACTAGAGTGTTTTATGCCCACATCCACTTCAGAGAAGGATATTGTGGTTAAATAAAGGTTTCGGAAAAGTAATAATAATAGTAATAATATCTAGCCAGCTAGCTATCTAGCACGCTAACTAGTTGGGGCCAAAATACTTTTTTATGCATATATATCTATATATCTATAGATAGAAATAAAGATATCTATCTATAGATATCTATCTATAGGTATCTATGGATAAATATCCACATATAGATATATTTCTATAGAAATATTTATAGATATATATATATATCTATATATATAGATAGCTAAGAGCATACTTTAATGATCAAACTGCAAAACGCCCCAATTCAAAGTGCTGCCTTTATTACATATTTATTACATATTAATATAATTTTATTTGTGATTTAATTCCATCTACAAAGCATCTTAATTGTAAAGTAGAGTTAATTTTAAGGACTGTATACCATGAGAGTTCATCAGTAAAGTTAATAAAAGCAATGCATGTCTTGAAAACTGATCATATGTTTTATCCTGATAGGAAAAGCATCTGTCATACCTAAAACTGTCAGAAAATATGTGATGCAGGAAAAATAATTTCCCTTTAAAATATGGTGAAGCTGAATAAATTGAAACCCCTCACAAGAACCAAATATGGTCTGGTACTTGAGTGCAGGGGGTCTTCCACATTCCAGCATCACCTTATTTTATCACTCCCTTGAGATTTACCTTGGTGACACCCTATTCTTTCCTACAGCACAGGTCCTTGATGTACCTGGTGTACGGGCTGCTGGCTGTGTGGACCAGTATGGGCTGGACCTACATCACTCTCATCCTGTCCCACTGTATCCTGCTCTACAGCATCTCCTTAGTGAAGATCCGCTGGCTTTGCTTTGTCACTGGTCTTTGCACCCTCGCCACTTTCAAGTGTGAACCGTTTGTGTCCTGGCAGGTGAGCCGCTTACGAACTTATAGAAGTTGTTGATTAGTGGCTGTACTTCATTTGTTTCTCGTGCTTTATTTTCCCGTGTAGGAAGGTTTTGTGAAGGGAGACTTTGACCTGCGTCATGTTCTCTATTATGGAGGTTGTGGCTTCACTATCATTCGTTGCATGAGCTTTGCTCTGGAGAATTGTGAGAGGAAGGATGGAAACTACAGCATCCTGGAGCTGCTCAAATACAACTTCTACCTGCCCTTCTTCTACTTTGGGCCTATCTTGACTTTTGATAAGTTTCATGTTCAAGTAAGTTGTATTGTGCTCAGTTATTTTAGGATCCTGTTAATTTAATGATCTAGATGATGATGTTTTTTCGCCTGGAGGTGTCGTTCACAAGTTCTATTACACCTTTTTTCGAACAAAAAGAGAATACGTTATTCTTACAAATCTTGAATGTTGTGGTTATGTAAAAACTCGTGTGGATTACTTCATTAATCTCTGCATCATAAACCAGATAGAGGGCTTATCCTGACCTGTAACGTAGATGTGTGGAGCTTTGTGTCGTGTCTACCGCCCCCTACAGGCCAACAAGTCAGACCTGAGCAGGAAAGAATGGGAGATGTGGAACATCAGTTTGCATGGCCTGACGCACCTGGGAGTCATCATAGTCGTGGATGTCCTCTTCCATTTCATGTACATCCATACTATCCCCAACGACATGAAGCTGCTGAGGCAACTATCGGACTGGGCTTTAGGTCTGAGGCAACCCAACGCTTGTTTTCATTGACTGCTGTGGCACATTAACCCGAGGTCAGCATGTTCCACCTGCTCATAATGTGATCATATGTTGGCTGTCGTTTCCAGTGGGCCTCGCTTACTTTAACCTGGTGTATGACTGGGTCAAAGCAGCCATCATGTTTGGAGTCATCAACACAGTCTCCAGACTGGATCATCTGGACCCCCCCAAGCCACCAAAATGCATCACTATGCTCTACATGTTTTCTGAAACGTGAGCAGCACAGCATGAGGAAGTTTGGCTCACTACACCCACTGCTTAAAGATCTATAAAACTAATCCTGTTGTTTTCTCTTTTCCTTTCATAGTCATTTTGACCGAGGGATCAATGATTGGCTCTGCAGGTGAGTGTCTCAGAGCCGTAAATACATGTCTTATTCTGGACAAATCTAGAGCCTCTAAAGCGTCCTCGTTATTCGCGATGGATTAAGAATCCAAAATCTTAATTTTTCTCACTATTTAGAGCTAATGTAGAGGTTTTATAGCATCTTCATTATTCATGACAAACTTAGAGGTTCTAAAGATTCCTCATTCATTTTGACAAATTTAGATGTCTTTTATCTTGCCCATTATTCCTTTCAGTTCTAGAGGTTCTATGAATCCGTTCTTTGGCTCCCCCATTATTCATGGAAATTTCGGAAGTTATAAGTCTCTGATTATTTATTATAAATTTAGAGGTTCTAAGGCTTCCTCATTATTCACTGACGAATCAAAAGCGTCTATAACCTCGTTATTCATGAAACGTTTAGAGGTTCTAAAGCGTCTCCATTATCTATGATAAAATGAGAGGTTCTATAGTTTCTTTGTTTTTCGCAGGTATATCTATAATCCTCTGGGTGGAGAACACACTGATGTGGTGGCGGAGCTGGTGGCCACATTGTGCACATTTGGCGTCACCATCCTCTGGCTGGGTCCCTGCCAGGTGGTCCTGCTCTGGGCTTTCTTTAACTGTTTCGGCCTCAACTTCGAGCTTTGGACGGCCAAGGTCTTCTCGATGGAGCCCTTTGCTACTTTAGAGGTGTGTTAATGGAGATGTGCTGACTTTAAATTACTCAAAACATGCTTTTGGTACATTAATGTTGTTTTATTTACAGAAGGATATGTCAGACGCAACATCTCGCCGCGTCAGAGCCATCTTTAACACCTTTAACTTCTGGGGCATTGTGTTGTTCAACATCCTGGCCTTGAACGGTGTGGAGTTTGCTAATTTGGTAGCCAAACGACTGCTTCTCAAAGGTGAGTGTTTTTTTTTCCTGAAGAAGTTTTCATGTTTTGTTCCACTCAGATAACACTGTTTGTCCTCCCTTTCTAGGCTTCCCAATCACGACCATCATCGTCATGTTTGTGACCTACTGCCTGATTCAAGTGATCAAGGAAAGAGAGAGGAGGCAGGCCCTTATCAGTGATCCCGATCCGCCTCCCCCTCCCAGCGCCATCTCCAGCCCGACCGGCACTGCAGCTTCACCCACTGATGCTCAGCCAGCAGCAGATCCAAGCAAACAAAAAGCAGAGTAGATTCTTGCAGCTTCTAGAGATGTATAAAACCAATTTATTTCATAACATGAATTGTGAATAGTATAGAATAATTGTGATTGTTCCTTTTCTGCTGATGATGGAAATAGGATTTGTGACAGTAAAAAAAGAAAAGAAGAAAAAACTACATTGCAATCCAATCATGTCATTACGCTTGCATCAATAAAGATTTTCAGAAACAAATAAGAGCTCTACTTGAGGCCAAAGCCAAATCAAAAGGACGAATGAGGTGTGGGATCAGATCATTTGTTGATAACCTGCAGAGAATAATTTCAGAGGGGTAGTGTAGAATGCTTGCAGCTTGTGAGCAGCTTCACCCTGTGGGGAAGAGGAAGCACTGCATCAGTTTTGATGCGGATTTTTCATGCTGTTTATTTTACTCTATAGGGTTCTCAGCCAGTGCATTCATTTAGAACTGTGATCTTACCCCTTTTAAAAACTCCTGTCCATTATCAGGAATGAACTAAAAACCCTACAGCCAATCAGAATTGAGTATTCACCCTTAGATTGAGTGTACAGTACACGTGTAATCTGGCCAGTACCCACTTAAAAATTAGACATTTAAAAAAAACAAAAATTATCAATTACTATAGGGAGGTCCAATATTTTCTAAACCGTTAATTTTTTCTCTGTGACGCAGTTGTTTGAATCCGACAGTGAAAATTAGTCTTTTGCAGTCTGAGTCAGTGCTGAGTCCAGTCATTGTGTATTTCCGTCCTATTAAATCATCCCTATTTGACGACTACAAATTGAAACCTCCTAACCCTGTGATATGGAAAGTTCTGGTGAAATCTGAGATGAATCACCACTCAGAAAAGAACAGTAAGTTGTTTGTTTTTCTGGTTTATCAGTGTAATGGTAGTATTCTTTTTCTGTTCAAAGATTCTTCCCTCCCTCCATTGTTGACATACCATATAATATATCAAACCATACCGAACCAATGAAGGATTTCTATGGATGATGTGGGTGGGGAGGTTTGTCAACAAATATCTTGAGTGGAACGAGACCAATAATTAAAAAAATGTCCTTAAAATCAAGGTGTTATGCAACTAAATGGGTCCAACATACGAGATATTACCGCTCATAGCTGTAATAAATTTTAGTGAGACAATTATTTTATCACACTTTCATTGAAAAAAAGGCTTAAATTTCTGAAAAATGTCTTTGCTCTACAGCACTCTAGCAAATGTAAGAAAAAAGAGGAGAACTATGTTTGGTTGTGGACTATTTTAAACAGTGGATGACATTTATACAGCAACAGGAGGGGATTGTGGGACTTACACACTGAACTGCAGTGACTCTAATCACGTTACTGGTGAAATATGTCACCCAGTACAACAGAGGGGCTCACTGGTCTACGAAACAAAAGAATGGGACATAGCTGGCATTGGGAACAGTAATAGCAACAATCAATTGTTGATATAGATTTTTCTATATTTTCAGTAGGGCCATTACTCTGAAGGTCATTTCATTGTGATAGTCGCAATAAATGCAATATAATCACCTCAGAATATTTGTTCTGAAGTTGTTAGCTCGATAATACTGGGTGACTAAATGTTGAACTTGGAAGAGTGGTAATGTTGCTACAATGACTCAGTCACAGAGACATCCAGGATTAGCCTCTTCTACCCTCATGAACATTTTTCCCATAAGGCAATGTGTCATCCATCTTAGACTGTGTGGGTCTTCACGAGGAGTGTGTTGGTTGGGTTTTAAAGAGTGTATATTGCATTTCAATCCATTGGCCCAGAGACCCACACCAAGCACCCGCACTATAAATAACCTGCCAACTGAAACTGTTGAAGGGTCAGGACAGCTGAGGAAGTGGGCCGTCCCGGGGTTCAGCTGTTGGTGGCTCGCATCAGACTGACTGTCCTTCGGATTTCCCTCTCCGGGCTAAAAACTAGAACTGCTCTGCTTTAGAGACAAGACATTTGAAGCCCGGCTCTTCGAACTTCCCCCTGCCCGGTACAATGGCTCTACCGATAAACCCCATGGATGAACCCAGGATGTACCAGCAGACGTTGCTCCAGGACGGCCTCTCTGACCTGCTGGAGAATAACAAGCTGGTCGACTGCGTGCTGAAGATTAAAGACAAAGAGTTCCCCTGCCACCGTCTGGTCCTATGTGCCTGCAGCTCCTACTTCCGCTCCATCTTTCTGTCAGACCTGGACGAGAGCAAAAAGAAAGAGATTGTATTGGAGGACGTGGAGCCAGGCGTCATGGGTCTGATCCTCAAGTACCTGTATACCTCCACAATCAATGTGACAGAGCACAACGTCCAAGACATCTTCGCTGTGGCTAATATGTACCAGATCCCTTCTATTTTCACCGTTTGTGTATCTTTCCTCCAGAAGCGCCTGAGCCTCAGCAACTGCTTGGCTATCTTCAGGCTCGGCCTCATGCTGGACTGTCCCAGACTGGCGGTTTCTGCTCGAAACTTTGCCTGCGAGCGCTTCCATCTCATCTGCAGAGATGAGGACTTCCTCCAGCTGCTCCCCAGTGAGTTGGCAGCTATTCTGGCAAATGACAATTTGAGCGTCGAGACAGAGGAGGCCGTGTTTGAGGCGTTGATGAACTGGGTGTCCCGGGACACAGAGAGCAGAGAGAAGGAGCTGCCTGGTTTGTTGGATTGCGTTCGTTTGCGTCTGGTCAGCGAGGACTACCTGAATGAAAAAGTGGAGAAACACAAACTAATCTCTTCAAATTCTGAGTTGCTGCAGAAACTCCAGCAGGTTAAGGACGCTCAGGCAGGGAAAATGCCTGAGGTTAAAAAAAGCAAAATCAAGAAAGACGAGGCAGCAGATGAAGATCTTGAGACTGAGGACAAGGAGGAAGAAGAGGGCCTTCTCCCTGGCATCCTGAATGACAACCTGCGATTTGGCATGTTTGTGAGGGACTTGATACTGATGGTGAACGACATCGGCGCCGTGGCCTACGATCCAATGGGGAATGACTGTTTTGCAGCATCGGTTTCCACCCAGGTTCCCAAAAACCATGTCAGCCTGGTTACCAAGGAGAACCAGATCTTTGTGGCTGGAGGGTTATTCTTTGATGAGCAAAACAAAGAGGATCCCATGTGTTCCTACTTCCTACAGGTAAGTATGGCAATGACATTTTAATAGAAGTTAACATATTTTCTCTTTGAAGCCCTGTACAGCTTCTGCAGAGCATAAGAAGTCATTCACAACCCATTTTCACCCCAGAATTGTAATTATGCTGCATTAAAAGGTAAATTATTTGTGTGCAACACTATTGAACCCGCTGGTGGGTCGCTCTAAAGAACCATGCCTGTGTAGTTATCTTAATGAGGATATCAACATTTTCAAAGGTGCAAAATATGTCAGAATGAGTTTAAATATTTCATTCATACAGCATTAGGGAACTGTTGTGACAGGTGAATAAACACACACGTCAGATGCACAGGATGCTTGTGTTGGTCTTCATTTGGCGAATTAATAAAATGTTTGATCCTCAGTATGACCCGGCCAGTGCTGACTGGTTGGGGATGCCTCCTGTACCATCTCCTCGTTTCCTGTTTGGGCTGGCCGAGGCTGAGAACTCCATCTTTGTGCTGGGAGGGAAGGAGTTGAAGGAGCAGGAGCACACGCTAGACTCTGTATTGGTCTATGACAGACAGTGAGTAAAAGTTGAAATTAATGCTGATGACCAAAAATGGACTGCTGAATCCTGAATAATTCCCACCTTTCCGCTGGTCCTTTTTAGATCTTTTAAATGGGGCGAATCAGAGCCAATTCCTTATCAGGTCTATGGACATGCAACAATATCCCACAATGATGTCATTTATGTGATCGGAGGAAAGGGAGAAAACAAGTGAGTAATACATTTCACCAGATAGACTATATATGCAGCAAATATTTCAGGCTTTATCATTTAATCAAGCAACATCTTTTCTTAATAAAAAATAATCTGGACCTCTATGATTGAGCCATTATGAGCTTTCTCTCTCTCTTGAAAAGGAACTGCTTGAGGAAGATGTCCTCGTATGACGCCAAGAGATTTGAATGGAAGGAGCTTGCACCCATGAAAACAGCACGCTCTTTATGTGGAGCCACGGTTCATAACGGCAAGATCTACGTGGCAACAGGAGTGACTGACACTGGACTGACAGACTCTGTGGAGGTGTATGACATCACATCCAACAAGTGAGTCCCTTAGAATCCAGGAATAAAATAAAAACAAAAAACAAAGTGAGCTGCAGGTGTTGCATTACAGTCACAATTGTGATTTCTTGTACCGCCATACATGCACAATCTGAGTATACATTGTTGTTCAACCGTGATTGATTTTTTTTCCCCAGGTGGTCAGATAGTGAAGTATTTGCCCAGGAGCGTAGCTCTCTGAACCTGGTGTCTGTGGCTGGCTCGCTGTATGCTCTAGGAGGTTTTTCCATGATGCCCTTGGAAGACAGCGATGAAATTATTCCCAAAGAGATGAACGACATCTGGAGGTAGGTCATAATAACTTATGCAGCCATTTCTAATTAACCCATTCAGCCACCATGCTCCTAACCCTACTAAACAACAGATCTCAGGATATGTACTGTCAGCGACATTGTTTAGTTTTTCAGTGACCATTTTTTCCCCTCATCCCTTTGATGACCGACACCTTCTGATCTCCTCAGGTATGATGAGGTTGAGGGGAAGTGGCTCGGGATCCTCAGAGAGATCCAGTATGCATCAGGGGCCACCATTTTGGGTGTCCGTCTCAACACCTTGCGTCTCAACAAGATGTAAAGCCCCTTCATTCCCGACGCCTTAACAGAAACCAGAGCTCTTGCATCGGCATCAGTCCAGATGTGAAGAATCGGCCGAAAAGTAATGTTCAAGGAGCTCGAATAATGTATCTAACTGTAAGCCTGGCTTAACATATAGACAATCTTTTTTGACTGGATAATGTTTTTTTATATGCGGCCTTTCAGTGACCTTAATCTGATTAAGATTGATAAAACAAAAACAATCTGTGGTTTTATTTTTGCACTGTATGGAATAAAATGCATTTCACACCAATGACCATTATCAATCTTTGAAATTGTGTTGACATAAAGTTATTGGTTTCCAACAGATGGCAGCAGAATCATAATGCAGATGCCCTTAGACAGTGAGAATTGATCATGGTACAATTAAAAACAATCTCAGCATCTCATTCCAGGGACAAAAACACATCACGCTTCTCCCTTTGTAATGATATATCTGTACTGTTTAATATTGAAATGATTTATTTATGCTCTGCTGTGTTACAGGTAAACACTAGTCAATAATACAATAAAAGACAGAAAATACAGTCTAATGTTATTAGCACCTCTAAACACTATTGTCCTTGTACAGTCTTTAAGTATTTTAATATAGCTGAACTTGATAACTACTGCCGACACATGGTCTCTCTACACCAGAGTTAACTAAGACATAGTGTTTACATGATAAAGTAAAGAATCAGCAAACAACAGTACACATTATGATTTCCTTAACACAACTGGAGGATGAGTAAGTATGGGAAATGTAGAGGGTTTGTGGATAATACGTCTTTGATTGACCATGGCGTTGATGCCTACCTTTATTATTACATATATCTTTGCCCAAAGGAGGGAGATGTCAACATGAAAAAAATGATCAGAACAGCTAAACAAACTTTCACATGCAAAATAATCAGCAATATATTTTTATATTCTAGATATTATGGAGCCCAGAAACGGACAAAATGTAGTTGTCAAAAAGATGAGTAATAAAAAAGGCATATAATTCAAAGCTTAAAGTTGTAGTTTTATTTCTTAGACAAGAAATAAATCTTAAACTCTCACCTAATCGTCTATTCTTTTTGTTGTTTTTTTCTATACCTCCAACCGGTTCATTAAAAAGGTATTACTTGGCGTTTACAGAGGTGATGTCATAAAAGGACAAAGCAGTCAAGCATTAACAAGCCCATGATTGCCTTAATGTACGTTTAAGATCTTCAATATGTGGCCCAAGGTAAGTGTCTGAATGACACCCTTGGTCCATTAACCATAAGTATACAATTTCTAAATAAATGAAAGTGACCCCCTCACAGTGTGTGGGAGATAAGCCCTGTGAACCATAGATTACTGTGCCAACTGTGCTTGGATAGCAGTGGTATGATTATTCAATATTTTAATTAACTAATCAAATCAAGTATTATAGATTAATGATCTAAATCATCATATTTGCATGTGATTGTCTCAAAATTCAGTATATTTCCATATCCAAAATTATTCTGGTAAAAGTGATTTATTATAAACTTGGGTGGGGGGGGGGGGGGGGGGGGGGAGCTCCATAAACACAATCTAAATTATTATTATCCTGGATTCAATCAATTCTGTTGGTGGGCTGTAGCTACTGTATGACTGTCACCGTTCATGGTTTTTAACCATGAACGGTGACGGTGACAGTTTTCTTGTTTTTTAATAGCCGTTGGACTTTAAGCCCAGATAGGATGATAACATATTTTGTGATTGTCTGTCATCAACTGATATGCATCACTTTAAATAATAAAATCTTCCTCACTGGTATTTCTCCATTGTTTTCACGTTGCTTTCTGCCCACTAACAAACTCGGCTGCATCGTGTGACCAACCCAACAACATGATGTCATCATGGTGAGTCACTTCAAATGGAAAATTAATTAAACAATCTATCATTTTTCCTCACCAGATTTCAAATGATTAGACATGAAGGGCTTTGTGATGACATAGCCAACTAAAACATCAGCTAAATACAGTAGATTAAATGTTATCTTTATCAACAATATAAGCTAAATATGTCAAATGCTAGCTTTATCATCTAGCTACCTAGCGAAAGGTAACTTGTAATTCAAAGTAAACACAACATTTATCACTTATATACACAGCCGAATGAGGTAGAAGAGGAAACTCTAATGCATACTGTTTTTTAATCACTTTATAAAGCTTAAAGTAGTAGCTAGAACATTTTAATCATGAAGCTAGCAAGAGCTAATAGTTGTTAGCTAACTCCCACAATATAGCTATCTTCAAGTGCTTGCCTTTCATCTCCATCACGAAACATTTCAGGTAAAAGAGTCAGACTTGATTATTGTGTTTTATCCTCAACAATTTCTAGATGCATGTAGATTTAATAAGTCAATTTTCTCCAAATAAACTATTAAAATGGATATATGGAGCGACACATAACTGCAATATTAAATTCAGCTTTATAACTGGTTGGAGGTTAACATTTCTTTTTACAAGGGCTGACACCAATGATGCATTACCAATTAATATGTATGCTATTTTCATTTGAATTTATCCATTAGTTATTTGTATACAAAATGTTAAATGAGGGTAATGTTTTCTTGAACAGTCAACGCTGGAGTAGGAGCAACTTCGCCTGCATTCACTTAACTAGAAAACATGACAAAGAGAATATATTTGAGAAGTTGGTATATAATAATGGTAAAAGAGGTCGGAAATGTATTTTCTGCATTAGTTGATTAGCCTTTAACATAATTGATTTTTTACTTATTTTTTCATGATTTTACCAATAATACAATCCCTTGACATACTCAGTTTGTCAATTTTGGGGCTCTTAATGTGCACTCACATTATGTGTGGATTAAAGAAGCACTACTCCATTCTTTCCATACAAAGTTCATTGAATTCTCACATACATATAGTGACTTCTCTCCAATACCATAAATAAGATCTCCCAACACTTTCCTGGAAGCTCAAGGCCACACAAATATTTTTGGATATGCACCCCAGCAGCTAAACCCAAATCTTCGTCCCAGCTGAGACCCGACTTGGACATCCCATGAGCACTCAGCTTGGAGGCCGTGATCAGTGCCTCTGTCATCTGCAGTGCAGACGCTGAGACAGCGGGGTGGCTAGAATCCCACTAAATCAGTGACAAACCCTCTTTTAAGGACAAGGGCAGCTCCTCCTTTGCTTAATCTAATACAAGCCTTTGGCTGCTAGCCGTAATAATACAATTTGGCTGGTTAAAAGACGTAAAAACTTACATGCCAAGACTCCTAAACACTGTGCAAACTTTTCTCTCTCAGTTTTTATTATCTCAGTTATACTTCAGTTCATTTTTATTATTACTTAAGAAAAATGTACGTTTTGACTTACTCAATCTTATGGATTTTGTGACACTTGAGGGCTCATACGTGTCTGTCAGTGACACTGGAAGACTTCTATAATCCAAAGACTAACATTCTAAATCTGTTTCAAGGTTGGAGACAAATCAATCCATAAACTTCCTCTCAATGATGAGTAATATACATCATTTTGCATTTTATTACAGAACATTTTCACAATTATTTGATCAAATGTAGCCTTAGAAAATAAGAAATGATTTTCTCTGACATGGTTAATGCAATGCTTTAAATCATCATTAAAAAACAATTATTAATAATATTCTGGTTTGGAGGTCTGGTATCTAAGTGCATTCCGGTGTAATTCCTAGCAGAAGCAAACAATAGCAAGACTTATTTTTGAAGGGTATGGATTCGCAGTTTTGATCTACCTTTGGTCTAAACAAAGGTTAATATCCGCCAAAGACACAGAGCAGAGATTGCATTGTAATTTTCATTTATTTCTCTGATTTTATGTCATGAAAAAAAACCAACCTTGCCTTCAGTATATAATTTCAACTGTATCAGCGTTAAACAATGCTATCTGAAGCTGAGTATAAAGTGCTCACGATAATAACTATCTTTCTTATGACTCAATTTGGCAACTGACAACCTTCAATACATTGTCGCATTGGCCTAAAATATAACAGTCACATATTAATACCCTTCAATAGGAGAAAACTGGTAAGACTATGAACTAATCAGAGACCTGAGTGACCAGAAACAGGCACCGGGCACTTCTGACACTTACCAACCACAGTCCCTGATCAAATTTGATCAGATGCTGTAAATAGACTAATTCACAAGTTGTGTTAATAGCTATCAAATTGAAAGTGCTTAAGAATTAACTAGTCATCCTACCCGACAACTCCAATCCCATCAACTCCTACCCCCTCCTACACCTACGTCGACTCCTTCCAATAACATGGAAACATTCAAATTCCTCCAAATATAACTTTGGGCCAAAACACAGCCAAGTCAGCTATAACCACAGTTTCTAAGAATTGTCTCATGGGCTAGTGCTTCTCAAAACTTGGTAAGGGTTCTAATGAACTCTTAAGGGAAACATTTCTCTTTCTTTAGTGTATGATTGCTAACTACAATGGATTATTAGGGCCACATTGACAAAACAAATAAAAAACCGGGAATACAAGATTCCACTCATAATCACCAAAGTCGTAATGTTACAATAATAAAGTTGTCATTTTAGAATATGTATTAAATATCAGAAAAGCGTTACCAGTGTCTAAGTGAGGAACGTAGACTGTACTACTGAAGAGGTCCCAACGCCTTGTGGCCTACTGATTCTGGATAAATTAAATGAACAATATAGAGCCGTATGATCTAGGAGTTAATG
Organism: Lophius americanus; assembly: GCA_037951165.1. Taxonomy (NCBI): domain Eukaryota; kingdom Metazoa; phylum Chordata; class Actinopteri; order Lophiiformes; family Lophiidae; genus Lophius; species Lophius americanus. The sequence continues at coordinate 3,697,675 of JBBDHG010000011.1, read as the reverse complement.
ACCACATTGATGGATTTAGCCGTCACATTATGTGGATGGAGGCTCGTTCGGCAAACAGTGATCCTAAAGCAGTAGCTGACAGCTTCATAAGCACAGTGACGCATCAGAGGCATGCCTGTGTGGCCCAGCAAAATGCCAGAGACAACAGCTCGCAAATGCTAAGTGCGCCAATCTGCCCTCTAGCCAGTCTTAAAAATGATCACTTTCTTTCCCTGAACTCTTTTTTTTTCCTCAAAAAATTTCACCTCCTTTTCTTGTAAAATTGCTATTTTTTCATTAAATTTAAACTTCATTCTTGTAAATTACAACTGGATCCACCAAAAATTCTGACTTTTTTCTCATAAAATTGAGACATTTGTTCTTATAAATTTCTGAAATTTTATCACATCTAATTATGATTTTGTTTTAACATATTTCTAAAATGACAACTTTATTCTCTTGTTTTCATGTCTTGAATATCTTGGATCTTTTATTGTATTTTTTATTGTGGCCCTAATATTCCGTTATACATAACAGTGTGTTTTGCTAAGATTTTAAATGAGAGCCACGGCCTTTAGTTTCTTTGACGTTTAGAGCTCTCTTTAACCTTAAAATGGTTTAAAATGTTAGCAGTTTTCTAAACTGTAGCTTATTTATAACCCAGGAGCTTGATAGTAAAGTAAGGCTAAACTGGGATTATCACAGCACGGGCGTATTCAACAAATTAACGGCGGTTAAGTTTTCATTTAAAGGGCAGTTTCAAACTGGACCCTGTACAAAAGCAGCAAATCAAAGTAGAAAACATAGTAGACACATGAAGAAAAAATAAGTACCATTATCAAATAACATCCAATGTGGCGCTAAGCCTTGAACCAGGGCAGCTAAAGGAATAATTGTAACTGGGGTCAGACATGAGACGACACTAAGGTGCTTGAATTTGTCTTTTAAATAAAACAGGTTAGAAAAACTTATCGGTAGTACTGGCCAAGACACGTGTGGGGCACATTCAACCGACTCGCCAAATGTAAACATGAGGAATTAATCAAAAGGAATAAACACATTTTAACAATATTTACAGGTTAATTCTACACTGCTAATTGGCTATCTACCGATAAAGTGAGCAGGAGTGCATCGATAGTTACTCTGTTTGGAGAATACACTGATTGAAATGTCCGGATTTAAGAGAGCGTTTGAGCATTTTGGTGAGTATGGCCATTTGGTTTCAGAGAGTTAGATGAGAAGATTTATACCACACTAATATCTGTATTGGACAAACACTGATGGGTTATAACATTCAAACTTCCTGCCTGATGTTGTGCGGGCCACCAACGTAGCTCTGTAATGTGCGTCCTGACACTTTCAATCAGAACCAACATTACCTTCTATAGCAATGTGTTCTACAGGGGGTGGGATATATTAGGCAGTAAGTTATAATTTTGTCCCATAAGTCGATGTGTTGGAAGCAGGAAAAATGTGCAAGCATATGGGCCTAAGCAACTTTGACCGCGGCCGAAGTATGAAGGCTAGGTGACTGGGTCAGAGCATCTCCAGAACTGAAGTTCTTGCTGGCTGACTAATAAAGTAGCCTTAAGAAGGAGGACTGGTGAGCTGTCAAAATGTCATGGGTGCTCAAGGCTACTTGACACATGTGAGGAACGAAAGCTAGTCTGTTCCGTCTGATCCAACAAAGGAGCTACTGTGGAACAAATAACTGGAAAGGTTAATGCTGGTTCCAATTATAAAGGTGTAAGAAGACAGAGCAAGGTATATCTATTTGGTGACCAAAATAGGACCAACACAATATTAGGCAGGTGGTTATAATATTATGGCTGAAAGGTGTGACGCTGCTTGCAGTAAATAAGCTTAGCTCAGCATAAAGAACGGAAAAAAAGCTATTTAACGAGCCTTAGAAGTACTGGTAAGATTATTTTGTTGAAGAAGTGAGATTTTCTCCTCTAACTCTTAACTACAAAAACTAATCAGCCTAATTCCCAAAATATCAAGCGATTCCTTCACCGTAAATATTTGATTACATTATATATATATATACTACTCCAGTAGGTTTATGACTAATTGTCAAAAGTGCACGTAGAGCCACATCATTTGGAGCACCATTAATTACTGCATGTCACTAACATTGATCAGCCTGTACAAATCACTGTTAGCAGAAATGAACACAATGTGTCACAAGGAGCCCTTTTAATGACATGCTCTGGTGCACCAAAATGAGTCACTGTCAGTGCTCTTTCAGAGATTTAGGCATTGGAATATGATGCAATACTCATTAAACTATATGCACCATGATGAAATATGCACACTAAATGAGATACAGAAGCACATCTCGGTGAATATTTGTGTTTACTCGGGTTATGAGCTGCGAGTTAACATTAACATTTTATTTTAGACCTACAAATGTTCCATCGGTACATCGTTTACTTCTTTTAACCAGTCACAGAGAAGTGCCTTATCATATCAGAGCCAGATCTACAGGAGAGGAGATCGCTTGCTTAATGTAAGCAAAAGATGAGAGTAAAAAAAAAAACTCTATCTCCTCAGTTGGGGAAGCTCAAGCTTTGATTAACTCGACAAAGACCTTAAGGTCCTCATCTCCCGTCTCGGCTACACATCTCTCACACACAGTCACAAACAACACACTTAATTGCACGCCTGACTCCCCGCTCTTCAAAACCGCTCTTACGTCCTGACAAACTAAACAAATTACACACTACCACGATTATAAAAAATGAAGACCATTAGAAATACATTTAAATATCACTAGAGTTAAATGTAAGGTGCAGGATCGATTATAAATGCTGTATAACATTGTCTAACTATAGTGGGTCAGCTAAGAGGATTTGGTTATTGGCAATGCCGTACACATGTATATGCTCAAAAACAAATCAGCATTTGGTTATTGCTGGGTCAAACCAGAACCACTCGCTACATTGTGGCCGAGAACAACCAAAAATAGATATATTTTTTCTCATCAGAGGGAGATTCTCGTTCAGCTGATGACCCCTTGATGATTGAAGGTATCAGAAACTCTTTCCCCCGTATTGTAAAAGATGCTACAATTGATGCATTGTGCAAAAATCCAGGGAGAGTTGTGTCATAGTGGAAAATCCCAAACAAGAGTAGAGTCGTGAAATTGATGAGGAGAAGCATGGTGACAACGACTTCTGACTGGACTCCGAGGTCATCTAGTAAAAAATAACTATTTCTTATTTTAGTTGTGTATGTGTTATTAACCAGGCCAGCACATAGCCCCAAGTAACTTTCCCCCCTCAATGTCAATATAACAGAGGCACATCACTCTTCTGCTGCAGGAGTCCTCTTAAAAGCTCTTAGAAAACAAAACAAACACTAACAAAAGTGCTTTCAATGCTACACGGACTTGTTAGTTGTTGGAGTTCATCCTACCAGCAGAGAACAGGGGAGGCGGTGGCGGTAAATGAGGGGCAGGAGGCAGGCCCCCCATGCAGTGCAGCAGGGGGAGAGACAGCTGGGTTCCATGGAGAGGGTGTGGGCTGGATGCAGCAGCAGGTGTGCTGCCCCCCGCCCCCAGCTGCACCTGGCCAGAGGGGTCCACAGCAGGTGAGGCCGGAGGCTGGTCAAGGCCGATAGGGGTGCTGGCCCGAAAGCATTTTTCCCGGTGTGCCTTAAGCATGTTGGAGAAGCGGAAGCGCTGGCCGCACACCTCGCAGGGGTAGGGCTTCTCACCAGTGTGGGTGCGGCGATGACGTTTCATGTTCGGCCGGCTCGTAAAGCTCTTTCCACAAATCTCACAGATGTATGGCTTCTCTCCTGCACAGAGAGGGACACCAACAGCTAAAAAAACACGACAAAAACATTTAATCTGCTAAAATCAGTGTTTTCATACCATTATAGGACATCCCCAGTGATACTAGCCAGCCCACATCTCACCTGTCTGCAGTTCCCCTCAGTTTTATTTCATGGACATTTTCAGTGTGTTTTTTTTGGCTAATGAGTGTTGATCCACTGCTCCGCTAAAATCGTGATCGGCTGCAGTGGACCCTCACACGTCTTCAGCAAAAACAATCTAATATCCACTAACGGCTTCCTACCTATCATCATCAAATTGCAAGTTAGCGTCTCGCTAGTGAACATAGGGGAGCACTTATAAGCGAAAGAGCCAGGAATTTTAATAAGCAATTCTTTTAGACCAAAACAAGCTGAATATGGTGGCAAAAAATAAATTCAAAAAAATTTAAAATCGGGGTCCTGAAACAACCACAAAGAAATGCAAAGACTGCTTCCTCTCTGCTGTAGGTATAGGTGTGTCATAGCTCTGCAGTTGGTTTCACACGTTAATACACAGGAATGCGTCGCAATAAACTACCAAAGGTAGTGAAGAAGACCATAAGCATGGAAAAACGGATTTAAGAAAATAAGATTTAACATATTTGTAGTTCTGTTTGTAAAAAAAAAAATATTCCAAGGAAGGGAATACATTATATTAATTTGTCAAAGACAAAGGATGTGATGGTGGGTGACAGAGTATCTTTAAAAAGGGACAATAAATGATCAGCCATAATATAGAAACCACTTGCTTACTATTATATAGATGCTTCAAATATAGCTCTGTGATTGGTTCTGTGTTTTCACATCTTTGTAGCACAACCAACATTACAACATGGACGAGCCTTCACTCCCCATATGCATCAATGATCTGTAGGAACTCCCAAACCCTCTCTGCTTCATAAGTTCTACTTTCTTACAGCACTTTGGTAGGTGCTAACCACTGCAGACCGGAAACATCTACCAAGACTTTCATTTCTGAAGATGCGCTGGCACAAAATGTCCGCTTGCTGTCTAATACATCCCATCTGCTGTTTTTGAGGTAACCAACGTCTCTCTGAATTTACCTGTCTGCAGTTATAATGTTACGGCTAATTGGTATATGTCAGTGACACGTATTCAATTCTGCTGTTCCAAGTAGTCAAAGAACAATTTAATACTTTGAATAACATCGATATTCTACGATTCAGCATCAATACTTAGAAGTATTGACAGGTGACTCAGTGACTCACCGGTGTGAGTCTTCATGTGTTCGTCAAAGTACTGTTTCATGTTGAAGTCCTTTCCGCACCACTGGCACATGAACTGCTTGTGTCCGATGTGGATGCTCATGTGGGACCGCAGTTGGTATTTGTACTGGAAGCGCTCGTTACAGTTCTGAAACAGCACAAATGAAACTCTTAGTAATTATAGTTTCAGAAAGTACAAGTCTCCAAAAAAGAACTACAATTATTTTTTTCAGTTCCTCTTGAGACCAAAAATAAATGAAACTGTCATATTAGCCATCCTAATAATCTCGTGACGAATTTGATTCACATCCCAATCAAGAGAAATACTTTCTTTGTCGCAGTCATAAAACCAAAAGTACTTGCAGTGAAATTACAGCTGTTACAAACTTTTACATTAAATAAAGTAATACAACTTTAAATATGAGAATACAATGACTTCAATTTGACCATCATCCAAACTTTTGAAAGAAGCTGATTAAATTTTAAAAACACAGCAATAGATTGAGGTCTTTGCTATCAAGCAATATTTCAATATATATACTGTATATAGCACCCTCTAAAATGATTGGTACCATTTAAGAAAACTTACGAAATGGGTCATTATTGTCCCTACCCCATGATCTTTTATTCTAATTATTCACAAAAATCGGACCTTTAACTCAAGTAACAGCAATTAAAAGACTTTTACATTTTTAACATCGAGCCAATATTTTTCTCTAAAAATGTGTTTGACAACTATTGGCATCCTGTATTAAATATGTTGCACAGCCCTACAATAACTGCGGCCCTGAGGCTCTTTCTGTAGTTTGTGATGAGGTTTGACAACACATGGAGAAGATCTGAGAACATTCCTTTATACAGAAACGCTCCAATTCAGATCCAGATTCTGAGGTCGATTGTGAGATGTGCTGAGACTCTCCTCTTCAGCGCCTCCCACAGATCTTCTGAGGGATTTAGGTCATGTGACGGGGATGGCCATGACTTAACCTTTACTTTGTGATGTCTGAACCGTTCGGGTTGATTTCCGAGGTGTGCTACTGATCATTGTCCTGTTGGTAAATACTTAGTGTAAATACTTAGTGTATGAAGGAATGGTCTCAAATCTTCTCCATGTGTTCTCAAAACTCAGCATAAACTACAGAGTGAAACCCAGGGCTGTTATTGTGGCAAAAGGTGCCTGCTGGAAATATTAAATGGAGGGTGCCATATTTGTCTGGTTCTATATTAAGAATCTAATATTTTTATTTATTTTGTTACCAGAGTAAAAGGTTAGATTTTTGTGAATAATCTGAATTAAAGATCTTAGGTATAGATAATTTTATATCTATACCTATAGATATAATAGACTTTTTTTTTCATTTCATTTAAGTAATATTTTTAAAATTGTGTTTATAATCCTGGAGGGCAGAATTCATTTTGGCTAATTTTAGCTCTTTGGTTCTTTTGCACTCTCAAGTCTGGATGGAAAAAACAAAACAGGGACAAGGTACTTTGTCCCTTGGCATTTTTCGTCTCTCTCTTAATCTGTCACTCTTTCTTTCTCCCTCCTTCACGCTCTCTCAGCACTTATGGGCTGTAAATGCTTATTATTTTGCAATGATAATGATTTTTCTGTTTGATGTAGCACATCTGGATCCATGCCTAATCTGGATTTTTTTTTGAGGATAACACTAGTATCATCATTCCGTTGAGACTAATTCAAAGTAATTCTACAACCCAGACACCAATAATTTCAGTAATAACAGGCTTTAAAGATTTGGATATTTCAGATGGAATCAAACTCTTCATCTGTAGAGCACCAGTGTGTAAAAGAATCTCAAACCTCACACTTGAAGGGTTTCTCTCCTGAGTGCTGCAGTGAGTGAACTTTCAGGGACATGCTCCGCTTGAATGACTTCCCACATGTCTCACAGGTGAACGGCATGTCCTTTGTATGGGCTTAACCCACAACCATATGCACACATAGACACACACCATACAAGACAAGTTAGCAGTATTAAATACAGAGCAACTCTTCATTAAATATCAGCAGGAGGAGAAATAAGCAAACTGCTACAAGAAAACATCCCCTAGATGCTTTTTGATAACTTAAGATGGACAGAGGATTTGTCTCCCTGGTTATATAACCGTTGCTGCTGAAGTTTCCAAATCAAATTCTCCTTAAGGAGGAAGATTAAATAGAATTGAATGCCTCACAATAATTTATAAAAGCCATTTTTTTTACCAATGAAAGATACTGATGCAAATGTGGACTGAGGCAAAAACATTTGGGAAATAAGATGCTTATCTCCCATAAGCGGAAAAGGAAAGCGACACCCACAACAAATCCTGCACAACAATCAGTGGGATATAAAACGGAAGGCTTGAGTACCTAATTGGAACAGTGACCAAACATGATGGTTGATTTCTCCCCTACTTACCGACCATGTGCTTCCTGACATGAGCCATGGTGTAAAACTTCTTCTCACAGATCTCACAAGAGAACTTCTTCTCAGCATAGCCGTGGACGATCTTGTTATGCTCGTGTAATGACCAAAGCTTTTTGAAGGCCTTGCCACAGGTTACACACTTGCAAAGAAAAAAACAGGAAATAAAAATGTGGTTATTACTGAAGCTAACTTAAATATTTGATACAAAGAGAATCATTACGTTGGACAGTCTACAATAATTTGATCCAGACATGTGAGCTTAAACAGACACTTTAATGCATACTGTACTAAAAGAAAGTATTCAGTTGAGTTAAACAGGAAATGATGTGAGTATAGCTGCTCTCTGCAGAGTGGGAAATAATGTTGGTACTGAGACGTATCAGAATTTATCTTCACTAACCATCGCTAGCTCTTCATCGCTACCGACTCTGATCAGTGTAACAACTCTACCTTTCCTAGTTAGTCATCGGAACACAAATGAACCTCAAACTTTTACACTACCATTGGCAAAGGTTTACTAACAAAGCAATAAATTATCACGATACTGGTCATTATGTTTTCCATAAGAATGATAGCAAAACAAATAGACACTCCAGAGACATTCCTCTATTAACTCAATGGCAATCCAAAAATAGTTTAATAACTTTTTTTACAGGACAATTGCCAATGGTTGAATACTTTTTATGTGATTAAACTGGACTGTCATGGATTAACGTTACTGTGGATGAATGTACGTATAACTAAAGCACTATTTGTGGTAAATACACATTTTCACTTCTAGATCAGAGCATAAAATCAAGGTTTCCCTCTAAAATATGCAGAGGAAGATATCATGGTATGGCGTGTAACAGTATCAAGTCTAAGCGTGTCAACATTCATACACTCCCAATTAGCTAAAGCTATCGGGGCCATTTGGAAACCTGTGAGACACAACCGAGGGAAAACAGACTAAATCAGTTGCTGAAAAGTAAAATGTAACTCAAGATGAGTGTGCCTGTATTTTTATCGTCATTTGTTCATAAGATATTAATACTGCGAAAATGCAAAATAAAGAGGCATCAATAGTTCAAAACTGGAAAACATTAAAGGAATATTATGTAAGAATGGAAAAGACAACATTCTTCGACAGTGACAGAGAGAAACAATTTCAAAAGTTATAAAACTCAATTAATGAAGCCGTATGGAGATGAGCTTTGAGTGTGAGTTAATGCAATGTGTATTTGTGTCAGTGTGTGTCTGTGTGGGTGTGAGTAGTAGAGTTTGTATATGATGTGGAAGGATGAGTCTTTAAATAGTCAGTTGTATGTAGTGGCGGGCTGCAGATTTTCCTCCTGGGCCTTCAGTGCTTTACTTCACCAGTTTAGCTTTCCTGAAATAACTTCGCCACTCTATCGCTACAGGCTGTTGTCAGACTACGTGACCAGCCCATATTCAAAGTGACGGTTACATTTATGTAGTGGAATGAAATGGTTGAACCCCGTTCAACACCTACTGCATAGACATGGACTAAAAGCATGAAGGACAAACGACTATTAATTACACAGAATAACATTATGTTGCATCACAAATAGATATAACATAAGTCAAATAACTGTCATTACGAAAAAATAAGCTCCCAACAACCAGTCACGTTTACTCATACCACCACCAATATCCCAGAAATACCATAAATTGTATGTAGGATTCTACAGGGTTTCGTCCAGAACTCCAGCCAAGGTGCTAGCATAAACATAAATACCCAAAGGCACACTGGCAGTGCGGCCCACTGGACCTTATTCAAACCACAATAGCAGCAACCGTCTAAAACAACAATAATCAACAGCTGTTTCAGCGCCATCATAATCCATTAGCCTCACCAAAGCTGTTCATTACTTGAAGACAAGTCCATCTCCTTTCTTTCTTTAAAAATAGCTCAATGGCGTCGTCATAAAGGCCAAAGGCAACCCTGAGTTCCATTATGACATCCTTTTCCACTGACATGGAGGCCATTGCTGACAGTCAAAGCTGTCCACTCATATCTCCACATAACTTTGATTTTGTTTTAATGTTGAAAATGGTCGTTGGACAGAAGCAGAAGTTACCGAATAAAATGCATTCCTCATACGTGGTACTGATTCAGAGCTCGGTATTTTACAAGGGCCCGGTGTGTTAAAGAAAGAACTTTCTCCGTTTTAGACTGTTTGGTTCTCCTTCCCCTCAAAGGTAACAACTGTCAGGACAGCTATCTGTTGGTCACTGGCATATATTCAAAGCGGACTAAAGCTCAAGTTCTCAACATTTTGCTGTTCACTTCTAAATGCTTCTGTGAGAAGAAAACTCTTTTTTATCGTCATCTATCTTTGATCATGATGATGGATTAATCATACCTGGATGCTCTTCTCACAGTCGGTCTGTTGGTGCAGCAGCAGCTCGCTCTCAAGCAGGAAGCGTTTCCCACAGTTGTTGCAGATCTGCATGCGGTTATGAGTGACGTTCATGTGTTTTTCCAGGTACCATCGGTTGTTGAAGATGCGAGGGCATTTCTTACATGTGAAATGTTGCTTCTCTTCCAGCCTCACCTTTTGACCCTGGCCCTCTGTATTCTGGGTCCTCTTACCGCCCTGCCGCTGGTTGGCTAGCGTGGCCTCTGTGAGTGTCTGCCGCAGGGAAGCCGTTGTGCCCGCCATTGCGAAGGCTCTGGTTCCTCGACGTGGACGATCCATCATGGCTGGCTGCTCTAATCCTGGAATATTTAGTGTGTTCTCCTCCTCCTCCTCTTCATCCTCCTCCTCATCTTCCTCATCACTGCTCTCTCCCAGGATATCCCCCCTCCTCAGGTCATCATCATCCTCCTCCTCTCCAACAGTGTTGTCATTCTCTGCCGCATTCACCTCATCGTCTACTTCTGAATCTCTCTCGTTGTCATGGCAACGACCAAAAATGGTCGCCGTGTCTGGGGCGCTGACTGATTTACCCTCTGATCCCTTTGACACATTAAGGGTCTGATTGTTGAGGTTGACTTCAACAATGATCTGGTCTCTGTTGAAGGAGGCATGGCCGTCAGCGATCTTGGACTCTTCTCCATTGCCCTCAATATTGCACAAAGCACCCACACCTGTGCTCACTCCACCCAATGTTCCGTCGTCCTTCTGGTAGTACTGCTTCTGCTGGGAGGTTGTCCTGCCTGCATCCTCCACTCTCACAAAGAATGGGCTGCTGCCTTCCCTCTTGTACACCCTCTCCAGCTCCGACTCCTGCTTGATCTCCAGGTACAGCTGGCTAGTCGGCGTGTCTACACCAGTTGGGTCGGCTTCCTGATCGGCCATATCTGCACAGGTGGCTCTCAGCGAGTGGCTGCTGATGAGGTCACGACAGGATGCCGCGATGTCGCTCATCTGAAGCAAGGTAGCGGCGTTGAGCACGTCGCGGACACTGCGACTGCTCACCAACAGTTTGGAGGTGTAAATGAAATTGAGGATTTGCTGCAGGCCCTGTGAGGTCAGGGCGTCCAGCGACAGGTCCACTCGCCGCAGTTGTTTGCTTTGGGCAAAAAGAGAGTGGAAGAAAGGGCTGTAGGCTGCCAGCACGCCCTTGTGGGCAGGGAAGGTGCTGTGTTGACGGACCAGAACGATGTCGACGTCACAAAGGTCAGGCTGGAAGAGGCGCTGCTCGTTCAGCCTGTCCATCAAACAAGTGAAGTGCAGAGCCACATCCTCCACCAGAGAGAACTCAGCAGAGGGGAAGTCTGTGGTCTTCTCCACTATGAGCTGGAGGGAGAATCAGAGACAAAGGTGGAATAGACTTTATTATCATTTGGTAATATGGATATTTTTTAAATATAGAATTGTTGGAGTTAGAACATACCATCTTTTTTTACTTAGCATATCTTATTAAGATACGATATTCTCATTATATTTGAAGGTACTACCACATAATAATAAAACGTAAAAAAAAAAATTATCCGACATCAGACCAGTTTTTACAGATATCATGACAAAGAAACATGAAAATGTTCTCGACATGCAACAGGTATTGGTATTAGGAGTGAACACAGTGACGAAGGAAATGTCTTCATATTTTCAAATTGGGAAGACAGTGCGAGGTCCAGGAAGTCCTAACCCTGAGAGAAGTGGATGAGCTCAGCTGCCAACAGAGAATATAAAGTGATTATTGTTATTATATATTTATTTAATCAAAAAAAAAACACACTACTTAAACACATATGTAGAATGTCCTACTAGACTCTGACGCTACACTGCTATATACATTTTGCTTCCTACTGCCACTGTTAGTTTTTGTCAGTGTAAATAAAATAAATATAAAAAAGAGGCATAGAGAACTGTCTGACTGTGTTCGGACGTTTGTCACGGTCATTGCATTAAAGTCAATCCATATAAATCTTAGAAATCTTAGAAATGTTTGGCACAGCTGGATGCTATTTTATTTATTTCTTCAAAAATAGATATAAAAAAAAGAATTGTCTGACTTGCACAAAGTTAGAGACTGAATTCACACTGCATGATGAAAGTCAGAAAAAAAACCCAAAGGTGTAGCAATCAGAACTCTGTACAAGGTCCTCAACTTCCCAAGGTGGGTTTATTTTAGCACAGGGAGGGCTGGATTTCGATCCAGGCGGGATGTTAACAGGAACAAAGCACACACACTCACACACAGACTCAGACACATAAAAACAGTGCCCGGTCTCTGCAAGGACCTACTGGTGGCAGCATTAGTATTCATTGCCATCTCCCTCCCATTAACGGTCTCTCTCAGCACACCCAATCCCTACACCGTCCCTGAGGACAGAGAATTATGCACAAGACAAAACATGTCGGGCAAAATAATTAGGTAAACTATGCTGAATAAATACTAATAACCCTCCAAAGAATTAATGGTTTTTATCATTCAGGCCTTTCCTGGAGGTGGAATAAGACATGTGAGCCTTGTCCCAGCTGACACGTTGCTGGACATGATGCATATATGAATTGTAAGTACATCTCTTTTAATCATCAGTATTTACAGACAAGAGATGAGAGGAAAAAAGGAAGAATGGCAGGAAACTATTAATGTCAGTTAAACTATTATTGCATTATAAGACAATAAACATTATAGTATGTATCCTGTATTCTAAATTATTATGAATCACACTTCATAAACTAATTATTCGTCAAACTGGAGTTTGTTCTTTGCCTTTCCCTGCTTCCAAACATATTTTAGATCGATCTATACTTTAAGATCAATGAGAATTACTTTTCATTGTTGAGGCTGGGAAATGGATTTGCATTTAGGCTAACCTTGAAGATCTGGCCTGTTCGAAGAATTCAATTATGGAGTGTTAGATTTATTCATAGTTTTGAGCTTCTAAATTGGACTCTGAGCCAGAGAGGAGTGGAGATAGGGTTATCTTTCTTCGTGCAAGGCTACAGACATTGCCCAAGGGCAAAATCATGGCGCCATAATCAGATCAAGTAAAGTTGCAGACTGGAAGTTTGCTCCTTTATCAATAACGATCGGTTTCTTCTTTTGGGGATTCACAAAGGACAACGCAGTCATACAGTAAATTCTACTGAATGAATAAATATAAACAAATGCAAAACAGTAGCGGAGGTTTAAACTAGAGCCAACAATGGTTGTAGAAGTTTGAATTTTATCAATTTTCCTTTACACCAAACAAACTTGCAATTTATTCTTCTACCTCATTATAATGAAAATATCTGGAAGTGCAATTTGTGTTTATTATGTGCACTTGTGAAATGAGTCCAAATGACCTACCAAATTATTCACAACAGTTTTATTCTTTATGGCATTTTAACATCAAAAATGAGTATACGATTGGGTATTCCAAGTCCGATTTTTTTGGCTTGCATGTAAGTTCTACATTTTATATAAAATATCAAACAAAATTCCCTGCTCATAGGGCCACTAGACACTGCCCATCAGTGTAAGAACAACGCTGCTCCATTATTCACACATTCAACGGAGATGATGAGCTGGTAAGGATGAGGAATTTTTGCGCTTTGACATTCAGCCTCAGTCTTGGCGATAGCTCGTTTCAGTCTTCTCAACTTTTGGAGTAAAACATAATTTGTAGAAGAATTATCCCCTTGTGTCAATTCATAATCACCAATGTTGGACTATATTGGACCAACAAGTACAAAGTTCTGACTGAAAAATAGTTTCATTCCTAAAAATGCTCCCCTTAATGGGAAAAATATAAACTGTTACAGTGAAACACAATATATGTACAAGACAGATATCTTCAAGTTGATTCATATGTGCAAAATATATACTAAATTATATTAATGATTAGGAAGTTATGAACGAAAAAAGTGCTTTTCGTAACATGGTCCCCCTAGTGAGTAAAATATGAACTATTAGAATAAAAGTGAATCTATGTACAAGATAGATCTACAAAAATCATCCACGAGATAACGCAATAACTAAAGAATTAACACGTAGGATCCGTGGATGTGATGAACATTCCATATAATATCCCCGAATCTTCAGTGATATAATTCCCAAACAAGCTCAGTTAGCTGATTTCATCTAGTAGAAGTTAGCTTTATCTTCTTTGAGAAAATGAATTGGAAACTAACTAACAAATATTGAAATATGAGCCAACGAAGCCAATGAAATGTTACAATTTTATCTACTGAATAGCTGAAATTGCGCCAAATTCTAAAACAAACTTCATAAAATACAATTTTTTACTTTTCATTATAAAATGTAAGTTTTGCAATTTTCAAAAGTCTTTCTATGAGCTGAAAACGTTCTTGGAGATTTCGATTTTCAACAGCAAAAGACCTGAACAGAGTTTAGTTTTAGTAGAAAAGCATATCATACCTCGTGGTTGCATTATTTTCATCTCAACAGATGCTTTAAAACATTAAGCAATATCAAATAGCAGCAGCTGTATTTGTCACCGTCCCCCGCTTTCCCTGGACATTCAGGGGGAAAGCTTGTTTGCTGTCATCAGAGAGAACGCCACCTTTAAGCAATCTCTCACTCAGATGTCTGCCAATAAATTATTCATATCAAGCCCGTGACAAACACACAGGGGAGGGGGATTTGTGACAACCCACTATGAGGTGTCATATAAACGGGTTTCAATCAAAGCTCTGACTGTCTTTCCACACTCATCAAGGCATGGACTCTCTGAGGACCTCTGAAGGTGTGCTGTGGTAGACGGCACAAAGACCTTAGCAGGAGATCCTTTGTATGTTTCAAAGTTTTACCCCCATCGGTCGGATTTGTTTGTCCAGCACATTCGATAAATGCTCAGTTGGATTGAGATCTGCATAATTTGCCGGCCAAGTCAACAACTTGAACTTGTTATATTCTTCAAACCATCCCTGAACCACTTTTGCAATGTGGTAAGACCAGTGCTATGAGAAGATACAGTCACCAAAAGGGGTCAAAAACTTGGTAGATGGAGGTAGATGGAATGTGGTAAACTGAAAATCTACAACAATGGCAGGACCGAACACTATCCAAAGTATCACCCTGCCCACTTCACCTTGCCCTCTGCCCTTAAAGCATCCTGGTGCCTTCTCTTCTCAGGTACCACACACCTGGCGTCCAAATTATTTGAAAGGAAATGTGATTCATCAAAAGAGGCCGCTCATTCCACAGCTCCAGCAGTTCAGATACTGATCTGCCCATTGTAGATGCTCTGGACAGTGGACGAGGATCAGCTGGGGCATTCTGACCGGTCTGCGGCTAAGCAGCCCCATACACAACAAACTGCAAAGCACTGTGAGTTCTATCCCTACCAGAATGAACTTTTCAACTACTTCTACCACACTCACGGGCCGGTCTTTGCTCCCCACATGCATCAATGACAGTTGGGCACCATTACCGAGTCACCAGTTCACAGGTTGACCTTCCATATGTGTATCATTGCTCATTACTATTTAAAATTAACCACATTAGCCAGATAAATGCATTCTAATTCAACTTTGAATGAACCATCTATGAAAGATCACAACTGACACAAAACCAACAAGCATGAAATACATAAGATTCCTCGCCATCGCGGCTTGTTATTAAATAATAGTAGCAATAGTAACAAAAAATAAATACAATCTACGAAACCCACGGCATATTACTTGGCTGTTGTTTGCTGAGCATTTCAAGAAGGGACATTAAAGTTTTTTTTATTTATGTCCGGGATGTGATGCGTGATTTCCATACAGATTGCACCCATCACTATACCTACCCCCCTCCCCACTTTGTTTTTATGTCAGGAGATAAGTACAGCTTTCCACTGTTTGACTCGCCTGATGGGGTTTCATCCAATTACATGTAAGACATCAAATCATCCACCTTAAGAAGCCTAATGCATTTTGGGAAGAGAGTCAAGCACTAACACACATTTTCCTAATCACTCTGACACCATGATATTATTAAAAGGAAATGTATTAAACCATTTTACCCCTAACTCGGTATTGATGAAGCTATGATGGATGACGCTTGATCCCTGTTTGGGCAAAGCGACCATTTACCAAAAAATCTGAAGTTTAGCTAATGTTGCTTTAGTGATCTTCGCTGATGGTCTGATTGTCTATGTGTCCCATTAAAAAGTGGATTTTTATGAGAAACTGTTGAATCCTGCACTTGGCAGAGGCCCGATTCCTGGACCTGGGCCAGATGGAGATGGAGTCTGAGAATGAAATCCCCCTTTTCTAAATTGACTTTCACCGGTGAGTGACCTTTTTCCTCACACACTCTTGCACCGGACGGCTCGTGTAGATTTAATGCCCAGTTAAGTCTGATTCACCGTCGCCCTGAAGCTAGGCTACAAAATGGGGAGGTACTGTGACCTCCAGCGAGCTGCCATTTTAAACGTCCCCTTTTCTCTTCACTGTAATGTAGCTGGCGCTCATCTGTAAACATTCACACATGTCAGAATGAACCATCAGTCATAAAGGTCAATCTTTCTATCTAAATATGGGGTTAAAATACAGATGTCAATTCCCTTAATTATCTTTTTTGCAAAGACAAGAGCAGCTGTGTAGACAGAATTAAAATAAGTCATGGCTGCATCAGTGGAGCAAAGAAGTGCAGGTTGAATGCAAATATTAATAATCTTGCCGTTTTCAACATCAACTTCCATTTCTCCATTTCTTAACCATCTTTTCAAACACACGATTATTGTAATATACATTCCAAACTATTTGAAAAGTCTCAGTTTACCACACAGTTTGAGTTGCAGTGGTTCCTATGGAACTCTATTATTATGATAAATAAATTACATCTAAATAACCTAAATATTAAGCAATATCTGGGAAGACATGCAAAAGCATGGAATTATCAAATTCAATACCCAGTCAAATGACTGTTCTTTGGGCTTTCTTGCTGTCTTTGAGATGGAGAATTTGCGTTTCATAACAACACCAGTTATTATAAGACCAAAGGTGTAATTACAGATTCAGGATATAATCAGGATATCTAAGTATACTGTAATTAATTACTACTATTTAAAGCCATAATATTTGTCTAATTAGAGAGAAATTAGGTAAGTGGACCATATAATGAATCACTCATCAAACTGCTAATTCCAGGAGAATATTGAACATCAAAAATGATTTTCTGCCATTACATGATGTATTTCAGAATTCTTACTTTACTAGTCATTTTCTTTAATTATCTGTTGATTATTGATTTGGTTAATTAACGGATTCTTTTCTCTACTGGTGGTCGGAAAACCTTCAAAAACTACCCCTCACTGTTTCTCAGAGCTCAAAAACTGCCTAAAACTTCAATATGTTCAATTGAAAGTGATTTCTGAGCTACATTCAATAATGGACAGCTGATTTTATCAACCATTCCGACTCGCACAGAAAAAGATTGAGGCTTATATGTTTGGAAGTTTAATCTGCAATTGACATTGATGGATAAACTGAAAAAGTTTTCAACCCACTGCATTTAATAGCTTGTTGTACCACTTTACAGAACAATGCAACCCAACGCTTACTATAACTCAAAATCCGTTTCTGCCATCACTGTGACCGAATTCTTGCCCAAACTTCTTCGCCTTAGAAGGAGCTTTGTAACCCTACCCAGAAGGATTATTATCTCTCAGCCTCTTTCTCATGTCTTCTGGAGTTTCTTCTGATTTTGGCATAGTGTGCTACTGCCGAGGCCAACTTTCATGCCCCTGAAAATGATCTACTAAATTTGATAATTAAAAAATAAGTGGGTTGAACAGAGCTGGTTGTAATGCAGATAAAAATAATCTTAGACTAACTCTGGTACATTGCAATCAAACGGTAACATTTGTGTTTCATATTGTACATTGTCCCTCCCAAACAAATAACTAAATAAAATAGATAATAGCCATCTGAAGTGTGTCTAGTTTGGCTTCAACCACTCATTTATCCGGTTTGGTAGTTTTTTTAATTCAGCTGACACTGGGTGAGAGGCGGAGTACACCCTGGACGAGTCAGCGGTGCCTTCACAGGGCCGACACAGAGACGACCAACCCTTCACGCTCACATTCACTCCAACTGGCAGTTTTTCATGTTAGAATCCACCTATGTTGCATGTTTTGTACTATGGGAGGAAGCCACAAAACCCGGGGTGATCCACTCAAACTGCACACAAACAATTTCAGGCAGAGGTGGCTTTCAAATCAAACAGTTCAAGAACTTATTGTTGTAAGGCAGCTCTTCCTTCAACTCAATCTGACAAATCTCACTCACACTAGAAAATACTCAAGTTTAAATTCTAACAGCCTAATTGTCAAATTGTTTATTTTCACAGTGAAAATAACCATCAGGAACAAAAAGAGATCACCCACCTATCCACATTCATAGGTGGTCACATCCGACACTGGGAGGGAGGTGGGTGGGAACTATGTCAGGCTTCATCTCACTCACTTGCATGGAGACGGTAGGAGAAGCTCCCTCCATTCCGAACACAAAGATCCCTGCGTCTTCATCAGTGCAGGTGTGAACAAAGCATGAAAGTCCCGATTACCAGCTCTCCACACAGTGATCACTCCGTATTAAGAAGGAGCACAGCCTCAGAAGACTTTTACACAGTGGGAAATGGTTCAGCTCGCACATAAACACAACCAAATGGAACGGGCAAGGGCATGTCATTTCTAGTGGAGTCCAATCAGACAGCCATTAAAACGTCATCAGGGTAATGAGTGACACTGTGTCCTCTGTGTGCTCAGCAGACCTTTGCTGCTGCAGTCGCCAAACAGGTTCAGCCTCAGAGAAAGGGAAATCTGCTTCCACCAGTGAGAAACGTGGCATGGCATGGTTATCTCACCAACGACAGTGACTGGAAAAGAGTGAAATTGATGGAAAGCAGTCTGCCAAGTTGTTTCCCGGCTTTCAGTGTTTGTGTCTAGTCACGGATTAGTGAGTACAAGTGCTCTGAGGCTCACCCGTGGGACCACTGGGCAAATGCCTCCATTTATTGAAGTGAATGCCAAAATTGTTTTTGGGAGATTCAAATCAAATGACTTCCAAGAGATTGTCGACCCGATAACAGTTACGCAGGAATTACCAGAAAGAGTTGCAAAACAAAAAGAAAGACACAAACAACTAAAAAGAGGCAGACATCCCATGACCACGAAGGAGTACGAAAGAGGTGAAAAAGTGAGAAAAAGTGACACTAAACAAATTTAAACGGAGGTGTAAAATGACCAAACAAACAAAAATAATCACAGCCCTTCAGCGGTGGGTCGAGCACCTATCTCGGAGGGATGGGAGCCTTTTTTCTGTCTGCGCCTGCTGGCGCCGCCTCTTATAATCCACCCATGTTTTTAGTGAAAGATTTCTCCTCTGTCTGCAGTCTTTGCTCTCATCTTCTTTAGAATCCAATCAGCACAGAGACCCAGCACTGACCTTGAAGTAAAATAAGCAGGAGCAGTCTCACCAGCTCTTCCGCCCACATGTCTGCAACCCTGAAACCCCTGCATGTATACCTGAATGATAATGATGCGTTTGTGCCCATCTCAGTAAACAGAGGATAAAACAATTCTGCCGACGCAATGATATTTCTGACGCATATAAAGAGGATGTAAATGTGACTGGACTCACAGTATCCTGTGATCAAACATGAGCCTGCATAGATGAGCCCGACTGGGAATCGCACAAGTGACTTAACAAGCCCTGCGGTGGTCATTACGACTCTATGATAAAAAAAACGCAAATAAAAATCAATGTTGGGCGACTAAAGAGGAGAGAGACGGCAGCCGGTGGCAGCATGCACCCTCCTGAGGTCACACAAGGAAGGATAGGTGTCACATTCAAGAATACTGAGCTGGACTGCATGGTTTTCTAGCTAGTGATGGTGTAAATTAAATGTATTATTATTATTATTATTAAAGGTAATTCTAACACCTTGTAGTGCACTCACCACTCAAAAGCTCTGATATTCTAAGAATTCTGATTTTGTGAACTTGAAAAGAAAATTTGTGGCAAATTACTTGCTTACTTTTTTTAAGTTCCAGTAACTTATTCAGGTTCACAGTGTTGGTCAGACAAATCATGACACCTGTTGTTCTGGGATATTTGTGAGCTTTTTACAATTGGCCACCTTAAACCATTCAGGCGAAAAGAGACAAATCTTGGCACAAACATGTAAACTGGAGACGTTATAAGATGCAAACGGGACACCTTTGAGGAGGGGGTGGAGGAGAGGACACCGGACAAACTGTTATCCATCATGGATAACAACAGACTGACCCAGCTCTGCTGGCACCGGTTCAGGAAGTCTTTCCTCCCTCCAGCAATGACCACAATAACTCGCTCTTCTCCAACAGATGATACATTTGCACATTTATAGCTTAGCACTTACGAATTTTTTTAAACTTAAACTTTTACGTAACACTTTTACGTAACACTTAACATTACATCGGTCAGCCATAACTTCAAAACCACCTCTCTACAACTGTGTAGGTCCTCTTATACAAAGTGTTCGGATGCCTGTCTATCAAACCCAACAAGAACTTGGCTATTTGTGGATTTCAACTCTGTCGTCACCAGTTTTCTCTTGTACGGCTCGTGAATCTAGACGTTACAAATTTTGCTCTTGTGAAAGTCCCTCACATCCTGGCGCTTGCCCTTTTTTGCCTGCTTCCAACACATCCATCCCCAGAGTTAATCGATGCTACGCTTACTTCACAGGTAGTTACAATGTTAAGACTGATTGGTGTATATTAGTAGAATATTGACATTAGTTTTAGAAATACAATATTTATTGACTCAATTTTATCACTGTTTGTCTTTCTTTTTTATTTAGTCTGTAAAGCACTTTGTAAGTTTGGTGGAAAAGTGCTATATAAATACCTGAATTATCATTATTATTCACTTACTAATGCATAATTAAGTGTGTCTGCCTTCCATAACCACTTAATCACTGCACAATCTTGAGTTTGATTTGAATAATACTGCTCAGCATGGGATTTCTGAGACGTATTAACAAGCACAGACAGCTTATCATATGCATAATTCTCTAAAGAGGATTTTACTCATTACTAATTCGCTAATTTGAGTTCGGTTAAGTAAAACTCATTCTAGAATAAGGAACAAGGCTTATTATAAGATTACAATTCCCGCACAATAACTTTCCTGACTGTCAATAATTAGTGGGTTATTGAGAGGAACGTGAAAATGAATCGTCTACAGTGGTAGAGAGCTTCCAAGCACTTTATGATGGTTAAAGAGCTAATATGCAGCTGACAAATAACTAGTTAATGGGGATTGTGCATACCTTCATATAAAGCCATTATCTCAGTGCAATGCTTAAACTTAATCAGGAATATTTACTACAGCAAAAAGTATTCTGAACATTATATGAGATCCCAGGTAAAATGAACACAGGAACTATTTCAGATACAGCTGGATGGCAAATCTCTTTCAGCTACTTTAGCTAATTATTTAATTCCCCTCAGCCTATTAAAACATTTAACTTCCTTAACCACGGAATTCACTGCTGGCTGCAATTAATAAAGACAATATTATCACACTGGTGCTGCTCTAATCCAAGACATCCAATCTCCCCTCCGCACTGAAGGCTTTTCCCCATCCTAATCTCACAGCGTGGACTCGCCCCAGCCCGGCCCTGATGGAGCTTCCCCGCTCCCACCGCTAGATTTAAAAACATTTCAATCTATATGTTAATACAGCCACAGGTGACAAGCCAATCTACAACTGATGCGTTCACCAGAGCATGAAATTGGGATGCACAAACAAAAATAAGGATGAGAACAGCATGAGCAGCATCCTGGTGATGTACAGTACATGACAATTTGACAGTGTGAGCAGCAATGCCTCCGCTGCACGAATCCCAAAGTCTTTTAACTAACTAGACAACGGTGAGTGAGAGTTTGGTGTGTGTTGCCAAATCAGTAGAGATGTTGAAAGAAGGCATTAATAGGCGGTGGAATGAAGTTGAGATGACTCTGACAAGCGGTTGGATCATCAAAGGAGCTGCCTGGAGGCGGGTGTAGGGGTGGCAGCGAGGAGGTTAGAGCACCCACATTGAAGCTCTGCCAAGAAGTTTCTGTCTGGGCCAATGAGCTAAAGCGCTGACTCAGGACCACTGGCCAAGAGAGAGGCCCATGGTGCTGGCATCTCCTGACACTCACACACACATTACAACGCTTCACACACCATCAATCTGTGGGAGTGGTGACAAGCCGTCTCAGGCCAGGATTGTACATGCATGTGCACAACATGGGCAAACGCACGTGCTCGCTGTGCAAGCATGGATTCCTCAAACATTGAGACGTGATGCCAAATACTTGTGGCACAATAACATGTGAAGGGTTGTGCAAAAGTAAGCTATCGGAAAAATGCAAACAGCAGCATCAGAAAGAAAATTAAACATGTCAAATTATGACACAAGGAGTGAAAGATGCATCTATCAGAGAAAAACGTTCATTCTGATGAGAGGCAGCGAGCAGGTGCAGACATACCCCAGGGCTATTACACCGCCTGAAACTGTGATATCTTCATTATCTTTTTCAAAGTATGACCCACTGAAAGAGGAGGCAAAGACTCTAAAGAGCTCCTTATCACAGGAATCTCTCTGGTATGGCAAAGCTCTTTGTATGTGTGTGTGTGTGTGTGTGTGTAGGAGGTAGTGGACATGTTTGATGAGAAGGTCAGAGAGGACGGCGAGGGAAGAGAGTTAGAGGAGGAGCACTGGCTTTCTATAACTGCAACCGGTCACTGGATGACAGAGAAATTGTGCTTAAAAGGAATAGACTGACATTTGGAGAAAAGGTAATAACAGTTGATTAAATATGAAATTACAGCAAGACTGCAGTTAGCTGTCTTATCACAAAGATGAAGCTCGGTGCTGGGTTCAGTCCAGTCTTTATTAAAAAACCCATCATCCGTTACCCGTCACATCCCTTTACAACCGAATAGTAAAAATTATGGACAACAAACCAATGAGGCGGCACCATGGCCGCGTCTTACAGACACGCAATATGTTTAGCTTTGAAAGCTTCATCAGCTGCTGTAACCTCGACATCAGGATTCTAGTCCAGTCAATACACAGGCTTCACTCAAAGGTCACTGTTGTATTCCAATGCGATAAAACCTCATATGAACAAACATGTTTCTCTGTTATTGGTGCCAAACTTTAAGTGTTTACTCACTGAACTGAAAATGCAACACAGTTTCAATGTTTTTAACAAAGGTATGAAATTATGGCTTAAACAGAAACAACACTGTTCGAAAACCATATATATACACTTCTGATATATTTCATTTTGCATTTGTATTACATTGATAATTGTACTATACTTTTAGTATGATTGAATTTTTACTTCACTTTTTGTTTTTGTTCAATTATTTCCAAGGATAACTTTTGAATCTGCCCGTGGGGGGCGCACCTGGGTTTTCACCTGGGTTTTATATAAGGATTTTAGGAGTCCTGGTTAGAAGCACCAACGTCATGCAGTTGGAAATCGTAGCTTTTGAGAGAGATGGTCCATCTATCAGGAGGATGGAGGTTTGACCCCTGACTTCTGCAGCATGTCAAAGAACCCCTGAGCGAGATACTGATCCCAATAGTGTTTTCATTAGAGTGTGAGTAAGTACCTTAGCCAATGAGAACTGGAGGAAGTTATGTGATCTGTGCCGTTTGTTTGTCTGTATGTCTGTGTTTATTAACAGGCTAACTCAAAGAGATTTAAGGGAAATGCCCAGCCAATCAGAATTGGAGTAGGCCGGGTCACAGCATGACATTCACCACCATCCTCCAACCACAGCCAGGATCCACACGTTTCCACTGGATATCATAGTTCCTTGCTGCACCACGTTCTTTTAATGTCATACTGTGTCACTTGAGATTTTGTCAGGCCATCTATGAGGCCTGTTTTCTCTTGTAGTTTGAGGAAGCACCATAGCAGGACATCATTCAGTATATCATTAGACCCTTTGTGTAAGAACAGTGACCGGTGAGGATCGTCCTTCAATGAGCTGCAGCAGTGATTACTGCAGGCCGGTCGCTGCACAGCTTCTCTTTGGTGGGACGAGTCTTCCAGGAGATGTACCTCCTTCCATCCACACTGTCCTGTAGTTCCTTCTTTGTGGTGCATGTTTCAGCACCATGTAGAACTAAGATTTCAACACGGGCCCTAAAGGATGTCTTGATGGCATGAATATGGGATAACGCCAGATTCATTTCTTTCGGACATTCCATGCCTGTCCTTTTCCTGGGAGAAGGGACGACGGAGGATATGAAATATTTAAAGTCATCCACTTCTTTGGCGTTTTTACCATCATAGATGTAACAATAATACATTTTTTTAACAAGTAGAGGTACGGTCGATCGATCGGCGCCGGGAGGCCTAGTGTGATGCGATCAGTCATCAGCCGAACAACCTTACTGAGGCCGATAACCATGGCTACAAACCTCTCACCAGCTTGGACATCTTTCACCGTGAATGAAGGGGAGGAAAAGCTTGTATTTCGTTACACCAGTAAGAACAACATAAGCAGAGAAGGAACAACCCCGAAAACGTTCAGCACAATGAACCTAATCACGCACTTGACATAGCAAGATTCAAGGAGATAACGTTAGCAGAGCAGCTAAAGCTAGCGGGAGCGCACAGCCAGCCATGAGCTCGCTGTATGTGTGTATGCTGCCAATTATGGTTTTAAAAGGTACGAGAGAAATAAAAAATCAGCGAAAAGGGTTAAGGGTTAATCCACTAACCCTAACCCTATCGGCCTGATAAAAATTGATGTTGCAGAAAATTGCAATTTGTGCACCTTTAACAGGCATTCAGTTGGCAAGGGACTTATTTTAATTACATCTCGAAAGGTGTTTTAAATCTAATGGCCATTTTTGTGTTTTCTTTTTGCTTGTCTTAAATAAACTAATACGAGTCATTATGCTATGCTAAGCTAACCAGTAGCATATTTTTTTGTTGTTGTAATATTTAATGTACAAATAACAGAATGCTCTTACTTCTCTCCTTTAACTTTCTGCAAGAAACAGAATGAGCAGGTTTCCAAAAATGTCAAACTATTCCGTTAAATGTAACAAACTGAAATTGAACAAGTAAAACTAAGTTTGACGTAACAACATTTTTTTGATGCCGCGAGGGATGATTGGTATATTTGTAAGCGGATTTTCTTGAAACATTCGTAAACCCTTAACACAGATAAGCGGCTAAAAAAGTAATGCCATTCCTGTAAACCCAAAATATTGATCTTTGTGTATCATCAAGCCTGAAACAAATATTTGTGAGGAAAACCAGATCAGGATTCCTGCCTTCCTGTCTGGGAAATCACTGCTACAAATCTCCTCTTAAATCTCCCTGTTTGACCTAAATTCAGCTAAAAGGTATACGAACATGTTTCTAAATGTCGGACAATGAAGGGCGAATAGAAATGGTCATCTCAGCGAGTAAATGAAGTAAAAGCTGTGTGATCTCTTTGATAATGTGGTTCAAATGAATAGGGGTTTAATCAGAGAAACTGCATTCTCTAGAAGAAAAGACACTGAGGCTGGATGGCGCTACTGAGCAACACAGAAAGGAGAAAACTAACCAGGCTTACTTCAAACAAACCATTTCAACCATCCAAAACAAAAGAAAGCTTACATAAGACCAGTGAATTGTGACCTCGCCTTATGCAGGCTTGTCCACTGCTCTTAATCTCAGGGGCATAAATTAGCAGCACCTACAGTACGGTCTGAGTTTCCAAGGAGAGGGGCCTCCTACCATGGGCCAAAAATGTCTGCTGGAGTTTGTAGCCAGGGCTTGGGAATGGCTGCACTTGTCACAAGGACTAAAGGAAGTTTCTTCGCACAGCACCCAGAGACAGTGAAGCCTCAAAGTCAAGGGTGGGCAGGAATGCCCTGAATAGGCAGTTACGTAAAACTCTCGGCACCCTGTGAGGAAAGAGAAGGAGTTACTCAGGAGCCGAATTTGCTCAGTGAAATTTAACCGTGTCATATGGTTTCGAGTGTTTGGTATAAACAGGGTGTATGGAACTGAACCAGATTCAGAGAATAACAATATGTGTAAATACATAATTTGAATAACAGACATCTGGGCTCAGACCCCTAGCACTCCCACACAGGAACAATACCCACAGATGGAAAGATATTCAAATATACATTAAAAGATGTTTGGATGACAAATGATGATGTCATCAAATCATCTGTTGTCATTTTGTCTCTTTTTGTAGTTGTTTTAAGTCCTTGAGTCATTCTAATTTTGTGTTCGATGTGGTAGTTTTACATCTACTTTCACTATTTTTGTTATTCCAAGTAGTGTTTGTGTGTAGTTGTTTTCTATGCCTTTTGAGCACATTAGTATGTCTGTTCTCATTCTGTGTGTATTTGGAGTTATTTAAAATGATTTGGAATTAATTTGCATTTATTATCGGTTATCTTTTGTCAATTTGTAGCCATTTAAAATGTATTTATTATTATTATTGTGGTTTTAATAAGGATAATGAATATTATTTATGTTCACAATGTTATACAGTACCTACATTCAGTACCTATTTGTAGTCATTTATGATTTCTTAGTGAGTAGTTTTTATCAATTTATATTCATGTTTCTATAGTTGTTTTCCTTCTGTTTCTTTGTAAACTGTAAATTGATTCCAAAATAACCTCTGACCCCTTTTTGTACCGGGCCAGAGTGTGATCGGTCTGCTAGTAAAGGAGTTTAGCTGAAGCTGTTGTTAAAAACATAATAGGCAGGGATGAATCTACTTTTAATTACAGAAATAATCTGGAGCACGTTGTAAAAAAAAGAAGAACAAAACGATTTCTGATGAGCAGCTCGATGCATTCACCGACACACTGCACTTTACCGCAGACATCTCCTCGTCAGAACAGAAAGGTTAGAGTACAAACAAAATATTGCAATACCAAAAAACCTCTAACTCCCTTTTTGTCTCCCACCAGCATGCAAAAGGGTTAACCCTGCTGACCTGACCCAGATATTAACCCAAGCCTCCAGATGTGAATGCGTGCTGGGATTACTCCACCGCTGCATCAAGCTCCACATGCTTTCCTAATGAGGCATCCTAAAATGACCCTGGAGACACTGCGGCCTGTCTGCCTCAGTCCGCCTCTGGTCCCATCACCCCATCAGCCTGTCTGTGTAGAACCGACGTCCCATCTGCTGATGTTAAACTAAGTGTGGGTTAAAGAGCCCGTCATCCCTGGTCATAGTGAGTTGGGGAACTGACCTCATGCAGCACATACAACAAATCCATCCATCAGTTCATTTGACTTGTCTTTGAGGGGGTCACATGAGATTGGAGCATAGTCCAGCTGACATTGGGCAAAGGCAGCTTTCATCTTACTCAGGTCACCAGTTCATCACAGAGAGGTGAATTCTCACTCACAAACCATTTTGAGTCACGTATATCACAGTTCTTGTTCTTGGACTGGAGGAAGCTGGAGGACACAGACTAGTTTAGAACCTCTTGCTCTGAGGAGATGCTACTCCAATATGCCACCTCTACCTCCAAACCAAATGAATTATTATCCCACAGATGTATTACAGGGCTGGGTATTTCGTTCTAGCAGATATTTAAATGTGCAAGATGTCCTGAGACGCTCCATGCAAAACTGTTTCTCCGTAGACACATCTGTCCGAGGGAAGTTTTAAGGACATGGAAAGTGTCATCTAAACCCCACTGAGGACATTCTCTCATCCATGCATGCATCTCTAACTTGCTGCACTGGCTGCTGAATGAGAAAAGGGCAGTTTAGTTTCACACATCCTGTCGACATTTGCACCAGTCGCGACCTGAGCCTTTTGCAGAAGCGCCCTGATATGAAAGAATTTAACTCCTTCTCTGCATCAATCTAACCATTACATTCTGTCAGTAGCTTCAATCTCCAACAATAACTGCAAGTTACAAACTTCACCGCAGAGGATAGAGAGCGCAAAACCCACCTATGACAGCCAGTGGTCCCAACGCACCATCAGGTAGAAGTGGACTAAGTTTGATGGGCCTGCTATAGAGCTCAAATTTGCAGGAGATCAAACAGGGACAAGAAATAAACATAAATGCAGCGCTCCTCTGCAGCCTACCATTTTGATCCAGCGTCTCGAGGCTCTAAGGAGTCCCACAATAACTCCTCACGCGCCAGTTCTCCCCTCGCCATGAAAAGGAGACTTGATTTGTCACATTTCTTTAGTTGTTGCCTTATCCTCAATCTTTTCTCCCCGTGCTGCTGTAGCATTCACACAGACAAAAATGCCGAGGCTGCTCGTGCAGGAGGAATTGGTGATTGGAGCTCCGGGATCATATGGGCTTTTTGTCAGACGCTTTTAAAGGGACACGCAACCGTTTAACGTAGACTTGTCAGACAGGATCCTTCCTTTGTACCAGACTCTGATTTATTCTGCTGTTGGCTCTAGCAAGAGGATTTGGAAAGGGATATCCAGCCATATGGCGCAATATAGGTGCGCTTCCTCACGCTGTGCGCTCCTGCAGCCGTGTGACGTCACTCGGGCGGACAGACAGTAGGGATCAGGGAGTTCATTCATTCACCGGGTTCTAGTGGTCATTGGCTAACTTTATTTACACAATACTGTGCAGCAATCAGCCATAACACTATCACCAGTACAAGAGTATCCTTTTGGAATTATTCATTCTGAAAGAACCTCGCTAGGGGTTCCTGGCACAATAATTAAATGGGTGTCCCTTTCTTCATCTCTTATTCAAATCCACTATTTCCATCTTGCCCTGTCCTCTGCATCTTCCTCCGTCACACCAGCCAACTGCATGTCCTCTCTCACCACATCCAGAAACCTTCACTTTGGGCTTCCCCTTTCTTCCTTCATAGTAGCTCCATCTCCATATCAATAAATCCAGTATCCCTCATTTGCAAATGTCCAAACCATCTCAATCTGGCCTCTCTTACGTTGACCTTTATGACCTCTGCCCTTGGCTGTCCCTCTGATGAGCTTATTTTGTAACCCTCTCCGTCATAGTAAGTCCCAAAGATCACCAGAAAAAGGAAAATATTCAATTAGAATTAGAATTTCTCCCACTCAAAAAAAAAAAGAATTAAGAAAGAAAACAACAACAACAAGATAATCCATCCCTTGCGGTGACAATTACTTTGAATGGGTCGCTGTAACTGTGAGTACTTAATAGAGCACCCATTATTCTATTATGTTTAGTACTTTTCGTTTTGTTTTTTTGTCGTTTTCTTTTAGTTTATTCACTAACCACTGTATTTAGAAATGTGAATTACATAATGGAACCATGAACTTAAATATGATAATAATGGTTGTTAAAGCCACATCTTAGATATTTAATCAATAGATAACTATAACCCCATACTGTCAGCCAATACATATTGACCCCTCAAAACATATTTTGTTATCTCCCAGAACCAGATTATGATCAATTAACACATAGAAGTTGAGCATCATGAGTTTTTCATGAATGGGTAATTTTTTATTGACCTAGTTTTATTTGTCATGATGCTGGAATTGTAATTTTACTCATTTTAACATTTAAATGTTCTTCTCAAATGTTTGGTTGAGCAAATTTGGGTTTTTATTTCCTATTAAAAAGTGTGCACCACTTGATTAAACCTGCCTATAATATGACCCTACGGCAGCATTTACATGCTTAAATGTAAGAGGTCAAGGATAGAGCTCTGAGGAATACCATTGGTCAAAGGGTCAACGAGGAGGAGGCGTTTTGCATATTGAAAGCATTTGAGGACTTACTTAACAGATACAACCAAAAAAGTCTAAAAGGGGTCAAATATTTTTCTGAAAACAGGCTTTACCGAAAAGGTTGAGCTAATCTGTTTAAGCCCTGTGATGAACTGGCAACCTCCACCAGGGTGGACTCTGCCTCTAGCCCGATGCCAGCTGGGACAGGCTCCAGCCCCCCGTGACCCTGAACAGGATAAGCGGT
This sequence comes from Lophius americanus, assembly GCA_037951165.1. Taxonomy (NCBI): domain Eukaryota; kingdom Metazoa; phylum Chordata; class Actinopteri; order Lophiiformes; family Lophiidae; genus Lophius; species Lophius americanus. The sequence goes on along the minus strand of JBBDHG010000011.1, from coordinate 3,667,846 downwards.
AGATAATGATGAATTAATAATCTTATTTAAATTTGATTATATTCCAAGAAATACAACATTTTATAATGCAATCTTTTTATAGTCTGATTTTTTACTTCATTGAAGCAATTTATCATTTTAAGGTAAATTTAACAATAAAATATGCAAATAAATCATTTTTTCATAGTTTTTTTAGTGAGGACATTAGAGGTTTAAAGAAGCTCTAGGTTACAATGTTGAAGAAACAAAAGAGTGATCTAGAATCCACATCTGTACTCTTCCTTGGCAAAATAATTTCATCAAATTTATCTTTCAACTTTGTAAGACCTCTTCAGTCATCTCCAAAAGACTTAATAATGCAGGTGTCAAATTTAAGCCCCCTGAATCTCAATACTTGTGCAAATACTGTGTCACAATTTTAACATCATTATTGATTAATATGCAGAGGTTTGGTTTAAAAAAAAAAAAAATATATATATATATATACATATATATATGGCATATTCCATATCTTCAAATACTGTTTGATAAACATAAACTCTAACGGAACTTTAATTTTTTTGAAATTCTTACATTTTCAATGTAGTTGCGTATTAATTACTTGCAGTTCATCAGATTGTTTCAGTTCTCGGTCCGGTGTACTTGCCCACATAGCCCAGCTGGCTAATTTAGCCAAGTCTGGATCCCCCCCCCCCCCCTCCCCCCCCCCCCCCCCCCCTCCCCCTGATGGATCCTCAGAACACAATTGTCATTTCTCACTCCTGAGCACGCTGCATGGAGCAGATGTCAATATGCTTATAACAAGGCGAGGACAAAATTGATTGCAACCTGGAGACAGTCCCATTCATCACTTCATGTCCGGGCCTCCTGGAGGCGTTAACAGCAGCGTGGATGCAGTCACTCACAAAGGCTGCCAAGTCCAGAACCAGACAGAAACATAAAAACACATTCACCCCTGAGAATGAGTTCATATCACTACAGCTTATGAAAACAAGGAAGCATGAACTAGAATGGCTCTCAGTAAAGGGCGTTTCACCAGCACTAAACAATAAGACTAGCATTATAAAGCATTTATAAATGGTTCATAATTAAGGTTAATTATTTGAAAAAGTGGTAAATAAATATTAATAAACAACATCAAGTCACTGCTGCACTGTCTGTCTATTCTGAGACTAAGACGTAGTAGTAAATTTGTTCTAACTATTTGCCAACTTTAGCCAATGGACCCAAAATGTGCTAAATGGAATTTTGATAGCAAAATACCAAATATATCCACAAGGGGGAGCTATATACTCATACTACAACCTTTTCTGGGCTAGATACGGATCTTTTCATTTCATCAAATTCCGGCATGGTGGTGAAGCCCGATTCAATTTCTTTAACTTAAATGTCCGAAGAGGGGAAAGTTTATAGTTTGAATTAAAAAAAAGAGAGAAATGTCTTAAACTTAGATTTTAGCAGAAATTCTTTTATGCCATTTCTCATGTTTTGATCAGATGTCTTACAGTTACTTAAGGTGTTTATTATATTAAACACTGTAGAATCATTATGCCTTCTTAAAAACATGCATCTTAAAAAAACTAAATCAGTTCTTTATATTTTCAAGCTTTTCCTTCAACAATTAATTTCATCTGAAAGAAAAATTTCCAATCAAATCGTTTCTTTAATGGTAGTCTCTCACTCCTGCAATGGGTTTTAATGGAATGTTGTTCACACGGTTCTGATCTACGAGTTTTCATGAAGACAGGCAGGAATATTGAACTCTCCACTGTGAAGTCCTGCATACGTGGATAAAACCTGGACAGGTTAAGAAGTCTTTCCAAAGGCTGCACCTAATGGACTCTTCCACAGCCACAAGAGAGAGCAGCACAGCTTTAAAGGACAAATATTAGAGATTTGACCAAATCATGTGTGTTCCAAAGAGGTGTGAGTGGAATTTCTATTGTGCATTAATCCGATTCCACTGATTACATGTCATCAAAAACAGTGGATTCTATTAGAAAACGGGTAATAAATTAAAGAGGACTGCGTTGATCCGATAGAGGTTCTCAAACAAGGGAACACGTACCCCTAGTGGTACGTCATGGTACTGCAGTGGGTATATAAGATATTTAAATTATTTTCAAACGTCATGCATTATTTCCCAAATAATTTCACTATATTAAGTTTAAAAAAAGAGGGGGATAAGATGGTGTTGCAATATGGCTCTAAAGGCCTTTTACATTTTTCTTTAATTTGAGAACATAAACTGGAGGATTATCAAGAGTTTGAAATAAAAAAGTTGGATCAGATGCTGAGATATTTATTAAGAGTAAACATTCAAAACTGCTTGAGTAAAATCAGAGACACTATACTTCAAGAGTAAAGTTTAAACATTCATGATACAGAAGTAAAACAAAAACAAATGGAACAAATATTACTTGCTACCGTATACATCTTTTTTTTTTCACCATTAAAGAATCATGTCCTGCTGACCCCAAAACATAAAATATAGCCCAAAACCAAAAGCTCCTGTCATAAATCAGGACGTAGAACTGAACATTTCAGTGTATAAAAACAGACAGAGGAACACACAAATATACACTATTATGAAATGTTTACACCTTGTTTATCATATTATTCATCATCCTTTTCTCTAAACCGCGAGGCTGCAACAGTTGGCCTTTGGACCAAAATGAGCCCAGATGCCTCTGTTTATCATTATTCAGGGGAGACATAATGCTGTATTATACAGTAAAAACTTCTTCCTCTTTGGGCTTCAGACTCTGTTTGGAGATCTTAACAGTAGTTGCTAGGCTCTGCTGCAGTGTCCAGACTTTGTGGTTCTGTTCCCTCTCAGCTGACCCGATGGCTCAGCTGTAGCGACTGCTGCGACTGTGACTCCTGCGCCTGGAGGAGCTGCGGCTGGACGAGCGATACGACCTGCAGGAGACAGAGGTTAGGATGAAATATTTTACATAAACTGGGGCTGGATTTTTAAAACGTCGTAACCGTCGAGGAAGGGACAGAGAAGGCTGAAGAGGTCACGGTGACGCTTGTTAACATGCGGTCGTCTGTCAGGGAGAAGAGTGTGTTACCGGGATCCGCGGTCGGAGCTCCTGTAGCTGTCACTTCGTTGGCGAGCTCGTTTCCTGCTCACGCTCCGACTCCTGGAGGAGCTCCTGTACGAGTGTGACCTGCATTCGTTGATGAGAACAGAGACATTTTAGAAAGATCTGACCACTTTGAAGGTTTGTTACACATGCAAGAACAAGAATCTTAGCATGATAGTTACTTTAAAATAAATAAATAATCAGAGTAATCTGTCTCATGCAGAGTGAAAAAGATTTACGGCATTCTGGCATATGACTGCAGATACAACAATTAACATGACCTAACTTCAGCTTCTATGGCTTCTTGAAGAGCTAATCATATTCTTGAAGAATACAGATAGAGATAAACGCTCTGTTTGTCCAATAAGCTTTAAAGAATCATTACCATCACATCTGACCCATATAAAATAAACAAATCTTTGTTTTGATTGAAAAATGATTCACCAGAAGAATTACTTTTCTGTTTAATCATTGACTGTTACTTGTTTTAGCTTTAATTTCTTCATGCCATTCGGCATGTTATCAAAACATATGATTTTGAATAACCTACCATTCTATTATTAACTTAACTTTATGAAAAGTGATGGGTTGAAGAATATTCGTTTAAACTTTCAATGACTGCTGCTGCAATCTAGACTTGAGTCATAATTTAGTTGTGATTAAATTGTGCTGATTTAGAAAGTGATCTGTGTTGGGATTCTTGGCTTTCTATCTGACTTGAATCTGAGGGTGCTTAGTGTCTTCTAACATCAGCAACTAATGAGCCCTAATTCTCCGTCTGACCTCACTTCAACAGACCTGCATCTCCGGCGGCGATTATATGAGGGACTTCTAGAATGACTTCTACTTGACGTTCTTCTGATGGGGAAAAAGAAAAAAAAGGGACACAGGTTTGGATGAGGAGTCATTTAAAATCTTTAGAAATTGTGTATATAATTGTTAAAAGGCTGATGATGATGATGATGATAAAACCCTTCCCCAGAGGAAATCATGAGGGGACTGATCACTACCTGTGACTCCTGTAGCTTCGATACGTGCTGCTACGAGAGCGTGATCGTCTTCTTCCACGCCTCCTCCGACTCCTGCTGCGGCTCCTAAAAGAGTCATACATCACATTTTACCCACGCTGCATCAAAGCCATCCACTCATACTTTTCATGGAACCAAGAAGGTTTTGGCTCACCTGGAGGAGTAGCTGGAACTGCGAGATCTACTCCTGGACCTGCTGAAAGAGCGCGACCAGCCCCTGGAGCGGGAGCGGTGAGTGGAAACGGAGCGTGACTTCTTTGGAGATCTTGTGCGGGACATCCCCTTCGTTTTTCCCACAGAGGGAGATTTTTCCTCACTGGAGCTCTCTTGATTCCTCGGCCTCTGGTTGAGTCGCACAGTCTTACGGACCTCATCAAACAGAGATCCCGGTCGGACCCGGCTTTTGCTTTTAATCTCCATTCTTACTCCCTGCGTGTTGGGGGTCTGATTATCTTGGAGCTGGAAGCTCTTTGTGGTGATGGTGGTGGTGGGGGGCAGCACATTCACATTCACATTCTGTAGAGCTAACATTCCTTTCAAAGGCCTCCATTTGAAATTAATCATAGTGCCAGGAGGTTTGTCGATGGTTGCTTCATCTTGCTGTCCCCCAGTTGTGCTTTTGACGATAACGGAAGGTTCTTTAGTATCTGACGGAGTTGTGTCTTTACTCACCATATCTGAAGCCTTTGTGGTGGATTTTACGGATAACCTGGGTTCATTGTCATGAGACTCTTGTTGAACAGGAGGTTCTGCTATTTCTGCACCATGATCAGGGGTACAAATGTCCATATCATCAAAGGAGTCCTGCTCTTTGATACTAGCTAAGCTAGAATTGTTCCTGCTGGAGGATTGAAGATGAGGTTCAGCGAGTTTTGACCTCTGTTGCCCCTTATCTTCTTTTCTTGTGGGATTATTGTTTAAACACGTTGGGTGTTGGTCCCCTGCGTTTGTACCGTCCACACACGGCCTTTCAAGTTTACTCGGACTGTGATTCTCTCGTTTTGATTCATCATCTTCCTCTTCATCTCCAAACTCCAGAGGGGGCTGCCAGTGAAATGTCTCTTTGAGTTTCTGATGTTTCCTTTTCGATCTCTTGCCTTTGTCCTTACTGTGATGGGAACCACTTTTGTTCTCACTGCGTCTCTTGTGTTTGTGCTTCCGTTTGGCCTTCTTCTTGCTCTTGTGCTTCTCAGGCTCGCCGCTGGCCTTCTCAGGACTTTCCTGGAACTCACAAGAGGCAGCGGCGGCGGCAGCAGCAACAGAAGGAATCATGTGTGCAAGAGCAGCCACTGGTTTGGACGCCTTCCTGGAAGTCTCATTTTCAGATTCTGAACTAGCCTCCCCTTCCTCTTTTTCAGATATGGCTAAAGTCCTGGAAGTTAAATTCTCTGAGTCGCTTTCTGAATTCCATCCGGTGGGCGCAGATAACTTAATGTCAAGAACTTCACTAGACGGAGCAGATTTTTTCGGCTTTTTTGACAAGGTGGCGATGTTGTTTTGGCTCAGTCTATCGCTGTCACTGTCCCACTCAGACCTGCTGTTGAAGGTCTCTGCTGGCACTGAGCTGTGGTGCTTCATTTCTTGATCCAATAAGCCGGCTTTCACTTTGATTTTTTCCAAAGAGACGCTTCGCCTCGAGACACTGACATCAGCACTACGCTCAGAGCTCACCGTCTTCTCTGAGCCAGAGTGAGTATCTTGACTACTGGCGAGTGCAATATACTTATCTACTTTTTTTATCCTCTTCAAGGAGCTGTAATACTCCTTCCTCAGAGATTTCTTCTCATTGCTACATTTTCTCTGGGAGGTATCAGACTCTGATCGGCTGTAGGATGAGGACCTGCTGTTGTACTGATGAGGGGTTCTGGACCGGGACTTGCTATAACTTCTGCTCCTGGAGAGACTGTATGAAAGGCTGTAAGACTTGCTTCTGGAGGACCTGCTGGGTGAACCCCCAGCAGGTCTTTGTGCTTTATCTCTGTCCGAGTCACCCGGCAGACTCTTGGCTATCATTGAAGTCTGGGCTTTTTCTGTAATGCCATCAGCTGTTTGGCCAGGGGAGGAAATGTCAACAGCAACTTTAGCTTTAATTTCCTGAATGTGGACGTAGGAGGGCTTCCATGGCTTTTGGCCAGGTTTCCAGCGTGATGGTGGAGGACTGTCGCTGAGTGGGATGACAGGGACAGTTTCAGGGGTTGGGATAGCAGGGACTCTGGGGACAGAGCCGACTTTGCTTTCTGGGAGCTTATCAGACACGCTGGTTTGGGAATCTGGTTTGGGCTTGTTAACTTTCCTGTTTCTTGGAGATCTGGATGAATTCCTCTTTCTGGACCGAGACCTTGATCTGTACCTGGATCTTGATCTTGATCTGGATCGAGATCGTGATCGAGAATAGGAGTGAGATCTGGATCTTGACAATGACTGACTTCTTGACCTCGAGAGACTTCTGGATCTTGAGTAAGACATTGACCTTCCTCTAGACCTCGATCGACTGGATGTGTAGGATCTAGAGTAAGACCGTACGTCTTTTAAAGACAGCGAGGAGCGTTTTTTCCTCCGAGTTGGTGAATGATGCTGATTTGAAGAGGAGCGGGATGAAGAGCGTAATTTCCTTGGCTTTATTTCTGAGGTCAATGACCTTTCACCCTCTGAGAGATGAGGCTCTTGAGGTTTATTCTTGGAGCTCTTCTTCTTGCCGTGTTTACGTTTCTTGGCCTTCCTCTTGTGTTTGGCTTTCTTCTTCTCTTTCCTCTGCGGGTGGCGTTGGCTGGACCTTTCAGATCTGTGCTCTGAAGAGTATTCTGCAGACCGGGACCATGCAGAGTCGCTTCTGTCATCCCATCTGCTTGAGGAATGGTCATTCAATCTGTTAAATCAAGAAATGAATGAACAAAAACAAAGAGCAAATCTAATCTTATAGTTAACCAAGTGAAACATAAGACACACTTGTCTCCTTTGCTCCATCTCTCGACGCTCGGTGGCTGATAAACTTTGGTTCTCTTCATTTCTTCTTTCCAGTGCGGCGGAGTTTCACTGCTACCGCGCTCTTCTACTGACGCAGAGCGTGATTTAGACCTTGTAGGGGTGTGATATCTCTGCAAAAGAATTTAAATGTAATAATGCATTCCATTTTTATTAATAAGAGTAAATCAAAGAGATTGATGAGGCTGTTTCATTAAAGATTATTTTCTTTGAATTAAAATACTCATCACTGTCTAAAGCTTAGCGGACAAGCTGTTATGGACTTTTTTTTTTCAGTATGATTTCTTTTTAGCACTTTTATGGTTGGGAACCATGGCGTTCCCAACCATAAAAGTGTCCAAAAGAAAATCACATCTGTCTTCATCCATTACATTCAGAGTGTAGAATTCTACAAAAAAAAAAAAAAACTACATTCTCCAGTTGCAAATATTGTCCCCTGGTCAGTCAAAGTAGTTGAGGGAAAATTAAAAGCAGACTATGAAAATCAATACATAATCCCTACATGAGATTTTAGGTTTGGGTGAGCATACCATTGTTCCTCTGCCTCTGATCTTCCTTCCAGATTTGGAGACTGCTGGTTTCTGGTCAGTTGAAAGATACATTTTTTCTTTCTCAACTCTGAAAGTATCAAAATTTGTAAGTAAATGTTTATTGTATTATTTATTTATCTATACGGTTGAATGTACAAGATAAAACATGGTCCAAAGAAACACCTAAATTAATGAAAATCAAGCCCAACTTAAAACTGACATTTCCGTGTTATCTTCCTGAGATGGCATGTCCCGGCGCAGCAGGAACCGGTTCTCTGGCACCGGTGGGATTTCCTCTGGTCGGACGATAGGCTTCTCTCTCTTCCCACTCAGCTCCTTCCCTCCCTCTGTTTCACCCTCTCCCTCCAGCATCCCTCCCTCCAGTATCTCTCCCTCCGCAGGACTGTAAGAAAATCAACAACACATCACATAAAGAGGTAATTCTGAAGAGAACCAAACTGTTGTTCAAGATGGGTGACAGTGAATCATGTCAGGACTTTTACATCTGACACACCAGAGTAAATACAGAAGCAATTAAAGTTGTGACCATAAAAGAGGTTTCAAAAAATACCTGTGCTTGGAGGTTAGAACACGCTTCTTCTTCTTCGATTCCCTCCTTCTCTTTCTGGACCTTTTGCTCTTCACATTTTTTTTGTGCTTGTTTTGTTTTTGCTTTTCATCCGATTCATTTTCAGATTCTCCTGAAGAGGACAACTGAGTGGATGATTCATGGGAATTGATGGATGAATCAGCAGAATGGGAGGATCGTTTCCTCTTTCCTTCAAGCACTGAGTAAAAACCCAAAACAATTGTCATCAAATCATTGTAACAAAGATATGAAATAAAGGCAGAATATTTTACAATTTAATCCTAAATGTCATCAGTGCAAGAAAAGAGTAGACCTCATAAGGGATTCATTAATTAACCCCAACAAATGCAGTCGTACACATTTAAGCAGTGTTTTCCAAAAATACTCAAAGAATTTGTTGAGCCGCCTGTAAAATATAACAAAGAATGTATGACCTATTTCATAGGATGATGTCTTCAGTAGGAACACATGAGGTCAGACTGAGCCTCAAACACGGCTTAAAGAAGTTTCTTTTGATATTTTCAACAGATTTAGTAGACCAGTTACTGAACTTACCATCATTAGCCGACTTGGTGATGAGTTGCCCACAGTCGATCACTCTCACATCAGCGTAGGGTCGACTGGCTGAATCCGTCTTAAGCCCTTCGATCTTCTTAATCACTTCAAAACCGGAAATAACGAGACCAAGGACGACGTGGACTCTGCAGAGACACGGACGAGATTGGCACTTTTACATTCACACACTGACCGTTGGGTGATATCAGTATCGTCAAAGGCATTTTTAACAATCTGCATCTTACGATAATTGAAAGTATAATTTTTATACAGACCAAAGATTTGCAAACAGAGAAGATGAAACCTTTTGAATTGCGCCGATCTGGAATGTTTTTAAAAGCTGCCAGCAACCAAAAAAAAAACAGTGCCTCATTTTCCAAAAATACAAACAAACTCTGTACTTCTGTTTCAGCGTCCAGCTCCAGACTTTTTTCTGGCTGAAAATATAAGTTTGTAGCATTTTGAAAAATAATCAATGTTATTAATTACTTGCTACAGTTGGATTTCTAATATTAATGAGAACAGCTAAAAGTCTACCTCACAGTAACACAGTAACTTACATTTGATTCAAAGATGTACTATTCACTGTACTGAGACAACCCTGATGCCTCCAGTCATGGCTATCACTGGGAAAGTGCATTAACAACTCGAGATGTTTCACTGAACCTTGTTCGATACCTAATATCGGGTTCTTTAAGAGCCAAGAAAACAATCCACGATTATACTGGAGAATCGCATAAAGAGTGCAAAACCGTAACAAATAATAAAAAAAAAATTTAAAAAGAGGAAAAGGTTAACAATATTATTTGCCAAATAAAAGTGATGTGACTTTACCCATCAAGATGAGGGGCCATCTTGGTTGTGCTGTTTGGGGAAAATCCAGCAAAGAAGCCAGCGAAGGTCGAGCAATTATGGTGACAGGGTCATGGAACAAGGAGAAAAAGAGGGAAAAGGATGAACAGGTAACTCCTATACAGTGCGGGTGTTACTGTACCATGGGTTTAATCTGAAAGATCTCCATTTGTTTGATGATATTTGATTCCATCTCAAGTAAGAGTTTGTGCATTAAAATTACTACTGTTGAATTAGAAACAGCCAAGGACAGGCAATGGAAACTCCCAACCACAGAGCGTGGGTAATCATTTGGGATTCAGAACAAGAGAGCCAGTCTGTAAAAAATGTTGGTTTAATTTATATTATTAGGACATTTTTAACGTATAATGAAAACCTGTTTTTAGAAATTTAGAAATTTGCTATGCCAAATAATTTAAAACCAATATCTGACTGTAGTTTAAAAATATAATTAACAGTGAAGTCTCCTAAATACTGGCATATATAAACTAGTGAAAGATAAAGACAGTCAGGAGAAGAGAGAGAAACACAGCCTTGGAGACACATTACCTTGGAAGAGCAGGATGCTAGAGTTTCTGCAAATTTTACACAAAAAAATGGCAAGAGAAAAGATGTAACACATTTGTAGATAAAAAAGAATGAATCCATGTTTCTCTGAAATCTAAGAGGGGGTTGTTAAAGTTCACATTTTCTACACTAACGTTATATAAAAAAGAAAGGGACAGAAAGCAAAAAATACTTTGGTAAATCAAATAAATGTCAAAGTTAATGCAGGTGCAGAGTTTATTTTTTATTGATCTAATATAACTCACATGAAAAACTGTGAGCCGTTGGTGTCCTTGCCACGATTGGCCATCGACAGCAGGAAGGCTCGGTCGTGTTTGAGAGTGAAGTTCTCATCTGTTGGGAGCAGAGAGAGAGGGGGGGGCGTCTCAGAGCATGTTCTCCACTATGTTAGAACAGAAATATTCAGGGAAGAAAATGAAAGGAGAAATCCATCAGACCTAACCATTGCCTCACCAATTAGTCCTTCCACAAATCCACTGCCTTTTAAAGGTTTTGTTAATTACTTCCTTTTTCTTAAGTTCCACCTGATTTTACAACTCAGACTATTAACCATAAATTACTTACATAGAAAACCATTATTATTACTATGTTCCCCACACAAACATGTTGATTTCCACTCATCGTAACTTGTGTGAAAATAAATCATCCATGGCTTTTCTAAAACAAAGACCGCCATGGTGGTTCGAGAAAACTCATGTCTTTGCTATGAGAAATGTAAAAAGGCAGAAGAACAGACAAATAAGAGAAAAAACCAAAAGGTCGTAAAAAAAAAAAAATTGAGGACACAAGATGATTAGATACTAACTGATAAAACAATTTCTAATGTAGAATTTATAACATAGTAAAGGAATGTCAACAACACTTACTGAGGGCTTTAAAAAAGTGGTGCACAGTGAAATCCATTTATTAAACTGAAACATGAAACTAAACATTGAAATTATCACATAATTCTAAGAGAGAAAAAATAAATCTTAATAGTAAATTAACTATGACTTAGACAAAATAATCACGCAGTTAAACATAGAATTATAGTATTGGTATACGTGAAATATTACAATGATTATTATGTAAAACACAAAAACCATTCCCATGCCAATACTCTGAGTCTTTTTATTGAGCAAAGGAACTCCTAGCCTGCATCTGACTGCATGTCATGGAAGTCGCGGCTATATATATATCATATATGTAACATAAAAGTAATTTGAGAAGCCAGAGGCTACGTTTTGGGGGGAAGGGAGAAACAGGGGTGTCTGTCTGAATAGAAAATCCTTTCAAATCCCTTCAATGCAAATGTACACCTGCGCCACTGCAAACATTTGCATTGGTTTAACTGAGAGAGAAAGGTGGTGGGAACAATGTTGACATGGTGTTACTGAGCTGTGTACATCTTACCTTCTCATTTTGCAAAAGACCACTCTATAAATAAAAGAATATGTTGAAAATTTTAGGCAGGAAGATTGTAGCTTTCAATATAGAGAATGCCTACTCTCCATGCTGATTTGACAAAGCCCACTACTTTTACTAAATAGACGACAGCACTTTACAATGGAGAAGTGAAGGTCAGCAGAGTCATACATAGAAAAGTTCACATAAATTGCACAGTAGGCACATGCAAAATTTCGCTCATTGTTTCTGCTCATGCAAAAGAGGATAAATGATAAGTTCATTAGTATTTAAATAAACACGTAGTAGATAATCTGATATCCACTTTACCTTCAAAGTAGCCGCCATATATGGACTCTCCGCCTCTTCCATTTCCTGTAAGGAATAACAGTAAAATAATCAACATTAAAGAATCATACATGTTTGATTGACTGCATATCTTCCTTCACTGATTTCATTAAATTCACAATTTCAAAGTAAATAAGGGGAGATTGTATTACCTTCTGTGAAGTCGCCTCCCTGGATCATAAAGTTTTTTACAACTCTGTGAAATGTGGAACCTTTGTAGCACAATTTTTTTCCTGTGATTTTGCCGGTTCCCTTTTCACCTGCAATAAAATGAATGATAAATCCAATCTACTAAAACTCAGAACATTCAACAGGTACTACTGCACAGACCTGGTGTACAGGTAAATTTAAAAAGAATTGGGAAAAGCGGGGTTGCCATCAACAAGAACTCTTGTGATCATGCCTTTTGTTATACTCGTGTGCAGTATTCCTGGTAGTTTAGAGAATATTGGCCTAAAGTCACGACACACTGGATTTCTTGTCCCTTAGGGAAAACGGAGACGTGAAGGCAAAAAGTTTCATTAGATGTGTTTAAGCGTGCTTTTAGACTACAGGGGGCTGGCTGTTCGTAGGGGCAGCTTAGGTTGCAAATCCTTTAGAGTTCTGCTTCACTGGCTCCAGCATTGTTCAAAAGGGTTTAGTTTCAAATGTAGTGGGCTGATCCTCTCCTTAAAGGACACTTTTCCGAAGCCACAGAAAATTGTGGGCTTAACAGTGTACATAACAGTGTGATGTTGTGTATTTATGTTCCGGAAAAGGCATGGACTACCCTGCAGTCTCCCATGTCTGACAATACAGGCATCACATGTATGGCAATTTCTAGTCCGAGTAAAGCAGCGCTCCATGTTCTACACAGATGGATTAAATAACTGGAGAGACAGATCAAAAACCCTTTGATCCATCACCGGAAGATTTACACCATAACCTTCCTCAATATAGCCAGTAACCATAGAGGATTGTGGAACTGTATACTGTGGTTCTTATTGATCCCAAAGTGTTTCAAAGTGATATGGATATACAATGCAGTAAAAAAAAAAGACAAAAAAAAGCAAAGTAGAAGAACACAACTCACCTGTGCACAGACAGAGAAAGTTTTTGCATGTCTTTGGACAAACATCTGAAAAAAGTTGAAAGACTATGCGCCCAACTATGAAACAGAAAGGAAACAAATATCAGCTCAAGTCATGTTGTGGAAAAGACAATTGATAAACAACTGGAATTATTTTTGAAAGATATTAGCCAAACATTGTTTCACTTATGATGATGGTATGTGGTGACATATTAGACGTCTTTTCAAAAATCTCACACGGTATGGGTGTTGCACTTGACCATATTGTGAGATGAATAATATTTCAATTAGCTCTTCAGCCTTTCAGTTGCACCCTCACAGGGGGCAGTCATAGGCAATGGGTATAAATAAGAGTTACAAGTAGCCAAAGTGTTACTAGGCTGCACACTATTTTTATTAGCTTCCTCTTCCAGCAATTTAAAGAACCCTGTAGTGAAGCACAGACGATAAAGAACTTTTACCATAGCTACGAGCAAACCTGAATCTATTTTCAAGAGTAATGGGGGAATGTTTTATATATCCTTGTCCAAATAGGGATAAGTTACTTATATTTAACTCAGCTGGACTGACTTTACATTCACTTGTTCAAGGTTCCTGCTTGAAAATTGTTTCATGCCATGTCTCTGGCCTAGCTTTCAATACAAATTAATAAGAGCAGACACGAATCCGGTCTACTAAACCAACAAACTACTGGGCGTTCCGCTTTCACTCAGTATAATCAAATTGACATTGAAGACAACGAAGCTAAAAGACAGACAAACTAGATATCGATATTTAAACATACTTAATAATTATGTCCTTTAAAAGTTGTCTAAAGGAGGCCGTTTAGACATCTGATGATATCTTACAAGTGCAAACTGATTTTAAAATCTCTTACCTGGCTCCCGGTTGAGCTCAACATCAAAGTAACATTGAGGGTTGTCTTTCAACCCCATTCTCAACAAAGTCCAGGTGACCTAAAAGGTAGAAAGGGTACAACAAAATCTAAGCATGGATGGTAAATGAAACAGCTTTTCTTAAGGTAGCAGTAAGTGACCGTGTCAGGTTCCCCTCTAAACCGTCACCGTACACTGTCAAAGCACAGCATGCCAGAAGAGAGTATTGTAAAACAATGCGGAGTGACTGGAAGTCAGGGTGAAAGTAAAGAGGCGGAAAGGGGAGGAGAGAAATCATGGGAGGGGTGTAAGACTACAGTCTATAGGAAAATTTAAAGGTCATGCAAATGGGGCACAGCACAGCTTTGTCCACACTATGTTTTGACACTATTTAAAATATGAGAGTTTACAGACACTGAAATGTCACAAATGATTACCACTACTAAGTCTGGTGAATCATGGTGTGCGCAGTATGGATTGGAATGTATTTTAATTCAGGTGCATTAGCGGAAAGTTGTTTCCAGCATGTTGATCATTTTTGAGCGAGAATCCACAACATCAATGTAAGCAAACACCAATGACAGCGTTGAAAATTGTGTTTCAACTTGTTATATGCATAGAACAAAAACACAATGAACTTTTTGTTATATGCGTAGAAAAAAAACACAACAAACTTTTGTTAACTGTTACTACAAACTTGTTGAGTCAGTCAGCAGCTTGCAAGCAAATGTTAAATATTAGACTAACAAATCAGCATCGCCCGGGTGACAGTTGGCACTTAAGTTCAAATTACAAGGAAGTTTTTTAAATCTGTAATTTATCACTTGATTTAATTCAAGGCTAAGTTTCTCATAATTTGTATGATATAAATTGAGTTTTGCTCAGAGACTACTATGTAACTGTTCAAAAACAATTTTACCACTCATTTATTGTGCTTGTACTTTGGGGGTGCAATATTTTAACAAAGGGAGCAGAGGGAATACATTACTGATAAGGACCTAATTCTAGATAGGAAAAAACAGCAAACCAGGACAGATGCTGCTGTCATTTGATTTAAACTCAAATACAGTAAATGTCATGTAACACAAAAGAGAAAGCTGTGAAGAGCAACCAGGAGGTCACTTCTACAACCTCATATACCAACTGTGACAATTTTCAGAGAAAGTTGAAACTTCATTGCAAGTGAATGAGCAAAACTTTCAGCTTGTGAAAATTGAATGGCATAATTGGGTTACATTAATATTTTAAATACTATGGTACCCGTTCTGAAGGTCATGTTGATCTAATAGGCAAACTCTGGCAGTAATGAGTAACTAAGATTGTCAAACAAGGAACTGATGAGAGTCGATTAACTATAATCACACAAATGTACACTTTCAGTAAATGTCAATGCGGCATATGCGTTTTTATTGGAGTGGCGTCGCTCTCGTATGAAAGAAAAAGATACATTGTAAACCACGGTAAATCAAATAGTAAATATTGGTGAGCTAGCTACCTGCTAACAACAGCTACAGTAACGCTAGCTAATTAGAGACAGCAGACAGGTTAATGGCTATCTACAGTAGGATACCCTCTCATGAACAAGTTCAACCCATGTTTGGATCAATAACAGAACAGCTAATACTTGTAGAGTGGCGAAATTAATGACAACAACACCGTAGGTAGAACAGTCAGCGATAGCAAAATGGTTGCGGCAGCCTTGTCTATGGCGCTAGCGTCTACTAGCTTGTAGAAGAAGAGGATTTCATACACAATTAAACGTTTACTTTTAGACATCATGCGGTGCACGAGATGTATAATTTCGTATAACACAGAACTCACCTATGTGAAGCAGCTTGTCAGACAATTAACAAGTCACCAGAGGATAATTAGCATGTGGCGCTAACTTTTTGAGTCATCACGCAAAATGAGAAGAAGTTTGTCCCTCTCGGCTCTACGTAGAGGATTTATTGTTTTGTTGTACCCGGAAGCAGATTCTTAAAATAGCTCGTTGCCTCAACATCCATGGCTTATTGGTAAATTCCAACGTATATGTTGTGCCTGGGTATTTTTTATTTTCCTTTCCTTTTTTCTATTCTATTTTTCTATATAATTTCTATTATAACATTAATTTATCCCATTCCACTCATAGCGCACATCTTAAGATCTTGCTCGTGGAATATTTGTTTGGAAAGACGCTGCGGTGAGCTAACCTGAAGTAGCAAAGTAACAAGGTGCAGCATGAAACCTATCATAATGAGGTAAGGAGTTGCCTAGGTGTAGACAATGATATAAATATATATATATATATATATATATGTGAGGTACACGTCCTGCTATATATTTTGATATAATTCTATATCAGAATTAAATATTGCTTTTTCCCAAGAGCGATTTAACAGGGCGAGAACATTTAAAATCTACTTAATAATATATAGATCTCTATAGGACTGCATTGCGTTCACCAAATTGATCAAATATGTACGCTTTATTAGAAAGTATCTCGTAATTTTGAGATCTCTTACATATCTTCTCAGTCATCCCTGACGTTACCATATGGATTCCACTGCTCCGTGTGTATTCTGATATTTTTGTTTTTATCTGAGTAATACATTAACCAGATCCTGATAAAAAAACGAATATTATAGCTGGAATTATCCCAAAAAAACTGGATAACCGTTCCATGTGTAGATTTTATCCTAGTTTCTTACAGCTGCGCAACACTGTTCAGGGGCCCAGTAACGTCACCGAAATTGAAATACAGCATCTGTGACAGAGTCTTACCTCTGGAGCGACGAAGAAACTGATGAATACGTGATCATATACTTGGCAGTTTGGATGAGCAATGCATGACCTCTTTAAGTTAATGATATACAAGCTACAGGACGCCTGTTTCCCCAATATTATGTGTAAGTAAGCAAAACTGATCTTGTAATTATGAATACTGATCTCATAATTATGGGATATATAATCATAATTACGTGATAAGATGTCCATATGTATGTATTAATATAATTCTTTATTTTATTCATTTTTTAGTGAGCGCAATGTGTTTTCATAGATTTAATTCTATTTACACAACTGATAAAACTTGAGAAATCTAAAAGACAATAGCCCTGCAATAAAATCCACTCGCGAGTGTTCACATGTTCAGTTACGGCAAAAAATAAAAATTCAACCTCAACAATTCATCCAAATATGTCAATTTGAAACTCAGGGTTCTGTCACAAGCCTTTATGACTCTTATTATATTTAATATTCAAATATTAATCCAATATTTTCAAAAAGGTTGCTACGTATAAAAACCAAATAGTTGCAGCACGGTCTTAGTTAACCAGATGGTGTGATCTTCTTCTTAACCCCTGCAGGCAGTGTGTTCTTCATGGACCCAGTGGATCATGTCTATGATCCCGTTTGCCTTCGTGGTCCGGGTGAGGGATGGACTCCCCCTATCAGCATCCACAGACTTTGAACACAGTCGAGAGCTCCAGGAGAGAAAGCAGCAGCTCAGGACTGTCAGCAAGGCACTGGCCCGTTTCCCTGTCAGGGGGACCCTCAAGGGCCAGGAGCTTAACATATTGTGAGGATTCACTAGAGCAGACTGTTTAAATTGTGCTCTGAAAATACTGCAAAAAAACAATTGCCCATTTCATACACAGGCATCTATCTCAAACTGCGTCAGGTTGTTTGTTTACTAAATACGTTTTCTCCCCTCGCCCGTTCAGCTTTGTCTCATCCGAGGGAGTATCCTACATGAGCGTGTGTCACTACAGCCTCCCTGTCGCTAAAGCCTTCTGCTTCCTGGAAGATCTTCGCTGGGAGTTCACAGCATGCTTCAATAGCTCTGTTGTTGCCTTGGCAGACAAGCCATATCCATTTTTGGAATTTGGTGCGTAGAAAGAGTAATATGTATGGTCTTGCTTTTGTGACTTTTTGCAAAGGATTTTGTTTTTAAATAAATGATTCTGTTGAATGTTCAGGAAGGCACTGTTTTTTCTGTTGCTTCAAACTGAAAATAAACATAATAGCTTTCTAATGTTTCTCCCTCTTGCCAAATGACAGACAAAACCATTCAGAAGCTGAAGCAGCAGTACGACCAGAGCGGTGGCCCCGCCCTGGAGGTAACATTGGCAGAGGTGCAGGAAGATCTGAAGATCCATCCACCAAAAGTAATTAACCTGGAGGAAGTGGAGGTCAGCAATGGCATCGCAAATGGGCACACGGAACAATACCCAGGATCTGGTAAGACTGTTGACCTCTTGACTTATACAGCCTCGTATTTACAATATTTATTTACTATTTTTACAGCAATTCTCTTTTGTTTAACAGGTCAGAATGTAAGACTTGAACCAGTGACAGCGCCAGGCATCCTCTCACTTGTCCTAAACATCATGTGTGCATCTTTGAACCTAATCCGTGGCGTTCACGTCATAGAGTACACATTCCAGGTAAAGGCCAGTGGCAGGATCTGATCGTTACATAATCCCTAACAGGAGTTTAGCATATTAATGTTTCCTAAATAATGCCATAGTCAATATCAAATGCAATGTTGAAATATAAAGTTGTATTTTTATCTATGTAAAAAGTTCAAGAATCAAGAAGTCAAGTTCAAGTTTTTTTTGAGAGAGGGAATGCTCACACATTTCATTCTCACATAAGAAAGCTATTTAAAATGATTTTATTAGCTAATGTATTTTTTCTGGAAATAGTGAGCTGGGTTAAAAAACAGTAATTATAATTTGAAATATTCCATACATGGTAGACAATAACTTCCACCTGAATGATAATCCATTTTCTGTTTGATTGTATTTCTTTCCTTATTTGCAGGATGATTATGAAGGAATATGGAATGTTGCAGTATTTCTTCTGGGATTTATCTGCTGTGTGTTTCAGGTACATTCCTCATTTTTAGCCAGCACTGCAATCTGATCCCCACACGTGTTTAACTCTGACACTCTCTTTATAGTGCCACCTTTACCTGTTCCATTCATCTCGGAAGAAACAAAAGTCCTTCGTTCTACTGATTGTGATTGTTCTATGCAACCTGTACCTGTTTGGCCTAAGGAACGTATGGCAGCTGATCTTCCATATTTCAGTTGCCTCCTTCGCCACTCTCCTCATCCTCACCCGCAAACTCCAAGACAGATATAGTGACTGTGGGGTCTGAAGGGCACAGAACACATTATTTTAATGCAGCTGTCGCAGCTCAAGATGAATGACAGGGAAGCCAATAACTGGATATGAGCATGAGATATGAAGGAATTTTGTGACCCCACAGAAAATAACTGCTAGAGGTTAATGTATTTTTATACAGTATGTCTTTGCACTATGTGTACATTGTTTCCAAGACAGTAAAGGGTAAACTGAAATGCAGTCATATCAGTAACCCTTAAATAGGCCCCGTATATCTAGATAACTCAGTGGGTTACACCAATGACTTTGGTGGAGGCTGGGATTCGAAACCCAGTTAAAAAGTGGGCGTGGCAGAAATCCAGTGTGGACCCTGAGGCCAGTCCTCACTGCTACCAGCCCGCCCAGCCACATCTAGCGCCAGTCCCAATCCCGGATAAAATGGGAGGGTTGTTTCAGGAAGGGTTACAAGACCAAACGGCTGTGGCGGCCTGTGGCGATGTGGAAAGAGCTGAAAAAAGTTTCTTTGCTATATCTAGATAACTTAAAAGCGGTAGTGCTAACAGATATTTATTGGAACAATGTAAAGATCTAGTGTGTAGGATTTTGTGGCATCTAGCAGCTGCAGATTTCGACCTATATTGCGTCCCAGCTCAACCCCAGTTTATACTTAATCTGTATATTTATTCTGTGAAACTGTAGGTCCAAGCTTACGTGTATGATAATGAATATTATTCTTTGTTCCGCATCGTGGTAGCGTTTTATTGCTAACGATAGGTAGCTGTTTATTTCTGTCTGTAGAAATAAGGGGCTCATTCTAAGCTCATGAAGGGACAACAATTCTCAGTTCCAGGTGATAAAAATACAATTATGAATATTCATCCCAAGGGATCCCTCTATATCGTACACACTGAATCTTTGAAGGAGACGTCTTTCCAGAACACAATGTAAATCAATCTCAGCCTGTGCCATCCTGTCCCAATTTTTTTTTCATTTCATTCATGAGAAATGCAGACCAAAGCTTTCCATCCAGGATCTGTTCTCACGGTCAATCAAACCGTTGAAGCTGGTCACGCTCGGCAATTGTGAGCAATTTTACTCACCTGTTGCAATTTTGAAGTGAAGCTCGGTATTATTTCAGCTTCATTGGTTTTTCAATCTCTGCTGTTTATAATGCGGCGTTTGTGACTGTGAGGCATTTGATTTGAACGCATTTCTTAAATTGGGACACCCGGTTGATAAGCAGACGATTACGTCACACGCTTTTACTAGCTGGACACTTGAATGATGTATTTTGGTTTGAGCTCGGAGGAAGTCCAGCATAGCGGACAATGCAGCGAGTTTTGTTTTGGATTATTTGCTTTGAGAGTATAAAACGTAGTGCAGGTTTGTAAATCTAATGCTATTAGTGGTTTCATGTTAACAGTGTTAACCTAAACACAGACACTGGAGAGTCACGCTGGTCACTGCAGATGTTAACAGACAGGGACTCCGTTAATAACTCAGTAGGGATTCCATTTTATACAGAGAGACACTTACTGTTTTAGTCGAGCACAGCATGAGTCTTATCTTTTAAACAGTTTGTGATCAAAGGATTGTCCCTTAAACTCAAACACATTTTTATATGACAGAAGAAAGTTTAGATATTTCAGTTACCATCAGGTCTTTGTGTTGTCACGATGTAAACGGCAGGTAAGAATATGAAAGGCACTGATTTTATGGGTTGACTAGTGTTGAGAACTGTCGGCAAGTTTAGAGTGCACTATTAGCGTTAGAAGTTTTGTTTTGGGTATGACAGTTCCTGAATGTGTTACATATGAAGTTCATCTGAACTGATATTTATTTCATGATTTTGTTGACTTTAGTTGACCTTTTGTTCTCCTCTGAGGTTTTTGGTACATCTTATCTAAAGTTCCCATGTTGTTCATGTGGTTAAAATGCAATATGTCCATTAAAACCAGCAAGCATTTGTTGATTCATTATTTAGTTGATCAAAGGAACTTCACTAATTTTCCAAGCAAAAATATTTAACATTTATTTCTTTTCTGTCTTTAATAGGAGTTGATGAGGAAGCAATTTGAAAACATCAGTTAAGGATGGCAATATTCACAATTTTTGGACATGTTATAGAATAAACAAGTAATTGATTAATGGCAAAACAATTTAAATTAACAGTAGTGAAAATAATTGTTAGCCTTAGATTGAATATAGAACATATCAGAGCTCTCTTTTAAATAATGAGGTAAATTATATTTAACCTTTGAGATCATTTTGTAGCATTTTTTAAACTTAGCTGCTTAGACATTCTTTTTGTAAGAGTTCAACACTTTTGTCTGTTCAGCAAGTAAGGTAAATTATTTATTTCCTGTATTGGATAAAACCGACACTCATAACCATATTTGGCGTTATGTCCTTTCCATCGTTATACTGTTTTACAAAGAGGGGATTTCTGATGAAAACATAAGGTTTGCATCTTATTTCACAATCTACATGTTTGGAAGCAGTTCTATTAGCTTGTAGTTAACACACTTTATAAAGCAATAGGAAACTCATGGGTTAGTCAATTAAATATTGATCCACTCCATCCTCCAATAAATAGTTTAAATTTGTCCTCATGTACGTTGTGCTGTCCACATTTTTTATAAACTGCGTAGAATTATGTTGAATACTTTGACACTGTATTCAACTTTGTAGAAGAATAAGCTCAGTTCATGGTTATTATGTCTCAATCTGCTCAGTAATATATGTAATATTTTTGATAAAATAAAAAAGTTTTTTTTCAAGAATGCAAGTTGTTGTGCAACCTTAATTGTAAAATAAACAACCATGTGAAAAAGATGTCGAACCAAATAACGTGGAGTATATTTTTATATTTACAATGAAAATGATGGAATTGTGTTCTAAAATTAAAGATTATAAAAAAATAAAGTGGAAATACACGGCTACACAGTTGAAGCACATGGCATCTTTTCCTTTATCTACTGCTTTTGAATCAACATTTAAATCAACAACTGAAGTCTAATCTGAAAAAAAGGAAACGGTTTGCCAATCATTCTGCTTGAAAAGGGTAACCTGTATGTTTAACAGGATATTTTTCTACATGATAAACCTAATTAAGCTTATATAATGTTGGCTATTGTTTGTAATAATGCTAAGTAATGTAACTATCATTCTTATATTTGCCAAATACACTGGTGACAGGGCTTTATTTTTTTTTCCGTTACAGGTTAAACAAACATTTCATTAATAAATTGTGTCTTTTCATACTTGTGTCTTTTATTTACGAATCCAGAAATCAGTGTTAACTCTGTATTAATTATTATTATTATTATAATTATTATCATTTTAAGTCATGATAGCCTTAATTATATGCTACATTCAGATTAGAGGAGGCTTTTAATGTAGAGAAAACGTTACAAAATCAACAAACGTGATAAAGATTTGTTGATGTATTTTTCCAGTATTACACTAGATGGCGCTCTTTCACACGATACAGATCTTGCTGAAAATGATTGATGCGCTGGTTATTATTCAAATTGATCACTTCAAGTTTTATCTGCAGTTACAGCTCGTAGTTCATTTATATTAGATTACAGGCCCAACAACTCTTCCTGATGAAAGTGTCGTACATCCTGAGAGAAGAACATTAACAGCGTTTTAAAATCTACAACCAGCCATTTACATTTGAGACAAAGTCTGACTGGAAGGGACTGAAGACAAAGAAAGTGTTGAAACGCTATGAAATCCAGCAGAGGTGCAATACAAAGAAAAATCAAAGCATGCAGTGGCCATAATGTAGATAGGAAAATGAAATAACAGGATGTTACAAGAAATAGTTTACTAGCTGTGGAAATAGTCCAGTGACCCCCTTTAGAACAAATGATTCCTGATTTAACTTCTTAACATAAAAGTTCAGACAGCTGGAAGGGATTTCATTTAAAACGGCCGTAAGGATAACATGCAGACAAATATGTTTGTCCTTATTTGACCATTGATATGATTGTTTGACTCAATAACTAATTCAAAATTATATTTATTGATATGGTGAAATTTTAACCATTTCAAATAACTTTTTACTTTCAGACTGGCTAATGAAAAAGGAAAGTATATTTCATATGTCTCTCAGGATAAATAGATTACTCATGATTATAAGACCGACAACAAAAGAGGCAGCTATTCCCTTTTAGTATGATGATATCATTTGATAGTTGTTGATGTTGTTAATGTTAGATTTGAGGATCCTATTGTATTTCTTTTATAGAAAATTATGATAGAGAGGTTAACCTGGAGGAATTGCTGGTTTCAGTTAGATGAAAATAAAGCACTTAATGTGGACCTTTTCTTTAATCATGGTTGCTCTGTTATACCATTGAACTCTAGTCCTTAGACTGCACAAAATGGGACCCAGTTATATGGGTGCTGTAAGATAATCCGGTTTATCTCCCTCACATACAGTGTACGGGTCTTTCATGATGATCTTTCACCAAAACTTATATGAATTGTCTACAATGCTCGATGACATCTCAAATAAGGTTCTGACGGGCTTGAACACACCCATAAACATCTGACCCACTGTCTTTGTGACTTTAATTTTTTTGTCATCAGCAAAGGAACATTTCCATAGTCGTGTCATTAGTTAGAAGCTAATTTGACTTGGAAACCAAGAAAAGGAATGGAATCGGACTCTCAGAGCTCAGACAGTTGCTTCAGTCCTTCTCCAATACAACTAAAAACCCTCGGCTTCCACATTTTTGGGATTATGCTGTAACCCCGGACCAGAACCTCATGCGAAAATTAAAGTTTCTTAGCGTCTGGTGCAGGCCTCATTAGCAAAAATGAACGTCATTGTTCTGCACCAGGACACCGAGACAGAAGGTGTCTGATCCTGTCTGAAGGGAGGAACGTCTCCCATCCTAATTGGCAGAAGCTCCTGCAGTTGAGATGTTGCTCCCCATCCGTTAACAATTAGGCTCAACAGCACGTTTTTTTTCTGAGTGAAATGTTTATTGCTTATTTTTCTCAAGCGTATCACAGAACACCTTTTCACAGAATAGCAGCACTACTTCTTTTTTTTCTCCTCTTGTAATAGATGTTTGCCTCATCAACTCCAGGTAATAAACAGGAAAATAAATGACATTTCGAGTTAATTTAATTCCACATTTGATGAAACGGCTTTTTCCATCTTACGATAGATGTGGTATGTTTTTATTTTTTTAACCCAATATGTGTAATCAATTGTAAATGTGCTACAACACACATAGAAACGCATAGAAACACACATTTTTCCACTCAGTTTATTGTCATTTAATGCATTGAGTTGTTGCTCAGTGTATGTTCTTGTTTTGGGTGTTGCAGAGTGAGAAAAGTAAGATTAAGGTTGAAAGCGAGTGTATAATAATACTTTACATAAGTGGTCGCAGGTTCGATCAATCAGCCTGATTACTACAAGATAGTATTATTTGTCTAGATAGACGGCTAAAATTATTATGCTCACTTGTATGAAATGTTTGCCAGAAATGTTATGCTTTTTTATTTTTTAAATAATGTAAATGATAATTAATGCATTAATTGCTTAGGTAAGGGTAATGGATACATAGTTGAAATGATCAGTTAAGAGGAATCAATATGTTTATAGTAGAAAAAACATTCATAAGAAAGAAGGGTAAACGCTTTAAGCAGCTGGAAACGTTTGTTTAAAGAAACTTATAAAGCTTCTTTTTTTTTCTTTTTTAAATCTATCTTGGTATCTGTGGTCTGATAAAATAACCTTAAAAAAAGCTCTGGTTGTCCTGCATATGACGGTGGCAGCAGCTAAGGCCGACCTAACAGCTTCATTCAGAAGGTAAAGCTTCTCTTATATCTTATTATGAAGGCAGGAAGTCTTCTGGAAAACTCTCCAAGAATGTACAAGCATTCTCCTCAGCCGACAAATATTTAATCAAGGTGAGTCACTCTGGCAAACACTCATCTCTTAAATCTTGTATCAGGTCCAGTGACCATGCCACACTCGTTGGCCTACACATTAGCGTTTTCCATTAGTTTGATCATTCAGGGATCTTTCCCCTGAGCCAGGAGAGGAGCAGTTTCTCTGTGGAGGAGAGGAAAGGGCTCAGAGCCGACGAGAGGCAATGGCAACCAGAGCTTATGACACCATTTAAGGAAATGCAGTGTTCTCTTTCACGTAGATTTAGTTAATACATAGAATGTCTAATACTGATCAGGAGTTGTCCATCAGATGAACATGAGAAAAAATAGTGTCTCCTCTCAGATCTAATTTGGTCTGCCAACCACTGGAGCTCTCTCGCTCCTCTATGTGTCTGCTGGATTAGGAATTTAGTTCAAAAATATATGTACAAGTCATCAATAATAAATGCTGTACTATGTATACTTTAACATGCTAACCTGTCGGTCAAGCAGTTGTGTGTTAAAATGTTTAAGGCTCACTGGCTGACAGGAACTGAGTTTGTAAGACCCCTCTAACGCCAAATGTATCTTATGTCATACATGATTTTAAGAGAGTTTTAAATTTTGAGAATTTAAAATTATCTGAGCTAATTTTTTATCCATATATATATATTTATATATATGTATATAAGAATAGAGAAAAACATGAACTATTGGAGTATAATCTGTCGTACAAGATCAATCTCCGCGGGTTGACTCGTACCCACCAAATTTGGATTAAATCGAAAATGTAGTTGAGAAATTATGGCCCCTAGACTTTTGGAGATAAAGATCCCCCTAGTAGCAGAATTATACAACCAACCATTCTAAAACAAATACATTTTTTTTGATGAAATGTGTTGAAATAGCCAGATTTAAGGTTAAACATGAATAATCTGAGACACGGCGAAGATTATGATTCCATAATATCGGCTAATATAACTATTCAGAAATATATAATCTGAAGGTCTGACTTTTATTTCCTGTACTATTCTTAGAATGGCTTGGGCTCTGGAGGAATGAACAACATGTTTATCACTGGAAGGTAGGTGTTGGTGGAAATGTTTTCCTTATGGAAGATAAATTATCTGAGTTAGAGAATGAGTCGGCAGAACTATATGTCATTCCCTTCAACGCAGTCTGAGTTGGCTTCACGCTTCCAAAACATAAATTCTAAGTTTTCTTGACCTTTTCATTTTCACATTGAGCAATTAATAAGATAGATGAACACATTTTTAGTAGATTAATTTCATCATATTGTTTCAAAGAGCAGTTGTGCAAGTGCTTTCTCTTACAATAAGGAAAACAGTCTTGTTGGGATATTATGCAAAAATAGTGGGTACAGGTGGTGGTGGCCGATGACTCTGCTGAGGCTAAGGAATGATGAGGTTGATGAGACCTAGATGGAGATGGGGAGGTGGAGGGCGTGTGATCCAGCAGCATGAAAGAACTAGATGAAAGGTGAGAGTCATGTTTAAAGGCAGCAGCTGAAGGTGTTGAGCTCAGCATGAAGGTGTGACACAATGATTGGATGGATGAGGCTACCTGAATAGGTGCAGCTGATTTTAATGAATGCACCAGGCTGTGATACAGGTGTTTGGAAGCAAGCAGGTGTGAAAGTTGAGGATAACAGAGAGTTATGAGCAGTAACTGTGTCCCTACCGTAGCTGAGGACAGACTTTCTGATTGAACGTTTGCAAGATTTCAATTTTTCTTTTTGGATAAAAGATATATACCCCACAAAAAAGCGGTTATCTCTGTAGATTCTCTTTCATCCAGACGATGGTAATCCGTGTAAATGGAATCCGAAGGACGCCAACTTAACATTTGTTTTTACCTAATTGAAATTCTTTTTGCAGTGTCTCTCTTTGTAGAATTGATCTCCTCTCATTTTGCCAAGTTCCCGCTGAGCTTTGCTGTTTCATTGACCTGCCCTGATGTTTTCAGTTGAACCTCAATATATCTTTAGAAACACCTTCATCATTTCATAGTGTTGTTGATTGAGTTTTCAGATGTATCCAACCTCTTTTATTTAACCCCAATGTCTGATATTGACTCTGCTAGCAGTGCAGCACTAGCTTCTCCTTCATGAGGTGGAGCTGCAGCACATGGACAGAGAGGGATGGGAACATTTCACATAAACACAGCCCGTTGCAGCATCAACAAATGGAGGTCTATCTAAAGGTCAGTCAGAAACCAAACTGCATTTTCTTGCACTACGGCTCTCCTCTCACCACTCTTTTATCGTCACCCTCTCTCAGGCCCGGTCTCAACACATCCTCGTATTTAAAAAAAAAGAAAGGAATTAAAATGCTGACATGGTCACATGTTGTTCACTTGCCGTGGTAAAGTTATTACTGAGGACTGTTTTCTCGATGTAAACTGTTGATACCGTTCCCTTCAATGCGTTGAGAGGAGGTATGTAAATGGACATCAGACGGCCACGTTTTGAAATATGTCAAAATAAACACGCTTTTCCTGTATATCATTCTTTCTTGCTTTCTAAACAAACGATCAAGAAGTCCTTCTATAAAGTCATCCACAAAAACCCAAAAGGAAAAAAATACAACACATCACACTCCTTGATGGATGTTTAGCCAGCTTCTTGCTACCTGACACAGGTATGGAGGTTCAGCGACTGGACTTGGCGAACACGGAGCTGTGGGCGCTGTCCACCTTGGAACAGAACCTCTTGGTGTGGGCTCTGTCCGTTAACGGGGACAACCCTGGAGAATCCAGTGACTTGTAACGGGTGACCTTGTGACCTTTTGTCCCTTGTGTGCCGGTCCGATGTGGTCCGATGTGGTATCAGCGTCAAAGTATCGGGTGGACGTTGATGAGTAAAGGAATCTGTCAGTGCGGACTGATGAGGGAAGACTTTCACACAGTCTGCCTCAATATCACCATTGGGGCGGACTCTGTTAATGCACACAGACACCAGGTGATCAGGGCGATGAGTCAGACTGCAGGCTGGTGCTGGAGTCTCAGGGGCGATGTTCCGACCCAGGATCTCTCTTATTGCGTCCAAAAAGCCTATGTAGTCTTTCCAGGGCCGGAAACCTTTGTTGTCCGGCTCTATGAAGTGAGGCAGATGATGAAATAATACCAAAACCATGCCGGTAAATTTGTTTCTGTCTTGCAGACTCCTTGTCCGTGAGATTTATCGATAGTTTGACGGTAACAATATAGAACCATAACACACCGCCCAGCACCCGCTTCTACGTTCATTTGAGATGGACCGACACGGAGCGGAAAAGCCTGATAACAAGAACACATGTGGAATGCAGTGAGTCACTGACGTTGTGTCCTGCATGCTCAAAGGGGAAAAGGAGAACCAGACTGTTGCCAGAAGTAAATTTAAAAAGCATCTGTGATCCATGGAGCCCATGACATTTGTAACTGGTCCATCTGGGAAGGCAACATTAATATTATTATATTAAGCCATCTTGACAATGACTTTTAAAGAGAAGTGTTGGAATCTATTTAAATGTATCTAAATAATCATATTTTGAAAATATATTCATTCCAATTTCATAAAATCAACATAAATCTGTTAAGTATATAATCAGGCTGTTGTTCAGTAAAAATGAAACCAAAAAAAATGTTGAAACATAAATTAGAATCTGTTTAAAATGATGAAAAATGTTTAAATCTGTCTCAGTCTTGGAACTATTGCATGCATGCATTGGTCTGTCTGTAGCCCAGGCCTGTCTCTGGTTTAAAATGCGTTGGGCATTATGAATAAAATAATAAAAATACAGCAATACTGCTCCACTCCAACTGAAGTCGTTTAAGCAGAATGGGAAAATGTTCACTGTGACATCTTGCAATGGTCTCTTTAGTTCCCAAAGACTTATTGTTGTTAATAGTCCTGACCAACTATGGATTAAACCCTTAAGATTCATCTTTTGCCATCAAAAATTCTTATTTAGAGGCTCTTTCCATGAAAGAAATTCTTTCATACCTTATTTTTTCTTAGATGTTGTGAAAAACAAACCCAACAAAAGGTCCTGCCAGCATTAGACGAGGATCATCATTTAAACTGGCCGGCTCATTTTTCAAGCACATGCAGGTACATGCTTGTTTCCATCAATCAATGAAAACTCAAGCAGCATAAAATGTGGTTACCAAAAACACGTGTTTTCTCTTGAGCAGGTCTTTGAGGTCCTACCTCCCCAGGCCTCTCTAGGGGGCCTACCGCTGCCCCCTCAGGGATGGGACGAACACAGAGAAAGGATTTCACTATGTTATAATGGCTGTATGTGACAAATAAAGGATTTATATAATCTCCCAGTCAGAAGATCGGCAGGTCAGCGGTTTGAGCCCAACAGTTTACATGTGGTAGACCCTGGAACCAATATGCCCCCCATACTGACCACAAAAGGGGCTGACCACCGCTGCATCATTTCATGATGTATCCTGTATGTATGACTATGTGATCAATAGAGTTATTTTTACTATTGTTGTTATTATTGTGCTTTCACTGATGAAATTGCTTAGAAAACAACATGAGGACAAGTTAACAAACTCAAGAAAGCTACAAAAGTAATGGAAATGTAGGTCAGCAGTAAAAATGCTTACAGTGCATTTTTTTGGAATATGTTACAGGCATCAGTTGGATTTGTATATCAAATCTTACCTACACACCTCTGTATTCTGTTTATTTATTTTTTTTACATAGGAATACCTATTTGTGAATGTACAGATTGTAATATAAAACTTTGAGTTGGTTCCCATATGTTGAGGTCATGTGGAGGTTTTTGGACCCGGGCTGTGGGTGATGACAAGGTTTAACACATTAGAAACAAGAGAAGCCTCGATCATCATGTCAAGGCCCCCAAAACAGTGACTCATCTTGTTTCTTCTGTGCGAAACACACCAACAGTTCCTTCTCCTCATGGAGGAATTCTCCCTGACTGAAAACACAATGCAATCACTTTCACACAGATGAGGCGGCATTCTTCAAAACACTACAAGCCTCATAATTCAACAACTCAATTTCAGTCAAAGTGAGAGCGAGCATCCTGTCATTGTGTAAATGTGCGGAACAAATTCCCAAGCTTGTTTGTGAAACATTAGAGCATTAAAACTCTTTGTCATTATGCAGTGATTGTTGAATAGGATAGGTTGTCCTGCATACTGACTGTAAGTGCACATGTTAAAACACACACCACTATGTACTAGTGTGTGTTATTCATGACTGAAGGAACATCACGGCCGACAGCGGCAAATACACTGCAACTTAAGGAAACACATGAAAATAGTTAAAACAAAAGCAAATAAAGAAAACATCTTCATCAATTTGACAACACACACATTGTGCAAAAGCCAAAACACAGCAAATTAAGAACAACAATCTGCAAAAGCCACAAGAAAACAGAAGCGTTTACGGAGGACACTTACAAGGGATGGTTCAGAGCAAGACAGGAAGGTTTGTCCCCCAAAAGTCCCCAGTCCCCTGCGTTGTACACGCAATTCCCCCTGATGAACTTCTCAAATTAAATGTGAAGTTATGTCCATGGTATTTTTCATAAAGAAAACTCCCCCTAATGAGTATAATCTGAACTATTAGAGTAAAGTATTACACATACAAGATAGATCTCCTCCAGTCGATTCATATGCGTTTCATCTGGACAAAATCTGACCAACAGTTGAGAGAGATAACGTTAAAAATACAACCGACCTTTCCCAAAATCATCCCAGTTCATTCTTGCGCTTAGGTCTAAAGAATCGATGTAATACAATGACTTAAGCCTCATCCTCTAACCCTGAAAAGTGGACAAACCTCAGGTGTTCATCAGCATGACTCCAGGTCACACATCGGATCAGACGGACCTGAAGAATGAGTCGTCGGGTTCTCAGCGCTGTTGTGAACCCGGCAGAAGTAAGTAAAGCAGCCTCTTAGCCGTTTGGAAAGAGCCCACTCGTCGTTCCGAATTTGACTTTATTCGTCACATGAATATTTAAGTGGAGTCATGAATATTGAGAGATGCTCAAAGGCAAAACACCTGTCTTAAGTTTTAAGAGTCACCTGGAATCTGAAAATAACTTCATCCATCCTCTCGCTTGTCTGCACCTCACCGCCTGGTTTACGTCTTCTCACAGAGACGAACTACAAGACACCGTAAAGAGAATTATTCTTATTACCTCTGCCAGAGAGGTAATGTTTTTGCCAGTGTGGTTGTTTTTTTGTCTGTTTGACAGTTGGTAGGATGAATAAGAGAGTCAAGAAGAGGTTTTGATGAGAAGGATATGACCCCAAAACGATTCATGAGATTTTGATGACAGATTTTTGTTTTTTAAATATCTGTTTATTGAATTCTTCATCCCATTATAGTACACATAACACAGACAAAAAAAAGAATGTGTGCAAAATAGAAAATAATCCTCTCATTTACCAAACAAAATGATAGCAATGACATAAAAACAATGACAGGAGAGAAATAAAAGATAAATAAAGTTACTGAGTTGAGAAAAGAAAAGAAAGGAAGGATTTATGTAATAGCAATTAAATAAGGTTTAGCATTCCAGATGCATGAATGTGTACGCACATACAATGACATTACATGTAAACACACATGCATATATAACTCTAGACTTTATCAAGTTTCAGTTTAGTTAATTATTCCAGAAACTGGCAAAATAAGAGATAGATGGACTCCACATTGGATCAAATCCAGCTTTCCTCCCCCTCAAGGTAGACTTTATCTTTTCTAGTTTGAAATGAAACATACCATCTTTCATCTTTGGGAGGGGGCGTTGGGGTCTTTCCTCCTCAGGATAAGAACAGGTAAAAGACATAACTTTATCCAACTTGTCTGACCAGGTAGCATTTGCAGGTTTTATTTTTTGCTTTTGTCCAGTCAACACTGCACAATCTTAGGCATTCCTTGCCTTTGAGGGAAGATTTCATGATTTTTGCTCCTAAATTCAAGGAAAATGCCTAAAATACATTTTGGCGTTCCCATAGGATCGACCACACGTCAAACCAAATCTGGATCAGAGGAATATTCTGGATCTGGTGATGCAGATTGTTTACATTTATTGGCCAAAACACACTTTTTAAAGAGATTCTCTTAATGTCAGTGACACTTTGCTGGTTTAATAAAAGTTAGTAAAAGTAAAATGGGACTGCTCTGAGACAACAAATCGTAAAGCTGAAGACTCTCAACTTAGATCAAGTTGTAGCTGAAATTAGGCGAAAGTCAAAAGTTACTGAGCTAGATGCTAAACAAAAACATATTTGATTTAAAATCAAAGTTTTCTAACATAAATATCAAATCAACAAAGACGGAGCAAGTATTCAGATCCTTTACTTGAGTAATTTGGTAACAAACTGTTAAAAACTCCACTACAAGTCAAAGGCCTGTATTCAAAACCTTAAGTAGAAATAAGTCAGTTTTATCAGCCAAATCAGCCTAAAGTATTACATTAAAGTATTCACCATTCAGAGAAAACTCTCAGTGTTTGACTTTCCTATCTGGATTAGCATTGCTGCTGCATTTAATGCTAATCTGCTGCTAGGTCGTAAATCGTCCCAGTGCCAGCCGGAGCTCAGTGTTCGAATGGGCCAATAGGACACATTCAACACTTAAGTTAGTTTCCTAAATATAAGATTCATTTGAACTGAAGACATCACTGAGGTGTGACATTAAGATTTATCTCCACAGAAAATTAAACTTCAACCAACTTGTGTATTTTCTAAATAATTTATTACATATAGTTTTTCGTGGAACACTGTCACAAATTTATGGAACATTGAATTTCCTAGTTCTGTTACAATTCCATACATTTACAACATCAACGATCAACACAATAATAATAACAATAAAAATAGTAGTAATAATAATAATAATGAAAATGTGTCACACAAATACCAACATAAGATAAATTTACAAAAAGAAACGCATCGGTGGAAAATGAATTCTCAAACCTTAAATATATACAACACAATATCCAGTTTTCAAATAAATACATCTATATCACGGATAATCCAATACTGAATATTTATATTTTAATCGCACTCAATACCCCTTTTGGTTTGAATGCGATAATACATAATAATATAATGATGATATCCGGCAACACCTGGGAGTGGATTTGGAGCCTCTGCATACTGTGAAGGTTTCATAGGTATTTACAAATATATATACATTCACTTGTAGAGAGGTACATTGGCAAATATTGACATTAAACCTGACTTATGACATAAGACAAGAACCACACAATGTGGGGTATTACTGCTGAATAGTTTGATATTTTGTCAAATACTTGTTTCATGACGATAGATAGTTGAAAAGACAACTCTCACATTGGTATGGTTAACATCTAGTGATAGTGACTGCTTAGACAGCACCTACTAATGTCACTAACACGTTATATTTTGGCTAATAAATCCATACAAAACCAAAACCTTGAAGTAAAAGATGAAATTCCGTTACACCGGACTACTTTTGATTGGGAGTAGTTCACTTCCCGTTGTCTGGCTTCTTGCCTTGATAGAAAGACTTTACATGAAAGACATATAGAATGTTCATGTAATGTGCTCATAGATGACGTCTGGTTAAACTCGGTCTGGTGCCCCCTGTTTCCAGTCTTCATGACTACCAAGCCAAGCTAGGTTCAGTTTCAAGTGAAACTTGATCTCGACATGTCTGATTCAACCTACTCCAAAACTGTTGAAAACAATTAAGACATCAGAAGATTCATGGAAGATTTAAAAGTTCCCTCTCTGAGGACTGTTTTCAATCGCTGCCTTTCATTCTGCTGCTCTGCTTATCATTGAACCACAGCCTGTTGTGAGCCCTCCCAGGAACTGTACATTCCTGGGAGGGCTCACATGTTGCAATAACGCGTGCAAACAATTACGGTTATAGATGACTGATATTTTAACCACAATATGGTTTTGGCAAGAATCCATAGCAATTAATTTTCTCTGCACCGTATACTTGTCTGTGCAATGTTTAATTACTCATTCCAAGACAATGTAAACATTCATGGACTGAGTTGTTTCAAGGCATTTCCTCTCCGGACTTGTTGTCAGCAAAGACTTGATTGAAAGTGCCACTTCACAAAACTGAACCCAGAGTGCCTGAAACAGCAGAAGTCGTCATCCCAGACTCAGAATAAAAAAGAAAAAGAGAAGGAATGCCGTACAAGCAAAGGGCAACCAGTGTCTCAAGAGAGTAATAGTGCAGAGGAGGGCATTTATACTCCAAACCCAATCTTTGTGAATCAGCATCACACGGGTCACCCGGTCTGAATCAGTTTTGCATTTATGGCAATAAAGTTTGCTGCTGGTTGTCAGCCATGGTTTCTGTTTCTGTCGTCCATCTCAGTGAGGAAAACAACATGCTGCGCATTGATTTCTTCTTTTATTCTTTTTCCGTCTAAAATGTGCCCTAAAACATATTTTCCATCACCGCTCACATTCAACGCTTCCAACACATTACCCATAATGCATTTCTAGTAATGCTCTCTGCATGTGATGGAGCTGCACACTATAACTACACGCATAATGGGATTTCATGGTAAAAAAACATCAGCTGCTTTTCCTCCACTGATGTGTCATTGTATCCGACAGGCTCATGTGGAACTGCAGGAATCCACCTAGTGACATTCAATCAGTGTACAACCAGATAAGATATCAGGTGTGCTGGTGACGGCCACATCTGGACCCCACATCTACCCCCATGAATAGAATGTACATATATACAAACATATTCTACTTTGCCTTATGTTTTCAGCACGGATGAACTATTGACAGAATCATAAATGATGATATGATTCACAAATTCACCAACACACGTGCACCGACAGACAAAAAGTGAATGTTTGTCATTCAAAGTTGCTTAAGCTGTGCTCATGAAGCAATTAGCTCCAAACTTTTTTTTTTCTGAAAGCCTGCTTTTTTAAGTAAATGTGGAGATAAAACTCTGCTTAGGAGCTGATTACAGTCACACTATGTTTTCTTTTCTTTGTTCAGAGCCCACTCACGCAGCACATCCTCCACGAGGACACGTCTGTCTGCTACTTTCAGAGTGGGCTTTTTTTATTTTTTATTTTGGAGATGACAAACATTATGTCTTCTCGTCTGGCATGAATATTTTATACAACATGTCTGCATCACGGCTCGCGAGAGTCACATGCTAGAGAGGTCATCGTGACAGGACGAGCTCCGGCGTGTTTTGGGGCTGCAGCGAGTGAGCATAGTGATCTGGGTGCTGAAGTTGTTGCTGCTGCTGCCGATGGAGGGATGTTGGTATTTGGTGTCGGAGCTCATGTATCTCTGGAGATGCCACCTACGCCACTTCCTCTTGATCTCTCCTTGGACCTGCAATCGATAAGAGCAATAACTGTCAATAAAGTGGAGTTCTATTTTACTGTATGATGAGGTACAAAAAAAATTGGGGGGGTAATTTGCAGATAAATAAGCTCCATAATAACAACAAATGGAGGTTTCAAGTCAAAGGCTCTAGTTACAGTGTCAATGGGAACTAGCACATGCATGACCTTCACATCGCCAATAGATCCTGTCCCACCACACTTCACAATATGTATAGTATGGGATTTGTGATACCTCTAGGGAGGGAAGGGGGGATTGCTGCCTCAACCAAAAGGTCTCTTGTTCTTGAGTGATGGGAAAATTAACCATTGGTTGGATGGCCAGTTTGAATCGCAAGGCAAAGCTCTCAATTCACCAGCCTACGTTTCAGCTCTCACCTCTGGTCCTGAGCTCTGGGTAGTGACCAAAAGAATGAGGTCGAGGATACAAGCGGCTGAAATGAGCTTCCTTCGTAGGGTGACTGAGCTCATCCTTAGATATAATGTGAGGAGCTAAGACATCCATGGAGCTGCTGCTGAACATGGAAATGCTCCTTCTTGTGGAAAAGAAGCCCAATGAAGTGGTTGATGCATCTGATTAGGATCAGGGCATCTCCCTTGGAGGTGGAGGTGTATCTATCGGTCTGTCCGTCTATTTATCTAACCAAATTAATAGAGCATCAATTTGGCTAGGGCGGCCTTGGTTAGAAACATTTTCCAACCCATATAGCATTTTTGAGGTTGCAATGACTTAAACGCCAATGCGGGACACATTACATAGGAGACCTTCAAATTCCTTTACATTAAAATTCAGGCTGCTTAATAACCCTTTCACATCATGACCAAGAAAAAATACATGGCAAATAGTTTCTTTTTTTTACCATAAAATGACAAATGATTTGGTCAAACATGTTTTAAACAATAAAAATAATATATACAATTAATAATAAAATAAATATATTAATATCAATATAATTATTTTTAATGGAAAACAGTCTATTCTAAGTATATTTGCTCAACCCTTTGGTAAAACATGTTTTTAGAAAATCAATTCACCCTCATTATACTTTTATATGAAAAAAAAAAAATCCTAATTATCGAATAGGACTTTCTCAATATTATCAACAGGTTCTGTCACATTTTTCAAATAGAAATAGTGACTCAAAATTGACCAAATTTCATATAACAAAGAATATATTTATATATTCTATGTTATATGTTATGATAAAATATATTTACATAGAATATATAATTTTATATTCCAAATGTAAATACAAAGTGATCCCAAGACATCACACTGCTTCGTATCATCATGCCGAGCCAATCATGTGGCCGATCACTGAAAGAACATTGTTATTAATGCCCTTTAATTCCTTGTGCAGGGAAACTTTAATGTCAAGCCTTACCATCCAGCGCCTCAGTTTGATTCAACCTGGCCTGAAACAGGAAACATAACTTATGTGCCACCAGAGAGCGCCTGCAGAAATTACATTGGACATCTCCCTCCCAAAAGTCTGTGCAGCACTCCCACCCTGCAGGCACAGCACATAGAAAATGAGGAGGGTCCAAGAGGATGAGGGACTGCCGGAGGGCCGAGCTCTGGTGACTCATTATCACTTTAGGGACTGTCTGAGTCGATGTAAGTGGAGCGCAGAGGGAGCCAGAGAAACACTACAGATAGCCTCCAGTTTCTGAGAATAATCACAGCACTGTGTGTTATCTGCACATGGCATCTTGACATTTAAACAGTCCGTCTATACAAACAGTATTTACATCACTGTGGGAGGAGAGTACCCACCTCTCCGTTGAGAAAGCAGTAAAGCACCGCGACCACAAAGCCCTAAATGGAAAGAAAAACACAGATAAGAGAGCAATAACAGTGTGAGTGGTGGTGAAATTTCCAGTTAAACCTACGCTAATTCATAAAAGTGTCAATGGTTTACAATAGGATACATGATGCTTGGTGTGAGATGGTTGGTTTATAGTAGAAATAAGAAAGACAGATGAGGAGGATGAGGAGAGGAATGTGCTGAAGAGGTTGTTCCTTGATGTCCAAGTAGGTTGTAAACTTTGCCGTCAGGCTTCGTTCACTGTCATTCTTCAACATATCATGATCTGAAATAAATGTAGGTTTAAAAAATAAACCTTGAAAGAGCCCAGATCCCTGTCTTTGACTTCTTAAATAAAAAAATAAAAACACTCACAGGTCACAAGAGGTGGGACCTTGAATGAGTTTAATTCAAATATTTAAGAAAAAGGTGTGCAAGTGAAGTGAAATGAAAAAAATGGAAAGATTATTCATAGTTAAGATTGTAGTGCGGCTTTTCTTTGAGTCAATTTGTAACAAAAAGTTGGAGACATACCTGAAATGACCCCAGAATTAAGTCAAAAACCAGTCGTAACTCAGTCTTCACTTGCTCTGGGATGAACGCAAACACGATGAAATTGATCCCAAACAGGGGAATCAAAAGCAGCGTTGATTTTGCCAGTCTCCTGAAATGACAACAGATTCAAATGTCTCCCGCGGGTAACACCGATTTTCAATCTGTCCCTACATATGCCAATAACGAAATGGCAACTGTGGATTATTTTTCATTTTACATCTCAGCTTAGATGATAGGAGGTGGGGGAAAAAAAACACCATTAAAGCTGCCAGTAGGAAAAATAGCTCAAGCTTGATGGTTGGGTCATGAGATGCTCTCCATCACAGGGAAAAATAATTTCTCAGTTATATTCCACCAGCAGAAGACCACTCTGAGTCTCCCTTCTGATCAATAACGTTAAAGTTTCCCAGAGTAACTTAAAATGCACCACAGGCGAAAAGAAAATACAGCACCAGTTACACCCACAGGGGAAATATGTGGATCCTACTCACGGCTTTCTCTGTTTATTTAACATAATCTTTGTTTGTCTTCACCAATGTGGCGCAGACTTTCCCCTCCTTCCTCACAGAGGTGAGTTGTATATCATCTGAATAATAAATGAGCACCATAAAAGGCATGACATCATACTCACGAGTACTGGTTGGACTCATTCCTTCCAATATCTGGGCAGTTGATTTTCTGGCGAAGTATTCGTATGATGCAGATGAATAGAATAAAGTTCATCTATGAGGAATACGAGGTAAGTGTGAGGGGATTAGATCACGTAAAATGGGAGTGCACAGCAGGCATCACACACACACACACACACACACACACACACACACACACACACACACACACCAGGATATACTCATGTACAAAACCCCAATGCCAAAATACCCCAATGCCAAAGAACAGAACTAATCCTACTGCCCAGCAGAGAAAGAGAAAGATTTTTCCTTTTTATACAATAAATCAGTTATAATGTCATCTCCCTTATTTATTCTTGTGAACATGCGAACACTCATGGGGGAACACTGACTTTAAGGGCTTCCTCTAGATACCAGCTTTCGGTACTTCCAGAATCATGACATCTCTCTCCTTCGCTTCGTCCCTTTAGGGGTCACAACATCGGATCATCTGTTTCCATCCCGCCCTTGCCTCTGCATCTTCTTCTGTCACACTAACCAACTACATGTCCCCTCTCACCACATCTTCCCCTTTTTCCCGAGCCTGGCAGCTGGATGTTCAGCATCCTACTAATAGATCAAATCAAATATACCAAACCTGCACGTGTCCAAACCATCTCAATCTGGCCCTTCTGTCTTTGTTTCTTGTCTGCCCTGTCTTTGTGAAGTCTTTGTGGATTTTCACCTGTTCTCCTTCTCCCTCTCTGTTTCTGTCCTGTGATTGTCAATCATGTCCACCTGTGCTCTCCCTCCAGCTGTGTCTCATTGTCTCGTTATCTCACTGCATACGGTCTGTGCTCCCCTGTCCTTTGTGCCGCTGTAGATTTACTCCTTCCATTCTCCAGCACATACCTCCACCTCCAGGTTTGTCATCCACCTGCTCTCACTACAGAGCATAATGTCATCATGACATAACATACATTTATAGCAATTTATTTAAATGTATGTCTTTAAATGTAACATTTAAGTAGGTATTTTAAGTATTCAGGCTGTTGAGCAGTAGGTTAGTTCCTACCTGTCACAGGAGGGGCGATTGAATAGTGGATTTAAGGTGACAAATGAAACATAAGAGTTCCTATGTGTTATATTAGTGTTAAGTCAATAAATATTATATCTCAGAGAGATAATCTTGGTCACATATTTACCATAGACGATGAAGCGTGAAGAGAAAACATTTTCATGAGAACAGGGTACATTCAGAACAGCTGTCACAGGCAATTAATAGAGAATTATAGGTTAAATCTATGTCAAAAACGTTTCTGTGTTGCTTTCTAATTTGTCCTCCCCCCTCCACTTGAATATGCCAGTCATACTTCTTGAAGTTGTCTCCATGCTGCGTTGCACACAGCCAACACAAACCATTGCCTGATTATCTAGCAAGCAAGAACCTGAACCCTATGTGCCCCCTGGGCGCTTCACAGGGGCTGTCCCCTGTTCCCTCAGGATAAATTCAGTATCTATCCTTTTTATTATTATTATTCCCCAACCAGCAGCCGTTAAGCTTAGCTTTGCTTAGCTATGAACAAAGTCTGTAAAAATGGGGAAGGCAGATATCCTGGATACATTTGTAAAAGTGATCCACTTTTGTTCCATAAAGGATAGTAACTTTTTGAAGACACTTTTAAAATATAACTCTGAACAAATGACAAATGACCACCACAGCATCCACCTTAGAGTGTTGAGGAGGTTTCTTCATCACTCCCCAATAGTTCTACCTGAGCATATATGCAGGGAGAGATGAGGTTTGTATCTAGATGCCAGACGGCAACTTTGATTGGCTGCTGTAATTAACATTTCAAAAGCTTATTGTGATTTTTTTGACTGATCAGAAAATGCTCCAGGCTTGTAGACTTACCAGAATTGATGCCAAAATAGGGGTTTTAATGATCCACCAGAATACATCAGTATTCTCAATTATATCCCAGCACCTGGTGAAACGCAAAACAATATTCACACAAGGAGCTACCAGAAAAAGCAAAATAAGACTTATTTCTTACACTGTACTGTGGTCTAGCAGAACTCTGGGAAAACTAGAAATGTATTACCCCACGTCGTTGTAGTAGGCTTTAGCGATGCTCCACGCTGTGATGAAAACTGTCGGACCTCCTAGGAGTATGAAAATAGAGAGAAAATTGCAAAACAGAGTTATTGCACAACATGTGGCTAACCTTTAGCTGTCATCTAATGCCAGGATACCAAAAAAGGTGCTAAAGGAATGCACTCACCCCAGCCGATCATGATGTAAGCCCAGAAGTACTTCCTCTCAGAGAAGAAAGAGACGGCCAGCAGCGCGTGAAGATAAAGGCCTTCCACCAGCAGCCAGAAGAAACTGGCCATGATACAATACTGAAAGAAAACCATCACGACTTTGCAGCCAACCTGGTAAAGGAAACAAAACGCAAACATGTAAATTTCAGTACAATATTCTAAGTGGTTATATATCAAACAGGAACAACATTCCTCTTTCACTCCCCCATGAAGGACGCCCTTTTCTCCTCAAATGCAATACAAATACCTACAAAACTTTAAAAATGGTGCAGTACTGCCCGTGCAAGATTCTGAGCAATACCTCTTCCGATATAAGGTTTATAACAACTTTTGATATCCAAAAATGTGCCATCTGTTAAAATCCTATGTACAGTTTGCAATTGTTTAAGGTTGAGTTAATTTCAACGTTTTACAGCCATGCATCATATTTTCCAAAGGTGGCTTAGTGCAAGGACCTTGAATTTATGCTAATGTGCTTTAGCAAATCCACCAGGAGAAATTCCACTTCTGTCTCTGTGATTTATATTTTGTACAGATTACAAGCTCGTTATGAGCAATACAGACAGATGTTATAGTATAAGCTCTCTTTAAGCAGAGGAAGCAGTTTAATACAGAAATGCTGGGGAGATTATTCAGCAACCAGGAGACACAAGAGGAACTCTGGAACAAGCATGCATTATAACATAATCAGCTCCTTTCTGTTTGGCTGACAGCACATCAGCGCTGCACTCGTGGGGATGGATGACTTGATTCAAAATTCAGCTTGTTTTCCTGCTGAAGACCGAGTGGCGAGCTGCCATAGAACACGTTGTACAAGTATAAAAGCTTCATTTTCCTAATGGTGGTCGTGAGTTAAGCAAATGTCCTCCTCCTGGAGTCACGGGCTGACTCCATTGGACACATATGAACTTGTTTTAGAATGGGATTCACGGAGATGACACGGGGTCAGTGTATGTTTTGGCTTTTTGTTTTTCTTTTCAAAAATGAATATTGAGAGATGAAAAACTGATTTTTCGTTTAGAGATACAACAATCACTTATGGAGAACAGGGCATCCATCCTTTTGATTTGCACTTTCTAACTTCATTGTGAAAAAATAAAATCTCTGCGAGACAAAGGAAAAAAAGAGTTTGTTTTTTTTGTGTCCTGCAGCGGATATTGTCGTTTACAAGCGCACCAATGAGGCCGGTGCTCCTGAGAGATCGCAGGAAATAGAAATGACATTAGTGGCTCTGAATTTGGGTTCATCTTGATAATATCCACTTTTACGTATACCGATGAGCCAAAAAATTATAACCAGTCACTGACTCACTCACTGAAATACAAAATTAAGCCTGCATGACTTTATTCGGTCTAAAAAGTAAAAGATGCCATCCATATTACTACTATCATCCGGGAAGATTTGATCACAGCATCTCTTTTGACGATGGTCCATGTCCCCATATGGCCGCATGAGAAATCTACAGCTGCAGTGTGAAGTCAAGGCCACCTGGGATCTTCATAACCATAAACCCACTGAACAACTGGTGCCCCATCATCTCCAGGATGAATCATGCAGTAGAAGTGTTGTTAGCTGCGGTCAGTTTGCAGATAGACATAAATATAAAGAAATCATTCTTATATTAAGGACCACAACAAAAGCCATCAGTTATGGGACACGTTCGCACATTTCCTCAAACCGTTTGCGGAAGGACATCCGTTTCCAGATGTGTGGAATAAATGACGTATATGCTATGAATTAATTTGAAAGAGATGAAGAGGACAGAATGGGCAGTAGCACATAATAGATGGAAAAAAAATGGAGAGGGGCTGAGGGTTAAAGATAACGAAATGTAATAAAGAAACAAAACTGAGTGGATGTGGAGACGGAACCAATATTGTTTTTTTTTCTTTTAGAGACTGAGCTCAACGAAGACAGAATCAAAATTAAACACTGAGAATGATGAATGAGTAGAGTTTGGTGTCACATGAAAAATGAGCAGCACTGTAAATCCTGGGGCCCTTCAGAGGACTCACACCCTCCAGGGATACAGGCGCATCATTAATCAGCGATGAAGACTGAAGAAGTGGACGCCAAACCACTTCTCATTCATAGTTTGTAGTGCTGATGTTTCTCCCCTTTGTAGGGATAACAATTTAAGTCATCTCTGCGGGCTATATAAGTATATAAGTAGTTATATATCGATGAGAAAAAATCTTGGCATTAAAATATCCCAAAAAATAAATATAAAGAATTGATAAAAAAAAAAAAAATGTGTTCTTGAATTAAAAAAAATCAATTTTAAAAAGGAATAAATTGACAATCTTACAGATTCTGAAGACGTAAAGACTTCGTGCATGGATTCCAAAGCTGGGAGGCAACTGCTATCGTTGTGGGTTTGCATGTCGAAAATGTATTTTCCCTTGTTAATATTCACTAGCACTACTGGTGATCATGGAAAGGAACAGCAACAAAGAAAAGCAAACAAATACGACCCAAAGGTGGCATAAAAATGAACTTCATGCCACTCAAGGTGGGTGTGATTCAGATTCAAACTACTTCATCTATACCAATTGGGCAATTAAGTTTGACAGCCCACTTCAAGATTAATAGCTCTAGAAATATACCTGGCCATGGATGGGCTTATATAAGGAGCCAGGTGGGAATTAAAATAGTGACGCACAAAGAAAGAGACCTAGTCCACTTGTTTACAGCTGCTCGTCTGTCTGCATAGGACTGCTTTACAAATAAGACGCTTTGGGCATAGATATTCACACCTTATTGGAAAGGTATAATGTGGCTATGTGAACATAGGGCTGTAAACTCCTTCAGAAGAGGTCCACAGGAGGGAGGTTTGTGTGTTTCAGGGTGGTCATGGTTAAGATCTTGGCAGTATTGCTAATTTAACTTTAATGTCCTCACAAAGAAAGGAAAGTTATGGGAAAAAAACTTCTTTGCATATTTTATCTCTTTCAGGCATTTATTAATATAACATCTTAAACACTATAAATTTACCCCAAAATTACTGATTATCTGGTCAAGCAGATTTTAAACAGTAAAAAAAAAGACTTACAATACAAATTTCATTCATTTGTGTATTTCATGGAAAGTAGTCCATTTTAATTATAATAATAATAATAATAATAAATACATTTAATTTATAATGCACTTACATTTCTAACAAACAATTTGAGTTTATCATACTTTTTTTGTTGAATCGAATCCAATTACATAATTCTATTTAGTAAGTCCTCAAAAACATTAAAGTGCCAATATCCTGCTTATTGCCTTTGACCAGCCTTTGACCAGTGGTGTCCCCCAGGGCTCCATCCATGGACCCTTACTCTTTACATATACATGCTGTCACTACAGATTCAGGGAAATTGAACAATTTAGTGTATTTGCTGTCTGGGATCCGTTTCTTATACTCTGAGGTAAAGATTTGGATAGCTTTGAGGGAGCTGGCGGTGAAGCGAATGGAGAATTGATTTTACTCTGCAAGTAAGGGGAATGAAAATACACGCATGCAATCAGAAACTTTGCCCTAGCTCTATAGTGAGTAAATTAGTAGAAATTACTAGCCGGAGCCCCGTTTCAAAAAAGCCTTCTCTCAGTGGGACAAGGATGGAAGATGGTAAACCATGCTGTGACAAACACAAAATCAGTTGGATAATGTATTAGGAATAAGCTGGTCACTACAGCAAACAGCCAACTGTAGAAAAGGGTAACAAACCAAGCATTCAGAACACCCACGTAGCAAGAACCGAGACACCAGGAAGTAAGGAGGGGTCGATGAAAAGTGCTGCCGCACCGAACATGTGTCTATATTCTGTTTTCATCATGACAGCAGGTGGCACCTGTCAACCCAATAGTTCCATTAACACAACGGAGCCGATCAGAGAGCTCAATAATGAATACACTCCGAGGCTGCTCTCAGTGTGTGGCCACATCACATAGCATATACCCCATGTTCACAAGCCTAACTGTGGCAGTGAAGACCTCTGCCCTGCATTTCAACAGG
Source organism: Lophius americanus (assembly GCA_037951165.1). NCBI lineage: Eukaryota > Metazoa > Chordata > Actinopteri > Lophiiformes > Lophiidae > Lophius > Lophius americanus. Next base: position 3,623,302 of record JBBDHG010000011.1, on the reverse strand, counting down.
ATGTGGCGGGATGCTGATGGGAAAATATCCAATCACAGTGGTTTGATACATCTCCAAGCTTATATGGCTCGACATTTTTTAAGGGGCAGCCTAGTTCCATTGGTTTCATATTTTAGCAACTTCTTAATATTTTTAAATGTCAGTGGTATTACAGAAGAAAAATTTATTTTATTGAACACATATTTTGCCGTGTGAGGGTAACAGGTCCAAAGGGCCTTGGGGTGCAAGTAAGCACCGCAATGATTTGTCTTTCTCTGTCTTATTAATCTCATCATTACAGAAAACGTTGAAATTCAGTTCAATAATACAAATATACCTTATGAATAAGTGTATTATCTACCCTTTTTGCATGAAATTCATTAAATTCCTCCTACAAGTTGCTGAGCTCTAATCCCAACAGTAATATTGGGGTGCTGGGCTTGCCCACTAAATTAAATGTTATGCTTCTGGTTGAGCGCAGCTGGACTCTAATGGTTCAATTATTTTTTTGCCGACACAAACAGAATACCTTTAATAAGTCTTACTGATTTTAAGCATTTTATCCAAACTCAGTAGAATGCTTAAAGGAAAATCCAGAGGTCCCAGAGTTGTCAAAGGAATAAAGGCTTAGTTTAGCACAGCGACTCTATTAAACAAGACGGCCCCGTCAATATGACAGTTGACATCATTTAATTATTTAGTTAAAATAATATAACCCTTTTTTTTATATATATAGTGAGAGAAATGTTAAGGCCTTTGAAAACAAGTCTTGACCCTGTAAGATCCTTACCAAAAATAATTTCATTGCATATTTGATTTCCTTGCGGCATTAATTAATTTAATAATCTTAGACAGTCTAAAATTAGCATTAAATTACAAATCGTTTGGTCAAGCATACTTTTCTATTTTACTCTAAACCTTGATCAAATTACAGCAAACAACACTATAACTTGATTTTAGCCTTATAATAATTTTGATCAGTTAGACAGTTAGACTTGTCAAATGTTAGAATTACATAAATACATCTTTTAATTTCATCGGACCCAGGGTTTATCTGAGATGAGGTGGTTAAATGAGATTGAATTGCCACTTCCCAACCCGTGTCCACCTTCTGAGCTTCTTTACACCACTTAGGCTTTAACAAGAACCGCTGAGTCGTAAATCTGAGAACACCGACGTTAAACATCTCTGTCATCGGTAATGAACTCACGGAGCCTGAGGAACAGTTGTCCACCTCCCCGACCTCGTAGAGGACAACATCCTTGATGAACACAGCGATGGCCTTCAGGATAAAGGACACAAACAGATGCATGTGGATGTAGTTCCTGGTGCAGTGCAGCTTCCTTTAGGACATATGGAGAGAAAGAAGAACAAAGATTAGGTAAAATGGGAAAAATACATGAAAGTGAATGAAGAGAGTCTTAATGTTAACTAATTCAATGCTGTCGTCCCTGACAGCAGAGGTACGTCTGCTAAAAGTCCATGAGGCCATATGGTCAAATCTTTAATGAAATGGGACTAATGGTTGTGGAATATAAAGTTGACCTTTCCCAAAATCAATCCAGTTCTTCCTTGTATGAAGGTTAATATGTGTATAAAATGTGACAATAATCCATGAGCTGTTTATTAAATACATTTTTTTGGACATAACTTTCTTAAGATGGTCCAATTTTGTCCAAACTTGATTCGCATGGATTGACTCGAGGAGATCTACACTGTTAATATCATATGTTACTCTAGTAGTTCACATTGTACGCACTAAAGGTAACTTTTTAAAAAATAATAAAAAACACTTTACTGGCCATAACACAAAAAATATTTCATGGATCCATTTTTTACTCACACAGACCTTAGTGTGAGGAAAACTTGATTGATCTTTGGAAATGTTGGTTTTCTATGGGGAGCGTTAGCCACAAAGGCTTTTGGCCTGTAATTTCTCAACCGTTTCATTCCATTTATTCCAAATTTAGTGCGTATGATTAGACTTGCAGATAACTATTTTGTTTATATATTATATTTTACTCCAATAGTTCATATTTTACTGACTAGGGGGATTTTTTTTCAATCAGGGGGGTTGATGGTACGACGCAGGGGATAGGGGACTCTTCGGGGACTTACCCTTGCTGTCAGGGACGACATCACGAGTCTAGTTATCCAATCTCCTGAGAGAACGATGGACAATCACAGATCAGTTTTACCCGTTCATTAGTTCCTTTTCCCTTTTAACATTGTGTGAGTGGATCTGCTTTGAAGCAAAATAAAGATTTTCTTTCATCTTTCACTTATGTTTTGAATGAAGGAAGGATAATCAGAAACACAAAATGTAAGATCAGACACAAGACAGAATCCCCAAGATTCAATTGTTGATATCTTCTTGCTCTCCAAACTAAATTATCAGGTGAAATAGAGACTAGTAGAAAAATATGCAGTTATGTCAATCCTGCTCTTACTAAAAAGTTATACTCATTCATGATTTCTTTATGATTTAATTCTCCAGGATGGGGAAAAAACAGTACTGGACTCAATATTGGCCCGGCCCTCTGCATTCTTGCAACACCTCTGCAGAAGACTTTTAGAAAGTGAACTTGTGTTTTTTTATTTAGTTTTTTTTTTGTTAAGTGACACAATTTCCTTTAAGCACAATGTCAATGTCATATCAAATTGATTTGAAATTACGGGTAAGAAAATTCGGCTTGACCAAAGTAAGTATAAAAATGTAACCACTGAAACAACATAATGGGCCGTAAAACAAGAAGAAAAATATGCCCGACTTTAATAATATAAGCCTGGTCTCGAAACCAGCCACCTGCCGATTGGCAGCTGAGCTACATCAACCCACTGATTAAAAGAAATTGAAAGTGATTCATAGACCAAATCATTATAAGTGAATGTGCACCAGTAGCTATTTTCATAAACATTCAGCCAATTATCAACACCTTCCTGCTGAAAGACTCACTGCTCTCTGCTTTTATTCAAAGAAAGAGTGGGAACTCATTGTGGAGATGAACGAGTCACCGGATATTTCCCCGTCAATTTTATGGGAACCAGCTAAGATGGTAATTAGGGTAGAACAAATAATATCATACTGTACAAATAAGGGGGGGAAATGCAACTTACAGAAACCTACTCAAACTATCTACTTTAATGAAAAAATATTAGACGAGTTACAAAATTCAAAATTCCAATGAGATGAAATCATTAGCAAAAAAACACATTTCTAATTCAACAACTTAAATATTATAATTTTGAATACAGCGATCAATCTAGCAAATATTTAGCTAACCAACTACAATGAAAAAACGGTAAAAGTATAATTACACTCAAACATACTTCTGCATGCAAAACCACCCAAAGCCAGCAAGAAATAAATTGAATTGTTTGAATATTATGTAGTAACCTTTATTCCTGATCACACCTGATCACACAGGTTTCATTAAGAAACGACTTGCCTCTGATAATCTAGGATGACTTTTCAGCCTACAGATTTTTTACAGCCTGTCACATCTTCATAGAGCCACTCGCTGCAGCTATTCGTCAAAATAACACAATTATAAAACTCACACCACGAACAGTGAACACAAAATCAGCCGACAACATTTTAGTATAATTACGAAACCCCTCGCCCTCACCAGTGGATACGTTTAATCTCATCAGCACTTTCTCTTGAACTTCCGGTGACACTATAAACTGGACCAAATCAACACTACCCCACTCTCCACTGAAGCTTGGGATTCAGGACCAAACTCGCAATTCTCACTTCATACTGGAAACATCAGGTACCTAAGAATAAATGTCTCCCCCAGGCTGCCAGAATTGTTTCATCTTAATTAAACCCCATTACTGAATACAATAGCAGAGGCTGGATGAATTTACTCCTCTCCCTAACTGGAAGAACGGTAACTGTCAGAATGAAAATACTGCCCCAGATTAATTACTTATTCCCAATGCTCCCAATGCTAATCAGAATGCTCTCAATGCTAATCAACTGCAAAACTGACCAATTTTCGAACCAAAATATTTCATGGATGGATCGAGAACAACATTACTGCAGAAAGATCTTTCTTTCAGACCAACTGCACCTTTGCTCAGCACTTCCATAGAGCATCACCCCTCTTTTAAAAATACTGCAAACAAAGAACAAATCTGACTGCCCCTTGGAAAGTCATTGAAAATATTTAATTCCACACCAACACATGTAAATTCTCCCCTATCTGGCCCAACCCAGACTTTAAGATTTACAGAACATTCATCATCTTTTTCACAATGATCATGTCATAGATTTCCGTCAACTCATACAGAAGCAAGGATTGGGGAGACACCAATTTTTGGATGTACCTTCACCTCAAATCCACAATCAGAATAAAAGTTAACATAACTCATAACACTTTAGAACCCCACAAAGTAATAAATGACATGGTTCACTTCAAAACTGCAAGCAAAAAACTCTCTAAACTCTACAGACTCTTATCAGACCCCGATAACTCAGTCCAAGAAATCATTTGGAATATCTATTTATCCAACTCTCCCTCATTTGACTTCTGGATAGGAATAAAAACAAAATATATTTTTTATGACTACCAATGCACACTTACATCTAACTCAAAATAAAATTATCCAGAGAGCACCCAAAATGAATAAAATGGGACCAACAAGCACAGACACTTATATTGGATGACGGACAGACAATTATTTCCAGGCAGTTTGTGCCTGCCCACCAGTTCACTCTTTTTATATCACAGGGACAGAGAAACTGTCCACCACCTCGAGCAGCAGAATCCAGATCAGTGTTAGGAGACACATCGTTGGGGTTAGTGTTGTGCTACTGGTTAAAACTTTAATATGTTAGCTGGAATATCTAACAAAGAGAAAGTAAGATACATTATCTTAAAATAAGATTTTTTTTCTAACGTGAAACATTAATATTTTTCGTTCGAGACAAAAAAATAGAAAGATTTCCTCAAAACAAGGATTATTTGTTTTTTAATTTCTTTAAGTTCCTTTGTGGCGATGCATTTTACAGTAGATTACTCTTAAAGTGGTAAAGATTAAGGTTTTTTTAATGTTCTACCTGCGTTATTTGATCTGTCTTTTCATTTACAGCACATTGAATGTCTTTTTGTTTGTTTGGTTAGTATCAATTAGTTTAGATTAAGTTACTTGTTCTAAGTAGATTGTGAATCATTCACGGTCTATGCTGTCTACTCTTTACTGACCGACTCAATATGTTATTTAATTTGATTAGTTTTGATGTCAATAGTGCAATTAGTACTAATCGTGTCAAATAGCAAACATATAAATGTACATATTATCAAATTGATTATCTCGAAACTGTTGCACATATGTGCATCAGAAGATCAGGAACATTAAATGAATCTAAGTATCATGATTGACAATTTATTTATATCCGTGTTTATGTCTTGCATAGTTTAAGATAAGCCATGTTTTTCTGCCGGGGTGTGATGTTGCAGCGATGACAGGTTGTAAAATCTCAGTTCAAAGGGTTTAATGTAGAAACTGTCAGGTAGTCCATATCATGTTTCCCAGCTAGGAACTCCAATGTCAGTGCGCTTCATGGTTTCTCATTATAATGTTCCTCACTGCGGCAATGACTTGTATTCGCTTCTTTATCCGATTCTTTTTATCTATTTTTATGAACAGCGGACCACATGAGGCCCGGAAACACGCTTTCATCAGGAATAATAATTATAACTGAGTCATAGAATAAATTATTTCACCAGTAAAAACATGAATTCTTTTCTCGTGTTCTTAGAAACATTCAAACTGATTGTGTATCACTATATTTGCACAAACCTGAAGGTGCAGAGGATCACGATAGCTGTAGTTAGAGAAATGAGAGAAACACTGTGACCGATGGTGTAGCCGATCTTCACTTGCCAGAAGAACTTGCCCTGATAGGAAAAAAAAGAAAACAAACAAAACATCAATATCAAAGTCACAAAGAGGCAAAACTGAAATAAAATATATATAAAAAATCAACACCCGCCCAGGTAGATAAAATCCGAATGTCTTGTTATTTTCAAGCAAAACGTTCAATAACAATTTATTGATGCACATTAGTCTTGCGTAGCCAGCACTGCCTCTCCTCAGCTCCTTTGGACATGCAACAGACATGCGGGCGGATGGCTTCTGTCAAGAGCTGCATTTCAATTTTGTCCTTTTATTCCGCTCTCCCTTAGCGCTAGCGTTCGCTTTGGCAGATAAACATTTATTCAAATGAGAGACGGTGAAGTCTGATTGTTTATTGTCTAACAAAAATGTGGAAAACTAGAACCTATGTTGTCCTGCCGAACGGCAAGCGTATAAACCCTGAAATGTCCCCAATCCCCTTCTCTGTACAAGCAATCCCCCTGATTGAACCCCTCAAATTAAATGTGAGTTATTCCAAAAGTATTTTCAGTTCAAAAAGAAAAAGCTCCAGAAAGTGAATTAAATATGAACTTGAATTTGGACTAAATCGGACCAACGGTTGAGACATTGCAGCCTGAAAACTTTCAGCTCCCCATAGTGTGAGAAACATATATAGGATCTTTCCAAAAATCAACCCAGTTCTTCCTTGCACTAAAGTTTATTTAAGCATAAAATGTAAAAATGATCAATGAAATATTTTCAGAGTTAAGTCCGAAAACAGTGATTTTTGTAAAAGAAAAAGAAAAGTAAAAAAGAAGTTCCCCCAGTGAGCTGAATATGAACTACTAGAGTATAATATGATATTTACAAACTAGTCCTCCTTGCTTCAATTCATTTGCACTGAATATGGATTAAATCAGACAAAGGGTTCAAAAGGTATGTTCTAAAAACTGTTTTTAAAATAAAGAAAAAAGCTCAAATATGAACTATTAAAGTTAAACAAAATATTTGCAAGATAGATCTCTTTGATTTGATTAATATGCACCAAATTTGTACAAAATCATACAAACGGTGGAGAAGTGTCTTGAAAACGTTGGGACTCTTTAGTGTCAGAAATGAACAACCGACCTTTGCAAAAATCAACTCTGTTCTTCCTCTGGATACAATCTATAAGGGTATGAAGTTTGAAAATGATCCATGAGATATACTTTGAGTTATATCTGGAGAACAGTGTTTTTTTGTAGAAAAAAAACACTTTCTTCTGTAGCGAGTAAAATATGAACTATAAGAGTAAATCACAATTTGAACAAGATGGATCTCCTGGAGTCGAATCGTAAGCACCAAATTTGGGCTAAATCCGACTAATGGTTGAGAAATTATGGCCTGACAATTTTGAAGATAAAGCTCCCCCTACTGTCAGAAATATGAAACCAAACTTTTCCAAAAACACTCCAGTCCTTCCTCCCATTTAGGTCTTTATGGATATAAAATGTGAAAGTGATCCATGATATAGTTTTTGATTTATAGCGCTAACACGAAAGATCAGCGGAGTTAACGATTCCATAGTCGGGATATAATAATTAGCGCTTCATCCGTAGGCTTGATGCTAACATATAATGTTATTATCCATTTTATAAATGCCAATGGAATCAGCAATGACGTCATGACCATAATAAAACAATAAAAAAATATTTATAAATGAACTATTTCACTCTAAATATATCAGTCTGTGATTTCAGTATTTCATTTTGATTTTTGGTCTAATTTAGAGTCCAATTAATGGTTTAATGATTTTGATTTCCATTGATTGTTCTTGCATAATTTTGGTCTAAACAAATTACCCGATGTATATCAATAACTTGAATGAAGTGAGATTTAAGTGTTTGAGCAGTGTATATGGTATAGACACACATATATGTTTTTATGTCTTAAATATTTCTTAAGTGTGTATGTGTATCTTGCATATTTTCTATTCCATCTTATTTTCTAACTACCGTTGTAACTTTATAAATGTTTGAGCTGCTGTGACGCTTGAATTTTGAGATTACTAAAGTTTGTTCTATTCTATTCTAATACCTTACCCCAACCTTACTTCCGCTGTGGTCCTTAAAAATACCAGGTCCGTTTTGGGAAGCAAACCTCCAACATTAATACGAATGAAAAGGCACAAGACATGACCTAGCTTGGAATTCTTCGGGTGTACTCACACAGTTTGGAGCAGAGCCTGTGTTTGGTTGGATGCTGCCAGAGAGTAAGAGTAATCATAAATTGGTGAAAGAGTATCATTATTTCTTGAGCTGACAAGGTCAGTGACAGGAGTAAAAAAGGCTTCAAGACGTAGAGACGCGTAGGACGTAGCTATACGGAGTAAGTGTACATGATTAAAAGCAACCACATGAGAAAAGCCCACCTGCACAGTCACTTCACAGTGGACTGTGGTGCTGGTAGTTATGGTGGGCAGATATAGGGGAGAAAGTACAATCCCAGACACAAAGTCTCCATCCTTAGCCATTTTTCCAGGGCCCCATAGTGAGAATACCATGAATGATAAAAGTAGAACTTTCCTTCGGGGGATTTGTTTGGATTATATCTATGGGATGGGATATGAAAAGAGGGGTGGGGGGAGAAAGGGACCTATGATGATATGCTTATGGATATGGAGCTGGTAGAGGCTAATGGTGTTGGCAGCAGACAGCAAACCAGCTGGACAACAGCAACCGACACACTAAACACTCTCCTGCACCCTTTAGAAAGTCACAAACACATTGTCCTGTCAGTCTCAACAGTTGGAACAGTCCACACATAAATTTTACCCTTTGAAACATCTTCAGGATGTTAAGTAGCCGGTGCTAGCTAGCTAAACAAATCTGGTGCTTGACTGACGTGACTGATAACTACGGGCGACGCCCTTTGACCTTGTAGTGGGAATGACTTAGACAGCAATGAGATCTGAACACGATTGGTCAGCTGGACACACTTGGAGATGCGTAATAGACAAACTAGACAAACTTTTACGCTTTGCCTTACCCAAATAATCGATATAACAGATTCTGCTGACCACGTTCACGCTAACTTTTTGCTTCCACTCATGAAGTCTTTCAGAGTAGCTTAACAAATTTGCTGCCATGGTACTGTATGCTTCGCCCTCGATGAAAAAGAGAATAAGTGCTCTGCATCCTGTGGCACTCAAAGGTATAAAGTATGCAGACTCAAATGCAGACATCGAATTCCTCTTGGAGTACTTCCACATCTGGGTCTCTCCTGACTCCCTATGTGGCACACTAATGAGGGCGCCTCTGTCATAGAGCAAAGTGCCCACCCGGAAAGCTTTTACCACCCAGTTGAGCACATCCTCTCTTCACCCTGCTCCACATTCATCAACACAGACAAGATAAGCTCTTATACGGGTTAAAAGCAGCATTTGATGTATTTATTCTCTTTCTAATCCTGAAGGCAACATGAACATTACGGGTCTAATGACTCATCATGTCTGATAATGGAGGCAAGAATTACTAACTGAGACGGCTTGTCAGTGACAGTCATAGGATTATGTGCATCAAAAACATTTACCTGCCTCAGCTAACAATTAAAGATGTTTACTCGGTATTATTCAATTTCAGTGTACGCTGAATGCTTCATGTTTACTTCCCGAATTCCGTGCACGAGGAGTTAAGGATGCATTAGCGTCATTATCCAAGGTCTTGCTCAGAGGTCGTTAATATTCTGTTTAATTTCCCCTTTTAATTGGATATAATAACACCAGATCATGAGAGGGCAATGATAAATTAATTGCTTGCAATATTAACCCAGTGACAATTATAATGACTCACAGTTCTGCTTCTTCCAGACTGAGTAAACTGGCGTATGACTGTGATTATACAGTCAGGCAGTTAGCAGAAAAAGGAGTCGGTGGGGTCCGGAGGAGCTCGCCCTCATTACTCAGAGAATAAAATGCAACTTAAACTTAATAATTTCATATATTATAGCTAAATAAACTTAGCCTTGCTCGACAATCATCAAATTTGACAAAAAAAATCAAAATACTTAGGGATACACTGCAATAAACTTTAATATAGAATAAACATACCATTATTATTTATCTATTTATTAACTTAACTGCTTTTTATTGTTTCACTGTCTCCATTATCTTTCAGTTTCTTATTTATTGGTGGTTATTTGAACTTTCACTCATGTCTATCTCCTTTTTTTTTTTAACTATGTTTACATTTTATGTACTTTCTCTTATTGTAACACCTTTTGAGTTTCTTGTTTTTGCCTTGTCTGTCGAGGCACTTTTGTCATCTGCTGTTTTTAAGGTTCTTTAAAAATAAAAGTGTAGTGTGGAAACTTTGGTATTTTTGTGATTCCAATTTGTCACACACTGTGTGCGCCTGTGGAGCCGCAAATGGGTCTCAAAATCCTGAGCGGTGTCAGAAATTGTGTAATTCCATACTAAGTCTCACCATTTAAAGTTCATATTAAAAATATGACTAATTTAGTAAACTATATATATCTGGTTAAACCATCAAACGTATGTCAAATAAAAATTCAACATTAAACTTAAACTTAAGATCCAGTGAAAGTTCAGTCAGGAAGACTGAACCTCACCATGGCGGTTTCTCTCCTCCCTCCTCAGCATCCTTCTCAGTCATCAGTCGGGGCGATCAACTCGTCTCTCAGCTGCTCATTCCAACCCAATAGCAATCACCTCTCTCCTGACGCAAATCAATCACTGAGCTGCTCCCAGTTTATAAAATGGTTCTTCTCTCTAGACAGTTCTCCCAAGCTGCCAGTGTGCACACACTCCTCCACCCCTCCACAACCATCTGATGGATCCTTAGGTTCATCAGCCGTCCAGCTTTACTGTAAGTGTCTTACGTCTTCTATCACTGTCACCAGTGTCCGGAGCACCAGGAATGAACCTTTAGCAAATCTTTAAATTGTTTTTAAAAAAAAGCAACAACCCACCTTTGATTCATTCATCTTTTTCTTGACTGAAATGAGTAAATATACTCAAATATACTCAAATATAGTACACAATAGTATACTGCATGGCAGTACATGACTTGAGACAAAGCACTGATCATGTAATGAATATAAAATTTTACTGATTTAATATTCAGGCAGCATATTTATCCCCCTGCATAATCTTTGACAGCTTAAGCTCATATTAACTAAGTCCTATACACACAAGTAATAAAGTACATTTTTATACCATAAATTGCATCTTTGTAGGTTTTCTGACTGTGAATAAACAAATGTGTTCCATTGTAAGTATATAACAATAGTCTGCATTAAACATTTCTTAAAGCCCCGTTGTTGACGTCCCAATCAGCGTCTGAGGGTGACATCTGTGTTTATTGTAAACAACCTGTTCACTAGAGGAAACAGAATACAAACACTAAGCAGGGAGTGACTGGAGGCACTAAAGAAATGAGTTAAACAGTGAAGATGTGAATCTAATCAATAAAGCTATTCTCCTGATGGAGCCAACAACACCCACCCACAGAGACAAATATTAGATGTTTTCACTCAATTCTTCCTGCCCACTGGCCTTGAAATGGTTTGTAACTGTGTTACTCGGCTCATTCACACATGGAACATTGAATCAATTCTGCCCTTTCTTACAGACAGCCGTTTACTCACATCATCACTTGTGCTGTTGAGATTGTATCCACAGTTCACGGCGATGTCAAAAGGATGCATCTCAGACCAGCCATCTGCTGTGCAGGTTTTGGTGAGGTTACCTGGAGATTGGGAGAATACACAGAGGTCATGCCACCCCGGGAGTAGATTTCTTTATAAGTGCTCGACCAAAATCTGTGACATTAAGCCTCACACACTGGCTTAGTGGGTCCCTGCAAACAACCAGAAAACCTAAAAAACAACCTTCTGGACTTTCTCCCAATTATGTGAGTTACATATTTTTGGCTCATGCATTATCACAGCCCACTGAACCACCTGGCTGTTATAGATACCGACATTCTCCCCCTCTGCCTTTCACCATAAATAAAGACCAACCTGCTCGATTCAAGGAATCCTATGCATGCCACAGTGTTGAATACTATCAGTCTGTGCCACACAGGAGTCCTAGAAAGGCAGTTTCTCCGATTGCTGCAGACTTATAGGGTGTTCTGTTTAATATTATTAAGGTGTGCTTCAAGCCACTGCAGACTTTTTCTACTGCTGATTGATTATTGGAATACATTTTCCGAGAAGATTTTACTGGCATTCTCATTCTCAACATATCTTTTTTATTGTATTTGTTTATTTGACAGGGACAGTCCACAGTTTCTTAGCAATGCCCAAGTTAGCTATGAACTAATTTACATCTGTAGTTGCTGGGCAGGAGAAGGAAAGGAAAAATATTACAGTTTAAAAACAGTTAGACGAGAATACATATCAGTCATAAAACATGTCATAAAACAACATCGTCGCCATAGTCAACATAAATAACTCTTAAATTGTCATTGTGGTGACTGAGAATTCCGACAAATGAGGTGTATAGAAATTTCCTCCCTGAGAGCTAATAGGTAACCCATGGAACATCGATTCTTGATGGTGTTGTTTTTACCCTTAAGTTCACCCTCTGCTGATCTTATTTGCTCTTGTAAGTGCTACTAAATGACACAATACATGATAAGAATGAAGATAAAAAATTGTTGAAACGTCCAGCTCATCATGAAGTAACGTACTTTGTCTGTAAAAAGCATGGATCAGCAATAATCATCAATAATAATTGATAGTTAACTTGGAGTTTGGATGGGATCTAATTTTTTTCAATTGATTTATGGGTTATTTAACATTCATGTACACAGCTGAACCCAAATGGGACCTAATTTAGGAATATAAACAACGGTTTTATTCCTCTGTGTATGTAAGATGTTATCAAAGCATGTGCAGCAGGAGGTTGCAGCTGGGAATGCTGCTCAGTTTGGGAGAGGCTGTCTACGGTCATGGATTCCCTGTTATTTTCCTTTATTTATCCTATAAACATACGTATGTTGGGAGTGGTATTGTAGGAAGATATTGGTCTAATCCTCCTTTAGAACATTGTTGATAGTAGGTGCGACATCTTTCAGGTCCATGGACTCATTGGAAGTCAGAGCGGCTCGCCTCCAGTCATTTTGACAGATCTATCGCTGTGCAACAGAATGTTGCAGAGGAAAAAGGAATGGAAAAAGAACAGAAAAAGTGGAGCTGGGTTTTTGCCTGGACTCAAGGATATTTCACTGACAGAAAGTTGTAATAAAATGTAACAGTTTAACACTAGCAACGCTGTTCCTTGATAATCTTAAATGTTTTTCTGGGATGCTATGCTTTGCAGTGGGTTTGGTACTGTTAGGATTCAGTGCAGTATTAAATAGTGTGAACCAACATTATAATTAACAGACTACTTTCTGCTTGAAGGGTGGACATAATCTTCACAGGCATACCAAGGTTCAATTAAATATGGAGGACTTCTTTGTATATAGGCTATCAAAAAACTATCAAGATATTATTACAAATGCTGAACTGTAAAGATGAGAGTATCAATGGACATCACCACACGCCCTCTCAACAAATTCAACATTCATTCTGTTTTTCCCAGTCCAACACTCGGTGTTGTCGGTGTCCCTGTCGTGTCGGCGAGAAATGTCCACACGGCGCCGAGGAAAAAGAAGGATTTAAGTCATTTGGGATCTGGAGAACCATTTTTCTGGGAAGCATGATTAAATATAACATGGCTTATAAATAGAGGTGGATATCTTTGGAATTTAGTGATTCAGTTTCTACTAATCAACTATGGCACAGTGAAATGTTTAGATAAGAAAGATATATTTGTTCTTTTAAGTGTTACCTGAACATCCACGATGTGAATAGTATTTATTTACTAGTATTTACTAAAAACATACAGTGCAAATGTATGTTTTATTTTATGCAGGCTAGGAGACAGAAGGACTGCTGACATTGTACGGGGTTTTGTTGGTCCCGCAAATGTTTGGTCAGATTTGATGTGCAACCTAACTTCCCACATGCACGTTGTATTTGTCCCTGAATTATTTTCTAATCAGAAGCCACACTTATGACCATCCGTCATTCCCACTGCTGTGATGTGATGCGAGCAATGTATTCTGGCTCAGAACCATATCTTAAACGAACAGACACACTGCTGCACTGATGCAGAGAGCTACAACCTGTGTATGTGTGACAAGAGTGTGACAATCCAGAAGGTCTCATGTGACATTTACATTGATTTTGCATCCTTATGTCTACATTCCAATTTGTTGCCTCGTTTATTTTACGAATTCGGTACACAACGTGTAAGTTTACCTTCGGTCTCACCTTCAGAGCATGGTGCATCAAAAACACAATTCCTAAAAACTGTTCATCATCTTCACATATAAAGTCACAAAAACACAGAAGTCCAGTCTATCCTGGTTTACCCCGTCCTAAATTAATTTTTTGCTTTGAAAGCGTTAGGAACAAAGGATTTATAGTAGATATTTCTGTTTGCCATTGGTAATCTGTAGGTCTCCCTCAGTGTAAAAGTTCAAATTCCTTTATAATGCATGTATAATGTATGTATAATGTATGTATAATGTATGTATAATGTATGTATAATGTATGCATAATGTATGTATAATGTATGCATAATGTATGTATAATGTATGTATAATGTATGAAAGGGGTCTTTTTTAGGAAACAATATATCATGTTCTCTTATTAAAAGGTTACATATATAAAATTAACTTATCCTACTTGCTTACATACTCACTAACCTGTGATGACATAACATCAGCCAGTATAATTGATAAAATAATAAATAATAAAGACGAAGACACTTAAGTCTATCTACTTTGGTGAAATCTGTCAAATATATTTGTTACATCTGAAATGTCAGGAAATATTTGAGCTTTTATTTGAGCAAAGGGTGTGATTCTTTTAGATGATCCACACTGTTAGATAATTACATCTAAAATGGTATAAAAGACATTTTCTCTGGTTTAGTTTTTGTTTTTTAAAGTTATTTCATGAACATTGAGAGAGAGTTATTGTCTTCATATCAACAGACGGTGTTTGTTATATCATGTATGACTGACACAATCTTTTATAATGTGGTTTTCTTACATAGCCAGGGAGAAACTAAATATATTGCATCCACAAATAACACAGAGGAGGAGCAGCTCACAGACAGCCGACCACTGAGAATTCAATTACTACCGCTAACAGCTTAATCTGTGAATTCTCATGCAGGAAGGCCGTTCCTCAAGATAATGTCCTGGATGATAAGGGTCCTGATGACAACGGCTTCCATTACGTGTTCCTATGTGTGCCGGCATGGCATCAATCCATTTTCAGAGGAAAAGATGACCCCACTAAGCTGGTTCAAGTTCACCTGAGAGGTCTTAATTTCCACACAGCGAACATCTGCACCCAAAAATGATGTTGAGTAAAATTAATGGTCAGAATTTATTTTTCAATTTTTTAAATAATTGTGACTTCTTGCTTTTTGCTTGCCCTTCCCTCCAAATTATAAAGTTCTGCCTTTTCATTTGGCTTCTAACCAACAAAGGATTGGACACTGGTGTCGTGGTATTTGGCTTTAACACTAAATGATCTATGGTGTTCACATGAAAGGATGCTCACCAAAAATTAAAATGGGAGACAGATAAACAGTCAGATGAGCTAAACTGTATCTTCATTTAACATTCAAGGCAAATTAAACGTACCCAGATGACAAAACAAAAGCCCAACGAACAAACACTGGAGACTGACGAGAAATAGATGGAATAGATGGAAATATGACATTTATTTGCTGGAAGACGCAGGTGGATCTGGATCAGAAGCTCATTTTTCAACCAGAGCTCATGGCATTTAATTGTAGTCCAGACGTATACCTGTGGTCCACCTCACAAAGGCTCCTTTTCTTACAGCGTGGGAGACTTTTACTGGATGAAAAATATGAGTGGAAAAGCTCAAATATTCAGACAAAGCAGTAGAGCAGATAAGATTGCACAGTCGCCAGGTCAACCATTGTGCTCGTAAAAGAAGTGGGAATCAGAGGGCAGTATCTACAACAAGCCACCACATCCCTGTCGGAGGCGGTAGAACATAGTGGCAGGTGGCTTATTCTAAAAGGGAAGGACCCAGTCTGGGCTGCCGTGTAACCATTTGAGGGACGGGGTCATGGCCGAGGAGGGAACAACGGGGAGGCTAGATGTGAGCCCACTGGAGGCGTCATAAGCCATTCAATGAAGCACCAGTGAAGGAACGTGCCCACCTGATGACCCCATCGAAGTGATTATCCCACCCCCGAGTGCAGATTAACATTACAGGGGTAATTAAAGGTGTTAGGAGCTCAATACAGTCATCGTCTGTTTAATACAAATGAATGAAAGCTATTCAGTTTTGCTCAGACATCAGCAGAGAAGCGTGAGAGATGTCAGCATGTTTTCAAGAGTGTGAAGCCATCTTTAGGGAGACACTATCATGATCACAATAACGTTTACAAGGTTTTGTCGAAAAAACCATAATATTGAAACTAAATTAACGTGTGTAAATAATTTTATTTTTTAGTGTTGCATTTGCTAATTAGAAAACAAGACTTTGTGTACGTCAGATTACTCGGATTTCATAGGTTTTACAGGAATGTGGACACTTACCCAATGATTTGAAAAGTAAAAATTCAAATCTAAAATAAATCAAACAGTGATTGTAATTAATCCTGTGTAAGACATGAATATCTGAATGTCTTTACCAATACAGCTAATTGCTGTGAAACAAACTCTAAATCTAATATAAACGGCGCTAAAGAAAATTTCACAATCCTCTGGGGAATTTGAACATTTCTACCAAATTTCCATTAACTTTGAGCCACACAGGCAGCCCTTCAGAAAGTTGAACTAATGCACTTTGAATAGAACAACATAGAAGTGTTGCACAACAGTATCCAATCACAGAACACAACATCACTAGTATGATGTCACTAGTATGATGTCACTAGTATGATGTCACAAGTATGATGTCACTAGTACGATGTCACTAGTATGATGACACTAGTATGATGTCACAAGTAGGATTTCACTAGTATGATGTCACAAGTATGTTGTCACTAGTACGATGTCACTAGTATGATGTCACTAGTATGATTTCACTCGGATGATGTCACCAGTATGATGTCATTAGTACGATGTCACTAGTATGATGTCACTAGAATGATGTCAGTAGTACAATGTAACTAGTATGATGTCACTAGTATGATGTCACTAGTATGATGTCAACAGTATGATGTCACTGGTAAGAGATCATTAGTATGATGTTACTAGAATGATGTCAGTAGTACAATGTCACTAGTATGATGTCCCTATTATGATGTCACTAGTATGATGTCAATAGAATGATGTCAGTAGTACAATGTCACTAGTATGATGTCACTAGTATGATGTCACTAGTACGATGTCACTAGTATAATGTCACTAGTACAATGTCACTAGTATGATGTCACTAGTATGATGTCACTAGTATGATGTCACAAGTATGATGTCAGTATTACGATGTCACTAGTATGATGTCACTAGTATGATGTCACTAGTATGATGTCACTAGTACGATGTCACTAGTATAATGTCCCTAGTATGGTCGAGGTTTGGTTTAAGGACACACCATGGTTTCCTTTAAAATCACTACTTTGAAGACCGTCTTTATCTTGGTGCCATTTTATAATTGGAAGATATGTCCACCTCGCTGAACTATTATAAGTTGTATGCTTTAAGATAGAGTTGAAAGGCTTGACTCATTTCTTCTAAGGCCCTTCCTGGCGTCTCTCATCTATACCTTTGTACAACGTCCCACCGGCAAATTCTCTGTGGTCCACAGGCAGAGGTTTATGAGTGAGGATGGGAGGACAGTGTTTCCAGTCACGCTGTCTGAGGCTCCATAAGAAATCAGCTTGACTGAGTCATTCACAGGTTGTACGTCCATTTCTAGGAACTTTCATAAGTGAGCCTTTCCTGGTGTTTATATAATATATTTTGCATTCAAGCACTCAGAAGAAATGTTGCAAATAAATTCCGTCCTCTCTCTCTTGTTTTCTTCCATCTCTTCCTAACTCACTTCAAGCTAACCCACCACTCAACCTCCCAATGCATCACTTTATTCTCTATTAGAAAGAAAGAAAGAAAGAAAGAAAGAAAGAAAGAAAGAAAGAAAGAAAGAAAGATAGAAAGAAAGAAAGAAAGAAAGAAAGAAAGAAAGAAAGAAAGAAAGAAAGAAAGAAAGAAAAGCTCTCTCCTGCTTAAACTTCACATTCAACTTTTCGTTAATGTTTTCATACAATGTAAAGACTGGTAATTAAAAAAGTGGTCCTTAAACAAGAAATGGGGAGGGGTGATGGTGGATTGGGGGGGGGGGGGGGGGGGTGGGGGGGGGGGGGGGGGGGGGATAGCTTGTAAGCGTAACCCCTCCATGTATTTCCTTGTTTCTATTCTGGAGACTCTGCTCTTTAACTCACTCATATTGGATTAATTTGCGTTGAGGCAAACCCAGTGGTGCTGTTGTCTTGTCGGATTTCCCTCAGGATAGTATTTAAATTGGCAAACGCACGGGAGATACTGATGAAGTGAGAGGTGACAGGAATGCCCTCCTTCTTCAGCTGGTAACGGTGTCATTTTCTGACTTAAAGCGTCGGCCGTGATCCCATTCTGATACTAGAACTTTAATTTCTTGTCTTCATGGATTGAAGAAGGTGTAGCAGGAGCCACCAAGGTCATAATTCAACTTACCAAGTCAACTAATGTGTTTTTCTTATCAGTATTATTATTATTATAATTATTTTTATTATCATCTCTATGGACCACAGTGTGTGTCGGCTCAGTAATAATACAGACAGCAGACCTCTAACTAACCCTGGTTGTTGATCCAATGTTACACCAGCCCACATTATTACAGCTTTATAAATCTTTGATCACTTCTAAAGCTCTACATGTGCTGGTCCCTCTGTATATCCTGGAATTACTGTCTATCATGTAAGGCGAACACCATTGAAACATGAGTTTATTTGTTTGGTTTCTGTATAATGTTACAGATTGTACTGCTTTTAGTATACTTTTTATTATTATTATTATTGTTATTCCCCTTCATTGTTTGAATCGTGCTGCATCTTGTATCAAAGGTTTTGACATTTGCGTAAGAAATTAGATTTATTTACATTATTATCCCGTATATTGCAGGTAGTTTAAAGCCTGGTTTGAGAAGTTGATTGGTTCGATCTGTCTTGTTTATGTGTGTCTCGTTGTCTCCCTGTTTTTATGTACAGTTTGTTTCTCTCCTGGTGTGCATCTGTTTCTTCAGTGGATCTTCTCTGTAGTCCTCTTTGGTCAGCGTTTTGTTTGTTTGTCTTTTGAGCGTCCCATAATCTCCTTGCGGGTTTTTTTTTTTAAAAAGTGTATTTTTTTTCTGTTTCTCCCTGTTTGCACTTACTTCTCATTCATTTCCACAAAAGATCTCTCTACCTTTCTTCATAACAGTGTGTCTCATCCAGACGCAGCACGACATGAATGCGCCACGTATTCCATTTTCGAGATCTTCTGAAGTACTTTATTTTTGCAGCTTTCCAAAAATCCATACAGCTGTGATTCAATTACACCAGCAGAGACCAACCTTTCTAATGAATTTAAAAACCTCCAACCTTATTCTGATCAAATGACAGCTTTTAAAAATACATTTCCTTACCATTAACTGATGTTACAAAATGATCAAGGTGATTATATCAAATTATTCTCAGATACAATAAGTAGTAAACTAGAGTCTACACGGAGTCTACATCGCTTTCTACAATCCTGATCACACACAAGGGCAAAATCAGTGATGAAGTAAATAATGATAGATAAGTAAAAGCAGCAAACACTAGGCCGACATTCTCAGCAGGCTATTTCATGACGGTAAACACCAGTGACCCACCTTAGCAACATTAGCATGTACGCTAATAAACTTGCACTTAAACAAAGCATATAGCTCATAGACAGCTAACAAAACACAGTATTTATGCAAACATTCAGTGAATGAATGAGGCACCCTTAACACTAATAAAACGCTCAAACTTAGAATAACCTTGGGATCACATAATATCAAACCTTCTCCCTTGATTTGCTATCGTAAAACCAGTTAAACCATCGTAAAACCAGTTAAACCAACGTTAAACCAGTTAAACAGTGGTAGTTTGTCACTAGGTGAATATTTCCTGGTCCTTATGTGTTTGGGTAATAGCTTCAGCAGGAAGAGGAAAGAGGGCTGAAGCATCAAGCGCTCTGAGACAACAGACTCAGAGCATCAAGAGGATTTCTGTACAGGTAAGAGTTTCACCCATGCTTTTGATCCTGGGGTTCCTACTTTTGTGATAATCCAGAGTCATGGGTAGCTCCATAATAAACTATGTAAGATTGCCTGAGTAGTTTTAGATTCCATGACTGTCCAGTAATCTGCTTTACCTGACTTGATAGTAACTTGTTATATGTTCGGTCATTACGATTTTATATTGATGATTCCTGATCACTTAATTCCTTTGAGTTGGATGTGTTTAGTGTGACCCTTTCAAAGACATGGGAATTGGACTTTTCAATTAGTCCTTTCACCTGTAGTATCCAGGTGAGGCCACAGGTGTGACATTTATCCACCTCTGTGTTTTAAACGATCAACGCACTGGATGAAGACATGTTTGTCAAAATGCTATAACTCATTCAATAATGACATGGTGACTCATTTTAGGCATAGTTATCAGTATTTCTCATCATACATACTATCATCTATCACTCTCAGATAAAAAAAGATGCCATGGTCCCTCCAGCCATATGCAACCAGCTCAAAGTCCATCAGGAGCAGCAGCAGCTTCTGACGGACTGGATCAAACTCACAGACAGCCGCTGAATCAGACACTTTGCAGCAGATCTTATTTCAGCTCCCTCAGAAACAAGGCTCAACACTTCTTTTCTTTTTTTACTGCTTTGACCTCCATCATCTTTGACTGGCAGATACCAAAACTTTTTTTTTTTTTGCAGATACCAAAACTGACAGTGTAGCGATGATGCATGGAACTTTTAATCTGTTTAGTGTAAATGATACTGTCATCCCCTGTATTTGAAGAAAGTGGCTCCCTGTAACGGCACAGACTTTAAACCAATCACCAGATGACAACCAGAAGGGCTTTTCTAAAGGAAAAAGTCAAAATGTTTAAAAAGTAAACATAGTTCCTGTCGTTGTTTCATTGACTTTGCTGAGATCTTAATCATACTGCTCAAGCACAAACAGGGTCTGACTATAAGCATCACAATAATGATATTTAGCTGCTTTAACACCAGCAGGATCTATTTCTCTTTTACACCAGGATGGGTCGTACGTGTTTCTTACATAGAAATAACTTCAAAATCAGGATTCATTGTTCTGCTGGAGCCAAAGATGAAATGGGTAACACATTTATATTTTAAAGGCCATTTCAGGTTTAATTAATTATTGTTTATTCTTGCGTCTGGTTTCAGTACAACATTACTGTGCGGGTAATGGTGTGATAAAGTAACTTTGACTTCAACAGCAAGACAAAATGTTTGGATAAGGGTTCACAAAGTGTATTTTATGATAGATTACTGACTTAATATGCTGTTTGTGAGAAGAAAAAATGATGTAACATTTAAAATGTTCATAAATCACTGTTTTATTTTTTACCAAACGTTTTATAAAATAATCACAACATTTACGTGGACATATACTCAATTCTTATTAAGTATATAGGATATTCTGTTAGTATTTTAATTCGTTCATTCATTCATTATCCATAACCACTTCTTTTAAGTAATATAAAACACATCATATTTATATAAAGAGTTTCGTCTAGACCTGCTCTTTCTGGAAAGATAACTGTTGTTGTGAATCGGTGAATATACACTGTATATGAATAAAGATTGATTGATTAAGTTTGTAGCTGTTTGACTTATTTATAGCAGAAAACCCACGTCTAGTAGAGCCGCGTTTTATGTCCTCGCTGCTGGCTCGTCAGTACGTAGTTCCGTAACATACACGTCATGTGACAAACAGGAGGTGACTGGCACTGCAGAGCAGCCTCTATCTGCCACCACCCTGGCTCCGCCCACTAAATACGCCATCCTTGTTTACTAACACCAAAAGAGTTTATACATATCACTTTTACAGTTCAATACTTCATACTACAATAAATAATACCAAATATGTAAAGACACGATTAAGAATTGCCACGTTATGCATATTAGAAATACATTTAGAATAATAAATTTGGCTATTTTCCTTTCTTTTCCTTTCTCCTAAGGAAGAATCAGCAATTATTCTACTCTGAGGACTCCTCTTTCTCTTTCTAAGCATGAATATATTTCTTACACCTTTGAACTCATTTCTTTCCTTCTGCCCTCACATATGAAGTGTAAAGTGCATCCCCCATCGAGTGTCACACTTTCCTAGATCTGTAATTCTCTGTTTGACTCTTTAAGTTCCTCATATCTGTATGAGTGCAGCAAAACTCCCCGGAGAGGAAAAAAAAAATCACACGTTATCATGCATCAACGGCTCACTGGAGATATGGAACCTATTTAGAAATGTATAAGGTGCTTGAAAGGATATGGATTGACTTTTTCCACTTCCATAAAATAGGATATGCAGTGTTTTGTCACAACAGTATTCCAGGTTCAGGAAGTATTTTTGACACAAAAAGAAAGATTTATAGACAGGTTTTTCTATATTTTTTGCATTATATGCAAGCAGAGAAACACAAAAGTGAACCCAAGCACTACAAGAAGGTTATTTGTCCTGTCACCAGATCAGTGGCAGTGTTTACTTCCTCAATAATTAATAATCTTTTTTATATCCATTTTTAAAGGATCCGTTCCAAAAGGAAGAGCCATGCCAGTCGTTTCTCCCTTTCTGTATGTGTTTGATCCAAGCTAAACCTTGTTGAATCAACTGTCTTTATCCAAGTATGTCAGAGGGTCCAGTAAATCATTTGAAGCACATTCCTGCTACGTTTATTTGCATTTACAGTAAATATTTATAATTTTATTGTAAGCTTAAAGTGAAAACGGAAATATGAGGGAAAAATATTGAAGGAAAAAACCTGCAAGTTTTCCTCTTTCAGAAAATGTTCTATTTAAAGTGTGAATACCTGCAGATAAACATTTCAAATGCAGGATTGCTACATAAGTTTCTGCTTTTCTTCTTCAATAGTTGTGAGTATTTGGACACGACGCGGGTCTAAATCGGGCCGCAATAACTAGCATTAAGTAGCGGATTCATTGAGGCAAAGGCACAAGAAGAGCCGGTACAAAGCCCAGAGGAGCCGAGAAGATGAATCGGTTATCTATCAGCAGGAATCTGAAATTGCTCTCTGAGACAGGAGGAAAAGGATCTGGTGGAAGGTAGCATCACAGAAAATAAATAGCTGATATGTATTGCACCAGAGTCTTAGCTGCTCTGTGTGTTTAACCTAAGTCAATATTTAAATCAAGACCAGCTTAAAGTGAGGCAGAAACGCTCAAAAAGTGGATATTTATGGCCGTGATTCGCTCTGGTTGTAGATTCCTCCTTATTAAGTCAGGGAAACATAAACCTGAGTCATCTGGAGGGGCAACCGTTTGTGACATGACATCCTCCCTTCCTATGATGAGCCTAGACTCGTGCGTACTGCTTTGGATATATTCTATGGAGAAGATGAGGAACCATTAAAAATCATCTTCAAAGAAAATGGAAATATTAAAGGTACATTTAATTATCATTGTGAATGTATGGGTTGGTTTGCTGAAGCTGAGGTGTATAGTTTGCAAGATATCCTGACCACCTGTGAAGCTAATCTTCAAAATCCTGTTTCCATGGAAACAATAAGAAAATGGCAAACATGAAGTCATCAGGAGACATAAAGTTAGTGAAAAACCATCAGCTGTGATTGGAGTTCAATAAGTCACAGGCACAAGTACTTATGATATTTAATAGACCTGCAAATTTGGATGAAGCTAGAATATGCAGATTGCGAGATTTGCTCAGAACAAAAACTGAAAATAGACGAACATAATAAAAACCATACCTAACCATTATTTTTATTCCACAGGTATAGCATGTTAATCAAAGTGCTGCAAAATTAAATGACATGTTTAATACTTTCTTATTTAACATTAAAATTAGCGGTGGGATAAATCTTATACTGCTATCTTTCTTAAAATGAAGTTTAAAAGCCTGTAAACTTTTCCTTAAATTGACATTTGCACACTTGCTAAACCAAAAACTGAAAGTGTTCCTCCCACTAAATTAACTTGAACCCACGGAGAGTCTGGTCAGGGGGGAAGCTAATTTGAATAAACCTCTGACTGAGAATTTATGATTTCACCACATTTGACACGTGCTGATATATGCTGCTAGTTTTTTTTTAACTGTGTGCTGAGTTTGTATACGTATAAGATACATCTCCTTGAATGGAACCATATGCACCAAAGTTGGACTAATTCGAACCAACGGTTGAGAAATTGTGGTCAGAAAACTTTTAACAGCAAAGTTCCTGTATTGTCAGAAATATCTACGAATGACATTTCCCAAAAATCTATCCAGTTCCCCTTCCACACTAAGTTCTATGTGGCTACGAAGTTTGAAAATGATCCATGAATTAGTTTTTGCGTTATCGTGTTAACGTGACCAGTGTGCAGACGCAGCAACGGCAGCGGGGACTATTCCAAAACATCCTGACTTTTCAGGTATATCACGGAATAATGGATTAATAATGTCAATGGACATTTATTAGAAGGAAAGTAAAAGTAAATTCCCTTTTTTCATGTGGTATAAAAAAGGTTGAACAGTGTTTAACACCAATCACATGCAGATTCACTACCATCGTAAAAATCTTAGAGTAATTTTTGCGGTGACAAACAATAACAATATGACCATTTCTACTCATTTCTACGCCGTTGTTACGCAGTTTTTACTCATAAACAACATGGGAGAGGGGGCTGTGCCAAGGACAGTGGCGTTTCTAATGCCAAGAAAGTTTAGGTAATGTTTCCACCAGGTTTGATTTTCTGTTGGCAGGTTTACACAAAAACAACTTGATGGATTGTCCTGAAACCTGATGGGAGGGTTGAGCATATATCAGGAAATAACCCTTACATTTTGGAGCGGATCCAAAAGTGTATTTTGGTGTGGACACACATCCTTAAAAAGTTCCAGTTTTGCTCCAGGTTTCATACGTCTCCATGCGTGTCAGCACCACAAGGGACAGGTGATTAAAATGGGATTTCTGAGTAGCGCGATCAAACAGGAGAGATCAAAACTGATAAAATCCAGTTATTGAAGTATGATCCTGGCTAAAGGTTGGTGTTGCTCTTTCTGGCTTTATTTTGGTGGAGCCCTTCCTCCCACTCTCCCCCAACCTTTTTTTTTGTCAGTGCTCGTTCCAAACTAAAGGTTAAAGCAGGAGCTGGATTCCATCTTGTTTTCTTAGACCCTGGCTGTAATCTGTGCCTGAGTTAACATGCACAGAGTAAATTGGGACTTTCATTTGGCTCATGTAAATGCTGCGTAGAGTTTACAGTAACCTGGATTAACTTAAATCCTGGGTTTGAGGCACCTGGAGAGCTACCAATATCTATTTGAAACAGAGAGTTCCCAGGGTCACGGTTTCTCCAGGGTTTCATCTTTTCACCTCGCTCAATAAAATGGTAGCCATATTACACAAATGCAAAAAGTTCTGATATTCATCAAATCAGTCTTGAAAGTAACAACCTTTTAACTACGTTCTTTGTGAGAAATGAATTCATATCCACTTTCCAGATGAGTTGTCGGCCTTGGACTTTCTGCAGGGCTCCTTATAATTTTCTGCTGTTGATGATGAAACCATCAGTTCGGTGACTTTAAAATGCCCATTTGCATGCAAGCTACATATTTTATCTTCAACACCCAGCCAAAGGTTGGACTCTATGCAAAGGAACTTTTTATATAACCAATCCCTCTCAGCTGTAGAAAATATGACTGAATCCAAATTTGAAAAGTGTCTGCCAGCCCTGAGGTGACGTGAATGAATGACGGCACAAGGTCCTCCTTCCCCCAAAACACAATCATTCCACTTTTACTACAAATCTTAATTAAAAAGATTTTCAATTGTCATTAATTAGCATAAGAAATGACATTTTCTGATTGAAGTTTGAAATGATTGCGGTACAGTAAATGAATGCGGCTTTGATGAACACTCGTGACAGAAATATTAGAATTTGAAGCTAAAATTGGAACAGAAACTAGACGTGACACATTATTACAGAGGAATATCTTTTCTAGACATTGTTGACATGAACTGAAGGCAGATGCGTTTACCTTTATGCTGGCCACTAAAGTAACTGAAGTAAGGCGGGCAGGTTATTGTGATTACCGCTCCAACGCTGGCTGGCGGCCAACAGGCGATGATATCCCACATGCCTTGGCAACCTGCCAGGAAGGGATGATACTGTTAACATGGCATCACTCATATGGTGAGTTACAGACACACACACACACACACACACACACACACACACACACACACACACACACACACACACACACACACACACACACACACACACACACACACACACACACACACAGCCCTCATCGACTCAATTAAATCACGTGCCTAACAAAACACCCGTGATACAACCAATGCTGAGCAGTGATAGGACAAGATACAATTATAAGCAATAATGAAATAATAGTTGAAGAGATAAAAATATTATTATTTAAAAAATTTTATTAATACAAGTCTAAAAAATATGTAGCACAGAAAAATTAATCATCAAAACGAACATAAGCCAGCAAAACAAACCATTCAAGCAGTGAAAAAAAGATAACTAACAAAATAAAAATTAAGATCCCATCATTAATTGGAGTTAGGAGAATTAAGAGTAACAATATAATAAGTATTTAGTGCTTTTATCTCGTCCCACTCTTCAAGCTCCTGCTAAATCGTAGAAACATCCTGCCTATAAGAACGTTTGGGGTGATTAACTGGAGACAGCCTTCATCTAACTAAGATTGTCTTATTTTTGTCAAAAATATGAATCCATCTAACTGTATTCTTTAAATTAAAACCAAATTCAAAACATTTAACAAAAGTCAGATAAAAGCTGTAAAAATGGAGCATGACCTAAAAGGATTTAGACACCATTCGAAGATATTCAATCATTTGTATCCATGGTGGATTGAATTATATTATCAAAAATCAACATCCGGTGGTTTTGGGGGTTGGGGGGTTCAAAGACAAGACCCCCCGGGAATGTCTTTGAACTATTCGAAAGAAGACACTCGATGAAAACTGTCTGATGTCTGATGTCTGTTTTTTGTCTGCATGTAATCCTTTCAAAGAGAACTGCCTCAGGTAGCAAAATGAATTTCTCTTGTATTATATTGTATCTCAAATGTATAAACGGACCCGGGCTCAGGTGTCGATGGGAAACATGTGGTCAAACAAAAGTGCACCATGTGATCCCCCGAGGGCCAAGCCTTTATAACATTATGTATTAACCAGACTTGTGACCTGTATGACAGCGCATTAAGGCCAGATTGATTTTGCAATTTTGCCAAAATAAAGTTATAATTTTACGTAATTTTATGTCGTAATTTCACACCAAAAAAAACTTTAAGACTGGCAAGAAGGCAGCTTGGCTGACAGAGCTTTTGGCAACTACACATGTAGACTCCAATGTACTTAACTCTTTAATGTCTGCACCGAGAAAAACAAACAATGGGAAAAATATTTCTTTGCATATTCTATTTATTCTAGTTTCATGGAAAGGAGTTAATTTTAATCAGTTTAACTCTCAACTTAATCATTGTGGTGAAGATAAGATAAGATGAGATCCTCACATGCTTTAGTGTGCCAAAAAGAAATCTTGCCTACCAAAGAGGATTTTCTGATTAGCCCTATTACCTGTGGTGTTTCCCAGGGCTCCACCCATGGCCCCTTACTCTTTAGCATATGCACAGTCATAATTTAGCATAATACAGGCTCAGTCAAATAGTTCATCATTTTCAATAAAAAGAGATTCAAAATCCGTCAACCAAACATTTCAGCAAGACATTAAAGGGATGAGAAGTTGTGTATGGTCTTATGAAGAACTTCTATCAAAAGTCACACTGATGCAACCAACAACCACCATACCAGCATCTCCTGCTACACTAAAGAGGCCATTTTCTCCTAGTCGGTCTGGTTATCCTCACAAACAGCAGGTCTATGGTGCAAAAAGCCCTGAAAATGACAATTGTGTGGCGCTGATGACACAAAAGATTCAATAACCTGACATCTTTGTATTTATTTGTCAAACCTGTGTGGAGCAGCTTGACACAGTGTTCCACGTTACTCATTCTGACACTGGCAACAGCATTCTCATATTTTCCCTCTGATGAAAAGCCCAAAATGACCAAAGCCAAAAGATTTTTTTCTCATAGTATTGCAACCTTTTTTCTTTGAAAATAATAACTTTATTTCATGAAATAACTTGATTCTGTCAAACTTACAGTTTTTTTCTTACAAGTTTATCACTTTTCCTTATAGTGTTTCAGCTTACTTATTCTCATTATATTCAGACATTTATTCTTGTTATATTGTAATATTAAGTCTTGTAATTTCCATGTTTTCATTTTTCATTCTGCCCCTAATACTCCACCACACAAGCAGCACCACCTCATCTGGGAGGAGTTCAACTCGCCATGAACATCAAGTCTTTTAGTGAAGTAATAACCTCATTATGTAAGTCATTATTCAGTTGGATATTTGGTTTGTGCTAAGATGTGTTCTTTCACTGTCTTAGATTATAAACAAGAACACTTTTATGTGTTTCTACATGTTACATTCCTCACTAACATGCTATTAGTATCAAAGCCACAACATCATTCGGCTCAAAACTGAACCCTGCTCACTGGTTTCCTTATCTCCTCTGGTTTACCAAGGCCTGAGCAAACATTTACTATACATAAAGAGAACATAAGTTGTCCTTGAGAGCTCCGTCATTGGATCGCACAGCATAGAGAGGTTGATATATTTCCTTTCACTCTAAGAGAATACTGCTAGTAAACATCTTCATGAAAAGACCTGTGACATATCGCTGAAAGCACGGCGCACAAGCACCCAACCATTTCTTTGGAATATATTTTTCTTATGCTCAATAGAAGGACAGTTTTAATTATTAATTATTAAGTTTTACTTCTATGCAGTCAGCTTCTCCTTTAACTTACTTTCCAACATTTTACCTGGATACTAGAATAGATAAACTGTGAAGAGATTTGAATTCTTCACCTGTATGGTTTAACTACTGAACAGCTCTGTAGTTGCTGTGTTGCGTAGCTGTAGGCAGTGAATATATGGTTTCTCTCACAAATGCAACCAGAGCTAATTCATTTATTGATGATGTGACCTCTGAGAGCAACTTCAGCTACCTTCCTGTGGAGGAAACAGATAGGGAAGTAGAGAAATTAGGGCCATTGCAACGATAAGGAGCAAAGCTGCTCCATAGCATGCAGCTCATCTATGTGAATTGAGTCCTGCGGTTGTGTTTGTTTATTATTCGTTAGCGCAAAGTTTATTTAAATGTGTTGGAATACACATTCCACGAAACAAAAAAATAGCACCATTGGCATTTTTTATGCCGTGTTTTATCCCCTCCAAATGTATCCATACTATGAATTAAATTTAGATGTTCATTCAGTTATTGTTCAACAGTGAGGGTTGTAATAATAATAATAATAATAATAATACATTTAATTTACATTTCTTACAAAGTTGAAATAAGGACAGGGCACTGATCTTGGACTATTAATCAATGCTACAAACTATTGCTATTATAACAGCCTCTAAAAAGTAAGTATTGGTCCACCTCGCACATGAATGACATTATGAAGGAGTAATCAGGGCCAGGCGAAAGAAAGAAAATGAGAGGAGGAAGAATTTTTTTCATTTATAAAACCGATGAAGTCAAACTGAATCAGAAGAAGATTTTTTATTCTTTTATTTGAAGTTTCAAGCATGTCAGCACGCAGAAACTCTGGGCATCCTCCCAAGCCGGATCTGATGAAGTAGTCTGTTATTACTTTGGGGTGGTTGTTTGTTCTCTAGGCCTCCATCAACAAAACATAGCAACTAAAACCATCAATACAACCACTGATGGCGATGCCGTATGGTGTCAGCTTGTCATACAAATCCTCATGCAACGGCACGTTAGGACCTTTGTTGCGTTAATGCCTGCCTGTCAGCCGGTGTGCCGCCCACACTCCACACCTTCACACAACTTGATCTATTGTCCTATTATGTCTTGTGATACAACATTTCCTCTCTGAATTGCACGCAGCTGTGACCATCGATAGCATGGAAATTCTGATTTAGATCAACTTTATTCTCAACATTTTGACTTTTTTCTCAATATGAACTATGAATAAAAAATCTTCCTCCTCCTTTTTCCCCCTCATGCCGGGCCCTCATTCTCAAATGAAGGGAAATTGCATGTATAATAAAACTGTAAAAATTTTTGATGAAATTATTTTTTTATTCACATTGAAATATACTATATATAACAGAAAAAAAGATATAATAGATGCAATGTAAGATGTTATATAAATTTTGTGCAATATTGTGCGGCCGTAAATTATGTTATGTACTTTCAGGACTTTGGTCATAGTTATTTTATGCCATAACCTTATAAGGACGAATACCAGATGAAAAAGTGATTTAAAGGCTTTAAAGGCTCTGCAAATTCACAAAAGCTGGTTTGACCTCTGGTTTGGCTGCTTTTAATGGTTTTTCCTTGCAATTTGGGCTGAGGGTTTTGGCTGACGTCACTCCAGATAAACTATAAAGTGCAGTATATTTTCTTTAGATTACTTTATCCAAGTGTCAAAAAGATAAGTGTGAACTTTGGACACTAACCTGCCCTCAGATGAAAATAAACTTCTGCCTCCTGCTCACCTCAAAAAAGAAAAGAAAATATGTCTTGGAGAATTACCTGAAGTAACGTTTCCAAGTGTGCTATTCCCACAGCGTTCTTTCTCCAGCTCAATCTCGTTGACCACGTCACACATCTGCATGGATAGCACCTGTGGAAGGATCAAAAGACGTATTCAGATAGATAGAATCTAATTTCCTTCCATCATATTTCCATGAGACTGACATATTCCATAAGGCTGAGTCTGGTAAACAGGTTACAGCTCAGGAAATATGTACTTTTAAATGAAGTTTACATTCCACGTTTGTTCCCGACAACACTAAACGATGAGCTTTTGATAAGAATACATCACTGGAGAGTACAGCTAATACACAGAAATGTTCTCTATGCCTGAAATATAAACATATCTTCCTCTTGCCTGGCAAAATAAGATGCTATCGCGCAAATGGATTAGGGAAGTGGAGACAGGGGGCACTGAGTAATCAGCTGCAATTGTTCATCGATGTCAACAAAGGCTGAAATATTCAAACTGACAGCCACTGGCGGAGTCAATGAGGTGGGTCGATGAAAATGTGTAAGATGAGCAGCAAGCAGCTAGAGAAGGTCAGTGGAGATGAAGATGAAGAGGAGAGCAGGAAGCAAATAAGTTTATTCCAGATCTCCAGGGGAAAAGCTGAATCTTGTTACCAAAGATTACAATACTGAAGGTAGTAAAGGTCAGGATCAGTGGTGATGCAGTGCAATAATGCATCGAAAATCTCATCTTCTTCTCCCTAATTAGACCTCATAGATGTCCACATATCTCTAAAGCACCACCACCCTAGTCTGAGGCTGTCAAACGTGATGTGTACCCATCACTTATCCACAAAAGCTGTTCAGTCCAGAACCCAGCTTCCAGTTCTGTAGTTCACTACTCTTCTCAGAGAGAAGAGCAGGTAACAGAACACTGCATGCAGGTAACAGAACACTGCATGCAGGTAACAGAACACTGCATGCAGGTAACAGAACACTGCATGCAGGTAACAGAACCCTGCATGCAGGTAACAGAACACTTCTCTGAATGAGGCTCCGGCGTGTGATGAGCCTTAATGAGGGCATAGTAATGGAATATCTCAGCGTAATGAGCCAGAAGAAACTCTGAGGTAAGACCTTTTCATTCAGGAGAAAGTAGAGGAATTCTAGCAGGCCTGATGTGTTTGAGTGTTTAGGAACACACAAACACACAAACACACAAACACAAATGTGATTTCTGCAAAGCAGCAGATGATGCACAACTTCAGACACTCCGTTTCAACAGTCCTCTGAGCAGTTTACCTGAAAACTGATGTTATTAGAGATAAGATTAGAGATAAGATAAGAGATGAGAAGAGAAGAGGTAAAGTAAGGTTAGATAAGATAAGATATTCTTTAATGTCCCTGAGGGGGGATTTGTTTTGCAGTCATTTACAATTTTACATAAACTAGAAAGGCAGTTCCAGAAACATCAGTAAGTAAATAAATTAATACTCCTAATTGAACCCCTTGAATTAAATGTGAAGTTAAAGATTGGACCTCTGAAGGTAGCAGAGTGTTTGGGTGCAGGGGTTAAATATTTGAAATTAACAATATGTGTATAATCATGCATTCAGGGCTCTTCAAATAATTTAGTTTTAAATGTAATTGTTAATGTTTTACTAAACTATTTTTTTGGTGAAAACTATATCATGTGGAATCTATTATTTCAAAAGAAATATTTAATATTTCCTAAAAGATCACTTTGGTATTAGGACACATGCATTGGATAACTTTATCTCTCATAAGAATAATAGAGATTTAAACCCACTATTTAATTCACTACCAAGTCATAGCGTGTCTTGTCATATGCACTGTTAAAACAAACTTCCCTGTACATTGAAATTCTTCTTTTGATTAACAAAAGCCCTCCGAATGCCGTACAGCAATAAATACAGATGTAAAAGTGAATAAAGAAAAACACCAAATATATGAAAATACATATATATATATATATATATATATATATATATATATGTATATATATATATATATATATATATATATATATATATATATATATATATATATATATATATATATATATATATATATATATATATATATGTATATATATATATATATATATATATATATATATATATATATATATATATATATATAATTGGCTTACAATGATCTTGAATGTGAGATTATTAACTAATAATCTACTTTACTATTGTTTTATTAACTATTAAGTAACTATTATTCACCCTCAAATTTACACCCACAAGGACTTTTAAGTTAACTTGGTCGTATGTCTTTGAACTGTGGAGAAACCATCGAGGGAACCCTCACGATCAGAGAAAACATGCAAACACCGCAAAGAAACCCAAGGGCTCCAAGATGGTGTTGAGCCCAGAACCTTCTCTCTGTAAGGAGAAGGAAAAAGTGTTATTCGCACAATGCTGCCCAAAACATTCAATTTGAGGGAGAAGAGCAATTCACTGTCATCTATATTCAGTCTGCCGTCTGAAAGCTTCAGAAGTAGCCAATCACCTGGACGGATGAGCGGTGGCGACCAGTCTGTCATAGATCAGCAAATTTAATGAAATGGTGGGTCCAAAGAGTTTGTTAGATTTTTGCCATCAGCCATCTGCAAATTTTATAATTTATTGACCTGGAGTTGAGGTTTGTGACTCATTACTCTCGGTGTTCATTCAATAGATGCTAAATGAAAAGTTTTTATCAC
Organism: Lophius americanus; assembly: GCA_037951165.1. Lineage (NCBI taxonomy): Eukaryota > Metazoa > Chordata > Actinopteri > Lophiiformes > Lophiidae > Lophius > Lophius americanus. Next base: position 3,589,774 of record JBBDHG010000011.1, on the reverse strand, counting down.
CCAAAGAGAAAAAACAGTCCGCGGAGCTGAAGCATAAATTCATTCTTGACTCACAGAAGAAGAGCAGCCAAATGACCGAATGTCTGCTGGGGCTCTTCTATTGCTACTCATCAGGCAGTTAAAGATAAAGCTGATTCATATTCTGCCTTGCTGAGCTGCTACTGACTGAGCTGCATCACAGTAACTCTGCATCAGGAGCATCCGCTGCTTCTAAGTTCATGGAAGATATGAAAGAAACTGCAGGACATACAGCACAAATATTAACTCCATGGTTTTTACTTTACTGACTTCCTCCCCTCTTGGATGAGGTTTTGACGCTTTAACAATCCAAAGAACTTTGCTCACAGGAATTTTTGTCTGCAACTGATTACAGCAGAAAATCAGTACAAACATGTGTTTGCCACGGTTCTAGAGATTTAAATGCTAAAATCTTCTGTCTTAACAAGCCGAATTAACGGACCAAAGTTTTTGAAGTAACTGGCTTTACATGTCCTCCACTGACTTTTTTCCCCAGATAAACCGCTGTAGCGTGGCCAAATTCCCACTTTAATAAGTTTACCGCTAAATTTGAATCAGCATGTCTCTGAAACAGACATTTTAGCTGAACGATGTAGTCATCTAAGGAGCTTGAATAATAATAATAATAATAATAATAATAATAATAATAATAATAATAATAACGATGTGACGATGTTGAGCTTTCTTAAGTCTGAACAGAAACAATCAGATTTGCCAGATTTAACACAGAGGAAGCGGGGCGAACTCCAGGAACTAAAGGTAGGTTCTGCAATGCCGCGGTCCAGCGACCCAGTTTATCAGTATTAACCCTGGAGGGATGCTACTAAATAGGGGAAGCATCTCCGACATCAATGTCATGTTGTAAAACATACGTTTGGGACGGCACATCAGAAAACAAAGAGCGATGGGAATTAACAAGATCAGCCAATTCTGCTCATTGCGCATCATTCAAATGCTCCACAGAGGGATTCAACTCATCAGCACCAGACAGTGACATGGACGCAGCAGGCGACACAGGATGGGGGTGACACAGGACCAGGTGACACCACGGCTGCTTTACATTCCTCACGTTTAGGATATGATTTTAACATATTAACGTGACTCAGCTTGCTGCTGTGAATGCATCACGTGTCTGTAACCTAATCACGGATCTTTTTCTCCACGACGTATGGACCGCTGTAAGAAACCTGCAGACTGGCACCAGGAAAGGGCAGGGAAACAAAAACACAACACCTGGTTCAAACTATCTGTTCTCTTTCTTGAGTGGGACACAGTAAGATTATGTTTGGCCAATTTGGAAGCCTGATTGAATCTATAAGGGAAATAACTCACATAATCAATACTGTTTTGTGGTTCATCGTCCAGAAAACCTTTTCCCCTCAGAAGCACAGTGTGAGACGACCAGGAGCTCTGCTGGACCGAAACCAGCTGACTCCGGAACAGCAAAGATGAACATTTGAACTCTTGAGAGTTTGATGAAACCTCTTCAGCGCACCTTCATCTTGTGTGGATGCAAATGGCGAGTGAGTCAACGAGCGCAAGAGGTTGTGATTTTACAAACACAGGAAACACCTGAGATTATTTTCTCTCAAGTTCGTCAGGACTTTTAGAAATAATGGAAACTGCTGTGACCTCGGGGGTTTGGCAAAATTTGCCCCCCGGACAAATTATTTTCCCAGAAACAGAGCAGCTAACATTAGCAGAGCAGCTAACATTAGCAGAGCAGCTAACATTAGCAGAGCAGCTAACATTAGCAGAGCAGCTTAAGCTAGCTTGGGCAGAGGCAGCATTTTTTTTTATTTCATGGAAATGTAAACATGATTTCACCTACAAAGAGGGAAATAGAGGTCAAAACATCACTGGTCAACCGCTGCAACTTCTGCTCAACCATATTCTGAGTCATAATTTACTAAGTTTTGACATTCGTGTGAGTGTGAATGCGCTTACACACACTTACTAGCAGGAAGCATGGAGAGTTCATGATCTGAGACACAGCAGAAGTTTGTTCGGTGAGGTGCCGATTTTTCAAGCCAATCAGAGGCAGAGAAAGCCGGGTCACCCATCGTCATTGTCGGATTAGTAAATTCTCCCGGTGCCTGCTACTGCTGTTCTCATTTTACTGTATATGTCCGCTGTAACAAGCACTCATCAATGCTGCTTTAAGAAGGGCTTCCAGTGGGAAATCTAAATTCAGAATTTCCTGCAGTTAAGACGCAGACTGTGGATCTTCAAATAGTTAATAACAAAGATTTTAAGTCTAATTTGATATGAAATTGGAACATTGTTTTTGTTTCCTCTGGCCTTTGGGATATGCAGAGCAATCGAAACAAACGGATTTTAACCATTAATGCTGCATAAACAGCAGAAAATGGGAACAAAGTCCCCATGATACTGACATGATACTGGAATGTGTTCGCTGCGTTGTAGTGGAGGCTGCTGGGATCAAGCTCTCTGCGTCGAACGGAGGTTGTTCATTAGTTTGTGTCTCACTCAGTATAATGTAAATAGAGTCAGAATACACACCAATGAAAATAACCATCAGAGTTCACTGTGTGTGAGCTGTGGGAGGGAATGAATCGGAGGTTTAGACAAGGAGTAGACAAACATTAAGTCCCTGTTAGTTAGAGATGCTGAAATCCTACATATAATATTTCACATTTGCTCAGTCATGGAAACTGCTGTTGCTGGTAATGAATTAAAATGCCAATCCCAAACTATGCGGATGATTAATGGGCCTCTGCAGAGCCGTAGGGACACCAGCATACACACAGTGTCTCCATGGGCAAGATAGCACATAAATTCCTGCCAGCCTTGATAGTTTGTTAGCGGAGAGCTCATCAGGAGCTGCCAGCTCTCCAGCTCTCCAGCTGTTGCTTCTTGTTTTAACTGATTGTTGTCATTTCAAATGGCTGCCAGTCTCGCCATGTTTGAGCACACGATAAGGAGAGCCAACGGGAAAATGACATGAAGGAGAAGTTGTTACGGTGTGTGGCCAATCAATGCAGAGTAATGTTTTTATACCTACTCCTCACTTTCACTGGAGGATGCCACCGTGCGTATTCAACATCGACACTGTGGCTATATATGTGCATAGGTCAGGATGTAAACACCTAATGCTCAGTTTTGGATCCTACTGAGGAACTATTGGCGCTGGCATCAGTCTATGCGGCACAGAATCTTCCAAATATCTTAAATAATATGACGGATTTAGAATTTTCCTTCGTCCTTTTTTTTTTTTTTTTTTTTGCCCAGAGTTAGATGAGATCACGTACAGTACGTTCTTATCCTCTCTACATTCCTCAAGCTATTTTTCTTTCCAGGCATTGTGATACGCAATAGATTGTGGCCCAGTAAAACGGCCTTTATTCATTTTAATGCCACAACATACTAAATGTCTAGTGTGAAACCTGCTATTATGGATTAAATCAACAAATAAACAAGTTTTAATGAGCTGAAGGTCAGCGTATTTATTTACTCTGACCAGGATAGCTGCTTCCAACTTCTTCTACCTTATATTCAATGTATGAATAATGAGAATAGAATAGAATAGAATAGCTTCATATGACACTTTCCATGTGGAATATTACATGGTTAATCAGGTTGGTGCGGCAGTGGCAGCAGGGGGGCAATGTTTGTTCAAGGCTGTGAAGGCTCTCGGGTCAAGATCTCTTTGCATAAACATTGGAAAAAAGCACAAATGTTTATCCCCTAAAATGTCATAAAAAATATCATTCATGGCGTCTATGATTATTTTCTAAAAGTCTCCTCTTATTCGGGCGGTTTGATATATTTATTCATAAAAGAAGAAACCTTTATAGTGTCCTACACTTTAAGAAATGAAATTTGTTGTTTGCTTTACATCATTTTTTTTATGTTCAGAGAACTAAATCATTACATCTTCTGACAACGAAAACAAAGGAGTCTAATTTCAATAATGATATTATAAAAGATTTTAAAGTTATATAATTATGTTTCCCTAATTCAACTAAACTGTGTTTGGTAGATACAACATAATTATGTTCACCTAATGAAACATGGATGTTGTTTGCATTCCATGACTTTTTTGATTCAGATAGAACTTATTAATGGCATCTATGACAATTAAAACAATGGAATTTAACTGCATTGATGTAATTGTAAAAGTTTTTTTTGGAAAAACATCCTACATTGTGATGTTTTATTTCTTATAGTGTATCTGCTCCTCTCCCACATGCTTTACACAAACAACAACATTGACATCCAGCCACCAACAAACCCTCTTAACCTCCTATTTTCTGTTATCTCCTCGGCGCCACACTTCCTCACGAGATATATTGATGTCAGAGTATTTTATTGTAAAGGAGGCCTCCAGGACTGTGGCGAGGATTCCAACATAGCAAATCCAATGTTTCCACCCTGGTGACTCTAGGAGTCAATAAAACATGTCAGTCAAAGGTGCATCTGATTGATCTTTTAAAGCTGTGGGTAAGACATACAGCTGGAAGTTATGAGAGGCAGAAGGAGGAAGACGTTCTCACAGTCATTTAGATATCTACTGCCTAGAGAGAGCTTCTTCATCTGAGTGGCACTGAAGAGGTGAGCTGAACCTGAAATGACTACAGGACATAAGTACCCTAATCAGAATTGCTAAGCCTCTTAAAATCACATGTCATTTTGAGTTTGTTACCTATTTTTCTGAAATTGAGGCAAAGATCGCTAACGTCCATGATAACTGAAATTACACCGATGTCTGTCAGAGATAAAGTGGTACATAGTGAGAGGAAGAGGAGCTCAGCACTTCTGACATTTCTCAACAGGCCCACAAAAACAATGAAGTTTATCCAGCACTCAAAGGATAAGTCTGGTTTTTCATTTCATTTCTGAAATGGATCCGCAGCATCATTTGTAACTGAAAACATACAGTGTGTTCAGGAATGCCTGTAACTCTTTTGCAAATTGCAGCAGGCTGCAGCAAAATGCAACTATGATATTGAAAAATGACTTTTTCCATGTGGCTTAAATGTTTTCTTTCCAATGATCTGAAGAAATTAGATTTAATTACTCTGCCTGTCATTATGGGGAAAAAAAGAAGTTTTGTGGTATATTCTGTTGTGTATGCGGTATTAGTAATATTTGAATGGATGGTATCTTTTGTATTTAACAGATTATGATTCACAGTTTTGTATGGTAATTTGATTGTATCAAATGAAATACTTAGTACTAGAGGTGAACTGATTGCAATTTTCTTGGCCGATAACCGATTTTTATAAAGTCTGACCGGCCGACACCAATTTTGGGGAATTCCGTTTTTTTTGCTTTAAAGTTCAAAAATCATAATTAGAAATGTATTTTAAGAGCTCTTTTTTTGAAGTATTGCAGTGGAAGTAACAAGGCTGGAGTTACGTGTATGTAATCTGACCTGTTGAAATGAATGTACCCTCCGTCCTTCCTGCCGTGCTTCTCCTAAACCAACTGAATGCCAAAGTGAAAATAAAACTTTTTAAGCCTTGTTTAGTCCATTACTTGTTATATGATGGCTTTGTTCAGGGAGTTCGGGACTTGTGGCTGGCTCTGAGCTCCCGCTCGCCTTAGCCGCTCTTCTAACGCTTTTAACTTGCTATGTTGAAATGTCCCCATCTACCTAGCAGCATTTTGTTTGATTAAAATATTTGCTTATGAATGAGAAGACTTCCTCCGAGCCGGTTTGTAAAAAGGTTCTCATCTTTTCAAAGCTCTTAAAGCAAATAAGAAGCAGCAAGAATGAATGGCTGATATCAGATTAGAGGTCAAGGGGGCTAAACTTAGTCCAAGATCTTCTTTTTAATGATTGTGTGAACAGATAATAAACCATTCTAATTTGTATACTTGGTGTGACTGTGGCCCCAACCACCTTATTTGACTTCATTTGATTTGTTCATCTTGCCAGTAGTTGAATAAACTTGACCTTCAGAAGTAGAAGCATTGTTTGCATATGACTCATCTGCAAACAATGCATCTGAATTCCTCCACTGATCTGTATTTGGGGCGATGTCCTCCTCCTAAAAGGTTTGGCAGATTATTCAAATTCACTGGGCTTCAGATTCATAATCCTTTGTTCAAAAGGATGATTGAAAAATTAAGGAGATTGTTATCTCAGATTAGCCTGAGAACCTGGTAAACTACCGGCACCTCTAAATCATCCAATTAATCATCTAATTAACATATATGTCACAGTTGTTCAACCAATATGAAAACTAATGTGTGGGGCTGGAGGTGGACTAATTTAATGATGGTTAAAAACAGGACATTTAACTTGCTAGAGTCCCAGAGAAATATACTTTTGTACTCTAGTTTTAGTATACACTCCAAAAAGTGGACATATACACATCGAGGGTTTTTTTTCCTACTTGGCCTTCTTTAGTAGGTGTTTCTTAACATCTAAACTTCTTAGGATAACAAACTATGCATTGATTTGTTAGAACTTTACAGCTTTGAATGATTACAGTTCTTTTAGTTTCATTTAGATGAGTTCATGTAGGAGGGAATAAACACTGGCATGTAAAAGATATATTTTGTTGGATTTATGTTTCCCAGAGATATCTGGATCAAGTAAATTCACCAAATTCATTTTTTACTTTGTAGATAGATAGATAGATAGATAGATAGAGAGATAGAGAGATAGAGATAGAGAGATAGAGAGATAGATAGATAGATAGAGAGATAGAGATAGAGAGATAGAGAGATAGATAGATAGATAGATAGATAGATAGATAGATAGATAGATAGATAGATAGATAGATAGATAGATAGATAGAGATAGAGAGAGAGAGAGAGAGAGAGAGAGAGATAGATAGATAGATAGATAGATAGATAGATAGATAGAGAGATAGATAGATAGATAGATAGAGAGATAGGTAGAGAGGTAAAGATAAAAATATATTCATGTATAATTCAGCTGTTTATATTTTGTTCACTTTTAATCAATCACTTTTTGTTTATATAGCGCCAACTCACAACTGTTGTCTAAAGGTGCTTTCAGGAAAGACCAGGTCTAGACCGAGTCCCTGTAATTATCTTACAAGGACCCAACAAATTCCTACATGAAGGACCGCTTGGCGAAAGTGTCGAGAAAACTGCCTTTAATGATACTGAGCTATTTTATATGATAATATTGTTTTTAAGATATAACAAAAAATTGTGTTACTATCCTTACAATAATTAATGTACTGTATCGTCATCCTTATCAACAACAATTATAACAATCACATAATTATATGTAATATCAATAATAGTATTATTATTATTATTATTATTGTTTATGACTTTTCACTGTCATTTTATTTTATTCAAAAATAGAATAAGAATACACAATAATTGGTAAATTGTCCAAAATATAAATTGAGATAGATAGATAGATAGATAGATAGATAGATAGATAGATAGATAGATAGATAGATAGATAGATAGATAGATAGATAGATAGATAGATAGATAGATAGATAGATAGATAGATAGATAGATAGATAGATAGATAGATAGATAGATAGATAGATAGATAGATAGATAGATAGATAGATAGATAGATAGATAGATAGATAGATAGATAGATAGAAGACTTACTTTAGGTCCATAAAGCAGCAGAACAAAAATCAGCAGTGACGCATCCATTCTGTCCATGGAGTTTGGGAGTTTTCTGATTCAAGTGTCTTCGGTGTTTGTAAAACTCCTTACTGAATCTTGCAAGGAGGAGAACAGAAATGAGTGTGAGCGCGCGTGCGTGCGTGTGCGCTCACAGAGGTAAACTCAGGCGCTGCTGTCCTTCATGGCTCTGCGCTCGTTTCTGCGCGGCGCGCTGTGGTCCAGTTGGAGAGCTGAGTCTGTTTGACTATACCCACCTCCCTCCTCCGCCCATTCACAACTCCGGAACGTGTCCCAACAGGCAATTCGAGAGCGCGCGTGTCTGCCTGCTGAAGATGGATGTAGAGGATGCTGTGAGGAAGAGGACCACTAATAAATGACTCTGCTGTCTGAGCCGCGTCTATCTCTATGCCAGTATGATTCCATCCAAACGTGTTGCAAGTTTATAACTTGGGCGATTCCTCGAAGCGCTACTTTCCCAGAGCCAGGAGGCGCAACATGGTGACAAAATGTAAAGAGCCATAAACTCCAACTGATTAAGAAAAAGGCTTGTGAGCAATGTTTTCAGGGGGATTTCCGGTGTATTTATTATAACAGGTGGATGGAGTCACACATCACAAACACATACCAGATAATCCAATAGTGTTATTTTCAAATGACACATAACACCCCAACAAAGAACAGGAGTGTATTTATAAATCCCTCCACTTGTATATGGAGACGAATCCATCGAAAATGGCTTTCATGATACAAAAAAAAGAACATTACACAAGTTGTAATGGCCTTCCCTCTTGTAGCTGTTAATGCATAAAGATGAAAAAGGTGTTATCTGAAAAAAAAAATCAATCAATCATTCAATCCAAAGCAGTCATCAACAAAACATGAACATAAGAGAAATGATAATAAGACACTACTAGCATTTCTTGATCTGTAAATGTCAATCCATGTGACTTTGACTCAAATAAAAGCAGAGAATGATGGTGACAGGCAATTTGGCTTTATTAGATCAAAGGAAGTGATACGGAATGATCTATATAACCTTGCAGCAACAATTCAATGCCTTCCAGTCGCTGTGGGACATCCGTCTACAAACATTCACTCATCCTCCGTCCTGGATGACAGGATGCAGCGTCTGACCGCCATCTCTTCCATCCTCCGCAGCCGCGGTTCCATGTCCATGCTGTGAGTGTGACAGCTGATCGACCTCCACTCACAGCTGACCCGACAACATGTGGCATCTTCATCTTGAGTGTCTGTGATGGAAAAAGTTCACCTTGTTCATGAGCCCAATCATTAATATTGATGGAAGAATTTTAGAAAATCTTTCAAAAATGTTAAAAAATAAAAAATCTGAAATATCACGTTGATAGAAGTATCCAGAACATTTTTCACACCTGAAATCCAGCTCAAGTGCCTCCCATTTCTCTCCTTCATCTTTGAGATGTTTCAACGCCTACATTGGAGCCCACATCTGGTCAATTCAATGAGTATAAGGTCACACAGCCGTCTATGCACACCAGAACAAAAACCCAAACCATGAGATTGAGGGAGCTGCCTCCAGAGTTCGGAGACGGGATTGTGTCGAGGCAGGGATCTGGGGAAGACAACGAAAAAGAGTAGTTCGGCCTCCATAATTCTTTAATGGAAGAAGTTCGGAGCAACCAGGTATTTTCCCAGCGGTGGTCGTCGAGCCAAACTGAACTTTGTGGAAGAAGAGCCTTGATAAGAGAGGTGACAAACAACCAAATGGTGACTCTAACTGAGCTTCAGAGATCCAGTACGGAGATAGAAGGAACTTCAACCCTCCACCAACTGGGCTTTCTGAGAAAAAAAGAATCTCCTCCATAATAACTTCTCGTCATCCGACTGCTGCTTATCCTTATCTGCTGTGTTTTACAAGGCACGTAGAAAGTAATAAATATAAACAATAAATAAACAATGCACACTTGCGGTAATGCAATAAAAAATATTGCTGTGAAATGATTGGAGGAACACGTGTTAATGTAATAAACGGCCGCATAATCTTCAGAAATATTATTAAACCACGGAGTCTACTATTATCGCTTGAGGACATAGAAATAATGAAAAATGGCAACGTTATTATTTCATCATCACAGAGTGAATAAATGAATAAAGCGGACCAAGGAATGTAAGTAAGTATTATCCTTATAGTCATCAATTCATACGGTTTCCCTATGGACATCTTCCAAAGTTCTAAAGCCACATATAGCTGTAGGCGGCTCAGGCGGCCCGCTTTCAGTCTGCACTACATTTCCAACTGTCAAATGGATTCCCAAGAAACACAAGGATTAGTTGTAATGGCCTCAGCAGAAATCTAACATCACCGTCAGATCAAATTTTACAATTTAGAAAAATACATTTTTTTGTTCCTTTATCTAAAAGAAAACAAGAATTCAATCAGGGTTAGTTGCTTTTTATAGTTCAAATTAATAAACGTTAGGATTCCAACATGCCGAGATGGTAAACCTGGTGAATATATAAATGGCTTGGTAAATATATATCTGTGGAATATCAGTTAAATCAGGAGAAAATGTATTGTTTATTGCTGTAAATGATATAAGATACATAGTAAGAAGGTTTAATTATTATTATTTTATTGTGAAGGTTCGTCATTTTGGTCTGTGTTCCTGTTTTATTTTGAAAATGTGATGTATGTTGTTTAGTTAGTTTTAAATTTCCTGTCATGTTTCCTTTGTGTTGCGTTTTTAGTGTGTTTATCTGTTTATTGTTTTTCATTTCCTTTGTCCTTCCTAGTGAAATCGTTGTGTGTTTCACTTGTGTTCCTTTCCCCTCTCTCTGTCTGTCCCTCGATTCCGTTTTCCTCTTGTGTGATTGGTAATTTTGTTCACCTGTGTCCCCCCCCCCCCCCCCGCAGCTGTGTCCCATTGTCGTTACATTAGTGTATATAGTGTCCTCACCTTTCCTTCTGTGCCAGTTCGGGGTTTGATGTTCCCCCATGTCATCGCCCGTTCCAGCCATTCCCCAAAGTTTTTTCCACATAAGTTATTTCTCAGTGTTTTTTCCACATAAGCAGAGCAGGTGCATTTTCACTGCACCTGCTCTGCCTCCGCTGTCTTGTGTTTGCACCAGGATCCAAGGTTCGCCCATACGACAGTTCCTAAAAGAAAGTATTTTTCACTTAGGCTTTTCAGGGATATTGAGCTCAAAGAGTGTCTGTCGGAGCTGCAGCAAGATACTGCATACCAAACCGCTTGGAGATCAGACAATGGTGGTGGTGGCTGATGACTCTGATAGGGTAAATGAAAGAGGAAGTGGGTGAATTTGCATTGACTGATTGGTGAGGGGGAGGTGAAGGGTTCAGGTAATTGCACCACAAATAAAGGAGAGGATCAGAGATAATCCCATTTTAAAAGACAAGCTGAAAGATGGTTGGCTAACATCGATGGTATTTTACTGTGCTATTGGACAGATGTGACCAGCTGATGAAAACAGCCAATTATATGCAATTGAGATTTTAAAAAGTTTAGATTAAGATATTGTTCTTGGTGTGCAAAATAGTTCGTATTTGTCCTCATGGTGGATGCCTTGTTCTCCCTTCTCGTTCTCTTTTCAAGAAGCGGCGTAAAAATGTGTAGCCTCTCTTTCCCTGGCAGAGGTGTCCAAACCAAACTTGGCTCAATAACTTAGGTAGGAGGTTCTTTGTTGTCCCTTAAATGCGCCAAAACATTGTCACTCAAACTGAGTGGTTTTTGGTTGTCCTTCACTTATGTTTGCCCATATTCCCGCAACCACATCGCATTCTTTAAGTACAAAGTGTAAATCAGGATTCATGCTTGAAGACAGCACTCCTGCGGCGTGCAGACGCCATCAAAGCTGAGCATTGGCACCTTCAAGTTGACGATAAAGATAAACTACTGTCAGCTTAAGCTTCAGTATCTGATTGTATCTGACAGTGTGTGCAGCTTTGTGAGGGTAACAGCACAGGTGTGTGTGTGTGTGTGTGTGTGTGTGTGTGTGTGTGTGTGTGTGTGTGTGTGTGTGTGTGTGTGTGTGTGTGTGTGTGTGTGTGTGTGTGTGTGTGTGTGTGTGTGTGTGTGTGTGTGTGTGTGTGTGTGTGTGTGTGTGTGTTTGTAAAAGTAGTATTAGTAGTAGTAGTGTATTTAAAAAGCTCTCATTTTTCTCATTACTCTGGACGTAAGGCTGGTCAACATTGTGTAAGCGTTTTGACCTTGTCGAAACTGTCTTCCGCTCCGTCCTCACTGCAGTACGTTTCTTAAACCATTTGTATGTATTGCATTATCCAAGTTAGAAACAAACATCTTCTAATTGTTTCTATGCCAATAGAGTGAAGAATCTTTCAAAAAAGTAAAAAAATATCTTACTTTTTTATCCCGATTCATGTGATGATCCTGACCAAAATCTAATGGAATGCTCCTTCGGCCTTCATCAACTTCTATTCATAATTATTGGATTCATAAGTATTCTTAAACCAAAAGACAGAAATACAAACCAGAACTGACAAAAACATCTATTTCTTGAGGAAGGAAATACATATGAATAGACTTTTAAGGTTTTGTTATGTCATTCCTCTGAAGTTATCAGATCAGGAATATCTCAGGAGGTGTCATCTGGACATTCTGCGTACTTGAGGTTCTAGAACTCAGAATACTTTATTAATCCCAAAGGGCAATTCCGTTTCACAGTCCATCCCATTCATATAAATAAATAGGGAAAAAAACGCATAAACTGACAACAGCATTCAGACATAAACATGCATCGGCATATCAGTGGATTTTATTTCCAGTCACATGATCCCACTCTACTGGATACCTTTTGCCAGCAATGGTTTTGGCAGTAAACTTAGTGAAGACATGAACTAATTCCTATTCCTTATTTGACATTAATTAAACTTCTAGTCAACCTAGAAGACTATAGTAATGCATAAAAGTATGGAAACTCAAAAGCGTCTAAAATATAATTAGATTTCATTTAACTGCACATAGCTGGATGCCACAGGTCTACCCCTGCTTTTATTGATATTGTGTGTACTGTATCTCATAAAATCTAAATCATTTCAGATTTGTCTGGCACTGGGTGATGGAGGCAGCCCTGCTGATGCTTGATGGTGGTTTTGTTGGCAAAAATATTGAACCAGATGTTACATGAAACAATAATAAAGGTGTTTCGGGTTCTGCCCCGCAGGCAGATACATTTCAGTGCATCAAAACAATAGAGCAGGACAATTGATTGTCATCATTGCACTGTCCTATAATGGTTTTCCAACAGTCCTGGATGTTTATCAAGGCTACAAACAATCCACTATTTTCTGGCTCCGTTACAAAAGGTGAGGGTGAGAGCATTAGTGTACTGAATGTGTGAGGGCTTATGTAAGCTTGTGAGTTAAACACATATGTAGGCTGGACATTTGCCAAATGTGCCTGGTATCAGTGAATAGAGCGAGAGGATATTAGAGGAGGGATTCACATAAGAATCCTTTTGTTGGGGTAAACAACAGGAAATAATGAGTGAAAACTGAACTGAGAAAATTTGTGTTTTTTTTCCTTTTGTTGGTTTTCATTTTTTATTCGACTACTCAGAAGGGCCACAAAAGAGGGCATTGGCAAAATAGCTTGGGCAAGGCTTGAATGAATACACATATGTATTATGACCGCTTTTTAAGCTTACCCTTTTATCATTGTGTGATGTAAACAGACAGCACTCTGAGAACACAAGCCTTACATCACTTATTAAACAAAATAGTCCCGTGATATTCAACTTTCCGTGACCATGGAAACTCACTGCTAGAATGGTTGCTCCCTTTATCTGAATCCACTCTTAATGTTAATCGACTTAATGTTAATTCTTAATGTTAATTCCACTCAGTTTCATCATAATCCCTGAAATAGTTGATGTGTGATTGACAAAAAAACCTTCAACAAGCCCCGTCTCGAAGTGGTTACAAATGTAGAAAACGCTTCCAAATTCCCTTCCTTTATATATATCTACACCAAAATATGTTATTCACTTTTCGTTTCTTTTTTTCCCCCACAACACCAAAAACACAACACCCTATGCAGAGATAACTATATTTTCCATTCTGTTTTCTTTCGCTCATCAGGGTCGGGTCCCATCAGCAGCTAGCCAAGAAGCAACAATAACTAACTATTGAAATGATAACTATTAATGTCAATCCCATTTTCATCCATCTGGCTGTCTGTCTAATTTGTTCTGCGGCACGTTGGCTGGCCAGGAATGTAGCTCAATCGAGGCAGGAAAATATAGGTGGAGGAAGGATCATGTGGGCTTAATGCCATCCGGTTCTATAATGGTCAGAGAAATACACTGCACACTTTTTGGAAGATTCTTTCATCAATACAGTTTTATCAATAGCTGCTGCAATTATCCACTCCTTGCACCTAAAGCGAATTACAGCGATTACTCCAGTGGCCAGGCTGCCCTCTGGATGATGTTCACAGCTAAAAGTGCAGCCTGGTGATGCACAACATGAACAAATGTATCCTCACATTAAACCCTTGTCCCTCTGCTGTGTATGCTCTTTTGATCATCTTTTGCTAAAACGCGTTTCCAAATACATGGCCCAAAGAGTTCGCTCTGTGTCAGGTGGAGCAACCGACTCATTAGAGGCATTTACCGTAAAAGCCTTTTTTGTAATTCAGTGTTTGTATCCGAGAGCAATTTTTCCCAGCTTTCAGTTTGGAGAGGTTTTAGGATAAGTTGTCACGGCTTAAAGGGTCCCCTCATTTTAAAGGTTAGTGTTCACTTTGGTTTGGCTTCGGTGCTTTTTGCATTGATGATGAGCTACACTGTGCTGAGGTTTGTTAGGTGAACAGAATGGAACAAAAACATGACGTAGAGGGTGCATCATAATGGACATATAGCACGGTGGTAGCAGTCAAACTTGATGGACAGCCAACTTGATTTTCTGTGTTGTGACTGTTGTGACTGTATGAAACAGCAGCCCAGCAGCTGTGTTACAACCCCACGGCTGTCAGCTTATATTTTCAATATTCAATTTGGACAGTTTCTCTCTTCGGATGCACTTCTCTTTGCTGTCTGAACAAACACAAACATAACAAAGGAAGGTAAACAGGTGCATTTACTGAACATCAAAATTGAACTGTACTTTTACACATCTATGGTAAGTGCACTTTGCCTGAATTTGTATATTTGCTCCTGCTCTTTACCTCAAGTCCGATCTACATTTTAAGATACACTTACTAAGTTATAATGGAAAGAAATTTTCTCACACTAAAAGAAAAAAACACCATGGGATATTGTCATATCAGATTGATTAAAGATTTTATGTCCAAACCACTGTGTGAATTCAAATGAGGAAAAGAACATTTTAATGTCTTTGAATGACACTGATCAACACAACATACAGTTAATATTTGGTGCACTGCCTGTAGAATCTGTACTTATTGATAATGTATCAGTAATTAATTAAAACAGAATAATAAGCTACATTGCATACAAATGCCTGATAATGGGTGGTCTTACTTTTTCAGAACCAAAATCAGCTTATATTCTGTGTTGTATAGTTTGTATTTGGATGGGATTCTTTGTGCAATGCAGGGGATTTGGGCTCTCGGGGATTAACCCTTGTTTTAGGGGACGACACCGTAGGCAGTAGGGGTCGTGGTCAATTCAGTTTTCTGTCCGGGACCATGGTCTCCAACACGGACCATTGATCTGTACCACTGGAGCCGCTAGAGCCAAGAGGTCAGGACCATCTTCTCTTCGGTCCCCTACTTGATCTCTAATACATAATTTTATTAATTTTAATCAATCAAAGATCAATAGTTCTTTGGGGCATGAACACAAACATGGACATGGGCATGAAGCGGACTCACATACCATATTGCACATATAGTACATATTAAATGTCTGATATGCAGGTTGATACCTTCGACTCTGACTGAACAGGTCTGGACCATGAGACCTCATCACGGACCTTTGAGCTGCAGCTGGCAAGGTGTCAAAACACAAACACCGTCAGCAGAGTCTGCGCCTGAATTGTGGAATAACAAAATATCGTCAAGGACAAACATCTTTTCAGCCAGCAGAGAGAAAAATCGTGTATTTTGCAATCATGAAACCATTGTGACTAATGGCCTGCTTACATTGGAGGCGTCTAGTGTGAGCGGGTAGACTCAGTAGTAAGTGACCCCTCAGAAAGAAAATGATTGATCTGCAATCAACAAGAAAAGATGTTTTTAAATGCCCAACAACTGTCCTGATAAGATGAAGATCCTTGGGTGAAGGATTTGAAAATGATGCCTACATAGCGGGAGTGTGTTGACTGTACTCAAGTCTGTGTCAGTGCATGCTCCTCCACCAAGACTCATCCACTCCTCCCGCTACTGATGAGTCCATCTCAGACAGAGAGCTGCTCCTCACTCACACCTCCCAGAGGCGGAATTAGCCTGGCAGAATGCTATTTCACGCTAAGACCCTAGTTTCCACCCCACTGTAATCATTATGTTGCTGGGGTGTAAAATGGTTTTGACCTTCAGATGTAATTGAAGGAGCAGAATTTTCACAATGTCCGAGAAAAAAAGTGTTATGGCTGACATTCTGACCATGAAATGAAGGACAGTCTTCCACGTATCCATTTCAGGTGTTTAGACACATCCAGGTCATGCCGTCTCTGGAAAAAGTCATGTCTTCCTGTTTCTTGGGGAGCCAAAAGAGTTTCCAGGGCAGATGCGGCACATTCTCCGTTCTGGTTCTTCACCTGGTGATCATCTCCAGAGTACCTTTCACAGAAAGACTTTCTAACCACATGCTCAGATTATCAATCTGTCATTGAAGTTTTTGGCTGTTTTTGTTATTCATTTCACATGTCATATTTTTTTTACGTTAAATCTAATATTTTATAGTATAGGCTAGTTTACCGTGAAAACGTTATTAGTCTTGTGATGGCTTGAAAGTGAGATCCATTTAAGTCTTGGTCTTCTGTATGTATTACATTACTATACTGTGACAATAAAAACTCGGTAGTTGGTAAAGGAGAGTGCCTGGGAGTTTGTTTGTGATGATCATCTTCATGTAACTGATGGCTTCAGTCATCTGTAAAAAGACAAAAGAAAAAGTCCAATGGATTATGATAATAATAATAATAATATTAATAACAAAAAAAACATTTGTATAGGACTTTTCAAAACAAAGTTACAAAGTGATTTACATGATAGACAAGGTCAGACAGTCCATTCCAATCCTCTTCTTACAGTTGATACAACTGCACATTTAATTTAATTTAATTGTACATAATGTTTCTCTGTTATTCTGTATTCTTTTTACATGCTCTTGCTGCTGAAACACTGCAATTTCCCCATTGTGGGACTAATAAAGTTTTATCTTATCTTATCTTATCTTCTAAAAACTTAGGGTGACACAGCAGATTTTGTGTTACGTTTCAGCTCAAAAACATAAAGGACCCAAATGCAAACACAAGTCAAAAGGTCTGTGTGGACAAAAAATAAAGTTTAATCAAAAATGAAAATGATCGTCATCAAAAAGAAATAAAAGCAAAACAGATTAAAATCTTAAATCTTTAAAAGTACAAACTAATGAACGATGGAAACAAAAACTTACCTGGAACATGATGCAGGGAAGCATAAGGGAGCAGGAGGTGATGAAGGCTAAACAGGGATATCAACAGGATCTAACGAAGGGCAAGAATCCAAGTAGGAACAAAGCAAGGAGGATAAACAAACGATTTTCCTCTCAGGACAGAGACTGAGAGGAAGTCAAAGATTAAAATACAAATTGTAACAAGGACAAAAAGGAACAGGTGAGGGGCGGGGACAGGTGGGGAAGGAGACACGAGGAGGCAGGACTACACACAGGAGAGGGGGAAGGAAGTGGAACAGAAACCAAAGAGGGAGACAGGTGGAAAACTCAAGGAAATAAACAGTACTAAACTTTCAAAATAAAATAGGAAACACACTCAACAATAAGCCTACAAAATCAAGAACAGGACCATAACATTTTCCACCCACTGCGTCAGGGGGTGTCCGGGTTAGTCTATTCTTGGTGGCGGTCCCAAGCGCAAATAAATAGGGAGGGTTACGACTGGAGGGGCATCCAGCATAAAACTTCTATGTCTATTCAATAATGTGTATGAACAAGCTTTCAATGTTCATAAACAGTCAAATACTGTTATTTTCTGCAACCGCTTATCCTGCTCATATTTGAAGGGGGGGTTGGACCTTATCCTAGCTGACGTTGGGCGAGAGGCAAGGTACACCCGAGACAAGTTGCCAGTTCATCCAGAACATCATTATGCCCTGATTCACAACCACGGGCCATTTAGGATCAGCAATTCACCTTTAATGCATCTTTTTGGACTGGAGAAGCTGGACAGAACCCGAGCAGACATAAAGACAACATGCAAAGTCCATATAAACGTTGCACCGCCACATCATCACAGTAGGCAACAAACGACTGTACTTTCCATTGAATAGTTTTGGTGTTAGCAGATTTTGACTCTGGGCAAAGACTATTCTGTTTGTCCTTTACTGCATTTTAAAAAAAATGATATCCTTCATTTGACAAGGTGAAATCCTCATTGTGTTTAAAATAATGTCAAATAACTGTCAGGATTGTATTTGCGGTAGCTTCGATGCCACAGCCTTTAAACTAAATGGAGTTTAGAATGTATCTAGGAGCAGCAGCAAACTAAGGTTTGGAGAAAAATCACTGGAGAGATGCGTCATAAAATAGTAGGTTTAAAGGATTTTTGACCCAACAATAAATCCAGGTCTGCCCATGGTCTCAACGCTCTGACATGTATTAAACCTTAGGGTGAAGAGCTGACTGAAAAGGAGACGCTTTTATTGGCATTTTGAGACCATCTCAGTCAGTGTCAGCCCGCTTTAGCTCGCCTAAAATTAGTCTTCTGTTTCTTTCTTGTTAGACATGGAGACTGCATGGAGCCCCCCTAGTGTCAGCTGAGAAAGAAACTGTTACTGTTTGTAAAGCTGTTTCCTCAGTTGAGATTATGAACTATTAAACTAATCGCTGCGTATTTTGATAATCGATTTATTGTTTTGGGTCATTTGTGAGATGAAAATTTCCATATTTCCTGATTCTCAAATTTGAATATTTTCTGATTTACTTCAGTCCTTCTTTATAGTAACCTAAATATATCTGGGTTATGCTTTGCTGATTAGGACAAAATACAACATTAATGTCATATGCAACATTACCTTGGGCTGTGGGAGATTTTGATCAAGATTAATCAGTAATATAATGAATTATTGGTTGCAGTTATAAAAGCAATACATGCATTTTTATCATATAGAGAGATTTCTTTTTACACATTAGGAGGTCATGATGACCAAACCCGACTATTAGATAAACTCTTTGTGAAATTCTTTGCATGTATGTGCAAAGGCTCGTATGTGAAGGTACACTGGCGGGTGTGAGCGCCTTCTGATCATGTTTTATGTAGTTGATAGTTTATAATCCGTGCACAGAGATTTCAAAACTTACAAATGGATTTTTTTTTCTCAACGGTAGGGAGACTGAAAACAATATCACCACTGAGCAGAAATCAATGCAGCAACATTAAAAGTTAAACTAGAGGGGCACTCACTACAGTGTAAATATCTCCACTAAAGGCCCCAAAACAAGTTTTAATTCATTAACTCTTATTCAAATTCCAACAATTCATGTGCATAAAGACTGGCCTGAGGGTCCTTCAATGTTAAAGAACCCAAAGGAAAAACCTGGATGAATCCCTTCTTCGACATCTACTACATAAGGCAGTGATTTTATCTTTAGTTCATGCCCCACCCTCCCTGCTTCATGAATATCTGAAAATAAGTTCATGCACATTCGACTGATCAAAAAAAATGCTGGGAAAAAAGATGTCTTTAGGAAAGACAAGGTCAGAGGCCCATGAGGTTTACTGATTAGTGTGGGTGAGAATGACAGCATCTAAGGAGAAGTAACTGTAGCCTGAGTGTGCAAGGGGGTAGTCATCCTGGCTGAACTTCCACTAGAGCTTCTTACGGAACAAATCACATTCCTCATGTGAGGTTAAATACTTAGAGGCCAGAAAGTGTTATTAAGAAATGGCATGGCATTGAACTGCGCTCCTCAGCTCCATGTATTATTGTCTGCCTTCCTTTTTTACTCAAATTAGATATCTCATTATAAGACAAGAAGTCTCCGGAGCCGCCTCCTCATGGGTTGACCCGACCAAAGAAGGTCCTCCACTGTAGGAAACACACTCAAGCTGAATGTAGATTGTATCGTTTCCCCTTGAGGCAAAGACAAGGTTATGGGCTCCTACGGTTTTTAACGGGTTTTCAGCACTTTGGGATATGATCCAAATGTAAAGTGCCTTATAAATAAAGTGTTTTATTATTATTAATGTTATTATTATTAAGGTTTAGTGATGCGTGTGGGTTGTGAAAGCTAAATCTACAGCAACACAAATGACTGAAAAAGTTCATGCTGCTTCTCATAGAACACACAGAGATGTTTTGGAGGCAGAAAGGAGACAAACACAATATGAGCCATGTAGTATATATGTTAATGTTGATATATTTAACACTGTGCAGGAATCCAGAGTCGGCATGAAACATTAAAGAGCACTAACCGGATATTTTCTAATGACCTACTGAGGTGGTAAAATCCAAAAGAACTAAAATACCCTCCTACCTGGGGAAGAGCGGAGGGAATGAGGAGGAGGAGCGGTTGTGGAGTGAATAAGTGGGATTTAATTCACCGAGGCACATGTGCTATTTGTAGGTTATCCCGTTTAGAAATCAGATCATGTCAGCGCATCTCCAAAAAATAAATATCTCCTATACGCCAGAGTGTCACTGTTCTTTCTATAATCAGTTAATGCGCAAAGCGTGCGTACTTGTGGAAAGATTCTCCATTTACTGTTGTTGCATCAATGTCAGCTAAAGTCTTCATCATGTCTTGTGCTGTGGAGTTATTGCTGATTTCATTCACTGAGGGCCTGGTAAGAAAACAGAGTGAAGATGTTTTGTGGGCAGTGAAGGATTTATTGCTCATGGTTTGTATTCAAAGCTCCCTAAGAAGATACTGTTTTAAGAGAAATTAGAATTTTTGAGCAGCTAAGCTTTTTTTTCAGTCAGACACACTTTGAGTTTGGGAATCTGGACCCGCACTAACACTCACACACCACACTCAGCTCTATTATATTGTTTAAATTCCATTCTTGACAGTCACTTCAGCTCTGCTTATATAAATCCACACTCCATTAGTTATTTGATACACCAACTCCTGCAGCTCCTTCTTCCCTTTGAGTTCATCTTTTTATTGTTATAGGTGCGTTGCTGCATATATTTCTCTTGTTTTTTTAATCATATCTCTTTAACCGCCTCATAAATGTCCCCTGTGGAGATCTATAAAGTTTAGAGCTTTTGAGATATTTTCAAGATACTTTGACCTAACAAGACGTTCAACTACCTAAAAACCATCCCCTATATCTCAGTGAAATGTTACTTGTAAAGTGATTGTGTCTTAAATCAAGTCCTATACGATGATTTGAACAGAAATTAGACAAACACTCATGGTAAGATTTTGAGTTTTTGCAGCGTTGTAATGTATGCTGCTATTCCCATTGAGTTACTGCTTCACTTCTCCGGATCTGAATTTTGAAAACACGACTGCAGCTCTCACAGAAGCATCAGGTTTTATGAAACTGGCGCGGACTCCTGCTTACATTCGCTGTGAGATCTATTTGTCCTGCATTGATAGGGACTCACCGAGCAGGAGGCGTTTGATGATCCGAGGAACCTCCTCACTGAAATCCTGGACATTCATCTGCCTTATCGTCAGTAGGCAAGCGTTAGAGATCTTCATCATGGGCATCTTGGTTCAAAAAAATGGCTCTCATTATTTGCTTATTGCTTTGTATTTTCATAAGCTGCCTCCTGTTATACAGAGGAGGCAGTCTGTTTGTGAGCTGTGACAACAACAGCTAATGTAGTCGTTAAATCTTTGATGTATTAAATCATCCTCGTATGTAGTCTTCATCATGATGGGTACTTCTCGGTTCACAGCTTAGAGAAATTTGATGCTTTGAATATGATCAATTTTGATTAAAAAAAATGATTGTGACACGCAAGTGGAATATGATAAGTGCCGCAGGCTAGAGTCTAAAGAGCCGATCTGATTACTGGTGTCTCATCGACTTAGTCAAGGTCCAAGGTCAGGGTGGCTTTCTCTCTGGTCTTCTTTTATAATCCAGATGGACTATTTCAATCAGATATAAATCAATGTAGCATATATTTGACATGGTAGTTGATAGCAATAGAGCTGTTTAGCTTTAATTCAGTGTGAAGACATAACTTTATGTCTATGAGGAGCGACAGAGAATGAAATAAAGATGAATGTAAAATAATTCATAAAAAAATACAGTGTGAACATATAGCCTGTCTTTTCTGCTCAGACTTTTCAGGGAGATTGGGATTGAAGAGTATTTGTTCTGAGCAGCAGTAGGGTATATCCTTCCTCTGAGTATGGATACTGGTGATGGTGGCTGATGACTCTGTTGAGACAAATGGATGGTGAGGTTTTTGATCCGTGAGGACTTGGCAAAGATTGTGGAGGTGGAAGGTGCAGGTACAGGAAGCATGATAGAAAAAGACAAATGGAGAGTATTACTTTTAAAAAGACAGCAGCAAGATGATGAGGCTAATGATGAAGGTGTGACTAAGACTGAACAGATGTGGATGGTTTAATAAGCAGAGCTGATATCAATAGACACCCCAGAATGTGAAAGTTGAGAATGATATCATGGAGTGAGAGGTAAGTGCAGCCCGAGTGTGCAAGGGGATAGTCTTCCCGGCTGAACTTTCACTAGAGCTTCATATCAGACAAATGACACTACTCATGTGAAACCAGAAAGTGTTATTCAGAGATGGCTTGGCATTGCACTGCACTCCTCAGCGCCATGTATCATTGTGTCCGCCCTCCTTGATTGACTTGTATTAAATCCTTCATTATAAGACATGATGTCACCGGTGGCTCCTTCTCATGGGTTGTGCCGACCAAAGAAGGTCCTCCACTGTAACAAACGCACCCAAGCTGGATGTAGACTGCATCATTCCCCCTTTGAGGTAAACAAATGTGAAAAATCTCACTATGGTTTTTTCGCATTCTCTTTCCGTCAGAGCCCAATCAGCACCCATGCAGGCCTCCGGAAGCATATCATCTGCATTTTGTTTTCATGTAGTGTTTTCCAGTCTCGAACAGAATGTGTGACAGTCACAAAATAGCTGGATTATGCATGGAAATTTGGAACACAGAACATAGCTGCCTTGCCTCTAACTGCTTGCATCTGCATCTATGATTGCAGCATGAGGAGCAGGATATGTTCTGTCACAGCAGATGAAATGTTTCAAGCCTTGCTCTTTTTTGAAGCGAGAAGACACAACATGCTTATGGGATTGTCGGGTATGATTTCATCACAGTGGGGTCAGTGCAGGCTGTCTGGGGAAACAAAAACAAAAACAAAGCAAAACATACTCAGTTTCGACTCTGGGCATGTCGAGCCCCCACCATAGAGAGCTGGTGAGTGCTTAAACTGAATGAATACATTTATAGAGAGACATTTAGACTCTCTGAACAGAGAATGAACTTTGCATGGAAGAATAGAGAGAATTTGGTCAAATATTGCTGCGCAAAAAAGAGAGAATAGTTTCTGTAATTTCTCTTGAAAACAGATTTTTTTTTTGATATGATGAAATCATTTAGGAAAGGCAAGTCAAGGTACCTTTATTTCTATAGCACCGTTCATTAACAGGGCAATTATTTCAATTCAAAGTGCTTTACGGACAACTAAAAAGCGTTCTAATGAAAAGCCTTCTGCTCGACTGTTTGGTCGAGCACATTTTGAGTCACTAGTTCTTATTGAAAAATGTGGCAAACAGTCCCTTACTAAAGAGTAAGGAGCCGATGATGGAGCCCTGGGGGACACCACAGGTCAAATACACCACCGAGGAGGAGGCATTACCTATTGCTATTGAAAAAGTCCTATTTGATCAGTAGGGGTTTTTTTTTTTTGGACATTTAAGCGTTAGGACCTGATTTAAAGAGCTGACAGTTTGAGAAGACCTCATGGATCCTGAGAGTTTATTCCGACGGAAGAGGAGCATAGAAGCCAAAAGCTGTTTCACCTTGTTTGGTTCTGATTCTGGGAACACGGAGCAAACCAGTCCCAGATGACCCGAGTGGCCTGGGTGCCGCGTCGTTCGCAAGATCATGAATATATTTAGATCCAAGACCATGAAGTGCTTCGTAAATGAGTAAAAAAGGATTTTATAATCTGTTCTTTGACACACAGGTAGCCAGTGCATGAGTCATGGACTGGTTTTATGTGCTCCACCCTCTTCGTCTTGGTAAGGATTCTTCATTCTGGACGAGCTGCGGCCGTCTAATTGATTTATTTACACAGAGCCATGATTAATGAAGCCTGTAAAATCAAATGCATGAATATGTTTTGCTTCACCTTGTTTCAACAGAGATGCCTTCATTTTTCCAAATTCAGATAATATAATCTTATATCAGCCTTCCTTACAAATATGTCAAATAAAAGCAGACTGAGAAGCTGCAGACGGTGATTATTCATTTTCTGCTTGGAAGAAAAGGTAGAAATCATTTTATGAGATTATACCATTACACCACATAAAGTTATTCTTCTCAGGCAAACCAAAAGCTTGAGTGCTGAGTTATTCTTTCATCTTAAAAAAAAACGTGTTGCACAATATCTAAAAGCAAACTATTTAAATACATTAAAAAAGTACATTTCTTGATGCCAAGGTGCCCCCCTGTTACAATCAGTGGAGTGTATTGAGCGAGTTTGTGCAGAGACTGAGGACTTGGCAGCTCACTAACTTAATCAGAGATCGGATGAAACGGATTCATCTGATCTACTAAATTAACTTGCCTCTTAATTACTCCGCCGCTACCCGAGAACAGCATATCACAGCTCCCCTCTCTGACTCCAGCACTGGAAGAAAAAAGCACCTTCTCAAAAGCACCAAAGCAAGGTAATGCGGGGTCTGGAGCCGTTATATATGACGAGAGGTGGAGTAAAACCCCGAACAAGCTGTCAGTTCTCCATCATAGGGCCAACACAGAGTGACAGGCAACCATCCACGCTCACATTCCTCCACTCACGTTCATACCTGCAGTACGTGGAGAGAACCACTGCAAACAGGGTTGGAACAGGATAATTCTGCACAGAAAGATCCAAAGCGTAGAGGTGCATTTAAACCCAGAACCTTGTTCCTGTGAGGCAAGTGTGTCACCCACGACTTCACCGAGCTGTCCCCTGATTACATCATAGATCAATAACGTTTTGTTCCCAGAGGACAGATCCTGAAAACGCCAGACACTTTCAATATTTAAATAGGAGTCTGGGCCTCATGCAGTCAAATATCAGTGTACATTCTGTGAGTTCTCCTGTTCCCCTATGTAAACATCACTCTCGTTATCTTGAATTTAAGTTTCACTGAAGTTAAGCTTTTACTTTTACTTTCTAAAACCCTCGGCAAGATTTTTTCCATCAAACTCATTGCATTTCTTAGGTGAAGCACCTAAAATAATAAAAACATGCAACAGCTCTATAGCCAATCCTACAGACATAATATACACGCAAATGAATGATGCTATGTAAATAAATTCAGCATGAAATCAGTTTTTGTATACATATTTGTTTTTTCTTCTACAAATCTATCTCTTCTCCATCCTTCATTAGGTTTACTGTCACAGTACACGGCGGAGCTTATAGAATGTGACAGGCTATTACCTGGCGCACCCTTTGATGCTGGCTCTGCAAGAAGATGCTAATCTGCTATAAACTTAATATCACATTTCCAGCCTTCCCTTCACAAGCACAGGGGCTCAACACAAAGCAGGTTACAGTAGAACAATGCGGTATATGCAATAAAATGTTTTGGATAAAATACTTTAAGGGCATTTCTCTCTGTGCACAGAGACAGTATAGTTGGAATAGCTCACTCCTGCCATTCTGCATCATCACCATCATCGGTTTAACCTGAGGGCTCTTTGAAATATCAGTAACTAGTCTACATCTGTACAAATAGTGAATTTCTTGCTACCACTTCCTGGACCACTGCATGATTTGGCACTTATCATATTTTGTAAATGTTGACCACTTTCGACTCGTTCAAAGTCTAAAACAGAATTGCTGCAGAATTACATCTGAAAATCATTCACTATTTTAAGGTGCTTAACCTTGGCTAGCAAGGTTATTTAAATGTAAATGTAATTGTTTGCACAAAATTGTAACAAAGTAAAATGTTTATCCTCTGCAGCTACACATGATGGGTGATGCTTTTGTCCAAGACTCACAACAAAAAAATAGTCAAATGTGGAAAAACTCTGATTTGAGCTGGTCCTTTCCTCCTGCAAAATGCAATATTGTGACCAGAAAGCTGATGGGATTCAGCCGGAAACTATAACTACAACTCCAGTCACATGTGTCACATAAACAATAAAGTTTCCTGCCCAATTATTTGGAACTGTTGCTTCTTTAGTGGCAAACCTGAAACATGCAGCACAACCTGTTGTGTGCTTATTTGAAGCCAGCTATAAACATCAGTTTAGTTGTAAAATCTACATAATGGCTGAAGAGTATTTTTATCTTTTGAACATCGGGCTTCCAAAATATTAATATCTGCAGCAAAAGTCTGGTTGTCTGTCCAGAACAATGTAGCCCAAGACATGGTGTGTTCAGAGAAGTGCAACTCTTAGATGGAAAAACTCAGTTTTGGTATTACTTACAACAGCCTTGTCTCAGCTGCTCACCCTGGGGTGCTTTCTCACTCCATCAAAAGATATTCTGAATTCTTTTTCCAATCCATTCCATTTTCTTCCTCTTCTCTGGAGTCTGGTCACGGTGGCAGCAGGATAGGAACGGTAATTCAGACATCTCTCTGCGCAAAGGTTTATTCCAGAAAAGCCTCCCCAATCCCCGATTGTTCTCCGTCACCTGTCAGAAAAACAGCATTTTCCATATTTCCATCAAAGAAAGCTGGGTAAAATATAATGTATGCCAGTAAAACATGATTTAAATAAGATATATCTCCTGGACTCCATTCCGATGCACCAACGTTTTGATTAGGAAGTTATGTCTGAAAAACAGTGTTTTTTATATAAGGCTCCCCCAGAGAGTCGATTATGAACCATTCGAGTAAAATATGATATTTACAAGATAGATCTCCTTGATTCCAATCATATGCACCAAATTCAGACTCAATCATGTCCCAAAAACTTTTGGAGATAAAGCTCCCCTTAGTGGCGTAAATGTGCCTAAAAACCTTCCCAAAATCAGCTAAGATCTTCTTCACACTAAGGTCAAATATGATAATCATCCATGACATAGTTTTTGAATTGTTGCATCAACAGAAAGGATCTTCGGGAACTTTTCCCACCTTTCCAGGGATATAAATAATCTGAAATATATTCGATTCCATTTTCTTCTTCTCATCTGGGGTCTGGTCACGGTGGCAACGGGATAAGAAGCCTATTCCAGATGTCACTCCTCTCAGCATTCCAGATGTCAGTCCCGTGACATTCCTCTGCCCTCTAACATTGCTAACATAATAATATTGTAATGAAACTTATGGAATTTATTATGACAATATATATCATTACCCACTTCACTCATTATCACCATCCTCTCACATACCACCCTTTTCCTGTATCGTTAACATATAACTCGTCATACGCTCATATAAATATGCCCAGTGATAAACATTCAAACTCTTTAAGAAAGGCTTGAGAAAAAGATTTTGAATTTGATTCACAAAGTTCATCACCAAACGGTAGCTTTGCAGCTTGGCCAGTAGAAGTCAGGTTGTACAAATGGAGTTCCTGTGCACTGGAAAATTCAGAACACTTACCACTGAGGACTGCACATTAAAGAAAAAGTAAAATGGCTTTGGGACATTCTGCATCCATTATGAGTAAAGCATTTGAGTAAATGGAGCTTTTCAGGTCTAGACAGGTTTATTTGTATCGCACATTTCCACAATAAGGCAATTCAAAGGGATTCACAAAACATATGTGGGAGAAAAAGCAATAAAACAACATAAAATGCATTAAGTGATTAAAACAATCTATATAGAATGTAAAAGGTATAAGAAATACAAGAGTGAAAGTGCAGCGTAATAGCGGAGTAATTACTCCATGGGGTTCTAGGCAGTGGCATAAAGGAAGGTCTCCAACCTTCATTTAGGAGAAGAGAGTGGAATCAGAGATAACTTCATAAGATAACTGAGCGCAGTAGACCGATAGACCGATGATGGGGGTATATTTTCTCTGAATGTATCTTCCTCATCTCTCGCAGGCTTTGAGCCTTCTATTAAAAGAAGTGGAGGTACAGTTTTCTTTTCTTTCCCTTTCCCTTTCTCTTTGTATTGTTTTTCATCTCAGGCGTTTGAATTAGTATGCAGGAGGAAGAGTAACCTGAGAGCTGAGTCAGTAGCTACTGAAATTAATTTACCGCCCCCAGATCATAGATGGATTTTGGAGGCGACTTGCTGCTTCTGAACGTGATTATGTCCAGTTCCAAATGTCACATTCACGAGGTGAACGAGGGAAGATCCACAGAGCTTTTACACAAATTGGAGTCTTTATGGTATGACAGAAAAAGCGGGCCTCTCTCCTTTCTCAGCGTGTGATGAGCCTCCTGGCAGATTACCCCTCCACAGGGCTTCAGCTGCATAACT
This sequence comes from Lophius americanus, assembly GCA_037951165.1. Lineage (NCBI taxonomy): Eukaryota > Metazoa > Chordata > Actinopteri > Lophiiformes > Lophiidae > Lophius > Lophius americanus. Next base: position 3,561,407 of record JBBDHG010000011.1, on the reverse strand, counting down.
TTGATTATTGACAGGAATAAATCTGACTGGGGTTATTCCGTCTGCAGTGACCTATTGTGAACATCCTTTCCTTTTCAACTTCAGCTTTACGCATATTTTGTTCCTGTAGTAGTAAGTTACAAACTCTGCAGTGCAAAGACATCATTTCAAGGAAGTTAAAAACGAGAGACTTGTTTCTGGGGAAAGTGTTTTACGTTTATGTTTTAAAAAGCAAAGTCATCATGTCAAGCATGTTTTGCATCAGAAAAATAATATAATTTAAAGAAAATATATCTAAATTTGTCTTGATTATATATTCCGACAAAAACGGAGTAAGCAGTAAAGTGGTACGACAACGGTTTGCAGAGGATCGAGATGGTTTTCTCGATTTTAAAACAAGACCAGAATCTTATGAAATAACACAAATTCAATTGTGTCAATCTATTTATATTTTTTTCTTTCCAGGATATCAATGTATAACAAATATTGAATGCGTTCAGCTGGGGGAACGTTGGTTTGTGTAATTAAACTATGGTAATAGTATCTTTACGGCCTTCTAAATGAGGAGCATCTCTATTTGCAGCCTTTGAACTGAGCCTTTCATATTTGATATAAATTCTGCATTATTGTTGAATAGTAGACTGGTTTGTTGGTTTTGATTGACAGTAGATGCTTTATTGAGGGAATTGCCTAATTGAAGTATGGTATCAGTGTTGATGAGTAATGACAGTTTTAAGCATATAATAAATCAAATATGACACAATCAAGATTAAATAATTGCTATCATGGAGAGGATTTAAAGGTCTAGTGTGTAAAATGTAGCTGGGCAGAGGCGCCGTGACATCTCTCCCTCTCCTTCTCTACCTAAATTCTCACTGAGCCGACCCAAAGCACCACCACAGACGAAATGTGACCGAGGAACAAACACTCCTTCTGGTGAGGTCCGTACAGCTCACCGGCTGAAATCCACTGGACGGACCACGGACGGCTGCCGGCTCTGGAGCGATTGATCCCTAGGAAGAGAGATGGCGCGCTCTCTCCGCCCACGACCTCGGGGAAGAGGTTGGGTCCGGGCAAGGAATGGGCCACTCTGAAGCTCAGCCTCCTTCCCCATGCTGCTGAGGCTGCCGGGGAAAAGGCTGGCGGCGCCGAGCCAAGTTGAATCTTCATCTAAACGTTCATGGGTCTTCATATTTGCTTTGACAGCGAGCCTTGGCGTTACGTTGCATTATTCTTGTTCTAAATTAAAATTATGATCCTAAAATTATGATCCTCCACTTAGAACCCAAAATCCCCCTCCAGATGCCCGTATGAACATGGCGGCCTCCACATGGACCCGCTCCTTGGAGATAAAAAACGGAAAAAAACGAAAGCCAAAACACCCTTTGTCACTGGACCTTTAAACTGAATACTATTATGGAATGGATTTAAAGACGAGTTGAAATTGTGTAGCTCTTTGTTGAGTTTCAAATTTTAAAAAAATTCATTTATATGTCGCCAATTCACAACAAATGTTGTTTCAAGGGAGACGTAAACTGCAGGTTTGGAAAAACTCTTCATTTATTTGTTTAGAAAATAACTTTACGGTGTGAAGTAATTAAGGATTATAATGTATATTGATAAAAATGTTAAGTAATTGAGGATTATAATTTAGACTATGTTGGTTTGGTATTCCTGTTACTCTGGGTTTTTCTCTGGATAGTAGAGGGAAGGCAAAAATAAACCTTTGTTTCAGCCAAAATAATTTGCATTTCATGATAAAGTTCTAGCACCAAAACGTTAAAAGTTAGTCCATGCATGGGAATGCCTTTTTTGAAAGTCATAAATGATATTTGAAAGCATTTGTTACGGTGGACTTTATGTCCATGGAAAGATTTGTACATGGCTGATATTCAAAGGCCTTTCATCTATTCATTTCTGTAGATGAATGAAGCTTTCTCTCTCTCTCTCTCCCTCTCTCTCTCTCTCTCTCCCTCTCTCTCTCTATCTCGCTCTCTCTCTCTCGCATTCTCGCTCTCAAAATTATTATTGCTATTGCTGCCAGATTCCACAGAAAAAAGGGCTGCTGGCAGCTTATATAGGTCTTTGAAATGTCCAATGAAAATGTAGGGCTTTATAGCATCAAAGACGGTGTTTCTGGAGTGATAGACGAATGTGTCCGCGCCAGAAGCTCACCCTGCTCAGATCTACTTAATGTCATGATTCACCATGGACCTTTCCTCTGGATTTACTGATATTATATTTCAGGCCTGTCTTAGTGAAAGATAGATATGAAGGTGCAGCAGGAAGGATCATGCACACCACAAACACGATTATTCACTAAATCACCAAGCAAAGACACTGTCAGTTTTTGAGTCACCATCTATGTGAAGAGGGAACTTCACAGAAGAAGCAGCTCTCAGATGAGGCGTCTGCCAGGGGAATGGACCAGTAGAAGTGAAAATAAAGATTGGGTGGGCTTTGGACTTGGGCCAGCATGAGAGAATGAGAAACAGAAATGTCACATTATGGTTCTCTCATGTTGCCTAACAACAAGATGCTTCCAGCGTCCAAAATACATGGAATGTTGCCCAGCAGATGAAAGATTACTTGATTTGTTAATCCTGTGGTTGATTTATGACTTTTCCAGGGTGGGCCCAATGTCAGCTGGGATAGGCTCCAGCACCCCGTAACTAACAATTTGGACACCTTTGTAGGCAGCTTCATTTATTAAGCACATTTCAGCAATAAGGCAATTCAAAGTGCTTTACACAAACAATCAGAAACATTATGACGGAGTGTAAAAGAACATTAAGACCTAGTTAAAAACTGTGATAAAACGTTAAAGATTAAAAAATTTAAAAACAAGCTAAAATGTAAATTAAAGCTAGAATAGTAGAAAACCGCTGTCTAAGCCCTTTCGACCTCAATAATAATTTAGTGTTTTTTCTAAACAGTCTCGTATAGGAAAGACAGAAATAAGAATAGTTTAAAAAAATCTAGATTTGATAATAGGCAGCAGCAAATAAGTTTAAAGGTTTTGGTTTATAAAAAATGAGATGGGGAGCGGTTCTTCCATTTCCTGGGAGCTTGTTTCAAATATTTGGTGCATAAAAACTTGAACGCCGCTTCTTCCCCACTATATCTCCAAGTTTCATGAATCCCACTCCTTCTGCGGGATTGCACCTGAATTTACTAGCCTTCATTCCCCACGCTCATCAGTGAGCCTTGGGTGTCCATGAGTCCGTCGCCGGTTCAGCAGTTGTCCTTCCTTAGGCCATATTGATAAGCGCTATCCACAGAACAGGGACAGAGAACACATATAAAACAATGACAATGACGTAATTAAAACAATTCACATAATCTGACAATAAATAAAGTCTTTATTACAATTTGTACACTCCAGTTTTAGATTTGATGAAAACACTGGTGAGGTTTTCCTCTCATTTGTCAGGATGTTAAATCTTTTTCACAGCATCCTTAGAATCAACGTGGTGACAGTTTACACGGTTAAACAGCATGAACAGCTTACAAATCCTCAGTTCCTTTGTCAATAATAATTACAGCATATTACAAAGAATATAGCTAGATATTTTTGGATGTTGGTGTATGTTGTTTCAGTAGATCCCAACATAAAAGAGGAACAGGATGGCAGATTATAAGAGAAATGATATCATGCAGTAAACGATCCCAAGCTAAATTCACATGGGTTTCATGGCGACATGCCACCATATCAGTCAACAATAATTGGTGTAAATGTATGAAAGAGACACTTCAGACCCGGATGAAACATTCTCAACCACTAATGGATTTGGTCCCAAACCCCACAGACCTCAGTCCCACACGGCTGAGAACTGCTGAGACAAAAAAAACACCAACATTAATGTTTCTCTTTTTCTTACTCCTCTGTGATGCTCAAATCAAGCATTAAAGACATTTGAGAGTTTTTACTCCCAGAGATTGAAAACACAATGAAACATGATTGAATTGCTATAAGGCCAGTGGAGAAAAAGAAAGCGTGAACCATCGTTCCTGCTGATGGAGACCTACCTGAAATCAATAACCGATTCCTGTGTCTGAGACAGCAGGGGAAAAGTTCAAGTCCTGTGTCACATCGTCTTTTTACATGGTTCACAGTGGAAGGATGCTGATGTTTCAGGAAACTGGAATGCTGACCTGAATGTTTGTAATGCTGAAAATGATTTGCCATTACATTTTGTTGATGTCGACTGTGTAACATTTCAAATACTTTGAATGTTTGCGATTGAAGACATGGTCATGCACTAATTCAGATAATATTCAAATAACTTATTAGGATAAAAATTAAACCCAATTGGCTACGGAATACACTCCAGGACCGGGTCACCCTGGGGGGCTGCCTCAGGGGAAGGCATCTTGAAATAAAAAGCCAAAACACCCGTTGATCCTGAGGTACACAACTGATGGGTTGTCAGGTGTAAACTGAAATAGGGACAAAAACCAAACCAAACTATACTAAATGAATCCTACAAGGTTGAAGGGAGGTTTGGGGGACACTGAATAACAGACAGTACATTACCTTTGTTGGCCATAAGAGCAACAATCTGAGTACAAGAGGTCTCCTTTGAGAGGGAAAGGAAAGGCCCAAACCCAGACCAAGGGATTGTGGACCAATGCAGGGACTGTGATTAAAAAATAAAAGTGGTTATCGGTCAGCAGTGGATCATTCTACCAATTGGTTCCACCTTAGGGTAGGACTGGTATTCTGGTAGGTATCCCTGAAGACCAATCACACCATAGAGCTCACGGCTCCAACACAGGACTGTTGATGAGGCACTTGAACAGAAGAATCGCTGCCATGCAGAACAGGCTGAGGAAGCAGAATTGCCAAAGTCTATCTGGTTGAGTTGGGATGCAGTGGGTTTATTGAGGGAACTACACATCCATGGGCATAATTATTCGGAGATGATCAGAGGGGTATCGGGGGGCTGTGTTATACAATTTCCGGTGCTGTCAGGTACCTCTTCAGTGAATAACCCGGGATGATAGGGTGTTTCAGGTCTTTATTCATCAAACACCCTCGTCCGGGTGACCCAGTTGTGGGTGATCAGACCCCGACTTCTGTCCATCTGGGGTGCTGCTCCATGCATCCCCTCTGCATCCACAGCCACCATGAGGCCTTTTCTTCTGCGTTTTGGTCCCTTTGCTCCCAGGAGTTTGAGTCCCACACCAAAGAGTGGCCAGCAGAGCCCCAACACCCGACCTCAACTGGCTCAGTGTGGTTTCTACAATAATTGCTCTTGCACCCTATGACCCATCCTAATTATTTGGCTCTTTTGTGCTCTTTGGCTTCTCCATTGCAGTCTTACTAAGGGACAGTTGATTCCAGTTAGAAGGCTCCAAAGCTAAACTATTCTTGGAGGAGCGAAGAGGTCACAATGTCCTCTGGACACTTTAGCTGCTATCCAGGGTCGACCTAACGGTCCCAGTACCTTGCAGTGGCAAGGCAGCCTCCCAAGAAGCTGAATGAGTGTTGGGTTCACTCCCCACATTTAAGGTGAATCACACCCTCATTTTGGTTCTGGACAAATGGTCAGGTGTGATCACCCTGTAGCTGTGTTACACAGTGTTAAATGGAAAAAGGACCCAATAACCCAGAGGTACAGTAGGGATCATACGACCTCCCCCATGTGTTTGTGAGAATACCAACCCAAAGACCTGCTGGAAGCGCCCACCCTCTAATGGCACATGAAATGGAACAGCAGACCAACCAGAGAATGATTGGTCACACTGCGTGTGTGTGAAAAAGGGTTTCTCTCTCCTTTGTTTTGGTAAGCAAGGCGGCTGCAGACGTACGCAATTCCAATAAATCATCATGTGCAGGTTTAAGTGGTTCAATTCAAAACAAGCTCTTTTTCTTTTTATTGCTCATGCAATAAAACATATGAACAATGATCCCACATAGCCTCAGGTGTGCAGCTCTTTCTGCTGTTTAGTATGCAAGTGTCAATAGTTGCAGAATTGCCTTGTTCAAACATTAATGGCCTTCATTTTCCTGAACTAGTAATCGGACCCTCGAGTAAAATGTTTGAATAAGTATGAGATATTAATTTCCTGCTATTCTCCTGCATCAGAAAGAATTCATTGATTGTGAGAGGATGAATCATGGAGCAGCACACAATAGGGGGTTCATTAGTCACTTGTGTGTGTGTGTGTGTGTGTGTGTGTGTGTGTGTGTGTGTGTGTGTGTGTGTGTGTGTGTGTGTGTGTGTGTGTGTGTTGGCTCAAGTGTGCCCCAAACAAATGATGAACAAAGGAAGGAAGTCATAGTCGGTGCCTGAAGTCTGTCCTGAGACATGAAACTCTGACTAATCACTGAAAACCTGTATAGCCTGTGTGTGAACACATGAATTCATGGCATGTAAAGCTACAGCGAAAGCATGCATGTAGTCCTTAATATGCTCCACCTGGCTGCCATGTTTTAAGGTGACATTATTTCATGCTGCTTCCCTGGTTGACTGAATAGGTTTCTAAGGACGAATCCGGATCTCTTTTATCATCCCCTTCATTTTCCATGAAATGTTTAAAGCCGAGGGTCCTGTGTGTAAGAAATAAGGGTGTTAAAAGGCTGAAATTGAATAAAGAATTGATCATTATGCTTTCATTGGTGTATAACAACCTAAAGATTGTGGTGAAAAGAGCCTTTTATATCTGCAGGGGGAGCGAGTCGCTCACGTCAACCATGTTGCTTGTCGGAATCCGCTCTATACCTGAGCAGAATGGCTGAACAGTCCGTTCTGCTCAGGCAAAGATTAGGTTTTAAACTACTCTATGTTCACGAGGGTTCTTTCAATTCATGATACTTAAATATCTTTTTTATAGCCCTTCAGTTTCCTATTATAGAAAAATAGGGAATTTAGTGATTGTAATTAGAAACCTTGTGGATCAATTCCCTACATTTTCCATTTCTAGCAATAAATATAAGATGCATAAGGAATTTATTCAAAGCGAAAACTGGGAAATGAAATGCACAATGGAATTTGGTTAAAAGTTAAAAATTTGGAATGAAATGTATTTCAGACAACACAGCAGATGTTTGGAGAAACTCATTGGAAACAAAAACTAGGCAGAATCAGGTAATTTTTATCTGGACGATGTCAAAGGTGCTTTTATATGATGACGATCGAAACGGATTTAGGAGAGAGATTTTTTTTAAAAGTACTATATTTAACCTTGAAAAAGGAGAGATAAATCTTTAAAATTAAGAATTGAGCAATAGTAGGATTACCCTGATTCAAAATAAGTTTAGTTGTATTCTGTGGCGTAAGTTTACAGAGTCGTTCATTATGAACATAGAATTAGCTGAGATAAAGAATTTCCCCTTGGGACAATAAAGTCTAAAGTTTTCCATATTTATTATAATGTTACAATATTTTTAACAGGCACCAGAGGGTGAACAGAGAAGAGTCTCAGATGGTGGCTGTCTGCAACCTGGACACTGGATGGCACCAAATCATCCTGAACCGCTTCTATTTCACTGTAACACTAGTAGAAAAAACGAATCCCAACCTCTAAACTGGACATATGTTGTGTTACATATTCAGAATATACAGACATGATTTATAATTAAAGCTATGAATTAAAGACCTGGAGGGCAGCTGCACACACGATGGAACTATCCTCCACTTCTCTGACGGAGATCCTACCCACAGACATGAAAAATGTATGAAAAGTAATGAATTATCAAACTCGCAGACTTTTGTAGTGTTGAGAAAAGGCCATTTTCCCTTAAGATTTAAGGGGTTTATTATCAAACACAATGGGGGGAAAAAAGCACCATGCAATGGAATGCTTACATTGCCTGTCTCCCATCACACAAGACAATAATAAAGATTGAAATAAAAATCATTAAAAAAAAGACGAAGAAATAAGTTATAAACCTCAGTTTAAAAGGACCTCGAGTTTAAACAAACAAAAAAAAAAGTAAGGCGCTTGTGCTTATGAAAATATTGCAACAGCGCTGAATGAGCCTAATGTGCACTGTCACATAATATTTATTGAATAAAAGCAACAGCCAACAAGCACCAGCTCAACAATATTTCCTCATCCAGTTAATCAAAGTAGTTCACCTTCCAGTGGGGAAAAAATGAAGGGCCTACTAAGGAACCGTTCCAGTGCAGGAAACATGATGAGGGCCCTCCAAATTATCCTTCCAATGGAGAAAGCATGTGGGAAAAACTCTCTCCAATCACCAATACTAGAGAAATCATTAGAGGCTCCCTCTGGGGTACCAATTCTAGTAGAGAGGACATGAATAGGTCCACTAATGTGTCCGTCAAATGTTCATGCCTTCTTCCATTTGCAGGGTGGGATGCGTTCCCTCACGATGTCGGACTTTCTACTCCTGCACAATCTGGTGTAACTGCCACAGTTGGTAGGTAGACTGCTGCAGACTTCAACAGCAGATGCAATATTTCTCCAGTTGAAAATTCACGAGGCTCTCTCAGATCTAAGGTAACCTTACAGCGGGATAAACTCTATGACCTCCTCTGAGATGAGTAACCCGGTGCCAGCCCCAAATAGGCTCCCATACAGGCCACAATTCATAAGTGTCTTTATATCAAGAATGCAACAGGACTGACTTCATCTAGGGCCCAGTTTTTGTTCTGTCCATGTTCCTTAGGCAGCAAAAGTCCATGTTAAATTTTAAAAGCTGTGGTACTCAAACCCAAATGATTTCATGAAGCTCCCTGCGGAACCACAGCCGCCTTCATAAAACGTGTTTTCCTTATAAATAAACCCTGTTAAGACTTATATAAATATGATAGGTGGTTTCCTATTGATGGAAGCTTGGACAGATTATCACTATATGGTAATGAAGAAATGACGTGTCTACCGGGGTATTTATTTCAAAAGGCCAAAGGATCAGAATAGAACAGATATTAGTGACTGAAGATAAGGTTTTAAACTTGTAACATTTGAAGATTTTTCTTTCTCGTGACGCCGTTTTTCACAATTTTCCATGAAAATCCTACTGAAACATTTTACTTTGGAAGAAGAATTGCAATTTTATTACAATTAATTGCCCAGCCCTTCAATGAACTAGACTTTTCTTCAAACCAAGTAGCTTCACTGCCTACTGTTTAAACAGGGATGCCACAATAATAATAATAAAGGCGTATAATGAGTTAATCAGCACTACATGAAACCCGATAATACTTCTAGCCTCACAGGAAATGCTGGAGCTTAATTTCATGGAATAAACATGTATGGTTGTTGATGTGGCAGTTCCTCGTAAAGAGTAATTCTAGAACTTTCTACTAATTCTAGCTTTTCACCTTGTTATGATTAGTTACCAATTAACTTTTTTTTTTAAATCTTCAATATAATAACTGCAGAAGCCTGACTAAAGCCATTTCTGTAATATTGGACCGGTTGTAAACTGTCACTCAGAGGTGGTAAATCACAGAAAACAACATTTTACTATTTAAGTAACAGAAAGCACAAATGTTTAATATTTAGCCATAATTAAATGTTTTACCAGAATTCTATCATTACAGAAACATCATCTGAAGATCCAATAAACAAGAATAAACTGGCCAAATATTTTTCTATTTACATTAACAGACGGCCATTGGCGAATTTTACAATCCATGGAAGCCAACATCTTCAGTCTGAACTATCTACAAATATCCTGGTGAAGTACAAAACGGCGGGCTCTGCTGTGATGTTCTCGATGCTGTAAGCATGTCCTGTGTGGAAAAGGAAAGAGAAGAGCAACATCAGTAAGAAAAAAAAACAAACAAGACCCAGTTGATTTTCACAGGCATATATCTAAAAATGTCTGCGGACAGGACTGATTGAAGGCCCATTTGTAATTTTGTTAATTCCCCAACTTTCTTAAAGACAAGAAGAAATTCAACTGTACTCTGATTAAATATGAGTGGAGATTTTAACTCACCACATGAAACCATGAACGATTGTCCTGGATTATAGCGGTACTCGGAGCTGTTCATGATTACACTTACAGAACTTGTAGAAATATTAAAAACCTGTGATATAATGAAACAAATGAATTATCAGGGGATGAGTGATTCCAGGAGAGATGGCATTAGCGATCATACGAGGAAGAAGAGTGAGGGCTGTACTGTTTACCGTTGTGGCGCTGTGATCCACCCAGAGAGGCTTCTTCATGAAGGAGCCCAGCAGCATCTTTCCGGTACAGATGGAGCCACAGTTTATGTCGACCAGGATGCCGATAGCTCTGCCTCGATGGAAATACCAATCAAACTGATCGGGGGTGATCTCAGGTCCCTCTGAAATGATATTTACCGAGAACAATTAATGAGCAACAGGCGTGTCCAATATTTACTGAAGTTTTAAAACCCATCATAAGCATCCATTAATGATGATAAAGAATTCTGATAAAAACCATGTTGTCCATATCAGTCGTTCCCAGAGATTTTCAATTCAGGGATATCTAAACTGTTACAAGTTAGACCGAAAAGGCCCCTATGGTTCTCCCATTAGATAATCATTTTTGCTTTTACATATTTTATTACAGAAAGATAATCAAAACCACAATCAATCCAAACTCCTACGAAAGTTTTTGCATTGATATGTAAAATAAACTATATTTTAAGATGGACTGAGACATCTGCACGATTAATATTACTCTGTTTATTAATTTATTGATGACTTTTTTTTTTCCAGTGTTCTTAAAATTTCACTTAGAAGCAAAATTCTATTTGCAATTATCAAACCTACTGCGGTTGATTGTCCCTCTGACAGAATATAACTCTAAACACAAATTTACACAGCACTATGTCGATTAAAACAGGAGAATGTATACAGCTTTAAATCTACTTAACTTCATGACATGGTGAAAATAACGCTGCACAAATATATTGTACAGTCACCAATATCTCATTATTACTGAGAAACAGTAATAAATCAATCCCACTGTTGAATGTATCTATTCAAATACTGTAATTCCATCTATGCAGTAGTATATCTGTAGTATATCTATGCATGTATTCTTGTTCAGTGCGTTCTTTTGGATTGGATCAGATTGGGTAACCTTGATGTTTCACATTCATAATTACGAGAGCTGTTTCTAGCTAAAATGTGATCGTATCTGTCCTCAAAAATGACACAAATGTGAAAATGGATACATTTTGGCACTGAATAAGTTCAGAAAAACCTGAAGCGTGTCATAGTCAGCCAAAAAAAATCTAATTAGAGTTACTTTCTCTTTTTGATGTGAACCTATCCTCAAAGACTTAAAAGAGTTTCTTGTTAATCAGACATTCTTACTGTTAATAGTGGTAGACCAGAGACACTTGAACCACTCTTTCAAGTTGGCTTTATCCTTTGGCTGCAAGATCAGCGGTTTTAAAGGAGGACCACAAATATCTGATGCAGAGAGAACAGCACTGACTCTGGATGATGAAAGAACTGGGGAAAAAAAGAACACACAATGTAAAGATCAAATATGTGTCATTCAAGTATATGCAAGAGCAGGGAATGGTATCGGCTGATTTAAAAAACTTCTCCCTTTAAAAAAAGGATTTCCGTGAACTAAATATGATTCAACAGAAAATAAGTAATAATGTCATTACCACCACCACCGCTTCTAATATTAATGATAACTAATATAGAAATAATGAGTGCATACTAGATACGTCGTTCTGCTCGTACGGCTGCAGGACAATCATGGAAGACGGCCCACTTCGGAGGGATTTTGACCTACCACGAAATAAAAGATAAAACAGCTTGTACATAGAATACATAGAGGAAACATAGAAGCAGCGTTTAGACTTATCCTTACATGCTGCTCGTCCTACGACGCAAAACAGGAGATCTGCCTGCTGGTTTCTGCAAAACTGCCATGTTGTCGATTTCAGGAGATTTGTTCTGCTTTGGATGCTTTTGTCGTTGCTTATGAGGTTTAGGCTCCTGCTGTTGAGCCTGAGGCGAGATACTCTGCACCTCCTCAGGCTCGCCATTGATCAACCACCAGTCACTGGGAGGATTCCTCCTTCGTTTCTCTGGTTCTGCGGCCCCCCGTTGCTCCTTAGATCCACTGGGAAACTCCCAGGCTGGTGTCCGGGACGTTCTTTCCTTAGAGATGTTATGGTATACTCTTTGAAATACTTCATGCTCTGTAAAACATCACATCATGGTTAATCACAAAGTTTCTTTATGAGAAGTTTACAGAGCTCATATGAAGTTCCCATATGTGACTCACTGAAACTATTTCTGATCACATAGGATTTTAAATAAATGAGTTCTACAGGTAAGATTTCACCACTTAATTCTGATTAAAAAGATCTAAGTTCTTCCATCACTGTTAGCCTTACCTGAGTTAAAGCTGCGGTGTCTTTGTGAAAGGTCTAAAGGGCTGAAATGTAACAGATATGGGTCCTGGTCCAGATCCTCTTTCTGCTGTTCCTCAATCGGCTCTGCCTCCACCTCATCCAGAACTTTCCTTGTTTTTATTGTGACTGGTCTGTCTTCTTTTCTGTTTCTCTTCTGTTTGGTTTTCTGTTCTTTAGCTTTAGTTGTTTTTGGACTGGATGAGGTTGCCGGTGGCATCAGCTCTCTCTTTTTGAACACTCTGTCTTTCTTAGACTTTGCCGGTAACGGTCCGGTCGTTGCTGTGGGCTCTTTGCTGCGCTGCTTCGACTTCTTCGGTGTTGGCGGTTTGTCTGTAACTTTTCTTTCCTCTGTTGTCTGAGGGCAGCTCACCCACCACTGTCCAGGGTTCCTCCTTTTCCTCCTGACAAATGTCTGACTACCTTCATACGAACTCTCATCAGTCACAACTGTTTCTTCATTCTGTTTATCCTTTACAAACGTTTGTGCTTCAGAATTCAGGATTTCTTTATCTGTGGAGAAATATTAAAACATTTGTATAGATGGTGTTACAATCTAACAGTATATATAATTTGTTTTTGGGATTAATAAAATGTTCTTTTATTGCGTTTCTTATTGACAAATACCATGCTTTAAATAATGATTATTGATCCGGTGTGAATAATTCAATCTGATTATATTATTCACATAATCTATAAAGTTAGGCTATGCTTATCTGTTGTTCTTAGAACAATTCAATGATTGTATTTCTTATTAATTATGCTTCTCTTCAGTTATGCTTACAAACTCTCCTCCTCCACACATTTGTATTTTGGGTGTACATCTTTTTCCAAAACAGGAGACAAATGACTTTATAACCAGTTTCCAATGAATCTGACTTGATAACATTGAATTTTCTGTGGAAAATATAATTACTCTGAATTACTTAGATGATAATCAAGTTGTGAGAATCTGATACTCTGACAACTCTAACCAATGTAATTATAAATAGTTGTAGAACAAAATGATTAAAATATCTAACATCTTTAAAAAATAAGTTTATTTCTATTGTATTTAAATTTGCAAACTGTTTCCATTGTCCACCAGGTCCTATTTGAAATGTATTTGTTTGATTCTAAAGTCCAGGAAGACTAGCAACCACTCTGTGGATGCTAATGTAGATAATCGATAATAATAATAATAATAATAATAATAAAAATAATAATAATAATAAAAACAATAACAATAAAGATGTTTAGAGTTCAAAATGGAAAAATATTTAGAATATACCAATAAATTCACTACCTAAAATTTGCAGGTATCAGATGTTAGGACGGATATCTTTTAGTTTAAAGCTTTAAAATGTTAATGATGCAATCTAAAAGGACAAATTACCTGAAGGAGAAGCACAGGTTTCAGCATCTGCTTGTTCTTCACTGCTCAACTCCTGATGTTGTTCATTCACATCTTCATCTTTTTCCGTCCTCTGTGCTGCATCAGATACCTGAGCCTGTTTTGTGGCCTCCTTCAATGACTGGACTTTGCTTGTCTTTGTGTTTTCACTCGTGCCTTTTAAAGACCGGGATCTCTTTTTGTCAGAGAATTTCTGAGTGTTTTTTCTTTTGTCCATTTTCCTTCTGGCTTCAGGTTGCTCCTCTGCCATGTCACTTTCTTCAGATGGATATATGTTGAATCTTTTCTTCTTGTTTGGTTTCTCTTGCTTCTTTAGGTCTACGGCAGGTTCCGGCTCAGGACTGCAAAACTCATTCATAACACATCCAGACTCAACCATTTCATTGTTCTCCCCCTCTTTCAACAAAATGTTCTGATCGACATCCTGACATCCCAGATTGTCATTTACTGGTTCAGATTCCTGCGGTTTCTGTGCAGTCTCTGTTGAGCCATCCTTTGCTCCTTTGTCTGATGAGCTGTCTTTGCCAGAACTGCAAGTTTTAATCTGTTTCTTAAGGGTGGCCGTTCTTCTTGGGATAGAAATCCATAGAGGTGCATCATCCTCCAGAATGCAGAAATCCTCCTCCGTCTCAGGAGGAGGAGTGGGTACTTTTACTGGTGACAGAGACTTTCTGGAACTAAAAGAACAAATATTGAATCAATTACCTATGGCTCATGCTGAAGTACCCATCACTTTTTGTGTTCTTCTTGTGTACAATGTTTAAGCAATAATTTGCAACAATTAAAATGACCTCTTATTTTAACTCACCATGAAGGTTTGGGCTGTGAAGCTCCTCTAAGCTTCTGTAGAAAAGTCGTCATGTCTTTTTCTACACGTATAGACTTCAATGGTACCTGACTGGGAGCACCATCAGACTTCTTCTCAGGAGTTCCAGGAACTCCTGGCTCTTGTCTCACTTCTGTCACTGCTGAGTCGGTGTGTTGTTGCCTGATAATAAACAAAAACAGAAAATAGAACCACTATCCTGCATTAATTATGTTTCAGAAAAATTTATGATTTATGTCCTTACGGTTATGTTTATAATTAAATGTATATATTATATATAATCAGAATTATAATGTTGTTAATAGACTACGAGTTAAGCATTCGGCCACAATATACATATCGGTAGAAAACCTTTTAATGACCAAATACAAATAATTTAATCATAAAGGTAGGTTTTACTCCTTACCTTATTACTTTTCTCTTGCCATCCATATCAGCTGTTATTTGTTTCTTTGGTGCTTGCTCTTTAACTGGGTGATTATTTTTGCTGTAGAACAAAGGCGATAATTAAATATAGACATAAGTATGAAATTCAACAAGAGTCATCAGAAAATGACATATCCCACCACATCCCAAAACATTGTCCGACAGGTGCATCAGTACACAACATCTAGTCCAATCCTTCAGTGAGCGAAAAGATGACCACCCTTCAGAGTCACATGCAAAGCTAAAAGCTAAAACAATTAGCTTTGAGTAAAAATCTAAATATCATATGAGACAACTATCTATCATGGTGAATATATGTTTAAAGTTGAGAGGTGCTACATTATGAAGTTTGCATATTCCGCAAAGGTATTCAGCAGAGGTAATGACCACTCCTCAGAAAAATAAATCACTTTTCCATGGTAACAGCAGATGAAGAATTTTTCAAAAATTCAAAATATCAAGGCAGGGTGACTACCAAAATAGTAACGTTCGGTGGAGCTAGAGTGTATAGTATAAATGATATGTGCAGCGGAAACAAAAAAAAGAAGGCAGACGGACATGTTGACGACCACATCCTCCCCCTTAATTTCTAATGTAGGGCATGAACACACAAGTAATTCCCACAGACACAGGATAACTTAAGCTTAAACTACTAAAGTTTGAACTACTAAAGAGCAGGGCCCTTAAGACTGCAGTGATTAAGGGTACAGCTTGCCGATTAATGATGATTGCCAAGCTGTGATCTCGATTTGGTCGTCTATGTGATCTTCATTTAAAAAATGCGACGATTCTACAGCAGTTTTCAAAACAGCTGCAGTAAAACACCTCCTTTAAAAAAAAAAGGATGCAGGGTTAGACCGGCTGATGCAGGATATCAGGGACTGAAAGTTCTATTAAGAGCATGAGTGAGAGGAAGACCAGGAGACGTATGAGGTGGAATGCTATCTGCCTGCGTAAGAGAAAAATTACAGAATGAATCCAGTAGAAAATCATATTGATACGGGTATAAAAAATGGTATTCCAATCAACTATACTGAGATTCTACCAAAAACAAGGTTCACTTTCTGATGTAAGGAGTTTTTTTGGATTGGAAAAGTTAAAATCATGTGCAATGAAAGCAAGGTATTGCCTTAGTTGCTGCACCAAAAATGTATACAATCAACTTAAACATTATCACAAAGTTCCCCCCTAATGTCGCAAAAGAGAAAGAAAAGTCATGCATAAATCTGCAAACTCAGTTTAAAAAACTGGGGGATATCATGATCTCAATTCTGAGAAAAAAAAAAGGTAAATCTCATTTTAGCCACAATCTTAATTCATCAGAAACTGAAGGAGTCTTTGGATGTTTGCAGCCAACTAATCATTAGCTTGAAAATAAGAAAAAAGGTCCTCACCATGATCCCTCCACATTGTTCTTGTGACTGGGCGTCTTGGGTTTGCACAAAATAACCCTGCTAGGAGGAGACTCCAGCCCAGAATCATCAAAACTGGAGTATAAGAACAATTACCAAAAGAAACATACTGCCGATTAATGAATGAAAATATATTGTTGACAGTAGAAGCCCATATTTTATACAAACAATAAACCTGAAAAGTAAATAATGATTTTCAAAAATTATTTCAAACAATTTAACTTCCCCCTTTATAGTGTTAAGATGACTTACTGTTTTATGATGTCCCCGTCAAACGGTAGTTTCTGGCTGGGTCCAGGCTTTGCCTCTGCCTCTGCCTCTGCCTCTTCTTTTCCTTCATCTTCACAGGCAAAAAGAATTGGGGAAATAATTCTGTGTTTTTCAGTGACCATCTCTTTTGCATCTTTCACAATCATATTCTCTTCAATAGGACTGGATGTCTTCACCGGTCCATGGTCTTTGAATTGGAGGTCCAAATCTGCAACTAGGAAAAGTAATGCCATTTAACAATATAAACATATTTAAATACTTCTTTTTTTTCGGTAAAATGTAAGTTTGAGTCTCTTACCAATATCCTTTTCAGGACTGGGTGACCTCGCTGTAGAATGCAGTGTATTTTCTTTTAGACCCTGAAAACCGAAAACATACGTTGATGGCCAAAACAGATTTAAAGGCTTCAAATCCTGTTGACTTAAATAAGGGTTGTCGATCAAAAAATGTTCAAGAGCCAAGAGGTTCTGAGATCATAAATGAGCACATACTTAAAATATGGAAAACATCTAATTTAGTGGTTTCTTTATCACAAAAAGGTTTGTTTTTTTAAATGTCATTAACTTTCATTAAAACTCTGGAAATAACTGGAAGACAAAGCAAATCAAATTTTAGAAAAGGAAAGTTTAACTGCTGGCTTATCGGCTCTTTCTCAAGTGAAGGTGTCAATGCAGTGAATGACTTTGCAAAACCTTTTGGTAACTTGAAATGGTTTGAGCTGGGAGTTCTTCCTGCTGTGTGCGAGTAGGAGCCTCTCTCGCCAAGTCAGCATCAGAAGTTTGGGCCATAGGAGCAGGGTCGAGCAGTTCAACATCATCGTTATGGGAGGATGGATCTGAAAACAGTATTGATGCATAGGTTATCATTAAGTATATATATTCATTCAAAAAAATACTAAAGCAAGTCAAATGCAAAATCAACTCACCTATGTCATCAAACATCTTATCGACATCTCCCATTGACAGCTGAGCAAACCATTGTTTGGACGGACTGAAACACAAATGTCATGCTAATATGATAACAGAAAAACCACTATCATTGTAAAAGAAATGTTTGAACTACTAAATAGCAGGGCCCTCAAGAATGCATTGATTATGTGTACATTACTGATGTTTTTATTTTTTAAATATTGAAGTCTCGATTTGGTCGTCTGTGTGATCTCCTTATAAAAATGCAATGATTCTACAGCATTTTCAAAACAGCTGCAGCAAAACGCTCTAAGTACCTCCCTAGTACTAATTTTTAGACCAATTGATGAAGGACAGCAGGAACTGAAAGTTCCAGTGAAAGTGGAAGCGAGAGGAAGACCAGCAGATGTATGAGGTGGAAGGCTATCTGCCTGTGTGAGAGAAAACCATAAAATGAATCCAGTAGAAAACTGCATTGATGCAGGTTAGAAAAACATCAATCAAACCAATTCCAATTCCGACCAACTACAATGAGCTTTTACCAAAAACAAGGTTCCCATTCTGATGTGAACCGGTCTTTTGGATTTGAAAAGTTAAAATCACGTACAATAAAAGCAATGCATTTCCTTAATTGCTGCACCAAAAATGTATACAATCATCTTAAACATTATCACAAAGTTCCCCCATAATGTGCACAAAAACATCTGATCTAACGGTTTCGTTGTCACAAAATGGAAGCATAATGCCATTAACTTCATTACAAGTCTTCAAATGACTGGTAGACGAAGCAAATCAAAAGTCAAGCTCAAATAATAACAGAAAGACCACTCTCATTGAAAATTAAATCAAATTTAAAATTTCCAATAAAGTCAGTGCTTAAAAAGACATTCAATTATAAGAGCAAACACGGGTCAGTCATAACATTATAACCACCATCCTTATATTGTGTAGGTCTTTCTTGCCGCCAAATCTGCTCTGAATTGCACTATGTGTTGTTACACCTTTCTTTCAGAAACAAAATTTTAAGCAATTTGTGTTACAGTAGCTCTTCTATAGTATTGGACAACATGGGCTAGCTGTTGCTACAAACGGGCATCAAAGAGTCTTGATGCTAAATCCAACAGTGGTTTACAAGTTGCCCTTCCTTAGACCACTATTGGTAGATACTACCCACTGTAGACCAGGAACACGGAACAAGATCAGTAGTTTTAGATCTTACCCAGTTGTCTCCCTGTTTGTTTTTGGTCCATGTCAAAGGCACTCAGATCGTTAGACTTGCCCATTTTTCCTGCTTCTCACAAATCAACTTCAAGGACAAAATGTCCACTTAATGCCTAAGATATACCATCTACCGACCAGTTCCACTGTAAAAGATATTCAGTGTTAAACTGAATTCACCAGTTATCGGTAAATATGTTATGGCTGGCCCGCGTACACAACCATTACATTTGTGACAATTGGAATTCACGAAAGATATATAATGAAAATGAAATAGTAAACATTGTTTATATATAATGACAACACTCGTTTTTTAAACTATCACCTTCAGTTCATAATTATTTATTACGGTGCATGAATTGCAGTGAATTTTGAGGACCAAAGTTGCACATTGAAAATATACATTTCTAAACCAGAAAGATTTCCCCATTAAAACAGGTTCAAAATATTATGAAGACATACCATTCCTTCTTTGCAACGTCGACGTAGCAGAGTTTCCTCTTGGGTCTCCTCTGGGAACAGACAGTTTTAAAATAGTTTTGTGAATTTGGGACTGGACGTAATTACTGGCTAGTATAATGTGTCACTCCTGTTACATAATACAATGTAACATCATAACAAAATACTACAGCCACCAAAATGGCCACAATGCTAAAGCTCAAACATCTGTAGAGTATTTGCAACAAAAATACTCGACCTCTACAACCCTAGTGACTGTTGTATCAGTTTTAGCTAGCATATTATGTTACAGCCCTGTCCTCTCTGTTTTGTTTAACATTCGGTTATAAACAAAGATTTTCATTAAGTTTGAGACACACAAAGGGGAACTTCACTTACCAAAGTAGGATATTTTGGATCCATTTATCTTACAGACCTTTTACAATAACGTTAGGAGACTGTTTACTACAGTGACCACAAAGCTAACAGTTAGCTTATGTGCTAACAATAGCTTTGGTTATGTCTTCAATGACTGCCTTTATTCAGTTAAACCCATGAATACATATATGTTAATATGCGTTCAAATAAAATAAGTAAGAAGTAATTAAATCATCGTGTAGACAAGCGTTTCCCCAGTTTGCATGTCCCGTCTGCGTTAACAAAACAATAATGCTGTTGATTATTTGTAAACGGCCCGCGCTCTGTGATGTTGCCAGGGTACTTTGTGCCCTGGGTCCTTCTACTCAGGCTTTACGTTCCATACTCTGGAAGACATGAACCGGCAATCTATGTCTTAAAACTATTATATAAACGCCAATGTTGAAAAATACATAATTATTACATACAATCTGATTCATCTGAGTTGGATTTTCGCTAATATTTCTGCCTGAAAGCAATAAATCGGGGAATAAAACCCATGAATTTTCTTTTCGTGTTCCTCTTCCTCTCTTCTTCTTCTACTGTATTTTAACTTCCTGCAAACAAACGGGTGGCATCTTCCTGCCCGCTACGGCCTTATTATTATTAACGATTAAGGCTGATGAGCTGTGGAGTTTGCAGTCAATGAAAATATATAATAATTGATTCAACTTAGTTTGGAATTTTTGTTGTTTGTTTGAGAAAACTCAACAATTTTTATGTTTATGGCTTGATTAACTTTAATCTTTCTCACACAACATTCAATTTACATTTTCAAAAACGTTTATGCTAATGAAAATAAGAGCAAGCTCTACTGATATCTGATTTGAAAAAATCAGAAACATTGTAAGAGATAAAGATGGGGCAAATATTTTTAATATTTGTTTTACGTCTTACTGACGGAAATGGGCTTCAAGGGGAAAATGAAGGGACCTTATGGCGAAGAGCAGGACGCATGCGCACTTTGTTTCTCTTAATTTCGACTTTTTATCTCATAATATCGACTTTCCATTTTAGAATTATGACTATTTATCTTATAATTATGAATTTTTCGTCATAATTTGACTTTCTATCTCGTTATTATGATATTGTATCTCAGAATTTCGACTCTTTACCCTGAATTATAACTTAACATCAGGACCTTTTTTTTTTTGTCTTTACAGAGGGAAATATGTTTCCATACCATGAAGCTAAGTTGGACTGAACTGAAAATGGCCAGTGGTAAGGGTAAACATATTGATATTACTCCTCAGAGTCTGAGATCGCACTGGTGTGGTCCTTAACCCTTCTCTCAATATGGCATATTCTTTGGTTCAGTGTGTGCATATAGAATGTTTAAGTGAAAAAAATGATTGTCAAATCATCACATGAAATGAATAATAGATTGCAAACATTGGCATGTTGAACATTATTAAAAGTTGCATATAAAGGTGTGGGATTAAGGTTAGGGCAATGGTTCATAAGACCCCAGAGGGTTAATGTTTATGATAACATCCACACCATGGTGTGTGCCATTTAATGGCATGAAAGTCATTCACTTTCATGCCATAAAAAAGTGAATGTGTTTAAATATTTTTTTATTTAAACACATTCAGCTTATCAAATGATTACACAGTTATATTTTTCTGCTCTCCAATAAAAGTTTTAGAGCGCAAAAATCACAAGCAAACAACAATTTTATGACTTTAGACAAACACTTTAATATTTCAAAGAATAAGTATATAATCAAAAAAAATTCCCCAGCAGTTTGAGAGTGCCTTTGTTTTGTGTGCATTAAAGTGTAGTCTACTACAGCTTTTCCAAAACATTTAAACACATTTTCTATGTGTGCGTTTGCGTTTCTATGTTTCTCAAAGCCCTAAACACAAACTGAAAAGAGTTAACCTCTTTGTCACGACTCCTCAAATCTTTTGCAAAATGAAACAAAGCAAACAAAACCATGTTCTGTCTTGTCAAAACTGATTCCTTTCATAAAAACAAAACACACAACTATTAAAAGATTATTAGTTACAAGCAACACACAAACAGAGATGTGATCAATTAGAACACTACTATCTAAAACGTTTTGGCTTCATGACTCAATTTACATATTCAAATGGACACAAGTGTGTGGAAATAAGTTTCTTTTTTTTCGTTTTGGTGAAGTGTAGGGGTTTTGTCCTGAAATAGCCTTAAAGTACTACATGTATATGCAACACAAATGTTACCTGTTTCACGTAGTGTGTGCCGAAACTCAGTAATTTCACCGATGTAAGTACAATGAGAAACACTACAAAAAGAAAATCTGTGCTCAGATACAAAAAGTTAACAAAATGAATATTTAATCGTTACTGCAATACAAAGTGTTCAGCTGAACTGACAAAAAAATGTAAAATGCAAAGAAGCAGATAACTCTGCATCCCTCCTCTGATCCTTGTCCAGAGGAATATCCACATCGGCTGAGATGTTTTCCCTGGCCAAGCATCATCATCAGTAGCATTGTCCGCGTGTGATGTAATCACATGCCTCCTCCATTACCTGGAGTAGTGCCACACGCTTGTGGGGTCTGCGTTCCTACGCTTTCCAACGACATGCCGTAAAGAATTCTTCTATTGGATTTAGAGATAAAGAATGTGTTGGAGGATACCATGCTGCAATAAGAGCATGGTACCCCCTAACCCCACCCCACCCACCTAAAAAAAAGAGATGAAGTGTTATCCCAGTTGAGTTTGCAAATGTCCAACATGAGTGAGACTAATTGGTAATCAGGGTGTTTTATTTTGAAGGCCAATGTCTCTAGGTGGACGGTGTTCTGAATGATGCAGTTGTGTTCAGAGAATTTTAAAACTGTGATTTAGATTGATATTTGAATAAGAAAGATTGAATTGCGCTTAGAGTTTAGCAGTTTGGAGTCATGTTGTTTATACATGAGCTTCAAGTTTTCAGAATTGGATTTTTGTGGGTATAAAATAGGGGGAAACCGTAAAATTTGTCTCACAACACTGTCCATGATGTGCTAGATTTTTAGAATATTAGAGCTGAAACATTTAAATTGGAATATTCTTGTTAATCTGTCGTATTATGAAAAACTGCTTACACTAATTAACTTTTTAAACACATGGTGACATGCATAAAAATGCATAAATGTTTTATTCCAAATAAACACGTCAAGATTATAAACTTACCACAGCAATGGAATGAAAAATGGCTTTAGGAAATGTTTTCTAAACTCCAGCAAAAGTTGAGGCGTAGTTTTTACAGTGATGTGGATCATTACAGTCTTGCTTCCCTGTGGAATGATGTGATAGTTTCCTTATCAGAGCCAAATGCCTTGTGTTATCAATCAGTATGTTAGAAAAGTCATAAAAGGTTCAGAGATTAGTCAGCCAGAGTTCAATAAGCTATTGCTTACTTCATTGTTTAACTATGCATATTACACCAGAGTACATTAACATAATAGTGTAAGTGATCAGAATTTGGTTTTATATTAAGTTATTTTATTTTATTTTAAATTTTAACTTTCAAGATGTGTGTTTCCCAGGCTTATTAACAAAGTAATGGCAAACCAGTGAAAATTAAAATTGCTATGATATATGGCAAAAGTCAGGGTGTTTGGGTTACAGCACAAAAATGATCAGCGAAATATCTTTTTCTGCTTCCCAGCGATCTCATTGGGTTCCATGACTTCAGGGTTGATGTGTTCGTATAGCGGCTGCTTAATGTGCCTCCAAACCACCAACACGATCCGAATGACAAACAGCAAAGAGGCCAATGCCAGCAGCACAGCTAAGAGAAGAAAGAAGAAGAAGAAGAAAGAATCCTTTATTAGTCACATAGTCATACAGTACAACATAGTGAAATTACTTCTCTGCATTTGACCCATCCCTGAGGGAGCAGTGGGCAGCCCCTCGTGGAGCGCCCGGGGAGCTAAAGATTCAGGGTCTTGCTCAAGGACCCTACGACAAGTAGACCCTGGTGGGATTTGAACCGGCTACCTTCCGATCTGGAGACGGCCGCTCTACCCACTGAGCCACAGCCGCCCTAGAAGAAAATGTAGTCAGTGCCACTATTACACCGGTTTGGATGTCTCTAAACAACAAGTTTTATTGTTTAGAGACATCACAGTTCAAGCAATATTGAGTGTTCTTGCTGCATTTGATACATTACATCACAACATATTACTTGACAAACAACAAATGGTTGGGACCCTCTGCCACTGTGTTGAACTGGTTCATGTCATATCTACTGGATAGGGACTACTTTCTGACTGTTAGTAGCTATGAATCTTAGCATTAAAAAATTCAGTTTTGGGGTCCCTCAAGTGTCAATTCATGGGCCTCTTCATTTTAACATCTACATGACCCCCCTTTCTCAGAGTATAGACAGTTATAACATCTCCCTCCACTATTATGCAGATGACACACAGGTTTATTTAACAATGTCACCATGCGACTACAGACCCTTGCATTCACTAAGTGAATGCTTTGAACAAATTTCTGAGTGGATGCATCAGAACTTCCTACCACTGAACACGGACAAAACTGAAATAAGTGTGTTTGGTCCCAAGGAAGAAAAGCCAAAAGTCAGTGCTCACGTGGAATCCATGATAATGAAACCCTCGAATACAGTTAGAAATCTTGGGGCAGTTATAGACTGACTTAAATATTAGCAGCCACATTAAAACTATAACAAAGTCAGCCTTCTATCCCCTACAAAACATTGCAAGAATAAAAGGATTCTTATCAAAACAGGATTCAGAAGGAGCTTGTTAACGCTTTCATTTCTAGCAGGTTTGACTACTGTAAGGCTGTCTTCACAGGTCCGACCCACAAAACAATCAGACATTATCAGCGTGTTCAGAAACACATCCCCCCTGTCCTTAGATCATTACACTGGTTTCCTGTGAGCCGATGGACAGATTTTAAAATAGCACGTCTGGTCTACAAGGCACTGAATGGTCTGGCCTCCAAAATATATCACAAATCTTCTGGTCCCTTACGAAGCTCCCGGACCCTTCAGGTCATCAGGGTCCGGTCTGCTCATCCCTAGTGTTAGAACCAGGCATGCTGGGGCTGTTTTTAAATTTTATGCTCACAGCCTTGTTTATTGATTATTTAAGACTAACCCTGAACTTCATGATTTTAATTATTTGCCTATTCTGTTTTTCCCATTTTATTGTTTGTGTGTGAAATTTTTCTTCTTTCATTTGAACCATTTTATATTGTTGACCTTAAACTATATTTACAAATGAAAATATTTGATTTTTTTTACTAATTCTAACACATCTTCTTTTATCCATGTGACGTTCTCTTCGGTGACTCACCAATGAAGATGCCGTTGCGGCTGGGAGATTCGGCGTCATAGTTTTTATCCATGTTTCCAGACAGCGCCCAAATCACAACAGGGTAGATGATGAGGATGTACCGCACATGTTTGTCAAGGAAAAAGTTTTCCAAAACAAACCTGGGAAAAACGCACATAAACATATTTTTGCAGAAGCTCACAGGTGCATATTCATCCCTTTCTAATGAGTATTTCCCAAGTGAAAAGCGCCTACCAGACAAGCAGCAAAACAGCCAGAACAGAGTAGGAGATGGTAGCAGCATCCAATGGGGACATCTTCGCCTCATAAGTCAGCACAATCGTCACGTTGATCAGTGTTGCAATAGTTGTCCATGTTGTGTATATCATTACACCATTCTGAACCTGCAAAAATGATCGTGAATTCACGAGTAATATTGCAACAAAATAGACTAAGTATGACCTAAAACGGAACTTAATTAGACTTTAAAAATACTGTTATATGATGTGAACATTATACCAACCAGCACACGGTGGCACCACAGATCTTTTCTGTGGTATTTATGGAGCCAGGCTCCATAAATATGAAGTCCATGGCAGATGAAGCACATCATGGAGTAGTTTGTACAGATGACCAGGATGAGGAAAACCATTGCAATAATCATCATTCTTCAGTAAGGCAAGAGAACAGCAGAGAAATGGCCATTTTGTTTAGTTGTTAAGTATAGTTAATATAGTATATATAGTTATTGTTAACTTAAAAATAAACCAATATGATGAAATTCAGTGAATTCAAGAATTAATAATTGTGGGAGCCATTTAAAGCTTCCGGTAGAGACTCTCACCCTTTGTCCCAAACAATCAGCCAGCCAATATTGAAACATAAATTGATGCACCAGCTTATGAAAAACCCATATGGCAACACCGCAGGGCTGCAGTAAACGTAGCCATAACCATTCCTGCAAGATAGAACCACAGCAGAACTTTCAGTCTGTGAGCATGTGAAGATGCAGACATCAACAAACCAGGTATTGTCACGTTAGGAAGTTATTATCGTTCTGAGGCTTTCCTAGCACATTTTCACATCTGGTATCCTTAACCCTTTAATGTCGTCCTCGACTGCTTGGTTGAGCACATTTTGAGTATCTATTTCTAATTAAAAAATGTGACTGAACTTATGTATAGTATGTCAGTGACGGCATGTATATACTCTTAGGAGTGAGGGGCCAAGGATGGTGCCCTGAGGGACACCACAGATCAAAGGGGCCACAGTGGAGGAGGCATTAACTACGGCTCCTGAGAAAGTACTTATCCTACTCGATAAGTAGGATTTTGACATTAAAGCATGATTGGACAGAAAAAGGATGAACAAATATAATAAAATGTACTATTTGTCATTAATATAAAATTTCTTGATGAAATTATTTTAAAAGTCCGATTTTTTTTAGTTAAAAACTTTCCTCACAAAGATATTAAATTAATGCCCCAAAGAAACTAAATATGCCATAAAAGACAAACACTGCTTATTTACAGTCCTCATTCTTCATAGATTTACTATAGTTAAATGTTTCAAACAACAACAATACAAAAGTTGATAGTAACTTTCTGCAAAGTCCTGCAATGATATAGATAATCATTGCCGTCAGCCAAACATAGATGACGCTCCAGATGTTGAAAGTCCATCCTGAAGGTGTGATCTGGGTGTCAAACACCGCAGACACGTTGCCAGTAGTGGTTTCATAGGGACCTATGGAGAATGAGTGAGAATAGTGAGCTAATATTTACATTGGCCATTAAACTGTTACTTCACTTCCTTTACAAGTTAAAAGAAACACCAGAGAACAAAGCTTTGACTCACCAACTCCAACCACGGACAGCCCATTGAACACCAAACTTATTGCATAGCCCACAACAGACACTACTATTGCAGCAATGCGTCCAGGATTATGTTCCGCCATGATGATCTGTCTTCTATGAGTGAAAAATAACAACGATTTATACTCCGGACTTCGACATAATATAAACAGATTATGGTACCGAAGGCTGAAATAGCAAACAAGGAAAAATGCTTCTAGCTCCTTTGTGGATGACCGGTATTTGAACCTGACCTCTGACCTCTCTGAGCTGTGAGCTATTGATCATTAAAATTTGCTTTATGTATCATACACAGAAGCCACTCAGACACTTCCGACATGTTTGATCATTTTCATAAATTGTCATCTTTCTTTTAACCTTTTTTTCTTCTTTTTTTTGGAGATTTACATCACAAGAATAATAGTTATAAGCAGTAATCAAATTACAAGGACTAAAATTGTCATCTTTCTTTTAACCTTTTTTTCTTCTTTTTTTGGAGATTTACATCACAAGAATAATATCTATAAGCAGTAATCAAATTACAAGGACTAAAATTGTCGGATTTCTCATTATTGAACTATGTGTCTAAGTTCAATTAAGGTCCATGTGCGACTGCTGCATGCTGGGTTTCCCCCAGGATAATAAAATGTTTGCAGCAATACAGTAATGCCCAAAGTATCCACATTGTGACAACACACAAAACATACCTTTCTAAGTGCGAAGAACCAGAGTGTGTGTGGAAAGTAGGGGTGACAACCTGTTTTATACAACAGCTCGTTGTGTAAGAAGAAGTTTTACGATCCCTTGAAGCTTCAAGTGCAGCTGTTATCTTCTATACATCCATGCCACAGTATAGCTGCTCATAAAACAGAAAACTTTCAAGATCTGCCACCATTGTTATGAAACACATTCAGATAGATGACTGGGGAATGAATGACACAAACATGAATTTAGCAGCTAATCAAATCACTGCAACAAATAATGTGGATATTTACCTTTAACATACAGACAGTCTGTGTCAAAAAACTTTTAGTACATCACTACCGGGTGTTTTACAACCTCCGGTAGTGATGATGCCACCTTCCTAAAGCTTGAAACACAAATGAAGACAAGCTGAAACCTTATAAGTAATAAATGTGCATAAAGATTGTTTCAGGCTTTATGCAACTTTTCTGATCTTTGAGAGTCAGTGAGGCTCATGAATCTTAACAATTCACTTATAACACAAGAGCAGAGTGACTGCGGTCGGACTGTGATACCAACACCAAAGCAAAGACCTTGCATTAAAAATGTTATTTAAGTAAAAAGATAATATATTAGTTGGAAAATGTACTTAAAGTAAAGAGTGAGTGTATGAAACTCCAGGAAAATGGCTGTCATATATCCTGTTGATACTTTACACATCACTATTAAATAGTATGTATCATTGTTTTATTGTATATGATTGTATGAGTTATTCTTCTTCTTCTTACTATTATTATAAAAAATAAACATATTAAATGTTAAAGCTCCGTTTTTCTCTGATTGGTCAAGGTCGGGTCACGTTTTTGTCGTAATAGACTATCCGGATTACTTTTGTTGATCACTTCATTTATCCTGTATAATTAGATATTTTGTTTTACCTGATCAATAATAGGCTACAACACTCAAAAAGACTCAGTTCACTACCCTGAAGTTAAAAATAAAATCAACAAATTGCTATATTTGAGATGATGAAACCAAGAAAAACTACATCAAATACAACTTTTCAAACAATTTTAATGGGAACAAAATATTTGTGCCATAAAGAACTAAACAATTTAGCATTTGTGCTATAGATATGTGCAGTAACCTCCACCATCATTTGCATTTTGAGTGACCTGAGATTGACACTATTTGACTGAACAGTTGATGTTTTCATCATCACCACAAATCATTCCACAAAAGAATAAAACTCAGGGAAAACTATTTATTTTGAATACTACAAAATAGAAAAGTCAAAAGTGAAAAATAAACAATAACCGTCATTCGTAATGGATTGTTAAGACAACTTAAATCTCAGAATCTAGTTTAAATAAAGAGTAGGGACTGATTCAGGGTCAACAACCAAATCAAAAAAACAGTTAACCTGTAGCATCACTTAGAATATGACCATGACAAATACATTAGTAATAAATATAGATATTAGGGGACAGCCCTTAAGATCCATAGCCACTCTATAATTTTAAACAGTAAATACATTATTAAATGTTTACAAAGTGTTGTATCTGAGTCCACTTTTCAAATACTTATACTTTAGTATGTTGATATTTCAACTCCACTTTCTTCTCAAAAGGAATTACTGCAGTTTTTTTTCTATCTAAATTTTCATGATTGTAGTGCTGAATTAAAATACAACTTTAAGGTAAAGCATAAGTTGCAGTGGTTAAGTAACTCCCAATCTCTCTATAAATCAGGGATGGAGGGTCTTTTCATAAACCTGTGAAGTAAAACGGTAACAACTTATCACATTATCAGAGCTGTTTTTGGTCTCCGTTTGCTGTTTTGTGAATTATGGATGGTAAATCTTTTGAATTGCCGCTTTGCTTTTGGGGAAGTCGTGAATCTAACTGTCCCTGCTAGTCAGTTATCTGCAGGTAGTTACTCATTGCTTTTATGAAATAAGGCCATTTTATATTCCATATGGATTCCATTCCATTGGAGAGAACAATAAGGTTTTTTAATTTGTTGCAAAATGAGAAGAAAACAAAATGTCACCAAGTGTTGTAGCTAAGTCCAGTCCAGAAGTACTTGTACTGTGACATATACATTCCTCTATTTCATATAGTTTATAATAGAAACAATGTACTTATTCACAGATAATACTTTTACATATAAAAGGCGTTATCACCACTTAAGATTATGTCAATTTATTTTGGACTAATAGTTGTTTTGCAAACACATTAATTCTCAGGACATCACTATTTGCAAATAAATAAATAACAAAATCGATCTGTTGTTTTAAGCAGTAGCCAACTTGTTTTTTATTTCTATACAAACAAACGATTTATAACATTGACATCGTTATCATTGCAGGAGTTTCTAAACTTTGATAACATGTTCTTAGAGATGGAACAACTGACTGCACAGAAGACAGTCTCCAGGAGAATGTAAACACATTCATGCAAAAGCAATACCAAAAATGAAACATTAACTACAAACGTTACCAGAACCCATGAACACGTGATCAAAACTATTTAGGTCATCATCCACAGTCCTTTCCGTGCCCTCTGTCTCTTTGGGTCCTGGCCTACCAGAACCCTGGCAGCTTTCCCGCAGCCTCCTGCCGCTGCAGCTGTGGGCAGTACCGGCGCGTGTGCGCGTGGTCCCCGGTGGATCCACAGATGGGGCATGTGTAGTTCCACAAGATGGGGCAGATGACTCTACCGTCATCTGATTTCAGCTTGTGTGATCGGTACACCGTTGCAGACTCTCCGTTCTGCTTGCAGAAGCGGCAGAAGTCTGAGGAAGTCCCGCTGATGCTGGAGTCCGACAGGCTGCTGACTGAACTGGTCTCTGGGGAGGTCTTGCAGACCGGATGTCTTAGGGTCCTGATGTGGTGGGTCCGGGGTCCTGCTGCTGCTGCTGTTGGTAGTTTCCTGGGGCCCTCCTCGGTGTCTCTGTGGACCCCCTCACGCCGATCGCAGAGCCTCTCCAGCAGTCTGCCCAGATTCATGTAGTCGTGCCACATATCGAAGCAATCCCCTTCAGACAGGGGGGAGTTCTGTCCTTCTGTTTGTACTGATGTCATGATTGGAGGAAAGGTTGCACAGGTTTTTGCGTCAGTGTTAAAGGCTCTTACATTTATAGATGTCTGACACGCGTCAAAATGTAACAATGTTTGGCTCCCAATGTGTGGAGGCAGATCGATGCCAGGTGTTTGGAGTAAAAAAAAGTTCAGTTTAGAGTAGTTTCTTTCATCTCAGAAGGTTGGGACTGCTGCACACACTAATTGTTGCGCTTTTCTGGCGCCACACAACAAACTAATGCTCTATGAAGAAAAATGACACGTCGTTGTACAGCTGGAAATAGGCAATAGATCTAGGCAATAGATAGGCCTACTGTCAATATGTATTATTTACTGTTAATATTATACATTTATTAATGCTTGCAATTTCTCACTCCACATAACATCTTATACATCTGCTCACTGGTCTGCACTTTAAGTATGTTGGTTCGGTCATGCGTCCAATATTCAACTGGGCTTTTTTTTTTTTTTTAATTCCTTACCTTTAAATGTCTTTTCATCTGTTGATTTTTTTGTTTGTTTTTTTGTTTTTTAACTTGCGGAGTGTCAACGCAATTTCGTTGCTGACAGCAGTGCAGTCTCTTACGGCTTATGGCCTACAGCACATACTTTGACAAACTCAAATACCAAACAAACATCCTGTGACCATGGCTCTAGAGACAACCAAACATTCCATTGCAATGGGTTGGTGATAATGGTTTACAAATGGATCGATTTAGAAAAGATGGTCATAGTAAAATATGTTAACACATGGAATTAGGACTCAGACTTGCAACACGATAAATTAAAGAAAAAGCCTCTTTTTTTTATCGTGGCTCTATGCCCATGTATGCGTCCGTGTGTGCTTGTTTGTGTGTGGTGTGTGTGTCTGGGTATGTGAGAGAGAGAGAGAGAGAGAGAGGGAGAGAGAGAGAGAGGGGGGGGGGGGGGGAGGAGAGAGAGAGAGGGAGAGAGAGAGAAAGAGAAGAGGAGAAGAGAGAGAGAGTAGATTTGGGGTTTCTAGATTTTGCAGGTAGTGCACCCTGTAAATGCTGCAGAAAGGTCAGACAAGGTTCATGCATTTTTTTCCCCCTCTTCATTGTCAGCACCTGCACAGAAAACAGGAGACATCCTTCAGATAAAAATTTTCAGGGTCCGTGAAATCCCTGGTATCCATTTAAAAAATGCCATCTTAAAATTAAAACCATCCCACAAGACCACGATACTCTACGTCAATTTAAATTGAATTCTTAGTATAATATGATGGGACTGTGTCATCTTTGTGTTTTTCCCTGCTAGACAGATGTTTTGTGTTCTATAATTTGGTCAGTGTGTGAAATTAAATCCTAAAATTGGTTATACGGTTGCTGTTTTAATATTTCCCTTAATTAACACGAAAGCAAGTGAGTTTTGAGTATTTAATTATTAGTTAATAGTTTTGGCGAATTAATTATTATTGATATACGGATGACAGGAATCCAGTCCACATAAAAGTATAACATTTTTTAGAAAAAAATATTAACAAATAATACATTCTGCACACACATGCAGACACATTTATAAAACTCTGCATATTAAACTCTAAAATAAAAGAAAGTATCTCTCTGACCTAGGTTCTATCTGCTTGTCATCACTGCAGGTTGTGTTCACGTGAGCGTCTCGTTTGTGTGTTTTTTGGCTACTTCTTCAATGTCTGGGACCAAAGAGGCGTCCAATTGACTACTGCTGCTGGCGCCACAGCGTCCAGTCTACTTAAGTCAGAAGCTTGTAATGTTTCGTTATCCGAATACTCCAGCTCACTCCTGTACATGCCTGATTGTGGGGTTTAGGCTGGCCACAGATGCTTCATACCATGCAAAGTTGCCCTCTGCGCGGTGACTCTTTTGAGCGTCTGCTTCGAGTTCATTGAAGTTTCAGCGCATTGTACGCATTTGTTAAAATTAGGTTTGTACCCACGACAGTGTTGTGAAAATGGTTATTATTCAAAAGTATGTAAACTATGTCACACATTTAACATCTATGCAGCATGTTTTATACCATTGCTGGAGATTGGTTGTCTATTTATTTACATAGCAAGATTCCGGCGCGTGGGGGACGGAAGAAACAGAGCAGGGTGTTAGTATCGCACATGCGCAGTAGCATACCGGCGGCAGCTGTACGATCTGTGGCCTAGCGAATAAGGGATTAAGAGCCCACCTTTATAGGTCAGTTTTCAATAATTACAGGTATTTTGTTGTGTCTGTAATGAGGCGATTCAACTAGGAACTCATTTAGCTATTAATATCAGTAACATATGTAAACTACAGTGTTGTCGATAAGGTTTTATTTCAGAACTAACGTTACCCACCCTTAGCAAGCTAGCATTCTGCCGCTATATTGTGCTAAGCGCCTATGACATTAGATGGTAGCTGAGTACAGAATATCTTTCCTGTGGATCCGTGACTTATTTTTTTAACTCCGTATTGTTCTGCGCTTTGTAAATTTGTGAAATCGATAGGGGTAAACTTCACTACGTATCATTAGATGTTCATATGTTTGGCTGCATATGAATCACACACAAAGTTAGCAAGCTAGCTAGTAACCTCAGATGCCCCGGTTTGTGAGATTGTGACTACTGATATGAATGGTGCCCCATGGACATGACTTGTGTAAACGAAAGTTTTGTTTTGGTGCATATAAAATTAGTTGCTTCAGTCACTGACTGTACTCTTGGTGTTTATTACATTAAGGACTTATAAAAAGCTGGAAAAGGGTGCCCTATATAATGCTTATTCTAATATACTTCCCTTGAGAAACCGATACGTCCTTTGTTATCCAACTGGTTGTGTGAAATTTTATGTCGTCATCATACCATCAGTTAGGTATTGTGTTCCAAAATTGTGTATGTTATCCGGGCTTACTTAAATATATACATAAACGTATATTTCTTAACCCTCCTAGGCTATACAATGAGTCAGGGTAAGGATAATGCACGTCTTAAGAGCTACAAGAACAAGTCCCTCAACACAGATGAGATGAGAAGAAGGAGGGAAGAGGAAGGCCTACAGCTCCGCAAACAGAAGAAGGATGAACAGGTGAGCAGAGCATGTGGGGGAAAACATTTTGAGGATTAGCATTAATGTTCATTATTTTGGGGGTAAAAATTATCCTAATGGAAAATTAAAGGATTGATCACCCTTTATGGATCACCATCAAACATGACCATTATTCGTCTCTCTTAAGAACTTTGACATTGCACAAGATAGTATAAATGAAATTGGCCCCGCAATGGAAACAGACAGTGGCCATGGTGGCAAAAAATCTTTTACTTGTAATAACAAGATCATTTTCTTTTCTGATCTCATATGATAACAAGATTATTTTCTCTTTATCATGATAAAACAAGGGAACGTTAAGTGTAAATGTCTTGAATTTTGAATTTTTGATTAAGATTTTAATTCTAAGTCACATGACTGCACAAACTGGAAGTAAAGTCAAGCACCAAAAATATGAGAGAAATGGCAGATGAAAACAACAAATGAAACTTAATAATGATCGTAACATAAACAGTACCCAAAGTTGCATTAAAGATGTTGTATACTTGGCTTATGAAACTTGTATCCACCATTAGAGAGTCAGGGATAAACTTCTGGTGTTGCCATAATCAACGGGTACGCACCGGTCTTAAAAGGGTCATCTACAAAAGCATTTTCTTCCCATGTTAAACCTTGATTGAAGTAGAATTTGATGGATTAATCAATTATGGAAACTGCTTCATCTGCCAATTAAGTCTTAAATCAGTTGACTTGATTCTGGTTGACATTGGCAATGGCAACCTTTTTATTTGTCATTTGGAGCGCAGTTGAACCCATGTTTTGAGTAATGCAATGGCAAAAAATGAATACACCAAAATAATATTTTTTAATATTACTCTTTCGCAGCTCTTTAAGAGGAGGAATGTTGCCACAGCGGAGGATGATGGCGCTCCAGATGATGATGGGATGGTTGACAGTGGGTACCTGGAGTCCCACGCTAACAATCTGGACCCACTCATGGTAAGGAGAGAATTATTACAAATTATAAATCCTGATAAAAAAGAATCCTGCCATCGATGTGCATTCCTGATGTATATGAGGTTAGTGATAGCATTCTATCTACATTTTATCTTCCATCTCTGTCCTGTACAGGGTGGGGTGATCTCTGAAGATATGACGCAGATGATCTTCTCTACTTCTCCTGAGCAGCAGCTAATAGGCACCCAGCGCTTTCGGAAACTTCTTTCTAAAGGTAAATATGCTGTAGATGGCTTTGTGGTACTTGCCTGTGTACTTGTTACTCACACTGCATAACAATTTAATGCACAGCATAGGTATTATATAGGGCTTCAAGCACACATTATATAAACAGAGTAAATCCACTCTATTGGCAGTTTTGTGGAAGAACATTTTTTTAAACTGCTTCTCTAACTTGTCTTTGTTGCAACTGTAAAATACTTTTTTTTTTTAAGTTTTGCAAGATTGAGTTGAAAGATTTATAATTTTAATGGTTGAGTAAATATATTAATCTATACAGTATTTTTTGTGATATTTATTAAGAAATACTGTTTTGTAATTTCCACCTCAATTCTTCCCCACAGAGCCAAACCCACCCATTGATGAAGTCATCGCCACTGCAGGGGTTGTGGAGTGCTTTGTTGAGTTCCTGAAAAGAAGAGAAAACTGCACGTTGCAGGTGCATTTCCACAGTTTGTCTTTGTA
The DNA here is from genome assembly GCA_037951165.1 of Lophius americanus. Taxonomy (NCBI): domain Eukaryota; kingdom Metazoa; phylum Chordata; class Actinopteri; order Lophiiformes; family Lophiidae; genus Lophius; species Lophius americanus. Next base: position 3,526,170 of record JBBDHG010000011.1, on the reverse strand, counting down.
ATGGTACAGATGTACATGAGCTAACTGGGCTTGTAAATCTTTGAATTATTTCAATTTGTTGTTCAAATACTGTCTCTTGCAGTTGAATACTGAATTGATAAAAAAATACTTTAAATTAACATATCTTGATTCTCGTTGTAGTTTGAAGCTGCTTGGGTGTTGACCAACATTGCCTCGGGTACATCCCATCAGACTCGTGTGGTGATCCAGGCTGGAGCTGTTCCCATTTTCATAGAGATGCTCACCTCAGATTTCGAAGACGTACAGGAACAGGTAGACAGAATTCAGGCATATTAGTGTTTTGTTTTTTTATTCATTACTTCCCTCTGTAATGCAGTCATTTTCCCACTGACCACTTAAAAATATCTAATTTATTTTGTTGAATAACAGTTTTTAAAATCAATATTGTTTATTTTAATCTTAAATGTATACTGATGTCAAACGCTTTTGATCTCAGGCAGTGTGGGCTTTGGGAAACATAGCAGGAGATAGCACAGAATGCAGAGACTTCGTCATAGATTGCAACATTCTGCCTTCGCTGGTGCAGTACGTAACAACTTCATGTGTTCCTGTCACTTCTTGTTACAATTAAAGAAAGTCAAATTTGATTCTTTCTCCTGTAAGATATTGTTGTTGAAACTTCTCCTGCAGGTTGTTGGCCAAACAGAATCGTCTGACCATGATGAGGAATGCCGTATGGGCACTGTCAAACCTATGCAGAGGAAAGAACCCACCTCCAGACTTCACAAAGGTAAATGTGAAAGATAAACATCCACTGTAGCAACAGCTACATAGCTTCATATCTCACTTTCCAAAGACAAGCTGCGTGGGAGAGTTTTATTTCAAAAGCAGTTGCACTGAACTTAAACCAACAACTTCCCTTCAAACGCATCTCATTTTTCATGCAGGTGTCCCCGTGTCTCAGTGTGCTGTCTTGGCTGCTGTTTGTCAATGATACAGACATCCTGGCTGATGCATGCTGGGCTCTCTCCTACTTATCTGATGGCCCTAATGACAAAATCCAGGCTGTTATTGACTCCGGTGTCTGCCGCAGGCTGGTGGAGTTGCTGATGTAAGGCTTTGAACACATATTGTATGATTACAAGTTTAAAAAGGTTACACAAGTAAGACACTCATTGTTGGAGAGAATTGTGTATAGTCAATCTAACATAATATTCAATTACAGTGGGTGTGATAATCTAGATGTGTTTTGTGAACACTCAAAGACGGTGATTGAGTTTGATTACAACACACTTCAAAATGTTACAGACACAAAAATGGTTGGAAAAAAAGGTTTTGAAAAACAACATCTGATTGATGATACATTCCAATTCCGCTTTGCTCTAGGCACTCTGATTATAAGGTGGTATCCCCTGCTCTCCGAGCTGTTGGAAACATAGTCACTGGAGATGATCTACAGACACAGGTGATGGCAGAATGTTCATACATAACACATATCTAGAAATAATCTAATACTTACACATGAATACCTCTGACTTTGTTTAATGTGTCTGATTGCCAAGGTTATCTTAAACTGTTCAGCACTGCAGTCCCTACTTAACCTCCTGAGTAGCCCAAAGGAGTCAATCAAGAAGGAAGCCTGCTGGACAATCTCCAATATCACTGCAGGAAACCGAGCACAAATACAGGTGTGTGCAAACATTCGTGGCGCCCTCAATTATAAGTTGGAGAGTGTCTCTTTTTTGATAGGTTTGAAAAGTTGTTATAACCATTGATTCTAGTCAAATCTTTGTCCCCTCCTGTGGTAGATGGTGATGGACGCAAGTCTGCTGCCTCCTCTCATCAATATCCTGCAGGTGGCAGAGTTTCGCACAAGGAAGGAGGCAGCCTGGGCAATTACCAATGCCACCTCAGGGGGCTCTGCAGAACAGATTAGGTGAGACCTATAATTGGTGGTGCTTAGGTTTGCATTTTAAAATAACATAAGAAGATTAAGAAATAACGTTGAAGTTACTATAATTAATATTTATATCTAAAATCTTTACAAAATGGCGAGAGGATATTGTTAACTAGACAATAGAAAGAGATGTTACTCATAGTTATTATTTTATTTTTTTATTGATGCTTTTATCTGCTTTTGCTTTGTAGCACTTTGAGATTTGATCCAAATGTAAAGTGCATTATAAATTAAATGTATTATTATTATTATTATAATTACATCGGTCTAAATCCTAGGTGTAGTAATGACTGAGGTTTTATCTTTTGATGCAGGTGTGGTTTCAATCGATTGGGCTTCATAACCACTATTTAGCTGAAGATAAATATTTGCTTTGAGTGAGTTATGAAATGTCTGGTTTGTCTCTGCACCGCTCCTTCAGGCACCTAGTGGAACTTGGATGTATAAAACCTCTGTGTGATCTACTCACACTAATGGACTCCAAAATAGTTCAAGTGGCTCTAAATGGCCTGGAGAACATCCTGCGACTGGGAGAAATGGAGGCCAAGAGGGGAGGTGGCATCAACCCATACTGTGCAAACATTGAAGAAGCCTATGGCAAGTATTCCCAAATGCGTTAAATTATTTCATGCTGCTCACGACTGACAGGTGATCTGTGTAACATTTTTTAGACTTGTACACACTGGTATTTACCAGATTACACTGGTAAATACCTGTAAGTCCACCAAGGCTGAGCAATCCCTTACATGTCTGTTAAACTCTTACCACACAGTGGCTAAACAAACGATAACGACCTACAGATACAGCTTTTGATCTAATAGATTTAGTTATTACCCACAGTGCAGCGAATGTTAAATACTTAACAAAAATCCCAAATTTACACTGATAGCAAACCAGCAAATACTTAAAACATGTTTGACGCAGGAGTTCAACTTAATTAATTAGTTTTTTGATCTATAGTTTAAATTTAGCTAGTTAGTTATTTGTCTGGAAACTAATCATTCCTGCCCTACATTTCTGTCTTGTTCCCAGGACTGGACAAGTTGGAGTTCCTGCAGGGCCACGAAAATCAGGAAGTCTACCAGAAAGCCTTTGACCTGATCGAGCGCTACTTCAGCACTGAAGACGAGGACCCTTCTCTGGCTCCAGCCGTCGATCTGCAGCAGCAGCAGTTCCTCTTCCAGCAGTGCGAGACCCCGATGGAAGGCTTCCAGCTATAATGCCTCCGTCTGAGCTTTGACGTTCTCACCTCTGCTCATCTCTCTCACTCTCTGCCCACCACCATGATCAAGGGTTACGATAACGCCCTGCTCCTCTACTCCTTTCCTTCTTCATCGTCAGAGAGATCGATTTAATCATAAACATGATTATGAAAGTGCAACATCACGGGAGCACATGTGTGAGTGTACATCTAATGTGGGTCAAGTTCTGCAGAAGGTTTCACTAATCATTCTGTCTTGCGCTGAGTTCTCCTCTGCACCTGAACCCCACCTACCTGCCCTGGCCGATAGTCTCCTACCAGTAGATTACCCATGTAACACCTGCCCTTCCTTGATTTTGGATTTCCTATCCCGCCCATCCTAGATAAATATCACCTATCGTTGTTCCTCTAGTATTGGCGATCCTATCTCTGATTGAGCATGAGATTGTAGGATGGCACTGCTTGTCTGATTGAAGCATTAATGACTTGCAAGACAAACATGGACCTTGTTTCTACACCCCCCCCCCCCCCCCCACCCCCCCTACACTCAAACAGCACATACTCATACATGCACAACATGCATAAGAATGATCAAACCTAGACACTGGACCGATTGACACATTGACCACATGTTGAACTGTGGTCTTAAGACTGAACTGCCCACAGGGAGTATCGTGGCCAGTCCCATCCTAAGGACTCAACTGACCTCTACGGAAGGCACTTAATTGATCCATAAACTGGAGGTTGAATTCCCTAACCTCCTCCTCTCCAGCCAATGGATAAGTGACAACTGATGGACAAATTAGGAACTTGACTGTGTTGCTGATAGGCTGAGCTTGTCAGTGGCAAACCGAGCTATTGTATTCCCACCTGGATCTTTTCATGCATTCCTCTTTCCAATAACAGGATTCCCCATCTGCTCAGGCTCCATCCTGAAGAGTTTAGACTGCCTGTCACCTTTGGTGTGATGTGAATAACCCCATGGAACCATGGGAATTGGAGTCTTCCCTCGCACTGAGACAATTTGACTTGGACAACACAAAAGACTATTTAACTCTGGAATCTGTCCAGCAGCAGACCAGCAAGACTTTTTAGTATTTTACCATAATCTTTTAATTTGCAGCACTTTAGTTCAGGACCGACACCTTTTCTTGGAGAATATACCATAGTTTTACTATTAAATTGGGTACCAACAAATCTCTGCCCTTCACAGGAAGTGAGGTGTGGTCTGAATTCTCAATCCCTTCCTGTTAGATAAGGATTACAGTGTACTTAACTGTTTATCTATCCAACAAAGGGACTCCAGTGGATTGTGGACTGAAACTGTTAGCATACTAATTACAATCAGTTGATCACATTGCCTCATCAAAGCTAGAAGATCTGAGTCAAAGTAAATGAGTGTTTGGAAAATTAGTTGCGAGCAGTCTAAAACACAACCTTCCAACACATGTTCAGGTAGTATTTTCCAATTTGTTCATCATGCCAAATCATCGGCACATATCAGCTATAAGGTATAATGTTGGTCTCTTTTTCAAAAATGTTCTCATTTAAGGTGTGAGCATCTGTGATGTTGCCATAATCTGCAGAAATTCACCCAGAGCATTACAACAAAAGAAAAACAAAAGAAAAAAAGAAATCCAGATTAAAACTTGAAAATACTGGTGATCACCTTAGCTAGCAGGACTGAATGTTTGTTTGCCAAGTCCTTTACATTACTTTCTTTTATCAAAGTCTCTGAAAGAGATGACCACCGCTACATGTTTGTTTATTGTACTCAAATTTGTGCAGCTGCTCCCTTTTTTCCCATTTGCATAAAAGCTGTTTCATGAAAATGAGTTCAGATTAATCTGTTCTGTGATTTTAATAGGTGTCTACCGGAAAAACCTAGCTTGTGCGTGCAAAACTCCCACTGTAGATAAATCTGAGTAAACTTGAAAATAGCCTGAGTTTAAGTATGGTTAAAAATATAGAAATAAGCAAAATAATGAAACGATTACTTTTAGGGCCCCCTAAGAAGCACGTTTGATGTCATTGCATTTTGTCCAAGTTTAAGATTTGGATAAACCAGACATGATGTGGGATGGGTGAGTAAGGGTATTTTTATCCCCCCCCCCGTTTGGTGGGGGCCCTTAAAACGACATTGGCTTTAGACTTGCATTACGAATGAAAATGGATCAGGTCATAAAATCAGACAGGAATTCTAAAGAAACCATACTTTATAGGTTGAGTTTTTAGTGCTTCCTAAATACAAACAGATCACATCAAATCAGTCCCTAACAACCCAATCTCATTACATGAGAACTAAGACAGAGGTAGATCATGTCTGATCTCATGAATACTGTTAAATTGGATAACATTCAACACCCTAAGAGTCTGATCTTTCTTCAAAAAGGTAGAGAAATGCAATAGCAGGGCATAAATGGGCCGTTGTATAGTCAATCGAAATTCTATCTATCAAACTGCACCATATTACTCTGCAGAAGGAGCCTACACATTAATAGTGGATTATCCTGATTTTGGCAAATGTTTTTTTCTTGGCCTTTTTATACACCACAAGTGAAGTACCATGTGCTAAATTTGACAAAAGGCATAAATCTCTACAGCTGACCTCCAAAGTTCCCCAATCATCACCACAACAGCAAAGCCTTACAGGAATCAACTCATTTTAAAAACATTATTTTTGTGTGTCGATAGTTTGTTCAACAAATCCTAAAACTCCTATTACAGTGTTTGGTTATGTCTTACTCGTGTTTCTGCGCTCCTGCAGATTTACGGCCACAAACATTTGTACAGAAACAGGTGCCAGGTTTTTATCTTTTCAGTACATTCACTGAAAAGATAAAAACCTGATGCTGGGTTTCAGAACAGTGGACATTACACAAAACATAATGGGCTAAGACTGATCTCTTGGATGCATAGTGTTAATACCTTCAACTGCACTGATGTACTTTGGTCAATCTATGAAGGGAATAGAGAGCCAATAAGTTGATGCATATAGCACACAGGGGGACACTGTTTGGAGAAACTGGCATGATTGTGGAGGGACCAGTTTTCAACCTTCACTGCGTCTTCTCAGAGACAACATCAACAGCTGCCTTCTGTCTCTGTAGTTCCTGGTCCCATAAGGCTTTCTTCTTCATGTTTAGACCAGTCACGGATTCATGCCTACCTGCAGCCTGCAACAAATACACAAAGGATCGGAGCTGAAAATAACAGACTTTCCAAGTTATTTATACATGTTGCTTTCATATTCCGTACATAAAAAATAATTAACATTTATATACAAGTAGGTCTATAAGACACGGTGGATTTTACAGAGTTATAAACAACTTGACTACAATTTCCTCTCCATGTAAGTAAGCACTGTTGGAAAAAACACTGTACTCAAATATATTGTTGTCTTATTACCGTTTTGCCCAGGAAGATCATCAACACACAGCCGCCTATTGTGGCGATAATCATTGCATAGCAGGCTTTCACTCTGACTTTGTTTCTCGCGCTGTCAATCATCTCAAACCTGTTGCAGAAGCAGGTGCAGAAGGGAAACATAAATGGTGACATGACCAAAAAGAAAAACAGTACAGACCACATCAACATGGAGGCGTGTCATTTTGTGCCGTTTAAGTTCAGTAAAACATTTTAATAAATATGTTTCGTCATTAATGTCAAAAGACATCACCAGTTATTCATCCTTCTCTCAGTTATCATACATGTTGACATAGTCGTAAGCATGTACCAACTTTTATACTGAGCTGTGGCTCATTGCAAATACAAAAAGTGAGGTCGGCAGTTTATATGCAGGCTAATCAGGTCTTTTGCAACAAAAGACCTGATTAGCCTGCATGTAATATCTCATCTGCTACTACAACAGTAGCAGGTGAGATATAACATGATCCATCCTGTTGTCCTGAACCACAGCCACAAGCCAGATGCCTTGTTTGAAATGCAGACATCTTAAACATTGGCTTCTGACAGCAGCACCACCCACTTTATCTAGTTAGTTAGCCCTGTTCCTGTTGTGTATTTGATGAAATCAAACCTAGAGCCAATCACATGCAAGTATGTTAGGAGGTCTGGTTTAAACAGGAAGATGCTACTTACGACACAAACTCTGGTATCTGGTCCACCGTCTTAAAGCGTCCTGACCAAATCAGAATCTTCTTGTCCAGGTTGGAGGGTTTGTAACCCGGGATTTTAAAACCAGAACGATTGGCTGTATGGCAGAATAAACAAACCAGACTTTATGTAACAGTGAACGCAGTAAGGTTGAGTTTCACAAGCCCCAGTCATTAGCTCCATCACCCCTAACTGATCCCACTTCCTGTGTCCCTTTTCCCGTGGGATTGAGAAAACTTCCACATAATTGCTCAAGCAACTAAAAGTATAAGGGAATGTTTCATATCATTATAATTGTTATGAAAATACATCTTGAAATAACAAATGCAAGAAAATGTATATATGATGGACTCAATCAATGGGTTCTAAGGTTTTTGCCTACTGCCTTCATTTGCTTATTAATCAGAAAGATTTTTTCAAACAAAAATATAAATATATTTAGAGTTGTAGGGTATTACACATGCAAAAACCACGATGTGGTGGTTATCCATATCATCAGCTGAAACATAATTATTAATGGACTCTTTCCCTTTGTAGGATCAGGGCAACAATTGTTTGCTTCAAACGTAATGGATAATAGCTACAATGCCTTGACAGATATTTCACATTGACATCATTTTATATCTACCACACAGTAAAGTATTACAGATTTGATGATTTAAAAAAAAATGCTTATGTTCATAGGGTTTGTCAAATTAATTGAGAGATAAATAATGCTAGAACTTAGAAACTTAACTCAAAAAGTTGAAACTGGGGTTTCAGATATTTTTCAGATTTTAAGCACCTAAAAGTTACTGTGCTAGTGCCTGAAGAAAAAAGAGTGCAATGTTTGTTTGTTTTTTTACTGTCAAACTCATAAAGATACCAATGCAATTTCAAATACAGGGGTAGACTTTCATGGTGAGGAATCATTGTCAAACCTTCAATGAAGGCTAGTGTTACTCATTTTACCGACATCAAAAAACTGAGCTGCCTTGACACCGGCTTGAATTCTCCAGATGATGTCCTGTTCATGTGTTAGTGTCAAATTAGATTGGTTTGGTTCATCAGTCCCTTTATATTCTGGACTGAAGGTGAAAAGAATATACACGAGTGTTGGTAAAGTTGTGTTGTCAGAATGTATCTTGAATTTTGGTGCTGTGCTTGTTTGAGATGAAGCATCAAAAACTCCCACTACCATGTGCTGAAGCTGCAGATGGAGGAGGCTCTGTTTTGGACTCTTGTATTTTATTGCACATCCCCCTGTGATTCCATGTCTGAGTGATCGGTCTGCACCTCTGACCTGCTGAGGAAAAAACTGAAAACATAATTATATGTAATATTATTCGTATTATCATAATTATATATTAGATGAAGAAGGGTTAGGGTTAACTCCATTCCAATTTTGTGAAATCAAATGTGACTTTCACAAGTTGCTTCTTCCGTCCAAATGTCAAAAATAAACAAAGAAAGGCCAACTGCAGCCTTGAATAGCGAAAGGTAATGTCTGCTTGAAAAATTACTTGACATTGAAACAGTTACTGAATCATTTTAGGTTATCGATAATCAACTAAACATTTAAGTTACTCTGAGAACACATTTTATTCCAAACAGCCACATAATTACATATTTTTCCAGAACACAAATGCAATCGTGAAAAAGGAGACAATATAATGTCCATTTTTTATAATGAGGTGTGGTAGGAAATCACCCATAATAAAATAAAATGTCTGTAACAAAGCAGTTTAATTAGCTTTTTATGGGATGGAAAAACCTGGACGCGAAATATAAATTTCACAATCCAGGAACTAACGTTACAGCAATTAAAAAAAACCCATCTAGGTTACCTGTCGACTCATGCACAGATCATCCAAACAAAAATACTGAACACATTAAGCTAGTAGCTAGTCTCTGAAATTAAAACTTTAGTTGCAAAACGTCAAGTTACAGGGGAGCTGTGACTGTCTAAAAGCAACATAAAAAAAAGTCAAGAAACTCAAAGATACGAACCTGTAAAACAGCCAATGGATAGACGAGACCTGAAAAAATTCATGTTTTCTTAGGACAAAATATGGTGTACACCTTGTCTCTCAGTCTACCTAGGAGCGTCAAACCTACGGCAGCCGCTCAAAGTCAACTCAGCTGCGTTCTCAGCTGCTAGCCTGCTACTGCCCGACAAGTCCCCGGCACCTTAATGTAGGAGCACGTGCTATATGCCAGACCAAAAACAACACAGGCGTGTATAAATGTGAAATCGTTTTAGCACGTTTCACCATGGCTGGTGTTGTGATTAGACTTACTTCAATTTTAGGTAGGACAAATTTAGTGGTATGAAACAGCCTTACACAAACCATTTTATCCCCGTTTATGTAATTGTTCTGTATCTAGTAACGGAGGTGATACGTTTAGTTAGGTAATTTATTGGAATATATTCCAAGATAAAGATGCAAAAATATGAATGAAAGTCTAGGTGTTGATAAACTTTTTTTTTGTATTAAGTGTAAACATGATGGGTTTCATACAGGCAGTATCTTGAACAATCACGTCTCGTGTTGTGATAGGACCCAGCAATCAACGATGGCGGCGCCCGACGGAACTTTAAACTGTGAGGACTTCTCAATGTTTCAGGTAATTTTACAGAAGTCTCGGTCGATCTGCAGTCACATGCCACGGGATTGCAGTCGTCTGAATCATATACTCTTACAATTTCATGTGTTTTCCATTTTTTATGTAAAGAAGCGGATGACTGCTCACACTGAGTTTTACTAGAGTTCATTGAGCCAGACTGAGGGGTCAGAGGTGCTGAGAGGGACAGAATAGACGCAGCTATCATTAAAATGTCTCAAGATCAACCAACCCGATCATCACAATGACACACGGTCAATCAGCATCCCTTTAGAGGCCTCAAACCTGCTTACACTGACTGAACTGACCTACATCTGTCATTTACTTTTCTCACGATTGCTTATTATGAGCCATTAACTTTCGGAATTACTCTTAAAAACAAGGTTTCCTCTTTCTAAAATGAATCTGCAGGCTTACAGAAAAATATATGGGAGTTCTTCAATGCCGAAATATCAAGAAATGTATTCAAAATTTCTCTGCAGAGCAAACTTCCACCATTCAGTGTTTATTCACTTATGCCAAGAAAGTAATATTTTCGCCTGTATTGGGTTAATTTGTTTGTCTGACTGTTGGTAGGCTTGTTGCTCAAGTTATGTATGGAAGGCACAATCCACTAGATGTTTGTTGTGATCCAGATAAATTTCTGGTTCCAAAATTTTGTTTAAATGGCTCTTAACCGTTGCTTTATAGGGACAATCACATTACCTTTCCTGATTTCCAGATATTTTTCAGATCCAGATCTGAGTGATATTCTTGATCTATAAATTTAGAATATTTAAATTAATGGAACTCCGATAAAATTGACCATTATGAGAAAAAAAATCATGATGCTTTTTTTAAGAGAGATACCTTTTTCATCCCGAGGGAAAATCAAGGGTCCTGTAGCATCGATACAGATTCACACAGTATTTAGGGCATGCAAAAAATATACAGTAATTATAGTAATAGTGCAATTGCGGGTACAACAATACAATAAACTTCAAAGATACGAACCTGTAAAACTGCCAATGGCTAGACGAGATCTGAATAATTAATAATTTACCAGTAATTATAGTAACAGTGCAATTGCGGGTACAACAATACAATAAGCTAAAAAACGCAATTTCTGAAGAAATTTTGTGAATAATGGGTGTTGAAGAGCTCATGGAATCTGAAGAAGCATGAATAAGATGAAGACTTTGAATGGTTCTAAATAGTAAAGAATGAGAATAAAAAGTTGAATGAAAAATGACAATGCTGCAATGCTGACTTTAATTTGTAGGAGTAAGAACCTGAATAACTATGACTATGATGAACACAAAGATGAAGATGGTAGACGAATTTAAAAGTCGAACCAATGTCATCATCTCAACCATTTTAAAAATCAAGGCTGTGTCAATGTCTTAAAGGTTGAATGGTGTTTCTAGGTGAACGTTTGATGGATCTGTGACGGGATGAAATTGAGTGAAAATGTAGAGATGCTGAAGGGGTTTCCTATTCAAATGAATGGGAGATGAGAAGAATGAATGAATGAATGAATGAATGAATGTCAATTATGTGCTGTATTGAACGGTGCAACAAAAATAAATTATATATATGTATAAAACTGTGATTAAAATTATATTGTGGCTGGAAATGTAAGTCACAGAGATATTCTAAGGCACTCTCCTTTACAACTCTCTGGCGATGATTTTCATGTCTACATACATATATCTCTATACAAAGTTAAAAAAATTAGGAGTCCAGAAAGCGCTCAATTTTTAAATGTTTCCGGCTGAAACTGTGCTGATTGGGGTGGTGTAAAGTTTAATGTTTCTTTTATAGATCCTGAAGAAAACGACCTTTTGGGAAATATTCTTTATCTTCATTATCAGTCAAACCAATACTGATAGTAATGTGATTCTTTCACATAATTTCATTACATAATAGTAATGAAATTCTAGAGACAGGTTTTCATGGTCAAGGATTCATATCATGTGTGTGTAGCTACCATGGGACTATTGCTTTTAGGTGCAGTGACATGGAGGGTGTCCTGACAAAATATTTACTATTGCAGAATAACATTCATTTTGTGACCTTCAATGATTTGCATGAATAGTTTTGACTTTGCGTTTGTTTGCTATTTGTCTCTTTGCCCTGTTGTTTGTTTCTCAGGAAGTGCTGAAGATGATGCGTACCATAGACGACCGTATCGTCCATGCCCTGAATACCACGGTGCCCACAATCTCCTTCTCTGGCAAAGTGGATGCAACACAAACATGCAAACAACTGTATGAATCTGTGAGTCGAAATGTTTTGCAATGGAATCGTTTGTAAGTGCATCTCTGCATTTTGGACAGTGCTAAAAGATTAAAGAATGTTTTATTCTATCTTTATTATACCACATATTAGCGGTTTATCTCCAGCAAAAATGAGAGTTGAGTGAGAACTTTATGGAAATATATGTCCAACACAGAAGGTGTACTTTTTACGAGTGACATCCAAGTATGTTGTGTCAGAATCTTCACTCCTTATTAAGGAACTTACTCATGGATAACTGAGACACGTTTGGTCTTGCACGTTTATATAAACCTGTTCTGTAAATGGTTCTTACCTTTTTGATCAAATACGTTATAATGAAGCAAAATTTTAGGATGTTCAAAAAAACATTGGCAAGTAATAATGAATGCAAAAACATCTGATCAACATATATCAATTTCAGGCCTAAATTTACACCTTCCAGTCACCCCTGTCCAGTTCCAAGTGAAGCCTCACCAAGTCAGAGTAATGGATCATTTAGAAGGTTGATCTAGATACAGATAGTTGTCTATTTTCACATACCTAGCAATAACCATGTGCCCTTCACAGATGATGGAGGCTCATCTGACCAGAGATAAAGCTATCAAGTCCTGTATAGCGCAAACATCTGAGGGGGTAAGACATCTGCGTGAGGCAAGAGCAAAAGACAGTGAAGATCTGGCACTTGTGAAGCAGCTCAGAAAAGAGCAGACCAAAGTAAGTGATGTTTTCAACACCAGAGGGCACCCAACACTTGGCAGCTCCACAAAGCAGTGAGTTGGGGGCTAGCCAAGTACCAATAGATGTTAGGAATGTCCAAACTTTTCACTGGTGTTTAAGGGTGTAACCGATCACATTCTTGTTATTTGCATCAGATCACAGTTTCTTGGTAATTTATTTGATCATTTTTCGGATCAGCCTTAAAAAAGGCTTTCTTTCCATTTATTACTTTTGTATTAAACAATATAACATTCAAGTTGTCCAATGTTATAAAACATATCAAAATGAAGTATTCAATACTCAAATGGTAAAGGGAATTATAAGGCAAGATCATCAATTGTCCGTTGAACAATAGTGAATGAAATAATGACTATTGTCCACATCATTTAAAAGAGAAAATGAAGTAATAAAGGAAAGCAGACCAGCTTATTATTTAAAGATTCCTTTTCAAATAGATTTAGATGTCAACATTCTCTGGGGTTAAACTACTGTCCGTCAGTCATCGGTATATTTTACAGGGAAGCCAGAATTCTCTCATACATGAAATTTAAATGATGCAGGAGCCTTTTCAAGTTCATTATTGGATAAATTATGGTCTTTTCTAAACCCACTAGTACTGTACATGTACCTGCAGATTGATTTTCTCACTTAAAGCTGAAGTGGAGAGTTTCAACATAGATAAAGCAAAATTCACCACTTCTCTCTGCTTCCTAGTATCTCTATAAGCCCCTCCCACCAAACCCACGAGTTCGAACCAACTTGGTTGCCCTGCTCAACCTCAGGGTTCACCAGCCCAACCCACAATAGTAAGAGCTTCACAAATTCCACAGACATTCTTTTCAGGGGGCTCATCTGTCTCAACACTTTGACCAAAAGGGCCAACGAGTAGTTGAAGACCTGATTTCTTTGGGTGTGGATTCTCATAACATTGTCATTGTCATAAGATTGGATTGTCACAGCTGAAAAGAATGTTTATTGTTTTTGTGAATGTTATTCACTCAGCCTGTAACGTCACATAAACACATACACATCAGTGGTGATTTCTCCCAGAAACCTGATCTTCGGGATAACAGAACACAGATTTAGGGTGGTGTACATCTTCAGTAGTTGACTGAAAACTGTTTGTGGCCATTGTAACACATTTGAAATGTCCAGAGGAACCAGCCTGGATACATATTTAGAGGTGCACTCCACCAATATTACAAATTAAGTTCAATTTACACTCACAGGAACTGAAACTCAACCTGTGAGAACAGGTGTATATTATCTTCCATGAGTCACGGAAGTTTTGCGTACTAATCATTAAAAGAAGGGATTACAACTCTTGATGTTCAGCTTCTAATTCTTTAATTGTGACCATTTTCTTACTCTCTAGGAAGGGATAATAAATCAATAAACAACCCCTTTAGGAGTGTTTTATTGAGCCATTCTGTCGTCATACTCTTGAATGAAAATGATAAACCAAGTCACGTATTTTGTCATTCTTTCTCTCCAGTTAAAGCTTATGCAATCAGAGCTCAATGTTGAAGAGGTTGTCAATGATAGAAGTCTAAAGGTATGCTCACAATGAGTCATTGATTTTCTCATGTTATAATGACCCATACATTATCTGTTGTTGATTTTTTTTATTCTGCTTTCTATCTTTCAGATTTTTAATGAAAGGTGTAGAATCCACTACACGCCTCCAAAGGTGAAGTGAGGGAGTTTCTTATTCAAGGAGCTGCATTGCTTAAGGTTCGAATCCAGACTGGAGATAAACTGTGACCTGCTGCCGAGTCTTGACTTTAAGCTGTTCACTATCCAGACCACCGTGACCTCTTGTCCACCTCACTTGTATTCCATTGTGATTCTCGTATTGCATTGCCACAGTTGTAAAACATTTCTGTGCTTCTTTGGTGAGAAACATTGTACAAAAACTTTTTTAAGAGGACAATGAAATATTTTCAAGAAATATATCTTCTCTGTGATTTTTCTGTTTGTTTTTGCAGTGAATATTAGTGGTATAATGTTGTCCACTCTGTCTTAATGGACCTTTGGAGACTAAATTTTATCAGTTGCTCCATAGCTGGAGTCCGGACTCGAATATCTCAACTGCTACTTGAATGTCCATCAAAGAGTTGATGGCTGCCAGACTTCGAATCCTAATGACTTTGGTGAGGGGGATTTTCTTTGAGCACCGCCAAACGTTGGCGTATGTGCAGTGACTTATATCGCGCCGGATGTGTATTTGCACAATTCATTGGGTCATGATCAATTACCTGAAATAACTAATAGCATTACCATCAGTCTCAGCTGTATGTTGTGTTTATTGCTGCTACTAATCAAGCAAAATGTAGCTTCTCAATCTGAACTCAAACATGAAAAAGTTTTTGGGTTGTACGTTTTAATCACAGTGAAGTTAAAATTCCATTTACATGTCAAGGTTTGTGAAAATTAAAATATATTAACTTTTTAAGAATAATTTGTCAGCCAGTTGCCATCTGTTTGAGAAATCAGACTTAAAAAAACAAGAGAAAATATTGCATTTAAGAATCACAAGAAAAACATGTGCTTTATAATCGTAAGATTACATGTAATGCATTCAACTTATGCATCTTTTATTTGTTTATTTATTTTTCAAAGAAAAAACAGATGTATTGCAAGGAGTAGCGTAGAATAATTTCAGAATCGGAATCCGTACCAGACGGTTTGAGATCTTTATTACTGTAAACTATGCAGCTTATCCTCAACTTGAAAAGCAGACGGGTGAATAGAGTTCACTCCTCCTAAGTGAGACTGCAGGAGAAAAGAGAACATTATGACATATTACTCACAAATTACCTGAACAAAATGTCTCAATTAGATCTAGACATGTTCTTTGTAATGTTATAAAGAACATGTCTAGACACATAATGTTGCATTATAACAAAAGAAAATTATACGGTGTTTAAAACTTATGAGATAAATTAGATCATTTGAGCCTGCAGCTATTGAGCTAAGACAATTTATCAAGGTTAGGAATGTGCATAAATGTAGACCTGTTTCAGTATACTTCCTCCTATGGTGACAATCTGTAAACACCCCACCCACATATTTTCTACTGCAGTCACATGTCAGAAGAATGTGTTTCTTACTTTATGTTATTAGAACTCAAAACAGGTCCAAGTATCAGGGTTGCGCCTACTTCAAACATTAATATCTGTCGCTTCACTTCACCCACTACTTGGGCGTACGAGATATGATTTTATGCAATATTCAGCTGCGCTCATTTTCAAAATGTTTGCTTGTTAATTTCCGCAGCCCAGGTTCTTTAAAACACAACTGCTAATTAAGGAGAATAATCCATATCTCTGCTTGATAGAACACAAGAGTTAACAGTTCAGTTCCTTATAACATTGAACCATTTTCCACCACCTTGGTAGATCACTTTGAAAACAGCCGACAGTTATACTCTCTTGTAAATTTAGCAGCATTTATGTTTCTTGAAATTCTGAGTGTCTGGAGAAAATCCCTTAAATACTAAAACAAAGCAGTGAAATCGGTAGAACTTGTAAATGTAGTTATGCTGTTATCTAAGAATAGAACACAGCTCCTGCATGTATAGGAGGCAAGTTTTGCCCCTTCCACTGTGACAGCAAGTGTGGTCTCTGCAACAATATAACCACCTTTTTTAGCCTCCACAACAGCTCTCTGATGCACTGGGTGTTCTTGAAACCAATCTAACAGGACAAAAATTAACATTTGCAGTTTACAGTTGACCAGTTGTCCTGCCTTAGACCGCTTTCGGTAGATGCTTTTTAGAGAATGTTTACATTGCCATGACGCAAACTTAGAATGGTACAAGGAGGTCATCTAGGGTTTTGTGTTGTTCTTGAAGAGCAACCGAAACATAATTTATAAGAAATTTTAGAAATATGTTCATCTGAGCATGAAAAGCTGCAATTCCAGGTAATCCAATTATTTCTACTCCTTCATGTAATGTATCCTCTATTGATCACATACAGCCATACACAGTACGACATTGTGAAATTATTTATCTGCATTTGATAAACCATTATAATTCTTATAAGCCATCTGAAACCATAACCAAAAAATGATTTAGAAAAAATGATAGAAATAGACTCATCAGAGCATGAAAAACAGCAATTCCAGGAATTCTAATTATTCCACTCCTTTACTATACTACTTCAACTATACCATCTATAACCATCTATACAACAGCCTGAGTTGGGTCATCGTGTTTCCTTTCAAGGAGAGGTTTCACACTGTGTTGCTGCGTAATAAGATGGATCCACCATGTCTCACAAATCTGGTTCTTCTTCCCTCCCCGTTGGAGGAGGAGGGATCAAAGTGCGCAACTGTAAAGATAAATATTATTTATCTTACTTTTAAGTTTGGACCATTAGTCTTAAGGAATAAATAACTAAACACAATTTCTAGAAATATCTATGTTAAGTACCCTCATCTCTTGAGCGGCTACTTGATGAAATCTTAAACAATGACATCATCTTTAACCCTCCAAAGTCCGGCTCAACTGTTTGATTGGTTTATGGTAAATTTCCAGTGTGTAAAGTGTTAAATTAATAAAAGAACCAAAGAAATTAAATATGTGAAGAACAATTTTTTCAAGTTTTTGTTTTTCTAGGTGTGGACATTGAAGGGTTTTAACATGAAGGTCACCATTGATAGGATAGGGCGCCGTGAGCAGATAATAATACATTTTATTTATAACGCAATTTTCATTTGGAT
This sequence comes from Lophius americanus, assembly GCA_037951165.1. Classification (NCBI taxonomy): domain Eukaryota; kingdom Metazoa; phylum Chordata; class Actinopteri; order Lophiiformes; family Lophiidae; genus Lophius; species Lophius americanus. The sequence continues at coordinate 3,508,627 of JBBDHG010000011.1, read as the reverse complement.
CAAATCTCTAAGTGCTAGAAAGTAAAAACGGACACAGATGTGTGATATGGGCTGTTATCGGGAAATTCTACACACCGCACCTTTAATCAAGTGCTTCACTTATGAATATACCCCCTTGTCAGATGTAACAAGTTATCTCTGGACACCACCAGAGGTTCAGACCCAAACAGCTGCATGAGCTGGCATGGGCCTGAGAGACAAATGCCAGATTTGGACTGGTCCTTATTGGTTTCGATATGTGACAGGTTTTGTTTCAGTGATTTGATTCATCATGAATGTAAAAACATTAATTTATAAAAATTTACACAGTAAACCATGGAACAACACTGGGGGGAAATACTTAATATTAGTTGTACTACTTTGTCAGCTGACAATTATCTTGTTAATGACGTCAGAAGCTAATTCTAGATTTCTATAGAGAATGATCTTAAGAATCAAAATGTAAAGCCTGTGGCGTTTACTCCGTAATGTACATTTTGAAAACATGTATAATATCTTTACACATTAATTATCCAGTATATGAACAGCAGCATAAAGAAGTAGGTCTTGTGAAATCAGTGAAATCAAATATAATTCCATTCTAAACAGTTTCAACCTCATTTACCGGGTGCCACACTGAAGTAGATTCTAAACACTAAGTTTATGAATTATGAACTAATCAGTGTGTCAATGGATATAATAGTGTTTTATCAATGTAAAATAGTGTCAAACTGGATCCTCTCATTTCTCACATCCGAAGTACTGGACACCTCAGAATCGATTGTGTATCCTTAAATCCCTAAAATAACTGCCTGCCACGCGAAAGCATTTGACCTGAGCCTTTATAAACCAGATACCACGTGAAGAAAGACGTACTGGAATGAAAAGAGGTCAAAGCAAATTTATTCATTTTGGGGGGGGGGGAAAGAATAATTCAATATGACAGATTGTAAACATCATGATCTGCAGTGCAAATAAAGCACGTTTTTACATGTTTGGAGGGACAACAATGACATAATGAGCCATGAAAATTTTCCAGAACTGGCTGTATGCTAAGGTGACTTGGTGGCAAAAGTGTTTTGCTTGGTTGACGATCCCATTAGAAATGCTCAATCGGATCCTCGAGGTTCTTGTCGACCAGCATATCACTCAGCTCAATGCCTCCACCATTACACGGAAGTTTCTGGTAAATACGAAGGTGGACATGCTTGCTTTCTCCCACGTGGACCTGTGAATGAAACAGAGATTATATAGTATGAGATTCCACATGGTATGATCACCAGACTTTGATGTGCATATATCTTTGGAGATGATTGGCTCAATGACATCCTCCTCTGGAGGCAGTAAATAAATGCATTTGATCTTGACTGAGTTTTGTAGCACTGATACCAACAAATAATGTGTACTTCAGGCAGTATGCAAGCCATATGAACCACTACTGATCAGAAAAAAAGATTATAAACATATACAGGTGATGTCAGGATAGTAGTGATTATCGTCTTACCACAGCACCTGTCAGTGGGTGGTATAAATTAGGCAGCAAGTGAACATTTTATCCCGGATATAATGAATTGGAACCAGGAAAAATGGGCAAGTGTGAGGATCTGTGCTACTTTGAAAAACTTCAAATTGTTATGGCTAGACAACTGGATCAGGGAATCTCCAAAACTGCAGTGGTTAGTTCCTCTTTCCTAGGGTTGTCTAAGGATGGGCAACTGGTTTCATGTGTGCCATGACTCATTGGCACACACAGGGAGGGAAGACAAGATCTGTCTTGTCTGAACCACAGACAAGCTGCCATTGCAAAAATTGTTGAAAAAATTAAGGATGGCTCCTAATCAATAGGTGTCAGATGACACATTTCACAGAAAATTGAAACAGCCAGTCAAGTGTAGCTGTGCACATTTACACAAGGAAAAAAAAGTTATGTTAAAAGTTACATTAGGAGGGTTTAATACAGCATTTATGACTACTTGGCAGCAAAATTATTGTACAGCTAGAGTCAAAAGAACCGTATTCACAACGCTGATAAGGACTAGTTAGCATAGGGTTACCATTGGTATCTAGTCAGGTCAAAAGAGTCACATTTGTGGAATTTGCTCCGAGAGCCACAATGGATTTGTTTGTTTTATACAATTGATAACAATATATTATTTAGTTGAATATGGGATAAGTGACAACCAGATCTTTCTTGTCTCAATCAAGGTGTCTAAACATATTAAAAAGATGTTTGTCATGTAATTCAGATATTACAAAATTCAACAATGAAAGTATTAATTAATCTCTATTGGGAATTTACTTTTAGTCAGACATTTTTGAGTAACCTTCACCTTTTTAAGATACCAAATGCAAATTAAAGATCACGAGCATCTTATACAGTAAGTGCCTGTTTAAAAAAAAACTATTTTATGAACCTAATTTTTCGTTTTAACCAATTTCAACATTCATACCAGCAAATCTGTATAACAGAAACCCAAACTAAAGGACTTCGTATTTAATACTACCCGGACCCCCAGAATTTCTGAACAAATTTTACAGCTTTTAAAAAATATCATACAATGAATGTGATATGTACAGCTATCAATTTATTGTTTAAGTTAGGGTTGTGTTTAGTTGTGTATTAATGTTCGGCGTATTATCTAGAGCCTTGTTAGTTACATTTGTATGGTTGCTACGCAAAGACTAAGTCTATCTTGGTAAATAAAGGTAATTAAAAAACCTCAGGAGTAGGAAAAGTGTATTCAGCTTCAGATTTCTTAGCTAGGGGTGAGGGTTTTACCTTCACGAAGTAGTTGGTTCCGGCCACAGACTGCGAGGTGTAGGACAAAGCGTCGAAAACTTCGTAAGTCCTCCCTGACTTTTTCTGTGCTTCAGACTTAACCTGTGCATATGACAGTTAAATTCATTCACAACCAAAACACAGGCTTAAATTAGTAAGGTGTGAGAAGTCTTTCGAGGAATAGAAGACAGTGTGATAATATTTATTTCATGTACTTACCTTCTGAACAATTTCGCGTATCTTTGGGTCAGCAGGTTTTGGCGCAGAGGTCCCTCCACAACGAATTCCACAACTTTGTTGACCCTTGTCTGTCATTTTGACCGTTTAAAACTCAAACAGTCCAAAACACACTGGTGAAACCGGACTGATCTGTTGTATTTGTGATAACCACGTACATGCAAGTTGCGCTATTTATCACGTGACTGTATATTTTAGATTGTACCATCTGCGTAGGGGTATATGCTTTTCTAGAGCACAGCACAAACCAACCGAACTCATTATATAAATGTTATCCGATATGTATTTTACTTGACTATTTTTAGTTAATATTCCTTGTTCAAAAACAAAACAAAACTATTACTGAAATTGATATTGAGTATAGGCCCACATTTACATTTTCTTTCCCGGTTATAAAAACGAAGTGGTTTAGTCCATGGCGTGGCTGAGGTTGGCTTTACCAGCTGATCGAAACCTGACCAAAAAAAAAAGTGGATTCTTGCAAGCTTAATGAATAGTTTAGTTTTATTTTCTTTGCCATCAGTCACGGAGTTCCAAAGAACTTGTACATAATCTAAACTAACAAAACCTGTTTGTCTGTATGTCTGTCTATCTGTCTACTTCATTTTTTTCGATTTCAAAGGAGATTTATTGACATGGGAAACAGCCGTGAAGTAATAATTAAAATGAGAATAATAGTAATAATTAATAACACTAAAAACAATATAGGCATCTTGTTAAAGTGTAGTGTGTTCCAGAGGCAGACTTTTTTCCAGGGCGACGCTGTGTTCACTGCCTAATGCTTTCCATCCGCTGCATTGGTAAAAAAAAGGAAAATTGTTTTCTACGTTTTCCTCTTAATCCCACCTTCTACCTCCTTAATGTTGTGCTTTTTGCTCAAACGCATTTGCATTAATATCTGGTTTGTTCCAACTCTTTCTCTCACTATATTCAGGGAAGCTGAAGACACTGTGTGCTCCCAATTGTTGGCCAGCACCTAGGTAAATAACTAACTGCCACAGGGGTTGGTACAGCAATTTAAAAACTTTTTTTTTAACATCAAATCTGAGATAAAGACCATTTGACCATTGAAATCTCATGAATTTCTCAAAAGCGATAAGAAAGACGTTAAGATATATCAGTCTTGCAAAATTAAAAATCTGTTTCTATGAAATCCCCTTCCTCTAATATTGACCCTTCCTCTCTTTTCCAATTATTCATACTCATTCCCAGCTGCTCCTTCGTGACTGGGTTTGGATGTGACAGTGGACTGCAGATTTCAAACTGTCATGAAAAACTTGTGGCTTCCTGTTTTATGAGTCATGCACTATTTCAAGATTTAATTTTATTAATCAGCGGGATGACTTCCGTTTTTTTTACAGACATTGATACAGATTTTCCAACAATTCTTACTTCCTGTTTCTTTCTTTATATGAATTTATTGGCCTTTATAAGGTTATAAGAACATTTGATGTTTTTGTTATTGTTGCTTGTATCAATGTGATCATATGAGCTGTTTTGAAGGACAGGTTCATCCACATCAGAGCTTCATACAGGTCACTAATTATAAATTTGAATCGACCAGACCTAAATACGGTCCGAGCAAAAAATCTGATAAGAACAATTAAGCTTGTGACGGAAGCTTTTCCTTGTGGTCCTAAATCAGATTCACCTCTGAGACATGTAGATGCATGAGGTAGCAGTTGAAACAAAATTCTTAGCGAGGCTGGACAAATTCAAATATGGAGGATGCCATCAACGACCACTGGGATACAAAAGGTTGCAATTTTCATAGGTAAACGTGAAAATGCTTTTATCTTCTTGCCTATAGCCTATGAAGCTGGCGGAAGGACCTGTGTATGCCCGCATCACTAAGAAGGTCTTTCATCAAGCCATTATGGTTGCCGTGGTAACCTGGAAGAATAGCCAGCTCTTCTCACTTCACTATTACAGCTGTTGTGTCCTGTATGATTGACAGGTACACAAAGTTGAAGACAGCCACAAACATTTACATTTTCATCTTAGCCCTCGCTGATGCCCTCGTCACCACAACAATGCCCTTCCAGAGCACGGACTGCCTGCTGAACACCTGGCCCTTCGGCGAGGTAGTGTGCAAGGTCTTCATCTCCGTCGACTACTACAACATGTTCATCAGCATCTTTACCCTCACCATGATGAGCGTGGATCGCTATGTGGCTGTATGCCACCCAGTGAAAGCCCTGGACTTCCGCACTCCCATCAAAGCCAAGATGATCAATGTGTGCATGTCTCCGAACGTTGTCTGGATCACGGGAAAAGGACCGCAACCTGCGTCGGATCACACGGCTGGTGGTGGTCGTGGTTGCTGTGTTTGTGATCTGCTGGACACCCATTCACATTTTCATTCTGGTTAAAGCACTTGTGAATGTGCCTGAAACCACTGCCATCATGGCTGCCTACTTCTTCTGCGTGGCTCTGGGTTACACCAACAGCAGCCTAAACCCCGTCCTCTATGCCTTCCTGGATGAAAACTTCAAACGCTGCTTCAAGGACTTCTGCCTCTCGGCTAAACTGAAGGGGCAGAAGGTGTCAGGGAACAAAAAGGGCCCCAGCACTGTGCGGGGGGCCGCGGTCCCCCTGGAGAACCCGGATGATGCTAGCAAGCCCACATGACTAGCAGTCGAACTGTCCTCAATTTCCCACAATGGAAAAAACTCACATGACCTGGGCGTGACCCACATAACATCAGAAATGTAGTTTTGAGTCAAATCACAGAAGTGGACAATTATTTCTATGTTGACTTTGAGTTGAGTTCCAACGTTGATATGATTTACTGTCAGAGATTAATATAGATTACGTGAATCCACATATAGGGAACAATAGAAAACAACATTCTCATCAGCATTACAATAAGGAAATCCTCTTTCTGTGGCAAGTTGTTAAATGATGTATTTTTTATTTGAAAGAGTGAGGTTTTTTTAAGCAAGAAACTAGATCAGATATGATTATTCTTTCTTTAGCTGTATCTACTTTCTTTTTTTTTTTTTACAGTTTGTCTCTTATTTGGAATCAAATAGTAGCAACAGTTGAGTCATTTGTAGTTAAATATTTTTATATATATCACAAGCAAACACTGCTCCACAAAAGGAAATGAGAGTAAAATCCCAAAATCTTAGGAGAACTGTTGAATATTTATCAGAAAATGAGAATGAGACTGATCATGTCATTTTAACACTCTCACATTTAACTTTTTGAATCAGTTTTTATGCAAATTTTATTCCTTTTTTAATTGTTCTATTGCCGAATGTGCCTTGAACAGTCCAGGATTGCACATGTTTGCAGCAGGAGTAGGAACTGATTTCAGTAATGTCAGCAGAACGTAGTTCAAAAGCACGACGTACACCGTTAACGTCTTAGTGGAAAATATATGAATCCCAGAAAGCTGCTAAAATCACCTCTGTGAAGAGTTAGAAGTGTGCTGATTGACCACAAAATGAGAGAAGTGACTCATGTTGCATTCACCTGCATTTAAGCATGATTACTGAAAGGATGAGAAAGGAGAAGGAAATCCTGGACTTGAATGTGCATATAAAATTTGACAGAGGGCTCTCTTTCATCTTTGACTCTGGAGTCGTGTCCAGTTTGATAAGATGTTCTATTTCTGGTGTATAATTCCATCACATGTGCTGTTTATGGCTTTTATTTATATATATATAGATATATTAAAATACTCATGCTGTTTATTCCGGGAAAATCGACGCCATCTGTAAACAGGAAGATCTGATTAAACAAGTTACCCACATTGTAAATACTGTTCATTCTGCCAACTTCACAGTCGGACGACATGTGCTACGTTATTTTGTATGCATAACAAACAGAAATCTTTGCACAGACATTATTGAGGTAGATGCAGCATGTTGACGATTATTGTTATGATAGTAAAAGGCCACATCTGCAGCCCCATGCCCGACTGTACTGTTATTTTGATTGTACTGTAAATATTCACTGTACATAAACATTAAGTTATTAGTGAAGAGCCTCAGTTATATATGAATAATTATCAATAAAAACTATTTCTGTAAACACCAGTGACACAAAATGAACATTGTGACTTTGGACTAATATTATAGTTAAGAAATCTTCAAAACACATCATGTATAGTGCCACAAGGAGACGTGATTAAACGAATCACCCATTTATCCGTGGTTGTTATTAAATCTCTGTATGTTTTATGTAAATCTACTGCTACTGTATATTGGCTTGTCTGCTGTATATGAGATGTAATGACTGTTTGCGAAATGCTTAATATTAAAGGGCGTTCAACAAATCCATATTGGTTTTCTTGTGCACTGTGTGATAATCTCACCAGATGCTGCCAGAAATATCTCTCCATCAACACCCTGCATCATTACTTTGTCATATTTTACTTAGAAGAAGCCAACATGGCTGCTTCTTTTACAGGACAGGAGCTTTTATGGAGTTTTTTTTCCGCACAGGGATGCCGGTGTAGTTTGCTTTTATGTATGCCTGCAGCTCCCTCCAGAGGAAGTGAAATGGAATCACTAAATATAATGAATAAAATAAATTAAGAAACGACAATCCTACAATAACTGAATGGTAAATGATTTTCTAAGAATCGCATTCGTTGCTCTGCTACAATTCTAACACTCAAATCTAGACTTTCACACAGGGGCTGTCTATAAAACAGGGCCACAAAACCAGGGGATTAAGTAAGAATGAACAAACACCCCTTATTGTGTCAGTGCTTTTTTCTCATGATGTTTCTTAAGCTAAGGGAATATCAGACATCATAATCAACAAGAAATAAACAATGCATACTTCAATTCAGAGTTAGCCAACTGTCGAACAGATGCCAGCTGATGGTGTTACACCATCAGACAGATATATTCTGGATTTGGGATGTCAATAAATAATGCACTGTGCTAAGAGTGACAGACATAACAATTTGTCCATGGATGCTATGTTTAAGTGGAAGGGGAACCGAAGAGAAGGCTCAACAAAGCCATAGATTACCTTCACTGTGTGAATTATTTCAAGCTCAAGTTTATAGATGGATAGATTGATAGCATCATAGGTTTTAGTCAATGCATGTTGTATCTGTTCCTTTCCAATAAACAATGATTAAATAGTAATGAATAAATATACCTCAAATAAATAGAAATGTAAAACCAGTGGTAAATAATGTTAACAAAATATATGAATGAATATATCCACAAACCATTGAACCCTTTTTGACTCTATGTATGGAATATGTCATAATTTGTCCATCCTTGTTTGAAAATGTATACCAAAGTTAATACTAAAACGTATTTGCTGCGATATAAACAAAAACTACTATTATTATTTTTTTTTTAATTAAAAAAAATGAAGCCAGTATTCCTTAGGGAGGGGCGGATTAAGTCATGATCACATGGCTGTGACGTCATATCCAGAAGTCACTTCCGGGTGTTTTCTTTCGTGGGCGCTGACAGCCGCCAAACCAACGCCGTTTTCTTAAGTGTTTAAACTTCATTTCTTGCTAAAATGAACCGTATATTTGGCAGCGGGAAGCCCAAAGCACCTCCACCGAACCTCACGGACTGTATAGGAAATGTAAGTACGATCCTCAAATGACATTTTAAAAGCTGTCCTGAACAAAGTAAACAAAGATGGATCCCTTCTCAGCTGTAAGCTCATTGTTAGCCAGAAAACAGGCCAGCCTCTGCCACAAAACACAACAATGTTGTGCTATTAAACACACCGAATCGTTAATAATAGTTCGCACCAGCTCGCTGTTTTAACATAATACAATTTGTCAGGCAATCGGCACTATATTCTAAACAAATAATCTGTCGAGACAATGAATCAGCGTTATGCAATTATGATCACGATGTTCAGCTATCTAGCTGTCGAACTACAAGAAACTGATCCTGTGTCAGTCTGGCTGAGGACGTCATCCAGTTATATAGGGTATTTGACTGGATGGAGTCAACAATAAATTTCTTGTCATCGTTATGCATTTAGTGCAATCATATAAGGAACATAAACCTACATGGAAACAAATTCAAACATGGAATGAATTCAAAGATAACAAGTGACAATATAAGGGGACAGGTTGGTGATAGGAGATGTCATGTAAGAGCAACATATCATTTTCTAACTCTTGCATGGAACTTCTGCAGATATCCTATCAATCCGATGTAGTCAGTGCCCTCTTTCCATATGATGGTAGCTTAGGTGGCAACGCCATGAAGAGGGCATCCACATGCTGCACAGGTTGATCAGGTTCTCCTGCCTTGTGGTCAGCATGTCGCTCAACTCTGGTGGCAGTGAATATTAAGAAAACTAAAAATTATCTAAAGAAATGATGTATGTTAAAGACAATCCACTATACTGTCCCTTTATTAGTTGGTTATTTAATTGTTTTAGTGTATTGAAACTTTCTTCTACTACTCTTTCATTCTCTCTTATCTGTACTCTTGTGTTTTAGCTAGATATCTGTGTAATTGTTTTTTTTTTAATTCTTTTTATGGTGTGTTTGGAGCTAGAGCAATTAAATGGCTATTTCTATGCATCCATAAATTCTTCATAAAAACAACAAGCCAGAATAAAATGAAAAATTAGTAGAAAGAAAAATGAATGAGTAGAATAAAGTAAATGCTATTAACAATGAAGATTGTGAGCGGTTGGGGTTGGAATGCAGTTAAATTTAGCATTTTAGGGTGAACATGTTTAAATTAAATTAATTATCACTTACCCTGCTTACATATTGGTTTTTCTCCTCTCTGCCCAGTTGATTATATGCATTTATACTCTGTTATACTTTATACTCATGCTGTGGCACTAACTCACCATCCGTGGAATATAGCGGAGGATTGTGGAGAATGTATTGAATTGTTTCTTTCTAGTATGTGCTGTATAGCTGATTGTTGTTTTATTGATTTCTGTTGTGTAAGGAGATGTGGCCAATGCAACAATCCATTTTTCATCTAGCTAATAATATTAGATCACTGAAGTGGACATAAAAAACTGTACAATAAGCTTACGTGAAGCTACTTTGGTACACATATGAACAATTTTTGACTTAGTCCTTTATAAAAAAAAAATGGTCTTGTTATTGTGCAATTCTTTACCAAAATTGAATGTCCTTTTCGCTGTGATTTACCTACAGGTTGATGCTCGATCAGAGTCTGTTGACAAGAAGATTGCCAGACTAGATGCTGAACTTGCAAAATACAAGGACCAGATGAAAAAAATGAGAGATGGGCCCTCAAAGGTAAGGCTTACTATCAATGCTGGTGTTGCATAAATAAAGGAATTCTTTTAAATTCCTGTAACAGAGACATTAGCATAGCATTTGGGATATGGGAAAAAACATTTTTGGATCATGTCAAAAGTACAAAATCATGAAAATAAATAAGTAATATATAATATTTTATAACAGTTTAAGAAATAGGACATTTTACATCCTCTATAGTATTGAAAGTGAAAAGGATTTAAAAAATTGAATACTGAACAAAATGTAACGATGCAACTAAATATAATTACTACTATACGAATCCAATTTTTTGCCTCATACATTTAAAAAAAGAAATTGTATGAAATATATCTTTTTTAATTTCAGAAGAGTGGCAAGATGAGTGAAGGGAAATATTTACAAGATCATAGGGAGAGCAGATCTGGTGTCTGGTTTAGAGACAGGGGCAATGACCAAAAGACAGCAGGAGGTTGCAGAGCTGCAGGTTGTAGAGTTGAAGATGTTAAGATTTTCTTTGGGAGTGATAAGGATGGACAGGATTAGAAATGAGCACATGAGAGGGTCAGCCCAAGTAAGACGTCCTGAAGACAAAGTAAGAGAGGCCAGATTGAGAGTGTTTGGACTGGTGAAAAGGAGTCATAGTGGATCTGTAGGTAGAAGGATGCTGGAGATGGAGCTGCCAGGCAATTGAAAAAAGGGATATGGTAAGAGGCCATGCAGTTTGTTTGTGTGACAGAGAAAGATGCAGAGGACAGGGGAAGATGGAAACAGATGAGCCACAATGGTAGCTCCCTAAGAGACAAGCCAAAATAATATGTTATTAAAATGTAATTAAAGACGTTAGAGGGCTGTACTGTTCAGTATGCAGCTTTTTTCAACAAAAAAAACATGTTCATTTTGTTAATTTTCCTTGTAAAATCTTCTCAATCATGTTTTTTCGTTTACCAGAACATGGTCAAGCAAAAGGCTATGAGAGTGCTGAAGCAAAAGAAAATGTAAGTTGTTTTACTTTCCAAAGCCAAGGAGTGTTTTTTCTTATGAACCATATTAAAATTAATCTCAAATCTTTCAAATGTTTTCCTCATTAATCACAGTTATTCTGTATGACAACAGATACCAAAGCCTGATTGTATTTTTTTTTACTGTTTTCAAGGTATGAGGGTCAGAGAGATAACCTCATGCAGCAGTCATTCAATATGGAGCAAGCAAACTACACAATACAGACCCTGAAAGACACCAAAACTACTGTAAGAGAGAAGAAAAGCTAGCAGATGAGGACATGACTGAAGAAATAAAGCTTTCTGCTCAAATTTGCTTTTGCTTTTTAGGTTGATGCCATGAAGATCGGCCTTAAAGACATGAAGAAAGCCTACAAGAATGTGAAAATTGATAAGATTGAGGTATTTGGCGGCTACAGATATACAGCTGTTCTGGGGACATGGGGGCCATCTAAGGAATTGTGTATTTTTTCCTTTACAGTGTTAAAAGCTTGCAACCAGAATATTTTTTTGGAAAAAAGGTTACCATAGTAGATGAAACGCTTGAAAATTAAAGGGATGATGGAACCCTTGTTTACATTTGAATTACCAGCGACAAGGATGTTATTGGTAGTTGGATCAGATATTGACATATGAACTCTTATTTTAATTTTCAGGATCTTCAAGATCAGATGGAGGACATGATGGAGGACGCCAATGACATCCAGGAGGCATTGGGCAGAAGCTATGGCACCCCTGACATTGATGAGGATGACTTGGAAGCAGGCATGTCAGATTTCAATACCATGACAATATTGTTTACTTCATAGTAGTTCTATTTGATGTTATTGTCAAGTTTTTTTTGAAAATATTCCCAGAAAGACCTGAAGTCTGCATCAGGTGACAGAGCTTAAGTTGGGTGTGATTTTGATGTTTCCACAGAACTGGATGCTTTGGGAGACGAGCTCATGGATGAAGACAGCTCCTACCTGGATGAGGCTTCATCGGCTCCTTCCATCCCAGAGGGCATGCCTGGAGATAAATCTACCAACAGGGTACGCCACTGTTTTAATGACTTATCTTTTTGATGAAAGAGCTTTTATCAATGGACATTCTTCCTTTTTGCATTTCAGGATGGTGTTCTTGTGGACGAGTTTGGCCTTCCTCAGATCCCTGCTACATAAAGTAACCATCAGACTGCTTACCCTGACTTAACTTGTATCATAGCCTTTTTTTATTGATCCAATGGACACTCCCCGGCCTTAAGAGTGTGCATTGAAAACTGAAGTATCTTCTGTCCAATGAATGAAAGTATAACTTTAAGCCAGTCATCTATAATTAAGTCCATATTATTCTGTTTTAGGTGTGTGAGGTGACGGTTGAAATTATCTTTACCCTTGTACAGTTTACGCAGCATTGAGTTGACAAAAATTACAATATTTTTCAAAACAATGATTGGTGTGATGCACTGTTGTTATTCTAACGGCATTGTTCATATAAAAATATTTTATTGTCAGGTCAAGCAGGTGAAAGCACAGAATCAAATACTTAAACACACTAATGAATGTGTTTATCAATGTAATAAATATACTGATTTCAGCGAGAAATCCACGCTGATGTTAGTCATCACCAGCAAAGCCTGAAGGTATGAGGGAAGATTTTCTGGTGCAGATACTCCACCACACTGGATTTGTTTGGTAGTTTTTCAAATTCATGGTGAGGAATCTAGAAGAAAAAATGTTTTATTATAAAAACAGAAAAGATTCGGATGGATAACCTGGATAATAAATGGGTAAAACTGAAAGCTTAACTTGTGTTTTATCTACTCCTTTAAAAGTACCATATACAGATAAAGCGTAGTCAGATAAAGATCAGTCCCTCCAGGAAGTTATGGGATTAAAGTGGGGCACATTCTTAAAAAAAACTTATAATTTGTCAAATTTTCACATAACTTGCAGAAATCTGGACAAAACTAAGATTCTGCAGAATGCATTAGTACAGGTTAAAGTCCAACATCACAACTTCTCTAGAGGGACTGGAAAATGTCCAAAGCTGAACCATAAAAATGAAGTTGAGGTTCTAACCTGAATTACTTCATATCCCAGAAGCCTCAGGTGTCGCTGCTTGATGGCCTCTTTTCCAAGTAGCTGCCTTTTGTTTGTAGTGAATCTTTTCTGTCCGTCAATACAAAGAGCTATCCTGTCTGAGCTATCCCAGTGTGTAGCAGTATGGTGTCAGAACTTTAGACCCAAAGTATGAACGAGCTCCGAGCAAATCCACCAGTCCAGTTTTCACAGAGTTGTTGGTTTTCCATAAAAAAATGCACATGAACAAAACTTTTGCCATTGCAAAAATAAGTGTTACAAGAGCAATCCACCTATTTTATTATTATTTGTTCAATCATTTTTCTGATTTCTACTAGATAACTTGTAAAACATCAAGTATTTCCAGGGTAGCTACAGTGGAATAAGGACATAAAAGATCTATTTTGGTCTTATATTCACAAAATAAAAGCACAGAGGCATCAGTACCATATCAAGTAGTACACGCATTCAAACAATCCAGCCTAATGCTTGAAGTAAGAAAGGCCTTTAGATTCATTCTACAAGACAAGAGAATGTCTGCATGTAATTAAATGGTGTAGCCAATGAACCCAACAGGTTCTTTTTTATGTTGGGTAAGGTCACCAGGAGCCACACAGGTTTTATCACATAACTGGAATGCACTGAACCTCCCATTATGATGACATGCAAGGTAAGAAGGTGTGTATTCAGGTTTCTGCCAATAAATTACTCCTTTGTTATTGGGCGGAAGACATGAGTTTTACAGAATCTACCTGATAGAAAGGACACTCCAACTTCTGGGTCAGCTGTGCCAGGACAAGCCGGTCCAATTCCAGTGTCCTCCTCTGTAACACAGTTAAATTAATATCACATAACATTTACATTTTATTTACATTTCTTGTCAAATCGTTGTTATAGAGGACACTGGGATGGCTATCAGAGACAAGTCGCACCATTAGCATGCTCCAAAACGAGGCGTGTGCCTGCCCGGAGAGCTGACACTAGCCCTGCTAAATATCAGAAGAAAGACCGAACAGGATGAGGAGAAGCTGTCTAGATGCTGCTGGAAAGTTTGCTCCTATGCACATGTTGGTCGGTGTAGCTGGGTCAGGCGGAACTGGGGCCCTGAAACTTTATGGAGTCCTACAGTGCTGCTTGCAGCAAACCAGGCTCGCTGATTATGTTGGTCAGACTCCTCCTTCCACAGTCCTGCTGCTCTGGGTTTATCCACAGGCTGAAGAACAAAGACAGGCGGAACTACAGGCACAAGGACGGAACTACATCTCTGGTACTCAGGAGCCTGGTGGGGCAGACAGGTCCAACAAGGGAGCTACATCGATCCGGAGCTGCGAAAATCTTGCTATCAGCTTCAGAGCCATGCCTCTGAGATACAGCACCTTGTACACAGCTAAGATAAACATAAAAAAAGACATATGTAATAAAGGAAATGTGTTAATGGTTTGTTTTATACAATGACAAAAGAGGAACGCAACTTATGGTATTGCAAATAAACGGATATTATATAAATGAAGAGGCTTAGGGTAGCGTAGATAGACTTGGCATGCAGCATCAAAAATAAAAACCAAATTATTAAGAGACCTAAAGGCAAGTTATTAACAAAATAGACTTTAAAAATATAAAATAATATCAAAGTTTAAGAATCACAGTATATAACTACATGAGAAAAAATTGCGGTTTTGGTGGGAGTTTACCATGTGTGCAGAAATGTTGCTTAAAAATCACGCATAAAAATGCAAAAGGAGAGAATTACCACAACTTAAAATGGTTGTCACCTAGATTTTGCATCCCGAGCCACACTGATAAACTTTTAATATTGGCGGGACAACGTATTGATTATTCTGACGCCTAGAACGCAGCCCTATGCATTATCGAGCTTTTATTGGGTCAGAATTAAAAAAGAAAACAATACCCAATCTAAAACAGTCCATTTGACTAACTCGTACTCCCAAATAGCTGATTCATTCCATATACACCTTTTTTCTTAACCATTAAGTATCACTCACCATAATATATGACATAATTGCTCTGCTCATTGCTTATTTTAAGTTAAGTTTCATGTGAATTGCATACCCAAAAAAATAAACTTAAAATTGCTCCCAAACTTTCAGATGTATTTACATAAGCTTGCCCTCCATGGAAAACTAAATTGTCAGTAACATTGTACCTGATACTATGTGTGAGTAATCTGTGAGTAAACATAAAAAATACCTTTATTTCTATCGACTGATTTTAAAAAATAAAATCAATTTGATCATTCTATTACATGAACACCATTCTTTGATAACTATTGCATCAAATTTGATTAAAAAAAATACAACAAAGTTATTGAAACGTTTATTTGGGAAAGGGCCAGGGGGTGTTTCGAGAAGCAGGCTTAATAAACTCCGAGTTAGTGACCGAGCTCGAGCTTGACCACGCCTGAGATAAGAAACTCGGTATATCCGGTTTCAGAACAGCCGGTATGAATCGGTTGAATTAACCTCGAGTTGGTTAACACCGAGTCGTACGTGCGCGCGCTGGCTATCAAAAGCCATCATCGATTGAGCTCAGATACCGTGATTCACCACGGCAACCAGTGTGACGTCATGGTCGCCATACTTCACGCTGAGTAAGTAAGTTTGAATCCGCTCATGTCTGTGTGACGCGGCTTTATCATTGGAAAGAAAACTTGTGTGGCAGAATTAATCCTGGGTGGATACAGAACTCACTGCAGGAATTTTATCCCCCCAGGATGAGCCGGGGTGGTACAGGAGACTTATCCCGCTTTATTATTATTATGAAACAGAGTTTCCTTCATCTCAGTCTCAACCAACTCAATAGTTCCTGCCAAACCAGCTTCTAATCCCCAGGAAGAGTTTCCTACTGGATAGCAAATGTACCCAAATTTTGGCAAAAATGGGATTTTGGCCCGGGAGAGGGACTTTTGCGGCAAAATTCCACATATGTCCACGAAGGTGAGCTTTATCCACATACTACAATCTATGGCTGTGAGGTAAACCAATGTGTGAATTAAACCTAGCATTGTGCACAGTAGAAAAAAAAATCCAAAAACAAGATAGAAGAATGACCAAAAGATCACGTCTAATGAATACCCTCCACAGGAATGGTTCTTAAAATCTTTTTGAGACAAAATATCATCTCATGACACAAATTACAACTCAAAGTTATAAAATATGATTAGAATAAAATTTGCATTTTTGCCACACTCCAGTTACTCATTAGTTTGGATAGTTCTCTGGGTTTGAGTCGATCACTTTACTGAAAAACAAACAAACTATTCAGCTCGCACTAGTCTGCACATGCTATAAGAATTTGGTGAGACAAGTAAACTTGTCAAGACAGGTTAAACAACTCAGCAGGGAAAACTTCTGCACAAGCACATTTACTATGCCCAGGTGGGGTGGGGGGGGCAAGAAAACAGATTAATGCAACACTTATTTCAGCTGCCATTTATGGAAGGGAAGGTCATCAAAATGCAATTTGATAGAGGGCTTTATTTAAAAAGTCTATACTATAAAATGTAAAAATTCTGCAAAACCTGATGACTGCAAATGATTATTCCATAGATCTTCTAAAGGTGCTACCACTTCACATCTTCACACAACAGAAAAAGAACATTTCAAAATTGTTGACAGGGTTTTCTTTCCATTAGAGATGCAACCAATTGGCAACTAGGAGTTCACTGGGAACAAGAACAAATTTTATTGCTTTGATCCGTTTAAAATTGGGTTTATACTGTCGAGTTGGGACATGTAGCACAGTTGTCTGGCTGTAGAGTTGGGACATGTAGCACAGTTGTCTGGCTGTCAGAGGAGGCAAAGAGGTTGGGAAGGGCTGTGCTGGCATGACTATTTAATCGTCCTTATCCTTGGCACCGTGCTTTAGGATGCGCGTGAACTCCACATAGTTGAAGTTGTTTTTCTTGTCGATGGGTGCCTCCCTGAAGAGCTCGTCCACCTCCTCATCTGTAAACCGGTCACCCATGGTTGTGAGAAGATCTCTGAGGTAATCTTCCTGGATGGAACCTGGAGGGTGAGAACGGTCCAGATTTGCGTAATCAGATTTGGTTAAGTACGTTCAAATAAGTTTAAGACAGCCTGAATCAACATCCAAATCATCTAAGGAAGAATTTCCTTCAACTTGCAATGATAGAACTGTTTTATGGAAGGAAAAAATTTGCAAAACATAGCGGTTATTGAACATGCATCATATAAGGTGAAGTAACAACTATAACAAAAAGCCAAGTAAACAATGTTGTAAAATTATTTTAACTCCCTTTTCCACTCATAACAGATATACTTTTTGTACCACCAAAATGGTTTTAGCTGAGAGACAACTGATCAGATTTTTTATTAGACTAGGAATTCCCAAAAGGAAACTTATTTACCTGTCCCCTCCTCATCAAAACAAGCAAAGGCATTTCTGATCACATCCTCTGGATCTGTGCCATTGAGCTTCTCCCCAAACATGGTCAGGAACATAGTGAAGTTGATCGGCCCTGGAGCTTCATTCATCATAGCCTCCAGATAATCATCACTTGGATTCTTTCCTATACAAAGACACGCATACCACATTTAAAACATGTCTGACAGTCGAACTACAAAAGGGAAAGGGTGTCATCAAGTCTAAATGTTTTTGCTGAGCTAGTTATCAGACTGTAAACAGCCTCCGTTTGCTTACTGTACTGTTAGTTCAGGTCATCCTGAAGTAAAAACATTTGTCAGCGACTCCCACTCACCCAGTGAGGCAAGCATGTCATGAAGGTCCTCTTTGTCCACAAACCCATCACGGTTCTGGTCAATCATGTTGAAAGCCTCTTTGAACTCCTGAATCTGAGACTGGTCAAACATGGCGAAGACATTGGAGGTCGCGCGCTGAGGGCGCTTCTTTGTGGTTTTTCCCTTAGCCTTTTTACTCGACATTTTGATTGTTTTAAACCTGCAAAAAGAAATAATTTATACAATTTAGTTGTGCCAATTAAATGATTTTCAAAGCGCTTAGATATTAAGCCACAACCTGCTCCAGACCAGGTATAAGGAAATACACCACAAGTAATTATTAACAGAACAAGACTTTCACTATTTAAGAAAAATAAAATAAAAAATGCTGCATTAAAAACAGTTCCTCTGTTGCACAAGCCACACATATGTCATGTTGTACGTCAACAGGTTATGTTTTCATCTGTATTTGTTTATTGGTTGGGTTCCCAGTTAACTTTGGTATGGCTCTGGATAAAGAAGTTATTTCCTATCTCACATTCTTTATTAATGTGTGTTTCATGACTTTCATGATTTTTGGATACCACTAGATTGAATTAAAAGACTGTTCGGCCATGGCAGAGGTTTAAATTTCCTCCCTGTTAGGTGAAAAGATTTTTCCAATCAGCATTACCCGAGGACTGTAAATACTACAAACTCTTCAACTGACATAAGAAATATGGATTTCTTCAATCACTATCAAAAATTGTCAGAGTCATTGCTATCCACTAAATAAGAGTTTATTGAAGTTAAACAGGGCTGGCAGCAGTAAATAAAAAGGAGGCATTAGAAGGCATGAGCAAAACATGCACCAACTTGTTACCAAATTGAATAATCTTGCAGAGCAAAAAATGTAATCTTACACAACCCTATTTGTTTATAAAAGATTATACAAGCCAGCAGCCAGGCCTCAAGACTGCCAACATTTACTCCATAAAGAGGATAAACATTAAGAACTTTCAGTATACAAAACATTTCCATGTAGCCTAACAAATCAATGAGTGGGTGAAAAATATCTCTCCCAATGGTACAAATAAGAGGTGGGTTTTTTTACAGTTCATAATAAAACAGTCCTCGCTTAAACCAAATGACCTCAGTGCGAGGACAGTGCACGGAAAAAACATTAAGTATAACTTTTTAAAGCCAAATAAAGGATAATAAGATCCTGATAGACAAAGAGACAGTAAAGTTGATAATGACATTACTACAAATAGGATGTCATCATTCATTCCCAGAACACAGTGGCAGGGTATTTTAATACTCTTGATTCCCCAGTGTGGTGTCCCTCACTGTGCTATAAATGGAAATGTTCCTCAGCTTTCTAGGTTGATCAGTGGTCTGCTAGCACTCAGGGCAGGGAAATTAGTGATGTGAGGACACATGCCCATATCAGGCAATGTCTTGAATAAATACTTATATATAATAATTCCTACTACTAGATTTGTATTTTGACATATATTCATGTTACGCACCTGAGTGTCGCTTGAAAATGAATTAGAACACTATAAGTAACAAAAATTGTCTAAATGTTGTGTGCTGAGTTAAGACTCCCCTTTTTCACAGTATGAATTGTGATTTGAACAGTTGATAATTTAATTTCAAACTTATCCATTACACGTTCCAAGGACAAATTAATTAACAGTTTCTGGTTAAAATCATCCAGCCCTCTTGCAACAGAGACTTAAAAACCGATAAATATCTAAATATTGATGCAAATGTTCTCTCTTTTTTTTAGCTCCCTACAGAGTTTGCGTAAACTGTTAAATAGGACTAAAGCCATCTTTAAAGTAGAACGTTTGGTGACTGTGATCCAGCACAACTCTTGCTCAATATCAAGTACGTACTCAGAGTGGCCTGCGGCCTCACATACACACATCATTAGGGTGCATGCAGTCATAACAAATTCAATAGAGGCTGCTCAGCTCCATCTATCATTCTGAATTTAAAAAGCTCCCGATTAACTTTAGAAGTCTAAAATACTCGCCCGTGAACATCATATAAAATACGTAAGCATTCGAGATATTAGCCGCACAGCTAACAGTTAGCCAGGTTGTCAAAACTATCAGAAAACTGATGTCTCTAAATCTTATGACTCCGAGATGGGCCTTTAATGTTGCTAACAGTTATTTGGTCTCCAGTAGTAGCAGAGTATTTATAATGTGACCACCTGCGCTAGACAGAGTATTTTAGTTAAATGTCTGTCTTACCTGACAACGATTCGATACTTGTCAACTAGCCCCGGCGCTGTTCCTTTTCTCAACCACCGCCCTTCACTTCCTGATATAAATGTGGTTTCCGTAAAGACAATTGGAACAAACCAACTGAGGGAGATAGGGGTCCAATAATATTTAATACTTGACTCACGCTTGAAAAATAATTCAGTATTCCTTTCTTAAATACACCATAATCATATAGATTTAATGAATGAATTGAACTCAAATACGGCACATAATGTTTGATTATTGTTTGCCATATACATCAAAATGTTCTTTACACCCCCGGTGAAGTAATTGTACCTTCCTCAAAAACATTCCCTTGCTGGCGTTAACGTTCCTGGAAATGTCCTTTTAAGGAGAGAGAGATTACAACGTCTCATCGTCGTGAAATTAAGCCAAACAAAAGTTTAAATGTTCGTCATGGGAATAAATGACAGTTGCCACCAATCAGGCATGTTGATTTCATGAATCATTTTACCGTGGTGATTTGATTTGAACAGTCCCAAAAAGATAAATTGAGTTAATAGCTGTTTGTCCATAAAACACTTGTTTTTTTCTTTATTGGTGTCATTGTGATCAATCAATCCATTTAATATTCATCACAACTGCATGTTACATATGTTTTTTGAAGAATTTATCCAAGTCTGTGCGTTGTTTGCATCATAGTTATTTCTTTATTTAATTATAAGAGCTTTTTTTGCTCTTGACAAATGAGATTTGAACCCAAATGACATGGCACCCTGGTTTAATTGAGTGAAAGAAAACTGTAAATAAAAGGAAATTCAGATGGCCAAACAAAGTGATCAATGGAAAAATGTTGATTGGATAGATAATTATAGATAGTGACTCCACAGTGATCCAGACAACAGTTGCTGCGGTAAAGGAAGGCTTACTGCTGCAGGGCTTCAAAAACAAAATGTGAAGGTTATGAGTCACAGGTCAACAAGACACATCGGTCCATTTGGCCAATTGCCATATCACTTTCAACGTTGTTAATAAAAATGGCTGAACATGTCTTGTGAGTCTTATATGAAAATGAAAATAGGTTTTAATCTTTCGTTACATTACGCCATCTTGCGTTATATGAAAAACATTTGGACTTTATAAGTGACTCACCAATGTTCGGAAAAGGTACGATAAAACATGGTTTGATTTTAACCCATACATTTTAAAATGTAATTATTGGGGGCATATCAATTGCTATATCATTTATACCTCCAAACTTGAAGCATTTCATTTCTGGGTCTAATACATTTTACTTTTATAGTTGATTGCTGCTTTATTATCCAAATCATTTTTTTTAATCTATTCATATAAATTAAATAACTTCTTTATTAATAGAGGGTCCTGTTGCAGTCCTACCTCAAACCACTTAAGTGTGCTATCTTCATAGAAAACGTTTCTTTAGACAGTGATACTGCTTTGTTGAGTGAAGGCAATAATAGTTTGTTTTCAGCATGTAACTCAATCCTGTGTTAGAGGATATTTAGTTCAATAAAACATAAACTTAAACACTTGAATAAACACAGAAATCACATAAACAAAATCAAAGGTGCTTTATAAACAAAGTCTGATGACTGACAGATTGATAATGCATGGACAGATGATGTCATTATTTTGTCAACATTTTTATCGTGTTACTAGGAAAAATATGTGCTGGAGAGTTTCAAGGGGACTCTTGAACACACAATTAACAAGATAATAATTGTCGGCTGACGTTCATCAAAGTAGTACAACTAATATTAAGTATTTCCCCCCAGTGTTGTTCCATGGTTTACTGTGTAAGTTTTATAAATTAATGTTTTTACATTCATGATGAATCAAATCACTGAAACAAAACCTGTCACATATCAAAACCAATAAGGACCAGTCCAAATGTGGCATCAAAATCTGGCATTTGTCTCTCAGGCACATGCCAGCTCATGCAGCTGTTTGGGTCTGAACCTCTGGTGGTGTCCAGAGATAACTTGTTACATCTGACAAGGGGGTATATTCATAAGTGAAGCTCTTGATTAAAGGTGTAGCATTTAGCGGCTCTAGTGACGAATTTTCCAGGTAACAGCCTATAACACCCATCAACTCACGCCGCCCTATCCCAGTGGCATAAATCTCGGGGGTGACAGGGGGAATATGCCCCCCCCTTTATACAATTGGAAGAGAAAACGATTTAATATAGTATACTTTTTAATACTATGATCCTTTGTATTGGATAGAACAAATTAATAGTAGTCGACGCAAACAAAAGACCAATGATTGTATCCCCTCCGCACATTTTACCTCAGTGGTTTTGTTCATACAGGAACAAAACAGCTTTTTGAAGGCGCACATCCACACATCACCAAGAACACCCTGTAAGCACCTTTTTCCCGTATAATGAAGATTTGATTGTATTGTCTGTGATAAAACTACTTGGTACATGCCCCCCCCCCCGGGATTTACGCCCCTGAAGAGGAATTAGTGAGGGCTACTTCACAGCGCAGTGGTTTCCGAAGCCAAAGCCGAGCTAGCGCCTAATTTGGAACCAGATATTAGGGTTTCCACCGCTGAAGGACCGGCTCCAGCACCTGAAAACTGGTGCTATTTGCAAACCAACAGCACGATGTTCCGAATCAGATTGAACGGTCTTTTATTCCATGATGTATATGAATGACATTCTCCAACCATGCATCTCAAATATCTCACACTGTAGACGTCTCTCACATCCCAGAAAAGTATTGGCGTTCCTCTCCGTTTAAAAAAAAAATGGAGCTTCTTCTGCAACATCCGTCCAATATTTCAAATTAATGCTACAGAAAAAAAGAGCTAGCAAATGATATAACAAAAGTTAAGAAATTAAAGTGACATATAACGATGAATCTATCTGCCATCCACGAAGGATGGCAAAGTTATAAGTATACTTTAGTGAGCATAATTTAAACTTCCTGCGTACTCAACGTGAAGTAAGGTGACCGCCATTAATAATAATATTAATTATAATAACAATACATTTAAATAGTAACGCACTTTACATTTGGATCAAATCTCAAAGTGCTACAAGGTAAATATCCACTGGTTGCCATGGTATCTGAGCTCCATCGATGATGGCTTTTGATATTCCATGCGCACACACACGACTCGGTGTTAACCAACTCTAAGTTAATTCAACCAATTCATTCAAGCTGTTCCGAAATCGGATATACCGAGTTTTGTATCTAAGAATTGGTCAAGATCGAGCTCAAACACGAACTCGGAGTATATTAGGCCTGATTCTCGAAACACCCCCTGGTCCTTTCAAAAATAAAAGGTTCAATCATATTCACTTTGTTGTATTTTTTTTAATCAAATTTGAGGCAATAGTTTCCAAAGAGTTTCTGGACAAAATCATTGATTATTTCTTTTTTTTCTCTAAAATCAGTCTAGGATAGAAATATCGGTATTTCCACACCAAGGTTATGCAAATAACCTGACAGTTGTGTAGCAGTTTTAAGTTTATTGTTTTGGTATGTAACTCATATGAAGCTCAAACTCAAAAGAACCAATGAACACAACAGGTTAAAATGGCCCTGATATATTGCAGTGAGTGGCATTTAATGGTTAATGTAAATGGCTGTGTATTGGAATAATTTAAAAATTAGGAGTACAAATTATTAATATTGACTATTTTTGATTTGGTATTTTTGCTCCTTTAAACTATTTTGTCCCAATTAAAGTCTCTTACTACATAGTGCTGCATTCCTAATAATCGGAAAAAGTAATACTTACTCCAATATTAAGTGATGTCAGTTTGACTTTGGATACAAAATCTCAGTGGTAAAAAAAAATATTGATGCAGTTTAAGTTAATTCTCTCTATTTGCATTTTTATGCTTAATTATGCAGCAACAATTCTGAAAACATGGTAAATTACGACCAAACCCGCATTAAATACTTAAGAAACCATATTTTACGACATTCCTGAACGCCTCATGATGGTTACGGAACCACGTTAGTTAACGTCAGCCCCGGTCTTACTGTCCATCCATGGTTAGCTTTGCTGTTACCCCTTGCTAGAACTGTAAAGTCCAGGTATGTATTTATCTGCTTTATTTCATGTTTGTAGTCGAATAATCACAATGAGGAGAAGTATGAGTACCAAAACCTGTTAATTAAAGCAACGCCTATCTTCCAGGCTTGCCAGGAAGCTAAGAGCTAAATTGCTAACATTAGCTAACAGCAGCTTCAAGGTTGGCCGGTTAGTCAACAGAGGGGGCTCTTGAACAGGAGTGTTTTAGTCAATACTCAATCGGAGAGGGGGCCAAAAGTAAAGATTGTTTCTACACCAAAGGACGAAAAGAACTCCAACTGGCCGTTTTTAATCAGACCCACACATCTCTGTAGTCACATCACATGTGACTACATAGGAGTACTAGGTACTCCACTCTAAGCCTCTTCATTTACATAATATCTGTTTATTTGTAATCCGATACGTTGCATTCCTCTTTATTTGTTTTATAATACTAATATATAACCATTTTTCCTCTTTTTTTCTTAGCTGGGTACAAGGTGCTGTATCTCAGAGTCATGGCTTTGAAGCTGATTGCAAGATTTTCGCAGCTTCGGATTCAACGCTGCTCTCTTGTTGGACCTGTCTGCCCCACCAGGCTCCTGAGTACCAGAGATGTAGGTCCGCCCTTGTGTGTAGCCTGTCTTTGTTCTTCAGCCTTTGGATGTATCCAGAAACGACGCTGCTGGAAGCTACAGCAGGACTGTGGAAGGAGGAGTCTGACCAACGTAATCAAGGAGCCATTGTTTATTGCAAGCAGCTCTGTTGGAATCCATAAAGTTTCAGGGCCCCAGTTCCGCCTGACCCAGTTACACCGACCAACAGATGCAGAGGAGCAAGCTTTCCAGCAGGGTTTAGGGAGCTGCTCCTCATCCCGTCAGGTCTTTTCTCTGCTGCGCTCAGTGGGGATCATCTCTGATACCATGGCGGCAGCAGCACTAAACCGCGTCGCTGACCTGGAGCAGGTGGGAAACTCTCTGAAGGATCCGACAGTGTTGGAGAAGGACACCATCAGAGCACTGTGCTTCCAGCTGGAGCAAGACTCTAGATGGCTGACGGATGCGGGGCTGGTCTCAGCTCTCCTGGCATGCACACGCCTCTTTTTGGATCCTTGGAGCACGCTAATGGTGCGGCTTGTCTCTGAGAGCCAGGAGAGGTTAGACAGAGGGAAGATGGGTGTGGGCCAGCTGTGCACTCTGGGCCGTGCAATGCTGTCTATGGAAGGCCCTGACTGTGGGATGCTGGAGCAGGTGATGGAGCAAATCCAAAAGCAGAAACCTGCCCAGTGGAGCTTAGCCGAGCTCATTGCTGTTTATACATTTCTGCAAGGTGGTGTGATCCAAGATGGAAAATACAGGGACCTTCTGAATGCCATGCACACCCATGCTCAGACAATCACCTCTCGCATGAATTCTGCCACTGTCAGTGCGCTGCTTGGTGCTCTCGTGATGTTGAAACAGACGCAAGTTATGCCTCTTGTGATCAATCTATGTAAGCAGGCTGTTCGGTATGTTCCTCACTTCACTGATGAGGAGTTCACTGTTGTGCTTGGGGCGCTTATGCATTTTGGTCACAGCGACAATTACTTTGTGGAGGCAATGGAGAAGTATGTGCCTACAATTACCTTCACCTCCCACCCAGAGACGGTCACTAAAGTAATTCAGTTCTTTGGCCGGAGGAACATTCTCTCCCCAACTGTATTTGATGCTGTTGCAGAGAGCTTTGTGTACCGAGCAGACAACTATACCACCAGCCAGGTGGCCAGACAGATCATGGCTCTGGGAAAGCTTGGCTACCTTCCTCCCAATGCCACTGAGGTGTTCAGGAAAGTCGAGACCATCCTATACTCGCGCTTTTCACACTTCCATCCTCGTACTTTGCTCAATCTGCTTCACGCCTGCACCCTGGTGGAAAGGTTCCCTGTTAACTTTGTCTCTAAAGTCTTCAGCAGTTACTTCCTCCAACAACTACAAGGTAAAATGTCCTGTCAGCCAACTGCAACATGCAATCATAATTAATAGGAATAAATTATGAATAATTCTGATACGATGGCATTCATTGTGTTATCCTGGTAATCCTAATATTATTTTACAATCTGTTTAGATAGTCAGAAGACTGTCTCGACAGATTTACATTTTTGCTCCTTCTTTGGTTTCATTCCTTTGTTCCCCAAAAAAAATGTTTTAGGGAAATGCTTGATTTGGGATATCGAATTATATGAACGCAAACACTAAAATGTAAATGTTATGTGATATTAATTTAACTGTGTTACAGAGGAGGACACTGGGATGGACCGGCTTGTCCTGGCACAGCTGACCCAGCTCTACATGACCTTGAAGTTGGAGTGTCCTTTCTATCAGGTAGATTCTGTAAAACTCATGTCTTCCGCCCAATAACAAAGGAGTAATTTATTGGCAGAAACCTGAATACACACCTTCTTACCTTGCATGTCATCATAATTGGAGGTTCAGTGCATTCCAGTTATGTGATAAAACCTGTGTGGCTCCTGGTGACCTTACCCAACATAAAAAAGAACCTGTTGGGTTCATTGGCTACACCATTTAATTACATGCAGACATTCTCTTGTCTTGTAGAATGAATCTAAAGGCCTTTCTTACTTCAAGCATTAAGCTGGATTGTTTGAATGCGTGTACTACTTGATATGGAACTGATGCCTCTGTGCTTTTATTTTGTGAATATAAGAACAAAATAGATCTTTTATGTCCTTATTCCACTGTAGCTACCCTGGAAATACTTGATGTTTTACAAGTTATCTAGTGGAAATCAGAAAAATATTCTCTGAACAAATAATAATAAAATAGGTGGATTGCTCTGGTAACACTTATTTTTGCAATGGCAAAAGTTTTGTTAATTGTGCATTTTTTCCATGGAAAACCAACAAGACATCATCCTGGATCAAGAATAAACAAGATACTTAAAAATTAAGCCAAAAGATATTAAGACACTATTTTTATGTGGATTAATACCGTTTCATATGATTTTCTTTCATTTTTGGCAACAATATGTGCTTTTCTTCCTCCAGGTTGTTTGTTGGGTTTTGTTACAGTGTAACATTTTGAGAATAGATCCGCATGATGAATGTGTTTCTGCTCCTTTGCACCTTCTGTTGTTTCCTCAGGGTTCAAGACTCCAACCCAAGTACCGGGTCAAGTCTTTCCTCACGCCTGGACGCTCTCTAGAGACGCCGGTGGACACGCATCTATATAACACGGTGAAAACTGGACTGGTGGATTTGCTCGGAGCTCGTTCATACTTTGGGTCTAAAGTTCTGACACCATACTGCTACACACTAGGTAACCGACACAACATCACACTAACACTACAGCTATTAAAGTATTTCCTGTATTCTTTCTTTGAAGGATTTAACGTTTCTGTTTTCATATAGATGTGGAGATAAAACTTGATGAAGAAGGATATGTGCTTCCTGCCAGCCGTAACGAAGACATACACAAAAGGTTAATTACTTTATTTAATAAAAAAGGTTGTTGAACTTCATTTTAATTTAATGTTAAGTTCCTGTGTGAAAGGTGGATGATTTAATACGTTAAAACATGTTTGTTGTATTTGTTACAGGATAGCTCTTTGTATTGACGGACAGAAAAGATTCACTACAAACAAAAGGCAGCTACTTGGAAAAGAGGCCATCAAGCAGCGACACCTGAGGCTTCTGGGATATGAAGTAATTCAGGTTAGAACCTCAACTTCATTTTTATGGTTCAGCTTTGGACATTTTCCAGTCCCTCTAGAGAAGTTGTGATGTTGGACTTTAACCTGTCCTAATGCATTCTGCAGAATCTTAGTTTTGTCCAGATTTCTGCAAGTTATGTGCAAATTTGACAAATTATAAGTTTCTTTTAAGATTGTGCCCCACTTTAATCCCATAACTTCCTGGAGGGACTGATCTTTATCTGACTACGGTTTATCTGTATATGGTACTTTTAAAGGAGTAGATAAAACACAAGTTAAGCTTTCAGTTTTACCCATTTATTATTCAGATTATCCATCCAAATCTTTTCTGTTTTTATAATAAAACATTATTTCTTATAGATTCCTCACCATGAATTTGAAAAACTACCAAACAAATCCAGTGTGGTGGAGTATCTGCACCAGAAAATCTTCCCTCATACCTTCAGGCTGAGCTGGTGATGACTAACATCAGCGTGGATTTCTCGTTGAAATCAGTATATTTATTACATTGATAAACACATTCATTAGTGTGTTTAAGTATTTGATTCTGTGCTTTCACCTGCTTGACTTGACAATAAAATATTTTTATATGAGCAATGCTATCTGCGTTACTTCAATGCATCACAACAATCATTGTTGTGGAAAATACTGCATTTTTCTCAACTTAATGCTACTTAAACTGTACAAGGGTAAAGAGAATTTCAACCGTCACCTCACACACCTAAAACAGAATAATGAGGACTTAATTATTGGACCATTGGATCAATAAAAAAAGGCTATGATACAAGTTAAGTCAGTTTAAGCAGTCTGATGGTTACTTGATGTAGCAGGGATCTTGAGGAAGGCCCAACTCGTCTACCAAAACACCATCCTGAAATGCAAAAAGAAGAAAGACCATTAATAAAAGTCTCTCAACAAAGATGGAGCTTTGAGATTTATTTTAATGTTGTTCATAAGAAAAGCACTCTGGCATTGGAAAATAAAACGACGTACATTTTTTTTTGCTTCAGCACTCTCATGGCCTTTTGCTTGACCATGTTCTGGTAAACGAAAACCATGATTGAAAAGAGTTTACATGCAAAATGAACATGTTTCTTTTGTTGAAAAAAGCTGGATACTAAACCGTACAGCCCTCTAACGTTTTAATAACATATTATTTTGGCTTTTCTCTTAAGGAGCTGCCGAAGTGGCTCAACGGTTTCCATCTTCCCCTGTCCTTTGCTGTCCTTTATATGATTGCACTAAATGCATAACAATGACAAGAAATCTATTGTTGACTCCATCTAGCCAAATACTGAGGATGACATCCTCAGTCAGACTGACACAGGATCAGTTTCTTGTAGTTCCACAGCTAGATAGCTAAACATCTTGATCATAATTGCATAACGCTGATTCATTGTCTCAACAGATTGTTTGTGTAGAATATAATCTACACAATCGCCTGACACCTTTACAATGTGTTATGTGGGTGTTGACTATTATTAACGATTCGGTGTGTTTATTAGAACAACATTGTTGCTTTGTGGCAGAGGCTGGCCTGTTTTCTGGCTAACAACGAGCTTACAGCTGAGAAGGGATCCATCTTTGTTTACTTTGTTCAGGACAGCTTTTAAAATGTAATTTCAGGATTGTAGACATAATTTCCTATACAGTCTTTTGAGATTCGGTGAGGTGCTTTGGACTTCCTGCTGCCAAATATACTGTTCATGTTAGCACAAAATGAAAGTTAAGACTTAAGAAGCGGCGTTGGTTTGGAGGCTGTCAGCGCCCAACGAAAGAAAAGTGACTTCTGGAGATGACGTCACAACCATGTGTTCATGATTTACGCAACCCCTCCCCAAAGAATACTGGTTTAATTTTTTATATTTTTTATTCTTAATAATAATGTTTTTTGTTTATATCGCAGCAATATTTTTCAATATGTATTTTGTTATAAATTTGTAAACAAGGACAGACAAATCTTGACAAATTCCACACATAGATTCAATATATATATATATATATATATATATATGTGTTCCACAGATAGCTAGCTTTGAATTTTAGTTTGCATTGTTTATTTTTTATTTTTGTATATATTTTGTTGATTATGATATCTGATATTCCCGTAGCTTTAGAAAACATAAAATGAATAGGTTTGACAAATGTTTTAACATTGTTTTGAAGCTTTTTTAAGTAATATGTTATGTTATTGTGACTTAAGGTATATTTGATGGAGCAGTTTTTCCTGCTACACATGAACACTTGACTTCTGTTCTGTTTACTGTTTCAAATGACCTTCTATTAAAACAATATACCTGCACATGGAAATCAGTTCATATTTTTATTGCTATAAACAATTGGATCAAAAAATACACTGGGAGGAGGCTAAGTAAAGTGACATAATCATGATACCATAACCTGTGGCCTGAGGTTCTGTGATACAGATGGTGAAATATTTCTTTCACCATCTCAGAAATATTTCCAAACTCCGTTCTTCACTAACCTTGATTGATGCTGAAAAGCTGGTTCACGCGTTCGTCTCCTCCAGACTGGATTACTGTAACTCACTTCTCATCGGGATCCCTGATAAAAGTCTTCAAAGACTGCAGTATGTTCAAAACAGTGCTGCAAGGATCCTGATGAGAGTTCGTAAACACGAACACATCCCCCCCGTTCTTCATTCCCTTCGTTGGCTTCCCATCTCCACCAGGATTGATTATAAGATCTCTCTCCTCACTCACCAGTGCATCCATGGTAACGCACCCCCCTACCTGAAAGAACTACTCACCCCACTGACCTCAACAGGATCCCTCCGTTCTACCCACTCATACCGCCTCCTCCTTTCCCGGACTAAGCTCAGCTCCATGGGTAATCGGGCCTTCTGTTCTGCTGAACCTCGTCTGTGGAATGCCCTCCCTGACCATCTGAGGGCTCCACAGACGACTGACACATTTAAAAAAGGACTTAAAACTTTCCTTTTTAGCAGAACCTATAACCTTAATTAACATTGCTGCTTTTTGGTCAGGCTTTTATATAGTTATTATTTAATGTTTTTATTGATGTTTTTATCTGCTTTTACTTTGTAGCACTTTGAGATTTGATCCAAATGTAAGGTGGATTATAAATTAAATGTATTATTATCATTATTACCGCTGACCAGTGGCAGTGATGTTGGTGTGGGTATGCTCTCTTTGAGTTCTGTCAAGTTTGAATGGTATTACCTTCAACAAATCTATTTCATACTGTGGTCTAGTAGGTTGCAACATACTTTAAATACAGAGGGTGTCAGATGATTTCTGCTATTCTGGGAAGCATTGAGAAAATGCACTGAACCAGTAAGGGCTGTTTGTTCATTCCTAGTTTATCACCTGATTTTGTGACCTTGATTTAGTGACAGCCACAGTGTGAAAGTCTAGATTTAAGTATTACAATTGTAACAGAGCAAAGTATGTGATTCTTAGATAATCATTTACTATTCAGTTATTGTAGGATTGTTCCTTTTTTTCTTCTTTTTCTTCCAATATCATATTTTAGTGATTCCATTTCACTTCCTCTGGAGGGAGCTGCAGGCATACATGAAGGCAAACCACACAGGCATCCCTGTGCAGAAAACCCCCCGTAACAGCTCCTGTCCTGTAAAAGAAGCAGCCATGTTGGCTTCTTTAAAGTAAAATATGACAAAGTAATGATGCAGGGTGCTGATGGAGAGATATTTCTGGCAGCATCTGGTGAGATTATCACACAGTGCACAAGAAAACCAATATGGATTTGTTTAACGCCTTTTAATATTAAGCATTTCGCAAACGGTCATTACATCTCATATACAGCAGACAAGCCAATATACAGTAGCAGTAGATTTACATAAAACATACAGAGATTTAATAACAACCAGGGATAAATGGGTGATTCGTTTAATCACGTCTCCTTGTGGCAGAATACATGATGTGTTTTGAAGATTTCTTAACTATAATATTAGTCCAAAGTCACAATGTTCATTTTGTGTCACTGGTGTTTACAGAAATAGTTTTTATTGATAATTATTCATATATAACTGAGGCTCTTCACTAGTAACTTAATGTTTATGTACAGTGAATATTTACAGTACAATCAAAATAACAGTACAGTCGGGCATGGGGCTGCAGATGTGGCCTTTTACTATCATAACAATAATCGTCAACATGCTGCATCTACCTCAATAATGTCTGTGCAAAGATTTCTGTTTGTTATGCATACAAAATAACGTAGCACATGTCGTCCGACTGTGAAGTTGGCAGAATGAACAGTATTTACAATGTGGGTAACTTGTTTAATCAGATCTTCCTGTTAACAGATGGCGTCGATTTCCCCGGAATAAACAGCATGAGTATTTTAATAGGTCTATATATATATAAATAAAAGCCATTAACAGCACATGTGATGGAATTATACACCAGAAATGGAACATCTTATCAAACTGGACACGACTCCAGAGTCAAAGATGAAAGAGAGCCCTCTGTCAAATTTTATATGCACATTCAAGTCCAGGATTTCCTTCTCCTTTCTCATCCTTTCAGTAATCATGCTTAAATGCAGGTGAATGCAACATGAGTCACTTCTCTCATTTTGTGGTCAATCAGCACACTTCTAACTCTTCACAGAGGTGATTTTAGCAGCTTTCTGGGATTCATATATTTTCCACTAAGACGTTAACGGTGTACGTCGTGCTTTTGAACTACGTTCTGCTGACATTACTGAAATCAGTTCCTACTCCTGCTGCAAACATGTGCAATCCTGGACTGTTCAAGGCACATTCGGCAATAGAACAATTAAAAAAGGAATAAAATGTGCATAAAAACTGATTCAAAAAGATATATCTGAGAGTGTTAAAATGACATGATCAGTCTCATTCTCATTTTCTGATATATATTCAACAGTTCTCCTAAGATTTTGGGATTTTACTCTCATTTCCTTTTGTGGAGCAGTGTTTGCTTGTGATATATATAAAAATATTTAACTACAAATGACTCAACTGTTGCTACTATTTGATTCCAAATAAGAGACAAACTGTAAAAAAAAAAGAAAGTAGATACAGGTAAAAAAAGAATAATCATATCTGATCTAGTTTCTTGCTTAAAAAAAACTCACTCTTTCAAATAAAAAACACATAATTTAACAACTTGCCACAGAAAGAGGATTTCCTTATTGTAATGCTGATGAGAATGTGGTTTTCTATTGTTTCCTATTTGTGGATTCACGTAATCTATATTAATCTCTGACAGTAAATCATATCAACGTTGGAACTCAACTCAAAGTCAACATAGAAATAATTGTCCACTTCTGTGATTTGACTCAAAACTACATTTCTGATGTTATGTGGGTCACGCCCAGGTCATGTGAGTTTTTTCCATTGTGGGAAATTGAGGACAGTTCGACTGCTAGTCATGTGGGCTTGCTAGCATCATCCGGGTTCTCCAGGGGGACAGCGGCCCCCCGCACAGTGCTGGGGCCCTTTTTGTTCCCTGACACCTTCTGCCCCTTCAGTTTAGCCGAGAGGCAGAAGTCCTTGAAGCAGCGTTTGAAGTTTTCATCCAGGAAGGCATAGAGGACGGGGTTTAGGCTGCTGTTGGTGTAACCCAGAGCCACGCAGAAGAAGTAGGCAGCCATGATGGCAGTGGTTTCAGGCACATTCACAAGTGCTTTAACCAGAATGAAAATGTGAATGGGTGTCCAGCAGATCACAAACACAGCAACCACGACCACCACCAGCCGTGTGATCCGACGCAGGTTGCGGTCCTTTTCCCGTGATCCAGACAACATTCGGACGCTCTTCAGCCTCAGAACCATGAGGGAGTAGCACACGGTGATGATGAGCACAGGCACGACGAAGGCAAATACAAACACGCATATCTTCATCAGTGTGTCCCAGTACACGTACGGCTCTGGGAACTGTAAGGCACATTCAGTTACGTCTGCAGGAGCAAAAGGAGAGAAGGCAGGGAGAAGACGTGATTTAATTGACTCGTAGTTTAAAATAAATAAAATTCCACTCTCTGCTTTTCTGGTGTCAATTTGGGAAGCTATTATGGAAAACGTAAATCTGCACTCAGATGGGAATATTTTACTCTAAACCTACATTTTTTTCCCCCCAAGCATCATTAGAATTCAAAAGGATACACGGCCTGTGACTATTAGAGGTCATTTGACTTCTAAGGATATATTTCTGCTTTTTTAAATATTACTGGTGCACGCTTAAAGGAAGCCTGACAAATTTAAAGACATTGGCTTAAACCTTTCAACACGGAAAGGAAGGTGAAAGCACTTTCTCACCACTGTTTGTCTGGGTGCCACCCAGAATAAAAGCAGGTATCCCTGCCGCCGAGGACAGGATCCAGATGCACACATTGATCATCTTGGCTTTGATGGGAGTGCGGAAGTCCAGGGCTTTCACTGGGTGGCATACAGCCACATAGCGATCCACGCTCATCATGGTGAGGGTAAAGATGCTGATGAACATGTTGTAGTAGTCGATGGAGATGAAGACCTTGCACACTACCTCGCCGAAGGGCCAGGTGTTCAGCAGGTAGTCCGTGCTCTGGAAGGGCATTGTTGTGGTGACGAGGGCATCAGCGAGAGCTAAGTTGAAAATGTAAATGTTTGTGGCTGTCTTCATCTTTGTGTACCTGTCAATCATACAGGACACAACAGCTGTAATAGTGAAGTGAGAAGAGCTGGCTATTCTTCCAGGTTACCATGGCAACCATAAATGGCTTGGCGTTTTGGAAAGACCTTCTTGGCTCGCTATGAATTAAACATTGACCATTAGAGCGCACTGCTTCCTTGACTTCATAATTTAATTTCTCTCACTCAGCACTTCATCGGTATAACTAGTATTAAGCAGATGCTGCCAAGAATCTATCAACTTTCGCCTCTTTAGAAAATTACACTTGCTATAAAGCTGTGACTGATTTCTTTCCCACAGTTGAAATTCCCATAGAATATAATTCACCAATGAGGTTTACCACAGAAAAATACGAGCTTCTATTGTTATACTGGTGTCCTTAAGTCTCCCAACTCAAATGGGCGTAGTTTTTCTTCATCATAGTACTTCCACCGATCATCCAGAACATTACATCCACTGACAGCTGAGGTCAGAATAACATAGATCTTTCTTGTCACAATGGGTGGGCTATTTAAGGCAGCAAGTGAACCAATTATTGTTGAAGATGGTGTGTTGAAACAAGAAAAACGGGGTCGTGTACAGATCTGAGCGACCTTGACAAGAGCCAAATGGTGATGGCCGTGGCTGATTTCATGCACATGGAGAATGGAGGCAAGCCTGTGTTGTCCAATCCCAAAAATTGCTGATAAAGGTTAATAATGCCAGTTCAGAGGGAAAGCTGTCAGAATACACAATGTAGCGCAGAGCATTTTCAGTGCAAGAGTGGGACCTACACAGTAATAAGCAGGTAGTTTTATTGTTATGGCTAAAAGCTGTATATCTTTTAGTTACACTT
This sequence comes from Lophius americanus, assembly GCA_037951165.1. Lineage (NCBI taxonomy): Eukaryota > Metazoa > Chordata > Actinopteri > Lophiiformes > Lophiidae > Lophius > Lophius americanus. The sequence goes on along the minus strand of JBBDHG010000011.1, from coordinate 3,473,179 downwards.
GTGATTTTTAATGAGACCACTCTGCTGGTGGTAACATGTTTTCTATTGGTCTAACTGACACAAGAATAAGAGAGGCAAGACTATGTCAATATCTTTCAGGTAGCATCAGTGATTGTAACACAAATGAAATATTTTATATTATAAAAAGAAACTTACGACTGTGCATGTTTTCTTGATGCAATGCAAGCACCAGACTGTTTTTTTTTGTCATTTTTATATATTGCTTTTGAGAATACAAATTGTGATTTTTACTCATATCCTGTGACTCATGTCCTCCTTGCCAAGAGGTACTTATTCAATTATACTATTTATACTACTCTCATGTCCGGATGCTGAATACAGACCCGGTGCCAGCACACAAGGAGCAATTAGCTTAGCATAAAGACTGGAAAAAAGGAGAAAGCTTGGTGCTGTCGAAAGAAAACTAAATCCTAACGGTACATCTGAGTTTTAAAAAGCAAACACATACATTCATTAATTAAATAAGGTATAAGTATGTTTATTAATCAAAATACAAAAAGAGTTCACTTTTTGAGTGATGGTTGTTCACCAGCTTGACTACATTGAATTAAATAGTGGTCAAATTGAACTGCAGAGTTGAGTGATAGTTATCTGTGGGTTCATCAAATCCTGCCTTTTAAATGCCATTATGGTCTATTGACAAATCCAAGGCTATACATCTTTCCGCTTTATCTTCAGTGATAAAATTGGCTTTTAGGACGTGAAACACAATCAATTTGATTTGAGGTAATTGTGTCTATTGACCAAAGTGTTCTAGATGGCAATGCTGCATTTTACATCAAACATGAGGGGAGATTTGTTGTTTCCCTGAACCATAAATAACACCCAATGAGGTTCAAGCGGTTATCAGCATGACAAAGCACAACGGGTTCCAACTCTGATTAATGCTATACCCACCAGTTTAGGCGAGATTGATAGACTATTGGTATATTCATTGACTTGCGGTTGTGGGCGGAGCGGCAGAGCGTGTGAGGGATGGCTTCACTAATAAACTATTCAAACAAAAGTATATCACTTATTCCATTTATTGCATATGTATAACCTTCTTCTATCTTAGGTCAACATAAATAACTATTTACAAATAGAAAATAAATGACCGTTTCTGGACGAATTATCCCTCTAAATATGTTTTTTCAACATACCTAATGAAAAACAAATGAATTACATCAAAATTATTCCCATTTGCAATGAATAAACAATCAAAAATAAATAACTTGTGCTAACTCTATTTCATATTCCAAAATAAATAACTGTTAATGAATAACTATAACAAGATCTAGGTCAAGAAACAAGGTCGGCAAAATATACGAAGCAGCGGATTCATCCGTTGTATGTGGAGCCCCTGAAGTCCCTAGAGGAAGAAAAAAATGATATTGTGCGCATCAGATACTTATCTAATGCGCACAATATAAATTCAGCATTTCCCAGGCTGACCTGTTCTTTGGAAATAAACTAGATTAGCTGTTGCTTGTTGTTCTTCAGTATGTGCAAAAAAACTATTTTTTTCTGTTTTTGGCATAACCACATACTTTCCTGTGGCGGTGTTGGTTGGCATTGTGTATGTGTTCTGACTTGATGACATCAGTTAAAACAGAGGTTCGAAGTTTGCCTTTCTTAATCATTAAAAACTTTTCTGAGCATGTACTCGAGCCTCACAAACACCTTTTCATGTTTAACTTACAAATATATGTAAAGAGACATTGTTTATTTGTACATACTTGGTTATTGTTTGATTATGGTCGTGCCGTCGATGCTAATTCTACGTTGGCCAACAGGGGCAAGCACACTGCAACTTAAGAAACAACATACAAATAGATAAATCACAAGCAAATAAAGGAATGATCTTCATCAACTTCACAATACACGCACACAGCAAAAGTAGAAACACGATCTGGAAAAAACCACAACACAACAGAAGTGTTGACGTAGGGTTCTTAAAAGTGATGCATCCCCAGACGCCTTTTTTTAAAGCCTCATTTGGTGAATCAAACAGATATAACACACAAACATTTCATGATATTGTTACCTTCGCTTCATTTCTGGGGTTGTGAGGTCATGTGACTTAGAATAAGACGTAATCAACATTGTGAAAACTACAAATAACCCACAACAGGTAGACTTGCTGGGGCTTGAAGCAGCTACCTTTTTGTTATTCTGATTGGGAGACGGTTGCACTACCTACTGAGCTACAGCCGGCCTAATCTTTTATATCTGACGTTCTGACCGTTGTGTACATTAGTTGCCATGGCGACAACTGATGTCAGATTGTGCAATGTCGGTTTAGAGTTTTCCTAAGCCAGTATAATACACCTTGTTTGGATACTGTTTATGTTAGGATATTACATTTCATTCTAAGTCACATGACAACATGACCCGGAAGTTAAGTGAAACTTGCACAACAAATCAAAATATCATGAAATGTTTATGTATTATATCTGTTTTACTCAGTAAATATAGCACTAAAAATGCATGTTCATTACTTTAACTGTCCTCTGAAAACGCTTCCGTTGTGTTGTGGTTTTTGCACATTGTTTTTCCTCAATGTGTTGTGTTGTGGCTTTGTCAAATTAATGAAAATGTTTTTTTGCTCATATTTTATTCATTTTCATGTGTTTTCTTAAGTTAGTGCGTCAGCCCCTGTCAAACACCGTATAATTCTGTTAGCATGTATATGGCAATTACCATTATATGTTAGCATTAAGCTAATGGACCAACTGCTAATTATTTTTCCACATTGGTGTGAGGCAATAAACTTTCAGACTGCACTTGGAAGCCTTTGTCTCTCATTTGAAGAACTGTTTATCAGAAGGAAAACATTCTGGGAGAGCAGAATAAAAAGTCAAAATTAAACTGTAGACTCTGGCTGTACCCATTGGTCTACAGAGGTTTGTGTGCAGCTCCTCTGGCTATGCAAGACTAGTGTGCTTTGCCAAAATGCCAATTGCACGTATTGCTTGAAAAAAAAAATGTATTTTGTATTTTATCTACCTGGGTGGGTCTTATTTTATCTGGGCGGGACGCCACAGTAGAGACTATGCATGGGAACTGCTGATATTTCAGAGAGTTTTTACATTCATAACTAACTGAAAGCATTAATACCACCCTATATTATTACTCTAAATATTTAATACTGACTTAAAATTACAGCATCAGCATTAACCCTTTCTTTGCCAAAGCGTATATCCAGTTTTATCTTGTTTCTTGAAGGCTACAAACTTCTCTATTTCAAGGTGCTAGGATTGACCTGCCTGCTCTTGGATGAGCTGAATAAGCCTTTAAGTAATATGCCTCATTTTCATTGAAGGACCTGTCCCTGGAAAGCATTTAATAACAAAATACAAGCACTAGCTAGAATTATGACGGAGACCAGATGGCCTAGAGGTCAACATGAAAGCCAAACAGTTGGTGCCAGTGCCATCTCCACCAGTAATAACATTTACAGTGACTGTAAAGAAACGCATTCCTTTGTCTGGACTTCTGTTGTTTTTCTTTATTCCTAAAATGATGACATAATTAAGCTTAGATTAACTTCCTCATGGTGTTACCTTTTGATGATTTAAATGGAATTATTTTAATTTCAGACCAAGACTTGATCTGCCACTATAAACACTGCAGTCCTTTCATAAGCACAGTAAAAATACTAATAGCATACCCTACATTTACAAATACACCATTATAAATAATATATTTTATTATATTTGAAAACCTTAAGTAAAAGTCTTTAAGTATTTCCGGCAGGAAAGTAAAAGCATTGTGCATTAAAACGGCCTCTCTAAGGCATTGGATGGTCATGTCACTGCTGCGTGTTGCATTTTGCTGCTATAAATGTTAAAGGTAGTGTTTATTTAACCACTTTATATGCTGATGAGTAATTTAATCTATAATTTTTGCATGATTATAGCATAGCTGTCCGGTGAAAACAATGTATCTCAAAAATGGCTTCTTTCCAATCAGCTTTGGGACATTATCTCACCAATCAAAGCTTGTCTTAAATTGTTAATTAAGCTTAAGAAATATGAGATTTTTCCTTAGCATTTAAAGAAATCCTTCAGTTTCACATTGAAAATCAACATTACCTGAAAAAAATGTTTTGTATTTTTACTGGACAGGAAGGGTCTTATGGTACGGAACTAATTAAATACAAGTAGCTCCAATTTGAGCTTTAGCACAATACTTGAGTAAATGTGTGTAGTTACTGCCCACCGCTGCCTCCATGATTTTATCACACCAGTGGATTCCCTGTACTGTGGCAGCTCATAGAAGGAGTGCACATATGTTTATTATTTAGTCTCAGAATTGATCTTACCTGATGATGACATACATGACCAGGCAGTTGCCCAACAAGCCCACTACAAACACCACAGAGTAGACTGCAGTGATGATGGGAATGATGGGAGACATGCCCTCCTGCTCCCAGCTATCATCCTGGGTCACATTGCGGCTGTCTGAGTTTCCGGACATCCAGGCTGAAGAATTCGAAAAACAATCTTCCAGCAGCGTGGAGAGGCACTTATTGCTGTCTTCTTTGACAATTTCAACTGGAGTGCCATCCATGTTGTCAACCTGTTTGTTAGTAAAATGAGTATTCCTGCAAAATCAACAATGCATTTTGCAAACTTCATCTCCTTCCACTTGTAGATCATGCAGAAGACTAGAGAACAGAAAGAAATTCTTCTAGCGAGCACATCACTGTGATATGAAGCTCGCCGTTTACTCACCTTAATCAGCCAGAATGAGCGCGCAATCAGTAAAATATATATATATATATATATATATATATATTAAAAAAAATCTTTTCTCCCTGTTATATTTCAGATTGTTTGGTTGTGTTGCAGAAGGGTTCGCCTCATCAAAGTTTGCAAACGGTTCTCCGCGCCTGGAGAGAGGCAGCAAAGGCTTTGCGGACGCTCGTGCACACGCACTGGTGGAGAGGTGGCGCGCGTTCACGCTACACAAACCACACACGCGTGCTGACACACGCGCACGAGCCAGCCTTCACTGAAAATGTGAGACGACAAAGCGATGATAATAACCTGCAGGTAGAAACACATTTTTCCATAATCTGAAGTCACACCAGAGTGAAAAGTCTTGAGCATCATTTGCTGGGAAAACTCTGAAGTGGAAAATTCAAGGGTTAAGAAACAGTAAAATATTATTGATGTTATGGACGTCCTCCTGTTACGCAAGTCTGAAAAGTAAATATACAGATTAAAAACAACAAGGTGCAAATATTTAAATCGATTCTGTCCTTTTCGACAACAAGGGTTTATCCCCGAAAAGCCCCCAATCCCCAATCTTAATGTATCGTAAAGGGCAATCCCCCACATAAAGCTCCTCAAAAAAAAGTGAAGTTATGTCCAACAAATAGTGTTTTTTTTTTGCTAAAAGAAAGGTCCTTCTAGTGAGTAAAATATGGTATATTTATTCATATATATATATACATATATATATATCCTACTGGTGGCAGCATCAGTTGCAACTGATGTAGCTGAACGATCCATTAACTCGTATTTTAGTTATCATGTTAACACTAAGGATCTTTTGTGGAGGATTAAATTATGACGTTTTCATAAAATCCCAGACTTTTTGGAGATATGAAAAATGTAATATAATAACCAAATGTAATATTTTGTGGTGCTGATCTAGATGCCGGGGGGATGCAATAGAGGGTCTCAGGGGACAGGAATGCAGGTGAGAGATGAACCAGGTTCAGCCCTGGGTGATGGGATCATAACCATTTTCATTGGACGCAGTTCTGCTGAGTGGTTCCAGAGGGACAAGAAATGGTATTGATGAATGACCAAATCCAGTTCGGACAGAATTCTGAAGCAAGCCCTATTATTTCACCTCATCATTTCGGAAGAAAAACGTTAATAACATCAAGCTTCAGAGCTTGAGGAAACAGTAAGGTGCATGTTTTGAATTTACTCAATAATCTTTGATGGAACTGTTGAGATCTGAGGAGCTGAACACAAGAGTGGATTATAATGTGATAAGAGTAAAACGAATGTCTTAATAACCCAACTGTGTATTGTTGGTTTGACCTCTGAGGCCCCCTCAGCCTGATATATCGACCTTATTACTCTGACCTCTGCCACATGATGCCAGCCTTCGTCTAACCTGTAACAAGGTAATCACAGTCTGCTCTAAAGTAGTATTACAGCAAGTAAAAGTAATGATTCATGAATCTCAGATGTTTCAAGGGACATTTTAATGTTTTCTTCCATCTGATCTGATCTGATACATTTTTATGATTTTATTGCTTGGAAACATAAATGTTGTGATGATTTGATGAATGATCTGATGACATATTCAGAAGGTCAATACAAACGTAAGTGGGACAGATTCCAGCTATGTAGGTGTAATTATACCTTATACTCCCCTATATCTCCGCTTGAACGTCACTTACATAATCCTCAGGGATCCATATTAATTTAATATTTCTATTATTATATCCCATAAAAGTTTGGGAAAAATTTGCCATCATTTTCAAAATTTTATCCCCACATAGACTTTAGTTTGAGAAGGAACTGGATTGATTTTGGGAAAGGTCAGCTGTGAATCAATTTGAGGATATTTACCTTGTATTTAGCGTATATTAATCAAGAGTAAGTAAGCTCTTTTCTGAAAAAATACTTTTCCTGATATAACTTCCTAACCAGTAAGGTATATTGAAAATTTTAATTTTCACTCTAAAAGTTCACATTTCACTCAATAGGGGGAGTTTTCCTTTTTGTTTATGAAAAACACTGTTTTTAAGACATCATTTGTTTCAACATTTCATTTGAAGAATCCAGTCAGGGATGTGTTGTACAACACATTGGATTGAGGTTTTTCTCGGGGATATACCCTGTCAGGGACGACAGCATAAGCTGTTTTTATTGTGTTTTTTAGTACATTCATCCACCCATTTTCTATAACCCCTTATCCTTTTCAGGGTTACAGGGGTGCCGGAGCCTATTTCAGCGGACACATTCAGAGAGAGGCAGCCTGGATCAGCCGCATATATAACACAGGCATATGGAGGCAGACAACCATTCGCATCTACAGGTAATTTGCATAATCTACAGTACATTGCATGAGTACCCACAAACACGGAGAGAACATGCAAACACCACTCAGAAAGACCCCAAGGTCAGAGTTGGATTGAACCCTAAACCTTCATGATGTTAGCCAGCTGTGTGCCTGTGATTTAGACCAAGGAGCTCCTAATCCATCAATCGTTCAATCGAACCAATTAGACTTAAGCCCCCCTTTCATACAGACAAATAGATTATTTGATAAAATACAACCATATGTAACATGCTTTCAGTTTCTTTGTCAGTGATCCATCTATACGTAGAACCCGAGCCAAATTTAGCTCCAAGAAATGTTTCAAATGTGTTGTCAAACATAAAGCAATATTTACGAACTATAGTCATGTTTGTTTCCCTAAGAAGAAATATGTTAAGAGAGCCACTTCTGTTTGTGTAAAGGTGTTCGTAAAGCTTGATTGCGGTACATGTTGATGTTGTTGATGCGGAGGCGGAAGAACTCTATTCAAACACTGCATAGATGTGACTCTCTTCATCAAGCTTTTATATTGGTACTTCAGCTGAGCGGCATTGTAAAGATAAATAAAAAAGATAAAGATAGCCTTTATTAGTCCCACAATGGGGAAATTGCAATGTTACAGCATTGCAATTTCCCCATGTAAATTTGCATATTAACTAAATATTTAACTTTGTGTTAAACATTTAGATGTAGCAGTTAGATAATTTTCATTTAGATATAACATTTCATATTGAGCCATTTTATTGAACAGCTTTAGCGTAGAAATTAAATATGACTAAGTTGATAAATATTGCTGTCAATGTGATGAAAAAAGTGACTTTAAAAGTTTTAAACCAATTTTTAAGCATTGTTTGGAGCTATATGTGACAAAATGTTACTGTTTATTTAAGAACGTGTTACTTGCACCCCATAGCTTATTCTTCTACACATAAAATATATTCAATATTAAGTATTTTCTTATTTGGTAATCAGGAAATGTCAAGAAAGGTTGAGATTCTAGTTGATTTCTATGAGATTCTAAGGGACTGTTTGTGCTGTGGATTAAAACTGGCTTTTGGAGGATTCTACTATTTTTTCAGTGACGATGGATTATTTGAACTACCGCTGGAGCTTTCCAACTCTTTGCATACTTTTTATCATTATTAACAAGGATTAAAATTTAGTGATGGATTTTTGCTGTTGCTCTGCCATGCCAAATCACTATTAAAAATACAAAAATGTATTCAAAGTAAAAGTTGAACCATTTTAAATAGTCTTAAGAAGATTTTTACTAGGGCAAGCCCCTCTGGAGCGAAGGATCGGACCCTTTAAGCGGGGCGCTGCTCCAGTATTCCTTTACAAGGGTTAACGGGATCTTACATTAACCACGCCTTTTGATAACTTGTGCCTTTTTTACCTTTTGGTTTACTTTGTGTGTTTGAGTTACCTCTGGGACCTGTTTCCACATACTGGTTTATAATAAGATCAAAGGACAATTCTTATGGTTTACATTCTGGTCTGCAGGACCCTAAAGGAGGACATATATTAAATGGGCTTACGTTGTTTACTGTCAGTATTTTTAATCACATATATGTCTTGTTAATTATTTTAACTTCTGCTCCATTAGAATACATGTTTGGATTCTCTTAGATTTGATAGATAGATTTGTCTCCCGGGCAGCATGAAAATACAATCATTACAAATTCCTCCACAGGATGCATTAGGACAAGGTTTTGTGTGAATATTAGCAGTTATTTACAACAGATCCTAACATGCCCTATAAACAACGTGCCGTCAGTCAGTGACTCAGCCAATTTTCTACCTCACCGACTAAAGTATCCGCGGGAGAGAAGCCATTGTCTAAGGATACACAAAGGATTCCTGTGCATATTTTCTCAGGGCGCTCAGGAAAGCATGACTCTTTGAGCTTCTGTCAGTAATTATGGTGAATAAAAGGAGAAAATAACAATGAAATGTCAAAAGTCCTTACCGTGGCAAGAAAGTAATTAAGTTTTACTGCTGACTGAAACAAACTCATGGATGAGTTCATCTCTGCTCCAGTCATCTGCTTCAATCCCATTTCTATACAGCCGGAAATGTCTCTGCAGCGATCAAGTCAATTTCATGGAGCTCGAGTTAGTCTAGATAAGGGGACGGAAAAGTAGCTCCAGATATGTATTTTAATAACACTAACTGTTTTACTTCTGTTAACTGTTCCTACTTTAACTGCGATTGGCAGCTGAGGATATCGAGCTGGTGTCCACTTATCAGAAAGTCCTCTCAGCGTGTCCTTAAGTTAGATACTGAGGCCCAAGTTCCTCTAAATTACTCCGTTGGTGTGAGAGTGAGAGTGTGAATGGTCGGATGAATGGTGCTTTGCATTGTAACCATTGTTTTTACTAAATGAATGTTTGCGAGTGGGTAAAGGGTGGCTTGTGATGAAAATTGCTGTGATGCCTCAGTCGGTCAAAATGTGTGTTTACCATTTAAAAAGTACAATATTTAGACTGAGCCAGAGGGATTTTGCACTGTATGCTTTATTTTGTTGGTTATTAATATACTGCGTTACAATGTCAGCAATAAAGTAAGAATCCTTATCATTATTTTACGGAGATTCAACACATCTCTATTCAACAAGCACTTGGGGAAAGTAAGAATGGGAAACTGCCTTTAAATTGCTACATAAGGGCTTAGACCTGCTGGAGGACAAAGTGAGGAGCTCTGGAAAAAGAAGATGAAGAAAAAAAACTTCCCTCTGGTCGAAGTGAAGTGTTACAGCATCCCAAGTGTCTCTTTGGAAGAGAAATATAAATTTGGAAAATATGCCTCTAAACCCAGTGCATTCTGGGGAAGGCGAAAGCACTTTAAATAAGCTGGTGTTGGAATGTAATTGAATGAAAGCAGAATTTCTATGAAGGTAAATGAAAGTGTTGGGTTGTGGGTAATTCACTCTGGGAGTAGGTGTGTTCAGACTGTGTGATCTACTCACACAGTCGCACATTAAACTAAAGACTTTTAAACTTTAAGTTAAACATTAAACTTAAGACTTTCTACGATGTTTCTGAATGAAATGAAAAATTGCAAAAAACAAAACAAAAAAAAAGGAACTAGAGAAAGCAGTCAAAGTACAGCAGAACTTAAGGTAGACAAAAGAAAAACAGTATTTGTCAGACATAACAAATAAAAACTATTTCATGCTTCTTTTTCGCACCAGTGGGAGGAAGAACTGCATTGATTTTGGGAAAGGTCGGTTTTATATTTCAAACACAAGGGGGAGCTTTTGCACAAAATTTCTCAACAAATTGTCAAATTTAGTCCAAATTGGTTACATATGAATGAACGTACATTGATCTATCTTGTATATGTTGTGTTTTACTCTAATACCTCATATTTTACTCAATAGGTGGAGTGATTTACAAAAAATGCTGTTTTGCAGACATAACCTCCTAACCGTTGGTACGATTTACTTCAGATTTGGTGTATATGATTCAATCTAAGGATTTCTGTCTGTCTGTACATGTAATATTTTACGCTAATATTTCATATTTTACTTACTAAACGGAGCTATTTTATCAAAAAACACTGTTTTTCAGACAAAACTTTGCATTTAATTTGAGGAGTTCAATCAGGGGGATTGCTGTTACAACGGAGGAGATTGGACAGTTTTTCGGGGATGTACGCTTGCTGTCGATGATGACAGTATAGTTCTAGTTTAAGAGTTATTGCCAGTCTCTAAATCTACCGACAACTCCAACAAACTCTCTCAGCGTCGCATTTCACTTCCACATCTCTGCCCAGAGCCCCCATCTCCACCCCCAAGTACCCCGAACCCTTTTCTGTTTCTTCGAATTTAGAAATTTTGACAAAAATATCAAAGATTTAATAATCCTAGTTGTCACGGTTTTTCGCAAGGTTGAAAATGGTGTTTGGATGAACTTTCTATATCTATGTGGCCAGTTTAGATTTGTCTATCAACACCAAACCAAACACAATGAAACGATGCTGTTTCATCGTGTAGAAAGTGTTGCTCAATGCATGTGAGAGATGATGATCCCACCGTCAGGTTGTTCAGTGAAAATAAAGCCAGCATGGAAAATATACTTAACTGCAGGACTACTGCTGTTTTAAAAAAAAAAGGCTGATAACATCATTATGTTGATGCTTTGCAAGAGGCATCTCTATTTTTTGTGTTAGCATGCTAACAATTGGTGACTACCAAACATAAAAAATAACCAAAATGTCAGCCTGTTAACATTCTTAAAGAAAGAGTTAAGTCTTTATTTGGTGACAAGTGTTCAACACATCAACATGTGAGTCTGATCATAAATCTTAGACAATGCCTGCTTTCATCCACTGTGCCTTGGTGTCATCTTGAATGCACATCTGTGCAGGAATGAGATGGAGCGCGGTGCTTTCATCCACACAAATCTGGTAAAAGCTCTGTGCTGGCAAACATCTTCCTGAGGAGTCACTAAGTTTGTACCCTGACCTCTCACCAGCGGGTCTGAGTGGATTCCCCCTCAGGATTCAATACAACATCACATTAATATTCTAAATCAATCCTTTCCTCCGCACAGACTGATGCTCTGCTGAGCTTAAGGAACGTACTGGACTATAAACAGGCACCATTCTGTCAGAGCCTCTGTATGTATTTCAAGCGTATATCCACAATGAGGGATTAGAGAGATTTGGGAGATTACCTTGAAAGTCCGTGTCTGCGCTCACCAGCAAACAGAATCAGATTCAACTCCTGGGTTCTGCTGTTTTGAGAATCAAAACAGAAATGTGGGATTTATAGCACAAATATTTTGATGAATGATTCATACTTATGAAATAAACATAAAGTGAAGGATGAATTGTCAATCTTGGTGCTAATGGCATCTTTGAGCAGGACAGTGGCAGTGACAGTTGTTTTTCACTCTTTATGGTATGACAGGAGCGATGGTTGATTTATTTTCCAATGACATTCACAGTTAGGTCATCATTCTTTGGACCCCTTGGCGGGTGCTGATGTGTCTTTCACAGCTCTGTCCAGAAAGGACAGATGGACCGTGTCACATATTTGGGCTTCATTCGCCTGAGCAGAGATACACCAGGGGGACAAAGAGGGTTTTTGGTACAAATTCACTCCTTGAGATTACTTTGGCAGTGATGAAAGGCAAATCTTCATAATAACAAGCTTTCTGGATAAATTACGGTAAAATACAGAGCAGCACAGTAAAAACCACTGTGGCAAAGTTGTTTTGGAACCGTAAATTGAACAATTGTTTTCACTATAAGAAATACTTTTCTCTAGCCATCTTTCAGCTTTCATTTCTATGTAGCCCAGTAAATCTCAGGCCTACATGGACATTGCATAAAATAATGAAATGCTTTTATTTTCCTTTTTACTGCTGAAGTATTCCTCGTCTTCATCTTTCGGCCGCCCCCTTTAGGAGTTGTAACAGATCATCGGCCGCTACCCTGTTGGCTAACAGTACCAATGATGGTATTTGTTAACCAGATCCCCGACCGATCCCGGTCTGAATCAGTTCCGTGTTCCTTTTCGCGTTAATGAACATATACCATATTTGAAATGATAGGATATGTTTTTGAAAATTAGGATATGTTTGGCCATGATATTATACTGTAAATTTGAATGTATCCAAGCAAAAATGTAATTTAGACAGAACAATACTGTTACGAATCCTTTTATCTGTAAGATACTTAATTGTGGCATTATTGTATCTATTCTATTTATGTAGCAAGACTTATATTTTCACATTGAATTTTGTGTATTTTCAACATATTTTGATATTATGTTGAAATAAAAGAAAACACATATTGGACTCCTTGTGTTTTGGGATACTTGTCACTACAAAGATTATACACCACCTGGAATTTTATAGTCTTTTACTGTTTTTCTGTGTTGTTTATTTCACATTTTACTGTAATTTCTATAAACATTTTGCTTTTTTTTTTTTTTTTTTTTAATTTTTATTTTTTTACAGTGTAATAATCTTGGTTTCTGTTATGATTTAAGTATGGAAGTCCTTTCTGAAAAAAGAGACTTAGATTCAACACAAAAATAGATACCAAATGAAAATGTGACTATAATAATAGTCAGATGCCAAAATAAGTACAGCCAGTCCCAAAATAAAAAATGTACTCTTCTCCTTAGCTTATATAGAAAACAATAAGCTCTCTAGTCTCCTTAAAGGAATGCAGGATATGCCCCAACCACAGATTACTTTTGTTTTCTCCACTCGGTCAGCCAGGAAAATCCCCCACCCACAATATATTAAATTCTAATTTAAAAACTTCATTTGAAGAAGCTTACTTGAGCCAAATTGGAAAACGTTCCCTTCGTCCTGTTCCTCAGATAGAAGGCTTTGTTGAGTATCTTGTCATGAGCTGTATGTGATCGTACATAAATAAGACTACACGACAAAAACTATCTATCAGAAGCCAATCATTTGATGTGCTTGACAAAATAATTAAGAATATCACTTATGCTGTGCCGAAACACAGGTTCTCAGGAACAATGCATGACTCTGCTGTCGCCTGTAGAGAGTATGGTCCTGAAACCTGTGCATGAAAAGTAACGACTTAAGAAGATCAGTAGCTTTAACTATCATATATATATATATATATATATATATATATATATATATATATATATAAACAGAATATGCTGTCTATCTTACATTTTGAATAATACAGAGATTTCGTGGCTGCAGAGTTCTGCTGCCACAAAATCAATGGTGGGAAAAAGTACATATATTTAATTTATGTATATCTTAATTTGAAAAACAGTCCCATTTAAAACTCATCTAGGCTGTTCTGTCGGTGTTAATCTCCATCCTTCGGTGTGGAGCAGGTGGGGCGTTTGATCGATGACCTAAAAGAACAATCGATCAGCTTAAAAAATGCTGTATGTGCACAACGAGTGAGAGGGACATTTACAGGGTGCAGCCGAGGGATTGGACTGTAAACAGGCGGTCCTCTACATCACAGAGAGAGACAGAGAGAGAGAGAGAGAGAGAGAGAGAGAGAGAGAGAGACAGAGACAGAGAGAGAGAGAGAGACAGAGAGACAGAGACAGAGAGAAAGTTAGATTATTTAGGGGTCAATATGGGGACACAACTGGAACAGTAGGCAGGAGTGATGGAGGGTGTGGTATGAGGTCAGAAAAGATTAGGCGGGAGGACTTTTGCTGACAGAGCAGAATCAGCACTGCGAAACATTTTACAGTATGTGCCCTGATGTTAAAAGATATCAGAGTTTATTACATAATCTAAAATAGAAACATTAATTAACCCGTAAATGTCCTCACCAGAAAGGAAAAACTATGGAGAATTTATGTCTTTGCATATTTATTTATTTATAATTTATTTATTTGATTCATAAGAAAATGTAAATTTAGACACTATAAATTTAGCATAAAATGTAAAAAATCTTTTGGAGGAGCCTGTTTTGAAGACAGAAAATCAGATGGATAAAATAATTTCATGATGACATTTTGTAGTTCATGGAAAATCAGCAATTGTTACTCAATTTAGCTCGAACTTCTTGGAAAGTATGTTTTTAGAAAAAGTATTTGACTCCTATTAGGCTTTCTTTGGTTGTATTAAGCTGTATAATAGATATTTTACTTAGCTATAAGTAAAATATCTATGTATGGAATAAGACCTTCCTAATAGCCATGATTAATGGCGACTCCTCGGAGGCCCTTTCGACCTTTGGTATCCGCTGGGGCTCCATCCTTGGCCCCTTACTCTTTTGCATATTCATGCTGCCACTGTGTCATATCAGTAATAGGGGTACACCTTTTTCAATAAGAAATAGTCACTCAAAAATTGCTCAACCAAACAGTTCAGCGGGATATTAAAGGGTTATAATAACACACAGCCAAAACTGAAGTGCTGAAAACTGAAGTGTTAAACATTTCCAAGTTGAATTTCAGTATTGAAGAGCAGAATTATTGCATCAGTGCTGAAGGGAACTTATGGAAAAACTTATTGTGTGAAATGTTTGATACTCACGCTGCTTAAATTTTTTGGCTGTGCATCTTTTTTATGCTGTTGTTCTGTTCCTGATATATTGTTTCAGTTAGCCTTTACTTAACCTACAGCCTTGAGATGAAAAATCTCCTCTACGAGAGCGTCCGGGCCGGGGCAGGCGTCAGCAGAAAACATGAGAGTGTTGAACACATAAAGAATCACAAATAGTAATTCACAGACTGAAGTAAATTACATTAAATTTAGAAAATCATTAAAAGATCATTTGGAGTTGTTTCCATAAAAAACAAACAACTCAAGCAAATCTGAAAATAAATTCATGCCATGTTTTTAATCTCTTGAGTTCACATAAACACATATATACAAATTACACTCTGTCAGTCTTTACGTCGTGAAGGTCTCTCTGAATAAAAACCAATGATACTGTGACCACATATCCCTAAAGAAATCAAATCAAGAGAGATGGAAAACCCAGTAGAGCCTGATATTACTCAGAGAAAACCGCAACCCTGTGTGGAAATCCGCCTGTCTCCCAGCAGCAGAGCTGGCTGCTCTGAATGATGTCCTGCTCTTAAAGATTGTTTACAATAGACTGTGTGGAAGCACCCAGCAGACCTGCACATGTTTTCCTTGTGTTTCATAAATACACACACATACACAAAAAATTCATGCACTCTGTCAGATATAATCCTGACCCTCGCTGAAGATCAGGATTATATCCCTCTGTGCAAGTTGTCCCGGCCCCCTCTGCATGTCCGCCATGCTGCGCTGGAGCTCCTCCCTGTGTTCTTCCACCAGCAGTCAACAGGGGAGCCACAAGCTTTTTGATGGATGATCTTACCTTAATGAGAAGTGAGAGCTGTCAATAAGCAAGATCAATTGGTACACTGATGCATGTCTCAGCAGCTTCACTGACACACACCATCACACATCCCACTCTCAGTTCAGTTCCATGTGGTGCTGCAGCCACCATCCACACATAATAAAGACACACACACACACACACACGCACACACACACACACACACACACACACACACACACACACACACACACACACACACACACACACACACACACACACGCACACACACACACACACACACACACACACACACACACGCACACACACACACACACACACACACACTCACACACACATACTCACAGCTCTTTGTTCTGAATCTGAATATCAAACGCTGTACGTGATCAGTATAACAGAGTAGCCGGTACACCACAGTCAAATGTGAAATTCACAGCTGATGTGACTAAGAGCAGCATTTATACTTGATGAAGATTTCATTTTGGACCCCGAGTCACAATGCAGTAAGAGCGATACTGCACTGTAGTATCATTGTTGTCTTATCAAAACCATACCCAACATACTGGATTGATTACAATCCTTAGTTTCTTTTATTTAGGAAGGTTTCAAGCATATTTTTCCATTAAATAAGGAGTTACTGCCTGCCACAGAAGGTTAACCATTTCTCTGAAGGTGTGCCTTTGTTCCAAGTCTTCTCCACTTATAGATGATGTGTCTCGCTGTGCTTTTGGGGAGTCCCAGACCTTTAGAGGATTCGGAACCTCACCGTCTTCCTCGTTTCGTCTGGAATATGTTTTGATTTTGGCACAGTCTGAGCAAAAACTTTCTCCGACCGCTCGAACGTCTCTCCTCATTCTCCAACGCCTTCCACTTCCACGTCTCTGCTCAGCGCACTGAGACCCGAGCATCACTCCGACCCCCGACTTCATATTCTAAAAAATAACAAAGATATAATACTCCCAGCCGTAATTGTTTTACGCAGAGGCAAAGAGGAGGTTTGGACCAACTTTATAACGCTGTATTGACGGTTTCAATTCACCTACTGACATCGAACCCATATTAAGTTGAAGACAGCCCTTTCTCCACACTGAGAGGGCACAGTGGACCATTCCACTGATGAAGAGGCAGCCTCCTCATTCACAAGCAAAGATAAAGAGAGATGTTCAACATTTGGGAAAATCAAGTAGTTCAACACACTATTTCTAAACACATGATTTGAATGAATTGTAGGATTAGAGTTTGACTTTCGTGTTTTTTATGGTATTCCTCTGGGAAAGGACAACCCAGCTATTCCCTACAGACGTCACCGTATACGATTGATACTGCTCAGCTCCTGCACATTCTCTGCTGACAGTCATTTTGGTGATTGTATATGTCCAGATTGTTTTGAAAGTCGGTCAATCAAAAATGCCCTCCTGTGGGAAAATTCACGCCATTTGGATTTCTTCTTTCCCGACAGTTTGATGAAATAAATACAGAAATGTTTTCGACATTGTGACATGCTGAAACACATGGTGTCATTTTGTATTTTGCATCAGGTGTGTATCTGTCCAATGCTTGGTCTTTGATGTAGATGTCACCGACGGGAACAGATGGTTAAAACCACTGAGAGCAGCAGTCAATATGTGATGCTCCCTGCAGACGGCAGGAGGATATCATCAGCTCCGTCACATCCATCACATTAATTGCCCGATCGTTTCGACAAACAAAGAGGAGACATTATTGTCATTAAAAACTTCCTGATTAATCTATGCAGAAAGAGGGATGATGCTAATTACAACTAGCAATCGAAGACCTTTACAATTTTATTTTAACAGTTAACAGGACTGCTAATGATACCGAAAGCTGCCTTAACTGCAAAATTAAATTTGCAGTTAATCGAAAACAAACATGGAAAGGCACTGTTCAACGGACTGAACCAGCACAGCAGCCCGATCCTATGCAATTGGAGCCCAAGGCTCCCAGAGCCTTAGAAGGTCTTGAACCCCACATTTCTCATCTCTTGATTTTGACAGTGTGTACTACTGGTGGGACCAAGAAGACCAATATATATAAAAAACATAAATCTATATATATATATATAAAAAAACATAAATCTCTCTCTCTCTCTCTATATATATATATATATATATATATATATATAAAACCATACCTATCTAACCAAACCTATCTATATATCTATGTAATTCCATCTATCGATCGATTGATCAATCAATCTATCTATCTAGTTACATGTTAAATTCTATCTGAATATCCAACACAACTTATTTTTATATACAAACATAACTAAACAAAACCAGGCAATCATTTCCATCATGCCTTCTACATTCTTTTGCACCAATGAAGACCTTACTGGATTAAATACTCTTATCCTGCCCTCTGCATTGGGCCCTGACTTGAGAATTAGTGGCATAAACCATTCTCATGAGCTCAACCTGTAATGTCTGCACAAGAGTAGTAAATGCAAATACAGAGGATTTTCTAACCTGCAATAAGCCTAATGTGATTTTCTATCACCCTGATCAAAGATGACGTAGGATACTACGGAGAGGAATAGCTGTTTTACTAATAAAGACTTCCTAGATGAAATGTCCTACTTCCCACTGCTTTTCTAAATTGCCAATCCAACACATAAAGCTCAGTGGGTTCTAATATCTTTTTAATTTTATGGAGCACATGTGCATCAGAGCAGCTCCCTCTCTTTTCTATATATATGGGTGAGCACACTGTCAAACCAGACGGATGGAGGAGGTGATGGCGTCTGAATGAGATGTACCCAACACTTGCTTCTCAGCTGCGTCCATGATTCCATGACATGTAGGCAGAAGTCACAGCAGAATGAGGGGCAACCTTTAGAAAATATAAGCACTTTACTTCATTTGAATAACAAATCCTTCAGGGGGCGCTAATGAGGAAAATATTTTTTTATTTTAATATTGGTTGATCGGTTTAATTCATAATAGACGATAGAGCTCGTAGAACACATTTTCATTTTCATAGAATTTTTGACAGAGAAGAACGGTCAAACAATACAAATAATATTCATCTTATTATTTGTATTATATTGTTATTGTTATATGTTTGGTTGATAATGATTATCATATATTAAGATGAATTACTGTTGGAATAATAAAACCGTTTTATGTTATATATTGAAAAAAATATAATTAATAGATAATTATTGTAAGCGAACAAAACAAAAATGGCTGGATTATATTTATATTTATATATTTTATAGGTTGAATTTAGTATTTCTGTTTATGTTATTTAATTGCTGCTCGTGAAAACAATACATTCATTTCAGGTTGAACGTTTTTAGTATTTAACATTAGTATTTAAGAAGGACATGCTATTAGTATTATTGTTATCATGATATGTATTTATCTATTTCTTTTAATTTCAGGTTGTTACTAAAACATATGTATTTTGTGACTCTGAGGTATTCATTCTTATTTGTTTATTAATTTGTTGATGTTAGACATGTTATACATTTCTGTGAAAGGTATGTGGGTGGAGTGGGGGGGTATAATCACATTACGCTTAGGGCAGGGACAAGGTTAGGGGCAGGACTGTAAAGAAGCCTTAAAAATGAAATAAACGTGAATAAATGAAAGCTTGTTCTTCACAGTCCAACATGGCTACACCATAATTAGTGCTATACAATGTGGCTGCTTAATTTATTGAAGGCTCTTGTTCTAGATGCTTGAATAGTACATGTGTGTTTGTTTGTTGGAGGTGGTTGATAGTTCATCACAAAATGAATGGTTTCGTCAGAGGAATTATCATGATGAATCACCTCGATGCTGAACTGCAAGGCTGCGGGCTGTTTTTTTCCAATTTGCACTAATAACATGCAACCTGAGCCCTAATTTGCGTTTACATTTTATAGAGGCAGTGCTGCTGCGCATCGGGCCAAGAGAAGAAGAGATCCTTTGCGTAGCCACATCAGTGATATCATCTCTGATGTTGATGCACTGAAGCTGAGGGGGTATTAAGAGGGACACTAAAAAACATGTTAATAAGACTCCCAGAATGTCTTTCCCAGGATGTTAGAAAAGGAATGCAATTATAATAATTATCTCCAAATGTCACGGCTTTTACCAGCTTTTTAAATTCCCATCAATTATGCTTTATATTAACCGCTGACACGGCAGTAATGGTATCACATGATGTTTGTCTGTCTTTCAGCAGGATGACACACAACCAACTTGACGAAATTAATGAAATTTGGCGAGGGGGTTGAGCATTTGGTGAATATGACAGGCAAGAACCCAATCAGTTCTAAAATGAATCCTGATAAAGTGGCGGATTAAGGAATTTGTTTTTTCACTTTCTGTACATTGCAACATCCCACAGTTCCTGTCTATTATCTACAAATTACCCAAACGATACTGGTGGATACTTGGTAGAAAGGTTTGGCATGAATCAACGAAGAGTCCATGAAATTATGGAGGGGATCTTGATAAAGGGGGCTTCCATGAATTTCCTTCACCTTTAAGGTAAAATATTGTGCCCCTTTACGCACGTCAATACCATTTCAAATGGTCTTAATGAAATGTCGTAAAGCCCTTTGTTCAAAATGACCCTTCTGATCGATCTACTCTGGGTTTCTTCATCCGTACTCCAACAGGCTTGTAAACACGGAGTGTAAGGGGCCAGGCACATGAAAAAATACTTTTTTTTCTTATTTCATTAAAAAAAAAAAAAAAGTCTAAATGTTGAGAATAGAGTCAAAATATTGAGAATAAAGTCGAACTAAATCAGAGGAAAAAAGATTTTTTCTTATTCTGCATTTTTTGGTATAAAGTCAAAATATGGATTCGTATGACAAACTGAAGCCATGCGGCATTGACCATCACTGCTTGTATTGATGGTTTTAGTTACTCCCTTGTGTGGATGGAGGCCTCCATAGAGAACGATCAACACCCCAAAGTTATGGCAGACTCTCAATCACATCCATTGCATACTTCAGAGGATACCTGAAGCGGATGCACAAAAACAAAGCACATGCACATGGGACAAAAACAAAGATAAGTTTCACAACATTGTACTGTGAGGCATGTGATAAATAAAGGGAAGATTATAATTATTAAAGGGAATAATCATCATATATGTTTGATCCTGAGTCAGACCCAGAATTGTCAGAGAGTCCTGTTGAGGATGAAGATCTCCGGACACAGTGGAATGTTTCTACTTGGTTAGTTGTCAACTTTGTGTCATTTTACATATCTTTCTGTGTGATTGTACGTCAGCTACATGCTAACAATATACAGCTAGCTGCAGCGGTGGTAGGTAGGTAAAGATGGATTAATAGAAATATTTGTAAACACTTTTAAATAACGGCATGAATACAAAACAAACAGTGATAAACAATAATCCAGTAATGGTTTGATAACGGGACATAATGGTAATGATAAAAAAAAACATACTTTTTTTTATTACAGTTATGCATAAAATAGCAAACAAAACTTGATAAAACTACGAAAATTGGTGGAACATAAAACCCAAAAATAAAACCGTATATTCATCAGATTTTAGATAAAAAACAAATAACGTATTTGATGGATCAGATTTTCTTTCACCTACTTTAATAAAATGTTGAGGGCAGCCATTTCAACGGTGCGCACGCTTGTTGCAATGTGGATCAGGTTCTAGATTAATTAAAAGAAGCCGTTTGGCCTTGGTGGATGATGCATTCCCCTGAGTGCCATTCTGCTTATTGTTGTAAACACTTGAGCAGAGTTGTTTTCTGCTTAGACCTGCAGTTCTACTGCAGTCTACTTTATTCCCTAGTGTGTGGCTGTAAGGAAGGCAATGTCGGTCTCTCTGGTGGTCCATCTCTTTATTTCAGACTGAAATATTGAAACACTGATTTATATGGATAACACGCAACTCACTGCCATCTCCAGAAGTTCTCCTATTATCTAAACGTGTCTATAAGATGTCCTATTATATAGTATGTCTTCATTTTTAGTCACCTTTACAAAACCTGTACATTTTAGCTACAACAACTAAATTTCCCCTATCTATCTATCTATCTATCTATCTATCTATCTATCTATCTATCTATCTATCTATCTATCTATCTATCTATCTATCTATCTATCTATCTATCTATCTATCTATCTATCTATCTATCTATCTATCTATCTATCTATCTATCTATCTATCTATCTATCTATCTATCTATCTATCTATCCATCCATCCATCCATCCATCCATCCATCCATCCATCCATCCATCCCTTTTGAGGTTGACATTATTTGATCTATATCAATATCCTCTGTGTCAAACTAATGAACCCTTATAACCGGTAATCCCCAGACTCATCCATCATGCAGTTTACATTTTTTATATACAGATATCTATTGTGCCGAGATGATAAATCCTGATGACTTTCGTGATCAGAAGAATTTCCCTCCAGTGTCACCAGCATATTTCTAGGTTGTGCAGTAGGGGAGCTATTAGGACGGTCCTGGTCCATAAACCAAATTTCTAACTGCAGCTTTGCTCTTTCTCTGAGGCTTCAGCCTCAGTCAATCTCTGAATGTCTCTCTTAGACGTTCCCTCCACCACTGCAGACATGTGGGTTCAACACAAGACAACCGTGATAACTAAAGAATGTACTCAGAGAGCGCAAACCTCCATCACGGCTCTACGGTACCCATGTTAGACATTTTATGTATCCTTTATTTGACCAAAATTCTCTTTTTCAAGAGTCTCCTGGCCAAGAGAGTAGCACAAAAGTGTGAAAACAATTGAATAGACACAACACCATACATACATACATATAAATGATCAAAAATCATACACTAAAAATGGAAGAATACAAAGAATCTAAAATGAGTAATTACAAAGGATCACTCAAAATGATTGCGGTGTGATTTCAGAAACAACTACACTGACAAAGAGGGATATTTTCTCGATCCTTCAAGATAGTTTTAACCATTAATGTGATCAGAATCAATTAGATCGCTTTATGTAGGACAACTTCATGCAGGGTCGTCCATTAATATGATTTATTAGCAGCTTCTAAATCCGCCGAAAACTCCAACAAAGGCAATTCTAGAACGCTTTGTCTATCAACACCAAAAGAAAACTGTTTCAAGACAGCACTTTCACCACAAGGGGACGCCACCACTCCAACCAGCTTTATTAATTTATTGTATTCTAAATTCAGCAACACGCGTAATGTCTGTAGGATATGCCAAAACTTGCATTGGGGTAAAATCTTATTTAAATCCATCTTTTTTTTTTTTGTCAATCATGCATTACAGTCATGAGGGCGTAAACATAATATCATCAAATTTGAATGATCTCTCTGACATGCCAAAATCTATAAGTAAAATTTCATGGAAATCCGTCGTAGTTTTTACGCCCAATGAAGGCCATCTCATGACCTCATGGCAGTCTCTCTCCCTCTGCCAGACATTTCATGAACGGTCTCAAGCCAAATAATCATCCGATCTAGATCAGTAAGTCAAGAAATCCTTATTAGTCCACCAGCATGCAGAAGCATGAAGACATACATGGTCTGTTACATTTTATGTGTCCTTAATTCTCCAGTGTTTGATGGTGGTTGAAGAATGATTAAACATCAGTCCCTAAGAATGACGCCTTCGTGTGGTGACTAAGGAGGGCATACTACCGTTACATGTTTAGTCTATTTTCTGGTTTGTTTATTAGGATTATGCAAACATACATGATGCCCTTTCATGAAATCTGGTGGGAGGGTAAGACAAATGAGGAGGAAACAATTCAATTTGCATGCATCTTTATAAAGGTGCAAATCCAGTGTGATTGTTTGCATCTACCTGTAATCAATGTCTGACAGCACATCATTAGATTCAGTTATAGGGAAATGCACACTTGGAGTTGCAGTTAACTTCTCACTTCAAATTTATTCCTAAACATATGTGTTAATCTAACCCAATTTACGAAATCAGACATGTTCCGATCAATTTCTAAGCTATCTTTTATACTGAAAGGGTTAATAATTCTTCTTGGTTCTTCAGTAAGTGTTGGGTGTAAAGCTGCTCCAACTAGGGACATTCTTACCAACTAAATTCTCCATCTGTATGAAGTAGAGTTTTCAGACACAAACTTATGTTTATGCTCTGTAATATGCTACAGATAAAACACCCAGTGTGGCTGAACTAATGATCCTTTGCCCACATGGATCATTAAAGTTCCAATCTTCCAGCTGGTATTTCCTAGTATGAGACAGCTGATTCTGGGAAAGTGCTGGGAATGGACGGGCACATATTAAGAAAATATATCAGATAGAGAGGGATGTTAAAGGTGCCTGAAGTGCATTTCTATTAAGTCCTGCCAACGGCGACTAAATTATTAGAACATAAAGACAGGCAGCGAGGACAGTTTGGCATGTAGCTATAGATCCATACTCCGCTTTTCAACTAATAAAATCAGAGCGGACTGATAAAAGATCATTGGTCGCCGTTTGGAAAGAGCAATTCTATGCATTTTGGTTAAATCCAGCTCTGGGTATGATTAATTTAAAATGGTAGCCCTAATATACCTTTAAAATTGTATATTAATTTTAAAGGCTAACCCTAGAGAGATGTGGAAGTCAGATAGACCACCCTACTCTCACCAATTAAAATGTACCTGGAGCTACATCTTAATGAAGGACCCAGTGTGGCACAAAGAGCTGCTGCAGTGTGCAGTCATCATAAGATGTTTGACCCTGAACCAGCTTTTTCTCCCGAGCACCCTAAGGCCTTGATCCAAAATGTGCTCAAACTTGCAGGCTGATTAAAACAAGTGGCACCCTTTATACGCGCTGTTCAACCAGAACAACATGTTTAAGAAACAAATCAATGAGTAACTTCAAATATATCCAAAAGGAAGTTTTCTTTTCTTCTTAGGTGGCATCTGAAGGGAAATCCCTCACAATTGGTTTATCATTAGATCCAGTGTCTGATCCAGAGCCGTTTACATGACTCACTGTTGAACCTACTGCCCTTGAATGTCTCCCCGCAGAGTTGCTGACCAAAACTTAATTTGAGCTCAATTTCTGTCAATTTCTATTTGTTATCCTCCGACATCCTCATAATCCACTATCTGGTCATTATATGACACTGGTAAACCATTTAGCTGCTTCAGCCAAATTTAAACAGATTACTCCATATATTATGAAAGGTATATTGTCAATTTTCCCCTGAGCTAAGGTCTTCGTGTCCAGCTGAGGTCAGCCAGAAGTCAGGGAAGGTCTGCATTGCAGATAAAGGGATTTCAGGAAGGTGAAAACATCGTAATGTTTCTTTGTCTCAAAGAAAATACATCTTGTCCCATCAGCATAAATAATCTTATTTAAGACTTTTTTTTTGGTCATTATGAGCTTTTTTGTCCCAATAACTTATCTTGAAAGAAGGTATAGATTTTTAAAATCAGCTCAATCAGCAGAGAGAATCCGTCTTATATAAATTACCTTTCATTGATTTTAATCAGCAAAACACTGTTACACTATTTCAGGGGTTAGATTTTTAAGCTTGTTTTTAATAATTCGAGACAAGCAGAAATTTCTTCCCCCACCGGCAGAATTTTTTTATTTTACCAATTTCAAAACAATTTAATTATAATTTAAGAATATTTGGATTCTTTCTTGTATGGCATTTTTTTTTTTTACCATGTGAGTATTTAAAGGCAGTGTGTTTTTGAGCAGAACTGAAATTATTCAGGACTTTAGAAGTACTTATAATGGGTTGTATCCTTGCTCCCTCTGGTCCGACTGATGCAACCTGTGATGTGAGCTCTGATAAATATTTCATATTCTCTAAGGTGTTTTCTGACAAAGCTGCTGGATAATGTATGCATTCAAATTATCAGGGGATTAAAAGAAGGTTATTAGAGAATACAAGCACTGGATCCACATGGAGTTCAGGAGTGATGGTGGTTCTGAGGTACTTTTTTATCAAAAGGATAATTACAGCAAGAGAAATAAGCCATTTCATTATTCATACTATCTAGGGATGTGTGTAAATGTACGTACGCTCGGTCAGAAAAGGCATACAGAAGGACAAATCCACTGTTTAACCTCGTAATTATTCAAATGGAGGTGGGTCATTTTAGAAGTTGAAATGGTTTCATATTTAAATATGCCTCTCTGTGTTGTCATTCTTCATACTATCATCATCGAATGAACTTGACAATGGCCAGCGTTGGGGTCAGCCGGCGTCACAACCTTCCAAAATAACATCTCTTATTACTTTCTGCTACGCCAGCAAATGTAGCAGATCATCCCTGATTGTTTACACACATCCACCAGCCATAACATTAGAATGACCTCCCTTCCTTAGACCTCTTTAGTAACCGCTGTAGACCGAGAAAACCTGACAAGACCAGAAGTTTCTGAGATGCTATGACCCAGTCATCTAGTCTTCAGAATTTTGCTCGCACCATCTGATGGAAGTAAAACAATTAATGTTACTCTCCCTCCACTCGTCAGTGTTATTAATGTTATGGCTGATTACATAGATTCATGTGCATTATTGGCAAGAAGGTAAGCATGACTTTAAACTATATTAAGGTTGGGGTCATAGCTGAAAGAAAGTGGCAGTGAGTTAGGACAGATTGCTACGCAGCCCCCCTATTGTCAGTTGAGAAAAAAGAAAATGAATCTGTGAATCTGTACCTTCAGTTTATAAATCTGTGGCCGAGACATTTAATCTGTGCGCACAGTTTACTAATCTGTGCACGGATTTCTAAATGGGCAAGGATTTACAGATGTATTTTTTTCTCTCTCTCAACTGACACTGGGGGGGGGGGGTCCGTAGGATGCCGACCTCTGAAGGTTGTGTTGATGTCACACTCTCTGTATGCACGCCTACACCCTCCGGCCTAAGTGACTTTTTGGCATTACATCATCGCCACTCGATGAAAGACCTCTTTGGAGAGGAGTGATGCAATAACTTTGTGGATGAGCCCATCAGTGAAAAAACACTGATGAAGACTACCTGGTGCAAGATACTGGGCTAGTTAAGTCATACTGGACGTCATTGAAGACCAATCACAGCATGGATAAGGATGTGACTCCATCGGCAGCTGAATTCTATCCTGAATACTGAGCAGACCCCTGAGAAAAAAAACATTGGTCCTCAGGAGCGGAGGAGTTGATGAGATTTTGGGGCGGATCAAGTAGTTGGTATGGATCCTCACTACTGCTTAGCTTGCTATAACATTTCTCATGTAGTTCTCTCCCTGAGGGGAGACTTAAGAAATAGCATGCAAAGCCAGTGAGAAGCATTTGTTTTAGAGTTTTAAGGCAAATTGAATTATTTCCTTATAAACGTAGGGGTGTAATCATAATCTTAAAACATACAAATAGACAATTATTTCCCCAAAAACTCTGGGATATGATGTAACTAGCATCGCTGCCATTGATGCAGATCCTTCATGTTAATGTAATAACTCCAAAGATTTTTCATGGTCACATTTTATACCCTCATAGACGATAGCGAGGAAGATCCTGATTGATTTTAGGAAAGGTCGGTTGGACACCTCTGCCATTAGGCGGTGCTTTATCTCCACAAGTTTTCAGGCCATAATTTCTTAACCCATTTGGTCCAAATTTAGGGCATATGAATCATTTAGAGGATATCTATTTTTATTTGATCATATTTTACTCTAAAAGTTCAAATCTACTCTACTCTACTCTTCTCTACTCTAATCTTTATGAAAAACACTTTTTTGTACACAACTTTACATTTAATTTGAGGAGATCAATCAGGGTAATTGCTTGTAACAAGCAGGGGATTGGGGGCTTTTGGGGGGTATACCTTTTTCTGTTGGGGATGACAACACAGGCTTCTTATGTTTGCATTGTTCTCAATTAATCCACAAGACTTCTGAGGTGAAAAATGAACTTCCTCCTGTTAAAATCAAGATGCCTTTTGTTCCACGTGATTCAAACTGCTGAATAGAAGAAGAAGAAGAAGAAGAAGAAGAAGAAGAAGAAGAAGAAATCCTTTATTGATCACATACAGCCATACAAAATACTACATAGTGAAATTATTTCTCTGCATTTGACTGAATTATACACCCATCCCCGAGGGATCAGGGATGGGTATATAATTCAGTACGTTTTTCACCTATGTCTACCTATTTAACAACAGCAGAGCGATGTGACTGCTCTAGCAATGAAGTGCCTCATCGCAGGCAACGCCTGATCTCAGGAGGAGTAAGAAGAAGATCTCTCCCCTGCGAGCTATTCTTTGAACCTACAACAAAAGGATGAAGGAGAGGCCTTCCAGAAATCCCCACTGCACCACCCCACATATTTGTTTCCCCTTTCATCTGAGAATACGGTGAGGGTGAGAGTGGGGGGGGGGCTTGAGCTATGTGACACTTTGCTCATTTTTAACGTCACAAACTCTGGGCTAAATTAAATTGTTATTTCTGCGGCTGACAGAAAACCATAGATCAGTGCATAAAGGATAGTCGTGATGCAATAAATCAAACTCAAGGCGAAAAGGTCGGGCAATTCTCTCTGAAGAGAGGAATTTACAGGCAGCATTCAAAGAGGCTGAAGGAGTGTTTATTCAAATCTCAGTTTGAACATCTGCATGGCAAAATGCTCTTCATGAAAAGCGCCGCTGCTCTGATCAATAATTGTAAACTTGGATTCAAGGCATTTGCTTGCAGAGCAACGAGGAGTTTGGCTCGTATAGCTCTGGCTCTCATCTGGTCATTTACAGTTCCCGGATCCCAGCGAGCACTTCTGCAGGATTAATCATGGCGTATTACGCCACTGTGAAAGGAAAGGCAGAATGAGAATCTGAAAACAGCAGAGAGGGATTAAAACACTAGAAAATTAAGAAATGTTCTTTACAGACGTCAGAAAGTCCTCCTGAGGTGGCGTTTTTGTTTCTTTTTTATATTACTATTTATTTTTATTTGCATAGCTGTGTGAATTGCACGCATCATGTTGGTCACGGAGGCATGAAGTCATTTAGTGTTGAATCAATATTAGATCTCCCCCTGTCTCTTGCTATCTCGCTCAGATTTATTCACTTCATATGTCTTCACCCGCAGTGATGAACGCCTGCGTTGGATGTTTGTGTATAAAACCAAGCATTTAAAAGGTTTTGACATATGATTCTCTCCGTACATGTGGAGTCCTGACATATTAAGGTGGGCTTTATATCTATGATCCCCATTGATTGATTTTGTTTTGCAACAGGAAATTGAACAATCCGCAGAACTGAATTCCGCTCAGGCCTACAGGATGAAACCTAGAACCTTGCAGGTATTTGTTAAAGATATTTTTAACCATTCGCCTGATCATGATCAAAGACCTGCTGGAAAAACCCCTGGGAGTTTGATTGCCCTGATAAACAGCCTCCAAAGTCTCGCAGAAATAAATGCGTACATATTTCTTTAATAAGATGTGATGTCGCCCGTTTGATCATAACTCTAATACCTCACATATTTATATATTTACAGTATATATACCTGTAGTGCTTGTTGCATATGCATCAGTGTTATACAGGAACACAGCATAGTGAAAAGTAATTCAACAATAACAATAACAACTAGTAATAACTAGACCTACGCTGTCTTCACCGACACCGAGGACATATCCCCAAGAAAGCCTTCAATCCCCTGCGTTGTACGAGAAATTCCCCTGATTAAGTCTCCTAAAATATATGTAAAATTATGTCTGACAGTGTTTTCTGTGAAAGTAAAAAAATAAAATGATAAGTTCCCCTTGGTTGGTAAAATGTGAACTATTTTTGGTCGGTACCAGGTGATTGGTTCTCATACGATATCATATCAGCAGATTAAAGTAACACCTCAGTCTCATGCGATATATGAATACACTGAAAGCGACCGCTTTGTTCAGCATTGGTTCATGACCCACAGTGGAACCATTATTCCACATTACTCAAGGACGATTGTGGAGCGGTTCTGGTTAAAGTGACTTTTGTATTCAGCGCTTCTATCATTCTTACCGGTAACTTCATTTGTTGACTACACATAGTTTCATTCACGGCTTCAGGCATCAACAGCCGCGGTAGATCTCCTACCAACATGTGAGTACAAACACCCGTGGGTGTGCACGGCTTTAAATAATAAACATGTTGAGCATTTATGGAATTCTCTCATACTACATTTCTATCTCTATTTTTAACTGTGGCAGTTTCAACAAGTGAGCATAGGAGGAAGGATAGAGCTCCTTAGAAATGTGTACAAAATGATTGAAGACTTTCAAAGACTTGTGATGGAT
This sequence comes from Lophius americanus, assembly GCA_037951165.1. Taxonomy (NCBI): domain Eukaryota; kingdom Metazoa; phylum Chordata; class Actinopteri; order Lophiiformes; family Lophiidae; genus Lophius; species Lophius americanus. The sequence goes on along the minus strand of JBBDHG010000011.1, from coordinate 3,443,055 downwards.
CATCCGTCACTGTGAAAGAAAAATCCACCTTTGAGTCGAGGTGGTATTATTCATTTGTTTTGCGACCGGCTAAGAGTCATGACGAGGGAGTATTGCTTCTGCTGTTTGAACCTTTCTCTTATTTTCAGTTTGCTGTCCAGAATAAATTTGGTAGAACAACAATGTTCGGATCCCTGAGTTTCCCCACTTCTCCTGCTCCCAACATATCGACAAATCAGGGCAGAATGTTCTAGTTCTTGTTGCCTCAAGTGACAAAATGTTCACTAACTGCCTTCTCCCACCCCCTGACAGGTACTATTATCGCAAAAAAACGATTGTTATTCTCGCCGTCCGTTGTATTACTTACTCTGTAACAAGAGTTAGTTTTTGTTGCATTTATTGAAGAAATCCTCGCTTTGCTGATTTTATATAACTTTCTCGCATAACTCAAATGATTTGAATTGAGGTTCTTCCTGCATTTCCTACAGCGACTGTCATAGTAAGGACCCCAAAATTGATTATCATTCATTTTCTTGTTGTTATTTTCTTCCTGAACCATATTGCAGCCATGTGGTAGGAGACGGTCCGGTGCCAAATCCAGTGACAGAAAACAATAAAGCATATCATATTGTATCTGACTGATGATTCTATGTTACGGGACAGAGTCGGGAACCGAACCAGAACAACTCCAGAAAAGATAAAGTTAAACAGATAACATGAGGGATGTGCTGGAACAAGTGACGCTGAGGTTAACCATGAACATGAAGGAAGGGGAGAACAACTGAACACGATCGGATATTAAAACCAAGAAAAAGCAGGTTATGATAATCAGATAGTCAGGATGATCACAGGACAGCGACGCTGGAGGAGATTTCGGACTCGCATACTTGAACAGATTACATAAACTTGTATATGAGCATGACCTAAGTACTTTGACGGGGTACGTCCTCCTTCTCCTCCTGAGGTCAGGCATTGGCTGCCATGAAGTACTTATAAACTCTAGACTCTCAAATAAAGTGTTTTTCATAATACAGCATCCACTAGAGAGTCAAATATGAACTATTAGGAGGAAATGGGATTTACAAAATATAGATCTCCTCGAATTGAGTCATGTTCAACAAATTTGGAAAAATCGGACCAACGGCTGAGAACTGATGGCCCTAAAACATTTGGAGATAAAGCTCCCCCTGTGTCAGAAATATTCAACAGATCTTTCCGAAAAATAAACCCAGTTCTTCCTCGCAACAAGTCTATGCGGGTATAAAAGTTGAAAATGATCCCTGAAATATTGTTTGAGTTTGTATGTTAACACAAAGGATCTTCAGCAGCGGTGGCGATGACTATTTCATAATATTCCTATATAAAGATATAATAATTGTAAATATCAATAAGTCTGCTGAAAATTCTTTTCATGACAATGTGGCATATAGATAGATAGATAGATAGATAGATAGATAGATAGATAGATAGATAGATAGATAGATAGATAGATAGATAGATAGATAGATAGATAGATAGATAGATAGATAGATAGATAGATAGATAGATAGATAGATAGATAGATAGATAGATAGATAGATAGATAAAGGAATACAGTGCATTGAAATACAAGGAATAGGGAAAGAGTCTGATCTCCAAAGACCTTTATATAAATATGAATTAAAATAGTACAGGTGCAGTTGTGCAATTAGTGTTAAATACAATGTCAGTTTCTGCAGGGGTTATATCACTTTATCTGGACAATTTACTTCATCCATGTCATGAAATATCAGTCTATGGATCAACTCTAAGTTCCTGAAACTCCACTCTGAGAAATAAAGTGTACAAATATGACTTCAAACAAGCCTCGGAGAGAGAGCCAGAAACTAAATTCCTTTGGAGAACATTTATTTTACCTTGTGTGGTAATGAACAGGCGTGTTTTAGGCGTTCGAGGCAGACAGTTTTGTTATTGGCTGATGGATGTGTGTTGTGGTCCAGCGTGACAGGTCTTATTAGTGAGAATAATGCTCTCTGACTGGGGGCCACCTCTGCCTCCACCTGACTGCTGGTGTTGCTGTGTGGGATGTGCAGTTTCGGTTTGTTCATCACAGTTGAGAAACGGAACAAGAGTTTGTCATCTGCTGGAAGAAGTGTGAAAAAGACAAAACCGAGCCGTTGTCTCGCACATGCATAATATAAATCAACCTACAATGATGTATGATTGTAATTAATGATGTCACCTTTGTCTTTATTATGCCCCCAAAAAGTTGTGGATACAGAAAGTAGAACCGCAGCATGTTGTGGAGGAAATGTTGGTGGAGAACAGAAAAAACACATTTTGATAAAACTCATGAGACTTTTTTGACGTTCATATATTGAGCAGTGACAATGAGTTTTTACATGACGGATGTTTTCTGCACCCATGGTGTGGATGACTGACATTCTGAGAGGTATTGAGTTTCAAAACATCAATATCTGAAAATTTAGATGGAAATTTATCAGACTAACCTGCTGTCAGAAAACAACAATTGTGTAAATAAGTCCTCTAGCCAGCGCATTCTGTGAACATTATGTCTTGTCAGTCAAAACATCAATAATGAAGGTAATAACTTCCGTCCTCGTAGAGATTGGATCTATAAATGCATTCATCTGTATTCCCTGCAACGGAGTTATTCTTCCTGAGAACACCATTCGTTTATTTGTTTTATTATTTGGTGATCAATCTTTTTTTATTTTTCATGGTCAACCTCATTGACAATCTTAATACTAATTAATTAGCATAAGAAATATTATTCTCCGTCAACCAGGTTCATATTGCCGGTGACCTTTTTGGAGCCAGATGTTGCCCATGATGGTCTTCAGGCTAATGGAGGTGATAAACAGTAGATACCAATATACAAATTATAATCAGCCCGTCAGCTATAATTACAATGATAATGTAATAATAACAATAATGTAATAATCCAGTTAATGGTGGCTTTATTCCTCATCCAGGTACCAAACTGACCTTTAAAGCTCTGAAATAAACACACAAGGCAATTAAACACTGGAGACTTTGTCATTATATCATTCATCCAAAAGTCATTGTATCGTTTTATCCAAAGTATCTGGATACCACATCCCCCATCATTCATACATAATAGTTATCTACGTGCCAAGAAAGAATGAAAAGCAGGAAAGGGTAGGAATATCAATTTTAGGACATTTTTGAGTTTATAAACTTATATCAGAAGATCGACGTTTTTTTTATAAGTTGGATTTTTGTATATAACTTATTTGGGTTTACAGTTCAAACTACAAAAACGGTAATAAAATATTTAAAAAAGGGAAAGACCAAAGAGGAGGCTTCTGGATGTGTTGAGAGAGGACATGCAGTTGGTTGGTGTGGCAGAGGAAGATGCAGAGGACAGGGCAATGTGGAAAGAAATGATCCGCAGTGGTGACCACTGAAGGGAACATCCGAAAGAAGAAGAGGAAGACTGACTCTCCGTCCCAATCTTCAAGTTCAGTAAAAGACCTTTTTTTTTTTTTTTTACTTTATAAACACCTGGAAGTGTCTTCGTGGCTGCATGTCCCAACTAAGTTTAATGAAAATATGTCCAATAGTTTATTTATAATTGATTAATGATTATTTGTAACTATATAAAGTGTAGTTTGTATGTCCAAAAACTGATAAACGTAGTATTACAACATTAGAACTATACTTGTCTGCAATATGTATAATGTTATTCTCCTGCACACACACACACCCACACACACACACACACACACACACATATTCATTCGTATCTGAAAGAAAACATTCAGCATTTGTTCACTGCTGGTCTGATTGTAAATGATTTAACAGACAGCATTTCATTTCACAGCAACTAATTCATGTTTTCTGACTAGGAACGTATCAGAGGTTGACAAAGATGCATGAATTCTCAGGGCCGCTTTACAGTAATACTGGAAATTGCATTTTCTGTGTGATATTGTGCATTTATATTTGTTGCCCCAGAGGATATTATCAGCATAAAGAAATGCAACATCCACTGTTAACCTTTTCCTCCTGAACAAGTGTGCCTTGGAGGAAGTAGAAGCAGTTCATCGGGTTATTGGGTTCTTTTTTCAGCATAGTGCAAGCATCCAGAATCTACTGGGTAAATCTCTGCAAAGTAAAAGCACTTACTCCAAGGCACGACAGCCAAGATGGTTTATTCGGGATCAATAAACGTGTTCTGTTTTTTTCCTAATCCTGCTGAAATGACACCATCGCTATCCCAAACTGCCTCTGGGTCCAATGGGATCGCACCCTGCTATTGTCAGTCATGTCATGGCTGCTCCTTTGGAAGTGATTGAAGTAGACATCCAGGACCATCTCCCTCGCAGGGGCGCCAAATGGCTGTCAAAGGGTGAAAGAGTTGAGAGGTTTTTAACAGATCAATTAATTGCAGTCTGAGGTTCAGCTTAATCTTCCAGGCACATCAGGACACGTTGGCCATAAGGTCAGAAAGAAGGTCAACACAGTCACTCAGTTAACACACAATATTGCACCATTAAGAAGGGAATGCTCCTGGAAAAAGGTTATGGGCCCATTTCAGATCACGCAAAAGGTAATATCTACAGTTAACCTAACATTGCCTATGTGTCTATGCATATTTATAGTATAATCTGAGGAGAAAACAAAAGAGGAATAATGAGAGAAACTCAGTTTCCAACACATCACCCAGTCCTCCCAGGCCTTGTAGAATCACTTTGTTGTTCTCCTTTCAGCAGGATTCTTCACTGCGGTCTGCTGCTCACTGAACCTGCCGGAGGAAAAGGCGTGCTCTCTGAGCCGGGGAGGAAAAATGCCATCTAATTAGCATGTGAGGGAAGGAGCCAGCAGGCACGAGGAGTCAAAGGTGGACTCTGAAAGAAAGGATTTTTAGGATTATAAGCGTCGTCAGTTTACATATAAAGCCCGATCTGTATCTAAAGAAGAAATGCAAATCCAAACACAACGCATAAAATAACTAAGCTTAACAAATCCACAACCCCTCTGAGGTCTGAGCCTGATTGTTACATCCTGTATAAAAGTGTGCTGCTTCCTGGGTCCCACCTTTTGGACAGAGGATTCAGCAGCAGTAAAACATATCAAGTTAATACAATGTTATCTAATATAATTTCAATAAATATATATATTTATAGATAATTTTTACGTTGTATGAAATCAAAATTATGTGACTTAATTTATGTTACTGTGTGCACACGCAGTGTGGGTGTCAAAATATGTTCAAACATAAATAAAAGGCACTTGATGGGGTTACCAACTTCTGCAAACCCTGCTATGATTATTTTACACGTTTGTACTTTGTTTCAAACATGTATGCTATCTAACTGATGTATTCTGTTTCCTGTGGACATCAGGAGATTAAACTCATGCTCTAATATAAGGTGTGCTTAATGGGAATTAGTTAAATAATCTAAAATATGGGGGCATATAATAGTGTTTTGTCTTTTAGGACTATACACACACTAGCGTATTTAGCATCTGAAGGGAAGCAAAGAAATTGGGAAGGAGGGGATGTTTTTTATTGTTTTTTAAAAATAATATTACCTTTGGAATTAAAAGTTGGAGGATGTGAATCATCATATTTGTCTGTTCATTTGCTCCAGAGCCTAATCCAGAGTGTGAAATGTGGAACTGTAACCACTATGTAGATGACATCATGCAGATATTGCAGGTTTAAAGTGAAATGAACCTTTGAATTATTCAATCAAAAACATAATGAGCTATATTGTGTGTCAGCAGTTGAAGAATGTCTCTACATGTCTGAGTAATCTAGGTCCACCAAACAGAAAGAAAACTGGAAGCCCCTGAGAAGCCTCAAAATGCACACGGTGTTCGCGCTATACGTCAAACTGTCATGGAAGTCAGCGGTCCAGAAAGTTTGGATTCTCATTAAGTGCTCAATAAATTGCTGAGCAAAGCTCCCTCTGATAGACGAGATAAAGAAGACTTAAAAGATACATTTAAAATCAGCATTCAACACCAGGGCCACTATTTCACTCTTTCATGAACGAGATCAAACAGCTTTCAATTTCAGTTCAAGAGAACTTGCTGTCTGTCTGATCACAAACTTCATTAAATATAATTAGATTAGACTTCAGGCTAAATAGAAAAGAGCAAGGTTTTTCGTGCTACTTAATAACTTTAGCGGTTCTCACTCTTCTGCCAGTCTGAGTGTCTTTCAGTCGCTTCATTGAGGATGATTTAAAACTATCCTTAAACACCTCTTATATTCAGCAAGAAGTCCGAGCTGTGTTTTTATAGAATGCAGAAAGTTATAGAAAGGAGAAACAAACTGTTTGATGTGAGAACACACAAAGAACTCAAATCCATGAAATCAAGGACCTCGTCACATTCAACAAGAAGCTCATTGTGGCTCAAATCAACAGCCTCATAAAGTTGTCGGAATGATGCAGGTTGTAGAAAAAGGAATAATAATTGAACAAATTTGTCTTCACCCACTTATTTTATCGAAATCGTTTCCTTGTCGCTTTACTTTTCTGCGTATAATTTAGACTTAAACAAGATTCAAGTATTTTGTAGGCCTTCAGGTTTTGTTTTGTTTTGTTTTTTCCCAGGAGGAAGATCAGGTTATTAAAACTGGAATCATACTGGCAGCATGCTTCCACTGAATGTGGAATGCCACATTCATTTTACTGAATGTGGCTTCTTTCCACGTTAAAAAACAAGTCCTGTTGCTTCAGACTCAACCTCTAAGGATCACCTTATCTGAATGATTGAGAATCAACAAAAACATACGGAATGTGTCAGAGCACTGATTTGATATAAACCCAATCAATATAGGTGTACCGGTTATGATTTCCTTGGCCGATCACCAATTTTCATAAAGTCCGACCGGCCATTCCAATTTTTTTTTCTTTACAGTTTTAAAATCATAATGAGTATTGTATTTTAAATGCTCTTATTTTGAATGATTACAGTTGAAGTAAGGAGTCTGGTGGGCATCGTGTGATGTGAATGTACCCTGACCTGTTTAGATGTATGTTCCCTCCGTCCTCATTGCTGTCTCTATCTTAAACCAATGTATGACATTTCAAAGTGAAAATAACATTTTGTAAGCGTTGTTCGGTATGTTCGCTTTGTTCAAGGACTTCAGGGCTTGTGGCTGGCTCTGAGCTCCCGCTAGCTTTAGCCGCTCTGCTAACTTTAGCCGCTCTGCTAACTTTAGCCGCTCTGCTAACTTTAGCCGCTCTGCTAACTTTAGCCGCTCTGCTAACTTTAGCCGCTCTGCTAAGTTTAGATTCCTAATTTTCTGTTTACCTCGAGGTGATTAGATTTGAATTGTGTGAGCAAGTTCGTTGTGCCAAACTTTTTCGTGCTTGTTCCTTCACAGCTTATTTTGTGTACTTGTGACATGTTTGGAGCCGTAGTAGCTAATGATTGGTGTGCATTTACGGCGCACGCGTGGAACCGGCACCCAATCGGCAACAACATTGCCATTTATCTTGTTTTTGCATAGCTAGAGAGCCAACCATGAATAATTTAAGTTATGATTATTTATATAAAGGTTTATGTGGCGGATGACTTAAGGGGGCGGAGGACAGAAGCTGCTCTGCATTCTCAAAGCACAGTCACGGGTTCTTCTGTTTTTATTGTAGTTATTTATATGAGTATGATCATATTGCAACTGATTTAAGGTCTTTATATTGGCTTTCTGTTTTCTTTTAAATTAATTTTAAGATCTTATAGTTTACCTTCAAGGCTCTTCATGACATTGCCCCTCATTTCTGACCCCTAAATCCCATAAGAAGCTCTGTGTAGTTGGAGATCCTCGGGCAGTTGTCTTCCAAAGTACAAGCTGTGAACTAGAGGTGACAGTTCTTAGTATCAGGGCTCGAGGCCGTGGAATGACCTGTCTGAGGAGATAAAATCATGTGAGTCAGTGTCTTCCTCTTGGAAGACACTGGAAGTTTTATCCTCTGCAAAACATTTTATGCTGGAAAGAATTCACTGAATACTTGCCCTAATTTAATTTAATTTATTGTTATCTAAAATGAATTTATTTGCCCGTGTCCTTGTCGTTATTTAATTTAAATTATTATTATTAAAATTGATTTAATTGTCGTAATTTTATTTCATTTCATTTAATTTCATTTCATTTAGGTAATTAAAAAAAGAAAAAGTTTAATAGTCATTACTGATGCATTTCTTGTTTCTTCTTTAAGTGCAAATTATTATCATTATAACCGGCTTTTGATTTAATCATCATCTATGCTGTTCATATATCATTAAAAATAATCACATACTATAAGATGTAATTACAATATTGTATCAATCAAAGAGGGAAAATCATTTATGAACCCTGGCCTGTAATTAATTGTGAAAACATTTATATTCATGCAAACAGAAAAGCATGGTGTAAAGACATCTTATTGTTGGATTCCTCAAAATCTAATCACACTATACGCATTTATTTTTTTTATCATTAGTCAGGTCTAAAAGTGTTTTTTTCATTTTTGGTATATCAGCACAAAGGCATGAAATGAAGGGATTCATATCTTTTATCGTTTGCTGCTCAGTGTGAAAACACCTGCTTGCATACTTCTCTCTCCTGTAGGGCACCATGTTGAAAGTCACGGTATCACTGGTATCTTCTTATAATATAATAGACTGGTTTGCATGTACATCTCTCCAGTGATGATCAAAGAAGATGGATCCCTAACAAATCCTAAAATACGACATCAACCAGCGCGGAGGGATGGACTGGTGCTTTTACTGCCTCCATGTTGCAGTATATCAGGATGCTTTCAGCGTCTCGGCCCAATCATTTTGAAGGGACATATTCCATTTCTTCTGGGCTTCATTTTTTTATTCCTGAGAGATCTCTAATTAGTTGTCGTATATTCCTAACCCGCGAAAAACAGGAGAGGAGTTAAGCCTTGAAACAGAGTAATCGACATTGAAGAACATTAAGCCCGCAGAACGGCAGACAGATTTTCAGGACAGACAGCAACCACCTGAGTATGAGTGCTGGAAAAAGGACAGCGAGGAGAACTTTGGTTTATTAGAACTTCTGGACAGCATGTTAGTTTTATAAGTCAGAGAGATGCAGTGAATGATTTCAGTTTCTCATATTCGATTCCCAATATTGTCTTTTCAAGCGGTTTTGCCTTTGGTCATTCTGTGCACACCAGCGCTGTTTGGCGGCGAATGAGGCGTGGATATGAAGTTACGCCGTCCTTGTCACTCCATTAGCTGCTCTCTCTCCTTCTCATTGCAGCCCTCTTCCTGTGGGAGAGCAGGAACGCTCTGACTGCAGGGCTGCTGTATTGGATTGCATTATGCTAATGTCAGGTGTTCCTATTGTTCCACCTAAAGGCTAAATTTTTGAAAATAGAGAGTTTAAACATTTGGAGGTTACATAGCCATGAACAGAACACTTAAAGTCATCGCATATACAGTTTAAGTTGTTGAATGGATGGATTGCTTAAACTGAAATCTCTCAATTATGGGCTGAACTCTCACTGGTACGTTGAAAATACGTTGCTTAAATTTGAGTTATCTCTAATGAATCAACAGAAAGGTCTATAGAATTTATTGATAATACTGTTGGATCTGGGTGTGATTGCTATTGTTTGGACAATACCAACCATTTCGGCTTATACCCTTTGACAACCTTCTCGTAAGAGTACAAAAAACATTCTCTGCGCCACATTTGTTCTTTGAGATTCCAAAAAAAGCAACAATGGCTGCACCAGTGTGTGTTTCTAGATAGCATGCTGGTGCAAGCAAAAGTGTTCGACTGGATTTCACAATTTTGACCCACAAGCACGACTCAGTAACACTCTATAACACAATAAAGTGTCTTTACTGATAGTAAAGAAAGGTCAAACAGATCCAAAACGACAGGCCGGTGCAAAGTCTGAAAAAATAGCCAAAGTCAAAACCAGCTAATCACACAGACTGGGAATAGAATGCAGGAACGAGTGACCCAATGATACAACACAGAGGAAAGGGGAGCACAGAATAAATATGGATGGATTGACAGGAGCTAAAGACACTGGTTTTTTTTCCCCGCGTTCCCAGATAGTAAATGTTGTATTATTTCTCCGGACGCTTAAAAGGAAAGTGGAAAATTATCAGACTCGTCCAAATTTGCGTCCTGATTCTTTTTCCTTATCTTAGACCGCTACCACAAGTATATCCTCTATATTAAAATGACCCAGAATAAATAATAACTGGTGAGTCATGAATAAAATGATTGAATGTAATTAGAAAGTTTGACTCTGTAACTCATCATCAACTCTGTTATTAGTCATCAAACCATTAACAGAGTTGACATTTTTCCAGCATTTGTTCCATAAATCCATGTGCTAACCTCAAACCTGTTACCACATGACGGGTCTTCAAACAGAATTTAATTCATTTAGAAATGTAATAAAAGATTTACTCCAATGTCATGAGGACAGAGTTGACAAATAATTTATCTTCTGTTGGTGTATCCTCATTATTTAGTACAAAAAAACAGAGTATCGACCCTGATGGAGGGAGTCAGACGCCAAAATAAGCAGAGCCTCATGCAAAGGAGTTAAAGAATCTTGATGTCTCTTTCTCGAGTGATGGGAAAATGGACCGGGTGATGGACAGGCGGTTCATTGTGGCATCAGCAGTGATGCAGGCGTTTATTCAGTCTGTTGTGGTGAAGAAAGAGCTCAGTTGTTACGTAAAGCTCTCATTTACAGGTTCATCTACGTTCGATCCCTCACCTATGGTCATGAGCTCTGGGTAGAAACAGGAAGAATGAGGTCAAGGATACAAGCGGCCGAAATGAGCTTCCTTCGTAGGGTGGCTGGGCTCAGCTTTAGAGATAGGGTACGGAGCCCAGACATCCGGAGAGATCTTGGAGATGACTCACTGCTCCTTCGCATGCACCCAATTTTGACTAAATCGGATTAACGGTTTAGAAGTTAGGTCCGAAAAACTTTAAGAAAATACGATATATACAAAACAGATCTCCTCACATTGATTCATGTGGGCCAAACTGAACTATATTGGACCAGCCCCTGCGACTCTGAACGGGATAAACTGTTACGGATAATGAATGAATGGATGAATGGATCAACCGTTGAGAAAATATGAGCCAAAATCGTGGATCTGCAGCGAAGAACGTTGCAAAGATGACTTTTATATATTTTATATATGATATACTTTTCAGGAACATAGGGGATAATTTCTCCTCAAGTATGCAGAAAAAAGGTCTGAACTGGACTAACTGGGCCATTAAGGTCATTAATGTGGTGGAAAGTTCAACAGAAGTGCGGGGGTGGTTGATTTTGGGAAGAAGGTTGTATGAAGGGGTAAAGTATTGGTGTTCATATATAGTGTTACTCTGCAAGAAGTGTGCAAGAGGAAATTTAGTCTCCGAAAAGGCATGTGTTAGATCTATAATTATTCACGTTATAAAATAGTTCAATAACCTCCTGCAGTCGTAGAGAGTTGATATTCTTCTGAGGGATTCTCCCTCTATGTGTGTATTATATCCACCCTGAGTGCCTGTCGCAGCACATTGACTTCCTCAGCAAACTGGAAACAAACAACTCTTTCAAAATGTGAGCGGTATCCAAAACTTCATACACTTATGGAGGGCCTGAAGGAAAAGAAATTATGAATCTTTTCAACACCTCATTTTATCCAAACGAAAGTCAATTAAGTTGAATGATGGCGCTCTCCCGCTGAGCAGCCTAAGGTGTCCTGTTTCTCTCTCCTGCAGGCGACGGAGAACAATAATTGCAAACCAATTTCCTCCTGAATGAAAACTTTGCTGTGAGTCAAATTGGACATCAGCTGTGGTTCCGGAATGTCTGCAAAAGACTGTTTCTATATGCGGGTAAAATGGAAAAAAAGAAACTGCATATGATGACGAACCAAATGCAGCAGATTAGACTATTTTACAGGGAGCAGGTCCGACTATTATGGTGAATAAAACGCTCAGCCTCTTTTCCTCAAAAGTTTACTTTCACATACAGAATGTTTAATAAATAAAAATTTCCATAATATCAACAGACCATATAGTAGCGAAAAAGTGTCACCCATGGTGACAAACCTACAGAAAGTAATGGGCTGGATCTGCAACATCCCTCTGCTTCATGGAGCTACGGATATTTCTTTAAACGTTCATGTTGACCTTTGCCGCTCTAAAACCTCCAAAACCACATCAGCTTGTCCAAAAGACAACTCTTCTTTTTCAACTTTTTAAAAAATGTTTCTCAGTCTGCATGTACATTTATGGTTTGGATCCCACAGGCCCACGGTGCCCAGTTGGGCACCCCAATACCCTGGAAGGCTGGGGAGGGTGGGTTGATGATGAAAGTTGATGATGTGACCACCTTTACCCAGGTGGTCACATCAGCAGACCAGTTCAGGGTCCAGGAAAACCAGCCAGCCACCCCACCTCATCAGACCAAGGCGTCCCCCCCGAATCAGAAGAAACAGGCCCCCCTGCTACCGCGTGCTAGAGCTCTAGTAGTGACTATGCAGAGATCTGCAAAACAGATAAGAAGAGTTGATGATACAAATACATTTACATCACACCAATAAGTACCTGCAACAGGCAAAAACAGGCAAACGTTATTAGACCCTTTTGAAACAGGTAAAATATCTAATCACATTTACCAAATTTGGAAAATTTTCTAAATAAAAAAAGAGAGAAAAAAAAAGAAACGTTAGATATTTATAGTGACTATATTAAAAAAAGGGAAATAATCCTCATTAATGTTACTAATAGAGTAAAGTAAGACAATAAAGACTGAACGATAAATTAATCGGGGGGAAATGTGGACTGGGAATCAGGCAATTATAGATGTTTTTTTATGGAGAGTGTTATTGAAGTTGGTGGTTTTGTGATCCACACAATCCTTGCAGCCACATCATTCATCAGTCTCAGTAGAGTCATCAGCCACCACCACCAGTATCCAGACTCCAAAAGGGGGATTTTCTATGCCGCTGCTCAAGGAAGTTTCCCCATCGATCTAAATCTCCCCGCAGAGTCTGAGCACCAAAGACTTTGTAATAGACTCATTATCACACATCATCTGTTGTAATGAATCATTCATCTTTTCTTATTTCTCTGTCTTTCCTGATTGAACTGGTTGAATGTAATTATTGGCATACTATAAAAGGTTTATAATTATTAAATGAATTGACGGGGCCTTAAGTAAGAAGAATGAGTTGATAATTAACACTTCATGAGGTAAAACTAAAGGAGTTGTATAAAAAACTTTTCCTAGCATTTAAATTGTTTGTGTGTCCACAGTTTCTTACGCTCATTAAGCCGCTTGTGCAGAGTGGTGGATATGATCTACTTGAGGACACTTCCAGATGTTCTCTCCTTCTGATGGCGCTGGTGTTACTCAGCAGACGTCGTTTCTGCTCTCTGTCTCACTCTGTTATGGAGCGGAAAGACATTTAATCAACTGGATAAAATAATTATGCTGAGCAACTAAAGTGGACGCCTCTGTGGCTCTGCAGCAAACTCTCCACCAACGCTTTAAATCAGAAAAAAATGTAGAAGTGGAAACCAATGCCTCAACTCATTAAAAGATGTTTAGTCATCGCCAAAATGCAGTAGGAATAATTACTTGTCTAGACAGAGAAAATGGGGAACACGATAGCCAGAATGAATGCAATGGTATTTCCGCTCGGTTATAATCAGCCTCATTGGATGGTCAGATGACTGATTTACTGGATTGTTCCTGTGAGATAAGATCTTTTTCCAAAAAGGATGCAAGCTTTAAAAGCGATATTGAATTTCCAAAATATTACACACACAGTGGAGCTAGATTCACTGACGTATTAAAGGTGAAAAGATAAAAAGATTCACTGATGTGCTTCCATGTTCCTGCTGTAGATCACAGTTATCTCACCAAAGAGCAGACTCCATGGACGGGACAATTCCTCTTAAAGATTACTTTGGCTACAAGATCTGGGATTTAACATCAGGTTCAGCGATAGATCTTCCTGTATGTTGAATTAGTTTTATGGCTCAGACGTACAAAGTGAAGGCAAAAGATATTTCTCCTCTGCTAAATCACCATTTAACATATTTCCAGTGTAATATTTGCAACTTTAGCGACAGTGGGTAATCTTATTTTACAAAAACTTGTTGTGCAATGATGTATAGGAGCTAAAGCTTCCATGTAATTGTATCCAAAGAGCATCCAATATAAATCTAACCATTTTCCCTCGTTCATATTGCTCTATACGTTGAATGATTATGCAATTCTTTATGGAAATGTATCTTTATGTTTTTATTTAAATATATTTTAGAGAGAAATTACTAGATACTTATCACCATAACATTATAACCACTGACAGACAAAAATCTGGATAACATTTCTTATATCATTAAAGAAGCACCTTTTAGTGGGTTGGGGGATATTAGGCGGTAAGTGCACATTTGTCCTTAAGATGATGTGTGAGCCGAGAAAAATGGATAAGAGTAAGGATCTGAGCCAAGTTGAAAATAGATAATTGTGATGGCTAGTTGACTGGGTCAGAACATCTCCAGAGCTGCAGGTCTTGTTGGTTTTCCCTGGTCTGCAAGAGGTTATAATCTACCTAAGTTGTCTAAGGAGGGACAACTAAGGAACCGGTGACATGGATGGTCCCAAATATGAGCTATTGTAGAACAAATTGCTGATTGAATAGATTGATATTGCAGATGTGGTATGATCTGCGATTAGCTCTGACTTAAACCAAGTGGAAAACCTGTGGTGATGATTAAGTCAGGATATGATAATTCTTCACAGCTTCATCAGGTAACTCTAAGTGCCAGGTGGGACATCATCCCACTTCATGACATCTGAGGTTGCCGATCCATGAGGAGGAGGATGACACTTACACTAATTACTGATTGTTCAAAATGTTTCATCTGAAAAACTAAAGCTGCAACATTTGGTGGTGTTATTCGTTCTGCCTCATTAGGAGAAATCATGAAAAGTTAATAAGGAACAAAACACATGTTGTTATTTACACAAGATACGTACAACCCAAGCTAATCAGTAAATAAACACATTGTTACAACTTTAAATCCCATGGTTGTATTTTTATTTCACAGTTTTTTAGTTTTGGAGTATATATTCTCAGGAGTTACTTAGAGTAACAAATAAAGACGACAAGATAGAGGCCCACAATAGAATGTCTGAATTAATGAAACATTTCAATAGCCTCATAATCATAATCTTAAAAACTATGCCGCCTCTTCTCAGGCCACAAAGTCTTAAAGGTATAACAGAGAACATTCAGAAATTGGTTTAGAATTCATGAATTGATGAATATATTAACTCTAACTTAATTTGGTTTCTCCACCATAGCTCTCCGTTTCATTTTCTTTGGGGTCCCAGCACCCATGGCCCGCGTAAATGGGCTGTTACTGCCCTCCAGTGGACACGTGAGGTACTGGGTCTACATGGCGGGAGGTGATGGGGTAGATATGGGAATTGGGGTTGAATTTAATTATCCTGAACCGTGGTGTCAAAAACGTATGTCTCTTTACCCATATCATTCCGTTTTAAATGAGTGGATTATTAAACGGAGGGTTTAAGAGTTAAAGAAAAAACAAAATCTAATTGTCATTCTTATAGTCTTATATTTTATTCTCAGAAAAGATGAGAATAAATATATGTTAATTAACTATTTGACCTTATGAGAAAGCTTCAGTTTCAGGGGATTTATCAATTCTATTAAATATAAAATTTCCTGATATAATATGATGGTGTGTGCCCTCACGCGCACATTGTGTTCCGGACAGTAATGCACTGGCGCAGAAAAATCCTTTCACACTTGCAGGCGACGCATGCGCGTAAAGGACGCCAACTGGTTTGTGTCAAGTCGAAGCAGACGGATGTGATCGAGCCAAAAAGCACCTGTATACTGGCATTAATGGTGACACAGTGAGTAAATATTCATGCTTGTATAATGTAGACCTCTTTGAAATAAAGCCTCGTTATTGCACGTCTTTTAGCCAAATAAGCAGAATGCATTCGAGATCCGGTGAAGCTGGAGCATCTCAATATGGATAGTATCCCAACAAGAATATATAATTACTGATGTGATGATGTAATTAGTACTTAAATGTCAAAATCTCTGATTAAGCATAGCATGCATATATTTGATGAGCTTCGGGTTTTTGCCTTGAAAGGATAATCCTCAGACCAAACTATCAGTTCATCTGATCAAATGATTTCATAATGTTTCTATAAATGGCTGCACGCTGCTTGCTTCTGGGTGCTTGATAAATTGACCATCATGCTCGCGCGCGCGTGTGTGGGTCCTCCTGTGAATGCGACTGATGGATGCTGATTGCAGCGGTCCAACAGTAACGCCTTGCCTCTATCATCACTGTTCATCCCTGAAAGAGAGAGAGAGAGAAAGAGAGAGAGAGAGAGGGAGAGGGAGACTAGAGGAGAAAGAGGGAGAGAGACACGAGAGGAGAGAGGAGAGAGGAGAGCTGTCACCTAAAAGCAAAGTGGTGATCATTAGTTTGAATAAAAGTTGAACCAGTCGGGGCAATAATCACCACAGGATGACTTTATTGCAGAGGTTTAGCTCATTATCTTCCTCCTGTCCTCCTGTTAGATCTCCAATCTCTGTGACTTATTGGATTCTGTGATGATATTCAAGTTAAATGTGGAATAATATATTCCATTGAGCCCTTCCCCGGGCAGCTCTCACTGTGTTCTCCTTGTCTTCTACAAGTCCATGGGTTCGGAGCGCGTGGAGATGCGTAAGAGACAGATGCAGGTTCATCAGGAAGCAGCTGCTAGTGTCCTCCAAGCTCGCCACAGCATGGGAAACACCCCCACCAACGCCTCCAACGCCTGCTGCTTCTGCTGGTGCTGCTGCTGTAGCTGCTCCTGGTAATAAGCCCCACACATCACTGCTTCCCACACAGCAGGGCTGGAGACTGGAGACGTGGTCTAAAGCCCTCTTAATGAGATCTGTGAAACACCCCAATCAGTCATAACATTATAACCACCTTGTTCTTATTATATAAGTCTACTGTATATTAGCAGAAGATCCCTTTAGTCTTCAAAGTTGCTTCTTTGAATCGGATTTGTCTGACAATCACAGCGTACGGATGCTGGATTGGATTGAGGGAACTTGAGGTCTAGTTGCCACCTTGTTGGGTTTCTTCCTTAAAATCAAACCTGAACCAGTTTTGCAGTGTGGCAGAGGGATGTATCGTAAAGAAAGAGGCCACTGCCATTCAGGAGTTAGGTTGTTGACTTCCATGCAGTTCCCAGGTCATTTAGCCATCACAAATTGGTACTTATCAAAGTTGCTTTGAACTGTTCGCTATCCCATTTCTCCTGGTTTCAACTCATCAACTTCAAAGATAAAATGTTAATTTGCTGCCTAATATATCCCACCCACAGTCAGGTACCATTCAAACAAGATAATCAACATTTTCACTCCACCCAGCGATGGTTATAATGTTATGGCTGACCGGTGTATGCCCCACTGGAAACATTAGATTTATTTAGAGAAATATAGAGAAATATAGAGAGGGTCAGAAAGAGTTTCATTGTGTCTTTGTTGATTTAGAGAACGTGCCGAGGGAGGAATTGTGGTATTGCATGAGGAAATCTGGAGTGACACAGAAGTATGTTAGAGTGGTACAAAATATGTACGAGAGCAGCATGACAACAGGGAGGTTTGCAATAGGAATGAAAGATGGGTTCAAGCTACAGCTGGGACTGCTTCTAGGATCACCTCTGAGCCCCCTCTTGTTTGCTATGGTGTTGGACAGACTTACAGATGAGGTCAGACAGAAGTCACTGTAGACTATAATGTTTGTGGAGGACATTGTGATCTGTAGTGAGACCAAGATGCAGGTGGAGAAAAACCTGGAGAATCGGAGGTATGTGCAGGAGAGAAGAGGAATGAAGGTCAACGCAGAAAAACAGTAAACATGTGTGTGAATGAAAGGGAGGCAGGTGCAACAGTGAGGATGGAAGGAGTAGAGATGAAGAAGGTGCAGTACTTTGGGTCAACTATCAGCAATGGGAGTGTTGAAAAGAGATGAAGAAGCAAGTGCAGGCACAGTGGAGTGGGTGGAGAATAGTGCAGGAGTTATCTGTGACAGAAGAGTAGCAGCGGGAGTGAAGGGAAAGGTTTACAAGATGGTAGTGAGACCAGCCCTTCTGTATGACTTGGAGATGGTGGCTCTGAGCAAAAGACAGGAGGCAGAGGTGGAGGTGGAGGTGGCAGAGTTGAAAATGTTAAGATTTTCTGTGGGAATGACGAATATGGACTAAATTAGAAACGAGCTCATCAGAGTGACAGTCCAGATAAGACGTCTTGGAGTAGTAGTAAGTAGAAGTAAGAGAGGCCAGATGAGAAGGTTTGGACACGTGAAAAGGAAGGATAGTGGATCTATTGTTAGAAGGACGCAGGAGATGGAGCTGCCAGGCAGGAGAATGAGGGGAAGACCAAAGAGGTTGTTTCTGGATGTTGTGAGAGAAGTTACTCAGATGCTTGGTGTGACAGAGGAAGATACAGTGGACAGGGCCAAATGGAAACAGTTGATCCGCTTAAGGGAACGGTCGGCAGAAGAAGAAGAAGAAGAAAAAGAAGATTAGATGCAGACTTTGCTACATAATAACTGAATATCCATATTGCAGTTCATCAGTGCAACATAATAATGAATGCAACACAGCAGATTTCATTCCTGCTTTGTCACTCAGTATACTAAATAAAGTCTTCAAAGATTGATCAATAATTATGGATGGAATATTTTGTATCACATATTATGTGACCACTGCTACTCAAATGGAGCCACCGATGGACTGTTGGGAATTGTTGTTAATGTTACATGTTTACAATACGCTTTACTACACTATATAACTGTACTGGCTGCCATGGATTCGTTTAAGTGGAGCAATGTGACTTTTATTCGAAAAATCCAAGGAATTCTAGGAAGAAATTGAGTTTTCAGAGACACGGATTTGAGTTTTATTTTGTTCCTGAATGGCCAGAGGGTCGTAGTGTTCGTGTGATGCCCTAAACGTAATGCAATTTGACACGCCAGCAAATAGCACAAATTTGTAGGCTACGGTTAAGACGTGCCTTTTGTCCTTATTGGTGGCAGCTCACCAGCTTTTTGTCTGGCGCTGATACAACTGCTCTACAGACAACATCCCAGAAAAATACAGAACCTGGGACAAGAACTGGATCCCTTGGGATGGAGGCCTCAGGGGTTTTAATCTGTTCTGGACTCAACAACCATTTACTTGTTCTACCTCTGAGCTGGCAAACCTGTTGTATGCAGAACACGGCCATGTTAATTCACTCCACCGAGGATCAGCAAATACCTTTTGTCTCGACATCTATATCAATTCCCTCTAATTGTCGCAGCTACAACAGCCACGCTCCCAGATGGGACGGCTCTCACCTGAGCCAATTAGTCTACAGCCAGCTGCTACATCAAGTGTTGGGGACATTTTAATTAAGCACAGGAGATCCCACAGAGTGATTTGGACAATTGACACACTTTAATATTTACGTAAATGCCCCAGTGTTCCCGGCAGACTACACTGAATCTATTGTAGGTATTCTGTTATTTCAAACGACGAACAAACAACGTCAACGTTGGATACAAAACTTCACTACTGCCACTGGACTTGGTTTTATCAGTCACTTTGACTCTTACTGGACTAAATGGGACCTGTTCAAACATGATGGTATATATTTAAACAGAAAAGGAACAGGAACGCTGACTAGGAATATTATTAACGTTAATGCTTTTAGCCCCTGCTTATGATTTCCCCGGCCAGATCCCGCCTAGCATCCTGATTCTGCAACAATTAGCACTGGTTCTGACAGTGCGGGTCCAGATGGTATTATTCCTGATCCCTAAACTGATTTCATAATTCCTGTCAGGATCATTCTAATGAAGCCTGAAACACAACATTTGCCGTACAGGCCTAATAGAAACCATCTGATCACGTTTGACTGTTTTTTCTTTTTCCATCAACCTGGCTACCTCAGCGCATCACTCTTTGTCCAGGTCCGTTTCATCTCACGAATCATTAGTGTCTGGTTCCTTCAACATCAGATCTCTTGCAAGGAAGTCAATTTTTTGCTAGATTTTGTTTTACTGACTGAGACTTCGCTCAGTCCAGGTGATCCCTTTTTTCAGAATGAGACTTAAAAAACAGGCCACCAAATTCAAACTCTGTGTCATGATCAAATCATGCCTCAACTCCATTCCTCGTGTGTCCAATGATTTACCCATCACTGGTGTTTCAGTCTCTCCCCTGTATTGTTTTTCTCTCTTCCTTGGCTCTGTGTGTCTAGAATGCATGCAGGTGTAAGAGACACTCTGGTAAAACTACAGACTGGGTTCTGAGAGAAAAGCAGGTAGTCAAGAAGGTTGTGTCATGGTGTAGGCTTTGCAAGAGATTCAAAGCAAGGGTTGCAAGGCAGACTGCCGCAGACAGAGTAACAGAGTCGCCACCATTCCAGGTCACAGGCTTGGATTTTGCAGGAACGCTCTATGCAACGACACAGGACTCCATGAAGAAGTCATATATTGCATTATTCCCCTGTGAAGTAAGAACAGCAATACACTTGGAGCCGGTCCCTGATCGGTCTACTGAGAATTTTCAGTCATCCTTGAAAAGATTTATCGGCAGAAGATGGTTATGCAACGGGATATACTCACATAATGTAAGAATGTTCAAGAGAGCTGATCAAGATTTGAAGGAGCTATGGAAGGGCATAACGGATCCACAGCTACGGGAGTTCTTCTCAGGGAAAGGGCATCCAGCGCCTGGCGGTTTATCGCTGATAGGGAAGCTTGGTGGGGAGTCTGTAATTAATATCTAAATAAAACATAGTGTTACAAGGAAAGACGTCCGGATGATAGGCAGTCAAAAGAGCCCGGCATGTCTCTGTGCTACCGGTTAAGTAGTATTCTTCATCCTGTTAGGGGAAAACCCGGTCCAAGTACACATCATGGGACAAGTTGTGTTTGTAAAACACGGGGATCCTAGCAGCTGTCAAGTTTAAACAAATCTTGATTGCATCAGATCCACTTTGAACTAAATATTATAAATATGGCATCAATTCTACATATGATTTGGACAAACAAACAGGCAAACAAACCAATGCGGGTGATCACGCAACCCTGGCCATGATCTTTTGAATCTTTTGCTGCTGGTCTGCGGAATCTTGTTTTCAAACCCGTTCAACATATTTTGGATGAAGTGTGACCAGAGACTAAAGTTTCATTGGCAGGTGTGAGTTCACCTTCTAACCGGCTACAATTCTTTTTTATTTAGGGAGGCTGTTTATAAATGCTTCAGTGTCCTTATGTCAGATCAGAACTGGATGATGAGCTTTTTCATGGCTTTCTGATCAAAGATCTTTTATTTTCCCACACAGTTTGACTGTTAGGAGCGAGGATGAGACAATACAGAGGTCCAATTTTGAGCGCAGGACAGAGGGAACCACTAACTGTGAAGAAAGGTAAATGCAAACCACTGTGACCCTTCTGATGAACAATGCTATTACTGAGAGAATTTAAAAAACAAACAACCGATATTAACTAATGATGCTTTATATTGAAGTCCAAAGCCCTCTCTGGAAGATGCTCGCTCCTGGTCAACGTCATTTGAAAAGGTGATGAAGAGTGCTGTGGGTCGCAGCTGCTTCAGGCAGTTCCTGCGGACAGAGTTCAGCGAGGAGAACATGATGTTCTGGCTTGCCTGTGAGGACCTCAAAATGGAGACCAACAAAACTATGGTGGAGGATAAGGTCCGTCAAATATACGAGGACTTCATCTCAATCCTTTCCCCGAAGGAGGTGAGGCACGGAGGCTGTTGATGTCTTGACTGAAGTGACTTTTGAGATGAAACTATGAGAAAACTAATTATCAATTGAGTAAATACTTTGAAAATTTTGTGTAATCATGTAAGATAATTTTCATGGAAATGCTAAACAATGAGTACTTGCTCCTTTTATCATTGTGTACTTATTATTTTGTGGCGATTACACAAAAGTACAAATCAATGAAATATATGAAAGCCGAATACTAAGACATCTAAGGCTGTAGGTCTAAGGCTGTTTTTCAGTAGCGTCTGAATTATAAAAGAATGAACCAGGTTAAAAGGTCTGATATTAGATCTGAGGGGTTTCGACTGGGGCCAAATTGTGATGGCTAGAAGATTGGGTTAGAGCATCTCCAAGACTGTCCTAACGGTCCTGTTGGTTGTTCCTTGTTTGCTGTGTCTGTGTAGATTCTCATACATCCAAATCATGGTAATTCATGCGGGTTGAATCCAAAGCAACTGGACTTCTGTTTTGGCTTGTAGACGTTTAACCTCTCATCCAAAAGGCTTCTTCAGTTCTGACGGGCTAGTGATCTTGTAGTCAGTGATTTTGTACCTCCAGTAGCTCTTTTTAACGCAACAGCGCTGATACATGTGAGTGGCTGGAGGACGTGAATGCACCGCCCCATTTAGTTTAAACGTGCATTCGATTTGCTTATACGCGCGTGCGACTTACTAATACGTTTATCGTTTTGAAAATTGTTGTCATCTATACTCCTCCCGGGCTCGGTAGCATCGATTCTCAGGACAAGCCTAAAGTGTATTAGAGTGACTGCATGAACACTGATACTCTGATCTCACAACAGAGGAGCAGTGAGAAGCGCGTGCGCTCTTAATTGACGCGCCGGTCATTGCAGTGCATTCTGGGATTTGTGGTATCCGTGGTTTTTGGGCCGTACCAGCAGGCCAGTTAATATAAAAATTTAATATTGGCCAGGGCCTTGTGTTTTGACACATGTGGGTTGATGATGATTTATGTTATATTACATGACGTCTTTTATCTCCCAACAGGTCAGTTTGGATTCACACGTTCGAGACGTGATAAACCGCAACATGCTGGAACCGACCTCACACACCTTCGAGGAGGCTCAGCAGCAGATCTACACGCTGATGCAGAGAGACTCATACCCTCGCTACATGAACTCTACTGCATACACGGATCTGGTGAAGAGCCTCGAGGAGCCACAACCTGAGCCATAGACTCGCCCCAGGCATACTCTATTTAAAATAGAGCATGTGTCCCACTCAAAGGAGGTTTATGTTCCTCTTGGAGTTCTCTTACTTACAACAAGACAGACAGGAAAACAAAGGTGACTTAAAACTGGGCTTTTTCCAGAAGTAACTGCTGTTCATTTACCCATACTTACCTTACCAAAATACCTTGAGCAAACAAGGACAAATGCTAGTTTCAGCATCAGTTACGTGTGAGGAAACATATCTATATTTTTATATATTCCCTAGCGCTTGACATTGCACTTTTCTACCTTGTCTAATGAGGGAAAGCATGCATCTGTGAGCACTGCATTTGCATTTAGGTTTGATATGAGACTTAATGCATATCCAGTTCTTGTGGAAACTAGTAGGTTTTCTTGAGCATAAACTTAAGGACAGTGCCTTGGAATAAGATCTTCTACACTCGCACCTTTGCTCTAATGTGAAAGGTGCGACTAGGACTTCACATGTTGGTGCTTTCAGCTCTTCTCAAAGATCAAGTTTTTACAACTCAGTGAGCTGATACCCAGTAATAAACCTCGTCTGTGTTTCAATACAGTGATATTAGTAATATAATATTTAATTTAAATAAAACAGAAAAAAAAAAAACACTTCACGACCATGAACACTGATATATTTATGTATTTAAAAGAACTTTGTGTGAAATAGCTATTTGAAATCTCACAAGTTAAATAAAGCACAATCATATGTTGTTTCCTGTTGTGTGGAATTCAAGCAATATTCCTGAAATACATTATATGTAGAGCGCAGAGGAAAATCTATAAGCATCTCCTTATTTCTTCCATTTTTTTGTGTGTATCTAATATTGTAATTCTTTCAGATCTTCTCACATTCGATATAAAAGAAACCATTATAAACCCAAATGACAAGTTATCAATATTGCCATTTCTGTGAACCAACAAGGTAATCAGACATAAACTGTGTCTGTTGAAGAGTATCTGCTCCCTTAGAATCAAAATCCAAAAAACCAAACTGCATTGATGACTTCCGTTTTAGCTGGACTAGCTACCCGGATCTGATTACTACCAACCCGGTTTAGTCAAATCATCTCCTAAGAAGACCTTTTTTTTTTTTAGAGGTAAGGATGTGCCTCAGAAGAGATGAGGAAGAAAGTAATTGAACCACTTATTTTCCGGTAAGGATTCATATCTACTTCTAAGGCTGTGGAACGCAACAGGTCCACAGTGAGTCATTGTCTACAAATGGAGAAGACTAGGAGCCACAGTGACCCTCTGACAAGAAGTTATTGACTCACCTTCAAAAATTCAACTGATTTTGGGAGGTCAGTCATGATCTCGTTCACAAAGACGGAAGATTCAAATAAAACATCAAAAGAACAGCATGGCTCATCACAGTAAAGATCAGCGCTCATGGCGGCACTATTTGAACAACTTTGGAGAAAAGAAAAGCATCATGTAAATTGTGAGTCCAAAGCTAACAGAAGAAACTGGTTTAGCAGTAGCACCATACAAAATTTTGCCAACATGCGCCTCAGAGCCTTCGGGAGAATGTTTCCTGGACTGATGAGTTGAACTGTTTGGAAGTCAGGGGTCCTGTTCAACAGGTGCAACTCAAACAAAAATAACATTATACCTACAATCAAGAATGGAGGTGAACGTGTGATGTGGAGTAAGGGTCATCCAGTTTGTGCCCAGTATGATCTCAATATTTAGGGAAACATCGAATTCGATCTCTGCCAGAAAATTCTCAAAGATAATGTCAGGTCAACACTGAGCTGAAGTTTAAATACAACTCATTCATCAACATTGTGATCCCAAGCAAAAAAATAAGTCAAGTAAGAATGACCCAAAAGGAATAGAAATATGTCTGTAATTGGCATAGTGAGAGTTTGGACATGAATCTTGTTACGATGCAGTAACAAGACCTGAAAGGATCTTTTTTTACACTGGTGATTTAGCTATAGGTTAACCTTTAAATAAAATACCTAAATGTAATTTTAAAAAGGCATTTTAGGTTTCTTAGGTATCCTTTGTTTTGTTAAATTTATTTTTAATGAATTTACAGTTTTCTTTGAGATACACACAAAAACAGAAGAAACCAGGAGGGGTTGAGTACTTTTCCCATTGAAAGGGATGAAACAAGAGCACAAACTTTTGATAATTTTTCAATTCATTATTTCTTATACAAAATGAAAAATATTGATCACTTATTAAAAGACCAAGTTAGCAAGCAATACAATCCAAAAATATTAAATTTCTAACCATTGGAAGAGAGAGAAATAAATCAGAAAATCTCAAATTGTTTCTGAATAGTTTCCTAAAATACCTTAATTGTTTAAAACTTGTTTGAGTGCTCCTACACAAACGCTGCACAATTAATTAAAAGAGCATTTAACAATAGGCCATTTATTTTCAAATATCAAGCATTAATTCATGATTTATAGCCCTATTTATTCCAATACATGTGTATCTTACAGGAAATGGCTTGACTCAACAAGCAAATAGCTTAACATTCAAGCAACTAATGTTGGATAATTTAACTCTGAGAACTGTGTGTGGGTCCAGGTCAGGGAGCTGCCCTGTTACATCCGTGCCTCTGCTGGGCTAACCTTTAGCTCCGGTCCTGTCTGGCTCTATGAGTAGCAGCATGGTTTTATTGTCAAGTGGTTCCTAAACTCAACGGAGACTCACTGGAGTCAGTCCAAAGGATGCTGAAGGTACTGTGTGGCTACTCCTGAGGTCACTCATTGCTGATGGGAGGAAGCCGCTTCTCAATGAATCTTTTGACATCCACCATTTCCTGCACAAAATCCAAAAAGAATTATAGAAAACAGAGCAAAAGTAGAGCCTGAGTCAGATGTGATATTTTCCCCTCCCCTCTGACCTCTGGACAGGCACTGTGATGAAGACCATGATATGACTTGAAGGTCATGTTGGATGGATTGATGAGGCTTTTCATCTTCTCTGCTGTCTGGCTGCCAAATATGAACGGAACCAGGGGGTCAGCATCCCCATGGCATTGAAGGACAGGCATGTCCTTGTTAGCAGTGTTGGCAGAGGCCTGAGAATAGAGGGATAAGGATTATTATTATCATCCTATTATGACAGATTATAATTTGGCTATGGGACCTTAAACTAGGGCCATCATAAAAAGATTGCGGGCTCAATTCAGACATATATGTTATCTAAATTCTTAAGTACGATTCTTCAGCTTTTTAAATATTTCAACATGAACTGCGTCAACGCCGGGAAGTTGTGTTACAACTAGCTGTAACTGACCCTTTAAGAGTGTTGCCTCATGGGTATTATGCATCCGGATGTGGGCCATTGCTAAAGAAGGCCTAGAGAGCTAGCATCCGAGGGCAGAGAGACCTAAGATTAGCACAGGCAGATACAGTCCACATACATCTCTCTGTACTACACACGAACAGCGCATGGCACTTCTTTATTTCTCCATGACCATAACACAGTGCAGTATGATGTCAACTGATGGTAAAATCATGGAGATTTTAATCTCAGTCTCAGCAAAAATGATCAACAATTCTCACTTCAGCCAGAATGGCCTATCCCAACCTTAAACTGTAACGCAATTAGAGGAACAGTTTTAAATAAAG
Source organism: Lophius americanus (assembly GCA_037951165.1). Lineage (NCBI taxonomy): Eukaryota > Metazoa > Chordata > Actinopteri > Lophiiformes > Lophiidae > Lophius > Lophius americanus. The sequence continues at coordinate 3,416,400 of JBBDHG010000011.1, read as the reverse complement.
TGCCATTTGGAACATACACTGGGAGCTACATTCAATTTAAACAAGATGATGAAAAAGTTTGTGAGCAATTCCTTTAAATGTAACTTTTAGTATTTGCTGATCCACCTAAAGGTGTACTTTAAAGAAATATTTGGTAGGTATTTCTATACACACATTCATATACTCAATTAGTTAGGGAGAAAATTGTGAATGTTTAATAGAAGCACTTTTGAAGAAAGATGGCAGGATCAGTTTACCTCACTGGCAAACACACTGCATTTCATGGGACAATTTCATAATTACAGTTAACCCATACTTTGCAAATTAAATGCTTTTTTGTAAAGCTGCAGTATGATATGCAAGGGCTTTCATCAGTGGCTCAATATCTTGGGTTTACTTCATTAGGTGATAGTTACCGCCAACTGACTTATTCAAAATATTCAAGATTATTAAATAGTGCTTGTCAAAACCTGAGGGAAGGACTTGCGTAGAGGGAGCCAGCAGCTCAGAGCAACCACTCCAGCTAGCTTCTGCTCCGTTGTCAAAGCTGTGTAGAGAGACAGTGCTCCACCCTGGATAAAACAAACAACTTCTCACATACTTTTCAAACACATCAACTACAAATACACAATGCACCCTTGCTGCTGATTACATGTCCTTAAACAGGCACCATTGTAATTGTAGGCTCTGCTGGTCACATGCAAATATATTGAACCATGAAATAGTCTCTACATAACCTACTATAAAATGGTGACTATTTTATGGTAAAAAAAAAAACCTACTTATATTATCGTAATAAATAGTCCCACTCCGCAATATCAGCAACTGTAGTTCCTTGACTTCATAGTAGCAGCTTACATAGATCGCAAATAAGCACCGTCTTTTCTTCAGGTTTAGTTCTATGTGTGTGCTGGTAAACCAGCGCATTTAATTAACTCTGCTAGATCTGTCTTTTAAAAGAAGATTTTGTATTTTAAAATTGTAACAATGAAGAATACTTTTTATGTGTATGTATTTGTAAGATGAGCCAAATACATATAAACAGTGAGTTGTTGAAAAGTAAGTTTTATATAATGCATTGTCTTCCTGACTTACCTGTGAAAATCCACCCAGAATGATTCTGTCCGATGGGATTCCATTCTGCACTTCTTGGTTTATCAAGGCTTTAACTGGGGAGAAATTTCAGAACACAATTGGGATTAATATGAATCATAAAAAAGCAAGCTCAATTTTCAACTATAAAAAACATAGCACATTCCTAATTGTGTTGTCCTTTTGTCTCACAACGTACAAAGTGAAGTGAAACGTATGAAGACGTACTGTTCTCTGATGCTCTTTTGATGCCAGATTCATCTTCATTTGCATCTGGGCTCAACCCAGAGATGTCAAACCTAAACAATAAAAAACAAAGTGTAAAGCTCATTGTGTTTGAGACAACTGTAGACAATTCCCAATATTTACTTATGTTGTAAAACTTACCAAGAAGGCATGGTCATTCGCGCATTCAAGGTGACCGGCATAGCAGGACTGTAATCATAGAAAAGTAACATGACAATTTGCACCGCATCGATCAGCTATAAGACTAGTCTCACCTAGCTTAAATTGTGTAAAAGTCTTTCTGGCAACTTTCTACTGGAACCAGCTAGAACAATTTCACCATTTCTTGCTACAGCTGCTCTTCTTTGAGATTGGAGAACGCAAGCTAGCAAGCTGTCCCCATGATCAACTTTGGGCGCTCATGGACCAGTTGACCAAAATCTTCCCTTGCTGCTTAATAAATCCCACTGACAGGTGCAACCGTCACATGATAAATCATTGTTATTGTTATTCTGACTTTACATGTTAGTAGTTTACTTGTTATTTCTGGTCAGAGTAGGGCTTAGCACAAAAGACTGAAGACACAGTCAATAGAAACTTTAGACCAATTTAATTACTGCGGACATGCAAGGCTTTACAAACCCTTGTAACGTTTTTTTGGAGACTTTAACAGCTTTATGGTACTTGCAGGCAGGTATAATGTTTAAAGCTACCTTGAATACTTACGCATGTGGGCAGATGTATTTCACATGTGGAATCTTGATGCCTGCGAAGGCTTCGGCCCATCCATGCCTATCATGGTGGACAAAATAGGTACACGTGAATTTATCTCTGAGAGAAGCAGACAATGATTTTATTTTTCAGCAAAGGAGAGCACAGCTGTCGTACCCAGTATCACCGAGGCCATGCAGAAAAATCACCTGTAAACAAACACATTTGCGGAAGCAGGTACGTTACACACATGTCACAATATGGCAGCGGTTGTGTTATTTGCTGGAGAGTACTACGGCTTCGTTTGATCTAAATTTAGCTGTACAGTCAGGTGAACTCACCGCCGCAGTTGCTTTCCGGGCAGCAGGCACAATGGCAGGTAGAGGCGCTGACATGTTGTTACCGCACATACAGCACCGAAGCAGCTAATGTGAAGGGACAGCTTAGCTACTGTTAGCCGATGACGATATCCTCCCAACTGCCAACCGGGATACACCTTGGAAAAACTATCACTGTGAAATACCAAACGCCTGACGGACAAATGTCGACCGAAGATGGGTGTCTCGTATTACCGCTATCTGATTTGAATTCTTTTCTGAGCGTTATATTAGTGGAAAATTATCCATTGCCGATTCACAGTACTTAGCAAGTTACTCACCAACGGCACGTTGTAGTCTCGCCCCCTCCGCAATGTCATTGGCTACAATTCTAGTTCCTTTACAAATACAAAACGGGGATTGGTTGGTTGAAATGTCTATAACAGCTGATTTAAGAACAGTTAAATCCTGAACAATAGAACAATTAATCAAACATGTTTTATCTTGTGTCTTCGCTTATTAACATGTTTTCCCGTCCAACTTGGAAAAATTAATCACACTTACTGCTTTTATAATCTGAGAGAAATTAGTGGGAAAAAGTACACTACATAATTACACTAATTAACATGTTACACACTAAGGGCGTTTTATAGTCCCGCCTCCTCCGTTACGTCACAGGCGATAATTCCCCGCGTTCCATTTTGTAGGGTTACTGCTAATAATGTCCTTGAGCTTCTGAGACAGCAGTTCCAGGACCTTTACTCATTCAGCATGATTGGAGAGATAGATATGTCAGGGACTAATTTCTTACTTTGTCACTTAGGTTATTTATGACAAACCACACCAACCATTGACGTTTATGGATGAAAAAGGAAACCTTTCATCACTCCTGGGCTGGGCTGCAGCTTTGTACTATTCAGCCCCGGAGAATATAGCTTCAAGACCCTTAGATTTTCACAAGCACGAATGCTCACCTGACGCTATACCTATCCTGAACCCTAACCAGTAACAATAAACGTTAAGGTCCTTTGACTGTAGTCCTGAAACTGTAGTCTCTAATTTGCAGCTTGTTTTTTTTTTTTTTTTGTAATTGATTGATGAATATTGTTGATACAAACTATATGTAAATGTCAAGAAGAAAAAAACAGTGCGTTCAATGATCTTCATTATTCTACGACGGACAACGAATACAAAAAAAGATAATTAAAGAAGAAAGATAATTATTGAAAAATAAAACAAAATAAGGATTTACAAGAGGTTAACTTGATTCCTCGTCGATGACAATTACAGTAAACGGCACTTTCTAGATATGGGGAATATTAAAAAAAAGAGTAAATCACGTAATATCTTGTGTGTTGCCTTTTTTTGAATACGTTATCTATTAGAATTTCAAAAACAAGATTATACTTGCTGATTATATTGTAATAAATGTTATTGAAAGTTAGCTGAAATTCTTGATGGAAAATTGGCCGCAGCTTTAAGTATTTTATTTTTAAGCGTCAAAAGAAGTGCTTCCGCTCACCGAAGTCACGTGACTTGTATGCCCTTGGTTATGTTACCTCTGACATGCGAGGCACAGAAGCATGTCTTTCCACAAGAAACCTGGAGGAAAAGCGTTAGATGTTTTGCAAAATCTACCACGCATAACGTTAGCAAACCTGCGGCCTGAACCAGGAGCCAGGAAGGCGGTATGTAATAAAAGCCATGCCAGCTATAAGTTAGCTAACTAGTTAGCTTGTTAGCTAGTGGAGACAACTGCTACACTTCTGTCATTAATGTTTGGAAACTTATATTAATAGCTACTTGTTCGCTTTTATTTGATGTAGGAAAAACAGAGGGGCAGAGGACAACATGGTGGCAACAGAAGCGGACGTGGGCATAAAGGAGAGCGACAGAGAGGCACCCGGCCTCGGCTGGGCTTTGAAGGTGGTCAGACTCCGTTTTATCTGGCCATTCCAAAATATGGTTACAATGAGGGGCACAGGTAAAAGCTCGACACTGTTCTTCGTCTTTGTCAGCAATTTGTGAGAAAAGACTCTTTTATTTTCTCAACAAAAACGAATGTGTTCTCTCCTGAGAAGCCCTCACAACTTAACTTATTCGTCAATGAATAGTTTAATTGATCAGCCATAACATCATAACCATCTGGTCAGCCTAATGTTTTGAACGAGGCCTTTGCTCTTATGAAATACTGTTTTTAACAAAGGGCTGTGACATCTTTAGAGTGGTGGTATGTGTGATATTACCATCAACGTGACTGCTAGGATTATTTTTCCAGTAGAATATTGCCCAAAGCATCACACTGCCTCCCTTAGCTTGCGCTTTTCCCATAGTACAACCTGGTGCTTTACTTGCCCAAGGTAAATGGCTGTCCATACGATGAAAATCAAAACATAAGACCAAGCAACCTTCCTCCATCACTCTGTGGTCCAGGTTTGATGCTGATTTTGCCTTTTGTAGTACCTTACTGTAGTGGATAGGGGTCAGCGTGTGCCCTCTGACCGGCCTGAGATGCACTGTGTGATACCTTTCTATCAAAACCAGCATTAATGTATTTTGTAATTTATGTTGTAGTATCTTTTTTATTGGACTGAAGAACTCGGTTTAGCCTTTCCTCCCAACATTCACCAATGAGCCTTGGTTAGCCATGACCCGGTCGTTGGTACTGAGATCATCTTCTTACTATGACAACTAATTATTTTATTTCCTAGATGAAGTGAAATAGAAGAACAGAAGACTTACTAGCATAAAGGACATTTTTATAACAATATTCATCATGTTCCTGCAGTTGCTAGATGCTAAATGTGTGATATAGTTGTTGCACAGATCACACATCATATTTGCTATGTTTTATAAAATGTGATATTGGACATTACAAATTGTTTTGTAACTTGTTGAAAACAATTTCTGTTGTCTATCTCAGTCAACGTCCACAGTACCAGCCTCTCTCGTTGAAGCGGTTGCAGTACCTGATTGATGTGGGACGAGTGGATCCGACACAGCCCATAGACCTGACCCAGTTAGTCAATGCTAGAGGAGTAACAGTCCAACCCCTGAAGAGGGACTATGGAGTCCAGCTAGTTGATGAGGTAATTACAGTCTGCGTGGAATAGGGAAAACAAGATTAGAGAAAATATTTCTTACGTTTCAGCTGAATGAATTTTTTTCTTTTTGCAAAAAGAGATTGAGTAAAATGAGAAACTGATTCACAGATAGGAACTTTTTCATTTATTCTAATGATGAAAGTGGAAGAAATGTCCTAGTTTTTTATTGTTCATGTTAGACATAAATTACACCTTTGGTCCTTAAAAAAACCCCGACCTCTACCCTATAAGGCTGTTAGTATTTTGTTGTAAATAAAGTGTAATAGCAAAATAAAGCATGGCGTTTTTTCTATAAATCAGAAATTCCAGTTTAATGCTGGAATAAAATAACTTTTGTTAAAATCATATTGCTCTTGGAGCATGTTGTGTCAGCAGGTGGCACCATACAACAAGTTTGCCATTCTAGCTCTTGTCACGATTTTGTTTGGAGACCCAGTTTTATCCCACCATGCGCTGCTAGAAGTTCACATTTTAAGTGCCGTATCTGTTTCAGGGTGCTGATATCTTTGCTGCAAAAATCAACATTGAGGTCCAGAGAGCTTCTGAAGGAGCCATAGCTTCTATTGAAAGGAATGGCGGTGTCATCAGTACCAGTTTCTATGATCCTATAAGTCTCGGTAACTCATGAGTGATTGTCTGTTGTGCTCACCTACATTATAGAAGTAATTTGTAAAATTTTTGATAATAAGAATGTATTCTTTTTTCTTTCTCAAGATATCCTCATCAAGCCTGTCCCATTCTTCCTGCGTGGGCAGCCTATTCCAAAGCGAATGTTGCCAGGAGAAAAAATGATCCCCTATTACATAGATGCTGAAAACCGGGGTTACTTGGCAGACCCGGAAAAAATTCAAAAGGCCAGGCTCGACCTGGCCCAGAAGTATGGATATATTTTACCGGACATTTCAAAGGATGAACTGTATCACATGCTCTCCATGAGGAAGGATGTCCGACAAATCTTCTTTGGCCTTGCTCCAGGCTGGGTCGTTAACATGTCGGAGAAGAAGATCCTGAAACCCACTGATGAGAAACTTCTTAAATATTACAGTTCATAGGAGTGAAATTAATTCCGAATGTACAGTTTGTCATGGTGTCTCAAACTAGAACAAAAGAATCTCACCCATCCATTTTTCTATTAAAAGTGTTGAAAAGTAGCATTCTGTGTCTGTGATTGAACTACTCTCATTAAAAATTATCTTTAACTCTACATTTTCAGATAAACTGGATTTGTCATGTTATGAGAAGGAATACATTTTTGGTGAGTTGTAAGGTCATTTATGACATGATCTAAACCACATTGATGAATAACAACAGGCCTGTGCACCATGATGAAATTAATGTGAGCTGTAACAGGTGAGGGGGATATAAGGAAAATAAGATAACTCAAAGAATGAAAACAGGAAACAGATGCCCAGTGATGTGTTTTACTTGTGAAATGGGTTTGCTAAGCCCTATAAGGGGAGTTTGAAATTAGTCATAGGCAGCTGTATCCTGGTTTGGACGTTCAAAAGATCCCTCACCCCCCCCCCCCCCCCCCCCCCCCCCTCCTCTTGGAATACAATCACAGGGAAGCATATACTTCTCCCTGTTACGCTTTACAGACATATAATCATGCCATGAAGAAATTTTTATACTTTGATATCTAAGGAAATTACTGTGATTTAATCTAGCTGTTGTGTTTACCACTTCAGGATGTCGCACACCTTCCCGGAATTCACTTTCACTTAAGTTGACATATTTCCATGCTATTTCTTTTTCTTTTTTTCTTTTTTTTTAAATGACATTTTATAATTTTTCGAGATTTTAGTCAACACAAAATACTTCATGGCAACTTACGCTCTGCCTTAGCCGAAATCTGACTTCCTAGATTTTGTGTAGATAAGAGTCTCCATGTATTTTAACTCTGCATTATGCTTGTGTTTATATTTTGAGGTCAAAATGCCACACTCGCTATAAATAACAGGGTATTTTACTCAGATATTGTCTAAATCGACACTGCCATAGAATTTCAGCTAGTATAAAAACACTTTATCAAAGGAAGCATATGTCTGTGTGTGTGTGTGCGAGACTACGAGTATTGTGTTTGAACACAAAGTACCGTCTGCCATGTAAGACTAGAAGACAGGTCTCGCGTCAGAAATAGAAATAAAAGTGACAAGTGATGCACCAAACTGTATATTGATCATGAAAAACGGCTTAGCTTTTTGTGAAAAAGCTCTTCTTTATTTTTTAGAATTCTTTCCGAAGTTCAGAATCTAATGCCTCAAAAGATAAAGGTCACACTTTGATGACTTTGCTTACAGTTCCTTTAGTGTTTTCCTGAATCTCAAGTATCCAATAAACTACACAAGTAGTGGATACTTTAACTGCCGGTCCTGCCAGGAAAGCCAGCCCAAATCCTTACAGCATAATACTTTAAATAAATCACGCCACAGGAAAGAAACAGCACAATCATTGTTTATGGCAGAACTGCAGCGCTTATCTTCAAAGCAGCAGATCCTTTTGAATTTGTGTCAGGTCTCAGAAAAGCAAAAAGAGAAAAAAGGACATTTACTCTGAGCTTGTGGCTGCAGAGAGTTTGCATGAAATCAATTACAATTAAGAAAACAACCATTCACTTTGGCTAAAAAGATTTGTTTGCCTGTTTTATCTCAGGTTTCTACTCCAAATAATCTAATGTCTGAGTCTAACCAGTTCACACTTTTTAATTAAAGATGCTGGAGCTTTGCTAGATTGTTTTGGTTATCTGCTGCCTTGAATGGGCCGTTTAGGACAGACACAGATATCATGGTGTCTCACAGGTTTCAGTCTAGTTCCAGGTAATAATGAGGGCTAATTGCGGCTAAATGCAGGCCTCTAGTCATCCGTCTGCTGAGGAAACACGAGTGTCTATTACAGGATCAAGTTCCGACTTACCTACATACTACAGGAGATCAGATGTGTTCAAAAATCATTGGCATAATAAAAGGCCTGCATCAACTGAAGCTGCTGGGACAATAAAACCCTCAGATAAGACTTATCAGTAGAAAACAATTAATTTACAAAGAATAGTAATGTTCGGAATGAGACAAGCTTTATCTTATGGAAGTACTCACTCAAATCTTCATGACAGACAAATGAAACACAATTTAAAACAACAAAGAAATCAGATGGAATAAATAGCAGATGTTTCCTTTAATGAATCAAAATTCTGACTGTTTATCATCAGTAAGTCCATAGCATTATTTTCTTAACGACATCATAATATTTCACATTGGATATGGAAATGTCAGACTTTAATTAATTATTATTTTCATTACTGGTTACTTAGCCCCCTTTTTTTTAGACTAACTGATTAATTGTTTAGCATAAAAATATCAAACTCCATGAATGTCCGTCTCAAATTCTTGAGATACGTTGATAGCAATTATTTTGACTGCACACGCAACATTTTAACATTCAGCATCTTTTCAATATTTATCTGTAATCTTTGATTTTTTTGTTTTTTTCTTTCATGATATCACTTATTATAGAGCCGCATTCAAAGATGCTGCTTGTTTTGTTATAAACACAGTATGATGTCGATAGGAAACAGACAAAAGCAGTAAATCCGGATATTGGAACACAATGGAAATGGTGGATCTATTTACTTAATAAATTTGATCATTTTTAATCATTAACACAAAGTTTAAGTCCTAAAATGATGTGAAACGTATCAAAACCCAGTGGCAAAATTGTGAACCTCAGTGGTCAGGTCAGTGGTGCTCACAGCTCCACCTGGGCTTCGTAGGTTTGTGTTTGAAGTCTGGCTGAGCCTGGCCTCTTATCTCTCTTAGAGGTGGGGTTATCATTGTGTTCTGCTAATGAGGCTACTTTAAGACTGTCTACACCAGGGGGCATGTAATCCTCTCAGTTGGCCTGGCGTAGGGCCGGGCCGGGCAGGGCGTTGTTTACACGGGGAGTGTTGAGGCTAGCACTCAGGACTCAGGTACCCGGTCGGTACTGTTGAATCTGCTCAAACACGTGATTAAGAATCAGGGGTGCAGCTGGGAATGGCAGAAGGGGTGTGAGGCACAGACCACTGCATAGAATGGTGTGTGAGTTCTGCTGTAGTGTATCTTGATGCTGGCCTGCTGTGCCCATACAATACAAGGCCATACAATGTAATACAGCCGACCCGCAGCAAAGATCATAGTCAGCCGACACAGCAGTATTATATCCCCTTCACGCCTTCACAATGCAGCTCTTTCTGAAAGAACCACTGTAAGGAAAGTCGGTGGGGTGGCACTGAAGTGACTGAGGCCCTGGTTGGAATACAGTACTTCGTTATCAGAGTTTTTCTGCCTCACGCTCCTGTGGTCTTCCTCTGGCTCGTCTTCAGACTGATGTCTCCAGGTCAGCAAATTCAGCGTCAAACATCCAGAAACTAAAGGGCTTGGACTCCAGTCTTCTACAGCTGTTGTCAAAATGTCACGAACGCCTCGATCAGACCTAAGAACAAGGAATACAGATGATCAGATAATTTTCGTTCCCCCATCAGGCCATGCATAAGTGCTCCAAATCCAACCGACATTCACCCTGAACTTCATTCAGAGGTGACAAGAATCCACAAGGGCTCTTTTTCTTACATGCTGCAGAGTCTCTCCTGCAGGCCTTTGGGTGAAGACGCATTCCTGTGCCAGCTTGACCATCACTGATCTAAAGTGAAGACTGCAGAGGAGTGTCCCATATATGAGTTCTGTCCAACACAATGGCACATTGTGATCAGAAACAATCACTATTCAGAACACATAGTGACCATTAAGCTTGTTTGGCTGTGGGAAAATTGAATGATAACCTATTGTATTCTCATAGATTAGGATTGACGAAATGGACTTGAATAAACATTTTTTGTTATTTTTTATACATTGATCCTTTAAATGCGCTGTTGGTAAATTAAAAGTATAATATATAATGACATAAGTATGAAAAAAGTCGAGAATATAATATGTAATGACATAATTATAACAACAATATTGAAACGTATGATTTCTCCCCACCGCCACCACACCTTGACTAATATTTAGCCAAGCCAATTCACACAGAAGCTTAGCCGAACACAACACAACGTTATTGTATTCATGCTGCGACGTTCAATCTCATTGATTCAATCCATTAGTGCTTTTCACAGCGCCATGGCGCGTGCGTAACATTTAACACTGCGGATGTGGATTCAGCTTCTGATTCCAACAGCATGCAAATAAGGGAACCCCCCCATACTTGCTTTGTCCAAAAACGACAAACTTATTTACGGTAATATTTAGAATTTAGAAAGGCTATAACTGGGAAAAAAAATAATAAAAAATCTTGGTTTCTCGGACTGAGATCGGTTTCCAGGCTTGCATTTGATTTTAATGTTATCTCTCCCTCCAATTTAATCAGTTTGGACTGATAAAGGATGATTTAAGTCTATTTGCCAAAGGGGCATGGAGATCACAGTTTAAAGAACGCGTCTTAATCAGCTCTGCTATTGAATTTGGCAATGTCACAGTATTGATCAGGCGGTTTGATAAAGATAACAAGCCCGGTTTAGGCCTAAGTCCAAATTCTCCTAACCAGCACCTCGAAATAATACCAATACGATGCGCGTTAGCAGAACTCAGCTACAGTGTGTATTACAATCGAACATAATGCACAGTATTTACAATTTAAAGAGGCTGCTGAAGGGACGAGGCGATGCAGGTGCAGGAATGACTCCAGCAACCATGCAGCTTTCATCATTATGGCATCTATTGTCCTCATAATGTTTGACAGATGTTCAACGAAAGCACTTAGAGGAGGCGAACACCTGTAATGGCATCCTTTCACATTAAGTTAGGTTCACGTGACCTACGAGTTTTTACAGAGATCAATAATGGCGAATACACACAAGCTGAAATAACTTTACAATAATCTTTCATTTTTCTTTTCTAATTTACTGTATATTGTGTGATGTATACATTTTTGCATGGATTTATAATGTAGCTCATCAATAAATAACTTAAGTGTGTGATTTGTGTCATAAAGGCCCCCTTTTCCATTTAAAGAGTTTTAATACAGAAATGTATCCTTATGCCCTGCATGGTTTTTAAAAATACATTCACAAGGATAAGTGTCATTTAAAAGGTTTTATTCATCGTTTAACCTCCAATGTGTGGGTTTATTGTTAAACAACTGATATTGTTGAAAAATAATCCAAATAATAAAAGAGAGTAACTGCAGACACCCTGCTTTTGTTCCGGTGCGTCTGAATCTGAGTTTTGACTGATTTCCAGTCACTTAAGCTTCTTATTGAGAGCAAATACCGCCTTAAAGAAACTCTTATTCTGTTCCCTATATTTTTCTCTTTTTTAATTCAAACTAATAAAGTAAGAAAGCATCTCTTTTAATGATTTGATGTTTTCATTGTGCCCAGCTATCAGTTTCTGCGTGGGGTAAATATTTGTGTGTAGTAATTGTGTTATAAAGGTGCCTTTATCATGTTTGTTTCAGTCCTGTAAAATGCACTTTGATGCAGAAGATGGCAGATAACATCTAAGATCCACAATGTAATTAGTAACCAGCCATGACTCCTGAAAAACTTTGATGTCCTCCTATCAATATCCAGCATGCCTTTTAGGACCTATTGATTAGATTCCACTTCTCTCCAAAAGTGTAAGCTGTATATTGATTTTCTTAATATGGTTTTTTAGGATAATCAAAACTGAAACCAGAGTTTCCTCAATTTAATGTTAATATCCATTTACAAGTAAAGGATCACAATCAAAATATTTGTACGTAACAATAAAATGAAGGGGATATTTCATCAAGATTAGAAGATCCAGCAAATACGTGTCACTAAAATTGCAGACCAATTTGATTCATAGCTTTCAACAAATAACACCAAAAAATAACAACAACAAATTTTGCACGGCTTGAAATTAAAAATAGAAACTATTAGGAAACTGATAAAAGGTTCGGGTCAGAAAAAACGAATTCAGGCCATAACAAATGAGGCATTAGGCCTATATGAAAAGTCTGCAGTGAGGATCAAAAATACAGAAAAAAATTATAAATAAATAAGGGTATAAACTGGAGAAACAACAGTGATCCATCATGGCATAGTGCCTTTATGGTGTAACTTTGTTAAGTTCAAACTTGAGATCAAATATTGCATTTGTCAGTTAAGTAACATCTTTTCAAACAAACAACAAAATTTCTCTAAGTGAATGATGAAAAAAGTAGATTAGAAAATATCAATAAATGCAAAGCGAAAATAATGGTAATCAGTCGAGAAAATCATATATTAACTTTATTTTATCACATCTTGACTGTAAATCATTACGGACTCTGAAGATTCGTGGGCCCGTTGATTGGGGGGGGATCAAATCTATCACCCACCCGACAAAACACCTGGAATTCACACCTGAAATCCACTCCTCCCGGCTTCCTATTGGTGGATCCCGCACATATATCCGTCAGTCTGCGTCAGCAGGAGAATGACAGCAGCTGAGCCTCATCATCATCATTTGGAACCATGCACTTCTGCCGCGACCCCTCCGCCCTACTGCTGTGCGCAAACATGTTCCACAGCGAGGGCGCGGATTCCGCAGACCCGGAGCAGATGTCCAACGTGCGCTCTCCGGGTTCCGGACCCTCTAGCCCCCTGTCTGTGAACTCTGACTCCAGCTGCACGTCCCCCGATGCAAAGTCTTCCACGGCCCAGCAGAGGGTCAGGAGGCCCCTGAACGCCTTCATCATCTGGACGAAAGAGGAGCGCAGGCGGCTGGCGCATCTCAACCCAGACCTGGAGAACACGGATCTCAGCAAAATACTCGGTATGTCTCAGATTTAGAGCATAAAAACTCCTAAAATTGCAGGTTTCTGCTGAAGATCAAGAACTACTTGGATATCTCCAATTATCCCCCAAACCTGCCTGATATTTCAAGTTGTTGCTAAAATTTCACTGCTGATTGGAAATATGTCAGTATTCCCCTTAATGAGTTATTAGGTATACTCAAATGTTTTTAGTTTTTTTTGTAATTCTTTGGTCAAGAAAAAGCCAAATGAATCAGTTGATTAAGGTTCATATTAAAGTTTCTCTAAGCCACCATGCAGAATGTGCTGATCATGAATCCTTGGTGTTCCTACAGGAAAAACTTGGAAGGCCATGTCTCTGGCTGAGAAGCGTCCTTACATGCAGGAGGCCGAGCGTCTGAGGGTTCAACACACCATAGACTATCCCAACTACAAGTACAGGCCCCGCAGGAGGAAGCAGCTGAAGAAGAGTCAAAAGCATCAAGATGCAGAAGCCTCTTCCTCCCTCTCCTCCTCCTCCTCGCTCTGCAGCTCTTCAGGCTTTGTGGTGCCCCAAAACATCCCTCACTTTATCCAGAACAAGCAGCCACCCTACACAAACATGTCCGCCTCTGCTCAATTCACCCCATTACTCAGCAGCTACCCAAACTCACCAGCGGTCTATCAAGACCTGGCAGCAAATGCGTTCACCAATAGGCCTGTGTTCTACCCAAGCCCAAACCCGGCTGCACACTCTGCAGAGACTCAGCTGTATTTTAGTGGTCAGCACGGACACCTACAGTATGGCTTCTCCAGCTCAGCAGGTCCTCATGTGGATCAGGGGGAGTCCAGGGTTTACGGGAACCTGCTCTGTCCTGCCGGGCCTTCCCTTGACTTTTACCTGGAGCAAGTCCAGCTGGACATGTTGTACGATCTGGACCGCAGTGAGTTTGAACAGTATCTGGGTCCGACCCCCCACAGGCCAGAATCAGTGGATCCCAGCAGCTACCATCAGCAGCAGAGCAGTAACAGAGAGGGACGCTCAGTTTCATAGAATCAATAGAACTGCTGTATTTATTTAAATTATTTCAGTCTGTGGTTCCATAACCGCTCAGAGTGTTGTGTATATAATGTATATTTTGTTTTTTGTCAGTTTGTATTTGAATGTGATTACTTTGTCAATAAATAATTATTACAACTCACAATTTTCATGTCATTATTAATATGTCGCAAAATGTAGGAGACAACAGATTTAAATACCATAATGTTACGTAAAAGTAATATTATCAGTCTTAATGGCAGATTTTGCTGGTTTGAAAACTTAAATAACCGATTTAAACCATTTAACAAGAGCATACCATAATTTAAACCGAAATAAAATAATAAAAATGTTATTGACATTTTTCTAAATAATTTTTTTTATGATTAAAAGACCTGAATAAATGTTAGTTAATTGTAATTTTTATGTAATTAACTATGTTACCGTAAACAGGTTGACATATGTTTTTTTTTTAAATGATAATTTATCTTAATGTTTTGTAATTTGCCATATTTTTTTAATGGCAAAGTTCTGGAAACCCCAGATGATGTTTTTTGTTTTATCATAAATGATACAGAATTTTCTTTACATTGTTTTTAAGCATGAATACGTTATAAATGGCTTATATCATATAATAATATACTGATGTATTTGTCAACTACAAAACATTCCCTTTTGTTAGAGGCTTATATACTGTATAACAGAAAGATTGGTGATATAGTAAAGCCCAAACCCCAAATAAGAGTGAGTAATTTATCATTTATTATAAGTTAAGAAACTGCTGCTAATTAGGGGTAATTAAATGTGTAATAAGCATCTTTATATGAATTGACATGTAAACTATGTTTATTCTATGATACGAGGAATTATTTCTTGAATTGGTTAAAAACAGAAAACTGATTTTTGAAGGGTTACACCTCAAGTTTGTTCTTACACACAGACTTCAGAGTAAAATTAGCGTCTTAAAATGAAAGCGAACAATTATAGATAAATGTGACACTGAACAATGTCAGAGCTGCCCACCCGCCCCACTCTCAGAAACCAAACTGTCCACACACAGCTTTATTTGTGTTCTCATGTCTTTCTCAGATCTGAGAAGGAAGAAGGCCCAACTTCCTGTTTCATTTTAAAACATTCCACAAAGGTTCTAAAAATATGCTCCAAAAATGACATGTTTACTAATTTAGAAAAAAATAGAGCTCTGTTCCAGACAGATATAAGTGTGGCTCTATGACAGGTCAGGCGTGCGAGGACGGTAAAAAGGAGCAAACATATTAGTTAGCATCTAATTAAATCATTCCTTTGGAAACTTAGGTTAAATGAGAACATAATCTAAAATTCCCATTTTCTATATTAGTTATATTTGTTGGTTGGCAGGCTGGTTGGTTGGTTGGTTGGTCGGTTTTTGGTTGGTCTGCTGGTTGGTTGGTTGATTGGCTGGTTGGTTTGTTGGTTGGTTGGCTGGTTGGTTGATTGGTTGATTAGCTGGTTAGTGAGTTGATTGGCTAGTTGGTTGGCCGGCTGGCTTTTTGGCTGGCTTGTTGGTTGGTTGGTTGGTGGATTGGTTGATTTGTCAGGAGGATTATACAAAAAGCATTACAAAGACTGTGTTTACAGGAATGTAGACATTATTTTCTTGTCTAATATTGTAAACTGATACAAATCCATCCAAACATTTGTCGTAATTGCTCATTCTGGGCAGGGTTATAATAACAATAATAATAATAAGGTGCTGGAACCTATCGCAGGTGAAATTGGGCTAGAGGGGGAGTACAGTGGACAGGGCCAGCACAACAAGAATCCATCAGTTTTGTGTAAGGAGCCACAAGGTCCATCTTGAATTAGGTTTGACTGATTTAAGGGGCAACTCTTCGCCCCTGAGAGCTCAGTTAACCGGAGTCAAATTCCTTGTATGCATATACATGGCCAATAAAGCTGATTCTGATTCTGATAATCTTTGACTTTTAAAAACTAATTTGTTTTCTGTTAAAAAAATGCCATGGTTCTAAAAGCTGCAGGTCATTTCTGATATTTTTTTTAGCCTCTCTCACTTCAGCAAAACAATTTTTTTTATGATAATAGGATTTACAAATTCCAATACGCTCCACCAAACAGCTGAGAAGACAGCAATCCTTTGAAGCCAAATGAGTCCGCAGAGAGAAAAGCTGTGAGTCAGAGCTGGAAATGAGATCTGGAGGGGCTGGAACAAAAAGATGATGAGCAGAGTGGCTGAGGGAAGGATGACCTCGCCAGGACGAGAGAGCAGAAGAACTGATTAGGAATGTGAAGACCTGCTGGAATCCAGCGCCACCTGAATGACCGGAAGAAATCCTACGTCAGTTCAAGTCCCATGACAATATTACAAAACAAATAGCAATGCATTGCAATGAAATACAGAAATCTGCCTTAGAGCAAATAATAACATTAAATATACCTGATGACGTGTTTATATTACTGGGTTGTATCTTGTCAGTCCTTATTTTCCCTCTTTTGATGGATTATATTCAAGACTTAGCTGGAATTGTTGTTATTCTCACACTGTGGCTCCTTAGCAACAATTAATGACCAGATGCAGGAACTTCCTGAAGGAAAAACAACGGGATGATATAAACGTTTCAGGTGAAAATATTATCAACAATAAATAGTCATGGAGGTGGCAGACGGACAAATCAGATATCTTATCTTATGTTACATTTATGAAAACTCATGATATGACAAATATTAACAAAGCTGTGTTTAAGAAGACCTCTGGTTTATAAGATAAAAACCAAAACAGCTGAAATAGAAAGTGGGCATGATGGACCCACACTTCTTTTTTGAATGACTTATTAAGACAAATTTATCATAAATATATTCTTAAAAATATCATAATACATTTCTAAAGCAAAATGTCCTTTGAATGAATATTCCTCTGTTTTCCCTAAAATAAAAACTAATATCCAATACTACTTTCTTTTTTTGACTGTTGATTATGTTTTATGGATGTTAGCTTCTGCAGACATTCAATAAAGTGCATAATCTGCATTTAAAGTAAAAGTTTGCTAGTTTTAGTTTATTGTTTTAAGTTGCAGCAGCCTCTCCTCAGTGATGAAAGAACACAGATGATGAGTCAAAGAACCAAAGTTGGATTTCTCAGAAGTTGTTGCATATTTTCTGCCCAAACGGAAGCAGGACAACTGTTCCGATGCAAAAGGCAGCTGTTGATGCTCAGAGCCTCTGTGCTGTCCTTCGGATCAGCCTTTTCCAGTCACTGCTACCAGTTTTTGACATCACTTCTTCTATCTGCCGGGGGCGCATCCCGTGAAGGAACTTGGTCTTGAGTCGATGTCTCGTTCACAGCTTGGTGTCATTCATATGGAGGAGGTGGATGATGATCACTCCCTGTTATTGTCCATCGGTTTCAAGTTCTCAGTCCTTGTCTGGACACACTCAGCTGTGTTATGCTGAAAAACAATGCAATGCAATGATCTAAAAATGTCAATGATAGTTGTTTTGTTGGTGCCCCACTACTATCTCTCTCTGGATCCCCACCACCAACACTGGATCTGAGGAGCCTCCGACATCTCCAGCGACCCTGCACCACCCCTCTCCCACCCTGTTTTCTCCTCTGCAGTCTGGAAGGAGATACAGAAGCATTCCCACCCGGATCACCCGGCCGCTAAACAGCTTTTTGATAGACTTCTCAACTCCCAGCATGTCCACCTGCATCAACCCCTTCCTTTACACTCTTTAACACAAATATAAAGGCTGCTGATGAACAAAAAAACTAAAGCAGACAGAAAATATACCTCATGGACGTTTGTGATTTATGGACCTTCATAGACTACTTTCATACCTCTACAACAATGCACATCATAATTTATTAACGTCTGTTTTTGATCATGATGTCTATTTATTTGATTAATTTCTCCCTGACAAACAGACAGACAAACATACCAATGCCAGCGGGTAAACTGCTTTACCAGAGTTTGTCTAGGAAAGCTTTTAAAATCCACTCTTAAGTGAGTGTTGAGTCCTGGAGTGTCTGCGTAACACCATCCAGGGTTATTTTTCTAGTTTGTTCTTATCGCCAATGAAGAATGTGAGGAATCTGAACATGTCAAACATGCTGTAATTCACAGGAAACATTCCGCTACCATGAAATGCTTTCCTCGTTAGGGATTGAATATGTTAACATGCCAACTATTTAAGTTAATATTGACTAGCTGAAAAGCTGGAGTTTATGTTACACTTAAAAATAGATTTGAACTCCCTTGACTGTCACATTTTTAAGACTTACGAGCCATAATTAGATCTTCTCCTGCCTTCCTTCATGCTCAAAGGTCATCAATAGTTTCCTGTCCTGAGTGCAGATGGGTAAATTTGGGGCTGCTCTCTGCAGATAATGCTCATCCGAGTATTATCCTGCAGGGACGTCTGCTCTGTTTGGAGCTGAGGAGGAAACTTAAACAGGAAGAGCCCTGAAGTCAGATACTCAGCAGCTTCTAAATGTACAGAAGTCACCAGGAATGGAGACAGATTCGTTTTATCGGGAACTTGGAAAATCTAACTAATAAAACAAGTACAAATTCTTACAAACAGGTTTTTATTGTTGAGCTAAACGTGTTTGTCCGAGCACCTCATTATGTCAGCCTCTCCACCGTCTAATCAAGCAGTAATTTGACTGATCAGATAACTATGACCTCATCAAGCTGGACTTGTTTGACAGGTTTATATGCTCAGAAACCTTTTAAAGTCACTTTACTCTCATTTACACTCCCTCTTTATTTTACCTCACATGCCTCTTATATATATATATATATATATATATATATATATATATATATATATATATATATATATATATATATTTGATATTCCCATAGCATGATACATCCATTTATTCCACATCCATTCCTCTCTGATGGCAACCACTTTCACAAGAGGAGAAAGCACCTCAGAAGCATCCAATTCAAACTCAAACTACCAAAACCAGATTTTTGTATAATCAGAGATTATTTAGGTCCTTTATTCAAGTAAAAATAAAAGTTAAAAATACCAAAACATAAAGTTACCCCTGCCCTGGTTTGACAATGTGCTCTAAGTAATAAAATATATTCATTGTTAGATAATGGTACTCAAACACTACGAATTTAAAGTACTCAGAATAATCTCCCCTTGCAAGTTTTTAACTATGAACTTTTAGTTATATTATGATGACTGGTTTAACTGTTGTAAAAGGTTTACATATAACTAATATTAGCAAATGCTTATTTAAGGTGAAATAATACAGATTATTTTGTCAGATAGAAACATGTTTTGAGTGAGTGTACTGAAAAAAAGTGTAATATTTTAGCTAAAATGCAGTTGTATCCATCAATAAACTCCATAAAGAGTCATACAATGGGAAATTCCACCCTCAATATTATGTAAAGTTATACTGGAAACAAGGTGTGTTTAGCCTTTAATAATAATAAAATCTCCACATGTCCACCTCTTTACTTCAGGTGCATTTAACTTATTCTAAATTGTATAATATTGACGCCATGCTATATTGCCGACCATCACATTATTGAAATAAGAATAAAAAGTGATATTTAAGCATTTTAAATTGAAATATGTCTTTCTGTTTGCTGGAAATTTTCAATTTGAGCCTTTGAGATGTTCATGATTTGTTTTTCTTAAAACACACGTCTCTGTACTGATATGTTACCTGTTAAGTTATTGGGTCTTATATGAAGGGCAATGTGGCATTTTGACAAGAATTTACAAAAATATACTTGGTAAGATTTTGAGTTTTTTACGTCTAAAACCTTAAAAACGTACAAATAACTACTTCATGTATACTGTGTAAATTCCACAACTGGTTTGCAGCAGGATCAATATTGCATTCACCACCATTATATTATACTGACAGCAGAACTCTGATATATTTTAAAACATGTCCACATTAAACCAAAAACCACCTGCAAGGATCTATTTTTATTAGAATGAACTACAAATCCAATTTGTTTTGCTTTAAATAAAGGCCATCCCAATTTAAGAAAACGAGTCGTGTATCGCTGTAATATCTTCAGAGACTTTTATTTTAAAAGAAAGTTAATGCATCTCTGAGTTTGTTTTGCCTTTATTGTTAAGATGAAATATTTAGAAAAGTAAAGAAACAGTCAGTAAACAGATAAACAAGCTACACAAGGTCTAACATCAATACTTAATTATAATTGTCAATACTAATAAATCTCAACCACCCTTCTTTAAATATACTCAAGGCCTCAGATCGGAGGGAAATGTGCACAATGTCTGTGTTTGGCGTCAGCAGTGTTCCCAGTCAAGAGGGAGAAACAGTCTCTGACGGCCAGACAGATGATTACTGTAACAGTGTCCGAAAGACCCGCTGCAGAATAGAGCAGCTGGGTGTGTCGCTCTGACCTGCTGGGCCGGTACAATACTCTATCAGAGTCTCTAACCTCTGTCAACAAACACTCACAGGAGGATAACGCGATCCAAAGGGTTTGTGTCTGGCCTCTTCTTATACTGGATACATCTGCTTATCGCAGTTAAATATGCAGTCTGTTATAGGTTCATACCTAAATGTGGTACAATTACCAGATTTGTTTTTTTTTCAATTGGAAATACCTTCATACCTTACTCAGTTATTTCTAGTCCTGATGAATCAGACAGCAATAATTGTCCGTGATTCCAACAATAACGTGTGTGTGTGTGTGTGTGTGTGTGTGTGTATGTGTGTGTGTGTGTGTGTGTGTGTGTGTGTGTATGTGTGTGTGTACTGATTAACTGCTCATTCCAGATAAAACACTGAGATAAACTATCAGCGCTTTGCAGAATGTGAGTGTATTTTAATTTTCTGTTTTGTTTCCATTGCTTTTATTTGATCACTAATCCATTTTACTGGGACTGTAAATTAAACCCTTCTCTATCTCCAGTTTTCTTTTATCTAATCTGCATTCTTGACCGCTGACACGTTTACTTGCTCTACAGCTCAGGGTAGCTAGTTAAGCTAATGCTAGTTTCATGAGCTGCAATGTTTCTGGCTCACTTTTCAATACTTTTAGCTGACTGGTAATGATCCATATAAAATGTTCTTCAGGATCAAAGTCAAAGTTCTCTAAATTCCCAAGCAGTTATAGATTTTATTGACCGATATCCATTACTAAATGCAGTTTCTGGAAGAATTAATTAGCTCTAGGTAGCTAGTTAAGCTAATGTACACTCCATGAACTGACATAAAATAAAAATCAAATAAACACATAAAATGTTTTCAGTTGACATTTATTTAATTATTTAATTGATCTACTTTATTTCACACTCATAGATATAAAACATGAAAAGGAAATATGTAAAAAAAAAAAAAAGTATATGTAAGGGCAAGATTGAAACCTGCATAGATTTACTTAAAAACACAGACACGGACCAAAGAGTATAACAAAAACAACAATACAAAATCACCAATGAATATCAAAATGGCACACAAAATAAAAATTAAAATAAGATATCCTTCAACAGATACAAAAAGAGAATGGTTTTGGTTAAGCGATTATTAAGTTACAAAGATGAAATCCCATTTCAAAGATAATATAAACTTTAAAAACCAAAAAAAGGATGAAATGAACAGAATAAACTATAGGAAAAGTAAAGGAATTATAAAAATACAATAAAAGACAATTCTAAGAAGAAAGTTTTGTTAGAATTTTCAATTACTCTATGTTTTGAAGACTAGGAATTAAAAGTAAGCCTGCGCAGAAAAATTCTCCCCTTGCAAGTTTTTAACTTTCAACTATTGTTAATATTATAATTACTTGTTTAACTGTTGTGGTATATCTAACTTTAGCCAGTTTTTTTTTTTCAGAAATCTTATTATCCCAATGAATAAGCAGAATGTTCCATGTTTTGCTCATCATTGATGAAAATGTTCCAAAGGGGACGAAGGTCAACTAATTTTCGTGTCATGGTAACAAAAGTAAGGTGACCATTACTGTCATAGTCAGGTGAGCTTTGTAATGAGCGGCAAATGGGTGATTATGGAACAGTTGCAGATACAATAGGCATAAATTCCAGAACTACTTGGTTAGAAACTATCATGATTTGGTACGTTTGGTAAGTAGGTATGTTTGCAGGTGGTAGCAGAATGCGGTACCCGAGTGTGTATTTCTGATGGTTGTTTATGGTTGTTATGTAGACTGTTGTGAGACTGGGCAACAAAGAACAAGAGCCTGACATGTCAGGATCAGGACTAACAAATACTTTTGTCATATATCACTATCTTGTGTAATGTTGGCTGAGTTATCTGGAATGTAAACTTCACCTAACCCAATAAAGAGAACGGCTGAGCTGCGCCCAGGACAAACCTTCATCACATCTGGACCCATACCTATCAGAAATACATTGGAAGTGCAACAGGGCATATTTTTAAATGTAAGAAAAATGTTGAAGTTAGTCAATAGTGTCCTCCCCGGTCTTGGAAGCAGCGTCTGGTGTCCATACCTGTACAGTAGGACGTATGTTAATTAGACATACTAATCGCTGCAGCTCAGAGGAGATAAATACGCCCTAATCCAATCCTTACACTTTTACTTTCTCTTCTTTGTTTTGGCAGGGCTAGAAAATAATAAGGGTTCGGTGAAGCAGATGGTTTTCATAGCTGCTGATAGTATGCTGATAGTTTGGGGCAAGAAATTATCATACCATCGTACTATAGTCCGTATTGTTCTTATTACTGATGAGTTAAAAGTGTTAGTGTTTGGGTGCTGAAGTGGTAAAAGTTCAAATTTACAGTTTAAATAACTACAAATTTACATGCAATGTGAGCCTGTGTGTGCGTGTGAGCGGTGTTTATTTGCACATCCATACCATTTCCATTCAATGACATCAACTGTATTGAAGTTACAGCTGATCCATCCCCTAAATATTTTCTCCTACCTTCCTCTGCCTTGTCGAATGGCACCTGTTTGTGTTGATGTGGCGTGTTTAACACCTCCGCTGATTGACCTAGCAGGGTGAAAGCCTAATGGCTCAACCTCACGAGGCCCCTCAGCAGGTCGTATACTGTGTGCAAGCTGGTAGCACCTGAGGGCAAGATATCGTGCTAAGCTGCTGTTGTAAATCCTTTTAAACCAAATTTAGCTTCCTGTCTCCATGGCTATAACCCCCCACACGGGGTGACACGATGTCTCGGAGGGGTCATGAGATGTTTAGAATAAAACAAAAGTTGCGTGGGTGACAAATCTCCTGCCGGATACTTTAATCACCACATTAAAAATGAGCATCTCCATTCCTTCACACCTTTTTTCAACTTATAGGTTGGAAACTTTTCTTTGCAAATATTAAGAATAAAGCAGAATAAAGCAGGTCAAAAACCTGAAGGCTAAGTTAAATCTAACCCCTTTGGTTTGGACCCATTTGGTTTGACTGGCAGGTTATTGTTCTGTGTGGGTGTTGAGGAAGGTTGGACCTTCTCTCAGGACGTAGCCTCACTTCCCTCGCTCAGAGGCTCTCAGGAGGAGAGCAGCGTGCCTTTTAACTTTTTTATTTGTGTTGTGTTTGTTAAGGCCACATTCCCTGAGCTTGGCCCTGCAACTTGTGTTATTCTTCCTGTGCTGTTTGCCCCACTCGCAGCTGGAAGAACAGGAAAACCGATCTGGAAAACTACTTCATGTATGTCATCGGTGATTACAGGACGGCTGCTCCTGCCTGCGCATGGTATTGGCAGCCTCATGCCTGCACTCACATAGCCAGGGACAGGCATGAATAATAACGTCCCATGGGGGCGGCCAGCGCACCCTTCCTCACTCAAGGCCTCGCTTCTGCTTCCAGGCAAGGAACCCTATGAGCCCACGCAACCTTGTCAGCATTCTTCCTGTGGAGAAACTGAAGAGGAAGCTCCACCAGGCCGCTTGAGCTGCAGAGAAACCTCCAAAATCTTCTATTTTCCTCCTTTGTTTTTATGAGCTGGAACAAATGATCACTAAAAGGACTATGCTGCACATCAGACATCTGCAGGTTATGAGAGAAAACAGTAGCACATACTCCCATAGGATTAACAACACCTGCCTAATATTAAGTAGATTGTCATTTTTGAGGCCACAGCTCTTGGATTCACCGGGTTTTCTGACGCCTTTCTGTCAGAACCAGCCTGACCAAAATATTTACATGCTACTGAATATATCCCTCCTGACTGCACTTGTCTGAGGTTATAATGTTATGGCTAATCAGTGAAGTGAGTGAGTCGTACCAGATCAATAATAATCATTTGAAAAAGTCCAAAAATATACTATTTCTTCTTTTCAAAAGCTGGATAATCAAATTTTTAGTAAAACTAGTGATATGAACACAATGAACTGAGAGAGGCCTGTAGAATCTATCATTAGCCATGAATTCATCGGTAAACAGTTTACCAAGCTTTATCTGATTTATTTTGAATTAACCGCCATGGTGTGTTTTTATAAATCTAATAATTTATATGAGTCACTTAATTCTTCCTCTTAAGTATTGGGTAAAATTTATAAAATAATCAGTGAGTAACGATATTTACATTATCAAAAATGATCTACTACAGTATAGAAATCCACTTAATAGAATAGTTAAAATGTGGATCGCAGTGCTTTAAAATAAGGCCAAAATTACACTGAAAATTCCAAGACTGCTAACTTCTGATCGTTTCCCATTTTTTATTAAATTAAACAAATCGCAGACAAAAATGATGGGATGGATTAAAAGTGAAATTTTTGCGCTTAACTTCCACTTCAGTAGCACCGAAATCTGGAAAGAGTCATAAAAATGACAATATTTCCCTCTGAATTGTGCAAAATGTGAATGTATCAGACAACTGTTGGACAGAACAAGTACCCAAAACAGTCACATTCCACCACTGCTATCAGGATAAACATTTGCCATCATATGGGCATAATTCTTGTGGATGCGTCACTGTACCATATTCTCACAGATCACTTTTAACTGCTTCCTATTCCCTGTACTGTCGCTTTCCCAGGCAGAGGACCTGGAGGAGCAATCTAGCTGGATCAGGAATGACAAGGCAGCCCAGCCTCCCATTGTATGAGAGCGTTTACTCAGCATGGCAGCGCAAGGACAGAGAGACTACAAGAATACAATAGGCTCATATTTATTTACTGCTTAGTGGAAGCGAGGGAGACCCCCCTAATAGCTGATAGCAACTTTATAGTAATAGACCTCTAATAAAGACCTCAGAGGGCAAGCAGGGGCTAGACTCTGTGGCTCTGTCATGGGTACAGGTGTTTCAAAGCACCACTTCAAACAACACATCAGAATGATGTTTTTAGTTTAATATGACATGATGCTGTATTAATGTGTTTCGATTAGATGATGGCTGTAGATGTTCAAGGTTGAGTTGATCTTACTACTCTATCTGTTTAGTAGTTTAATATATAAGATCATCATACAGCACAATGTACTTTATATCATTGCTGATCCATTAGAAGCAAATATCTCCAAAAGGTTAGTTTTTCGTCAGATCCTATTTTCAGCTTTGTGACATTTTCCAGATAATCCGAGGTGGTCTTATTGAATTTATGTTATGAGGTGGGACTATTTTCTCAACGCTCGAAGAAACACTCAATAGTTCAATTCAATTCTTCATAAACTATCAAAATCAATTCATCTGGTGATGCATTTTCACTGATCAGGAAGACTATGAAAAATGATACCTAAGTAACTACAACTATAACAAAAATGTATTGGAGTAAAAAGTACACAATTTCCCCCTGAAACAGAGATGAGTACAAGTATAAAGTAGCATCAAATGGAAATAATCATGTCAAGTACAAGTACCTTCATTTGAAAGGAAGTAGAATACTTGAGTTAATATACTTAACTTAGATTTTATGTCACCGGTCTTTTAGCCATCATCCCTCTTTTGTAGAAATATGATTCTGATTGTTTTTGAAATTAAGTTTATTGTTGAAATGTTGCATTATGGGAAACTGACACAGAGCTACATGAGAGCAGAAGTATCCTGTGAGTCACTAAGCTTCAGGTTTGTTTGTAGTTCCTGTGATTTCCAGCGGAGGGCCCCCTCTGTTGTGCTTCGTCCACCATCCTTCAATGAAACACAGTTAAACTGAACTACAGGATAACTATAAACTTATTTTTGTTATATCCACAAGCTGTAATTCCCACCCAATATGCAGAAGGGACAATACTACGTGAACCTTCCAGTATTCAGATCCAAAGGTCAGATCCGCAGTTTATATCCAGCTTGTTGTTTTTTAAACGCAGCCTGATGACGGTTCGACCACCACACTCATTCTTGTGTGTTACACTTTTCAATCTGACTGCAAAATGCCAGAACATCAACCACCACCAAAACAAGCTTCGAAATATCTGACCCACAAAGCCGAGAGAAATTTAATTTTCCGAGAGGCATTATGGAATTATGAGGGTGTGATTTATTGGTTTGATACCTTGTGGGTGTAATTGTGACGGCGGGGCTGAAGTTGAGTGGCTTTGACGCTCCGTCAGTCCTCTCCTCCAATCCCCGAGTATCAGAGATTAACTCGGACACTGGATTAAAATCTGAAAATAGAGAAATCCTTTTTAGATGAACAGATTGATTAAAACAGGGGAAAGATGAGCGTGTGGTGGAAGTGAGCTGCAGAGTTTCTCACCTGGGAGTTTGAAGTTCAGTCAGTGAGTGAACTCAAACCTCATTGACAGACTATGAGCAAACGGATGGATTTAACCCTCCTGATAAATGGCCAACTTTTTTTATTGCGATCTTCTATCTGCATACTGTAGATGTGGAGTTTTCTGATTCATTTTTTAGTATTTGCTCGATAAATATGTCACTCATCGGTAGTGACTGAGTCCTTGTCCAGAGTTGGATGAGAAGGTATCGCTCTCATGTCTATGTTTGAGGCATGAAACTACCTAGGCCACCTTTGTTAATATTTTCGCAAGAACAGGACCTTTTTTTTAGGAAAAAAACTATTTACCCATCATTTACCTTCATTCCACTGTAGGATAAA
Source organism: Lophius americanus (assembly GCA_037951165.1). Lineage (NCBI taxonomy): Eukaryota > Metazoa > Chordata > Actinopteri > Lophiiformes > Lophiidae > Lophius > Lophius americanus. The sequence continues at coordinate 3,389,165 of JBBDHG010000011.1, read as the reverse complement.
CGGCTCCGGGAGCTTCTTGCGTTGTCTTAACATTTGAAGACATCACCCTCTTTGAGTTAGTTGCTGACTGATATATTGTGGGTCGGATGCAACCGTCCTGGCCGACTGTCACGGCAGCTCAGTCGGCCATGACAACTTTTGCTCGTTCCTTTCATACGGACGTTGATTTTGCGCTTTTACTACTTCCTTCAGGTCAGAGGAGGAACAACCCCCCAGTAGGCCTTTTTCAATGTTTATACAGAGCGGGTATGTGGAAACAACGTCGCCACAGTCCAACCTTAAACCGAATCTGCAAAAGGGGTGAGAGGGAAGAATCTAATCAGACAGGCTGATGGTTGAAGTAATCCACCTACCAGTACCGTTAAAACATACAAATTAATATTTTATGTTTTGTGTGTTTGGACAATTTATAGGATTATATTTGCTGTCCTGTTTGGTGACCAAACACATATACATTGTTGACTTGTGATGAACAGACTCTCTTTTAACTTCATATAAACAGATCAGCCATAACATTACATTAACTTGTGATGACCCAGTTTTTATGTCTGTTTTGAATTGCATTTTGAGCTTCAGAACCTCCTCTGTGGGATCAGAAGTCACAGGATATGCTTCATCAATGAGCCTTGGACCCCCATGAGTGCTTCGCCAGTTTGTCTTTCTTAGACCACTTTGGCTGGACCAGGAGCAAAGAGGGACAAACAACCAATGCAGGCAAAAATATAATCTCCTTGGATACAAATTTTAAAAGCTGCTACTGGTGCATGCTCAGACTAACATGCTCACATATACCTCAATGTAAGGTGATCCACTTGCTTTAAGCAAGTCCTTCATTCTGGAAAGCTGTTGTAGATTTTATGAAAAGAGGCACATCTATGTTTTCTCCTCGCTGTATACGTCTGATTCCGGGAAGCAGGGGTATAATAGCTTGGCCTCTCATACCGAATGTAGTCATTCAATCACTTCCCCCTGGTCCCAACGTTCCCTCTGCATTTCCCAGAAGAGTTCGGCCCTCCCTGCCACCTGCATGGAACAGCAGCTACCCTCATATCTCAAACACTACATACGGAGGCATCCATACAGGATTTTCTGCATTTGCATGTTTAATTTTTAAAACTTTTTATTTTGTGATTCTTCCACGTTTTCTCCTATGTCTGTCTTTGCCCTCATCCCTCCGTCTCCCCTCTCTCCTTCCAGACCCAAGCTTTCTTCCTTCCTGCCCTCTCAGAGCTTCCTGCTACAGCTCTTATCACTCCAGAAAATATGACACAGTCTCAGCCCAGTCAAACCAGCACTAACCCCTAAAGTCCCCCTTTTCCCTGGCCATCACTGCCTTAAATGGAAGTGCTCTGACCCCACTGGGGTCTAGGTGCCTGCAGGAGGGTGAGGGGAAATCACAGAGGTCACGTCACCTATCTGGGCCAAAACTGCAAATGAGCTTATTTATCATAAACAATTTCACCTCTACTTCACTGCCCACAGAGGAACAATAAAGCTGAAGTGGTCAGGCGTGTTTTTATTTATGTATTTATTTATCTGAGAGGAAGCCGTGGGCACATTGGAACATTATCAGCTCAATCTCCTCCAAGGGGTTTTCCTCTGAGCTGAGGAAATTGTCTGCTTTGATTTACTCTGTAAACCTGTGCCATATAATTAAGCAGTAGGTGATTGCAGGAGGCCAAGGTTATGAGATCTCATTTGTGGTGAGAATACGCAGAATTATGCTCAGCTTTGTCTTATTTTCATTAACAGCGTTAAAGCATAAGAGAATTAACTCCTCATTAAGAGTAAATTCAGCTCGGCGTATCACCTCCAGCTTATATCAGCATCTTGAACGACATTATGTGCATGGCTTGTAAGGTTTATTTATTGTCGTTTTATGACACTGCTGCCAGATATGGGTCTGCTAAAGTATGATAGAGCCTGTGTTATTGTGGGGCCACAAGGCCATCTGATAAGGCCTCAGGCTCCACAGCCCAAGCCGATAACGTGTGTTTTGGATGGTTTTGAGCCAAAAACCGAGACCTGCTGCCACACAGAATGCAGCAATTACTGCAAAGTTCAAAGTCTGCACCACGGGCAATGATCAGAATATCTGGATGACAAAATTCAGCTGTTCTCTTGGGCCTCCATTGTTTCACACGCCGCAGCATGTCAGCATAGGTAGCCGGCTTTTGTCTGGATGCTGCTGCTGATATATCAGGAGGGACTTTCCCAGACTTCCTTCATAAAAACTTTTCCCATGTTATCCTATAGGAAGAATCACAGGAGGTGATTGATCAAATGATATCAACCGCTAAAATATGATTGAAGGAAAACACAACTAAGAGGCTTCAAATCAGTTTTAAATTTCTTCTTATGCTATTTACCCTTTTAAGCATGAGATATAAAAATATACATTCTTTACACAAGCAGAAATTAATACATGTATGTTTTGGAACAAACAAATTGGGAAATACAGGATTTTATCCCCCAAAAGTCGGGGATATTATGGAATCCTCATGACCGCTGCTGGGTCAGCTGCGTCTCCTTCCTGTTAACGCGATAACTCAAAAGGGGGAAAAGGTTAGTTGCATATTTCCGCCACTAGGGGTCTTTATCGCCAAACGTTTTTCAGACATAACTGCTAACCATTGCTCTGATTTAGTCCATATGTAGTGCATGTTAATCGATTTGAGGAGCTCTATCTGGTGTATTTAATATTTTAGTTTTTTTACAAAAAAAAATGTTTTTTCAAACATAACTTCTTCAGACCAAGTTTGGGGCATATGAATCAACAGGAGGAAACCTATCTTGTATATATTGTATTTTACTTACCAGGAGGACTTAGTTATTTTTACAGAAATCACTGTTTTTCGGACATAAGCTCCTAACCGCCGATCCGATTTAGTAAAGAATTTTGCAATGGGAATTACGACTGAGAGCAAAGGGAAACAGCTTTAGCTTGGAAATAACTGTGTAAAATCATGTTTATTTAATTAAAATATTTACATGAGGAATGCTGTGATTTTTTATGCTGGAGTTCATTTTTTTGCTTAGGTTTGTGTGTGAACGGGAGAATTTGTAATATTGAGAAATAAATGTTGATCCGTAAAGGTTAGAGGTGATGTTGGGGAGATTTTTGAGCATAGAGCCAAGTTGGCTTGATTCCCCCTCGCTTCCATCTTCATTCTTCAGTAAGCTAACTGATCCCAGGCTCAGCCCAATACTAAGAATAGTTTGACATTTTGGTGATTGTGCTCTGTAATTGCCAGGAGGTATTACTCATACGATGATCAATTCTTCTCTTTACAGTGAAGATGCAACAACGGCCATTAGTAAGCTCCGTACCTAAGATTAGCATACTGGAAATGGAGTAAAAAAGAAATTTGCTTTACGGAACCACAAGAAACAAAGCAAAAACAGAGCCAACAAATTCTGAAAGTTCAATAGTAGCTACAATGACGTTTAATTCTTATCGTGCAACACAAACATTTGAAATGTAGCATGAAAGTTTTTGTTAGAATCTGAGACAGCTGGACTGTTACGTATGTAGACAACAATGAGCCATAACATTATTACCACTGACAGAGGATGTCAGAATGACGGTGATGATCTTGTAACATTCCCTCGGTAGTTGGGATATGAGGCAGCATGTGAACATATTGGCCAAGACGTTGATGTGTTTGAAGCTGGAAAATTGGGCAAGAGTCAGGATCTGACAAATTTTGACAGCGGCCAAATTGTGATGGCTAGACCACTGGGTCAGAGCATCTCCAGAACAGCTGGTCTTGTTTGGTGCTGCCGGTCTGCAGGGATTATTACGTACCAAGGTGCTCCAAGGAAGGGCAACTGGTGAAACAACAACAGTTTGATTAGTGTCCAAGTGTCATGATGTGTTGATCCTACTGTAGAGCTACTGTAGTGTTGATTGTATAGAAAAAAAGCTATTTCTGATAATGAAAAATGAAAACATTTATTCTAGAGGGATCCATTATTGGTCAGGAAATGATTATGAGCAGATAAAGGATGATTGCCTTTATCTACTCGCTATTTAGCCGTTTTATCAGACATTGTTACCTTTGAGTTGACCCGAGCTAAACTAACCAAAAACTGGCAGTAGTTTAATTTTTATGGTATATTTCCTTTAGCGCACTGTTCTCCTGAGAGGTGGGCCGGCTTTGATGCAAACACAACCTCAAATAGAGGGTTGGTTGGGTAGATTTGATGATCCAGAGCATTGTGTGTAAATGAACTGAGGAGATAATCTCCATCAGGTAAACTCAGAGGTACAGTCAAACACAGGAAATCCTTGAAGTGTAAATTAGGTCAGATATGTGAGATAATGCAACTGATGGAATGGCGTACATTTCACTGTGAAATGATTTATGGGAATGATGTGTTTTTGAAACACGTTGATAAAAACTGTCACTCTCACTGCGCTCTAAAAAAGAAAAGAAAAAAGAAAAAAAAGGTGAAAATAAATGTTCACGCCTGCTGTTGATTCTTTTTTTTATTCCTCTCCACACTGTTGCTAATTTGACACCAATCCAACTTGTTATTTAACAAATTTCCTGGGAGGTTAATTTGAGTTGAAGGGATTGAAAAGTCATACTGAAAAACAATTAAACAAAATCTGATGTTTGAATCTGATTAAAGGTTGGTTCTTCCTATCAGTGATGCTTGCTTCTACGGCGTTATTGTAAAGGGAACAACATGCGGAGGAAGCGCTCACACATACACACACACACACACACACACACACACACACACACACACACACACACACACACACACACACACAGTGTATTTCCTCCATAAAACCGCAGCTGCGTGAAAACAACACGTGCATTCCTCAACCAATTTGTTCACTTTTGCACGACAAAGGACAAAAAAGTCTGCAGAGCACCAGTGTAACTACCCAGAGCAGAATTAAAATGTGTTTTTGTGCAGGTAACATTGCAGTGATTTCAGGATTCTAAAAAAAAATCCGTCAGTGCTCATATGGGTAAAAACGACTTTTAAGGAGCTCCGACCACAGTTGATTAAAGGAGAAGTTTTTGCAGCTATGAGGAAGTTTCAGAGCTTAGTATCCAAAAATTGGTGGACAATTTCCCAGTGAGAGAATAATTATATATGAAAGTCTTATGCTTTAGTTTTTGCTGCAGCTCAAGTTAAATTTTGTGATGTCTTATCTTCTTTCTTTGCAGCTCCTGTGCTTACCTCTATTGATCCAGATTCTTGCTAGGTGTGATGCCACTGATCACACACTCACACAAGTTATTGATCGACATTGGTCACCCTGGTTTGACATGGTGTCCTCTTGGCACCCTCTGGGGTATCGCCATTTTGTTCCGCGGTGACGCTTTAGCGCTTCGACAAGGCAAAGGCCACACATGAAAGGATTTCGGAGTGTTTGAGCGACTGAAGAATCAATTCACACCCTGATTGTCATAATACAAAGGCCTCACTGTCTCTCCTCGCATCTCCAAAAATCCCGTCTTGAGAGTTTGATCAGTAATTAACTCAGCAGCTTCAAAAAAAATGATTGTAGATTTACTTCAGAGAAAGACCTGCATCATTATGCTGCAGGATGAATTTAGGGACTTTTATTGGGTGGAGGGGTCAAAGGCGGGCCAAAATGTGGAGAGCACTATTAATTCGACTGCTTTGGTGTCAGGAAAAACAATTATGCCTCTTGGACATGATCTATCATTTCTTTTCTCAACAATACTCTTAAAGCTTTTCTTATTTTTCCCCAAAAAGCCTGCAGTAAAGGCAGGAACTGTTGGAGAGCTGAATATTATAAAAATGACTTTGGTGTTTATATGTTTGGCTGGCCAAAACTATTGTTGGCACATGGGCGAGGCAGTTATTGTTTAAGAGTATAATTTCTTCCCTTTCATAAATTTTTAAAAATGCCAAAAAGTAGTTAATTATACAGCTGTAGTTCTTTTTCTGTCCTTTTTTCTAATGCAAGCATTTGACTGCGTGTTTTGTAACAATCTAAAACACGTTATTTCAGGCTCCTACTCATGTGTCAAGGGCAAACAGAAAAGAATGACCCAAAATAGACAAGTCTTATCAGTTTGGGAATGGTCCTACCACCAGCATGAACAATGCCATGGCAAGATTGGAGCTGAGGTTGACCCTAATAATGCGACTGGTCTGTCAAGGAATCTGGAGAACAGGAAGCCCACCGTACCTCTGCCTTCATGGATAAAGTCATAAAAATGATAAACATGGGTCTCGATTAGCCTCAATCAGGACAATGCTGGTGACCAGCGGGGAGGATCAGGGTCGGGCCAGTAAAAGAAGAGATGAAAGCGCTGCTCCCCTGTGAGGCTGACCCCTCCGTTCATTTTATTAAGGAAATCTGGGTTTTCCCTTTCCCCGCTCACTAACGGTGATTCATCGCTCAATCAAGACCTTCTATTAATAGATGTCGTTTTCCCTATGGTGTTGCTATATAGAAATAAGAATAGTTACATATGAAAGCATACTTAGCTCCAGCAGCTCTTTCTGTATCATCAGATCACATTTTTAGAGTTGCGTCAGGTGACATCACATCCTCTTTTCGGTCTTTGATCCAGGTTGCATTCATAGATCAGTGGAGTTCATGTGGAAGTAGACCAGACCGGTCTGTTCAGGAGGTCTCCATTTGCTTGTTCAGTGCGCACCAATGTTTGGGTGGCGAATTTGTTTTAATTAAACCGAACTTTCTAAATGAAAAAGGCTTTGAACTCAAAAATACTGTCTGGTTTAGATACTGACAAAACAGACGGGAGTCTGGAGGTGGCAGAGTTGAAGATCTTAAGATGTTCTTTGAGATGGACGAGGCTGGAGAGGCCCGATTGAGATGGTTTGACATGTAAAAAATGAGGGATAGTAGATCTGTTGGTAGAATGATGCTGAAGATGAAGCTGCCAGGCAGGAGAAAAAGGGGAAGACCAAAGAGGAAGTATCTGTACGTGGTGAGAGAGGACGTGCGAGATATAGTTGACAGGAGAAGATGGAAACTGATTATCCACTGTGGCGACCCCTAAAGGGTAAAGCCCAAAGATGAAGAAGATAATGTTCATTTTGGTTGTAGAAATTGTTGAATATAATAGAAATTACTAAACAGGTTTTAAACTGATCCAAAGGTAAAGTTTGAAATGGAAACAGATTGTAAATTTGTTTTCACATAGTTAATTTAACATTTCAACATTTATTTATATCATTTATATTTGTAATGAAAATGTATACTTAGATTTAACATTTAGATTGTTTTTAGAATTAAGGAGTGGGCCACGGACTTCTGGATGGACCTCAGAGTTGAGCTGCTGCTCCTTCGCCTCAAAAGGATTCAGTTGAGGTGGCTGGAGCATCTGATTAGACATTTCCAACCGGGAACGGTTCCTGCAATTAACCCACAACTTTATAGAGGGACTATACGGTTTATCTCATCTGGCCTGGGAACGCGTACGCATTCCCCGGGATCCGCTGGAGAGCGATGCTGGGGAGAGGGAGGTCTGGACTGCCCTTCTTGCCTGTTGCCATTATGACCCGACGAAGGATAAGAGGAAGAAAAGGGAATCCAAGTTTAAGATTTTGATTTACAATTAACATTCACATTTAGATTCCATATTTAGTGTTTAAATATTTATTTATTTTGTTTTTGATGAATTGATCTAATAAAAGTTTTTTTTTTTTACGAGAAAAGTAAATATGACAGCTCATAAATATTGCTGTAAATATGATTTGAAAGCCTCCTCTCACAGTTGGTTTCGATAATTTAAAGCCTAAAAGAACATCCTTCGCATGAATACTTTGTAATTCTGTATCTTATCTCTGTGGCTTGACTGAAACTAGCAAACTATGGAGCTTCTCAGGAAAGAGACTTTGATTATTTTAGTTGTTGCTTCCGTTTTATTGTTGGCTGACCCCTGACAACGTGCAAACCACAACTTGTGGTGAAAAGTTTCCAAACATCCTCATGTTAGCATGACTAAAGGGATATTGAGGACTCACAAAGTCAAACAGACAGATAGTGAGGGGTGAGATGAGGAGATAAAGCGGATGCGCTCGTCTCCCAGCTGAACAGCAGAGACAAGGAATAGTTTTATCATCGGAGCGTCTTGATGAGGTGGGGACAGGATGGTGCTGCATAGGGTTACAGGGTGAAGATGTCCTCTTCGCTGAACATGGAATGAGCTGGTCAATAAACACAACGGGGCCTAGCAGATTCCCACCTGATTCCCAGCAGATTCCTGACAGATTAACGCCTCCAAGAACAATGAGACAAGAGTGGAGACGGCTTCCTCTGTGTCCCTGCATGTCTGTGGCAGACAACATCCCAGTGCGACCCTTTCAGCAGGGCTGTGGCGTGTGTGCTCCGGGGCAGAGGCACTTTCCCAGCAATGCACTCCGGGAGGAGGAGGAGGACTATATAACTAATGACACATGAAGAAATGTGAATCATCATGGGACTGTTTGAGCCAATCGTATAGAACTCGCTGTTTATTAATTGCCTGATCTCCATTTTTTTTCAAAAGCCGCTGGCTCAAAATGTTAAAATATTGATACGAGAAGGTCAAAATGAAACTTCATGAGTAACTGAGATTAGTAAGCTTGAATTTTGTTTGTACCACCTTTAATATACTATGGATACTTATATTTGATTTGTATGTTTTGGTTGAGCACAGTAAACCGATATACTGGGACAAAAGTGTGAGTGCGATGCTTCAGGCAGCATAATCTATTTATGTCATCGCCATTATAGATATTAAAATTTCACATCTCCCATTTCAGTTTCTAAAGACAAACCCACTGGGAAAAGAACACTTCTCATATGAGAACGTAATTAAACCCCAAACCTATAAATTATCTCTCATATCCGCTTTCTCTCTTATACAGGAGATAAACTCATCCAACACAGGCTTGCACGGAGTTTTGATTGACAGCTGACTGAGGGGCAGGGACTCATTTTAATTTCCTAAGTGACATTATCAGAGACGAAACTTCAAATGTTCCAGGTTGGTGTGAACAAGGTGCGATTTCTATTTATAGAATGATCCTTAAACAAAAAGTGTCTTTTCTGCACAGCTGTCATGCGCTCCTCTCCTTAACCTCCTCATTCTCTCCTCCTGATGAGGCCCTTCCCCCCATCCTGAAACACCCTCTGCCCTCCTGAGCAGGTGTTGGAGGAAGTCAAAGTCTAATCAGTGAATCTAAACAATCATTATCTCCAGGCTGATAAAGACGAATATCAGCATCACCGCTGTAAGGAGGAGGATGGTGAAGGACCTGCGGAGGAAATCCACCGGTAGAATGTTGGACCTGTACACATCTGGAAATGAAGGAGGTGTTGAAACGTTTTATATTATAATTTTGGGTTTTATTGTATTGTAATAGTGTAATATATTTTGACACAACAAATACTTAGTTAAGGGTTGGGAAATATTCAAGTTTTGTCACCTTGTATGGCTGGAAACTCATAACATCTCATTTAAAATGTCCTAACATGCGTTAAAAAGAAAAATTGTTGCTGTGAGACATGTAGAATTGTTTGCAGAAGTGTGCAGTTTTTACATTTTCTTCCAGTAACCATTATTTTTCACAGAGCATATCAGATTATTCTTTCTGATTAAGTTTGTCCAATTCAAGTAAATAGAATTTTTTTTAAAAGATGTAATAGACCACCAAGTTTTAAAAATATGACAATACCATATTTAAATTGTGTTTTTTATGCATAATGGTTAAACTGACTAAGTAATGTGGAATTTGTTTAGTGTAGTGAAGAGAATTATCACTCAGTGCCAAAATTTACCTCCAGTCTAAGAGTTTTTTAAAGAATCTTTAAGCTCCTTGTTTGGTTTTTGATCTTTTTTATTCTCATTCAGCCAAAGTGATCAAAAAAAGTGTGATCAAAAAAAAGAAAACAGATTAAACCTCAGCCAAATATTTTCATCACGAGTGGGTTAAGACCAAAACAGAGCAATCAGATATTTAATATTGATTTGAAAACCCCAGGATAGACAGAAACATAATCCAACTTTAGAATGACTTTTTAGTTAATGTCTAATGGATATGCAGATGCCATATTTGTCTTGTCTTTTAGTTTGTAGGTCTCCACAGGAGGAGCAGGGTGATACCATAAGGATTTCATTATCTACTTGCCAAAAAGGTGCAAAATGTTGAAACATCATCAGAAATTGGCCTTGGACTCTGAAAAAGGATGATTTTTCTCATTTTGTCTGACAAGACGTCTTCAAGCCTCGGACAATCCCTGAAACTGTCCAGTACTTTTCATTGACCTATATAAAGCCTCCCATTCAGTCAATCAGGGCATTTTGTTGGATAAACTAATAATAAAAAAATACATTTAATTTATAATGCACTTTACATTTGGACTCCATCCGAAAAAAAACCTCTCTTCTATTGGATTAGATGTACGATCCCATCAGTGGTTCCACAACTATCTCTCAGATAAAAACTCACCTTAACCGTCCTTCAAGTGCACTTCAAGGGTCCATTCTTGGTCCCCCTTTATTTTCTTTACATATAAATAATCTTATCAGGTCCATTCAAAACTGTCCAGTACATTTCTTTGCAGATGACACTATTTTCTATAGCACTGGCTCTTTACTGAATCTGGCCATTGTAAATCTACTTCCTGCTTTTGCCACTTTCGGGATCACTGTCTGTGTTGTTCTTCTATGCCATAGCTTGTTTTAAAGTGGTTAAACTAAATGTACGATATCCTCAAGATCACCAAAGGTTATTCAGCACACTCCCATAAGCGAAACATTCATTGAAATGGATGAGTGTTATATGTAATCAGGTCTCTGGCTGGATACTAGACTCACCTTTAAGACTCATGTGGAGCCACTATCGAACAAACTGAGGGTCAAACTGGATATTTGTGCAGTAACAAATGCTTTTATCTATGCCAGTCAAAAATCCATAATATAAACTCAAACTTTGCCTGTGACTGACTGCATATCAACGCTTGATTCTCGCTCCACTTTGAATTCTCTGGACGCCATCTATCAAACTTTTTTGCATTCTTCACAGGTGATATGGCCCTCACTCACGATTGCACCCTTTATGAAAAGGTGGTATGGTAAGAAGGGAGGAGCTTTGTATGTTGAATTTAAATGCAGCTGCCCATAATATCTAGTCATAAGAAATTCAATTTTGAACAATTTCAAATGTCATAGTTATGTTTTTAGAAGTTACACCTGTAATTGCTTTAGTTGAATTAACATATGCATCACATGTATCTGTGAATGACCTGTTTCCATGTTATAAATATTTATGTTCATTTCAGGGGTGTGCATTAAGGGGAGGAAGGGGAGGCTGAGTAAATGATGATAAAGTAAAATAAATATTAATATTTATCTGCCGATATGTGCTTTAAAGGCAATTTCTGTATGATTCCAATCATTTCATTCATTTTGTTATGTTTGTAGACACTTTTATTGTATGTCCTCACTTTCCATAGAAAAGGTTATGTATTTCATGTATGTGTATAACATATTTAGTCTTACTGATCTGACATAAAACCATAATGAAAAAGCAGAAGGTGAGGCAGGCAGTACCTCTGCCTGCCTCACCTACTGCCCCCCTTCAGTGAGGCAGTACCTCTGCCTCACTGAAGGGGGCGAACTGAGCCAACGGGTTTATGCTGGCTCTGCTGTTTCTCTGCTGTTGCTCTTCTACGCAGGGAAAAAAATCAGAGACTCAAGTTCACTACAGTAGTCCGTATTTTTATGTTTTGCTCTGACTGCAAAAATGGAATATAATAAGTCTTTGCCACCCCATTAAGATCGATTAATTATTACATTTTTAAAATGAACCTATAATTCTTTTCATATATAATTAAAAATATTTTTGAAAACAAACACTGTAAGAGGAGTTATGATGCATTTTATTTGTAACAGAAAATGCCACATTTAACATTTTTTAATTTCTATAGTTTTTTCTTTTCTTCAAAAATGGGGTGAACCTATGATCTTGTCTCGCAATAAATGAATTGTAAAAATTTATTGAACACCTCCTGTAGTAAGTGCGCAAGCAAGCAATTAAATGGTAGATTTAAGCTACTCTATTGTTTCATATATTTGTATGAAATCTGATTCATACAAATATATGAATCAGATTCTAAAAGGGTCAGTGCCTCATCCGCAGGTCACTCGTTCATTTCATGTACATGGGTTTCTCTTAAAAATAATGATATTGTTTTTGAGTTATGGCGTTAACATGAAGGATCTTTGGTGAACCCGGCCGGCAATGACGATTCGATAATATCCCCGCCTTTTTGGGGATAGTACTAAATTAAAACGAAACAATCCAACTTCCTAAAGAACTTCAATCAATGAAGACGAATAAGCAAATCAAGCAGCAACTTTTATCATGATAAATGACTCAATTGGTTAATTTGGATTAGACAAAATAAGTGAAAATTGCTCTTCTGTTAAAGAGTTGAAGAAGTGTAGGATTTTCAGAATAAGACACAATACCTAAACATTAGTGCTAATTAGCAGAGTATTGTTTAAATTCAGACCACTCTGCCCTTCAGTGTCTTTGTCCAGCCTCTGCAGCCCAAGTTGCTCAGGGGATCAGTGTGGAGTGCTAACACATATATACCTTCCGCCCCTGTGATTTAAACTAACACCACTGCCGCTCAGCTCAGCACAAAGGAGCCAGCAAAAACATTGTACAATTCCCAAGAAAGCCACCCACAGACATTAATACAGCATGACTGGCGACCAACAGCTCAACTGCCTTTCAGAACTTATTTGGGAGGCGGACAGTTTGTGCTGCTACGCCAAGGACAGGAAGTTCTTGCAGAGGGACAGGAAGTGCTCACCGCTGCAGTAGCCGAGGCTGGAACTGAGATAATGCCATTGTGTAAGCAAGCCAAGTGACCTCTCCCTGAGCGCAAAGTCCAGAGGCTGGCGTCGAGAGCCCTGGCCCCCACCCAGCCCCAGACTCCCCAGGCACGGGGTGGGGGACTTGGTGGAGGGACAGGGGGAGGAATTGGGGGTGGTGGAGGCATGTCACCTCCCCTTACCCTCCCACTAACTCCCCTCCACTCCTTTGGGTTGACTCTGAACCTCACCTTGTAGAGGAAATGTGGCTACGACTCCAGACTTTATGACTTCTCCCATCAAAACGCAGGATTTTACACTCCCATACAGCTAGAGAGCGAGAGAGCGAGAGAAAGAGAGCAAGAGAGAGAGAGATAGAGCGAGAGAGACAGAGAGAGAGAGAAAGAGAGAGGTTGTCAGGGCTAAACTCATACCCACGCCCATGTTGATACACAGACAGACAGACAAACGCACACAGAGTCTTTCTTTCTCTACTCCCAAAGGATCGGTAGGAGACTTATCAGGTCATCAGTGGTAAAATAGATGATGACAGTATTATAGTCCAGATCCTGTCCCATGCAGAGCTTTGCTGGATCTCCATCCAAAACACCCTCCCAACAACCCATAGAGGGTCACTCAGCGTGCTCTGGAGTCCCTGCTGGTGTTTGCACGAGGGCACCAAAAGGTTGCATAAGCATCTCTCATATTTCTGTCAGCCGCTTTTGACGTGTCAGAAGGATCGTTACCCACAACGAGATGGGAACAGTTGGAGAAAAGACGGAGCTGACAGGTTGAGGTCTGCTGACTCTGATAAGAACCCCTGCAGCCTGTGGGCCATGTTTGGATTTCTGGCCACAAACAGGGGGCTTCATGCTCTGGTCCAAAAACACTCCAAGTCTGGATATTTGAGGTGTAACAGGTTGCTTTAACCTTTTCCCCCCATGTATCACTCCTCTGCTCTGGCACAGCTGCTCCAAAAACAAGGAAACATATTCTCACACATCTCTCTGTTGCTTGGACATGTGACATAAAGTTAATAGAGTTTATATTTGACTACTGGATGATGTTATCGACACATATTTCATGAAGTTTGAAAGGACAGTCCAAAACTTTGGCCTCTAACAGGATGCATGTTGTGAAGTCTCAAGGAGCAATATTTTTAGTTAAATGTATTCTTTTACAGTTAATTAACTTTATTTTAACTTTTTTTTTAACTCAGATAAGCAAGCAATTTAATTTATACTTCACTCAAAGTAAATCATTGGCTGGTTGTAACATTTGCTTGAATGTATCATGTTTTTTTTGTATTAATTATGTAAGAATTGGATGAAATTCAGCAACTTTACTTTTAGATTATGATTCTGACATTACACTGAAATGATCCAGTTTCCTCTTTTCTTTTTGTCTTTTTTGTGTCAAGCCTTGATACAAACTGTTTGGAAGCTTTGAAAATTGTATTCATTTGGGGGCATTGATTAATTTAATATCTTTAAATATACCTTAAAATTATAAATCAATTGGTCCAGCATGTTTTTAACAAGTAAAAAAGGAGGGGGCGGGGGATAGCCTACAACATTTTTTACCAAATTTTGTATTTCATGAAAAATAGTCAGTTTCAATTTAATTAACTCAAGCTTTTAGAAAAACAAAGTTTTAGGAAACTATTTGACACTTTCTTCATTGTATGAACTTACATAATTCTGGTTAATAAGTCTTCACATCCTTTAATATGCAAAAAAGTCTTACTTAATTTATATGACTTTATTAATAGCCATGAACTCTTCCTCCTCTGTGGCCCGTTTGACCTTTGGTGTCCCACAGGCCTCCATCTTTGGTCCCTTACTCTTTAGCATATATCTATAAGCTCCCGCTGGGTCGTATTATGAATAGGTTCGGTGAAGTGGCACACAATTTTTAAATAAGAACTAGAAACTAAAAATGTGCCAAACCAGGCACAAACAAGTGAGCAGGACATAAAAGGGTTAAAACAATGAAAGCACTTCCACTAAATGGATTTATTTCCGCACTAAGCAATTCTGTTGGGCCAAATTATTTTTATTTGGATTAGAAGAACCCCATTTATTGCCACTGCAAATCTAAATGGACCAACCTCATTACATAAAGTTAAGTCTAAGTCACTAAGTTGAATAAATCCCAATAAAATAGGCCATAACTAATCCAAGTTACTTGGCTGAATCAACCCTCATAAATTAAGTTGGAAACCAATCCCCAAAACTTAGTTGGATCAACCCTGATTAAAGTGGACTGACCCAATCCAGGTAAATTAAATTAGTCCATAAAAATAATTGCTGTATACTGAAAGAGAACTACTTGATCGTGTGGAAATACTTTCCATTACTTATTTATGAGTGTTTAAAACTCTATGACAGTGCTGAATAGCTGGGAATCTCATCCAAAACAATGAAATTATGTTTATTTAACTCACCACAGACTTGACATTATTTCCATCATTATAGACGTATAATATTTTTCCTGCAAAAATAAATTCAGACAAAGATGTTTGGGTGTTTCCACAGACTTCCCCCATGAATCTGATAATCTGTTTATATAGTTCATTAACATGACAGACCGACGTCTAGTCAGATAAAGGCAATGAATCTAATTGAGTAACTGTTTTGGCATTTAAAGGAGGCAGCAGTATCATTTTACAGTTTTTGTGCCAGAGGCCTCGTCACTTCACGACTGGGTCACGGGTGTTTATTTAGGCTTTCTCCACTCCTGTTTATTTCCTCTAAATTCTCAATTAGCGCCTTTTGTCCTGGTCTCCTCGTTAAGCTTCAATCAAAGAACGTCTACCGAGACGACTGTGCGTAAAAGTTGCGAACGAGGGAGCCATCAAGTCCACGCGCAAACCTGTCATTCCGGATTTTAATGCAGTTAACCTCCCAATACACAGACGGGGGATCAGGGCGGGAGTTAGACCTGTCCAAATAAACATCACTGTGGATTGAGTTTCACATCATTTCATCTTAAAGGGTAGAGACATTAATGTTTGCACTAAAGCATGGATTTACTTCCTGCTCACTGTTGGAACGTCTAAAAACATTATTTATAATCTGAGTTTTGTGCACGTGGGTGTTTAATTATCTTTAATATCATTATCCATTTACAGTTTTGCTCCCATAGTGTCTTTCCTCCTCTGAGGGTCTTTAAACTAGGGTCAGAGGCGGGCTGATCGAAACTTTTTTACACCTTGTGGTCGTGGGCACTCCCCTCGCGGAGTGATTGGCTGCCTGTGCGTTTATAGCGCACCAACCTTACCGTCCACGGCTGAGTAATCTGGACAGTTCCGTCCAAGCGACCCCGGGACGTGGCCATTGGATGGGACTAATTATATTTCTGTTCCAGATTGAAAGTCCATCTCCTCTTTAAATTCTCCTTTTTCGTATATCTGATCTCAGAAGTCGCGCGCGCCTGTGCCGTGGCTCTTCACAACCTCCCAGCCGGACAGAGATGAGCAGTCCCGATGCGGGCTACGCCAGCGACGATCAGACCCAGGCAAGGTGTGCGATGTCAGTCATGATGCCTGGAATGGGACACTGCCAGTGGGCCGACCCTCTCAGTCCACTCGGGGACACTAAAGTGAAGAACGAGCCGTGCGCCTCCAGCTCCAGCAGCCAGAGCCGCGGGAAGAGCGAACCGCGGATCCGGCGGCCAATGAACGCGTTTATGGTCTGGGCGAAGGATGAGCGTAAGAGACTGGCGCAACAAAACCCAGACCTGCACAATGCTGAGCTGAGCAAAATGTTGGGTAAGTAGTTGTAACCACTATATCTCGTAGTGATTTAATTATAATTTGTTCTCTATATTATAAGCTCTTATTATTTATTGCATTGCATTTATGCTGCTAACAACGCTGAAGTGTTTATTTTCCAACCTGTGTGTTGATTGGTGCGGCAGCATATTATTAAAAGTGAATGTTTATGAGTTCAGAGGAGCATGTACTCTGATAAAAACCTGTTCCAGCACCCTTAAATGGCAACAGGCTATTTTGGGGCTGCATTCAGTGTCCTCTGACATATGATTGATGTGCAGTCTCCTCTTGACCTGCAGGGAAATCGTGGAAAGCCCTTCCTGTCACAGAAAAGCAGCCCTTCGTGGAGGAGGCAGAGCGACTTCGGGTTCAACATATGCAGGATCACCCCAACTACAAGTACCGGCCCCGGCGGCGGAAGCAGGTGAAGAGGATTAAGAGACTGGACTCGGGCTTCCTAGTCCACGGCGTGTCCGATCACCAGGCCCAGTCCATGCCCGGGGATGGCAGAGTGTGTGTGGAAAGCATGGGACTGGGTTACCACGAGCATGGATTCCAGCTTCCTTCACAACCCCTGACCCACTACCGGGATGCTCAGGGTCTCGTGGGCCACTCTTATGAACCCTACAGCCTCCCTACGCCTGATACCTCTCCTCTGGATGCTGTGGAGTCAGACTCCATGTTCTTCCCTCCGCATTCACAAGAGGACTGCCACATGATGCCTGCGTACACTTACCACTCCCAGGCAGCAGAGTACCAGCACCAGGACCATCACAGCAACCCCATCCTGCACCGACACCCTGCCTCAGCTCAAGAGCAGCCCCCTCAGCCTCTTCCACCATCCTATATGGGATGCACTAACCCTCTGGCTATGTATTACACCCAGCACTGCAGCACCAGCCACCCTAAGCGTCACCCTGGGGGAGCAGGACAGCTTTCCCCACCTCCTGACTCCCACCCTCACCCAGCAGACAGCGTGGAGCAGATGCACCACTCTGAGCTTCTGGCTGAGGTGGACCGCAGCGAGTTTGAGCAGTACTTGAGTTCCTCGTCAGCGCGTGCGGACATTACAGGCTTGCCATACGGCCCACACGAGGCTGGCATGCAAGGACCTGAAAGCCTCATATCATCAGTGCTGTCTGACGCCAGCACAGCTGTGTATTACTGTAGCTACAACAACTCCTAACCTCCTGTCTGGCCTGTTACCCTGCTTCAAGGACGCATGATCTGACCTCAAGTCTCTGTAGCTAAAACTGAATGAAAATGTTCTGTGGGTTTTTATTGCAGGAAATCCATGAGATTTTGATATGAAACCTTGGAGAAGACTGTACTGTATTTCTAAAATGAACAATGTTTTTATTGTTTTTCTTCCACCCTTGCAGGGATATATATTCATTTTGCAATAATAAATATTGTACAGTCACTATTTTAAAAGTTGTGTATATACCGAAGGTGTTTTTTATACTTTTTTGCACTTTTGAGAAATAAATGTTTCGCAAATAGACTCCTTCTCTCTTGCGTTTATTATTTCCTGTTCCTCTCATCTCAGACTCTGGTTGAAGCATTCTAAATAAGCTTTATTAGGAGACGCTACAGACTAGTCTGTGAGTTTAGAATGAAAAAAAAAGCCAAGCGATCACAACGTCACACTTCAGATGTTTTTTCCACGTGTCACAACATTGCCGTTCATTCAGAGTTGGCTGTGTGTTAGATAGTGCTAACTCTGTTGGTTTTTCCCACTTCCACATGGAAGAGAATGGGCTCCCGGCACTACCAGTTGCTCACCTGGAAGTAGGGCATTGACCCTGCTTCCTGGCCCGAGCAGAGTGGAGGTAATCTCAGTATCTGTGTTACACATGGCGCCTTGTTTTCGCAGCATGGGAGAGCAGTGTATGCTCCGGATATCCTGCCCCTAAATGATTGAGCCTCTTCTGATTAATGGTAGGGACCATTAAAATTCACTAAGGCCCGGCACACCGCCGTGAAACAATGGCGACACTTTGATTGTGTATTCTCATCGCTGAACAAAAGGTATATTCCAATATCCATCCTCCAGCTATGCATAATAACACAGCAGTGACATCAGGTTTTATTTCTGAGGGTATGTTGATACACCCCATGATATATTTATCCACTCACGCCAGCCTGTTGCTTCATCGTGCGTGAGATTCCTCAGGTAAAATCTTCAATAGATCACACCAAACCAGGAGGATGATTCGTGGTATTTATAGTCACCAAACAGTCACTTCTTATAAATAGAGATTTGGGTCCCCATCTTTAAAGGAAGAGCTTCTTCTCTCAGGGGTCAATCATCCTGACCTCGCAATCCATTTTTAGCACTTGAGAGGAAACGTGTTCCAGAGGTGAAGATATTCATATGCTCTGTTCATGAGTTTAAATGCTCTCTAAGCTGTCTTATCTTTTTTTGGTCAGGAAGCTACATTTCCTTAGCTCAAGATACATAATTAGGTGTTTTCCACTCCATAGAGGCATGTCAGACATGTGCAAGGTGTTGCTGCGTCTTGTTAATTTGTCCACACCCAGACTGATTTTTCCTTCAGGCCGTGCAGAACGTTGTACTGTAATTGGTGCGAATGCGTTTAACTTCAGCTGAGTGGCAGGTTTATCCTCCCTGTTGTCACAGCTAATGGCTGCATAACAACAGGCTCAGGCCCCACCACCCTCCAGGCATCAGCAGAGTGGTTGGGGGTCACCTGCCAATGCTTAAGGAGAGGGAGACCCCCCATGTAAAGTATGATACCATCTCCTCAGACTAATTGATCTGGACTAATTGAGGAGGAAGAGCTTGCTTGGTAAATCTGGCTTTTCAAAGTTTGGCTTAAAAGTACAGGAAGGTGGAATAAAAAAAATGTAGTGTGTGGTAAATATTACTACAAGACTCTGAATGTTGTGGGAAGAAAATAATTATATCTGGTCCTTTTTCTCCTACTTAAATTTATCATTCAATTTGAATGAAGCTTATTTATATATAGAGCTTGAAATGATATTTAATGATTTTTCATGTGAAAAAAAAGTAATGAAATGCAGTGCAGGTACTACAAACAGTCAGAAATAGAGAATTAATGTCTCTCATTTTGATGCAAATGCATTTTAGGAATGCTTTCAAGTGAATAAACAAAGGTTTCAAACTATATATATAAAACAATATAATTTACTTAATATGCAACATAAGAAATTATTCCTATAAACACACAGTGAGTGTATGTTTTTTGTTGTATCTTTGACTCTTCTCCTAAAGTGTGTCACATTAAATACAAGATATTTTGCGTATGGTAATTAAGTCATATAAATATTACTCGCAATGTGTTTGCGGTATGAATGGTAGATAACAGAATAGTAATGGTTCATTAGTGAGAAAACATTGTTGCATAAAAGCACGGGCAATAATCATGTCTGACAAAATAAAACATACATTTAAATATTTTGTGTTTAATGCAGGATTTATAACAACCACTGTATATTTGCCATAATATAACAGATTGTTATTTTTTTTTTATTTGGTTGCCTCTGTATGAAGTTGTTTATATTATTTATATTTTCACTACATGAATAAATAGTCAAAGGAGAAGGAGCCCAAGTCAAAGCTCAGGAAATTTGGGTTTTCATGGTGTTCTCATTGTAGTAATAGTCTGTGTGTGTGTGTGTGTGTGTGCGTGTGTGTGTGTGTGTGCGTGTGTGTGTGCGTGCGTGTGTGTGTGTGTGTGTGTGTGTGCTTGTGTGTATGTGTGTGTGTGTGTGTGTGGGTGTGTGTGTGTGTGTGTGCTTGTGTGTGCGTGCGTGTGTGTGCGTGTGTGTGTGTGTGCGTGTGTGTGGGTGTGGGTGTGTGTGTGAGAGTGTCCTGAGGCCTCGCTGTCAGCAGTCTACAGAGAGCCACTCAGAGATTACTGCAGGACGACCAGCTACATTCACACAGCAGCACTTAGTCATGGCACTGCCCTAATCTCACCTCAGGTAGCTGCCTTTCACAAACACGCCGACAAACAAATGCTTCATTTACCCACAAAGCAGCTGCAATTTATTTAATTCAGCATCCAACGAGTCATCACGCTGACAGGATATGATGACACTCAGACAAAGGGTTAATTATAATATCATGTTAGCCGCGGCTGAACAACCTACTGCACCACTTAGATAAACACTCCAGGTTCAGATAATTTACACTCTGTATGAGATGAATCCAGGTGCAGGCAATTATGTCCAGTTGATTCCTCAGGCTGTTAACTTTTCACCATTCAGAGACCAGGAGGGGAAATAAAAATGATTTGGATGCAGCATGAAGACAGGCCAGAAGTCAGAATAAGGCCGAAACAATTACCCCATTAAACAATGAATAAAATGGAATACACTCAATGAAAGCTTTATTTATTGTGATTTATTGCTTTATTTATTATACATAAAGAGGAATGTTATTAGTCAATGGACTGCCGGGCAGTGAATGATCTCTTTGACCATTTACCTTCTAAAAAAGAAAGAATGGACACCAACAAACAGTATTTTAAACTCTAACTACCACAAATTTGCTCACCTAATAATGACTTAATTAGCACTTAACTATTCATAAATAATTAGCTACACATTATAATCTCTTTATAAATGGAATTATAGGAATTAGGAATTAGGGAATTGTGTAATTTGAGTGATATTTCTCATTGAAAAGTGCCCAGTATTCTCTTTAGCGTCGTATAGGTAGGGATAGAACGCTCTTCTATGGTATGTATTACATCATGATGACTGAATATTGTCTCGGTTCGCCAATGTGTAATACATTTAAAAAAATGTTGATCAAACAAAATAAGGGTAACCCTGTGTAATTATACATTTATCAGATGCAATAGCAGAAGTGTCAATATTTCATCATTATTCATGCATTTATTTGATCAAAGTCAACAAGTCAGTACGGACACAATATAAGAGCTGAAAGCACGCATGCACGTTTAGACATCATAAAATAGACATTTGAGTAATAGAAACAGGCTCTGCAAACTTGATGTGATGAAGATTCCTTGGTTGAGTTTTGTGGAGAGACAGGCAGAGGCTGCAGGGGCCCAAACTGATTAAGTCATTGATAGCAGATTGCTAATGCAGCATGAGAAAGAGACAGCTGCAGGAGAGGGTGTGTCCCTTGTTTAAAGCAGGGCTGGTTGTTCATAATCCCAGGCATATGCTGTCCCCTCTCTGGCCCGCTTTTATGGTCTGCCCGTCACACCACCGTCCAGTTGTGTACCCGATATATATAGTGGGTCCAGTCAATCTCAGCGCTGTGACGCAATGGTTTATTTTTCTTCTGATTCCAGCTCTGCGGTTGTCATACATTTAGTTTCAAATACCTCGACCCCAAGCCTTTTTTTTCCAGGATGGATTCTTAATACACAGCACCTATGGAGCAGTGACATAAGGGTCAACGTGATTTAACAGCTTTCATCATATCTGGGTTTTCATTTTCGGTGTAAGAAATTGCATCTGCGACAACCTATGGACATTTTGAGTGGGTCCATCTCATTCTGCATGATATCACCTAGTTTCATTTTGAATTCTGGTCTGAATTCTGTTGCCATTTGGTTATTTAAGTACCTACCCAAAAATATGGATATTGAAAAAAAAGAAGTTGGTTTTCCCAAACATTTATTCCCAAATAAATGTTAGTTTTCTTCTGAGAACACAACTCAGTTTTTATCAAGAAATCACCAACAAATAAGCAGTAAAATATGAATGATAATGATTTCATAACTGGTAATATCTACAACACATAACATACAAAAGAAATGTATTTTTATTTGCTGCTCACATTATTACATCATAGTTGTTTATAATTTGGTAATAATCATGGAAGTCACATTTCTAGACTCAACAAAAAGATTATCAATATATTTTATTGTGCAAGTTATACAAAATAATGTAGTAGACACAGATTTCTTTGATTTGAATTCCAAAGGGATAAAAATCAGAATATACTCATTTTAACATTTTTTCTCACCATGCAGAGCAAGAGGTTGTATAAGTAGATCAGATGTAACAGATATATGATAGGGATTGGAGTAAATAAATGTTTACCTCTTCCTACTGTCAGTTACATTGTTTATCTGTAATTGTGACCTGACTTTGTTCCATAAATGTTTAAAACATGACTACTTGCTGACGTCATAAACAGTTGCAACACACATGAATGCAGGTAAAAGAAAAAACAGCTAGGATAGATTATAAAAGGGTCGACTGATGCCAGAGATCATTTTTCAAGCAGGCTGGCACATTTGTTTCCCAGTCAGGAATTGAGTCAGGGAACTGAATCGACTCCAGGTCTCTACTGATCAGCTCAGCGCCCGCCGCTCTTTTGTTTGAAGCCCCTTTTGGCATTCAGGACAATTTTTAGCTCACGTCCAGGCGGATAGTGAGTATAAGATGACTGCATCAGCAGTCAGTTTCCTCTCCACCGTGTTTTCTTTAGGAGGCTGAAAGGTGTTGGCAGATTAGAGACACATTTCACTCTCTTTTGTCTTTTGTCCACTAGTTTCAGGATTCCCTTCTGGCCCTGCAGCGACCGTCTTAGGAAACGTCCGAGGAAAGTGAGCAATGTGTTTTTTACCGGCCAAGAACACTGTGTACTGTGACTAAACATTCTCAGTAACTGACCTGGCATCAGAGACATTTCCAAGGATAAAGAGAAAAAAAGTAACTTTAAAAATCTGATCCCGTAATAACTATTATTTTAATTGGAATATTGCAGCATCGCTCAAATAATAATAATTTTAAAAAAAAAGGAATCAATGAGCCTAATACTAAAATATTGATTTGTTTTTAGCCGGATTAACACATCAATAAGTCAGACTTAGTTCAGATAAAAGTAAGAATATCATAAATTAAGCTCTAGTGTTGTTCCTTTGCACATCGGGTATGATATATTCCCCAATCCATCCCATCATTCACACCTCTCCTGCATGCTCAGTCAGAATTTTCTGCTGTTGATGTCTGGCGCTGTCAATTTTGAGATATCAGCTGTTCTCATCAGCTGGTCACATCTATCCAATAGCACATTCACACACCTTCACTGTCAGCCTGCTGTCTACTGTAGGTCTTTAGAATATTATACTCTCTGGTCCTCTAGCCAAATCACTCTACCGCTACGCTCTTCCTCCGCCTCCACATCACCGCAGAATCCTTGCAGATCCAGCAACTTTGTAATTTCATCAGTCTCCTCATCCTCTCAGCAGAGTCATCAGCCACCACCACCACCAGTGTCTGGACTCCGTGGGTGGATACATCTTGTTGCTACTCAGGCCAGATACCCTTCGGGAACACTTTCTAACTGATTATCACAAATAATCTGCTGCAATAAAATAATCAGCAGTGACTTCTGATGGAAATTTACAGCTGAAAGAAATGGAAGGACAGTTGAAAACTTTAGCTAAATTATGGGAAATAGTGAAAAAGCTAAGAGCATAAAAATGTATGTAACTGAAAGACTGTGGCTGACAAAAATAAATGTTCTGTAGTAATAGCTCAAACTAACGGATGAATAAGTGGTGGAAACTATTAGTAAATTATAAATGATGAAACAGGGAAAAGTAGCTAAGGAGTGTTTAGATTGTATGTCTGGTGATATGTATTGTTTAAAAATAAAGTAAATAATTGTTGAAATTATAGTTATATCTATCAAATAAACATTTGTCATTGATATTTGAATTGTTAAATATAGCTGGATAATAGATTCAATAAAAAAAACTAAGAGCAGACTCTTATTGATAATCATTTAATGTTGAACTGGATGAATCTATGACCAACATAAAAGATAAATGGATGTATGTGTTTATAGATAGATAGATCTACGTACTGAAATAGGTGGAACTAAAAAGGTTTTGAATCCCTGATTTTTTTTATTCAAGATAATAAAACTGAATCACACGCTAAACCTAAACAATTGTCTGTTTTGTGTTTTTTTTGTTTCTGTGAATCTTCCATGGAGCACCTGTCTCCACTTCCTTACTCTGATGCTCCATCCATGAAAGATTGGCTGGGAACATCCTCTGTCCGGGAGGAAGCCATGCTCTGTGAAATTCACACCACTCCAACCATTTTTGGAACCGCCGATAGCACTTCCTAAAAAAATAAAAATACATAAAAATATAGTCTAAATAAAGACGTGTGAGGCAGAGTGTCATGACCTGGGTCAGTTACCCTTTGTTTTCTCATTGTGTTTGTGTCTGTGGATGGGTAGCAGCTGACATATATCTCCTCTACTCTTTGTATTAAAAAAAAAAAAAAATAGATTTACTGTTTATGTGTTTTAACTCTATAGTTCTTCTGTTTGGAGTTAGTAAAAAAGGTGTCTATTTTTTATGGTTTTTCATGTTAATGTCAGTGTTTTTATCTTTGAGTTGAATTCTTGTGTTATTGTGATATTTTATCTGGTATTTAGATACAATTAATTTATTCATAATCAGATGTTAGGTTCTTTTCCGATTTTTTGAAAACAAAGATTGAATATCTGCCATCCTATTAATTGCTTTATTATACATTAAAATAACATATTTCTGGAATCATTAGAATTTATGTATCTAAAACTTGGCTTAGAAATGCAAATAAAACCTAATTACAGCAATTAAATCCAGGGAACCTGTGCGGCCAGAACAACGTCTAGACACTGTTTGATAATTTTCCTCTTTCATAACATAAATCTGAAAGCTGTCTCTGACACAGGAAGTGCATTTATGCTGATGTTTTTGGATTATGAACTTCAAACAAATATCAAACACATGTCCAGTGAAAAAGCAAACAGCCTACTTCCAGTTCCCCAAAAGCTGAGAGTGTGTTCCTCCTCCCGCAGGTCCTGTCTCCTCTCTGTGGCTCTGTCTCTGGCAGATAACAATCGGTGACAGAGTCAAATTCGCAAATATGTTTCTAAAATTCAGATTCTGTGATGTTTTATTCATTAAAAAAAGGCATGAGTTCTAATCCCTGGCCTCCAGCTGCACTGTCAATGGAGGCCAGCAGGGAGCAGCTGTGCACAGGAATAAGCCCATTGTGACATAAATCCTTTACCAAGTGTAGTAGTTCTTTAGAAAACATTAAAGTTATGATTTTATGTGATACATGATGATTTGAAATCACGGCAGAGAACTGATTTTACAGGGCTGTGGTGTATTTATGAACTCTATGTATGAACTGTAACAAAGTGATAACAAATAGTATATCAGTATCATTCTTACTTTTAAAAAAAATAGAGAAAATGCTTTTCTACCTAAGGTGACAATCAAACGGTTAAACCTTCTCTTTTTAAACCACTTACATTCTATAGATCGGATCATTTTAGAATATAATTGACCCTTTCAGACCAGAAAAAAGTATGTTTTCATGATGTACACAGACAAACCGTATCATGAATTTAGAAGCTTTTTTACATTCTGAAGTTACTCTTAGACCAAGGTTGTTAATAAGGTTACACTTTTGAGTCATTATTAAACATTTATAAATAGCTGATAACATAACTCTCAATAATAAATGTTAGTTCCCCATTTGGCAATATCCAGTTCCTGCAGCCTGATTATTGTAAGACTCAGCCGTACATGTAAATATGAATACGTGCATACTATTTGGCAACCAAATGGTCTTTGTTACCATTTATATCTAATGACTTATAGCAGCTAATTTATGATTTGAAAAATTCATAACTTGATTAGTAAATTAGTCACAAACCACTTATAAACTCTTAACAAGGGTTTTGTGATTGTAAAATGGTAATACAGTATCTAATGAAATCAGAAGTTGAACAAAAAACAAACATGTGACAGTAAATATCATCTGGTTAAAAAAAAAAAACAGGCCTGAAAGGGTTTTAATATTTACTAGCAGTTATTATTTCTGATTGGTGTAAATCATTTGGCTCTGTTGAAAGGGTAAATATTGGTTAAATGTCTGAAGTGAATCATTTTCTGCATGTTGGTCTATTACTGTAAATAATCGATAAGAATGTGGTTTCACTGAAAGATAATGTCTAAAATCTGATTGATCAAATCGAGTTGGATTAATTAACACACAATCAGAAGGGCATATGTCTTAGTTTGTCATATTATTGTGGTTATGTAATAATATGACATAACATTTCCATGTGTTCAATATTGATCTGCAGAGGGAATAATACATTCACCCAGAGCAACTTATTAACATTTGTCAAGTTAATTTGCAGAAACAGCTGCATGTCAGATACAGCAAAAAAACAAAACAAAACAACCTGTTATGTGTTTGCTTGACATAACGGTGTTTGAAAAGTAAATGTTCACATAAGCTCCTGTTTACTCTGCTGCATCCATCACATAAAATCAATCCAATGCTAATGTTGTGCAGCTGCACAGCAGAGGAGTTGTGTAAAAAGTGGACATTTTAAGCAGTAAGTTTGTAGTTGCAGAGTGAGGTCAGTCCAGGGCTCATTCAGGAAACATAAGACAGAGAGAGAGAGAAGATGAGAGCATGTGAGCCTACATGAGCCCCGTATTGATCCATCTGAGTGAACGTGGCCCAGTAATCCTCAACAGAAGTCCTGCTGTGTCCCACACACAGCCGGGCTGAAGCTCGCGCTCAGCTGTCACTTCTGTAATTATTGGTGAGGGAAAAATATTCCTGAAATGATTTGTTATTAGACTACTATGTACTGTATATATACTGTTTGATATTATGCAATTCATAGGACGACAGGTATTTGATCTGATATCTGATAATTAATTATTTTCTTTTATTTAAATATCAGATAAAACATATGGCCGGTGGTCTTTTTGATCTCCTATCATCCTGTATCAAACAAAACAAAAACCAAACTCGAAGGTAGAAACACTGACATGAACATTCACAAACATTATAAACAGACACTTTTTTCTTTTACCTCCAAACAGAAGAACTATAAGATAAAAATACATAAACAGTGAATCTATCAACCGTTTTATGACAGTTTTGAGCGAAAGTCTGCATTGATTTGTTTCCATAGACATATTCTTTCATGCCATATATGGTCAGAAATGTGAAGTTATGTCCCCTGAATATAGTAAACTTTTTTGACATAGTCAAACATGTTTCCATGTTTTGTCCTCTGCTTTCCCGACAGTCATAAAAATCAGAGGGAGCTTCTGGCCATAAAACCTTCAAAGATTATAAAGCATATTGTGAATTTTTTTAATTTGTTTTGTGGATCTGTACTATTTCCTTTTCCCTTCATGACTGTGAAACTATTCTTGCCCATGTCAGTGTGTGAACATATGCCTTAATATTGTCTTTTCCTTCAGTCAAGAGCTGAAATAGAAAGAGAAGTTCAATTTCCTGGACTGATCTAGCAGCAGAATTGAAGTGAGATTCCGGGCAGCAGCTACAGAGTCACAGATGGTCCCTGTGAAAGGGCCAGAGTGATTTAGACAAGAACAAAAGGAGAAGACGGGCGGTCTCAGGGCTCATGCATGAATACCGCAAAACATTTAGGGCTGAAATTGTGAAAAAATGTAAATGATGTATCTCATAATAAGTCTGGGATGACATGTGGTGGAATGTAAGTGTTAAATGCGAATATCACACCAGTGGAGCTCTGTGATCTTTCCCTCCACGTGAGCTGCCTCACAGATTTCCTTTTCTTTGAAACTTGACTTAAATCCTTCAATTTGAAACCCTTAAATACCAACATGACTACTAAACTTATAATGCGGTTAAAAGCGACAATGACATCACCGAGCGAAATTCCCTGAGACCTTATGCAAACAATGGACAGCATCTCTATTGAAATTGATGGAGGTGGTAACCTGCTGGTGAACCCTGAGCAGCAGGAACACTGATCTTTAACAGTCTGCAGAGACAAGTCAAACAGTGGGCGACTCAGATTCACCACATCCTTTTGTTGTCGGTTAAGTGAATGTCAAGGCCAGCTCAATAAGTCTTTATCTTGGCGCTGGTGTGTGTGTGCTTGTGTGTATTTTAAGTGTGTGTAAGTCAGTCAGTGTAGATGGATAAAGGAGAGAGGAGAAATAATAACGACATGCTCATTCCTGTGTATATGCCCACCAGAAATGTGTGTAGGATTGTGTGTGTGTGTGTGTGTGTGTGTGTCTGTGTGTGTGTGTGTGTGTGTGTGTGTGTGTGTGTGTGTGTGTGTGTGTGTGTGTGCGTGTGTGTGTGTGTGTGTGTGTGTGTGTGTGTGTGTGTGTATACATGTGCTGCGTGCAGCGTCTGGAAAGTCCATTTGTGCAGCGGTCAGGATGCCAGTCCCTCCAACAGGGAGGCCGCCTGTCTCGCCCTCTCCACTCCACTCAGCTCTGCCACTCAGTGACCAACCCTTAATCAGAGGAAGGTTGTCTGATGCGAGCACAGACGGATAAATCACTCTTCACCCCGGGCTGCTATCTGAGTCACGCGTAGTCAGGTTGTCCCGTCAGCGGACTGGCCCTCCGCCCGGGCCCTCAAACGCTAATGTGGTACTGAGCCATTTGGTGAGGGGGGCCCGGCCCGACTGTCCCCTATGGAGAATAATAGTCTACATTCTGTGAATATCAGTTTTTATATTGCAGTGGAGAAGGTCGATTGTTGATCCCGTACCCTCACAATCTGCAGACGTCCAAAAGACAAAATCAAAAAAAACCATGCCATTGTCTTTAATCTGTGTGTGTGTGTGTGTGTGTGTGGGTGTGCAGATTGTCCCACTCCCTTAGCCGTTATCATGTTGAATTAAGTGTTTTATTGTGTGTATTTGTGTTTTAAATTTGCTTACAACACTCAAAAGAAAAAAGGAATAATAGCACAGTTAAAGTTTAAGTACTTGCATCTCTTTGATTTTATTTAAATAATCATGTTTTTTAAAATGTTTGTGGTCAAATTTCATACAATCAGCTTGTATTTGTTTGAAATTAAAAACAAATTATATTAAATACGTTACAAGATATGAACAAGGTTTAAATAAGTTTTATTGTTCAACAAGCAGGATTCAATTAATCAAAATCATGAGAATGGTTTATATATAATTTTCAGGAGATTATGATAATTATTTTTGAACGGGAAATGTATTTAAAACACATTAGGTATATTAGAACTATTACATAAATATAATTATTACTTGTTATTACATCACATTAAGTTTATTTGTTTGTTTACGTTGAAATTAGATTATAATAATAATTGGATTTATAACCATAATCATAATTGCCGGCCTATTATGCTAGCAAATAGGTTTGGTTTTTCTATTCTCACAAGGTGTGTGCTTCAGAGCTTGTATTATGTATAAAACGCTTTAATTGTGGATGAAATATCTATAACTATTAAAATCTACCACTACTACTACTATTACTACTACTAGTAGTAGTACTAGTAGTAGTAGTGTTAGTAGTGGTAGTAGTGTTTGGGCACCAGAACCCACAATGACAACACAGATCTTAAGGGGAAATAGCCAAGCTGGTCAAGTTAGGGTTAGTTAATCCTTGAAGATCACATCAACCTGATCTCTCACCCTAATCCTAATCCTAACCCTAAACTTTCATGTGTTGGGGATCAGTATGCCAGTATGAAGCGTTAAAGTGAAGAAATAATAGTCAGGTCATAGAGGCGATGTAATGAAAAATAAAGATACGAAACATCGTTATTTTATGTGGTCTATTTAAGGTTTGTGCCAAAGTGACCTTGAACTCACCTCCAAGGGTTAAAGGTTATTGAATAAAAGTATGTATTCCTTAAGATGAATCTCATTAGTTCTAATAGTGGATGAGAAACAGATGATGTGAAGAAGGGAATTCTATATTTTAGGATCAGCAATAAAAAAGGCTACATCAGCGTAACAATTATTTCTTAGTGTGTGTGCGTGTGTGTGTGTGTGTGTGTGAAAAAACACCATGGCCCCTACGTGACTCCGGGGAGGACCTCACGCCAACCCCAAGGGAAGCCAGGGGCTTCAGAGGAAGCACCCCGGCCAAGAGCAAGCCCACAGAAGGACAGGAGAAGGAGAACGCCCGGCCCGGCCAGTGGCCCCAAGACCCAACCTATCAAAGACCCGCCCAGACCCCCGGCGCGAGACCGACCATGCAACGGAGCCCCCCGATACTTACCCAAAAAAGGGCAGTGGGTGCTCCCTCTGTGGAGGAGCCACACCAGGGCCCAACCTGAAGGGGGACAGGAGACAGCAGTTCCCAGGAACAGTCGGAGGTCGACCACTCCGAGGTACAATAGGGCCCACGTCCCCAAAAACCCACGCACTTGAGACCCGCCGGGATTGATTGACAGGTGCACATATCCACATAGCATGCATGTAACAATCCTTAATGTTCCCTGTGTAATTTAGGCAAATGTTTGATTTATAATTCTAGAAAGATTATGGTCTGGACCTGCTCTTTCTGGAAAGCACCTTGAGACATCTGTTGTTGTGAATTGGCGCTACATAACTAAAGATTGATTGCTTGATTGTGAGGGAACCATTCTTACATCCTTTGTTCTTTTCTGAAATCTGCGTCCTGTGAATCATTTGTATTGTATTAGCTGGAGTTTGGTGCATTTGGTCATCAACAGATTTGCACCCAGAAATTTTGTTCTGGCTCGATAGATGGATCTGTCTCCCTCTTGGAAGTTGGGAGATAGATTGTGCAATCCGCTTTGGCCAGTAATACATATATTTTGGATAATAATTTGGAGGAAGAGAGATTCAGAAGATCTTTTAGGTCTCCCCTCACGGGATCTTTTAGGTCTCCCCTCACGGGACCCCCACCATTTTAAGAACTGGTGACATAATACTGCCGATTCCGTATTTTGTCACCAGTTCATAAAATGGTGAAAAGTTACAACCTTGGATGATTTGTTCTAGGTGTCTTATGCCTTTATCATACCAAGAGGAGAAATTGAGCATTTATTTTGTTTTGCAGGATGTCCGGATTATTCCAGATTGGTGTGAGTCTGCATGGGACAAGTGAAGACCTAGTTATCTTAACAAACTCCCAGGCTGTCAGGGAGGAGCTTATATTAATGCTTTTAAGGCAGCTATGAGGTTTCACAGTAGGGGAATTGCAGGGCAGAGATACGGAATTCATGCAGAACGTTTGTTCTACATCAATCCATGATTGGTCCATTAGATTGGGTTTGATCTATTTTAAGATACATTGGACTCTCTTTGCAAAAAAGTAAAGTAAAAAGTTTGGTAGTTCTAATCTACCATGGTCTTTGTTTTAAGTGTAAATAAGTGAATATATGGTGGTTTGTTGATCCTTAAAAATTTGGATATGTTATGTTCTAGTGCCTTAAACCAAACAGATGACAGTTGAGTCGGAATCATTGAGAAAAGATGATTCATTTTTGGAAGGATCATCATTTTAATTGGTGCGACTGTATCCCATCAGTCATATGGGCAGGGTCCCCCACCGCTTGAGGTTATCCTCTATCGATTTGAGAAGTGGGGTGTAGATAAGTCCTGTCAGGTCTGAAAACCTGGAAAAAATATTATATCTGATGTTTCCGGAAAATTGGAAATGATTGGTAGTAAAGTGGACTTGTTCCCATTAATAGAGAAGCCTGAGATGGATGAGAATTTGTCTATAAATGCAGTTGTTTCAGAAAAGAGAAGTTTGTGAGTTTAGGAGGAAAAGTAGTGCATCATCACCATAAAGGCTTATCTTCTGACACACGTTTGCTCTGACAGATCTCAGTTTCATCAAAATGTTAGGGCTTCATTCCAATTTCTTCTAACTACCTAGCTGTTAAGCCTTCATCTGATAGTGTTGATCAGATGTGTATGTTTTGGCTTACCAATGCAGGTTTAGGGTTATGGATGCTGTTTCTTGTTGGAAACAGGACAAACAAGTGTTAGTTATGCCTGCTCATAAGGAGTTGCAGTGTTTGTGGTGGGAAAGGATGTGGTGGTGAAAGGATTTGCTTTATTTTTAATAATGTGTCAGAGCTGCGGCATATAGATGGTAAAGAGGATGGGATCAGTAAGGTAATCTTGTGGAACTGAGCAGCAGAGAGTTTTTCATGAAAATTGGCATATAATAATAATAATAATAATAATACATTTAATTTATAATGCACTTATGGCTGGATGGCCATATGACAGGGAACCACGAAATAAATCTTGCGTGGATGGGTTCTGGATAAAGAGATTTATTTTCCCTTTCTTTAACATTGAACAGTTTTGAAGCTTATTCTTAATCTATTTGACGTAATTGTATGAGAACACGTGAAAGGAAGGGACACGTCCCATGTAAGGAATGATCAAATTAGACCCTAGAAGAAGAAAAATCCTGGATCCCGAGGAAAACATCCATTAGTGAAGCATAACGTTATCTTGAACTTCTATCAAACTAATAACAAAGAACTCAGGGATGGATTTTCATGCTCATGTAGTCGTATCATAAAGGGCAAAATACGATGGAAATATTTTCTTGATGCAATATATAACGGGGAAACTGAACTACTTTAGTGACGTTTTGCACTTCATGTGGTCTTGTTTGTGAAAAAATACTTAAGTATTTATATCTCATCAAATATATATCTCAATATAAAATATTAAAATGATCTATAGTGCCTTTAATTGTATCAGAGTCTCTTTGTTATCATTTTTCAGATTGCAGGAGAATTGTACTTATTTATCTATTATTTCACATGATATAAAGTATTAAGCTTCGGAATCTGCTCAATTACTTCTCGCCATTGGGCAGTAAGACACTTTTTATAGCGCAGATGCAGAAGAACAAAGAGATTCAGACATTGTGGTCATCTCGAGTGCAGCCTAATTGAATAATGGTCATATCAGTGAACGAGTGGGAGTGTGGAGTGATTTACTGCACAGAGAGGCATGCTTATCTTTCCCTCTGTCCTATGCAGGAAACACTGGGATGTCACCAGGCAGATTAAAAGCTTGGCACAGCTGATACGCAGCGCTCAAAATGGATGGGGTGGGGACCTCTGACTGCTGTGCGAGGGGTTTTGGCGGGGACGGGACAGGCGGTGGTGTGACCTTATGAGTCCTGTTTGGCAGGGATTCATTCAAAATCTGGGAATTCCACTGGAAGTTAAGAGGGGGAAATGATCATGTAACTGGAATGGAATTCTGATTACGAGGCATCTTTTGGCTTAAAATCCGTTCATCTCGGTTTTTTAAAACTGCTTTCAAAGCAAAAATGATCAACATTGAATATATGTCAGCGATTAATTCAGGGTCCACCTACAGTTTAAAAGGGAATAATTGAAGGATCAGTTGCCTTGGTTTTAATTGAAGTGAATGTTTAAAGCTGCTGTTGGCCACAGTGCAGCTGTATCATTTATAATTGAATTCCTGACAGCTGCAATGTTTGGAATTCTAACCAGTTCTTGCAGCAGCTAGAAAATGAGCCGGGCATTTGATTTCCAGTGACGACAGAAACTAAACATGGCTGCACATCAGAGCAAACTGCTGTTCCATGGTGCGTGTCCACCTATGTACTGCTGTGCTTTGAAGCAGGAGCTGAGTGGCGTTCGCGGAGACTTCTTCCCCTTAGAATTGAGGCAATATATACAGACTGAAGAGAGGTATTTGATGGGAACACGGGCGGACAGATCTGGAGGAGCAGCTGCATGGAGGACTTTGTGCCAAATATAGAAAGGGGACAAGGGCCAAAACATATCACACATTTTTTCCCATTAACAGCATAGGTTTGAATCTAACTTGGCGCCAATTAGTTGCAGTATAGGCGCAAGGACTTAAAAATAGAGAATGGCAGGGGTGACAATACACCCGGAACGCAGAGACATATCTCTGTCATGGCGGCGTGTGATTTCACGTGTAATCATGTGAAGGAAAAATAACAGTAGGCCTACTCATATCACCAGCTGGTTCGTTATGACTCCGAGACGTGGAAGGTTATGTGACAAATGGAGCTGCAGACATTTGCTGCCATTACCTGACATACTACTCTGAGTGCAGAGATTCAACTCGGGCCTATTTTCAATCTGATTTGAGAATGTTTGGCAGGATCTGCGCTGCTGTATCAGTGCGACCAGCTGTTTTCACCCGCTTGGTTTCGACATTTGCTTGCCTCTTATCTCTGCAGTGGAGGGCTGGAATGAGGGGCATGCAGGCTTCAGGCCTACCTGTTTACTCGGAGGGCTTCCTCCATTGTTCCCCCCCAGCTTCCTTTAAAGGATTTTTCACATTTTTGTGCCCGTTGTTGTTTTGAGAACAGGTCGTGAGTTAGGAAATTTAGGTTTGTGTGGCATTCCTGAATCTGTCTGGTTGGACTCAGTGGGAATTCTTTCCTATACAGCACATATTGTATCTTTCATGCTCACCTGGGGGAATTTTCAGAGCAGTGGACTAAACAAAACTGAATGTCCTAAGTTTGTCCTTTATACCAGGTTGCTACCTTCAGCTTCAGGTAAACTGGAATGAAGTCATCCCTTGACGACTAATCCCTTTCACGACAGAAATAGATTGGGTTCGGGTGATGATTACGAAACTCCAGATAGTTCACGGTTTAGCAAAAACATGACCGGTTAATTCCGTCTAGTAATAAGGTTCAACCTAATCTACTGACAACTGAGTTGTCAGTAGATTAATCTGAATTGTGTTTCTACACCGAATGTCTATTTTTCTACGGACTGTAAAAATACTCCCTATATAGGGATAGTCAGTGTTATTTTTCCTATTTTTCTATTTTATTCTATGTATTCAGATCCCAAAGTCACACAAAGGTGATAAATAAATAAAGAATTTGTACGGGTTTCATGTTCCCCTCCTCTCATTGAAAACAAGCGCTCAGGCTCCTACTAATGGGAGAGCCCTTAATCCTTATAATCGTAAGAGTTCATCAATGAGATTAGAACCCTGCACGAATTTCACATCAATATACCATCTGCTGCTCCCCTCTTCATTTCTTGGACCTCCTTTAGGTGCAGAGCTGGGCTTTTATTTAGGTCTCAAACTAGAGTGAAACACTAATAACTACTGAATAATAATAAAACTGATTTATTATATTCTACAGAAGCTGGTCCAAATCCAAACTTGTATCATTTTAATGATACTTTTAGGGAGTTACTATGACTGGATTTTGGAAAGTGAATATTTGCACTTTCATTTTTTTAAATCCTCCTTTTTTGTTGTGAAAATTGTTTTGAAAGTCAGTAAAATAAACTCCATTGATACTACTCTTTAATCTAAAGAAAACGTCAGCAGAAATATATCAGGCCTTTTCTAATATAAAACATATAACAGATGAATCTCAAGTCCTCAGTCCACCCCTTGGTCCTGCTATGACAGCTCGACTCACTTTAGTGTGACACACCTTTCTGAAGAGGATTTCATTGCGCTGCACTTGAAGCGGAGATTAACTTTGAGCAAAGATTAAGCAAATTAACCATGATGGTGTCTCCAGAAATAAACTGTTGCAGTGCAGTCACTTCAACAGCGCTCAACATGTAGAGCACGGAATAAGATTTCATGGATCTTTTTAAAAATGTTGGGAATTTCATGATGCCAACGTTGGTGAGTTCACTTCAATTTACTGTCATTGTTTTTAATCTGTCAGCTCACTGAGATGAACAGTTTTTTATTTACCTCCAGGCGTACTCTTTAGTTAGGGCTTTAAGAGCTAAAAACAAGACAGTCATACATTTTAACTGGATTTCTTTCAAAATGTTTGTTTTTTTTGCAACCAATAATTACAATAAACAAAAAATCTTTTATTAAAAATGTTTGACATTAATTCATATAGAATAGTAACATGAACCGAAAAAATAAAAAGGCTTTTTATAAACTCTTGGCCTAAATTTCAACAAATTTTTGGCTTAGATTTTTTTTTCTTAGATTTAAATTTTTATAATTTAATTATTACTTAATTTCCTGTGAAATGCATAATAATTTAGCGAATCAGTGTTCTGCATTATGTTTCTGCCTTCATGGTTGATCAATTCTTTCGATGTGTATTATTGAATACATTTAATATAAGCGTATTATAAAATGTTTTACGATTTAAAATAATAATTTAAATGAAACAGTGGGTCCAGTAAATGCTAATTAAAGAGAATAATCTGACCTACATCTCTGCAACACTTGTTTCTCTACTTTGTTGTAAAACCCAGGTAATTAAATAATTGAGGATGCCACTGATGTAGCAGGATTCCGTGAGGAGAGGTAATGTTACTGACGGCCACGGTGGTACACAGTAAACAACAGAAGTCTGAAACACGTCATACAGCTGTTCACACATATACCAGGAATATCTCTTTCATAAATCGTTTTTAATTCTCCTGATTATTTCTCAATGTGTTACTGACATCAACTAGGGTCCAATTATTCCCATTTCTTTGTATATTTATGCAATTTTACAGAACTAAAGCATTCTACCTGTGAGGTATTTTTCCTTATAGTATGAAAGTAGATTGAAACTTTGTTTAGATGTAACTTGGGCCTCCTGGCTAATGATTTTGTGAGTGGTTTTGTCAATAAGGAGATCAAATATTTGAACCATCTACCCCAAAGAAACTAAATTGGGCAAAATTAAGTGATTATAAATATTAAATTCTCTACTTCTCTTTTTGCCCCCTTCCAGCTCATCAGCACTGATGACTGAGACGGGGGTTCAGTCGTTAGGGAGTGGGCACTCCAATGGCACCCAACGCCACCCGAGTATCATCGAACCCATCCTGTCAAAGCGGGTCTGTTTCTACAAAAGTGGAGATCCTCAGTTCAACGGCCTGCGCATGGTCATCAACAATCGCACCTTTAAAACGTTCGATGCTCTCCTGGACAGTCTCTCTAAAAAGGTTCCCCTGCCGTTTGGGGTCAGGAACATCACCACTCCTCGGGGCTTCCATGCCATCTCCAATTTGAATGAACTCGAGGATGGGAAATCCTACATCTGCTCTGACAGCCGGAAGGTAAGACCTATCAATCTGGCACTAGCCAGGAAGAAGCTACCACCCTGGGACCGCGCCAAGCCTGCTAGTTCCAGACGTAAGACGGCGCAGCAGGCCAGGATCTTCACTGGACAGGTCATCCACAAGAAGGAGCGTGTGGTTGTGCGAACACCAAAGAGGCTACTAGTGTTCCGTAATGGTGTCCCAACCGTAAAACACACTGTGCTGATTCATAAGAGGACTACACCCACGTTTGAGTCCATCCTGGAATATATCTCAGATGTGATCCAGTTCCATGTGGTGAAGTTACACACACCTGATGGCAGACGCGTGAGTGCTTTCTAGGGAAATTCATCATTGCTACAGAAAAAGTAATTTAGAAACACCAATATCTTACCAAAGAAACCCAGTCATCAACCAGTCATCAACCAGTCATCAACCAGTCATCAACCAGTCATCAACCAGTCATCAACCAGTCATCAACCAGTCATCAACCAGTTATCAACCATTCCCCTCTAGAAAACTGAAAGTACAGAATAAAACTCGAAAAAGTCAAGCTTTTCTGGCCCAATCTGAAATCTCGTAAAACACTCAAATATAGCATCACCATGCAAAACCAAGTTGGCCCTATTACATAATGGGTTTATATTCTTAAAAAGTATGTATACATAGATTGTAACATTCATTCAATTTTTAAAACTTTTAAGAACGAATAGACATTCCACTAAATTCCTAACTGCAATGCCAATATATAATTTTGAGGTTCTGGCAGCATCTTTATTGACCCATAAGGGACTAGTTTAATCTATAAATACTTGAGGGGAGAAAGTGTTAAGCTTCTTTAGCATCTAATGCGTACAAAGGCATTCTGGGAAACTGTGCTTCAAGGCTTTGGGTCAAAGTACTATTGTGAGTTCATAGCCTGCCGGTGTCACAAGGCGTTATTTTAACAATAATAACATGGATTTATGTATCATATTTATATACACACAAGTAATTTGCATTACTCTCTGGCATATATAGATTTTAAGTTAATGTTTTTCCCTCTCTTTTTATTCTATTTCCACTCTAATATTTGTAGCATCAAATGTCATTAGAGTGATAAATTATTTTATTTTCTCTCTCCCAAAGGTGGACAGTCTACCGGGCTTGATTCTGTGCTCTGGAATTGTAGTGGCTGCAGGCAGGGAGCCGTTCAAGCCTGCAAACTACAATGCAGAGATATCACCAGCTCCAGCAAAGATGCCTACAAATCGAATCGGTCTCAGAAGAGTAAAGGCACTGAACCGTAAGAACCGGTTTTGTTTTTTTTGTTTTTTTTTTACCTTCATGTCACCATTTTGTTTTATTTAGTTGAAGAAGCTTGCATTCATATTGGTAGATTCTTACTTGTGTGACACACCGTGTGCCTTCAGTAATCTACCTGCCCTCGAGGGATGAGGATTGTAAAGTGCTGAGGAAGAGATATCCTTCATAATGCTGTAGATGGCCTACATACTTCTGTCTGCAAGGCTGTTGGTGATCACCCTTCATGAATGATAGATGGACTAATTTTTCTTTCTTTTCTTTCTCGCTTCCTTGGCTTCCCTCTTGAAACTGTCTCTGCATTATCTTCAACCGTGCCTGAATTGTTTCTGGACATTTCTACTTCCTGTTGACTGAAAAAGGGAAAAAGAAATCTCTGTCTTACACTTCAATGTCAAGAAAATTCTCTCCATCATCTGAAAGGTACATCGTGAATCGGATCCACGACTCAATCGCAGAAAGCGACCTACCCAGTTACCCCACAAATTCTTTCGAGTTGGAGTCGGGTCGGGTACTGGAGTCAGTGGCAGAAACGGAAAGTGACACCTGCCTTGGCGATGGAACTGGTGTGCAGGACTACTTGCCACCAGCGGAGGACGACATTGAAAAGTCCTTCCGGGTGAATCAAGATGGTAGCATGACAGTGGAGATGAGGGTGCGGATGACAATTAAGGAAGAGGAAACCGTCCATTGGACGACAACTCTCTCACGCTCAAGTGTAACCAGTCAGCTTAATGGGACCTGTTTGCCAGAGTCTGAGGTAGAGCAGGAGATAAGCTCACTAAAATCAAATTTGTTTGATTTAGAAAGTCCTACTGCCTCCATTGACACGATCGAAATGGAAAAATCTGAGGATGACAATGATGAGGAGCCACCATCGCTGGGTAACAGAGCTCTCAGTCACAGCAGCAAAGAAGAAGAAAGTATCAAAGCACAGACGGCCGTGGTGTCTCCCAGGAAAACGCCAACACCAGCACACAAACAAATCATAAGACAGCAGTCATCAGTGGAGAGCATGCAATCTGTGACGCCGGAAGGGTTTCAAGAAGGTATGATTGGCTCTTACTCCTACAGAGAGCAGACAGAACAGGGAGCTATGATCGAGCAGTACTGCATGGTCAAACAGAGCAGCACTAAACCAGTGCCAAAACCCAGAAGATTTGAATCTATGGATGCCACCAATATGAATAGCAGCGATATATCGACATTCAATGCAGCAGGGCTGACTGAGGTTCTGCAGATTGACCTCTGTGGTAAGGACGTCAGTGAAAGTGTCTTGAGCGTATATGAGCAGCAGACCTGCCAAGATAATTTCCCTGAAAATGTTTGTGCACATGGTTTGCCTGCATGTGGGACACCTCTATGCAGGCCAGCCACCTCAGAAACTGGACAGCTCTCCTCTACTAATGAGTTTGAAACTCCGTTCTGGAGACCTTCAACTGCTTCTGAGCCGGTTAGCTTCTGGAGAGCAGAGAGCACACCAGTGGCACCTGATTTGAAGTTTGCCTCAATCAATACTGGAGCACTTCAAGTTACAAATGCTCAGCAAAGAGACAAAGACAAGCCCCAACAAAGAGAGGTCAAAACCGATAAGAATGCATCCCGGAAACCCAAAGTTATCAACAAACCTGTTCGTCGACCTTTTTCATCAGGGAAGAGGAAAAAAGAAAACTCTGCACAAGTAACTAAGAAACGTAAGAAGGCAAAAACATTCTCCAGCGCCGGGTTCATTAAGAAAATCTATGGAAATGTATCAAAATCAGCAAAAAGTACCAAGAAACTTAAAAAGGGACCGGCACCAAATGGAAACGGAGTCACAGTAAAGAGCTCACAAAAACAGAATGACACAATACACCCAGATTTACAATCATCAATGAAACAAAGACCAGGTGAGGCAAATCTTTTGGAAAAAAGCATTCAGAATGGTGTTCCAGATAAAGCACATCAGCCATGGCAGACATCAGTGCAGCAGGAAAAAAAAAAGAACAAAAAGAAGCCCTATGATATCAGTGAAAGTATGCCACTGCCTGCTGTTAATTCATCAAGTTCTGTTACTCTTGAATATGTGGAAAACTGGCTGGAGAAATCCCATCTTGACCACACAGCCCACCCAAATGAGGATAGTAAGACAGCAGGAGATGGTTTATGGGGAGAGTCTGAAAATAAGAAAGGCCTGATGATTGTGGCAGAGGATACACGCCAAACCCAGGAAACAGAACTACTGCCTGAGGATTTGCGAGCAGTTTCTATCAAAGACAGGATCCAGTCCTTTGAAAGCAAATTAAGCCCATCAATGGGGAAAATCAAAGTAAATCAGCAAACCCCCCATGGCCGTGCAGCCATGACAAACATAGAAAACAATGAAAGTCTAGCTCAGAATAACGTGGTAGAAATCAAGCCTCTAACCAATCATTGTTGCTCTGAGATCAATTCTGCAACAGAAATACCACCACAGAATGAAAATAAATCAAGTCAAATCAAAACCAATGCGCTTTCAATGGAGCTACCACCTCCACCGACACCTGCTGAAATCATTGAGCTATCGAACCCTGAACAATTCCCGATGGATGTTTCATCAATGGTCAGCGGCCCAGTGTACCTACTCTCATCTGTGAGCAGTCAAACGTCAGGTAATCCTCCATCATCCAACATTCTTACTGAGAAGTCCATATCACCCACGGACCACACAGTGGAGATGCCAACATCAATTCACACTGACACGCCTTCCACGCAGGGGGAAGCGACATTACTGAGGAGTTCATCTATTAAGAGATCACCTCTGGTCAGCAATCAGTCTCTTGACAGGAAAATGTCTCTAAGAAAGGCTCGTCTGGATAAATATACCTTATGTAGTGATGCTCCTTCAGAGGAGACTACATCATATTCTCCCATCAACACAGCAGGTGATAAAATGCTGCAGGAAAACATTTGTTCAACAAGGACACAACAACAGGCGGAAACCCCACCGGAAATTAACAGCCTTGTAGATTTGAAAAGTAGTCCATCCTGTGGTTCTTCTGTCTATCCTGCCAGTTTAACATCTGAAGAGAGAACTTCACCAGCCACTGTTTCATCAAGTGAGGCTCCCACACCAAATGGTCATCCATTCAAAGAGACAAACGTTCAGAAAGAAGCATCATCACCGAAACCCTTTGTGGAA
Organism: Lophius americanus; assembly: GCA_037951165.1. Lineage (NCBI taxonomy): Eukaryota > Metazoa > Chordata > Actinopteri > Lophiiformes > Lophiidae > Lophius > Lophius americanus. The sequence goes on along the minus strand of JBBDHG010000011.1, from coordinate 3,347,245 downwards.
AAAGTGAAACTCAATAAAAGCCCACCTAAAATGAGAAAACCTCAAACCAAGAAAGTCTCCACTGAGCGTTCCCACAACCCTTCGAGACTCTCTCCTCCTGATATAGCATGGTCGCCAAATATCGGACGAAAACATGCAGCAACAGAGTCCAGCCCTGCCACGGAGAGAAAACCCTCTTCTAAGCTTAAACTGCAAAACAGATCATCTCCATATTCTCAGTCTTTGGACCTGGTGTCACCAACAGTGAGGCGCAAGTCAGTTAGAAAGCTGCTGTCCAGGAATCTCTCCTCAGACAGTGCATCAGAGCCGATAACATCATCTGAGAGAAAGCAACGCCAATCACCATCTTCCATAAAATCAGCAGCTGAGCTGGATAAAACACCGACCGGTAAAACACAAGGTGATCAGAGTGGCGACATCAACCCAGACAGATTCATGGCAGAAACACAAATAAAGCCACAGCCATTAATGACAGCAGATCAGCCAGACATGAAACCTTTGCTTGAGGACATTTGCTCCTCAATAAGGTCTATTAGAAAAATGACACACAGCAAACGTCCATCGTTTCAGGAAAGGCCGAGCAGCGTGCCTGACTTCTCCTCTCTCGTGGCCTCTACGTTCGGGTCCTCATCAAAAGCTCTCCTCACTTTCTTGTCCGTAATGACCTTAAAGGAACACACAACTACACTCAATACAGTCGAGCTCAATGCAGACAATGTCAGCTGTACCGAGGCCTTAAAAATGATCGAGTCTCTCAAAGAAATTGCCGCCATTGAAGATTCCGACAACTTAAAAGTCAGGTTCTCGGATTTGCAGCAGTTAGCTTCAAAGCAGCTCCTCCAAAGTTGGACAGGTTTCCAAGAAGTCTGTGACAAATGCAGGAGAGGCAGCTTGACACCAAATGATCCAGAGCAGGACCTGGAATCCATGACTTGTTCCGGAAAATATTGTGGCACTGATGAAAATGTGATTGATGAGATTGTTGACCTTCTTGACATACCTGAGATGCTGAAGATGGAATTGGCCTCCCTTTCAGTGGGAGTTAAAGGCAACAGGGATCCCAAAATGTCCCATCACTCCAGAGAAGATTCTCTCCACAACCGTAATTGCATTCAGGAGAAGACAACCTCTGTTATGGTCAGTGCCATGATGAATGGCGAAACCAAATCTCCACCAGCTATACCTGATGAACACCTCCATGAAGAGAAGCTGCTTTACAATAAAGGGTTGTCGGAAGAAGAGAGTCGGGAGGACATGCAGTCTTCTAGGGATAGAGTTAAAGGAGAAACAAAGGGAGAGCAAAAACAAGGACATGAAAAAGAGAATTCAAGCAGCGAACAGGCGGGCATTGAAGGAGTGGTCAGTTGTACCTCTGAGGTAGAGGAGGAAGACATGGAAGGTGATCAGTTGCAGACTCCCAGTGAGGAGAGTGTGAGCATGCTTGAGAACCGACATACCCATGAGGTTGAGCCTAGTTCACAAAGAGAAGGGAATAACACGTCCAGTACTGATGAAGATCTAGAGTTGTCCAGCTCAGACGCAAGTCGGCAACATAGTTCAGAGGAGGAGCTAGAAGTAGAATTTGAGGCGATACAACAGGCGAGCAGGGGTGGGAAACAGTCTGGTGAGGAAGAGGACAAGAAACCAGATTACTGTATAGAACTGAATGCAAGAGGGAAGAGAATAACGTCCAGCCAAGAGTGTGAATATGAATATTTGTTAGAGGAAGAGCAACCAGAGGATGTTTCTATAGAACCGATTAATGATGCTTTGTCCAACCCCGCAAATCCAAAAAATCCAGAAAATGAACAGGAGAGTAGATCCAGCTGTATAGAACCGAATGTCAGCACAAGGTACTCAGCTGTGGATGACACACCTTCAGAGGAAGAACTGCCTGAGGTTGAATGTAAAGAACTAAAGGTGATCGTTGAAGAAAGTGTGTCTGGCATTGAGGATGAGCAGCAGAGTATGGAGGAGGAAGAATCCCTTCCGGATCCTCCACATGAAGTAAAAGAAGAGATGGAGGAGAAGGTCAGCTTAGAGGATGAGGACCACAATGCTGATGGAAGACAAATGTGTGACACGAAACAAAGTCAGAGTGTTGTAGGAGGGAATCGAAGTGTGTTGGTAGAAAATCGTGTTTCATATAACAACAAAAAGTCTAACAATATAGCAAAGTGTTACAGATTCAGTGCGGACAGTGGGAACGACCACAGCAGCTTTGAGGGACAAGAAGAGTTGGAGCAACCAAAGGTGGTAGAAGAACAGATTTGCAGCTCAGCTGAAGAATTAAGCTACCGTGGCAAAGAGTCCAGCTCAGAGGAGGAGCGTGTTCATGTGGACAGATACAGAGAAGGGAGCTGTACCAAACACCATGAAGCTTCTTCACTGACGAAGCAGATGGACGCAAAAAAATGTGAAAAGGCTGTGGAAGAAATCAAACATCCATCGAAAGACAAAATATCCCAATCTATTGCAGCGAGAGTCAACCTCCTGGAGAAACGTGTTGCTGATGCCCAGAATAGAAAGAATACAACAGTACGTTCTCCAATGAGACGTTTCTCGCAAAGACCTGCTCCTCTTGATTCAGACGGTGAAGAATCACTGCCCACGTCGGAGTCGGCTCTCGGCAGCCGATCAGCTCCTCAGTCGTCGTTATCTTTCAGCTACGATTCAGCTGGCGTTATAACGACAGAGCCAGAGGGCAACAGGGTCAAATCCATCATGGAGATGTTCTTGGCAAAGAGCGCCACAGACATCCAGAACAGACACAGATGTTGCCCAAACCCGAATACGATAGAGATGTGTGAGTTAAGAGCCGACACATCGGTTAGTGGTGGGTATCAGTCCCAGACTTCAAGTGACTTGTCCAGCGGTGAAGATGACTCAGCACAGAAATCCATCACCAAAGGGTTTGTAAGGAAGACAATTGAAAGGCTTTATGGCAAAAAACATACAAATCCTGACGAGGACGCGAGTAGAAGGCCCCCGTCTGTGCCAAAGCAGAAAAAGACTGAACATTCAAGCATTTTCTCTCCCTTCCACATAGCTCGGTCCAAAGCGTTGTCTGAACTGTCCTACTTCAACTCCGCAAATGCTCTGGATTCTGAAGGCGAAGCCACACGATGTGTTGCTTTTAATGCACAAGTGGGGCCAGGAGACAGTGTCCATATTGATAATGGACGATGGCTCCTCAAGGAGAACGCACTGATGAGAAAGTCCGTTTCAGACCCTGCTGGAATAAACAAAGCCTTCGCATACTCTCCTCGAGGTGAGGGAATATGTGTGGACACAGAAGAGGATTCCCCACATTCCCTGCTCAGCACAAAGTCTGAACACGAGGGCAGGAGTAGGTCACCTTCAAAGAAGTGCATCTACTTCTCTTTGCCCAATGGCAGTGACTCAGATGTCTTGCAGGATGACCTGACCGCTGTTAGCAAGAGCAGCTTGAATGGTGACACCGCCACAGAAACAGAAGACCATCCAGAGGACACTAAGACGAGGGCAGAAAGGAATGGCAAGCTGCCGAAGATTATGGATAACAAGGTGCACCCTCTGATGGAGCTTCCGCCTGAGGGCGAGGTTGTAGTTGCACAGCCTGGGAGAGGTCAGGGCGCTCTAAACAGAAGGCTTCCAGAGCCGGACATGTTAGACATCCTGTACGATTTCTGTGGTCAGAATTGTCCCATCCTTTAGGCGCACACGTCGTTCAGCTTTTAAACAAGCAGTTGGAAAAGAAGGATTAAGGACTTTTTTTTGTTTATTGTTGGGCTATATTGTCTTTGGTGCCTCCATGTTGACATCGCCATAGCCTTGGTATAATACACTATCACATCTCATTTGAGCTAACTGTCAAATGTTTGATGACATTCCACAAATGCATAAACCAACAGATTAATCAACCTTCCTTTTTTACCATGTTTGTGACGATCAGTTTACTCTCCTCGTGTGACTAATCTGTCCTCGTGTATTTGTGACATTTTGATTGTGTATCCGCCCTGTGCACACCGGAGCAGCTCTTTTCTTCTTATAGGTTGCCTGTCAACAGATCAAGTACCCTGGGTATTACTGTAATCTTGTTTTGAAACTCTTTAAACCGATGAAATCCTAACAGATGTCAGGCCATCACTGAGTGGACAGGTCAGCTTGTATTCACAGAATGGAGTTCAGGTTAGAATCATCCTGTTACTTATCGTTTACATATGTCGTGTGCAGATTGTAGAGATCTACAGTTTATATCTGTGTGGTGCTGGATTTATTCTTTTGTATAAAGGCTTTTCAAAGTGTAAATAAGAAATTGATTTTCACCAAGAAATCATAGGTGGATGTATATTTACTTACCTGACCTCTATAAATAAGATAAAAGGTTCTCAATGTGGCAGCTGTGAAAATTCCTCTTTCAATGGATGTGTAGGAATTAAGACGAATAAAGGTGTATTTACAAATATGGGTTTCCTCATCTACTTCACATCTATTGGATTAAACGTACTTTACATTTTTTATAGCAGTGAAAATTGCAGATCATCTTATTGTCAGCAAGGGTCACAAGGCTAAGGGGACTGCTGCATTTAAGATACCTTAGGAAACTCAGCTCGGTTGTTTGCCCCGGCTGATTAGTATCAGATCACTGAGGAGGAGCGGAGGCCTCTTGTTTTCTCACTCTCTGCCTGAGGAAGTATTCATGTTGTTCCAAGGTTGTTTTCTTTCTCAGAAGTTGCCATCGAGTTGGTCTGTGTTGTGACAGGAGTGTCGAGGAATGCACTAAGAGAAAAGTGTTTACATCTGCAACCATAAAGAAAACAACCCCATTCCCACATGTGGTATCTATTGTAAACACACACACATTCGTATATAGCCAAATGCCGCGATATATATTTAGTAGCATTTATCCTCCATGAGATGAACTCTTTCAAATCAACATGCATCCATGAAGCCTTGTACGTTTACAACATCAATATGTCCACTAGATGGCATTGACCACCAACGGAATAAAAGGTCAAAAGCGGTTCCTGCCTCAGTTACAACTTCCACACCGACCAGTTTTGTCTTCCAAGAAAGCCAAGTAAGCAAAAACGTTTTAAGTTGTTTAATATTTAAATAAATATTTACATTAACAGCTTTGTATAAATCAAAGTTCTTTTCTTACACAACACATCTTTCTAAAAGCAACGGTTTAACATGGAGGAAGAATGAAATCAGGGATGGATTACAATGATACTGAAAATCTTGAGAGTCGACCCCTCAGCGTTGATCACTGAGGAAATACTCTTGTTTGCAATCAGGCAGGCTGAGCCTGGATGGTACTTAAGCGCCCCTCAAACGCCATTAACACCTGAAGGTCAAGGCCGTGCTCATCTTCCATCATACATTTTAATATAATATGCATAAATCTACATGATCATTTGATATACATTTTAATTAATTGTTACTAAAGAATATGAAGATGGTACTCTACACAAACTAAATAAAAGCCATAATCTATGAATAGAAAAAAAAAAAATCAACATCTTATGTCACACATTATTCATTCAGGCACAAACAAATCACTTGACAGCCTTGGTGATATTGAACGACAGTTCTCATACAGTACAGGCTACAATGCCCTGTTAAACTGTGAACAATATGGCTCAGCTTGGGAAACTAAACATTTCAGGTGAGGTGATCTAGAAAAATTAGAGCACACAATGAATGCAGTAGCTACGCTTCTAACCCACGTCTCTTCGGTAAGATGGTTTTAAAGTTACGCTGATTAAATCAGCTAGTATGTATGAGCAGTTACAGAAACACTTGACCGTGAAATCAGGAGGATTGATGCAACAACACGCCTCGCATGAATGCCACGTGGATTTGAGACGACGGTGGCATGTAAATGTGATGTCACGCCACTTTGTACACATAGTTTTGCTACATCGATGTAGGTAAAAGCAAACAGAATGAAGATATATTTCTAAAATAACCGTCGTCTCTAATACAGTCTGTCAACCTTATGCCTCTCCAGGATGAAAATAAAAACAATGAAATGGTCTTTGATTTCTATTGCTGTCAGGTCATGCATGTAAACTTTGTATTTGTACTAAAACCAATTATTTAATCAAAAAATGTACAAAGGAAATACTTTTGTAAAATACTATTCAGGGAGGGCTTAAAGGGTGAATTCATATTTTACAACAACACCTTGTTGTCATCCTGAGATTAAAACCAATATTTATTCGAGTAGCCAAGAAGTAATTTAACATTTTCCTCATTAATATGAAAACACAGATTCTGTACCAGAATCTATTGATCATGGTGCATCATGTTGGTCAATCGTAAACTTAACTGTTAACGCTCCTGAAGACCGTCATACTGCATCAATTTTGGGCTGGGATGAACTTGAGTCACTGACAAAGTTATAAACCAAAAACTGAGAAGTGGCAAAATATTGTGTGGCGAAGAGTTTCCCATCAGGAGTTGGGTCGGAGAAAGCGATCTCATCTTTGCTCAGGTATGAACCATATATGAAGTTGTTCCTGTGAAAAAACTGATTTAGTTAGTTCTATTTGCTTGGTGTGGTTAAAAAAAAAGTAAAATCTTGGTAAAGAGAGACTAACCTGAGGCACTCGAGCATGCGGGAAGCGATGCCTTGGCGTCTCATCATGCTGACGACCCAGATGCGGCTGATGCCACAAATGGCGGGCTCAGGTGTTGTGGAGCAGCACCAAGCTCTCTGGCGTTCAAACATCACCTTCTCTCGCTCAGAACCCTCCGGCATGGGTTCCTCAATCACCCTGTAACCCTGTGTCCATTCACGAAGCTCAGATTAGTGACAAAGATTAGATTTGTTTTTACTTACTAATATCTCTTGGCCCACACAAAGACCTGAGAATGCTGCCTCTCACCTCCTGTATGTGCTCTGCTATAAGACATCCACCCACTTTCTTGTCATTGGAGATGAAAAGGAAGGTCTTGGTCTTGGACGGACACTTGGTCACCACCTGCTGGAAGCCGAGGTCATTGTCCACCACCTCTCTGATCTCTTCAACCTGACAAACAGTTTATGTGCAGTGAAGAAATAATAAGGTGGTGTTAATTCGCTCAGATTAGAGGAAAATGGGTGAAAATGAATCAGACATTTTGGCATGTGCCTGCAATGTTTATGTCTAGACAACATTCTGACTGACAGTTACTAGTTCTTCTAAGGGGATTAAGTTTTTTATGTATTTGTCTGTATAAAGAGGAGTCCTTTGGAATGGGGAATAAATAAGAGTAAGAGTGAGAAAAGAGTTTTCTGTCACATGTGCCGGTTTTGTTTATTCTTTGTTTTACAAATAACACTTCAAACAATTAACAATATCGCTTTCTGCCTTCACAATTGTCATATTTCATTGTCTTTCCCCGATCATGTCTTATACTGTCTTCATGTTTGAGGGTTTAGCTACTTTTTATACCTTTACTTTCTATTCTCGATTTGCACATGAACAAATTGGTAAATACGCCTCAGATTAGATTGATTTTACGGGGGTATAGGTATGTAGGTTGTGATTGAATCATTACTCTGATACACATGAAGCTATTAAATCTTGGAATTTTAGACGTTTGGGTTCACGTGTATTTGCAGGTCGAGATCTAGCTTTGGGTGAGATATGTGCTTATCTGTGTGCACTAATTGTTTAAAAACTATTCACTGCTTTCAACGGAATGCACAATATAAGAAAATAGTCTCCATCATCATACCTTCAACTCTGTTGCTGATATTGTATTCTGATGTCATTTAAGGTAAAGAGAATTTTATCTTCCACTCTATCATGCCAAACATGAATGACAATAATAACCTTTTTTTATTTTTGCTATTCTAGCCATTCTGATGTAGATCCTGTAAACATACTATACCTTCTTCAGAGCATATTTGGGATCATCTGGCAGGATGAGAATGATCTTGCCGTCAGGATACTCTCCCAGAATCCTCTCTTTTTTCCATCCCTGAAATAAACCGAAGCAATCATTACTGTCCTGAAAAGGCATCAACCATCTAAAATTTTTCAGCCCAATAATTTCCTATTTACCCAAAATTTTACTGATATGCTTACAACATTAAAGTTATAACCGTGAGCGAGACATAAAAGGAAAAAAAGAAGAGGATAAAAAATAAATAACAAGGGTATTAAAAATAAGTGTCCGTTAAACAGGTCACTGATTGCACGACTGAATAATCTTATTAGACAAAGATGTGTTGATTTGATTGTTTAGATAAGGAGACCGAACAAGTAGGCAAAAAACTAAAAAAGACTAAAAAAATCAGTATATTCCACATATTTCCAGTTGTTTCCTGAAATTGATTCAGAATATGCTCTCAAACTAAATGTATCACATTTCTGAGTCAGACTTGCTCTCTTTGTCATTTTTTTAAGTTCATGCTCTCCTGTGTCCAAAACCAAACTGAGCGTACACATACTCAGCAGTAAACTATTCAAAAAATAATCAGTGCGAAGGTTCCCCCGATGAACTATGAAGAGAAAGCCGTGTGCCCCATGGTTGCCCTGAGAAGTCAATATTTTGAGACAATGCAAGACGAATAATTCAATTTACACAAATCTTCCTCTCACCACATATTTGACGGCACTGATGAACTGGTTGTGGAAGAGTAAGTGTTGAGATTCATCTTCGGGGTTGGAAGCTGAGTAGAGCATTCCACACACACTGCAGGCCACGGCTCCAAAATGCTTCTGTCCTGCATCCTATGAAGAAATAACACGATAACCCCAAATATCTAAAATGCATCACACAAAGAATAAGAATATGTTCAACAATCCTAAGAGATGAAGAGTAGCCCAAACATCCTCAAACTGCTATTTATTTATTACTCTAGTCGACAACAGTAACTTTCCTGTTTGACGTGCAGTTTAAAGTTGACTCGTGACACACTAAGTCACCAATAACAGTCTGAAGGGTTGAGAAGAAAAGAGATTTAAATAGGTGAACAGAAGAAATCACTCACAATAATGGTTTGGGTGCTATCTTTGTCAGCCTCCTTTAGTCTCTTGACCTCTTTTTGCAGACAAGCATCAGAGAGTGGAGTCTCACTGTCGTGTGGCTTCGCTGCCCTATTGTGATACAAAACACACATCATATTACTTCATGTTTCTATTGTTACGGGGGAAAACATTTCAAATTTGGAAGAAACATCTTACTCTTGCAAAGATTTTTCCAACGTGGCTGTTGTCTTGACGGTTTCGGTCTTATTCTCTGGGGATACATACATATCAGCAACTATAAGAAAAAGTAAGACTAATTGATTTGTTGGAGTTTTTTATGAAAAAACATATTATACATTTTACACAACTTTATTCTTTTAGCTCCATGTTGTTCTTTAAGAAAAAAACAGTGATCAAATCAAAAGTCCACTTTATTATTCAAATAAACATTAAGAAAAAAAAAAATCAGACCTAAGATGATGTCTGACAAAAACTATAATCCAATAATTTAAGTACAAATAATATTAAAGGATAAAAGTATGTGCTCACAAAAAGATACTGAATACAGAACCAGTCCAGTTATTAGTAATGTGAAAACATTAAATCACTCAAAAAAAACAACATACCTGCAGGCTTTTCTTCACAAAGCGGAGCGCCTCCATGCACTTTGGAGCTCTCTTCAGAGGGTAGGGAAGAAGTGGGAGCTGTGGAAGTCTGATCAGATGTATCCTATGTAGGAAAAGGAGCATTAAGTAACATTTTTACCCAATTGTACTGCTGGTGATCGATATTACAGCATCAAATATTTTTGAGTTACCTTGCATTTGCCATCTTGCGTCGCAGATAGATTTGGGGTTCTGTGAGACACTGGACTAACGGCAGCGGCAGATGTGGTTGGACCCGCAGACTGAGATGCTGTTGAAGAAGATGGCTTGAGCTGAGCTGGAGTTCCGCTTGTGGTGGACTTTAACTGAGGTGAAGCAGATGCTGCAAACTTGGACTGACCTGGAGCAATAACTTTTGACTGAGTTATTGTCGAAAGAGGAGACTTTATTTGGGTGAATTTGGGAGAAGGGACGGCTTTAGGAGAAGCAGGGGGTGTAAGTGTGGCCTTTTGCTGCAGGGTTTTTGCATCAGCAGGCATAGACTCACCTGAGATCTGTCCAGCAGGATTTGTCTGGGCTTTGAGTCTTGCCTGGTTGGAAAGTTGTAATGGATGTGTGGGTTTTGACTGGACTGTGGGCTTGGATTGAGATGCAGGGGTTGACGGAGGGTTTGGTTGTGTAGGTTGTTTGGGTCTTGACTGAGGACTGGACTTTGTTTGAGCTACTGGTAAAGGGTCATCATCTAGTTCAAAGTCATCAAAGGAATACTTGGGCCTGGGCTTGTACGGAATGTACTCAACAGGTTTCTGTTTTTGAGCTTTAAGTCCATTAGGCATGGGAGGGGGGACTGCTGGGAGTGTTCTCTTTGCTCCTGACCTGGTCACTTTTGGGGCAGGCCCTGGAGAGGGAGTTCCTTTTGGAGTATGAACTTTACTTAGCCTTGCAGATTTACGAGTTTCTGTATTAGGAGGCTCAGTTTTGGGGACTGCAGTTATGGCAGAATCAGGTTTAGTGGCTTCAATTGTAGGGATATCAATTTTAGCATGTTCGGTTTTACTGGGTTCAGCCTTAGGGGAGTCAGCCTTGGGAATATCTGTGTTCTGCGTTGTGGCCTTGGTAGTTGGGACAGACGTTGGGAGAGGTGTTTTAGATGAGCCGGCTTCAGGCGAAAGAGGTGTGGTCATTGAAAATGTAGAAAACGCAGACATGGGTGCTTGCCAATCAATGTCTGTAAACATCTGATTTGCTTGGTCAGATTTAAGCTTCTTCACACGTGCCCAAGACATTTTCTCTCTCTGCAGTTCAACCTGTCTCAGTCTTTGATATCTGGTTAACTTCTTTTTCTCATGTGCTTTAAGTGGCACCGAAACTTGTGAGATGAAGAAACGTCTCTTTGAAGGCTCTCCAGCAGGTTTAGCCTCAGTAGGACCACTAGTCAAGGACTGGACTGTCGGTGCCGCATCAACAGGAGTCACCAAATCAGAGCACCTGACTGCTGCAGGAGTAACAACATTAGTAGCATTTGAATCCGGTGTACTTAGAGCTGAACTTCCCTTCTTGGTGGTTTCACTCTTGAATGCCATTTCTGCTGCTGCTGCTCTTGCAGCCGCCTTTTTCTCTTCTTCGATCTTCTTCAACAGCATACTGTCTGTAGCAATGTCCTCTGCGATTTCCTGACACAGGGCTAAGAGATTCAGCTGCTGTCTGTTTGCTGATCTCTTGGAAGCTGCAGCCTTTTGCTCAGCTAGAGCTGCCAGACGGGCTTTGGTTCTGGCCTGTGTGTTCATTTCTTGCTTCTTGGGTTTATCTGCTTCCTTTCCTTTTTGTTCATCCCCAGTCTTTTCAGATGTGCTGTTTTGCTTAAGGTCTATCCCAGAAGTGTCATTTTTATTTTGGTCATGAACATTTTCCTGAAATGTTTTATGAAGGACAGTTTCAGGTGTTTCCTTTGGTTTTTCTATGATGCTAATGTCACTATCTTCATCGTTTTCTTCCTCTGCTAATACGATCTCATGACCAATTTCTAGTTCCTCCAGAATCTGAACTTCTGGTAGGTCATAGTTACCCTCAATACTTTCTGTTGCATTACAGTCTTCATTTGTGACTTGATTATGAGAGTTTTTCATATCATTTTCTGAGGAAGAAACATCCATCATATCAGCTGAAGCCTGCTGGGAAAGGTCAGGTTTTTCAGTAACTTCAGCACGTTCCTCAGCTGAAACCTTTGTCTCAAGCCCGGCCTCCTGATCCACAACATCACTTGAATCGGTGATTGTAGCATATTTGACATCGCTAGATGTTTGACATTGCTGCCCCCCTGCCTCAAGGAGGATGGTTTGTTGGGAATTATTTATAATTCTTTCATTATCATCTACCGATTTACTGTCTGGATTCAACTGCCCTGAAATCGAGACTGACAAACCGGATTCAGCTGCAGCTTGAGTGACAATATCAAAATCAATTTCATGCTGTGGGACCGGTTCCAAAATTACAAACTCATCACATGTACTATCCGGTATTTCAGCATCAGCAGTGGTGGTACGTTTCGTCTCAGTGACTTCTGCCACATCTTGATGTCCACTGTCACCCTGCCCCTGTTTAGTTAGCTCTAGACCACAAAGACCATCTGGATGTCCATCATTTCCTTCTATTACGTCTCCTGACAGGTCTTCTGGCACACTGATATCATCACTGGAGCTGATAACTGCAACTTGTTTCTCATCCACACTTGTGTTACCCTGCTCCAACTGTTCAGGGTCTACGGTTTGGACTTCCATCTCAACTTCTTGGCTTTCCGAGACACAAATATGATGCACAACATTCTCATTTTCCAGATGTTGGATACAATGACCTTTCTCTTCATTCACAGAGGAATCCCCCTCCATCTGCTTAGTCTCTATGTTCTGGATGTTGAGTAAAGACACCCCACCAATGTTTTCTGGTACTGTGGGAATCTCTCTATCATCATTACTCTCTGGACTACTGATGGGTTCATACACAACCTGGTTTTCATGAATATCAACTTCTGACTGATTATTCGTTTTAACCTGCTCTTCTGCTGCCTGAATGACGACATCATTCCCATCGGATTGGCCACAAACAAAAACTATCATTTCTTTGTCCCTTGTTCTTTCTCCATGTCTCGTTATGTTACTGACCACTATTTCAGCTGTCTCAACTGAGGAAATGATTGAAACCGCTTCTTTGACCTCATTAATCTCTAGCCTCCCCGTTTCTTCTTCCAAGGCAGCATCTAGCCTTTGTACTGGTTCACTTATAACATCCATATCTGCTTGGACGTGCTCAGCACTGGATTCTCTCTGAATGTCATCATTACTCTTGGTTTCGGAGTCCGCCATCGGTAGAGGGGTGTGAATTTCATTTGAAAAGGCCATTGGGAATACAACAGCGTCCGTCTTTCCCTCATTTTGCTCTTCTTTTGCAGGCGCTGTGTAATGCCTGTCCTCCTGCTTTTCTGTAGTTTCCATTGTTATTTGAGCCTCTGGAACATCAGCGTATTCAACTGTTAGCATGTCTTCCGCATCGTTTCTCTCACAACTTACAGTCATTAGATCTTTATGAACTTCAGTGTTGGGTTCAATGACCTCCGGATTCCCTTGATTTATAATTTCAACTATAGCTGGTGGATTACAAAAGTACCCTGGATTTGCTGTAGTTTCCATCATTATTTGAGCCTCTGGGACATGAACACATTCGGCAATATTGATGTTTTTATCATCTCTACTCTCACAGTTTGCAGTGATTACATCTTTTTTAATGACTTTGTTGGTTTCACTGACATCCAAGCTCCCATGGCTTTGTATTTCACCTGTAGATTGATTTAAAATCTCATCTGGTCTTGGTGTAATTTTCTTATTTTTATGAACCTCTGGAACATCATCACAGCCATAACTGAGCATACTTTCATCTTGCTTACTCTCACAATTTGCAGGCACTACATCCTTTTGAACGTTTGTGTCATGGTCACCGATATCCAGGCTCCCTTGATTTATAATTTCACCTATAGATGTTGGATCACAAATCTCATCTTGTTTTCCTCCAGTTGCAATACTTATTTGAGCCTCTTGAACATTAACACATTCAGCAGTAGGTGTCTTTTTATCTTCATTACTCTCACAACTTAGAGTCACTGCATGTTTTTGAGCTTCAGTGTTGATTTCAACGATCTCCAGGCTACCTTGATTTATGAATTCTACTGTAGCTTGTGGATTACAATACTTGTCTTGCTCTGCTGTAGTTTCAATGTCAACTTGAGCCTCTGGTACATCGACGCATTCAGGTGTTTGCAGGTCTTCATCTTCTTTAGTTTCACAACTTGCATGCATCAAATCTTTTTGAACTTCAGTGTTGAGTTCACTGATCTCCAGGCTCCCCTGACTCATAATATTAACAGTAGTTTGTGGATTACAAATATTGTCTGGTTTCTCTGTAGTGTCCATAGTAACTTGAGCATGGGCAACGTTAACACCTTCAACTGTTAGCATGCCTTCATCTTCTTTAGTCTCACAACTGGCATTAAGTACACATTTTTCAACTTCTGTGTTGAGGTTTCCGATCTCAAGGCTCCCTTGGCTTTGTATGGCATCTGTAGGCGGATTACACAATTCATCAGATTTTGCTATAGTGTCCATACCGATTTCAGCCATTGGAACATCAACACATTCAGCAGTAAGGGTGTCTTCAGCTTCTTTAGTCTCAAAAACTGCAGGCACTTGATCATTTTGAACTACCGAGTTGAGTTCTCTGATCTCAAGGTTCCCTTTGCTTTTTATGGCGTCTGTAGGTGGATTACAAATTTCATCTGGTTCTGCTGTGGTTTCCATTCGAACTTCAGCGTCTGGAAAATCAACGTCTTGATCTTGTTTACTCTCAAAACTTTTAGGCACGGGATTTCTGTGAACTTCTCTGTTGACCTCACTGATCTCAAGGCTTCTCTGACATGTGATTTCACCTGTGGCCGTTGAATTAAAAATGTGATCTGGGTCTGCTGCTGCTTGCACATACATTTCTAATTGATTCTCAGTAGCATCCGCACATTCTGTAACAACCCCATTCTTAATGTCCCGACTCTCATCACTGACAATAAAAAAATCTCTTTGTCCTTCAGTGTCTGCAATGACATCAGGGCCTCTCTGGCTTTGTGGATCTACTTTAATGGTTGGATCAGAAATCTCTCCTAATGGTGCTGCCGTCGGAAAATCCATCTCTCTCTCATTCTCAGTGGCATCAACACATTCTTTGATAATATTTTCATTTCCATTATTCTCAGGAGTTTGAATAATTAGGTCATCTTGAACTTTTTCAGATGTGTCCTTTGCAGATTTTTCTTGGTTCTCTTGGAACTCTCTTTCTACTGTACGTTCCATTTTAGAAATTTCAATGGATGTTATTCTTGTATGCATGTCTAATTCAATGCCGCTGAGCTTACCAATAGCAACCGGGTGTTTCTGTACTTGATAAGATACGTTTACAGTGTGATCACTCTCCTGACACTGCATTTCATCTGTAGATGTTGAATAACAAATCTCTCTCATTTCAGTCGGCCTCTCAGGTCCACTCATACTTTCCAACTTTGCCGTGTCTTCATTTCCCATAAATTCTGAATTTTCAAACATGACTGATTCATGACATTCAGTAGATATTTCTCTGATATGTTCACTGACTATCTGTCCGTTCTGAGTTTGCACTTGCTCTGAGTGTTCTGGATGAGGCATGTCTGAAGTCACAATAGTCTGAATTCCCATTTTGATTGAATGCTCAGGTCCAACGATGTATTCAGTGTTTACCTTGTCTTCGCCCTCCATTGTTTTAGAAAAAACCACATGATGCTCGTTAAACTCTCTGGATATGTCCGCAGAGTCAGTGACTTCCAGATTCTTCTGGAATTGTATTTCCACTGTGGTGTCTTGATTAGAAATCTCCTGCTCTGAAATTGTTAAATCCTGTATATCCATTTTGATTTTACTAGTTGGTGTAGAACATTCAAAGTTCATCTGTTCTTTGCCTTCAGCATTTGCAGTGAGCTCATAAACTTTGTGGTTTTCCTGATTTTGTATATTATCTTTAGATGCCGAGTCAGACTTCTGCTCTGATATTTGCTGGTTCAAGTCAATCTGACCCCCTGAAACTGTGACACAGTCATACAAAGCTTCTCTTGGAAAATTTCTGTCTCTTTGTTCATTTATAAAATCAACGTTTGGTGTTACAACTTCAGTACAGATGTCAGTATACTTGTTAGTCACCGGCTGCCTCAGTTGTAGATCAGCAAAAGACCAAGAAACACCAGCAGTCTGAGTCGACAGGACTCCTTTCTTTTCGGTTTCTTCAAGCTTGTCTTCAGAACTCCTGGCGATTTTGTTTGCAACATCGCACGAGTCTATAATTGCCATTGGCACTTCATGGTTAATGCAATCATGCTGGTGTTCCAATTTTGATTCCTTTTTGAAAGTAACTTGAATTTTGACACTAAGGTCTGTTTGGGTCTCTGGATTTCCAACAGACACCATTGTAGTGTTTTCCTCTGTCTCACTGTCTCCATAACTACTGCTTAGTAGGATATGTTCTTGTGCTGAGTTAGTTTTGACTAACAATGTTTTATCTTTAATATCTATATCACTATGACCTATAGAAATATTGCCTGCTTCAATGTCTCCTTGCATGTTAAGCTCATCCTCCTTACTTATAGATTTTATATGTAGCTCTTCGGAAATAGTCTTGTCACTGTCCTTTTTACCTACTTCCATGCTCACATGTGTCTGACTTCTATGGGCCAGCGATTCGCCCTCACAGCCTGGGTTTTCCTCTCCACTACAAGAATAAAGAGTTTCCAGAAACGAGGCAGGTGCTTTGTCATCTACCTCATTTTGGCTTGTGATGAATACTGTAATGTCCTTTTCTTCATTTCCCCCATCTTCAGATGTGATACAACCAAAATCAGTTGTAGTAGCAGAATCTAATATTTCTTTACATGGTACTAATGCTTCATTATCTTTGAACTTATTGCTCTCTACATTTTTTAGTTCTTGCAGTTTACTTTCATCAGCTATACATTCAAAATTAACACTGGCTGTTGTGATCTCTGTTATGGTGACTATATTTTCCTTGGACTCCACCTGTGTTGTTTGAAATGAAATTTCCTGGCACTTTCGGTCAGTGACAGACGTTGCAGATTCTTTTCCTTCCTCCTTTGTAGCATCATCCAAGATTTGAATACTTGACAAATCCGAAAATCTACCATAATTGTGATCCATGTGAATAGTCTCGGTAGGTGCAGATGGTAACAATTGACACAACTCCTGTGGTAGAAAAGATGACTCTTCAGTCTTGCGCTTAGCTTTGACTCGATTTGAATATTTTCGGATGCAGCGAGCCTTTTCCCCATCATCCCTCTCTCTAAAAAGTTCAGTCTTACTACCATCACTACTCAACTCATCTTCGGACTCTGTGGAGGCTGCTCGTTTCAGGGAAGCTTTAGAGTTACCTTTATGTGAAGGAGCATCTCCATAGGAGGCACTTGTGGCATTCAGGAGCTTGGGTTTTTTGACAGGTGGATCAGAAATGGAATCCTTAGGAGGAGAACTCTGTTTGGATAACTTTGATGGATTCTTACCTCCTTCCATTGAAGGAGATGTTTTTTTCTTAGTCCTTGGGGGTGCTGTCGTTTCTCGTGTATTTCCGGTTTTGTTGGACCTTTTTTTGGAAGCTGATATGGTCTTGGATGGCAGAGCCTCCCCGTCCTCATCCAAGTTCGTCAACTTAGACTGAGAATCCTGAGGAGATATTACTCTCTTTGGGGCAGGCATTCTGTCAACAAAAATTTAATATTTACATTTAGCATGATAAGGTCAAAAAAACAGACTTCATTCTTAATCAATGCAGCATTACTGATATATAAATAAACCAATTTTAACTACTTTTTAACTTTGTCTCAAGATTAGTGTGCGAGATGTGCCTAGAGACTTTCCTTTGTTTTCCAATCATTTCTGTTGATGGCTTGAAGCCATGTCTGTCATCTTGCATGATTTTTCAAAAGCCAAAGGAACTTGAACTAGGATCCTTACTTGAAACAATTGACAAACCCAAAACGCAAGATGTTACTACATTTCATGAATTTCTGTCATCAATTTCACTAGCAATGCAGTTGTTAAAAAAAATCTACCTTAACAGTCACTATCTTCACTACTAGTGCCTTGTTTTGATATTGCTTTCTGTCAATCAAAGAAATTAAATCACTCTGATCATTTCCATATAATTCTAGATCACCAGAACAAAGAACTTTGCATGGGTCTACATCCTACTTTGATGTGTGATAGATCCTAAGGGCGTGTCACTGTATTTCTGTCCAAGCTTTGAGGATATTATACATGAAGTTAGAATAACAAACATCTGGATGCGGATGATCAGGATCGTCAACTAAACTTTACTTATTGGTTGACTATTCCTAGACATCCGGACTACCTCTCAATAACAGAAGACATTTTTTTTTAGCTAGCAAAGACATTTCCTCATTGGTGGTGAAATGTGTTTGGTAAAATTGGCTTGGACCAAGAATTCATCCTGAGGTGTCCTCTCATTTACGAATGGGAATACGCATTCACTTCGCATGAGGAAAATTATATGTATAAATGTGTTCACCCTATACAAGATACCATCTGTAAATCAAAATAAGTACAAATAGTATACTGATCAACTGTTACCTGTTTTTCCTATGAAGCAACAAAGCTGGCAAACGCTGGGCATAAACAGTGACATATCGGAGTTAAACTAGGTAGTTCGTGAGTCACACAGTAGAGTCGCTTATTCGTCATATCAATCACAGCAATGGCTGTCCAACATTCTTTGCCACTGGTAGTTGTCCACGCAGAAGTAAAAACAGTCAGTTAGTCAGTTAACAGTGGCTAGTTTGTTAGCTGGAAGACCACAGAGATGGTAGCTAACGCTAGTAGCATTCAACTCGCAACAAATGAGCGAAAGGAGACTCGCTGTTCAAGTCAGCAAAAACAGCTGCCGCACACACCGAGCACAGAGTATTAGGAGTAATTATTACGATATTCATGTCTATGAAAAGATCAAAGGTAAAACATTCATCCTTGTAACTCACTTTGATGTTTTTCTTTTTCAACAACAGCTGTTTTTTTTTTCCCTGTTAATAAAAATTAACTGTACTTCCGGAGTGAATTGGCGGATGTGACGACAGGGTCACGCAAACCCAAAAAAATAATGTTTTACGTTTGTCATTTTTTATACTTAAAAAAAGATAAGAACAGATTACACAATTACAAAACGTCATTGTGCACATGGAATTCAAAACTAATTCCCTGAAAGTTCCTGAAAAGTAAAAAATAACAAAACGTAAAACATAGACCGAACTTGAATATATGTATGGAAAGAAGAAAAATAATGTTCCAACATATGAAATAAAAACGTTTATGATATTTAGTTGCATGGAACCAGATTTCTCCGTATTTTTAATAAAATAATGTTATCTACTCTGGCAAAGTGTCGGTCATTAATTTTACGATTTATAAACTTGTCATTGTATATATTCATTTTATTCATACATATAACATTTCTTTTATTATTGTATACATGTTTATTATATGTTTATTTTATATTAGGTTTATCTATTTTTCTCTTTTTTGCTTTTAATCTTATAGATCTAGCGTTCGTCGGAGATTTTGTTGCCACAAAAGGAGCACACCAAGTTTAAGGAGTTGACATTCTTTTTTAACGGAACTACGTCTCAAATTTTTACTCCCTGAGTGAAAATGACAATCTCTCTTTAGGATTGTGTTTAGGGAACTTGTAAGTTACACTTTCTGTATTGCATTGTAAAAAGAGAATCAATAGCGGTTCCTGTCAGACGTAAAGGAGGCAATTTAGGCTTAATAATGTTCAACCGTTTTATCATTCTGCATAATATGTGTAACTCAATCATCTTGGTTCTTGCTGGTTGAGCAGTTATTGGATGAATTTGGTTTATCCCTTATCTGGCTCACAAGATATTGCAAAATTACTAGATGGCGAAACTGTTAAACCAAAGTTAAAATATATTTTAAGTCATATTTGTTCACTTAAAGCTGCTTTGTGCTGTTAATTTGTTATTGATGCATGTTGTTTGTGCTTGTTACCATTTGATGATGGTTCTGAGTGACATAAATGGGAAAAAAAAACACAATTTGTATATTTCTCTAATGCAATACCGTAAATTAAGTGTTTTGTTTCCATCTTACAGATTTGAGAGTGGTTGTTCATGCAAGTCTGGGCAAATATTTAAGCTGTATTATCAGTCAATTATTCTGACAAAATCAAACATTAGTTGTTAGCTCACTTTATTTACGCATTGAAATTAAATATTTGACAGTTGTGACAAACATTCATTCGTTTTCCTGAGCATTTCATTTATAAAATACCAATAGGGCCAATGGGTTGAGTTCTTCATGTAGTTCAAAATCATGTCTTATTCTCCATACAGCAAATTCCAGTTTTAACAAGATGCCCCAGGCATTTCTCAAGAAATGGAGAGACAACAGAATCTTTACGTCTTTTTGACTTGAGTCATCAAGTGACTCAGCAGTTCTGCACATACATCGGTGTAATTTTCAACCATAAGCTCTGTGCAGACGTTTAAATCAATTCTTCTAAATTGATGGAGTCGACATGACTGACTTTGAGTGGGTTATGGAGACAACATGCATAATTATCAGACATGAACCAATCTGTTTTTATGTGATTTTATTTATTTTTTTATTTGATCACCAAATCACATCAATGGAAAGACAAACAAGTATAGTACTTTCCGTTTGTTAGCTGTAAACATACAGAGACAATACAATATAAATGTTTTACATTTTTGCGAGTGTACAGTTCATGACCGAGGGAAAGCGATATTCATTGATCAGTGCAATGACGGTGGGGGTGAGTGGAATAAAAGCATCAATAATAATTTTGTGAGTGCATAAATCTATTACTTTTTCATCTCAAGGATTCCACTTCCTGGTCCTCGTCTCTTTGCACTGCAGATGTTACAAAACTGCACCCCAGGAAACTTAAATGGGGAAGACGTAAAAAGCACAGGGAAGATATAATTCAGGTAAAATACCCACCCAAGACAAAATATAATGTGTAAAAGCTGACATTGGCTATAAGCAAGTTACTTACTGTTCCTGGAGACGGTAAACATTCCTTGTGGAACATGTGTCTGCAGTGAAAAACCACCACACTGAAGGGTTTGGCCATGTCTGAAACACAGGTGTGAAACAAAAATTCAAAATGAGTAGCTTTCCAACACGATACAAAATTAAAACTATTGGATACAGCTACAACAAAAACCCACCTGATGGTAATATTGTAGCATGACATGATTCACAGATATTCTCATCTGAAAGGAAAACCACAGTTTGTCTGAGTACAGTTTAAATTTCTTCTGCTTTTTTCTTTGAGAATGCCAAGAAAGGTGCGCCCACCATTGACCCGGACTCCCCTCATCTGTGTTCGGTGCATCTTCTGGAGCAGAGAGAGGGAATCGGCCACCAGGATCTTCTTACATCCTTCCCTTAGAAGAATCTTAGAATCAAGAAAAAAAAAAAAAACTAACTTAAACTGATGACTAGGTCTTGACATATGTTATTTTTTAACCTAAATAAATAACTTAAACTTGGTAGATTGATACTTTTCCAATTATTGAAGCTAAACACTCCACGTGAATGTATTTTGATGTACAATGCAAAAACTAAATTATATATTTTCTTTATTATACTTATCATAGTTTTTTGGCTGTTTGTAACGAGAAGGCCTTTAAATATTTTCCCGAATTTTTTTACATTGAACCAGTAAAATATGAAACAAAATCCACTGATTTCTTTTTTTCCAACTTCTTCTGTCTATATTGGTACCTGTGATGTTTTGTTTACCTAAGTACTTAACATTTCCTTGTGTTGAAATTACTCATTTATTGTTTGATAATTATCTCTTTATCCTTTTTATCATTTTTTTCTGAGCATGTGCTACGCTAGGAGTGAAGAACAGTTTCACAGCTAAACTAATATCCAACATATATTGCAAACACACATTGAATTTATGTCTAATTTAAAAAGATATGAAATGGAAATAAAATGATCAGTTAATCTAAAAAAAGATGTCTAACCTGTAGATTATAGTCCTGGAGGATTTTTACAAGTGAATCTCTGAGATTTGGGATCTCCATGCCCTCCTTAATGCGATGAATGAGCAGGATGGGATCCACGTGAGTACCAATGTTATTAAGGAGACCTGTGATGAATGCTTGGAAAAAAAATAACAGAAAGGAATATTATGGAATTTAGAGAACAGGCAGAGGAATAAAATAGATTAGTACAAAAGGAGGCTGTTTCATACGTGGTTTGTCGATAGAATACGAGATCAGGTCCTCCCATAGCTCTGCATCATCCTGCTCTTTGGCAAACTCTATGGCCTTGTCCACATCCCCCTGCTCCTTCATGATCATCTGCAGAGCTTGTTTGCAATTCCCCATCCTGCCTGAGAACAGGATTAGCTGGATAAGGCTTCATTTAATAATTCTAAACACACAAAAACAGACATAAAATGAACACTTACTGAGCAGGAAGACAGTCTCCTCGACAAAGTTCCTCTGCTGACACACCTCCAAAGCCTGAGAGGAAAAGAGACAGCACTATGTCTTGTATTGCTTGGGATTTGGATGTACAGTAAGAGAAAATAAATGTAAGAATCATACCTTTTCCAGGGGGCAGTGTGTGCTATCTCTAAGGAAAGGTAGGAGATTTGGTTGGTCATATTCAGCATACAGGCCTATCTGCCTCTCGTGGTATTTCTGGCCTTTGTGGTGGTCCCGCTTGAACAGTTTATGGAGATACTGCGGGGTAAGATGATGAAACACGTCAGTTTAGAATTCAAACTTATATTCAAAATCATATGTATTTCAACCCACCACATGCAGAAGTTCAGGCCTGTCTGCCAGTTCTTCAACCACCCTGTCTGTCTAGGAGTAGAGAGGAGAGAAACAGGATCAGCGTGCAGCAGATATGCAGCAGATCCTTCATGAAGAGTATACAGAAGTCAGGAAGACCTACCGAAATCTTGTCTTCGTTGTCGAGCAGCATGTCAACAGCTTTCTAATGATGTGGATTTAGAGAATATATCAGTAAAATGTAAAATGAGTCAGACAGAGTGAGACTGCTGAAAACATTTTGATTTGACTTTGATGTGAAGACAGACTTGAAGACTTGTCTTTTACCTCTGTGTCAAAGTCCATGAGGAGTTCGATCTTGTCCTCTATGGAGGAGAAAAGGTTGTGTCTGTGGATCAACTGGTAAACATCTTTGTGCCTAAGTCTCAGGTAGATCTCCAAAGCTCTGTCGTACCGCTGGTCATAGGTGTACCTACAAAAGCATCAAACACTGGTGAGTCATTTATTTTGTGTTAGTTTTCTATCACACAAAAAACAGTAATTTTAAAGAGATTAAAGCATTTTTCCTTCAGCCTAACAGGCCCTATCAGCGAATATATTTTTGCTTAATATTTTCCAACCAAACATCATTCAAAATCTTGATTTTTAACTCCAGTCTTTAAATGAACCCCAAAATACTGAAACTTAGAAACAAAAAGAAATAGAAAGAATATATTCAAATACGGCAATATATACAATTTATTTTTATTCCCCCTAACATTTATAATAAAAACAACTTGTGTTTCCCTCAAAATTAATTGAATCAGTAAAAGTAATGTAATTGTTAAGATCACTCACAGTTCAGCCAACGTGGTGAGCAAAGTTCTGTTAGTGGGATCCCTCTTCAGATGGTCAATGACCGCCTGAACAATCGCCATGTTATTATAAAGCTCTCCAGGCCATTCACGGACGAGGGTGGCAAAACCCTATGTTAAAAGAACAAGAAGTGCGACAAATCATTGGATAATGTCCAAATGATGGATAAACATTGGACTTTGTCGCAGGAAGTCTCGACTAATAGGGAGGACAAAGTACCTCATAGTCAGTTTTGAGAAATTCATGTAAAATCATTTCATAGATGGCTGGTCTGAGGCGCAGATCCCCTCTTGGCAAATACTGACTGATAGCCTGAAGCCAAAGAGAGGGGGAGCACAATTGTTAAAACTGACACTGAATAAAATACACCCAACTTCAAAAACTAAGGCCAGGACTTACCTTTAACTGTCCGATGGTCTTGAACCTGTAAACTTCATTTTCCCATAGTTCCATGTTCTTTCCATGAACCTTTTGACACTTCCTGAATTTGAAGAAAATAGCTTTAATAACGCAGGCAAAACAAAAAATTTCTCCTTTTTTTACATATCTGGCAGTTGACATGTTTTGATGCTGTGGAGCCACATCAATTAATGAAACCTATTAAAACATAGCAATTATAAAATTCGGTCTTCTTTCTCAGCGATGTTTGGTTGAATGTGTCTTCCACACTTAATATTCACACTTTGGAATTCAGCGTATCAAAATCTCATCTTTTACATACATGTCATTTTTTAGTACTAATTAACGGGGTTTTCCTTCAATTTTAAATAAAGGTATGAGGGAAATATTCTATATTTAGACAGATAATCTGAACCTTTCAATAAATCTTCTTTGTAACGTAAAGATGTAAAATATCTCACACAATGCATAACTCAAGAAATGGATTAACTTCTTTACATCTAAAGTTTTCAACTGACCTCGCAGCACTGCTATAGTCTCCTTTCTCTACTAGGTGATTGATGTAAGCCATGCCAATTTTCTGAACGTCATGTCTCTTGATGTTTTTGAAGCTGATCTCTGCAGCCATCAGTGCCTCCTGTCACAGTAACGGGGTACATAGTTAAATATACATAACTGCAGACTGTAACCTTTTACAACACGCATAAGACTCAACACAAAACCTCATATTTCTTCTTCTCCAAGAGCCAATCGATGTGGTCATCCTGGTCTCGCTCTTTGGCCACAACGATGTCTTTGGGACTGATGATGTAGAAGAGTGACTCTCCTTCAGAGTGCTCTGTTAATGAAAATACATTACATCTCTGCATACTGTGCATTACCGCTGACATTTGGTAAGTCAACGTGTAATGAAATCAGCGTGCAGTGAAAGGCTGCGTGACATTTCACCAAGGGCTGTTTTGATAGTCTCACCCAGGCGGTAGTCTCTGCACTCGTTGTCTTGGAAATTGCGCACAGTGAGTGCGTCAGAGGAGATTTCCTCGCAGCTCTCAGGGAGAGTCAGGATGATGTCAAGACGAGGCCGCGCCTGGAACTCTTCATCCTATAATGAAATTTGAATCCAATGAAGAAAGGCATCTACGTGACAACTGCCCTTTTAATTTATAGCAAAAAAAAAAATCATTACCACGGGATCAGAGTTCTCCTTCACAAAGTACAGGGTTACAAGCTGATCAGCAAGCGGAGCGAGACCACTGATGAAAAACTCTGTCTCGAAAGCAGAAACTATTTCGAAAAAAGACATAGGAACAAAAACCACAAAAAAATCACAGATATTACAAGGACATACTGTTACTGAGGATCTTCTGTACCTGTAATGTGGGAGTGGTTCTATTCAATATTCTTTGTATTTATCCCTACATTGTCAACATAAGAGTTCAGCTGCTTTTGTAGCTTGTACCTGGATATAGAAAATTAGCTCCTAATAATTGTTATAACATACAGCATCATTATCACTAAAACAAAATACTGCCAATTCATGGCTTACCTTGTTTTTAAGTAATTTGGCTTCAAAACACTTCTTGTGTGTCTCATCTAGTTTAATTAATTTTGTCACTCCCTTTAATTTGAGTTTCATTACAATTTTTTGGTCGGCCCGTTCTGGATCTTTGCTATAAAGCACGTAACCTTTGTGTCCTTAAGTGAGTTGAGAGCGACATACTTTGTTATCATATGCAGTTTATTTAATACCTATTTCCACATAGCGGCTGGGCAGATCTCTCATTTCCGTAGGATTTCGCTCTTTAACAACACAAATCTGAGGAGAAATGAGAATGAGACTAAAATCACTCTCGAACACTGAATAGGATACCATCTGTAATGACTAATAACTTACACACAAACATAGCACACCTTGATAGAAGTACCCCAGCCAACAATAAGAGTGGTGTTGTCTTTCCAGCACAGGCTGCATGGATACATATCAGGCCTCAGACTGACGTTATCCCGCAGCACATTTGTGATCCGCTGTTTTGTACCAATATCATAGATTTTAACTCCCTAAAAGAAAACAAACTTTAGTACCTTAACATCAAATATTGGCTTGTTTACTGGGGTCTGTGAAAGGTCACTCACCACATTGTTGGCCCAGGCGATGAGGTTAGCTCTCCACTGGACATTAGTGATTGAGCCCTCACCTTCATGGAGAACAGACATCTTCCAGCGATTCAACCAGTTTCTTTCATACAGGAGCAGCTTTGAGAAAGAAAAATAGGACAAAATGTTTCATATCAAATGGCATCATAAGAATGCAGTTATGCAGTCTGGCCTGCAGAGAGCAGTAGGTGAACAGCATATTTCAAAGATGAGTATGGAGAATCAACCGGGTAAAGGATTTAATACATTTACGTGCAGGGAACTTTACAAATGATTTGGTAAAACCTGATTTTAGTCCCAATTTGAAGATCTTCAGTCAAATTCAGAGCATTTAGGTACAAGGACAATGAAGATAAATAGCTTGTTAGACTCAGTACGAGTGAGTAAAGCCTTAGCTTCTCATTCAACGCTGGAGGATGTAATTTTACAGTTTGACATGGTTGACATAATTAACAAGTAGAAGATGGAGTGAAAGTCATAAAAAAGGGATGAAAACATAACGTATTACAAGCTTGATTTAATACAGCCATTTTAACATCATCATAATGGACAAACTATTGTAGCAAAACAAGTATTTACTTATTTTTATGCTATGTGTATTTGCTTTCTCATTTTCTACCAAACAGGTGTAATCTCAATGAGAGATTCGTGTGAGGTTTAAGTTTTCAACTAACGATCAATGAGGCATCGAGTCGGCCTCAGATCTATTTTATAAATCACATTTTAATGTCCAGACCTTGCATTGTAAATTCCATAAAGGGCAAAGCCTTTTATTCACATTCTCTGCATTGTTGATGTCTTTAGTATATAAACAGATTTTTTAAAAAGCCCCAAAAAAAAGCATAGTATTACCAAGGATGCAAAGAGAAGGCTGCGTGGGCTTTTTAATTCAGCAGTCGGACTATGTTTATAAACAGTTTGCTCTACAAAGAGATGATATGACAAAAGAATTGCTGAGACAAAATTGAATTTCCTTTGACAGGATATGGCTCCCGTTGGGGCTTATTGATTTTCCTCCCAGGCACATTGCGGAGGCCTTCACAACTTGGAACCGAAAGAAATCCGGGGCAATTGAAAGAAAATGGCAAAGTAACCCTAACAATGGGTTTTCATATAAAAGTTGTTTATCCTCGGCCTCGTTGTATAAATGTCAGTATCCTTTATTTATAGATTGTTTGGCAATGATTCTGCTTACAAGTGTTTTATATTTGTGTACAATAACTGACATGTGGTAATAGGCAACTGGTATTACTTCCAAAAACACAAAATGACAAATTTAACATCCAACGTTTTCACCTTCAGTAGTGACATACCTCCAAGGGACAACTTTCAGGAAAGAGATCACTGTATACGCCCGAAAAGCCTTTGACTATGTACCATCTTGATAACGACATCTACTTGCTGTGCTTGTGAAGCATTGCCTTTCAAAAACCGTTGAGCGAACAGCACTTTGTGAAAATGGGCAGCTCTCTGGAGAGCACTCCAGTAAAGAGACAGGAAAGTAAGAGACTTTCACCCCAGACAAAGGCCTGTGCAACATCCTCAGCCCAGCCAAAGTGAGAGAGTTTGTAGAATTAGGTTTCACCCGGACACAATCTGGATGGATTGTTGCGGCAGGAAATATCTTAAACTGTAGATGATGACTACAAGTATAATAGTAAGACTGAAGCCTACCTTGTTGCCCCCGGTAACAAACTGCTTATAGTTTGATTTGGTGAACTGAGGGTGTAATGCCACCACCTGCAAAATAATACATGACAGGTGAATTAGCCTGCACAGGTTTTCCTCCCTCGGGAAGTCAAAATTAGATTTCTCTTTATATTGTATGCAGGTAAAAGCAGACGAATGATTTTCAGTAAAGGTTACATAATCTTACTTTGATAGGACAATCAAAGTTGTCATGGAAGCCCTCTCTGGTATAGAGACCAAACACTTGGACCTGGAACAGAGATGAGATGGCAGGAACAAGAAGCAAGGGTGAATAACTGTAAATTTATCTCCTTTAATTGCTTGCTCTGCAACTATCTGAGGGCAGCAGGGGGAATCGTGGTGAGAAAAGTCTTTGATTTGCTCCTTACTTCTCCGCTGGGTCACCAATTAGTGGACAAGTGGATTCTTTGTACCCCGCAGGGTTTAGAAACAGGATTCCTCATCCTCATACTCATCACATCCTAAGTTTGCTACAACAGACCCTAATATACCATCAGGTTCGACGAAACTCGGGTTCTTTTCATTTGAGGCCCAAACAGAAGGGATTTTAAGAGTAGGGGAATAAAATAAAACTCTGATCCAATCTGGTTTTTGGAACTCAACCAACAATTAAGGATTAAGTTAGATTTTTCAAAGGATTAAAAACCAAATGAATTGGTGGAGGGCAAAAGATTGCTGTTGATTTTAATTGTCTGCTCCACTTTTTGAGCGACAGGATCTTGCTTTTGCCAGCCGAGTAGTAGAAGTAGGGGGAGGGTGGATATCAGAGAGCATATCTTGACTGCGAAATCCACGAAGAATCGTGTTAATGATGAAAAGAGACAGGATAACAGCCAGGTGGAGAACATGGATATGGTGTTCATCGACGGCTGATTGCTGACTGACAGCTCAACAGATACAAGCTCAAGCCTTTGCCCTTCTCCTCAAAAGTGGCACAAGCTTTTCATAGTTCTGTATCATGAAAAACATATGGGTTTATGTTTAGATATTGTGATGATAAAAACTCAGGTTAATGCTCTGGCTGTAAAAGAAAATTCACCACCAAATATCTCAAGTTCCACATCATTATCATAAAGCCGGAGGCAGATAAGCTTTTTATATGAATCTGAGCATGAATTATGAAAGATGAAAAACACCGATTGTGGATCCCTGCAGGAACGGGATCAGTACTGATGAGCAGCGAGATCTCACCTTCCCATCCTCGGAGCAGATACCCACATGCTCTCCACTTTCATCCAGACTGATTTGGTTGATTTTCACGGAACTCTGCAGGGACATAATATAAAAGCATCTTTTTGAGAGGTAGGAAAAAAAAAATCAGAGTATGTAATGGATGCGTTGTCCAAAAGTTGTCAATGCATAGGGCGTGGCATTAAATCCGTGTAGGCTAAGGGTTGTCATTCACCACTGATGCTTCATGTCACTTAAGGGCTCTTAAAGTAAAAGGATCAAACAAAATGGCACAAATTATGGCAAATTTAACTTCCCTTGAATCCCTAGAGGATTGAATGTACCCCTGTGTAGACTTAGAGAAAAGTTTTTTGTTTTTCCTTATGTACACTTCCTCCAGTGCATTAGCGTCACTTGGGTACTTGGTGGACGCATTAAATCCCTTTCTGCCTTTCAATGTCTTATGGCCCGCTCATTATGAAACTACACCGCATATCTGTCCAGTAGACTTTATGGTGTCTTTCAATTTCAGGTAAAAATATTTCTTGCTTCTCTCAGGCGATGACAGCTAGCTAACAATAAGTTAAGATCAGAAACACTTAAATCAATGCGCTATGCTGGAATAATGTTGGTCTAATCATGAGCTTAATTCTTTTGCTTTAATTTGTAAAATGAATTATTGTTTATTGCTATTTCACTACTGGAAATGTATGGGGAATGCAAAATACATACACTACATAATTTTGGTTACAGACAGTTCAACATATTGTGCTTATTTGCCTTGATGCAAAGAACATGAAAAGATTTAAAAGTTCTCATGACTTCTAACTATAAGGCTAAACCAAGCAAGTCCCTTTGCTTACCTTAGAATCAAGACTGGGGTGAATGAGTAGGTTAACCTTATCATATGTAAGTCACTAATAAACAGAGCCACTTAAGTTGATGACACATGTTTCCGGGATTTAAGCTAACCTGTCCAACATCTGAATGTAGTAATATATTTAATTCATTTGGTATTAAGAGTGTGGACAAATAAAGCTTTAGACCTGATGGTGGCAACGGATGAAAAGTCAGATAAGCATTATTGATCCACAATATAATTAATATATCACATAACTGATGACGCTAGAAATTAAAGATATTAAAGGTTATCCTATAAAGTTCCCTTTTGCGATCTAAATTATTTTAATGTACTTACAATCTCAAACTTTTGTGTTACATTTCCTTGGATGTCCAGCAGAAAGACCTTTCCAAAATGAGTACCCAAGGCGAGGAACTGAAAAGGGACAAATATGGTTTAAATTAAACCACACAATACTTGAAACCAATTAAATATTTTGGAGAAAAATCTTGTACTGATGAAGGCTGTGGAAGACGATAAAAAAAAAGAAGCTTTGCAGACCTGGAGCGACATGGGCAGAAAGGTGATTGGGTGGGCTTGGAGGCAAAACTGTGAAATTGCAGGGGTTGGAGAAGCCCTATTTATTAAAGCATACAGTGTGAAATGGCATTTTTAACCTCAAATTAAACTGCTTAAGCATAATAAATGCACTGTACAACTGACTTCTTCCCATGCTCTCCATGCGACCCAATCACCTCCCTGCCCAGCAGAGAGCCATTATTTCTCCAGAGCAGAAAATGGTTTCTCTTTTTTGAGCTTAAACAAAAGTGCATGTTTGAATTTGTGCATGTGTGTGAGTCTACACGAGTCCACAAGAAAATTACAGAAACTGGGGGCTTTTGGCATTAGATTATGTATGTTGTTCCTCCATCCAAGTCTCTGCTCCATGCCCTCCTCCTAATCCCCCTCCCTCCTAGACCAGCATGTGGATGTGTGGCGAGCCCACCATGCTTCAGTGCAGTCTATAATGAAATGCTTATATTTACAGGCACAGCTGAGCATGTCAGACAGAGCTCCTGCAATCTCTTCAAATAAAATAACCAAAAATAAATAAATAAAGGGTTCAACCTTGTGAGGCAGAGCGACTTTTAAAGGGATTTATCGGATTGGAATTGTTCAAATGAAATTCTGATTCAGACACTTAAAATATGAGGCAACATAAGGCAATACATGCTGCTGGGGGCTTTAAGGTGGTGGGTGGTTGCTGAGGCTGTGGGGGTTGGTGTGACACACAGGTAGATCAGTCAGTGGGTAACAGAAGGACCGAAGCCCAGGAATAAAGATTAAATTGAGAATTCCAGCAATGCAATGTCTCTCACCATGGCACTGGTGCTATTTCGAGGATAAAAAAAATAAAGGGAACAAATCCTCAAAGTAAAAATAAATAAATTAAAATCAATAGTGGTTAATAAAATATCAGGTGAGGAGACATAACTGGTCATGACTTTTGGTCTGCTCAGGCGTGCAAGTGTGCTGCTGGTGCCACATCGATTAATCACCTTGCTTAGAGTGGCTCTCTTAAAAATATCAACATTGGGCAAAGCGAGGAGAGGAGCGACAAATATGTAAGAGTGGGAATAAAAACAAGTGAAGACAATGGTGGCTGGTGTCTTTGGCTCCCAGAGAGGAGAAGCAGGGGAAGGTGAGAAAAGAATGGGCTGCCTTTGTAGATAAAACCAAGGGGAATGAAAATCAACTTTGAAGAGAGCATCTCCCAAATGTATACATAAGCAATGAGAAATCTGCACCTGTGATGAGCATCCCCCTGCCTTTATGGGGGTTGGATTATAAATTCTACCTTGTCATGGACAGTCATGCAACTGGCTGCATCCTTCTGGAGGATTTCTGTGACCCCATTGGAGAGCCTCTCATACTTGAGCTTGGGCTCCTCTTCACTGTCCTCCTCCTGGTTAAGAAGGTAGATTTTCAAAATGTGTCATTAGAATTTTTAAACAGCACAGCATCCTATCACATATGTTTTCTGAAATATATGGACAACACTCTTTATGCATTAAATTGAAATATGAACAGTCATCTTTCTTTATTCTGATCTTTTTTGTCTGTATCAAAATATGAATTTTTATAAAGAGTGATAAATGTACTATATTAAAATCGTAAAGTCACCACTGCAGAATTTGTGGCCACTCATAAGGGTATGGAGCATTTATATATATGGTTCCCTGTTTATTGAAGGTGAAGTAGTGGGGCCAGTAGGAAAGGCCAGTGTTTGTGATGTTTTGTCCAGATATCACATTTGTGACTCCTAATCCGGCAGATTTAAGAAGCAGTTAGTAATTGAGCAACTAGCTAAAAGAAAAGAACACCAACAAAAACACCAAAAAAAAAGAAAAGAAAATCTGCCAAACTTTTCATAAATCAAGGGATAGAGCGCATTAAAGAGCTCTTTAGTCTATGAGCATATAAAATGGAAAGTTAATAATTCTGCCATGTAATTTCCTTGTTTAAAAGAAGCGATCTTCATAAGTACAACTAAACAAAAAACACAGACAATGCTGTACTATACATCAAGCTTATTTCGTTTGAGGTACATCAGGATAAAAAAATCACAAATTGGTGCAGCATTGTGTCATCATTGGTTAGTTCAGTGTGACAAACAGAAGCGCCATAGAGAGGTGCTACATTGTGGCGCTTATGTGCAATCTCTGTTAAAAAAAATGTGCCAAATAAACAAAATAATGAAAACAAATGTTTTCATCTATTAAAAGGGTCAAACATCAATCTACAGGAAAAAGTACCAACCCGACTAATGGTAAGTATTCTTCAGAGAAATGAATGTCTTGCATGTGTATATTAGAACATACACAGAAAAACAAATCCCCATTGCCTTGCATGAAATGTGGCATCAAGTTATTTATCCATGAGACCGTTCCTCCCCAATGAAAAACATTTATACAGTCATTTCAAAGGCAAACTTAAAGTATTCCACTGTGTTACACTTTTCAGCATGAACCACTATCTGTGGCCAGTCACAGGCTGAATATTACTTCTAATTCAGTTTATAACCAATGCTACAGTCCGTTGCTACCCAGAGGGTGCATCAACTCAAAACATGGTCTGCCATTATGTGCTACTGGGCTGGAGGTGGGGGACAAAGCCGTGGAAAATGTTATTTTCAAAAACAATCATTTCCCACTCAGCAACGCCATATCAAGGCTATTTCCTGTGTATTCTGGTTGCGA
Organism: Lophius americanus; assembly: GCA_037951165.1. Taxonomy (NCBI): domain Eukaryota; kingdom Metazoa; phylum Chordata; class Actinopteri; order Lophiiformes; family Lophiidae; genus Lophius; species Lophius americanus. Next base: position 3,314,354 of record JBBDHG010000011.1, on the reverse strand, counting down.
GATTTCTGGTGCGAGGGTATTTGTCATGGCTTTCAAAGGTGTATCAAAACACAAAGGCACACTTCCTCACCGGAGAGAGGATTTTAAACTTTTGCCATTTTCTATGTTGGCCTCCGTTTTTTCCAAGTTACTTTTGTGTTGTATATGTCTTTACCTAATTTAATTATCTAATATATTTGCAACCAAAATGTAGGTGTTTGTTTTCATTTTGACAGAATCTAAATACAGGCAGTGCATATAAACAGGACTAAATTGTAGGGAAAAGGGACCGTATGCAGGAAATGATCAGCCTTCACTGACTCAAAACGCTTTGGCTTGTGCTTTTTAGAAATTAGTTATTAATAATAATAATAATACATTTAATTTATAATGCACTTTACATTTGGATCAAATCTCAAAGAATTATTAAAAATTAGCCAAAAGTACATAATTTTTGCCGCAAACTTCTCCTTTTTGCTGTCAAAAAACATAAGACTTAACCATTCCTTGCATACGCATACTTCAAATATGAACTACTCTTGTCACAGTAAGCTAAAAAAATTATGTGTAGGGAGAAGAGGATATTTATTATTTTGATGTTTCACATTCCATTTTTATGGAGTCAGACATAACCTCATTAAGGAGAAATAGTGAAGCATGGTTGCATGGTTACGCTTGTATCCTGGCTGAACCTGAGTGAAAACCCAAGAACAAACTGTGGTACAGACTTGTCACAAGGAAGACATGCCTTAAAACGTACCAGGATCTATTTTACTCTAAATGGTACTGAACTATACAAAATAAAACATTATGCTGTGTGGCATAGGAGTTCAAACCTGCAGAGGATCAGCTGAGACCTATGCAAATTATGAATCTGTTTATTGCTGTAATAAATTACAAAAAAATCAGGATTTATTTTCAACCACAGGAGTTACCATGTGGTGACAAATGTAAATAATGCAGATTTAAGGTGCATTTGTATTGTATTATCTAAGCTATGCTTTAAACAGGAGGAGATGCACTTACTAGCCATAACATTCAAAACAGCTGTCAAATATTGTGAAGGTGCCCTTTATGCTACCAAAACAGCTCTGTGATGCACAGTGTAGTCTGACACCTTACCTTTAGTACCGATATCAACTTTATCAGCATATTGTGCTTCAATAGCTTTTCTGTAGGATTAGAAAAAACATGAGCTAGCCTTAACCTTCCAAACTCATCAATGAGCCTTGGGCATCCATAGCCCTGTAGTCGGTGCACCCATTGTCCTTCCCTAGCCGACTTTGGTATGTACTAACAACCTGGATCACCGAACAAGACCTGATACTCTAGGTGATGCTCTAACCGAGGTTGTTAAGCCATCACAATTTGAATAGTCGAAGTTGTTAAGATCCTTGAAATTGCATTTGTTCCCTAATTCCAGCACACAACAAAATTCAAAATATGTCCTTACTGCCTCATATATCTCACCCAATGAAAGGTGCCATTGTAATGATGTAATCGATACATCCATGCCTCAACTCACCTCAGAAATTTTTTTTTGTGATACAAACCATATTTCTAATGCCCAGCCTATGGGTCAATATCAGCCCTAGAATTATTTGGTGCAATTGGATGCATATCTGGACCACAATCTGAATCGGGAATGAGTCAGAGTCATTGAAATAGATTTAATCTACCTGTGAATGGTAGGAAGTTATATCTAAGGAAAAAAGGTTTGGATCCTAAATAATTTTATTGATTATAGACAATGGTGTTGGCATAAGTATGCACTCTCATTCTGTTTCCTTTTGTGAATGTCAAGCCCACAGACCGTCCGGATACCACAAGCCAGGTAAGTAAATAATCAGCTGCAACCACATGGAGGAGATACACTCCCACAGTTGTTGTTTCCTATGAATGTCTGTGAGCTCACTATGCACAGAGAGAAAATAGAATGTAAGAACTCCTTCTATTCACAGGTCTGGAGATTTCCCCATGTCCGGTCGCTCAATCTTTACTGTTGTCCTCTGAGAGGTGCAAAAGTCTCCTGCAGCCTTTCCCTGATATTTCATTCTATTCTCTCTGCTACTTATAAACTGCTTCCTTCCTGCCAGGATGTGTTAAGCTATATTTTATTTAACCTACTTGTGATTCTCAGAAGCACAGAAGTACTGAAATATGCCCAACCTGAGACGTATTATTGACAGATCTGAAAAGCCATATGTAATTCATGAGTGTTTGATACTTCTCAAAACCTGACAAAGATCCTTCTTGGATCAAGCTGGGTTGATAAGAGTTTGCAATGCATTATAGTCCCACCAGAAGGCAGCAAGGGTTATTTGACTCAAAACAAGAAAAATAAATCACCAATGCTCATCAGAAATATACAGATCTATATCATAAGAAAGGCTAAGCTTTTGATGCTTTTCCTGATCAACATAATGGTAGAACTGCGTGCTGGTCTAATTAATTCCTGACTCTTGATTCTATATAAACTTACATTTTTAGTCTTATTGTATGAGAAAGAAAGGGCAGCTTGAAGTGGTGTTGTGTCTTTCTTACCTCTGAATCATCTGTGAGTTCATCACAATGTACTCTTCCCTGAATGAAAAGACATTTTGAAAGTATGTAAACAATCATTCATGAGTTGTCTTAATATATTCAAGAGCCACAGCATACGGTTATACATTTAAAACTTAATGTGATTGGAACACTAGAATATAATTTAACTCAAACACATAGCGTGGAGGAGTCCAAACACCCTTAATAATTTAATCACAAGAACTACCACGTCTAATCCAAATAAATTAAAGCTTCTGTAACATGACAAGCAAAGCAAAACATATATTAATGCAAAACATCAACACTAGCCAGCTAGCGTTAGCATGCAGTGCTTACCTTCTCCTCCACTTCCGCCATTGTAATTTGCTGTATCTAACAGAATAACAGTCAATCTAGATAGCAATAATACATGTTAAATGTCTACAAACCGCAAATAGGTCTGTTTCATCTGAACACCATTAACTATACAGCGAGGAGGTTTGGTTTGTTGTCGAAGCCTGCTCTCGCTGTCATAAGTGAAATCACATGACTTCCCAAAGCAGCAAAGTATTATGGGTATTGAAGTTTTCTGGCAGAGACGACACTGACCTTCAAACCGAGTTGAGTTGACGTTAATTAACGACGGAATCTTTGAGATTTTAAGATAAATGTGTATTTTGTTCTCACCACGATGCTAAAACTCGTATAAACTATTTCCACATTTGAATCTAGGTATACCTTTAACTAATTCTTGACTATATTTATTTCATAAAGAGATTTGCCATGTTGGTTTAACATTTCTGACGATGCTAACTTGCGTTATGCGGGTAATTAGCATAATTACCAATGTCTTTGAATATAATGTTGAGGCTGTTAAATCAATTTCGGAAATGTTCACAATTGAAAATAACAGTTTAAACCAAGATCACAAATTTTTTGAACTCAAATTTTTGTGGATTTGGAAACATTTCCAGTCAATTTAGAAGGTTTAAAAGTTTGGATCTGAATGTCGAATAGACAGATAACTTATGTAATTGAAATAATTAAAGTTATTGAAATTTGATTATCCATCATAGGATATTTACAGATACAATTATACAAATTATTCATATGAAAGCTCAGAAAATCACAATTAAAACATGAAGTTTCAGTAATGGTAAATTAAATTGAGCAAATCTAGAATTTGGTAATCAAGGTTTTCATTTCAGGTGTGTTTCATTATTTAAATTTTAAGATCCTGGCTAACAAATTTCTTTTTTCTCAAACTCTTTTTTGTTTTTTTGTGGGTTGAGTATGTAATATAGGTAAACTGTTAATGCCAAATTGTCCATAGGGAAATGATGTGTGTGAAAGGTTACACTTTTGATTTTAACTACCTTTTTGAATTTTGGAAATGTCTAACATTGAGTCAGCTATAATTGCTTATGGTTCCACCATAAGCAATTATAGCCAAATCATAATCTAGATTATTAAACCATCAAAGCTCAAGGATTTAGTTGGTATAACTTAATTTCACTTGAGGCAGATCTTAGAAAAGTCCATTCTCAATCCAGTTGGAATCATATTCCGACCCTTTACTAATCTAACCTATTGAAGTACAAATTTTAGAAATACCTTGTACTAGGGTCAATTATTTTCAGTTTATGCTTCCGCTCAACACTTCACAGACAGATACAGTTTTATGTACTTTTTGCTCCACTAGTCTTCCATATACTTTATTTATCTTACAGCAAGTTACTGTTACATATGTATTACATTGCGTTTTACTTTTATTTCCTTTCGTCATTTCAAAATAAATTGATTTCATGATTATATATTTTACAACTATTTCTTATGTATTAACAGTTATGCAGTGTTAATACTCATTTTAACAGTGCAACATAATTTTTTAGCTGACCAGTGTTTGTCTGTACGTAAAATCTGATAAAACTACATGGGAATCTCAGAGTTAACCAAATCCAAATCTATAGTTAACCATAAAAAATATGTTTAAGGTTTAATGTATTTTAAAGAGAGTCAATTAATTATTTTATTTTGTGTAGTTTCAGACATTTCTGGACTTGATAGCCAGTTGAATCCCTCAGATATGATTTGACTAACTCTCCTGGTCTTTCTTCATTCTGCTGACAGCTCCTTGCCAGAGTCCAGATGAATGCCAAAGGTATGATTTGCCTCTTCTTTATTGAGATTGTCTCACACCCCCATCTCGGCTCATTCATCCTCACGAGAATCCTAATGCACTGATACCAAGGGGGAATAATTTTTTTTCTTTACAATCTACTTAGCAATGATTTATTGATTGTGGCTTCCACCCTCACAGAGAATTACCGATCCTTTTTGGGAAATCAGATTTTCACACCTTTCATGAGTGTGTATGCAGCAAAGGTCTCCAGAGACTGTATGAGGGGAAGCTGACTTTGAGGAGCACTGGTGTGTGATTCTCTGTGTTGTCACTCCACTGCTGCCAATGGTTTGCCCACTGGATGGTCCTATGATTCTCTGCTGCTCAGTCTATAGTTTTGAATTATTGATTAGTTGATGAATACAAAGCCCAAGCTTGATCTTTATATGTTTTCATTCCCTTTGTAAAAATTAAAACACATAGGTTGTTCACTCTCATGTTATGAGCGTGCATCATCAAATTTATTGAAATAAAAGAGAAAATATTAGAAACAACCCATGCTCTCAAAGGAGGAGTCAGATTAACGTGTTGAAAGCTTTGATGCTCCAGAATGTCAGCGCCAAGGATCGATCTTGCGGAGAAAAAAAAAGACACACTAACTCATACCTGACCAATCAGAGGTGTCTATCTGTTGTGGACCTGCTGGGCACCGTGGTTTACAAGCTTCAAAGCGCTCCTTTTAATACACTGCTTTGATAGCCCTCAGCCTTTACTGACCCCCTGACCATTCACTGAGGAGCATTTTAGCTTTTGCTGATAACTGCTGAGCATAATAATGAATGCGGAAAATTACATCACCTCAAACGTTAAGTACTCATACCACTGGCCTGCATTTTCTTAATAGTATGCATAAAGGAAGTATATTAAATGATAGTTTCACATTTAAAACAGTGCCGACGTAATATATTACTCTTGAGTTAATTAAACAGACTAGAAGGATTAGTGGACGTTTTCATGCATAAAAGTTTTTTGGTGGGATTGTCAATGAACAGTTGGAGACATCATTTACCATGAGGGCTGGCAACAGTTTGGTTAATAACCCTAAGGGGGAGACAAATCATCATCTATCACACCGCATTAGACACTGACATCCTGGCATATTTGTCCAACAGCAGTGTGAAACACAGAATCGGAATCACGTGTAACTGTTTCATAATTATCGCACATTGTTTAACCATCAGCTTAATATTATAACAAAAATGTAATGGTTAAATATATTTTTATTTTTAATATTGATCAACAATTAATATTATCAACATTTTGGAGTGTATAGGTATAATGTAGCAAAGATATCCTGATATGGTGTCATAATCACACTTTGTTTGTTCTATAATGACTCTGGACCAAAAAATTTTCATTATATAATATTAATTTCCAGGTGGTCAAATGAAAATGCCATTGGCCACCAATCCAAATTGTTGCTATTTATCAACCTCTGATGAGCTATAATGTTTAGCAGAATGTCCTTTTTTTTTTAGCTCTCTGGAAAGCAGACAAATCAATCTTACATTTTTAATGAAGTAGAATGTCGTTTCAGCCTGCATCCTAACATGCTCCCACATATATTTAGTGTGAAACAAACATTAAATACATATTACAGACCAAAAAATCTGCATTTTTGCCTTTTGTTCAAATCCTAAATTATTCATAGCAATCAAATGTAAATTGGACTGAAAAGGTACACATTTAATACATTTGTGTATTATTATTATTATTATTATTATTTGCTGCAGAAATGGAAACAAATTTTTTTATTGTTAGATTAGTGGTGTCTGTTTCCTTGCATGGTTTTATGATTACTATGATGGAATTATGATTCCAGTACAATTACTCATTATTTTACAGCAGAAAAATTAACATCTGTATGAATTAGGCCACAAACACCTGAATTTAAAACAAAGTTGCCATAAATTGATAGCTGACAGTAAATGATTTCTATGCACAATTGACCCAAATGCATGATTTGACTCCAATACCGCATTTGTTTCGGATACATTTAAATTGTTTGTCATACTGGCATCCATGCCACAGTTGTGTTGAGGAATATTCAAGGAAGCACTTGTCACATGATGGTAAAAGAACAGCACATTAATAAGATAAAACCTCTGTGCCAGTTCTATATGGTATTCTGAAGCAGATTTACCCTATGGAAATTTCACTGGAGAAGTAAGATAGGTGTAAATCACACTAGTGGTTCTCAAAGTAAAAGGCTGGATTTTTGTACTTACTGTTTTTGTGCACTATTGTCCTACAGCGCTCTACAGAGAGAAAACAATACACATATTATACCTGGGGGCTGAGACAGATTGAGGAAGATGTTGAGCAACAATAAATGTTTTTATTAAAAATCTTTTTGTTTTTTGGTGAAGTTTTGTTGTGATTGGCACTTCTGTCAGTTAGTGTTAGAGAGAGTTCCATTTCTAGTATGAAGTGCAACAAGAAGCAACTGTTTTCATTGTGTATTAATCTCTATTTTATTTTTTCGATTAACTTAGCATTGGCGAATATAAATATCAGCGCATGTAAAATCAAACTTTGGATTCACCCTTTGTTTTTTTATGACAGTCTGTCAAAAGCCCTTATACATGTACTATACTGTTCAACAAAAATAATTAAAATCTCACATTGAGATGTTGGAAGCGTGAAATGTCACCTATTTTTAGTTTTAAAAAAAAGAAAGAAGCTAAATCAAGAAATTGATTAATCATTATATCATTGCAGCCATACTGGAATGCAGCTGCAATCTCTTGTCCATGCTCTTGTTTTCACACTATATCTAAAACATCACCAAAGCCAGACCTCTGTGTGTCCATTGGAATGTAACACTGTGAACATTTGTTCCAACATACTCAATGATGTGCGGCATGATTTTTTTGTACAAAATAGTGGCGTACATTCATGTTTTGTACACTAATTGCTAACTAAATATGAGTTAACAAAGCTATATGTTCTCCGTTGTAGTGTTCCATGATATTACAGATTATTTTGGATAAGATGTAAAAAATATTATGATTATAATAATGTGTATTGATTCTTCTTTTCTTGGTTCAATGATCGAAGGACCCTTGATTGTTGAATTTGAGTGTACAGCCTCAGGCTGAAATCCCTCACCCGTTGCCCTTCACACTAAAGCAGCATTGCTAAGACCAATATCTATTAGCATAGATATCTGATGACGCTCAGGCCTCTTTTCTAACCACTGATTGTCGGCTGTTTGGTTAGCAGTAGGTGCATCAAGTGCTTTTTCTTGTTCCTGCAACCTGGTCATGGGCTGTGGCCGAAATAACTGAACAGAGAAGAAATTAGACAATTTTTTCTGCTTCCACACACAAACTCACAATATTGCTTTACAAGAGGTCTGAGGATCACTTTAAATAATGAAAATAAGCCATTACGCAGTCACAGCTTGGAATCATTAATGTGATTTGTTTTGGAAAATTTTAAAATATCCATTTTTATTAAGCTTAAATTAATAAACACACCTAATTTGGTCGCATGATTACAAATAGCCAAAGCTAACAGTTTTGAAATTAAAAGTAATTAACAACAGTGAGAGATGATGAGAGATGCGTTGCCCCTTTATCCTCCGGCCTTAGAGGCCAGGGGAAGATTAGAGCTCTGATCTCATTCCCAGCACTAGTTTGGAGTCTGTCAGGAAGAGAAATGCCAGCATTAGAGAGGTTCCGCCACACTCTTGATATGATGAAATAAGGAGAAAAGGGGAAAGGAAAAAAGATGGAGGGATGGACAGAAAGCACCCCTTCGCTTCTCTGAAGTTGTTTATTCTATTTTTCATCATAGCTGCTGGGGCAAACATTCCTATTTTTCCTTTATATTCCCCCCATTTTCTAACAAAACCCACTGCTCTCATTTTTTATAGGTCTTGCAAACTCTCATGCCCCAGTGAAAATTGCATTGTGAAACACTAGAAATTTCTGTGCTGCGTGTGCTCTCTCCTGTCCCTCTGAGCTTTCAAACAGTCAACAGACTGTGAAGAATAAATAATAAAAAACTATTGATTATTTTGATGACTGCAAGATTCAATTAGGTATTAATTTTGCCCTCCAGTGGACCTATCAAGCAACTCAAAGGATGGGCGGTAGGCGGTGGGGGTGGACCCAAATGTATGCAGTGTGTCCTGGCTCAGACAGAGGGGAAATGTGTTTAGCTCGGCAGGCGGAGATGTGCATTGATGTGCATTGTCCCACATTTAAGTGCTCCACACAAGAAGCCCTGATGAATAGTGACATTGTTCGAGGCATAAGAATTGACCAGCCAGCTCGTAGTTTTAACGACAACTTAAACTATTTGTATTGATTAACATTTTCATAGATTATTTAATGTCATATCAAAGTGGGCTTCCAGTGATGAACACATTAGAAAAACCCCTTTGGGCACAAACCATTCGACCACCCTGATAAAAGTGGGGGACAGGGTTGTTCATGGGCAAAGGGGCAAGATAAAACCCATTTTTTTCCCTCTGTGCTGATATATGCTGGGGACCTGTTCTCTTCTCAAATATATTTAGGTTTGACCTGATTCATAATAAGGAAGAAGGCCGTAGTTCTGCTGTACTACCTCTGTGTCTCGGAGCCTGAGGTGGGGTGAACACTGTCTCAGGAGCTTTCCAGTCTGGGGACACAAGGGGGAAGAGACAGAGAGAGTGAAGGTGGGAGGGGGTGTGTTTTTGCGTTGGTGTGTATCAGACAGGGAGAGAGTTAGGAGGTGACGTTTCTAAACCTTGTCTTTGGAAGAAACCTTGAACCTGTGGTGGTTGTTGAGATACAAAAAGGTTGAGTTGGCTGTTTCTGGTTGAGCAGAAAGCATGTATTAGCTGGGCCCCTGCTCTGTGGTGGCATGTTTTAGTTGATATTTGACTGGCTTCATCATTTGGACCTTCTAAAAAGTCTTCTTTTTTTTTACTCTTTCCTCCTGGAGCTTTGTTTAGGTAAGAGCAGTTTTCTAATGGTTTTTAAGAAACTTTGCTTTTAAAATCTGTAAAATACACTTTATTCTCTTCATCATATACAAATTTGAGATATTCCTGTTGATAAAATGTCCTAATGTGTTGACTTTTGAACAGAATTCATAGAATGCTCTCAAACAGCCTTTTTTTGTATTTCAAACCATGCTTTTTCAGTTTACTGAAAAGTTTAAATTTTGAATTAAATTTTGAGATAAGAAACCCCTAATGCAAAATGTTGAGACAGATAATCCTCTGATCTGTAATTACCAGTCAAATACTGTTCATTCTTGATGTATGGCGGAAGAAAAATTTAAATAATTGGGAGAAAATTCGGGAACATCAGTGACTTCATCTCCCATTTAAATCAGGCCTTGGGTTTCAAGTTTCCTTACATTCTGCTGTACCAAGTCACCTTTCATCTCATTTTGTGTCCCCCAAGCTATGTAGAAATTGTTTAATCACCGGCTTCTATTTCCCTTCCTATTTTCAGATGTAAAATGATATTTATTTCATTTATTTATCAGTGTAGAGCCTCTTCGTAGACTGCTGTCAGCTTAGTGTTTGCCGAAGATGAGGCACATGTCAGATAGTAATGAGCCCTTGGAGATGGATGTATTGCTGTTTTAGGACTGCAGGGTATAATGGTAAAGCCACGCGATCCGTAACAATTCTTCACCAGGCAGCAGCCGGCAGTATCAGCGGGGTAGCACCAGCCTCAGATAAAAGAGAGAGCTGGAGAGGGAGGGAGCATGAGAGAGAGGGAGAGTGATGAGTGAGCAGTAGAAAGGAGAAGCTGGGTACAGAGAGTGAGTAGAGACATAGAGAAGGAGCCGGTGAGGGTAAGACGCCAAAACACATCTAACCAGGGGTGTTTTCTCTTTTTTTTCCTCCTCCCTGTTTCCCACCTGGGCTCCCAGCTCCCTCCAGGATCCGATGATTACAGGGCAGTTGAGCAAGCCGCTGCTCTCCCTGCGCAGCGACATGAGTGTGGCGGAACTCCGGGCGGACGACAAAGTGGCCACCCCAGATAGCGACCTGAACGACGAACCATTACTCCTGCCCTCTGAGACCCTGGACCGAGAGGGCACTCCCAACAAGCTGTATGGTAGGTCACCATCCGGTTTCTAGGTTGTTCTTAGTGAAGCTTCTGGACGAGGGTCTGTTTTGGGCTGACAGCTGAGGTCTTCCTGTGATGGGACAGGTGTCACCAGAGTCAGGCAGATAAGTTCAAGTGTGAGAAGAAACTCAATGATCTTTTAAAGCTCGGATATTTCCTTGAGAAAAGTTTTTATATTAATTTCATAAAACATTTATCTTCATACTTTTAGACATCTAATGTTCTCAAAACCTGATTATTTTATAAGTTATAGGTACATTGACAATAAAATATGTAATAATATGAATTACCTCTTTTGTCTGTCTGAAAAACTTGATTGATAATCCTGATGAGTCTCCTTTATGTAATATTACTAAATATAGTTTAAAGTTTAACTGAAATTCAAAATCAAATTAAAACTGTCAGGATAATTTGTTTCAAACTCACATTCATAAACCTGGTGGTTTTTGGTAATTCTATATCCTCAAAATGTAGGAAATATTAAATGTGTTGTTTGAACATTTTAGGAATACGTAGCAAATTATGCATATTGAACTTAAAAGAGAAACTTTATGTTACATCAAATATATGCATCTTCTGCATATCAGATTCAATATTTTTCCACTATTATTATAGGTTCGCCGATTACCTTTATTTATTTTCAGTTTTAATTTGATCCACATTATTTGCCTTTTTAAGATATAAATTAGCTTTAAAATCAGTGACAATATATATCACTAACCCTCATTACTTTTTTGCATTCATCTTCTTAACTAACTGTTCACACCAATTTCTCATTTGCCTAAATCTGTGTGTGTGTGTGTGTGTGTGTGTGTGTGTGTGTGTGTGCGTGTGTGTGTGTGTGTGTGTGCGTGTGTGTGTGTGTGTGTGTGTGTGTGTGTGTGTGTGTGTGTGTGTGTGTTTATTATGAGCTTTTTCAGTGGTGTAGATTAATTAAATTATTTGGCTTTGTTAATACGATTTTATGAAGTATTAATCAGAAAAGTACAAATCAAAAATATAATGTAATCCCAAAGTTTTTACTTATGTTAAGAATTCTGTCCAATTTGAGAGATTTTATAATAATTTGAATCAGAAATAAATGGATATTTGTATTTCATACTGCAATGTCAAATAAAAGCAGATTAAATATATGTGTCCATGGAAAGCATATAACTTAAACTTTAAATTCAAACAATTAGTGTTTGTGAAATTTCCATAGCTTCACTGATGAAGATTTTTCTAAGACTTTTTTCCCCAGAAGGCTTCTTAGATGACCAAAATATTGTGCAAAACAAAATGTAAGAAACTCCCACACATATTTGGTTTGCTAAACATATTCTCAACAATTTAACTTTTTTTGTAAAGTGTTAATATGATTATTTAAGTTTTTTTTTGTTTTTTTTTGGGATGTGAATGTCGAGGGGACAGACAAATGCCTCTCCCATATCTTTAGATGTTAGTTTCTCTTTAGATTATTAATAAAAACTACTTTTCCACTGCTTGTGGTGGTCTCTTTGTTTGTTTATTTTTTCTGAAAGTTAAAGTTGTGGTTTCTATGTTTACATTTTTGTATTGCTGGTTATTATTTTATGCTGCTTTAAATGGTGTGTTTTTTTGTTTTTAAGATCTTAATGTCAGTGATTAATATAATATAATTCTGTGTATGTGTGCTGGGTTTTTGTGTGCGTGAAGAGTGTGTCAATAAATATAGGTTATAATGTTATACTAATATACTGAGCTCTCTAAGCATTTGGAGCTAAATAGTTTTAATGGAAGAAAAGCCAAATGTAACTCTTAAACTACATCAGTGACTTCCGCCGACATTTAGATCGTAATTTCAAGAAGACGCCTAAGCTACAGTTTTCTAAACAAGAACGATTCACTGCAAGATTTTCAAGAAGTATTGCAATTTTGTCTAGTCAGCATCAAACCTGTCTTCACTATCAGTCTTTATGACTCTTACTTTTATTCGGATGCAACTTTTTTTTGTTGTCTTTCTCTCTTGTGGGCGTTTATTTAAGTGTTATTAAATGCTTTTCTGTTTAGTTATGTATGAGCCTATATTAGTTTTACTTTGATAATGATACTTGTCAGTGGGAAATTACTCAGACAAAACATGCAATATGAAATGTCTGGAACGATAAAATTAAGATTTTCAGTGTCCATTGTGTGCTTTTAATCGCTTACTGCATGTGACTGGTTGGAGTCACTACAGTGTAACTCATGAATTTGAGGGCTGATTGTTTCTCTCTGCCTGGTGGCGGATCCCTGGGCCTCCCCATTGGCTGGTTTGGTTTTGGAACTTCATTCCAAATGAGCTATGAGAGAGGAAGAGATGTGGCAGCGTCATGTCCTCTGGCGGGGGAGATAGGAAAGAAGAGAGGGATGGGAGGGTGAGGAAGAGAGACTCATCATCTTTCCTTAAATGCTGCCAGACAGAAGGGAAATTTATGGTAGTAGTGATTGCACACTAAAATTTTTCTTCTTCATATTTTGGAATCTCTTAAGTGCTGAGGGGCGTGTCTGGTTTATGAAGCCTCTCCAAAAACAATTGAGCGTAACACAAATGGCTATAAAGATAACAGTCATTAAAGATGAATGACGCAGGTGGATAAAATAAACCTGTCTCTCCCTTTGAATAGCTGAACAGTTTTTTTTTAAAACTTATCTGCTTGTTTTTGTGTTTGTGTGAAAGTATCTTGGTTGCATGGAGTTGTATTGAATTTGCAATTCTCACCCTATTATCAACATGAATGTCACTAATATGAAAACTACCCTGAATCAAGCCTTTAAACCAGGTTTTCTATAGTCAATCTTTTGTGTGTGTGTGTGCGTGTGTGTGTGTGTGTGTGTGTGTGTATGTGTGTGTGTGTGTGTGTGTGTGTGTGTGCGTGTGTGTGTGTGTGTGTGTGTGTGTGTTCTCTTATACTTGCTTACTCCTCCTATAAAGGGCTACAATTTCATGATTGATATTTGCACACATATATCACAACCCAAGAATAGAAGTCGGGTCCACATGCAAATAATGTTGACACTTAATTGTTTTCCTTTCAAATTTTACTATAAATATTATTTTGATGGACCAAAAATGATCTGAAGACATCTTCACTAACTGTTTGTATGGTAGCTGAAAATTTGCCGCTCCTGATTCATGACAGTTTTGGAAGCTATCCTGTAGTGCCTCGGCTGAGGACAGTCCAGTGCACATTATTTATTTCAGGTCGATCCGTACTCATATACAGTTACAGTGGTCAAAAGAGAGAAGATCTCCCTCTATTTCAGGGAAACGCATTGTTTATAAGACAATAAAAGCAAACTAAGCAACATATGAGCATGCCTATAATTATTGCATGTAATAAATATACGATACATATAAAACATAAACAAGATTCACCACAAACAGTCAATCAAAACACTCTAGACTCTCCAAGCCAGCTGAAAGGGAATTCAGGCAGATCAAAAGTAATCGAGTCCAACCTCTCACTTCTCCGTGAATTTTCCCACTTCTGTCAAGCATGAAATTTAAGTCTCCTTATTAGTATGGTGATTTTTGAGTATTAAGAAATTGTTTGATCTAGTGCTGTGTGTGCCTGATCCATATTTAAAGAGTTATACTTCCAGAAAATATATTTAGTAATCCAAGATATCTTGTCGCTGGGGCTTTTTGTTTGGGTGTCATAAACGTGAAACCCTTAACAATACTGAGTCGCCGCTTTTTAAACATTTTTGCTGTGCTCTATGAACGTTGATGTAGTTGCATGTCTACTATATACATGTGCCATATACCTGTTTAGAGACAGCCTACCACAACTATTCTTCCCTGCTGAGCTGATGCATGACTTTAAAAGTCAATGGACACAATGACAGTAGCAGTCATGTTTGTCTCCAGCAAATTGTCCACCTTCTACACCCACCACATGCTTACTGCAGTGGTGAAAGGGTCATTCTCCTCCTAAAAGCTTGCCTGTTCAAATAGTCTTCCACTTCAGCTAACAGGGGCTACAAGGCACCACAAACATCCTGCCACCTTGTATTTTATTCCAACCAGAAGTGGACATTAGGTGGGAAAGCGGTGGTTAGTAGGGCAAGCAATTTTTTTAGAGGACACGGTGGTGTTGGATGCTTACAGTTTCTGTCTTCTCTTTTCAAGCAAATCCACCCCTTTTAGACATCAACAGACAAGATAATAAGACACTCAGAGCACAATTCCGTATTATATTCAGCAACCAAAGGCTCATCTCTTGTCAGTTTGCATTTACTCTTCCAAGAATGTGACGCTTCTATCATCATGCTGTCAAAGACAGCTAGGCTGGAACGACAGGAGCACTCATTTTATACACTTACTGTCGACACGAAATGGTCTGCACTTATACGGGTTCTGCCAAAATGGTGGAACATTTTCACAAAGGTCACCTCGAGACCCCCTCCCTAAAATGATTCCTGGTATGGGAGGTCATGCAGAGCAAAATGTGCACACCAAATACCATGTCTGTTGTAATGCTACACAATGCTGGTATCTATTCTCAGGCATATTAAGCGTCACTGTAATTAATTTAATCTGCACTCATCATTGAATTCCCACTCACACAGAACTGTTTGTTTTTTCAGAAATAGTTAAGAACTAATGAGGACTTTTGTTTTAGCATGCTTCCCTTAAATACAGCCTAAAACAATTTTACTAAGTAAATGTTCATAAAACTTAGCACGTGTGCATGCATGTGCATCACATATTTTGAGTTAAAACATGTGTCATTTCTTCACCTGGGTTTATTATGCAAAATGTAGTGAACTTATAAGTTAGCATTTCAGTTTAGATATCAATTTGCATTCTAACTGTTTTGGTATACACAAAAAAAGACATCCCTAAAGTTGTAAAAATGTAAATTAAAAGTGGCCCTTTTTCAATGTTTGGTTAATTTTTATATGCATTTAAGATATCAAATGGATACTTAAAATAATTATTCCATAGTGAAGATATGAGACAGTCATTTTTTAACTTTCTTTCATACAAAATGTCATACACACATGTGCCATTGCAGGAGACAATTACTCACACACACTGCTGCAGGCATGAGTTCTTATTATTTTTGTGTAATCAGCTTAGCGAGCAGGATGCATTGTGAGATAGGCTGCTTGCTGATGCAAAGAGCCTGGTAATGCGGTATGGTGATGTTAAGTAATAAAGTGGTGCAAACCCAGTGCTGAATGGGCCACGGCGAGTAAATAAGAGTGGATAAAGTAGACGGACTGAGAACAAGTTTCTCCTCAGGAGATGGATCTCATTATGGGGATTTCGGCTGTCTGCGCAAACTTGAAAACAAGCTTAATGCATGCCTATAAAACAGGTATAACACAATTGCTAATGCGGCCACAGTGGCCACACGGCTACAGCGGCACCATCACTGTGTAGCGGGGAGGAGGAGGACAAAGCAGACATCTTGTTTTCGATCAACAAAGGTCATCAGGTTTCATGGATGCTTGTTTATTAATCACTTTCGGCAACCCATAGAATTTCAAAAGACCGGCAGTATAATTCACCCTGTTGTTTGTATATTTAAAGTTAAGGAAATGACTTGTGTCATCAACAGGAGGTTTTCGAAAGAAAAGCGCATTATAAGTTCTGTAGCTGGAGTGCGGACAAAATAAATTGAATTTCTGTGTGCATTTATTTTAGTTATCCACTCTCTTTATGTTGGGAAATCCTTTTCAACAAACTTATGTTGCAGTGCTCCATAACCAATATCAATAAGCCTTTCATGTAGAGCTAACAAAGAGGCATCACATCTCCTGGCACGGACACGGTTGATGTTGTTGAGATGTAATTGAAGCTGCAAGGGTCACATTTTCGAAATAGAAATTACAGTCTTGTCTTTGACTTGTGTGGCGTGAACCAGAGATGCATCCCACAGCCCTTGTGTCCTTCACAAGCCTTTATTATTTATAACGCTCGCTCTTTGAGCAATGACCAGTACTAATGCATAACCTTCTGTCCTTCTGGCTGATTCGCTTCCTTTGAAACCAAAGATTGAGGCAGGAGTAGTGGGTGTATGGTGGATAAGGCAGTGGTGTGGGTGGTGGTGGGGGAGCAGTATAGGGCAGCAGAGATCCAGGCTATCGAGAAGTTATTATGTTTTTCCCTTTATATCTGAGGATGTGGAATAACACTGTGATGATTCTTTTCCCCAGAATAGAGTTATGTGCTTCAAAGCAATACTATTTCCTGACATCCCTCCTTCCATTATTTGTCTGCTCTACAAGAATAATATCTTCGAAGGGGTGGGATAGGGTGGGGCGAGGGTCCTAGCTACATGATTATTTGCTTGTTTCCACCTTTACACACTCACTTCTGTAGATATCACAGCAAGACAGTAACGATGGATATTTGTTCGGATAAATTCATTTTTGGATAAACTCTGTTTAGCTAGGGTCCAGCAGAGGTAAAGATATACCCGCATGCAGCTTGTATCACCTGATGTTATCCCATAGTAGTTGAGCCTGTGCTACGGTGCTGGTGTGATCCATTGTTATTATACCTCCATGACAGAAGGAACGGATGTGGAGGGGGGAGAGGAGAAGGCTTTGAGGGGCAAGGGTAGAAAGTGGGACATAGGCAGCATTAGTGCTGGATAGCCTGGGGGCCCCAGGATGATGTGTCAGGCATGACATGTGGGTGTCTAGCCCCACATACACAGACAAACACACAATAGGCAACCCACACACCCCACCGACTACTTCTATAGCTCCTGCAGTTGACCAGCTGCAAAACAAAAATCATTACAGGTCAACTTTGGGATGTTTTTTTTTTTTTTGTTAATTTTGTTTTTGGTGAAAGATAATTGTCGGAAAGTATAGATTAGGAACTTTCCTGAATTGATGTTCCTTCATTTGTTTCCACAGACAACACAAAACCGAAAGTTATTTGAATGGCAGAAATGCCTTTATATTTGAGGTGGTGGAACCATTTGACATTTTGGCATTTTAAGTTACTTCAGTTGATTATTCAGTTGGAAAGAAATAGCTCTTGATTCATCTTTTGTCGACTGACTAATGGACTAATTGACTTTAAGCGTCAATCATAAAAAATAAAATAAATTTCTCGCTTCTTTTCAAAGTTTGTAACCATGGAGCGTTTTGCAGTGAATATTTCCTTTTTCTTTCATTTACTGGAGTTGGAACGACAGAAACTTTTCATTATTGATTAATCTACATACTTTTTTTCTGATATATCAATTGGTAAATGGACTGTACTTAAATAGCGCTTTTCTAGTCTGCACGACCACTCAAAGCGCTTCAAGCATATCAATTAAAATTTGGTCTTCAGAGCTATGAAATTATGGAAATGCACATTTTTTTACCCAAGGCAGTCTCAAGGCAGTGTCTTCAGATGTTTGTGTAGTATTATATAAAACACAAAAGCCCAAGATAGACAAACAGATATACGCTTGATTAATTATTAGAAAAGCTGGGATCAAAAAATTGTTGATTTATTGATGACTTTCCTGTTCGGGTGATTGATATCATTCTTTCCACTCTCATAGGAGCCGCAGGTTTATAGATAGAAGTGAAGTGGGAGGGAGGCCCATCATTCAGTACAGGGATGATGGCAGCCAGCAGCAGAATCCTATTTACAGCAAATATCATTTAAGTAATTTAGGAGGAGGAGCAATTGTGATTGGGAATCTCCTAAAAGGCTTACAGCTCTCTGAAGCTAGTCGCTTCTTCACTGATGGCCATAAAAGGATGAAAAATAAGTTGGATCTTTACTTGCCTCTTTCAGCCCTGGGCTGATCAGGCTGACATTGGTTTGGGAATGAGGAGAACGCTCCATAGCAGATGTGCTCATGTGCAAAGTGTCCCAAGTCCCCTGTTAGGATGCAACACAAAAACCCTCTTCTCCCATCTCCCTCCTTCTCTTGCTCCTTTCCTGATCCCTTTTCCATCCTTATCACTCCATCACACCATCTCTCCTTCTTGACCTTTGAAATGGGCTTTGCCTCTTTTCACTAATTTACCTCCCTCTGGTCTCTCTTGTGCTTTCGCTGCTTCCAACGCCACTCCAGTATCAAGGGAGAAACAGGTTAGAGCTGGAGATGAGCACTCTCAAGTCAGAGAGTCTCTGGTCAAGACCTGTGGTCACCAGCGAGAGCATAAGTGTTCAAGCCTAGGGTGCCTACTGCTTTGAGCCTTGTTTGCATGCTGATTCTGAACTTATACATCAGAAACTAGTAAGTCTTCCTCTGTCCTCTGAGTCTTTCCATCTTTGCTTCACAATAACCAAAGAAGTGGTCAGAGAGCTGCTGAGGAGTAAAAGCCACACTCCACGGCCGCACTTCTTTGTAATTCCTTAACTCCATAATACTGTTTTGCCAGAATAATGGATTAGATTCTTTTTTCACCTCTGTAAGGTCTTCATCCTTGAGCAATGAGAAATCAGGCTTTAATATCTGGGGCCGAGAGAGATTGCTTTGGCCTCTTCTCCCTCTTGCCCTACACAGCGCTCTTAATTAAGGAAATGACAGCCTTCCTCCAGCATCAATAGCCATAATGTAACTAATAGTGTTACAGGCAGCTACTCAAAAGTCACTCCCTGGAGATTTTCTATCCCCAGAAACACTATTGAGCTCTAGCAGTTTCTGCACTCCAGCCTCTAAACAGAGTATTACTTCTACCGTGGCCCAGAGGGAGCCATTCGACTAAGAGCACCTGGAGTTATTGGCAGCAGATTATGCCCTGTGATATTGTTGAGGGCTTTGGTGGGGGTAATGAAACACTGGTTTAAGTCACTGGTGATTTGGCCCTCTTGCATTCTACAAACAGTTAAGTAATTCAAAGGCCATATTGCATATTATGGGCTGCTCCCTACCAATCAACATTACTCTTTAGACTTTATTTCTTGGCTGCTTTAGACGAAAACTGAAAGTGAAATTATCTGTTGCTTTTCATTTCTTTCTCTCTCAGCGATGTCACATCAACTTTTCAAGTGGTATTAACAAAATCAATGGTTAGGCAATTTGGAACAATTGATTGCCTATTGATTGAATTAAACCGCGTGTATGATGTGGCCTGTTGTTTATATGGGCTCTTTTATTTGCACTTCAAACTGTTCAGTCTACTTTCAAACAAAAACACATTTGATGGTTTGATACATTAATATGCATGTTTCTCGTGCCATCATAACCTCTACTTCAATAATTCAATTTATCATAAGACATAAGAACGTACTTATCTTATAATCTGCCCTCTCTAGATGTGCTCACATATGAAATTATTTTTACATGGAATACATTTTAGTGGCAAAAATGATTGACAACATCTTTATAGCAAACACATGCTCTCTGTCAGACATTTTCAAAAGGACCATTATAAAAATAGGGGTTGGTTGTTCATTCTGAATAGGCTGAATCGTTATCAGGCCTCTCTCGTACATTTGAGAACTTACATAATGCATTTCCACTAAAATAGCTTAAGTGTTAAAGCTTCTTTTATGGGCAAAAATTGATTCATAGATGCACTGAGGCAAAAGCTAACACGAACACAAAGCTTTCTATTTTTTTCAGACTGTCAATGTATGAAGTGGTTGCATTAGACAAGGTGGCATGCTGATTGCTTTATGAAATCCAGGCTAATTGTTTGTGGTGTAGTCCTTGGGGCACCCTGCATTAAGACAGGACGAATGAAGTCAAATAAATATCGCTCTTTTCACCCCACCCCCCTTTATCACCGACACACACAGCCCACAGCGAGACATTCTGCCTTGTGAATGTCGCTCTCCAATGACCACTTTGGTGATCAATGAAACAAAATCATTATAGAGGTACATTGGCAATATTTTAATTTCATAAGTCTCAAAGCAAAATATCGTTAGTTAGATAGTTGACTTACATAAAATATATATATTTTCATCGAAAATGTCATCATGTCAGTACGATTTGATGTGATTAAATCATGCTCTCTCTTCCATTCAAGGTCATAATAAATAGGTGTGTATGTTAGGGGTTTAAGAGTATTTTTGTTATTCATGATGAGCATCTATGGTCACTAAAAAATAAACTGCTCTTGAAATTCAAAAGCAGATCAAGCAGTGATGTCCCAGTAGAGTGTCAAGCTAAGTGGAATTTCCATCGCCTCTTCTTTCATCTGTTTGGCCTCGTCTTTCATCTCTGCTCACATCAATATGTCCATTAATTCCATTTTATTTATCATGGAACCTGTTTATAATCGCAGCATCAGAAGACTTTCTTCTTATTTGAGAATTTCTTTATAGTATAGTTTATAGTCTTTATATATATATCTATATATATATATATAGATATATAAATATATATATATATATATATATATATATATATATATATATATATATATATATATATATATATATATATATATATATATATATATATATATATATATATATATATAAAACTTGGTTGTATATATGTGTGTGCGTACGTATGCTTGTTATATTTTTATCTATGTGTAAAAGAACCACTAGACAAGTGTTGTATGTATAAAGATTCTAGTAATAAAAACAGATTTTAAAATTAACCCCCTGGATATTTCTCCTGTGAGCTATTTAATTTAGTTAAAGACATTACACAAATCCCATGGGGGAAGATGTGAATGTGTATTTACTTATTATTGATTTTTTTACCCTGCGATAATATTAACGTGAGAGGTATTTGCAAGGGGATGATATTGTTAAATGTAACGATGAAAGATATCAAAGAAAGTCTTTCATTGATCAGATAGAATACATTATTCACAACCAATATCTTTACTGCAGTCATGACTATTGCGATACTGTTTTGAGCTTTTGGTTTCATTATGATAATGAGATAATGCGTTGGTGTGTGGCATTTGAGTTGAAGAGTTTAACTTGCATTTAATAAATATCTGACTGATTCCAATACACAAGAAATAATTTATAAAATTTCACAAAATTCAAAGTGAGAATTAGGTTTGCAGAGAGAATGTCTCTAATTCAGAACAATAAGAAATGGAAGGACTCATGACATCCACTACCCAAAATAAATCTGAAACCCCAAAAGAACAAATTATTATTACACTTTACCTTTAGCTTTGTATTTGTCAATATATGTCCAAAAATAATTTTCAGTATGCTAAGTTTGATATTAATTCCTCAACCTGAGTGCACAAAATAGAAATGTGTATAACATGGTCCATAGTGGGTGAAATAATTGGTGAAAAGAGACTGGCTTGTCAAAATACACTGCGCTATGAGGTTGATGAGCGAGAGAATGTGGGCCTTCATCGAGAAGCCGGGACAGCCAGCCAGAGGTAGAGACCAGCAAAAGGAAGCTGGCCTCCCCTTGGGCTTGCGCATCAACCATCAAATGCTTGCGTTTTCATAAGTCATGCCATTCACCAATTATTTGGATTTTATGTACAGATGAAGTGATTTTTTCTGGCGTAGGAGGCTTTAACATGTAATGCACAAATATAGTTGACAGGCAATGAGATCTTGCTGGCAAGACGATTCAATAGGACAATAATACAGTTTTGTATGAAGCTTTTATAAACGGACTAGAAACCAGCGCATGCCCTGTATATTTAACAAGAAAACGCCCATTCATCCTTGAATTAAAAGACACAACAGCAGTGCTTTATTCTTTATTTAAAAACTGTGATATTCCATTTAAGAAAATCGATCTTGCAGTGAAAATGTGATGACATTTGTTTTTAATTCACTGCCAAGATTGTGTTGTCTAACAACGTCGTGTGGCCTTCAAGTGCCTTTCCACATGATTGGCCTGACTTCATCCGCAGTACAAAATCCACTTTATTCAGGGAGAGAGTTTCTTTCATTAAGGAGACAGATGTTTTATACTCTGCTTGAGAGCATTTTGTTAACAGACTCAAAACAGAATCATGCTGATTTTAATTATAGATGTCTATCTATCTTGGTATTGGTCTTACTAATATATATATTTGTCTTTTAGCTGTGTTTTGCACTGCTGTGGTACTGCAAGAATCACACAAGTATTGATGTTATAATTATACTTATAGGTTTTCAGGGTCTATATAAATAGACCCTGAAAACCTGGTTCAAAATCCTGTATAATTATCTATAACATGGAAAGATGATACATCAAACGTTTCTGAATTCTGTGAGCCAGGCGTAATCCAAACCCTTGAGAAGAGCACAGACAAAAACATAAAATTACAAAATAATAATAAACTTATTTATATAACATTTTCTAAACAATTACAAGGTGCTTTACAGAATAAAAACAAGGACTTAAAAGACACCATGAACCCGAACTGTTTTAAATTTGGCAAAGCTGTTGCATTAACAAAGGACCCAATTCATCGGAGTATAAAGCCGATTGAGAATACATATCCAAGGTGGTTAAATTTGCATGTGTGGCAATAAAGAAATACCCTGATACATTCTGAAAAGCTACAGCAGCCTCAAAAGGGTCAAATATATAGGGTATAGGTTACCTAATCCCTTCATGGGGTAGTCCTAGCAAAATCTTGGTCTATCCAGTACTCTCCTCCCAGTTTGAGGACCTCCAAATTGAGGCGTCAAGGAGGCATTTTAACCTCTACCGGCTTTTGATAAAAAGGAGCAGCAGCTCCCATCTATATACTCTACATATAGATACGAATAGATCTTTATCTTAAAAATAAATATATAATATATATATAATATATATATAATATATATAATAAATAAAATCTTTATTCATCCCTTTTGCAGTGTAGTTTGATGAGCAGCAGCAGCTAAATGTGACCATTTATTACAAAGAAGTGTTCTGTTTTTGTCTTTTTATTCCTGTGAAACAATTTTACATACACAGTTGTGAAAAGATTCTTTCAAAATCAATTTCATACGTGAAGGAGTTTAAAAAGCTCATATTTGTCCGGAGCAGAAGTGAAAAACGCTCTCTGTGCTCAAGGAGTCATGCGGGAGATCACACAGTTTAAGTATCCCAAACAAAAATCACACTGGCAGAACCTTTAATACTGTGACTATCAGAGACAACCACAGACAGCAACAGGTAAAGCAGCTCAAGCTGGATCAAGCTGGATGAGTTAATTAATTAATGATTAGGATGGTTATGATTACAATGTATTCTCTTTCAAATCAACCATCCCAAGATATTAGTGGGGAGTATTGTTCTTTCGAGCCCTATCACATTTTATGCTCAAACATAGCATTATCATGTGTTCTTCTACTAGCCTTAACAACAAGAACAAGCTTTATTCTAGTCTTGTTTAAGGTCTCCAAATAGACCTCAATGTGAAGTTGCCTTGTGTATTGTTGCTTGGTTGTGTCTTTCACTTTGTTTTGTCTACATCAGATGTGACACATTTAATTAGATCAAATAATTTGGGAATACATCTTTATATGGCCTAGACGACTGTTTGAAGCTTTCAGTTTCCTGCTATTTTAAACAGAGACTTCTAAGCAACTCATCTTTGCACCTCACAGTGCCACCAGCGAAAACATAACTCAAACTTGATATCATCAATGTCAAAGGGTGAGGGTCAAAGCAGCTTTTCGAACCTTTTAGTGCAGTCCGCGCCGGGCGCACAGCTGAAAGATTCTGTGAGATAGGGATTGCTATGATATCCAATTGTCGGTGTCATTTATTTTCCCTGCAGCCATCAGCAGGCTTATTATCATGTCCCTGTCTGCTCCGCTCCACTCTGCCCTCATAGCAAACAGATCTAATTGTGTCTTATAGCTGCAGGCTCAGAGCGAAAGGGGGAGGGTTTAGATGAGTGATACTCAGTGATGTAAATGGCTGAATAATATGGCCTCAACTTTGTGGTCAAGCTCTATTTCTCAGCGATAATCTATGCCATAAGGGACCCACCAGTATGCATCATCTCTCGTCAATGAGCCGTTCTGCTGGTTGGTAATTTATTCATGTTAGAGCGGTTATTGATAAAGCGCTTAAATATAAATTCCTTTTCCTCTGCACTGTGCCACAAGCTTTGCTGTGATATCACAATACGGTTTGTGTCGTATGTTTATCTGCTTAAATTGTCTGTGTTGATCTGAATGCGGCGTCTGTTGCTCTCCTAGGAGCTCGTGATGGTTCTGTCCAGTCTGACGTCAGCAGCAGCCCTGAGTCGAGCCAGCTGGGCCAGTCCCACCCAGGATACCCATTGGGTCCTCAGGTAAGTGAGGGGATCTTCAAGAACCTAATCCAAACCTTAAAAAGCAGTTTAATCAATAATATAAACACATATATTGAGCTATTATTTTAAAAGAAACATTAAGTTGTCAAAGGAATAATGATGACCAAACTTACCAATATGGGTTATCCTCCTTGTCGTCAAATTGAACGATTCTGGATAAACTTTGCTTAGAGAAAACTTACTTAATATGATATTACACAAACAAATGTAAAAAGTTTTACACCCTTGAAGGCAGTAATGTCGGACAAGATGAATTGTGCCTGCAAAACGGATTTGCACTCTAACAAAAAAATGTTTGAGGATCTATTCAGATGCAAAAAGAAAGAACTTTTAACCTCCTAATTCATCATGCGGTTCGTGTGCTTATTTAAAGCCCATGAAAACTTTGCTTGAAAAGTACCATTAAGTATCCATCCATTATTTGTAAAGGCTTATCCTTGCAGAGTCACGCAATTTCATCCAAGTGCCAACCCATAGAGCTGAACAAAAAAAAATTGGACAAAAGACAAAACAGTTCATGTATAGTGAACATTTTTGGACACTGAAGCACCCGGAGGGGTAAAACGTGTCACCTTGCAAATGAAGGACCCAGGTGGATTTGCTCGCAGAACCTTCATACTGTCTGGCAAGTGTGTTCCCCACAAGGACACTGTGCTATCCTATAGGCTTAGCATTTTTATTTTTCTATATAATCATTTTATTATTTTTATTTGAAACATTAATTGTATTATTATTTTTTGAATAATGTTTAATCTTAATCTGTTTCATCAGATTTGAGGGTATGATTGGATTGACAGTAAACACTAACCAGAATTCAAATACAAATATCCTGTGTCTATGGACATAAGACCTACGTATTCGGTTATCAGGTCCTGTTATTCTTAGGGTCTGTTCTTTATTATAATTATTTAATTGGGTTGAGTGTTTTTCCATTTTTTTGTAATATTATCTCCAATAATCATTCTGTATGTTGTTGATCAGAGCATTTTGATTTCCAATGAAACACTGAACAGACTGTGGCAGAGGTGCCTTTATGTACAATATAGTAGTCTTTCACAAACAAATGATTTCGAAAACACATTACTTCATGTATGATATAGTAGTGGTGGTATTTGGTAAAATTGGATCTGATAACTGGGTGCATTAGAAATCAAGAGAGGATTCAATTAGCGATTTTTCTTTTTCACTCCCTGACCATCGTCGCACATTTGCAGAGCAAAAGCTTTGATAGAAGCTAAACCAAGCTATGTTGAAGATCTAAATTCTGATCCTAGCCATTATGACAGTAACACTGAGATATTTTTATTAGTTAGGTATTTAAATCACTGAATTTTTTCCAGTACATTTAAGTTCTTTCATTACATTTGGTGAATGAAACAAAAAAAAACTACTTCATTGAATGCCACAGCGTGAATGAATTTAAAGTAGAATGTGAAATTGAGACATTTTGTCATCGTACAACATCCTCAGATGCTGACTTGAATTGAATAGTAGCACTAATGACCTGACAATACAAACACTGTCAAATCAGGATGTGGAGCAAAGAGCTCCTGCCTACAGCCCTGTTAATAGCTCAATCAGTAAATGTCTCATCTGATTGGATTCATTGGCTAGTGGCTCAGCGATGTTTAATGAACATCTATCTCATTAGTGCTGCTCAATGTCACTGCTCAACACACACGCACACGTACAGTGTCAGGGTTATGCCACCCCTCTTTAATAAGGCCATTCTCCGTTCACTCAGCAACTGTCTATCAGCCAATCCTCATCACGATAAACAAAGGAGCAAACATGAGAGCAGAAGGGCCCTTTACCTCTGCTGGGCATATTTGAAACATGAAGAATCCCCTGTGTAAAAGTCAATCTGCCTCACGTGAAGATAAAGAACAAGGTTAATTAAAAGCATGTATCTTATATCAGGTTACCTCACAGGTCAAAGCTGCCGTTTTGGTAATAGATAATAAATAAGCTTAAAAGCGAAAAGCATCTCGAAGAAAGCATCAGTTAGAGTGTGAGCCTCTGCAGGCGCCTCTCAACAGTCACCATCTAATATATTAATGCTGTCAGTACAGTCTCTGTGAAGCTAACACTTTTGAGAAACAAAGGCGCTCCATATGCCATACCCAATTCTCTTGTTCCAGGATCAATATGTTTTGATAGATTCTCGCTCCAGAGCCGGATATTGTTCGAACAACCATTATCCGATGGTAGTTTACCCAACATGAATCCACCTTCGTTCTGTTTCCCTCTAACAGTTAGGATGACAAAAGTCTGCTATCTGAGTGATTATAGGCAATTTCTCAGTGCCAGAACTGCCAAGCAGATAGAGAAGGGCCTATTCTCCCCTTATGGGCAGAGAGGCTTGGTACCATATCCTTTCTTGAGTTGGGCTGCTTCCCCATCCAGAGCCAAACACACAACCAATCTATGTGTCTGTGTGGCCCCTAGGAGATTCTCAACAGCAGCTGTCATGCTTGCCAAGCTCGACACAACAGCTTTCCAACAGCACCTATAGTGAGGATAAGTGAGAGTAAGGCAGACGGTGGACTGGTTGTAACTCTCGATGAGTGATTCTTGAATCTCTTGTAGCAAAAGGTGCTCTATTGCAATTGATCTAACTATATTTGTGCCAAATTTATTCTTACCTCTGATTTTGACATTTGCACACATAGTATTCTCGGATTAAGATCATAATCAATTTAAAGTGGCACAACAAGCAGCCTAATGACTGTGAGCACTTTTAAAGAAAATCTCCAGAATGCTTTCTATTTGTAGTTGCTTGTAGCTGAGCGGCTGCCTCTTTCTCCAAAGCTGCCTGTAGTGATAAATAAATCAGGACTACATCTGATAATTGCAGAATTGTCTTTTAATGTTATTCCCTCATATGTGATGCCGTCTTTGCTGTCAAGCCTGGCAATCTCATTTAGCTTGACTCAGAGATGAAATGTTGAAAGAGAGTCTTTGATTATTATATGCTGCTTCTATTCGACTTTTGTTTAAAATTCAAGATTAAACATGTGTCACTTGCAACTTTTGTTATTTTCCTTTGAGGATTCTTTCAGATCACAAATGATTAATTCATATTTTAAAGTTAATGGCATGTGTCATTTTGAATGCTCTCAGAAGCGTCAGATGTTGTCATTTGTTATGCACTGTTGTTACATATCAAAGCAAATGTTGAAAAAGTAGATTCCTACACCGTATGTGTGATTAGTCCTGCCAGCAATCATCACCTCCCTGTGCTGTGTTGTTCTTTCAACAGCTTAGAAACCCAAACAGATATTCATTTGTCTCTCAGTGCAAATATTCCCCCCTCAGATCTCTCCAGGCTTCGAAGCTTTAAACCTGCATGACCTCGTGCCTCTTAAACTGTGATCACATGTACCTCGGAGTGGGTGCAGGAGTTTTACACTATGCATGGTTATTACAGTGACACGCCTGTCAACGGGAAGCACCAGGCTTGGAGTATGGTGGGGTCTTCGCACCAGTCAGACAGCTCTGCATCCTGTGTAAGCTGCAGACACACCATGCAAAACAGAGTCAAGTAGCTGACAACAGGGGTTAAAGGCTTGTGAACAAAATTCACAGTGGATGAGTGCAGCCAGGCTTACCTGGCGACGTCCAAAGGCTACTTTGTTTTAAATGCAACGCAAGCTGACAATCTACTTCTATTGTTTCATTTCTAACGATAAAATGTGCTGCCTAAACAGCCTAATGTTGGATTTCTCAGCATCTCTTGTCTCATGCCTCCTGTATAAATTCAGTTTGACATACTCGAACACTGACAATATTCTGAAAATGGTTTTATCAGAATGGATGAAATTTAAAATGTCACTCCCTGGGTATTCATCGAGATTTCAGCCACGGTGCAAACCTCTCGATGAAAAATGTGTTGGTGTATTTCCAAACCCACTTCATCGGAAAATACATTTGACAAGATTTTCTGCTGTGTAAAATATCTGGGAGCGATGCTTTTGATAACTTATCTTTGCCTCTATTGGTATGACGTTACAGATTCCACTTTAACTAATATGAATGAATGGGTACACGAAGAGACAGGAGTGATGTGTTATATGCCTCATCAAAGGAAAGAAGTACTGCTACTTTTGTACCACACATTTCTGTGGTACCAGAGATTTGTTCAGTGGGATGAAACACAAATCACTCTGCATCTCTGTGAAAGGAAAAAAATCGCTGCTCCTTCAGAGATTGGATTAGATCTCTGTTAGTACCTACAGCAGTGAGTTTTGACTGTCGGTCTGTCAGGCAGGAAAGCACAGAATTTATCTGCAAAACAACTGTATCAGAACATATTGATTAGTGATACCATCACATCTGCTTTACCTATCACAATTTTACATCCCAGGATATGAAAATGCATATATTAATCAGCTAGACAAGATGCCCTATGTGTTTTGCTGCACATACATGTTAAATATATTTGCCCATAATCCAGTGTCATCATTCATCTACTACAACTGATTCAAATCACTTTGTTGTTTTAATGAAGTTATTATTTTTCACAGATGAAAGTTTGTTCCCATGTTACACATAACAATGGAACAGAGTTTATTATATTGCAAATAATGTTTATTCTAAATAGAAAAATAAAATTGCACCCTTAAAACTTTAGACAACATTGCAGCATCAAAAAAAATAATTATTTCAAATGAAACAGAGGGTAAAGCATCTTTTATAATGCATAATGCATTGTCTGCATGTGAACACTGGGGCTGATTTTAGTTACTGGAGGGATTTAATTTACAGCCTTAACATTTGATTGAATTTCTAAAAACTGCGTGTCATAGTGAAAACTACAGAGCTGTGGAGGTTCTGGGTGTTAAACCACTAGGAGACAAACAGTTAAATAAACTCAGTCTACCATCTGAATTTGAAACAAAAACCTCCTTCTTGTTCGCCTCCTTGTGGTCACTACTGCAGTTTCATAAAGTGGGCTGGTTAGTCAGTTTATTTAAAAGATGCAGACTGCAAGATGAGTCATCAAAGATATTTTTACCTCTCATACAAAAACAATAGAAAGGCTTTTATGTGTCCAAATCTTATATTTATTCGACACAATCTGGGAGTAAAGCAACAAGTAATCTTTGTACCATAACTTATATGCATAACAGTGGAGAACAAATTCAACAACAAATTTAACTGCAAGACAGCCATAGCATTTTGACAAAGACTGTTACAGATGCAGATAAGTAAGCAAGAAAAGATAGGATTGCCAATTGATATCGTATTTATATCATTCTTGCGACATTGAGTGCCTCCTTAGCCTCAAGCACAACCAGGCCTACTCCATGTATCCTTGCATAAGGGAGATCCAATGATAAAATCGGCATAAAGACTACTTTCACTGTTGAAAAGGACATATGAAATGTAAAAGAAAGACACTTCAAAATTTCAAGGACTACACAATTATATTTAGATGATACCAAATACATTTGAAATCTTAGGTATAATCAGTGATGTTTTCATGTATGGCTTTGTCTGTCTCTGCAGTCTCTCTTAGTGGCCCAACAGCTGGCAAACGCAGTGGGTGGGGTGATGTCCGGGACAGCACCAGGCATGAACCAGCCCATCCTCATCCCCTTCAACGCAGGCGGGCACCTGGGCGGGCAGCAGGGACTCGTGCTCTCCCTCCCCACGGCCAACATCCAAAGCCTGGTGGCTGCTGCAGCGGCGGGGGGCATAATGACACTCCCTCTCCAGAACCTGCAAGGTAAGAAAGAGGACCAAGTAGATCCTCAGCTAAAGAAAAGGCCAACACATATCCCAGAAAAAAGGTCAGAAATAATTCAAGGTACTCCAGGAAGATGATGAATGTTCTAAAGAGACATCAGTCTCATGGTCATGTACCGCTAATGAATATTTTTCTGTTTTATACATGATGATTCATAGAACATGTGACGCAAGGGAACTATTAGTGATAAACGTAGTAAATATTGATCCTACCCAGAGTTTCCTATGTGTCCATTGTATGACATAGGGATGTTTTTTTTCTTTCTTTGAGGAAAATTCTTAACAAACCTTCAGATCAGGTAAGAGTCCTTTAGGGCTTTGCATTCCAAAAAGCTGCTATCCTCAACTTGCCCAAAGGACCAACCGTATTAATAACAGGTCAATGTTTTGCAATGCATGGCAAAACACTTTATGCCTCTTTCCTGTGCATAAGAGTGCACTGTACTTCTTTCTTCTTTTTTTTTTATCTCTTTCCACCTCATCTGTCCATTCACACGGCTGTACTTATCTTTGCCTTTTAAACTTTAATGTCAAAGTGTTCTCTTTTGATCATAGTTGTAAATGGTTTTCATTTTAATGTTTAAAACATTGTCTCTTTTATACCATTAGATTGAGGGATGGAAGGGGAATCCATCAGTCATGAATCTTAGATGAGAGAGCCGCACTAATGTAAAAAGATGCCAGGCTACATGTAAAACAGTGTGTTTTGAGGATGGAGATTACAATAATGCCAGTGCAGCACAAAGTGCAGGGAAGGATCCCTTCATGTGGAGAAATGGATAGACAGATGCCCTGAGTGAGGAAATATGGAGGTAGAGGCCTAATGGATACAAACATGCATAAATAACAGCAGCCATCGCTGTGGGCAGAGCTTTTAATAAACCTGCATCTATCCAGCGAGCCCTTCAATGTGTCCATCAGTAGTGGATGATAATGGGCCCAGCAGGCCCGTCTAACTCACACTTCGACACATCTTCCGCCTGGTGCTTGGGGCACAACCCAGAGGCTTCAGTGATCCAATGAACTTATTGTCATTGAATCAGAATGCCAAAACCCCAACTTCTCAGTCAACCTATTTGGCAACTTCTGAACATACCAACAGACAGTCTGGGATCCATAATACTGATGGAACTCTTCATCTCCTCCATCTCCTCCTTATACATGACAAATAATGAAAAACAAAAATCTGTGAGAATTGCCTCTGTGGTAAATCTTTTTTAAAGCATGCAGACTGACAGACTATTCGCACGTCCTCTTATCTAAAGGGGATGCATTGAAGGGACCTCCATGGAGAGAAAGTGACACAATTCACGAGTGAAGCTAAATGTCTTGACTGTGTCCAGGCCCCTCTGGCCACACAATGCTCCTCCACTCTCCCCTGTCTGAGCTCATCACAGCTCCCCTGAATGAGGCCTGCTGGCACAGCACCTCTGTCAGACAACTGCAACTCTAGCCTCTGCCCCTCCATACCGCACCCCCCACCCCACCACTACTACCTCCTCTGGGTCTCCAGGCCTGATTAATCACACACATAATACAGCCCCGCGCTGTCGCCAGGGAGCAGTAAGCTCATTTCACGACCTCAGGAGCAAGTGCTTTACAACGCTCACGCTGCTAGCTAATTAGCGTCAGATCAGACACAACACAACTGTGAGTCACGGTAATGAGACTTCAGGAAGAGCCCACACAATGGCTGCATTTAAATGTAATGAGGCGGCTAATGGCCATTTAATAAGGCTGTTTGTCTTGCGGAATAGGCAGTTTAGGGTAGAGGAATTATATCATACATGAAACTACAAGCCAACTTGCATGTATTATTTATCAATTTCTTCAAAAATCCAATTTCAGATTAAATTAGTTTTGTCAGCCCAATCTGTTGAATGAAAGAAAAAGACAAATTTAGAAAAAAGCATGATCCTCTGTAAGAATGAATGTTAACAGGAAGGAACCAACTGGACAGCTGTGAGCTATAGGAGGCCAACTCTCTCAGACTGTGATGAATAACTATCACTGCAATGGGGCTGTGCTATAAAGTTGGAGTGGTAGCTTAAATAAAACTGAGCAACATCTTGTGGCAGACTCAGTAAACACAGGCACCAGTGTTACTGGTTATTTGTCAGAATGATTTATGCCTGTGAACACGCAGTAAAAACAAATTCACAATGAAACTAAACAAGGGAGAAAGTTATCTTTTGTGACAGAGTGCATGAAATTCTAGCTGACTTCAGACAAAAAGATAAAAACTAGGTTGGGTCATGCTAGGGGTCTTTAAATATGTCAGCTCATAAGAATAAAAACATTGTACGTGATTTTCTAAGTTTCAGATGTTAGGCGCAACTGATTTCGACAAAAATGTTTTCGGATTTTTGATGATAGATATGATGCTAACTTTCTGCTGCATTTTTAATAGGTTTAGATTTCACATGTTTTCATAACAAGCAGCGCGTGATTATAATACTTGTAATAGTAGCTGTATCAAAGCAGTATACATGTAATGCCCATTGGGAGGAAGCAGAACAAAGTCTCATATGTCTACCCCTCTTCTCTATGGCTCACTCAAATGTAATGCCAGGAGCTAGTTTACTGGCGCTCTTTCATATTAATAAGCATTTCCCAGCTTATTTGCTCTCAGCAGAAAGCCAGGCAACGCATCACATCAGAGAAGTGAGTTCTAATGGTGAGGTGAGAGCATTGTTCCTCTGTACTCATCCGCAGGAAACTCAAAACAGCACTGAAGCTTCCCGATAAAGGTCGACGTCCCACTCATCTGCGGTAATGAGACCAGGTGTCAATGCCAATCAAAGGCATGTCTACCATTTTCATGAAAACTCACAGCCCAGTTGTTCATAGGTTGTAGGTGTTGGTGTGATACAAATTAGGGAAATCACTGTGCTCATTACAGGACCACAGGGTGGGCTCCTTGGGGAAGACCCAAATGTTTTCATACTAGTTAGACATGTCAGACTGCATCGCTTCTGCCTCAGATGACTGCTGCTTCTTTAAGAGGTTAGATTCCCGGGCCAGGCCACCGACTTCACCTCTGTGTGCTATGGGACCGCTTCTGTGTCCCTTTACCAGTTACATTATAATATTCACAGAAAGCAAGCACCGTTTTTGTCTTTGTTGTCGCTATACTAGTTGCTCTTTGTGGACTCTTTTTTTGTGTGTGTATTTTTGAATAAGGAAAGAAATAAGCCCTTATTCGTGTACACATCCATCCAACAAGAGGACGACATTAGATGGACTTTGTATGAGTAGTCCACATTTCCTCACATCAACATCTGCCATCTTAACACAATAGAGACAAAAGCCATCCCTTCTCCCATATTGCTGTTTAATTTGAGGCGCTCACAAGCAGTATGTATCCCCTGTCGCCCTTTAATGATTTAACTTTGCTGTGGTTGTAAGATGACTCGCAGGGGAGAGAGCTGCATTAAATAAATAACAGTGATAAAATGTAGACCTCATACATTTCAAAGCTAATACAACTAGCGGTGCAATAGGAGCAGCTGCACACAGTCCTGGAGCGGTAATTTGATTGATTTGTTGTGACAGCAGCCAAATAATTGAGAGTGAGAGGTGCTGCTAGAGATGAAGAGCAGGCAGAGCCAGGTTCGCAAGGCAGTCCCAGCAGATATGGCACCCAGGTTCTCATCTCTGCCATTGATATGTGCCAGTAGTTTATTGTTTTACTTCAATAAGCAGTTTGGTAACGCGTGGGGTTACTGTCTTTGTGGCAGTGTGGCGACCGAAAGAAGTGGGGGGGAATCATTCAAAATGTACAGAGGATGAACACTGATATGCAGGTTTTCTGTATATGCCGGCATGAACACACAGACTCTCCCTAGAGACTTATTTGAACTGTGATGGTTTTTTTGAACCTAAGATGTAAGTACATTTTACCCTGTGGTGTTTCACTTGTTGCAAACATGCTGATTTGTTCTGAATTCAAGTTACACATACATTATAATTGCACAAATGAATCACATGGTATTTGAACAAAGACTCTAATTTTTTCAATGTATGTATCCCAAGATACTGTTCTGTTTCCCGTCTTGTAAGATTCAATAGTGCTGTTTGTCAAAACCTTCTGGCTCTAGACAAGTGTTTTGTTCCTGTGGATGGTGGCAGTGTCACTCTGGCTCAGCCATGCCACAGGACATGCTACCAGAGCCTGAAATAGAAAGGGAGCAAAGAAAAAAAAGAATGGCCGAGTTTTTATGGAGATGTGGAGGAGGAAAATAATATTGTTAATAAGATGGTGCCCGAAAGCAAAACCTGACATCTGCCCTGCACTGAGACTTGCTTACAAAAGACTCAAAATAAGCCATTTCTGTATATGCAGAAAGTGTGATACATTCATTTAAATTGATTTTATAGCAGCTAGTTAAAGAAGATAGGTTTCCTGAACTAGTTGTGAAAGCTAAATTTTCAAATTTGCTTCCTATTACATGAATCATGAGCAACATGCAAATTATTCCATTTTAATCCAGTTGCTTTCTATCCCCTTAGCTCCTGAGATGAAACAGATTAAATTCTCCCTGGTGTAATTACTGGGGAAAAAATGCTTAATCTTGAGTACTGGCTTTAATTTAAAAATATTACAATATATTTGGACATTTTTTATGGAAAACACGTGTATTTAAATCATCTCTCAGCTCATACCCTTAATAAATGTGCAGTATTTTTGCTGCAGGTGTCGATTTCTTTGCACTGTCAAAGGAGTTCAACATCACATGATCAACATATTGTTCCTGTTTGATAAGGGGGGGCACTAACTCTAATATCATTTAGACTAAACTATACTATAATGCTTACCGGATATTTCAACACTTGCAAATGGCTTCCTTGTAAAGATCTTGAATTCTTGACCCTGGAACTGTTTTGCAGAAATTGCATCTAATGTTCCCCTCTTTTTTCCAAAAGATTTCCCTCATTACTGAGGCTCAGTTCAGAAGCTATCAGCAACAACCTGTAGTCAAGCATTTTAAATGAAAATTGATTTGTGATTTACATGGTCATTGAGGGGAAAATGAACTTATGAAATGTTGTAAATGAAATATTAGACGAGGTGCAGAGGGAGAAAGCAGACAGAGATGGTAATCTTGTGGAACTCAAATTCCCGCCTGACAGAACTGGCTGACATTTTACATTTATCTGTGTTCTGCATGAGCTGTAATGTTAATGGTAATTTTATGGGATTGAACCAGGATGAAAATGGTGTTATCAACGATTGATTCAAATGTGGAATTCTGTAAAGTAGCACAGCTGCATCTTTTATTTCCCATTCCCTAGTACTATGAGTTTTTGCATGATCTGTTCTGTAATGTGCAATGTGTGTTTTTATCTCTCTGTCCTAGGTACAGCACCCTATATAACACACGCGTGACACAGGATAAAATACAAAAACTGGTTTATTTCAATAGTAGTATAGATGCCAAATTTGTATTTGAATCTTCCTTCCATTTATTCAGCAGGTCTTTTTGCTTTAGTCAGTAATTTCCTTTTGATTTGTATAACAGGTACTGTAAAATAAAAAAAATAAAAAAGAAGATGTTATAGGGTGGTTAGGATCAGGTTTCTTTCATTGTTACAATATTATGTATAGAGGAATTGTCTCATATTTACAATACCTTTCATTCCAGTAAATATGTTTCTAAGGCAAAATTTTGATAGATCCTCACTCTTTATATTATTGCATATAATGTCATAATGTGAACTAGCATATTATCAATAGGGAACTATCATGGACTTAATAATACAAGCAAATCAATGTAGTATTACGCGCTAATCAATACTGCTTACATTCAGACCATACGTTCTAATTTTGATCGATACCTTGGGCAGTGAATGCTTCCTTTTCTCTCTGTAGCCATGTGCTCATGTATGGATTTTCATAGAGCTTGCTCTCCAGTGTTTAAAAGAGAAAAGAACCAAGGAGAGAACAAACAAAGTGATCCTGCAGCATCAGGAGCTGTGGGATTCTGGGAGTCAGCCTGGATCATACAGAGGTCATCCTTAAACACAGCTCTCCAGTTCCCCGTCTGTGAAACCAAAGAGTCCATAGTGACATTTGTCAGCAGATGGTGTGGAACCAAACCCCTCAACAGAATTCTCAGCCGCTGCTAAAAGCTATCTGTGGTTACTAATTGCTGACCAGGGCCTAATTACCTTAATTAATGGCCAAGGTACCTGGGGTCCAGATTTGTGGGGGCTTTTATCTGTATCAATGCAGCTTAAGAGGTCCCGTAGGAAGCCTGAAGAGCATGTAACTCCCGAGGGTGCTATTTCCATACGAACTGCAGACATATCACAGATGGATCCTGTGGCATGGCACAGGTCGTTATATCTTGAGCGAGATATTTGTTATCACGAGGAAACTCACCAGGAACATCTCCAGCTAGAGAGAAAAAATGTTTTTCATGCCTTTCTATCGGAAAGAATTTTGTATTTTTCTCTCTCATACACAGGAGTCCTTTTGCCGAATAACACTGTTGTAATTCACAGTGACAAAGTAGACTTAACACCTTTCCACAGACCGTGAGGGGTTTTGTTCAGTGAGCCCTCACTGTGAAATTAACCCTGGTACTTTCATTTTTCAGCTGCAGCGAAATGGTTAAAAGACACAGATCAGCCAGTATGAAAATAGAACTGATTCAACAAAATCTGCAGCTTCCCTTTCCTCGCTCTTAACTCATCAAGCAGTAACATCCCCCTCCCCCCTTTCCCCCTACTCCACCATCCTAACCCCTCCTCCAACCCCGTCAGACACCCTGTCCGCATCTGGAGAAGGCTTGTAAGTTTCGGGTGCATACATTTCTTTTGATGATATATTGTCCCAGTGCGGAATTTCATTTACTGCTGCTGCCCTTTGCTGAACCTGTTGCTAGTCAGCCAGCACGATAAGCGTATAAGTAGCATGCTACTTCATTCATCATACATCGTTCTGGGCTCTCAAATATCTCATATGCGATTCAGGAAGAAACTACTAAACCGGCACAAAGGACGCCACCAGCATAAGTTGAAGTTCCATTAAACACACAAAACAGAGCAGCCTTGGGAGTTATTATCAAATACATGTTTTCATCTGGAAAATATTAACCCTCATTTCATTGTTTACATGTTTATGTAGCGGTGGAAATGTATCACAAGTGAAGTTCTTATATGCAGCAATACATAATTCTCTTCTTACTGCGATTCGATTGCATTCATTGTGAAATAGTCTTATCCTAAATAATGGTGGCTGTTCTGTGTGGTATTAAACAGCATTAACAATCACAAGAGGCTCAGTGTCACTCAGAAGTCTCCACATCACTAAAGCAGACAGTGTTGTGCTGCTGGGCATGTTGTGCTGTGTGAAAGTGCTTACACGCTCCCTCAGACAACCAAAGGGAATAATTAAAGACAGAAGATGGAGGCAGAAGAATGGAAAGCAAATCCCATTGTTTGGGGTTATTTCATCCCACTGAATTTCTTTTTCTCACTTTCTTTCGTTCTCTTCACACATTCTCCCCGAATGCACTGTTAGTATGTGGCATGCTATCAAAAGCACAGAATACAGAACAAAAGTCCTATGATGTCCTCCTCATACCCACAATGTCTTTTGATTATTCTACAATCATTTTATATCTGTGTAAGTTGGAGAGGAAGGGAAGGCCTAATAAGCCATTAATATACAATACTTTAGCTGCTCCGCGGCAGCAATGTGTTTTAGATCTGAAAATAAGCTCACTTTCTCTAGATTTGTTCTCTTCTTGTCAAATGGCATAATTTCCTCAAGCCTTCAGTACCCAATTTGTTACCAAAATAAACTACAATGAAATTTGAATTAAATTTGAACTACACCATTAGGCCAACTCCACTCCTCTCCATTTCTGGAGCAGTAAATGTAGCCCCTCCATTTCTCCATTTCTCTCTGCTTTTACTGTCAGTCGGAGAGCACTCAGTCATCTCCGTGCATCAGGCCCGCAATATTGATTTTTCCACCCACTGAAACAGCCGCATGAACATAAATTTTGCATGAGGCTTTTACTCACGGCCTCCGCTTTGGTCTGACGACACATGATGGGACCATGAACACACTATAATAACTGAGTCTGTCCTGCTAGGCAGACGGGGTCTCTTTTCTTAAACAAGAGAGTGGTGGTCCAGTAGCCTCTGGTCTCTGAAGAACAAAAGTGAAGGACCCCCTTCTGGGCTCCACAGTAACACACATTTTCCATATTTGAGAGAGAAAATGGGTAATGGTCAGGAAAATGGAAAATCTCTATTTCTACTATGCTTATTTTGCTCATTTGTGTAATATATGGTGTGTTAATTAACTATCGTTAAATAATTTAAAAGGTTTAATAGAAAAATAACCTTTCCTATAAACAATTTTTTAAGGAATATTTAAAGCATTGAAACTTTGAGGAAATAATAAAGAGGTTCAACTCGGTTTTATATTTGGAATCATATCTAGAGTTTATGATTAGTAGTTAATCGCAAAAAAAATTATATTTCACTGATGGTGAATTTCATCATGATGTGGTTTCTTTAACATTTGATTGTAGTTGTAAGTCTATAAAATTATTATTTATTGTCTCACAACCCAAAATTTTCGGGATTCTTGCGGGACCTGATTTTATACATTTTGTACTACCAGATCAGGAATACTACGATGATCATAGAGAAGAAAAATTGTAGGCATAAAGATGAAAGCAAAAACTATTTTTACCCTTATTCTTCAATGGGACAGAGTCCTTCAAAAATAAATATAAATTGGATAAAGACAGTGTTCTGGATCACCATTTAAATCTATTGTATTGCTCCTGTTTACCTCTCTAAATTTTATTGATCTCTGTTAAGATTCTGCAGAGAAAAAATCCCGAAACAAACCAACAACCAAACAGATGACTATTCTATTACTGGTATTTGCCAAATATCACCTGTACCTGCATGGCTCCAACACTCTAAGTCTGCCATGATCAGTTAAGATTACAATGGCTAAGTTGGACTTATCCTGAGCCAATGTTGCCTGCATGTGTGTCTTTTTTGTTTGACCCACTTTATCACTTCAAGATACAACCAAGATGAGGGATTCATCTTCCAGTCCATGAGAGCCTGGCTTAAATTTCTGTGTTTGCAAAATTCTGCTAAAAAAACATAAATACACCTTCTGTCTCAGAGAGTCTCTGGTGATTGCCCTCAGTACACAGAGCATCCTCTCCAATGGTAGACTCCTTGCCTATCCTCCTGCTGATCAGCATCTGTTAATCATTAATATGTTCATTTTGACACCCCTTAACTTTATATATGCTTTCTCATGAAGGAAATAATTGTTTGCGACCCCTTTCAGGATCTGGAGGTCCCCCATATGTCCACGAACCACAGTTTGTAAATCAATAACCTCCTGTAATCAAGGCCAAAAGTGCAACATTATCAAGCGCAAATATTTCCTTGTATGTGTAACATCTCCATGGGCAGTGTTTGATTCTTTGAAATGATTCCCCCAGAGTGAGAAATCTGTTTCACAGCTTGATATTGCCTTCATCACAAAGTGAAAGCATTATCTCTGGATCCCCACCAGCAATGTGGTTTACTCTCTCCAACCCTATGGTTCTGGGACTCTGCTCAAACCTAACTCTCCCTTATTTTTTTCAGTTGTAGACTTCCTCCTGCAGCAAGGCTGAAGCTACGATGTTTTCTTCTGTGGCTCTGAGTAATGTAACCATTTGTCAGTTAATTAGTTCTTTTAACATCTCTCGATGTTTATTCCTGCCACTGCAAAGGCAGTAATCTATATCAAATGAATTTAACATTATTACCCATTGTATGGGCTCGCTGACAAAAAGGAGTTTCTGGTGTTAGAGTTGTGTTAAGAAAACCTGTGATGAGAACATTTTGCTTCTTTCTCTAGACATTCCAGCCACACTTTAGATGTGTTTTCAAATTTTCAAACATGTTTTGGTCAAGAAACTAATGTTAAAATGAGAGCAGGAGTGGAATGTAACTAAGTACATTTACTCACGCTCTGTGTGTTGATGGTACGTCACAACTACATTGACGTTCTTTTGTTCTACATTTTATTTTTATTTTACACTATAGTTACTTTGAGACTCTGCAGTAGTATATACTGCATTTTCCTCCAGATGAAACTACTTTTTTATTCAATATAGTGCTTTTTACATGTAATGGACTATTTACATTTATTAATTGGTACTTTTACTAGATTGAAGTATCAACATTTTTCCTCCATCATGTATGATATGTGGATGGAAACTTTATTGTAAAAAAGAAAGAAATTAAAACAAAACAAACAAAATTGTCTATGGATGACAAAATTATATTATTTAAATTTCAATCTAAATGTCAACTTTAAATCCTAACGGTGATTCTAAATCTAAGTTTTAAATAAAAAAAAACTTCACACATCACAAAACTATTGCTAATGTACAAATTCACACTGCAGGTGTTATTGTGATAAGATCGTAAATGTGATTTTAAAAATGTCTCACTGCATTTTAAACAGTATATGGAGTAAAATGAAGCCGATTGTTGCTTTTTATCTCAACATGTGCTACTTTACCATTGGTGCCCTTTTTCAGTGAATAGAGGATGAATATTTCGTATTCAATTCAACTGGTTTAATGACAATAATTTAGCAAATGTAAAAAGTTACCAATCAGATGCAGAACTGTTCCTACTTTTTAATGTGTGTTTGAGTTTGAGTTTTTCAGTTCAATTATGATCTGATTTAAACATAATTGATAAATTAATCTTTATTGAAAGTAAGTGTAGTTAATGCGACACCTGTGGAGGTAGAGAGATGTGTGCAAAAACAGTGTGTGATGTTTTACACTTCATTAGTGTACTAGTGCTCCAATCTATTCCATAGAGTAAAAATGACCTTCCTCTGACCACCTTTGTAATTACATATCTCATACATTCTAAATCTCCTTACTTCCAGTGAAGTAATTATCCGTGTGACTCACTGAAAAGGCAATTGAGACAGTGGTTTATGGACTCCCAATGTTGGACGTGAGGCCAAGCAGTAATTGGGAGCTTGTTTGTCCCCTCGCTTTTCAAGTGAGAGAGTGACATCTGTATTTAGACGAGAATAGTTCCTAAAAATACAAGGTTGGATAATTTCATTAACTCTGGAAACGATCTTCTTCAGCTCCTGATTAGCTCTTAATTTTACGGCAGTACTAAATGATGCCTAAGCTGGCACAACAGCAGTTAAGGATGATTTGAGCGGACATTTTTCTGTTCTCAGTTGAATTATATAGCAGAGCTTAATAGAAGAGGTGACACATTTGTTCCGACTGTGAGAGCTACTTTTAAGGCAATAATCATTAAGAAAAGCATAGATGCACACACACTTATGATTTACTGGTCTGTAAGAAAAAGCCACCATAGATTCTATTATTTTCTATGAACATAGTACGTTCTTTCAAGGTTTGTTTAAGACATGAGATAGGAGCTTCATCTTTTCCTGACCTGATTTGGGAGTACAAGAGTTTTATGGAATGAAGTCCTTTTGTGTAAATGTTATTACTATTTCTCTGTGGTCATCCTTCATGTTGGCCTTGGCTGGGTGTTTTCTTTAATACGATGAGGACCCATTCATACATGTTTCTAAAACGTTTAAATGCGTCAAATTACAGTGGCAGATCATAATGCATGAATCCTATCCTGTAGTTTAAATCTTAACACAAATATATCTTATTCACACATACTCTTCATGTGGGGTAGTTGTCCTGCATGCTAATCCAAATTTATGTTAAGGTCTACTGTCATTGTGCTAATGTCAAATAAAGTTTGGCTTAAGCCCTGACCACACCTGTGCACAAACATGCACCAAAGATACAAAAGACAGCTCGTACAGGAGAGCATGGAACGTCGGTGTAGTGCATTCAGTGGAAAACAAGGAGTCAAGCTTGAATCAAACCCAGAGAGAAAAGTGCCGTAATAGGGGGGTTGAGAGAATGAGAGAACAGACTGCCCCCACCCCTCTCAGCCACAAAGGAAACAAAAATAGCATTTTGTTTGACGAATGAGCTGGCCTTGACCTAGCCTTTCGACCTCTGACAATCAGTCTTGCTTGGTCTTCCAGTACTTCATAAGCCAGGGCCGGGACAGTCAAAGATAACAGCTGATTTCTACTGTGGCACTAAAGGCGGGGGAAGCTCTGCGAGTGATATGGCAGACATTTCTTTAAAGAACTGAGGTCGGAGCCTTTAGACTTTCTCAATGCTGGAGTTTCATAGTCCCAAATGATTGTTCTTAATTTTAAACGAAGCACATTTCAGTGTATATCTGGTAATTTAGCTCTTAGATCTGGCTTATTCCTCATTATGAACATTAACCCAGGCAAGCTGTGACAGAAGCAAACGTGGGAGCGACACTAGTGCACCCCTCGGGCTCAATGACTTAAGTGGGAGCGCTGCTTGCCTTACAGTTGGACGAACCGGTGAATATGAAACACAACAAACAGACAATGGGAGATATAATGAGCACAGGATCCGGAGACCCTTTTGGCCTCTCTCCATCATAAGTGTAGCTCCTACTCTCATCCTCTGCCCTGTGTTTGCTGGAGGAAGGAGCGCAAACAATTAGCTGAGACAAGTCGCTCGGATTATGTGCTCAAGCAAAGCAATCAGACAGCTGTGGTTAAAAGAATGAGCTTCAGAATTGTTGCCTGGTTAGAGAGGAAGGGAGGGTCAGTGGTCCTGACAGTCTTAACAAGATGACAGAATTTATAACGCACTGCTGTTAAAGAATATAGTACCTGCGGTGTAGCCCTTATAATAAGGCCACATGGGGCTCCTTCCATATTCCCTCTGTATTTGTTTTCTTTTGCCTTGTATTTTTTGTTGTACCTCTTGTTCCTCGGCGTAATGGTTTGCACTGGAGGAAATTCTCAAATCGTCTTTGATCTTTGCCTGGTTTCGATAATTCTGTCACAGAAATTTTATTTTAGCCTGCTTTTGTTGCCTTTGTCTTTGTTCCCTCTGATTCCATCTTTAAGTACGGCTCAACATTTTGTCATGGGGAAGTTGCAAAGGAAAAAAGCTGGTCAGGGACGCGGCGCTCGCTAGACAACTTGCCCAAACATTTCAAGTGAGAATTGGACTCTTGCCGTTTGCAGAGATGATATATAATTCATAGTAGGGGGGAGTGAAAGAAGTGTCAATGTGTCAGGAGGTAGAAGAAAAGTAAAAGTGTTCTGTTTACTGACTTTCTTTGTCTGTGCTTTGAGGGGAAAGAAGCGGATGATCTGATCTTCATTAAATGTTCATCTGTGCTTGTCCTGGAGTCCTAATGACCACACTAATCAAAGACTTGACTGCCCTGAAGTTTCATCATTTATGAGGCATCCAGACTTAAATTATTTAAGTGCATTGATTCTGTATGTATACAAGCTTGTCCACGGCTGTGTTCACAATAGATCCTCTGCATCATTAATCAGCCATTCACTCCTTCAAATCAGTTCTTTGTGTTTCAAGTCATGTTAATAATAAACTGTTCATGATGCTGCACATATTAGGTGAGGTATTATATATTAGGTATTAGTGAGGCGTCTTTATGCTGCTATTAAGGTATTGGAATACGGGTAGAGACTGTTAAAGATTGTTGCTTGAACTTTTATCCCTGGTGAATGTCTAGAGAATGTCTTGGATGTTTAGATGTCTTCACTAGATAAATGGTTGCAAGCTAGACAATAATGCAGAATAAACTTATTTTACAGCAATATTTATTTAGTACTGCTGGACTGCACACAGTATATAAAGTGTGCCTAAACAGGCTTTCTATTTAGTCATAGAAATAATGTTTTTCAATTTTTAATTTTTAATTTTCTTATAATGGCAACAAT
Source organism: Lophius americanus (assembly GCA_037951165.1). NCBI lineage: Eukaryota > Metazoa > Chordata > Actinopteri > Lophiiformes > Lophiidae > Lophius > Lophius americanus. The sequence goes on along the minus strand of JBBDHG010000011.1, from coordinate 3,269,818 downwards.
TTTAACCTCGCCTAGCCTCAGTGTTTTCACACTCTGTGAACTCCAATCAAACAAAATGTCCTCATAAAAATTAGGTCTTTCCCTTTTAAGCTTCTATTATCTTAAATACTTATCTTTAATAGAAAATAATAATGGACTCCGACACACTTATTTATTGTTTTATTTATATACCCATCAATTGCTGAACTAATTAAGCCTGTGAGTGGTGTATACTTAATGCCTTTCATATTTAGTATAACCCTTGAGTAACTTAATTTTTCACTAGGCACACATACAGCTTTTTATGTAAGCTTTTTGATTGTAGTTGACATTATTTGTTGTCTTTGTAGAGTGGATTTCTTCATTTCAAAATAATTTGTTCTTGTTTTCCAATACATAAAAGAACCAATAACTATGTGTTAGGATAATTTCAGGAGAAAACCTACCATGAAGAAGATATTTCTACATTTGTCTTATATTATATGTGACAGTGCGAGTCCATTTCCATGCTGGTCTGACAGCAGCCCGCTTCAGCCTAAGTGTTAAACAGCATAAAAATTTAAATGTCCAAATTAGGTTCTAATGGTGTGCCATTATTGGTTCCAATTAGTTAATGGGTTTATTTCTGAAGTCTTCCAGCGATGATGGATGTATCTTTCCTAAGAGATTTTAAGCCATTAAACCAAAGATTCTCCAAATGACAATGAAGACTTTTGGCTCCAGAGAGAGCAATTATATCAGTCAGGCTTGATAGCTTTGTCCTCCAACTAGCTAAATTAAATTCACTGATGCCATCATGCAGGGTGAGAATCCTCAAGGACCTTTTGTGTCTCAATGTTATTTACATGTCTCTCACTGTTCAACCTATACATCCCACACCTCTCTGTGTACGTGTATTGCTGGCTGAGGTGTGAACATATTCTTCAGATAATGATGTTTGTGTGCTCAAACACACGTCAGTCCAAACTGATTTGTGTCTCAAACACGGTGAGGAATGAATCAACTTGCTCTCTTTTCATCAACAGCTACCTCATCACTGAACTCCCAGCTCCAACACCTGCAGCAGCTCCAGCATATGCAGCAGCACCACCAGCAGCAGCAGCAACAACATCAGCAGCAACAGCATCAGCAGCATCATCACCAACAGACACACTCCCATTCCCAGAACCAGTTGTCGACCCAGCATCACATGACACCACCCAGCCAGCAGCAGACCTCTATCCCATCTCCAGGCTCTGCCTGCTCCTCTGCGTCTGGACAGCCACAACAGTCATCCCCACACCGACACAACCAGTCGCCCGCCCGCAGCCTCCCTTCGCCCGTCACCCCGCCAATGCCTTTGCCGGTTAGTCTGCAATGATCTGATTTTTCTTTCCTAAAGGCGGCTACTGCATAAGACCGGCTATAACCTTATAACATGTCTTGGCTACAATCTGGTCAATATTCAAACCAACTTTCTTTACAAACTGCTAAAAATGTTAAGTATATTTCACTCAAAACCTGTGTACTGAAAAACCAGTATTTAGAGATGGAAATTCACTCTGATGGGAGAGTTTTTTCAGCTCTTTGGGTGCAAACATGGTCATGCAAGGAATTGATCTTTACAAAAAGCACATCTTGAACACTAACTCACCTTTTTAGACTTTGGAGATGAAGATACGGGTGTACAGTTGAGGATACAGTATAACCCCCCTCTGTCCACAAGTTTCATTAAGGTCAAGACCTTAAAATTGTATTTCATACAGCCTATTATCCCATTGGTAACACTAATACAAATCCTATATGTCATTATTCTGAATCGCTAAACTGTTCACATATATAAGGATATCAACACTCATCTCATCACATCATTTGATGAGATACACTAATAGTATCAGTGAAAATATAGTTCTAATTGATCTTGATAGTTAATGTTTCCTTTTATGGAACCAAGGCTTGTAACTGAAAGCCATTACCGATGATAGTTTGAGTTTTGGGAGATGTTGAGAAAACACTCTTTTTAAGCAGGTTGCACAATTCTGCATTCTCTGTCATGACTCGATCTTCATCCAGTGGCTATCTTTCAGTGGTGGCTGGTGGCTCTTCTGTGTATTTCGAGCTATTATAATATGCATCTTGTTTCTGAGGCCTTGACACATCAAACCAAATAACCAGATGAGAAGAATGATACACATCCTCCTGTAGCAGAGAAGCATTCTGAGGTAATCTAACCTTTGGCTCTCTGGGCTTAATCAGTCCCTTAATCTTTGATGCTGTTCCTACATAACCTCCTTTTTAGTCACTTTGTCTGTCCATCCATCTCTGCCCTTCTGTCTGTCTGGCTGTCACAGTGTAACGATAATAACCTATTCTATATCCCTGTGGTTTCATTTCTGGTGGAGACTGGCCAGGGTCGCCTTGTTGTCCCCGGTCACATTCATCAGCGTCAAACCCTTATTGGGTTGTGGTGCAACCTTCTTTATGGTCGGGATGAGTTGGGCTATTTGTTTCCCCAGTTGCAGCCCTCTCTGGCCCTGTCATGGCCTAGTGAGACTCAGCAGGAAAAACAGCCTTTGGATTTAATGGGATACAACGGCTAGCCGCTACATCGCACCACACCTAATGTCCAATCTGACGGGGAACACAGTGGCTACTGACCAACATACAGAATCACACTTCAAACTTGCTTCAGAGTGCAAGGATCCTGGTCTTATTCTACAGTCAGACTAACCCATCTCAAGGTCTCTGAATTCATAGGAATCCGCGGCTTTGGTAATTTTCCTTCAATTTGTGATTCTTGGACACATAAAACAGAATAAACAGGAAGCTTTTAGAACAGAATCACCACATTGTTAAGATTGAAACCCTCAGCTATATAAATTGCCTTGCCCTAAAAGAAGCAGTGAAGTTGATTATGATGACTGAGGACAGACCTCATTGAGGCGGGGGGAGGGCCACATCAGTATCATTAAGATATTGCCTCATCAAATAGGATTATGGAACATGCATGTATGTGTGTTTGTGTGGTGGTGTGTACAGAATGGCCGTAAAAGGTTTAGTTTCTCTGGGTCAGTGCTGGTTATTTCAAAAAGTGTCGCTCAGTGAGGGGCTTGCCCAAGGACAGGCCGCAACCTCAGCACCTTTCAAGGCTGCAATAGGATTTAAACACCAAGTCTGCCTCTCTCAATTGCATGGATCAGTGATTGGATTTCCAAGACCAGAATTTCCAAGGAACTCGTAGGTTATAATAATAATACATTTAATTTATAATGCAATTTACATTTGGATCAAATCTCAAAGTGCTACAAAGTAAAAGCAGATAAAAGCATCAATAAAATATAAAATAATAACTATATAAAAACCTGACCAAAAAGCAGCAATGTTAATTCAAGTTATGGGTTCTGCTAAAAGGAAAGGTTAATTCCCATAAGTTGATATGTCGGAGACTCCCTGAGCGGAGCGCTCTCACAAAGATGGATAATATTTTGTATGTTTTAATTGAGAGCACAGCTTAACATTTTTGCTCTCCGCACTTCAACCAGATGAAATGCTCTATGCTGCAGTCAAGTCATAATTACCATAACACCATCAGCCTTACACAGATACTACCAGTATTTATCCCTGTTATTATTCGGACATGTAGAATCACCCAACCATTCAAAGATTTTCTGAACTCACAGCACAGAGATAGAGACAGACAAACGCTAATTATTTTTACAATTAATGTTGCAATGTAATTCTCTTCCTATGGGATATTCTGTGTGTGTGTAATAGTTAGGAGATCCTGTGCAGTCATTACATCCCTGGTGTTTTGTGGTTTTAATGTCTGAGACAAAATGCTTTAATTGGCTCATTAATATCCCTATTATAATATAAATCACGCCGTGACAAACTGTGTCCCCTTGAGTCAATAGTCTAAACTCAGATTACTGCAGCTAATTTTGTTAAATGGAAGAAGAATTAAACTTCCTACCTCGTCCCCAACCTGCTGCTCCCCAACATGCAGTCTACAGTCAGTTGCAGCCTGTAGCTGCCTGAAATAGCCACCTCAGTGCTGAAAAATAGACGGAGGAGATTATAAAATTTGCTTAAGTGTGTTAATGTGCTGATTGTTGGAGCCCTCTGGATTTAGCTGGAAGTTGATTGATTAGAGCTGCGGGTTTTCTCCACGCCCGGAGAGCTCAGGGATTTGACGGGGTGAAGGCGCTTGCCAAGTCTGTTACACTGGAATTGATCTTAATTAGATCTGAAAGACCTGCCACAGCAGAATGGTCACGGCGATTAAAATGAAAAACAGGAGAAATTACTGATCAAATTAATCATAATGTCGGGCTACAGCTGTAGGTCTGGTGTAATTTGCCACTCCACTGAGTTACATCAGCCCAGGCAGGGAAAGGAGAGGCAGTACATACTGATCCGTGGCAGCGGGAAGCTTAGGCCAACCGATCAACTCTCTTATTCCAGCTTGTATGCCCCAGACCCTCCTGTCCCAACTGCACCATCCAGTGGAAAGCCAACATCGCCTCTTCTCCGTGGATCAAATCTAATTAGCTACTTTTTATTGCCCTTTTTTGTTTGAAAAATCCATCTACATTTTGTCTTTCTCCATTTGGGAGCCTCATCAACAACACTGCGCTGTCTCTGTTACTTGTGTCTTGACTGTCTAGTCACCAGCATGCTGTGTGTTAGATAATCGCCTCTGACCTTGGTCCAGCATCTGACTGGATGGTTTTTGCAGGGGTCTGGTTGAGATCGAGACTTCCTCTCTTCTTCCTCCACCAACTCCTGCTTTTTGTCTGTCTGTACATCTCTACGCAGTCATCTCGTTGATCGCTTTCAGAGCCCCATACTGGGCATGTCCACTCTCCATCTGCACACTCATAGGGGTAATTACAGCCTAGGGGCCTGCCTCCTATCCCTGTGCTCCACAATTTACCACCAAAGCGTCTGCAGACATCTCTCTTCTTCCCCACTGCACCCCGACATCACAGGACCGCAGGGCCTCAGACCCACAAGTGCTGCAATTACCTGAGACTTTCCTCCATCCTTTTCTCTCTCCCTTACTCTCTCTCTGTCTCTCTCTCGCTCTCTGTCTCTCTCTCCCCCTGTCTTCTTTTTTTCTTCTTTTTCTCCTCCCCACTCTCTCCCCTCTCTCCCCTCTCTAACCATTGGCTCCCTCACTATTCCTTGGCAATCAGCCTTCATTAGAAACCTCTGGTGAAACCCCATCGTCACCAAGGTCAGCAGCTGCCAACCACAACGACCTTTCAGAGGCCTGGCTGTCGGCACTCTCCATCTCTCCTCATCTCTTTGCCATCGTCCCCTCCTCCCCACCTCCCACTCGCTCAGCCATCCTCCTCAAGTTTCGGGACCATCTCTGCTGCTTTTCGTCTCCAGCTGAGGCCCTTTCAGACGCCCGTGTCACTGTTTCTGGCTGCAGTGCACTTTCACTAATGTCAACAGCTGTTAAAATCGCCAATGTCCAATTTGCTCCAAATGTCTTCCCTTTTTTTAAGCGATGGCTGTCTCTTCCATTATATTAACATGTCTTGTGTATTAAATTAACCTCGTACATCAATTAATTGATTTTCCAGATCAGCCCTGTGGTCTACTCAATTTAGCAAAACCCTGCCCCATCATTCCACGCGGTATTAAATCAAAATTAAAATTACATGCTCAAATGTAGACCCATTGGCTCATACTGTGGCTTGTCAATGAAACTGGCAATGCTAGAGTTTAGGAGAAGGTCTATTATCTGTCCTGTATCTAATAACTCAACTCTGATATCTATGGTTTGGAAAAAAGATTCCTGTATATTAATAGAAATATCATCTTGCAGATGTTAATCAACTGCAGAAGGATACTTAGTATAATAAAACCAATGACAACATTTCCTCGTTGATTTCCTTTATTTCAGCCCTAGTTTCTTTTATTATCCGTTTTGGGAAAAGTAATGCACTTTAAATAAAGAGATTTCAGAAAACATAATTAAACTGATAAATTACAGTCGGTAAATAGGTGTGGATGATCTTGACCATCATTTCCTCAAATCCTGGCTAAAATTCTGTTAGTATAAACAGTAGTAGTCTTAGATTTTACATTTCTTGCATCTGACTATTAGCACTTGGTTTAAAATAACCATTTTGCAATATAACTTTTAAATATTCGGCTTAAATGATATGTGCTGCCAGTCTGTTCAAATTGTTCTGCAGCCAGTTTGGGCTGTGTGGTTTAGAGCATGAACAAGTTCTCTGCTCTCCAGCAGCTCAGCCTAGCCTTTTATTAATGCACAGGAGATCTGGCTCTTAAGAAGGCAGAAAATTGCCTTACATAACAAGCGCTCCACAATTTAGAAATACAAATGTGCACTGTTGACTGAAGCAGAAAATAAGACTGTTGCCCATCAACAGAACCACATTTCATATGAATAATTATAAAGCATTGGAGTTAGATGAGGAAAATAACCTGACCATGACAGCTCTACTACTTTTATTTACTTAAAATGAGGGATTAGGCAGGAAGAAAATCTACACACTTAAAGACCAAAGATGGGTTCTGAATTTTTAAATAAGGAGAAACTTAAATTTGTCATATTTCTGAGCCGTCATTTTATAAAACTTTCGAGGCAGTTTCACCTTTAAATCACACATGCCTCCTGCCTTGCTTTATCTTTTAGATTTTTCAGATTTTTCTGGCCTTCAAACTTCAACAAGTTGATGGTTTCTTAATTTTTTCACTCACTCGGTTCTTGTAAGGCTGGCCCTCTTGCTTCTGTGGTGGGCAAGGGTTCTTCCAGCTCAGACACCCAGCAGAAAGGCACAGGTCCCGGATCATCCCACATGTGCATTGGGGTACATACATCAGACGCCCGCAGAGGGGTCTTCAGATGGAGCACCAAGCTGAGGCTCACCTAACAGAGGATAAGGAATAGGGTTTCTTTAATTATGAGGCAGGACTATGACATTGAGTTCCCCCTTTCCTCCTCCCAGACACTGTCTAAGTGCTCTGCTCCACTAAGGAGGCCAGTCCCCCCGCGGGGCGCGATTCTACTGCCTGTAATTTCTGATGCCCATTAGTGACCGCAAACAGAGCACAGGGTTCACACAAGGAATACAGCCAGGCACTGTGTCCAAACTGTAAAACGACCTTTCAAATGCAACATTTTTGCAATGCCCTCTTCATAGACCAAGTCAAAGGTCCCATTTGTGGTCCCTACAGAATATTTACAGAAATTCCTCTCCACAGTGTTTTTGTGGTTAGCAGAGACTAAATTTGCTATATTTTTCAATGGATGCATAGCAGTCTGTGCAATTGAAACGCCTCTAAACTGTACTCTACTGCCCTGAGCACTGTCAGGAGCATTTAGCATATTTATTTATATTTCCTGTTGGGCGATTTTATGCCGTTTTTCATTAGGAGTGGGAATGCGCAATTGATGGTTTTGTTAGTAGGCTCAACTGGAACGCAAGTGCAATTTCTTAGGTCATCTCCTGAAAGAGGTTAGCCTCGGAAGTCAAAACTCGAGTAATCAATACAAATACTACTGTAAATGTCATCAATCCATCTCCCCACTTATGCTGATTTAGCTTGTACCAACATCTCTGTATATTTGGGGGAAAAGTGAGTGAGACAGTGAAGCACAGAAACACAGACTGAGGGGAGGGAGGAGAATTTATCGATTAAGGTTGACCACATCTTAGCCACAGCGCCCCTCTCTCGTGATTAATCTTATGGCTTAGAGTTGGCCAATGACACATGACTGGCCTCCCCCTCAAACTCCTCCATTTCTCTTCATTACTGGCCGTATTTTTTGGACACCACAGTGGAGAGTAATCATTTACCTTTATTGTGTTTATAAAGCTGCGGCAAGGTTGACCCTTACTATATTGAATTGAGGACATCAAAAGATCACTGGACATTGATTAGGAGGATATTAAAGTCATTCAAATGCTATATTTATATGTCAAACAAAAGCAGAGTGAAAACAGACTGCATATCCACTTTAATGAAAATGAATGGGAAATCCGATTCAATGGAAATAAAATTCCAAATATCATCACATATTTTATATCATCAATTTATTTATCATGAACATTTGAGATAATTTCCTTCAAAAGAGTGGTAACAGTTGTTTCATAATACAACACAAAAAAGACTGTTTCACGTAATCTATAGCCAATCTATAGCAACCAAAATCTATTTTAAAGGCAAATTGAGAGCAGGATCATATTTACTGCAAAACTTCCAACCTAACCTAGTATGGTACTGAAATGACACTCAGCGCTTTGCCCTGGATACTTAATCACCAAATTGTTTCTTATTTAACACATCTGGAAACAGCTAAACATAATAGATCATTCTTCAGGAGGAGAAATAGTGTAAGAGGAATGTAGTATAACTTATATTTTTACTCACACTGTTCCCTAACCAGAGGAAATATACTGCTGCTGTGATTGATGGCCGAGAAACCACTCAGAACCTCTGTTCCTCACAATTATCAACAAATGGGCTGGAACAGATTCTCTGTAATGATTAAAGCTGCTGTTAATTTCACATGAACGTAATGAGTGGGGAGATTGACGGCCACTGTCCGACATTCCATCATCCCTTTATAGTTAGTTTAAACGTTTTCATGACTCTTTTCCTTCTTCATTTGCATTTTGCCTCATTAGATATGGCCATTTCTGGGGCTGCCTGAGATATCCATTTCCTGAACTTGATTCATTTTATTTGATTAGCCAAACCCCTTCAGTTAACTAGCTGTCATTCTAGTGTTTCATATGACATCACTCCATTAGCATCCGCCATGCCACCTCAGCCGCCTCCACATCCACACCCACTGCCACCATCCACTGCCTTAAGCAATTACAATGTCCGCCCCTCACCGGACGCAGGGTTATTGTATTTTGCTGGGTGTTATCTGCCTCAATTTTTCTATCCGTCTTTCGGTTCCTAATATTTTTCTTCAAGAATGGCACTTTTTGGGATTTATTGTTCACAACAGTTGCAGCAGAGGCGCGGTGGTGAGCAACAGTCGGTGCTCAGAGGGCTCAGAGTGCATGACCACAGAGCGAGGCCCCACTAACCAAGGGACCAGAGGTGTTTTGGAGGGCCTAATGGCATTTTGATGTTCATAAGCACAGCGAATGTGAGTGAGGGGAGACAGGGAGTTGTGGGAGAGGCTGCTTTGAGGGAGAAGTAGAAAGAGAGTCTGTAGAGGACTGTCAGTGGAAGACTAGAAGAGTCCTGATAGACAGGAAACGTGTTTTCTCATGTCACAGCTGATTACGTTCATCACAGAGTTGGAAAAGAGCAAGAGGGACGTTGAGATGAACGAGGGAAACTTCCATGTTGTTTCACAGATAAAGGGAATTCTTCTAAAAAACAATACTGTTATTGACTCTTCACTTACATTGTTGTCCCACTTCTGGAATAACAGTCGAGAGTAAAGCATGGAGATGCTGGTATGTCTGCTTCTATTAAAGAAGATTAAAGAAGAAAAAAGATTTTTTTCAACACAAAAATGTTTTTCTTTTGTAGCATTGCAGACTTAAGTTTACATTCATTTTCAATTGAAACATTACTGATCACAAATGTTTTAAATCATCCTTTGTGGTCTGTTATTCTCTCAGTTTTATCTAATATATTTGATTAATGTTTGATAATTTCGCTGAACCATAGATTAGTAGAAAAGAAGTTTTGCATTCAACCGAATCCTAAGCAAAGACGAATCTCCTCGCCTGCTCATGTCTGCACCAGTTTGTCCATTTATCTCGGCTGTTTTTATGTCTGGTGCAAGTCCAAAACAAAAAAAGCAATTAAGTTCCAAACGGACCATATGAAAAAAAGAAGAACCAAGAATACTCCAGTTAGTTTGTGTCAGACAATTTTGATTTTCAGGCTTCTCCACGGTTTGCAGGGATGCTATTTCTCCTCTATTCTTAAGATTACACGGGTTTCTGTGCGAGGTGACCCTCATGGTCAAACAGGCAGCAGAAAGCCTGGCAAAGGTTAGATTCCCTCTTCTTCTTTTTATCCCAACCATGCCTGCTTATCGCTCTCAAACTCTGGCAATACCTAAATGTGATCAGTGATGGCAGTTCTGGCAGGTGGCGCTAAGGTGTGCTGCTACACAATATGAAATTGTGTAAACAGTGTTTATATATTTCTGTTACCTGATTGTTATATTTTTTGCGTCTATGTTATCCAACCTCCATTATGGAACACCATGTGTCAGTGATCAGAGTCATCAGTGCTGCTGAAAACCCTAACGATGCCCTCTTGAATGAAACACAATGGTTAACGTGTAAGTTCTGCAAACTAGAGGGTCACTACTTATTTCCTCCAACACATGTAATCAGGACAGATGTTAGGCCAGGTTTGTCAGTGTGTGTCTCCTGCTGAAGAGCAGTCATTGTGGCGGTATATCACCTGTTTTAGGTGTTGAACACAGCCTCATCTCTCCTTATTCTCGGCTGTCCTTTCATCTGCTATTCATATTACCTAGTGCCAGGAAATGCAGCAATAAAGCAGGCTCTCTTATCACCGAGATTTACCAGAATAACAAAACACCTGAGAGGGCTATCATTGAATGAAACACAATGATAATAATTCATATAAACCTGAAAGCTTCTCTAGCAGCTTATCACTCACACCAAGCACAGCAGATTTTCCGAGAGGCTCTGGGTGTGCTCGCCCGAGCAGATCGCATTATCTATGTGTTGGTCTGTAGCCTCAGTTTAACTCTGCTTAACTGGCCGTAATGGCTTTCCTCTGTCTCCATTCACCCATAACACTGCGTCTTCACCATGTTATCAACACTTTGCATGTTTTTATATATACAAAATATAAAATCCTCAAGGTGGGTGTTGCACAATATTTTTGCAACATATTGTAATACTTGGTGACATATAGCAATCCCTGGTTCAAACCTTTGCTATATTCCTGTTTAAAGGGAATTCATAAGGAATGAAGGAAATGCATCCGTTTATGTACTATTTAGAATGTTTTACCATCCTAATGATTAACCATTTGATTTAGATTTTTAAATTTGACTTCAATTTCAATAATCAGTCACTTCTATGTGCATACATTTTTTTTATTGAGTCTGAAAAAATGTATATCATGTCAGCTAATGGTAGTAATCATTTCTTCATTTAATATTTTTCCTAGGAAAGTTGGATTGGTGTTTTCCATGTGTACCATCAGAGTAACCATGTAACGTCAATGTAACTTGTTACATGGATTTCCTGTTGTTGTGCTGTTGTTCATGTTGTTGTCCTGTTGTGTTCTCTCAGTTGACAACGACTGAGTTTTTTCCAGGCACTTTTCATATTTGGCAAGTTTGGTTTGTTGAAAATGAACAATTGCTCTGTTAATCCAAACCTTGGTGCACACGAAACAAGAGGACTGGGACCGCCTACACATATGAGTGTGGGTCCACTTTCAAACAGACTCTGTTTTTGGTTCAATTAGAATATGAATACAGAACCAACCAAAAACAAAAACAGGATATGATGTCTCAAAATGTGGCCATAAATGTATGTGATTTGAATTCCTGGCACTGTTGTGACGACTCTACAAATGTTATCAGCTCTCCATGAGTTCCCCCCAGAAATGCAAATCCAACCATTGTATTCAGCCCAGCACACGGCATCATGGCAGGTTCCGTCAAACAATATACGTTATATGTATGTCATAAGTCCCAATCATGTTGGGATCTTATCCATATGCCTTTTGTTTTGACTTGAGGGGTTCAATTATAAAAATGACACGGTGCACATTAATTGAACCAGGACTAAAAAAAATTATTTTTGCTAAATAATAGAGAAATTTTTCCATATGGAGTTGTGTGCTTGAAGACCAGTTGTCTGATTCCATAGTGTAAGTAGATCAACAGGAGTATCATGCCTGTAAATCGATCATATGTTGAACTGATCTGCCCTACTTCCTTGAAAAGTAAAAACTTTATCATGTATAAAGAAATTAATATGACCTCAAAATTAGTTAAATATCCCTATTTAGCAAAGCAAAACATCAGCACATTATATTAATAACTGGCCTACGCTGTCGTCCCCCACAGCAAGGTTATTTCCCCCCAAAAAACCCCAACCCACTGTGTTTTTTAAGCAATCCCTCTGATTTGAATTCTCAGATTAAATGGTTGGGTTATGGTTGCGCTAATGATGTCCCATATCTGAAACCTATCTGTTTTATTTCTTATTTCCTGCCACTACCATGCACTAGAGCTACTGAATTATTCAGGTTTCGGATCAGTGCTTGCTGCGATTCACCATATAATGAAGATATGAAATAATGGTCTTTTAGGTTATAGCTCCCAAATGAGAAAAAAACAAAACTATCTTGTATGTCGTGTATGTTTTGGGAGATTACTATCAGATTTAACAGGTTAAATCCAGTTTGACTAAGGTTCTTTGATCAAGTTTATTTTACATCTAAATTCATAATCAGGCTTTTCTATCATATGAGACATCAAGATTTCCAAAGGACGTTCACTGGACACATAAAAGACAATCTTGCGATTATCGAGGAAAAACTGGATGACTTTCAGACAAGAGGAGGCAATATCAATCACGGCCAATTTGAGGCCACCAACATGAAATATGATTTCATAAGACAAATGCAGTGTCATTCTTAATGTGCTTAACCTTTACTGTCAATGAAAAAGTATTGATCGCTCTCTGGCATTTTTTCATCATTTGATTTCAGAAAGTGTAATAATATATGGTGGTGGGGTATGATAAAAGATAAATGGCAGCTGAATGATCTCAGATGAGCAAAGCTGAATCCCATGCAGGGAGGGTGAGAAGAATGTACCTTACAGCACAATGCATTTTACATAAACTTAACCATACATGACACATTGACAACACTCCATTCTGTTTTAAAGCTTTATATATATACTCTACTTTTAATTTCAGCAGTATTTATTTGAATGCAGCCACTAAGCAGCAGGGAGCAGGCATTCTGCTCCAATGCAGTGTTTCTATGATTTCTCTATTCTGTTGAGTAATTGGGAGGTCTCCTGTCTGTTCTTGGTCTTTGATCTACTTACTCAACCTAATAAGACTTTGCTCTGCTGCTCTACAACCAAATCAGCAGTGCATTTTCAGCCCCCTAATAAGTGGTTAGCTTGATTTATATGGGTAATCTTGTCGATGTGGCGGGGCTCTACAGCCTCTCCCTGATGCAAGGAGGCTCTTTTCGCAACCATGGGCCAGCGTAGATGAGTCTGTTAGCGCCAGGGTGAAGATGGTAATTTTAACCCTCCTCTCCCTCAAAAGTAACAGTGTGCTGGAGCATTATGAAGCAGGGAGGAATTCTTATTCAAAGTGTATTGAGGGGTTGACGATACAGTGATGCATGGCCACGATGCCCAGCTCTATTGTTAGAGAGGGATGCTGTTGGGCTAGTGCTGCGGGTGGATAGACTCAGCTAAGCCCATGGGGAGCCCCGGGGGCCAGAGGAAGCACTTAGAGTGGTAAAATGGCCACTTATTCACAGCCACCTTCACATTCTATCTACTCCTCCCCACCCTCAACTGAGCCTCCCACTGGGTTCAGAAGCACAGACCTCTGGGAACTGTAAGATGGACCGCCTGGTCCTGTCTACCGTACTACACAGACCTTGTTGCAGTTTAGCCAATTCTAGTCTCAAAGAATAACATAGAATAACACAGCAACAAAGAATGTGGTTGTGTGAAGCCTCCTCTCCAATCCAAAGTGGATCTGCTTTGTAGGAATTTCCACAATATGATAATAATAAACATTTATGCACAAATTACATAAACAGTTTCAACAAATGCTTTATTTTCCCTTAGCAGTTAAATCCACTGGCCAGTCAGGTAGCAGCGGCAGCAGCAATGGGATCCATAGCCAGTTCTCAGGTGTTTGGAAACACCCTATCAAACCTGCAGGGAGCCACCGGACAGCTTGTCACCAATGCACAAGGACAGGTGAGTGTTTTGTACCGGGTTGGTAAATAACTTATATTTACAGCTTATTTAATTATACAGAGCGCAAAGAACTGCTGCTGTTTCTATCTATCATGCATAAACTGATAGATACATATCGATATCTTATCTTATCTTATAAATGTGCAAATAAAATTTGTATTGTATTTCTGATCTTGTCAAAGATTTCTAGTGTCGGGTATGTATGTTTGTCCCCACTCAAGTTGCCACTCCACTGCACTGTATATTAAGCTTTTGGGGAATAAACAAATCCCTTCTTTCTCTTATCCGCATGCTTCTGTCGCAGCAAAATGCTGACCTTGTCATTTTTCCAGCGTTTCTGCAGAATTGTTCCATTGGTAGCCAGAGGTGTGAACGATGAAGCTTGTCAGCATGGGACCCTATCTAATGAATCATCTTATCAAAGGTGCAGACAGCACATAATAAAGGAAGAAATGGTGTGGTTAATGGGCCCTTTCATGCCACTCTGGGTTATTTACCTTACTTACCCCTCAGTATAAATAACAAAACCAACACTGTGAACCTTAAACAGTAGGTGACATTTCATCACATTATAAAACATGTAAAAACAGTCTATTTTTAATGTTAAACTTAACATTTAGTCTACTCAAGTTGAGTTTCAGTACCACCAGTGTGACCAGTTTACAGCAAAGTGTTGTCTAAGCACTTGATGTTAAATATCACTAATGACACAGTATGGACTTCCCTGGCTCACAAGGTGCCTGGAGCACTGGGGACAGATCACTGTGGATATGGACTTGATGGGATGCTCTGTGCTTTTGTAGTGTCTTGGTGGCTGACAGCCCCTGACATAATCAGGTCACAGAGACGGTCAAAGCCCTGGGCTACAGCCTTTGCTCCCCACTTCATTATTCTACAGCATTATTCAGACAGAGGGCTCTGTAACATGCAATACCCTATCAGAAGGTTCCTCCTTCAACCCCAAGCACGAAAAACTTATGTCATCATCGAAAAAATATAAAAAGGAATGTAGAGGAGAGCTTGTATCAAATTTTGGGTCGTATTTGCTCGAGAACCAATTATATATTTTAAATATAGTGTATTTTGTTATTGAAATTTAAACAAAAGTAGGTATCATCATGAGAAAATATTCACAATTTCCTTGAATGTAAAACAAAATATTCTGTGTTCGACCTCCTAATTTCCTCTACAATTCTGTCAAAAGACCTTTCAATGGGCTAGTTTCTGGGGACCTTGAAAGTACCAGGTGTGATGAACTTTTGCCGTTCAATATTTTTTAAACCTTAATTATATTGGCCCCAGCCTTTTTATTCTTCAAGGAGAATCAATGAGGTCCTTTTTTCCTGGCCACCTCTACAACAATGATTAAGGCTGTGAATCAAAGCCAGGTTATTGTTGAGTCACTCTCACTGCTGAGATTTCTTTTTCCTTTATGTATGTGTGGCCTTTAGTCAAAATCTTCTATTCAGTGCAATTATTCACTTTTCCCTCAGCTTTGAAATGGCAAAAGTAATGTTGGGAAACGGGGCAGTTATAAAGGGATACTTCACATTCAAATGTCCTGAATATACCCCTTAAATGTTTATGTGTATATGGCAAAAAGCAAAAATACTGTCTGAGTTTTCTGTATGGAAACTCTAGGATCCCTGATATTTGCCTGTCAGGCCAGCCATGCTTTTTACCCTGTCAGGTAACTGAAGCTGAACCACCCCAAATACATGCTCTGTGTATTGATGGAATCTTCCAGCCCTCAGATCACATGTTACCTCAGTGTAAACTGCTATTAACCTTGCAGTAGTAAATCTACTGCAGGGCTCCAACTATTGATTGTTTTTCACCATCAATTAATCTGTTCATGCCTTTCAAGTTCCTAGATTGTTGTCCCTCCAACACCCCAAAAATTATTATAACTTATTATGGAACTAAACTAAATAATCACATTTGAACAAGCCAACCAGATAATATTTAACATATTACTGGATTAATAATTAAGGCAGTGAAGTAATTATCAAGAATGGCGTAGACATGGATAAGACCTAATTATTGCTGGTTAAGTCAACTATGTCTGTCCACAGCTCTAATAGGATCCTAATGTTTTAGCCTTTGAGTTGCTCTGAATTTTAGGTCTCAGGACTTTAGTCCAAACTTCCCAAACATAAATCCCTCTTGGGTCTCAATTCACTGTATGAACAGTGGAGGAGAGAAAATGGGCAAAGATATTGTCTGGTGACCATGGCTAAAGACGCAGATTGACCTGTCTGCTGAGATGAGATGACATTTCTGTGGAAACAAGAGCAGCATAATCTTAATGAGTTCTGCTGTGTGGAGGGGGCCATGTTGTGCACATGTCATATGAACTGGAGCAAGAAGCAAACACAGAAAAATAAAGGAGGAGAAAGTAAAAGAAAACAGGAGAGCAATGACAGGAGGTTTTAAGGGCTCTGCATTGATGAAAAGTTGGTACTATAAAGTTACTAGTTTTAAAAAATGGAAATGATTAAAAGTCTTCATCAAATAATATATGAGCTAGCTTAGTTATAGAGGGGAGGGAATAAAGTCTGAGATACTTTACTCAACTTTACTTAACTGATAAGTCATGTAAGAGTTTTTCAACTCTAAAATGACGTCAGCTTTGACACCAGTAATTATCCTGTAAGCTAATTGATATTCCCACTTATTTTAATGTTGCAAGAAACACACTGCTAGTTTAAACTTTACAGACATGATCCTTTTTTTCATCTTTAACCCTTGCATCTCCTCAAAGGAAAAAAAGTTGTGGTCAATCATTATTCCATTATTATCAAAATGATTTCATAATGTAATTTTATCACATTGAAAATGGTCAGTTTAATGAGATAAGCTCAGCCATTTGGAAAAGCATTTTTTTCAGAAAAATTATTTGACCTTTATTAGACTTTTTTCAGATTGTATCATTCTGGTAGTAAGTAAAAAAAAATCTTACTTCTCAAATACGACTTTCTCAATAGCCATAGTTAATCCCTCCTCTTCCGTGGTCACTTTTACATGTGGGGTCCCCCAAAGGCCAGGTCCTTGCACCACTCACTCTTGCATATGTAATGCATGTTGTGTTGTGTTAGTTGAAAAAATATTGAGTGGTGTTTGAGTTTTGCGAGGGACAAAAAAGCGTTTACAAATAGCCAAAGCTACATAACCCTGCATTATGTGCGAATAAAGACAAATAACTAAAGCCAATAATCTTTTCAAAACATTTTTTTCAAAAACTCTTGATTAGTGCTCACCAAGACTTAATTATATTAAACTATAAACTCAGGGATCCTCCATTCACTACATATTACGAGGAAATGATCGCAAGTCTTCATAAAAATTTCATAAAGTTTTCACCCTGGTCTACAAATGAACACTTCGTTGAGCATGCCAACCTCTACCCTTCCAGCCAAGAAAAAGCTTTGTGACACCAGCTGATATTGTCGGATAGAGAAGGATTGCTCGGTGGGACAGGGACCAGAGCTAAGCTGTCACTTGCCGGCTCCTTTATTATGCTTATAGAACAGCCACTTAGTCCAGTGATGATGAATAATTGAGCGGAACAAGTTCCCTGCCACAGTGCCATGCAAAGCGGGATCAGTGGACTCGGGAGACAAGAGCGTCAGGCAGGGCAATAAAATATGCTAAGTGGCAGGAGAGCATTACAGGGAATTTGTAGAGACGGCACAGAGAGAGAGATAAATTATCTCTCCCCTAATGCGAAGCAGCGTAAGCAAATGAGCCGTGGCAGGGATGAATTACAGATTGTCTGCGCACCTTTCTCTCACTGATCCCTCCCTATTATGTCAAAGAGAGGGGGGAAGAGGAGGGGGAGGTGAACCTACATGGTTAAATGCGTAAGCAGTGCCGGGCTGGGTAGTCAGTATTGGTCTGGTCCATGCTGTAGCAAAGAAGTTTGTCGTTGTTTCCAGTTATTTTATAGCGTTTGCACTGAAATAAAAAGATAAAGAAGAAGAGCACTTTTTTTTTGCAAAGGTAGCTATTTTGCTCACCACAGAATTTACAGTGATGGGCGTCTCGTCGATGTTGAACTGCTCTCTAGTGTAATGAGGCTTGGTGTCTGCGGGGGTTAGTTTGGGCGACGACTGCTCAGAAGCAGTCCCCAGATGACATTAACCTTCATCATGGTGAAGAGGCGCTAAGACCCACCCAAAGCGCCACTCTTGGCCACCCTCTGGCAGCACTAAGAGCTAAAATGCTGAAGTGACACTTTGTCGCCCCCTTTGATCTGCCCTTCCTGATTACAGCCACAGAGGAGAGGAAAGCAGGGCCTGGAGGGGGGTGGATGAGGAGTGAAGTACCCTCGGACCCCGGGAGTTGAATTGGAAACACAGGGCCCTGCCCTCTCTCTCTCTCTCTCTCTCTCTCTCTCTCTCCCTCTCTCTCTCTCTCTCTCTCTCTCTCTCTCTCTCTCTCTCTCTCTCCCTCTCTCTCTCTCTCTCTCTCTCTCTCTCTCTCTCTCTCTCTCCCCCTCTCTCCCCCTCTCTCTCTCTTTCTCTCTCTCTATCTCTCTCTTTCTCTCTCTCTTTGTCTCTCTTTGTCTCTCTTCCTCTGATGCTCCTTTTTTTCTCACTCTTACTGTTTGTTTTCATGCTCTTTGTTTCCAAATCTTTCTCTCTGCCTTTGTGGGTGTGTGTGTGTGTGTGCATGTGTTTGTGTGTATAAAAGAGAGAGAGAGGGTGAAATGAGGGTGGGTCTCTCTCTCTACAGCAGTCTCGTTACATCTCATCATAGACACTTTAGCGCAAACACACATATCTTGGCCCAGTGATGGATAATACAGTCAGTGGTGTGCACCATCTCACACGCAGGTATTCAGCGCTGACCTTTGCAATGCGCTCCCAGCAGTCAGCGTTGTCTTCACTTGCTCTGGCCTATAAAACCAACTCAGTGACAGCTGATCAGTGGACACTTGCATGCATGTTATTCGCTCCCTCTCAAGAGCACAAACGGACCAAATAGAAGGCCAAGTTTTCTTATTTTGCCTACACAAAAATCACCGGCTTGTGTTTTGTATTTGGTCACACACACATGCATAAAGCCAAGACTCACAGCAGCAGAGATCATTAACACAGGTACCTCCAATAGCGTTGACCCTCCACTCCTCCATCTTCTTTTTAAAACTGTCCAACTGATTTTGTCTTCTCTCTACTCCCTTTGTAGATAATTGGAACAATCCCACTGATGCCCAACTCTGCAGGGCCCTCCAGCCAATCAGGGGGTGGCAACCCGGCACTGCATGTACAGCCAATTACACCTCAGCTTCTGACCAACGCTCAAGGCCAGATCATCGCCACAGTGATCGGCAATCAGATCCTGCCTGTCATCAACACCCAGGGAATCACGCTGTCACCAATCAAGCCTGGACAGCAGGTAACATATACTCTGATGCACAAACACATCCCTATAGGAAGATAGCTAAATCCATATTATAAAGCCTACTTAAACTGATGCTGATCCTGATCCTGAATCTGTTTTCCACCTCTTTCCATTTTGACTATCCTCTCTCACCCTTGCCTTCCTCAATCAACCTCTCTTACCTTAGTATGTGTTCTCGCTGACCTGAACATAAGGGTTTAATTTCAAGGAGAAAAAAACAAGCAGGTTCCTTCCTTTTTTCTACGCTGACTAGATTTGAGGCAGACTGTCAGTGTAGAAACTCAAGTTCAAACAATTTGAAGATCTGTGAGTTTCAAAAGTATAGAGTCATCTGGATGACCCAACATTGAAAATGTTATTGACTTAATAATAGCGATGTCAGTGCAGAATTGCAGGGCAAACATTTTTGCTGAAAGCCTGTACAGTGCAGAATGGATGAATTCTCAGCAGATGGACACCTAATTGTGGCTCGCTGAAAGAACCAGATCATACTCTTGAATGAATTAATGCATTTGTAATAATATTTTTGCTTTTGTCTCCACTTCAAAGCCCACATGTACACATATTTCCACGCTTGTAATTTACGGTTGTCAGAGCTTGCAGGCTAGAATATTTCCAGTGAAGCTAGATAATTCTCCGAGCCTGTCAACAGTCCTGACAGTGTGTGCATCGCTGTTGACACCCCTCACCATCCATACAAACACATGCCGCAGAGAATATAATTAATTGCAAAGAAGGAGAGGAGAAACCGGCCTAGCTTATAACGGAGACAGCTTTTCTCTTTGAAAATGAAGCCGCACCATCTTGATCTTGTAAAAGCAATTCAAATGTGCATAAAACATGAAAATACATAGTTTTCTCGCCATCAGAGCACAGAGCCTGTGGATCATGAATTATGTTTGATATGGGGACTGCTGTGTCCACATGTTTGTTTTCCTCAGGCTGCTGTTATTAGCTCTCTTATCCATTCTGATGATGAGAGAAGACTCTAATTGTCATGAGCATATTTCTTTTAACACAGCAGAGAAGCATTTGTCATTTTTACAGGGACAGTGAAGTGCCTCAGTTGATTCTCACTGTCTCCTGGAGGAGTAGCCCTTAGCTTCAGTCTATTGAACAGACTATCGATGTTATATTCTGCTCTGTCAGCTTAAACACAGCAGGCAGTTATTAAAATAAGCTCATTATCTGATACAAGGCAAATCTCATTATATCCACCTTCTGAGTGGGTAAGTTACAGCTGTTTGATTTAATCAGCATAATGATAAGATTAATATAAATAATCTTTATGGTGATGATGTTTAAGCATATTGAATATTTTTTTCTACCCCATGCTGTCAGTACATTATATCCGTTATCTGTGTGTCTGTTTGTTTGTGTGTCCACCAGCAGGGTCAAACAGGCCCCGCATCATCCCAACCCAACCTTCTCCACATGCCCCACAGACAGAGTCCTCTTCACCAGGCCTCTTCCTCCTCGTCCACTTCCTCCTCTTCTTCAGCTCTCAGCGTGGGGCAGTTGGTCAGCAGTAAGTGTCCGACACAAATTTAAAAAAACATGATCTGACTCTTGTAGATTTGGTATGATAATGAATGTGCATTAAAGGGGAAGGTTGAGGGTAATTTCCTAGAACAGCTGGGGACTTTTAGGAAACATGATCAAAACAGGAGGAAAAGAAATTTGGTGATTTTGTTGGGGCTATTTTCAGCAGTGGATGAAATCACATGGACCACAGGGTTTGAGATGGAGACAAAATAATCTACAGTGACCTACAAAGATATTTTGACAGTGTTTGGACTGCAATGGTAGTCTGCGGCAAGGAGGAATATAAGGTATCACAAAATAGCTACATACGAAGGTGCTCATTTTTAGAAGGAGCAGCCGGTCGTTGGTTTTTGTCTTTGCATGGGGTGTTGAAAATACAAAAATACATCAGATTATCCTTTTAAAGTAAGTGGATTTTTACGGCCCTGCCAAAGGGGGCATATAGAGGGACCCTTGTCCTGCCCTTAGCCATCTGTCCATATATACAGGGGAATTTATTATCTAAATCTCCTAAACAAAACAGCTTTTACAGTAGCGGGGGAATCCATCTACTTCGACCCAATTTTTCTATCTATTTGCAGATTTGATTTGATACAAATAATCCTTTTCTAATTATTTCCTAAAAATAAGTGATGTGTTCTTGATGAAGGAGCATTTATTGGAACTATTGTCTTGAAAATTCTATTTTAATCTAAATGACTATTATTAATGAAATAACTGATAAAAAAAGATTTATAATCTGTTTATTGAAAAATAGACAATCAAGTAGTTGTGGACTAGGTGGCACTGATTAAAGACTTCCAGTCAAAGCTGTTGACAGCAGGTTCACACGATTATTTCTGTTTCTGTAAGGATGTGTTGCTGTTTTTCTTTTAGATTTAATCTTTGAATGTTTGAAGCACCACAGATGAAATTCAGTTCCCCTCCATTAGTTTTATGTGAAGGTAAAATCTCAAAGATAAAGGTAGAGAGTAAATAAAATGACCTGCATGGCCAGGTACCACCATATGTAAAAGAGAAAAGGTATCTTTGTAATTTTGCTGTGTTGTATACGGTAAAGAGTCACCATGTTGAACACTAGGTACCTTCATTACTCTGGAATGTTTGTAAGCTTTTGGCTGATCCCCACCTCTCGTGTTTGTTTTATTTTTTCCTGACTGTCCTTTTTGTGATTTACACATTTTTACACATTTATAGCACAATCCAAAGTGGCGCCTGTTATGTAAAATTGACATAAGTTGCATTCTCCCAGTGCAGGTGCCTCTGGTAGAGCCTTATAAATCACTGGACCACAGCCTGTCAGCATACAGCTATTTCCTTTAAAAACTCTCCTTTATTCATATAAATTACATTTGTCAGAGTCGATTCCCCTAAACTCCATGTACACTCATTTCAAAGGCAGCTACAATGCCATTGAATTTAATAAAAGCATGTTGTTGTTGATCAAATTGTGGTAGACACTGTGTTTAGTTCATATTTACTTGTAACTCTGAGAATATCGTATAAACCATTTTGGAGTCTGCAACAAATCATTGGGATTCAGTTAAATAGGATTAATGCTTTATGCTGAGCATGAGTAATATTGCCTCCTCTCAATATCACTTACAACCGACATACACAAAGCAAAATCCCCTGACAGAATCAGTTGTCTGGTGAGGAGTGATGAAATGTCATTGCATTCACTGGCCACAAGCTCAGCGTCAGAAACAGATTAAAAAGAAAAAGAAAATATGTCTGTTACTGGCATTTGAAATAATCAGATGGTAAAATGTCAGTCAGAGAGAAGAATACCAGAAGTATGTTGTTGTTTTTATTTTAATGTTCATCCTGAATATATAAACTGTTTTCCTGCAACACCCTACTTAAACATTCGTTTCACAATTACAGTCACAGTCGTCTACATTTTGCCAGTGAGCAACCTCACTGAAACAAAGCAGTGGTTAAAGGGGCACTCATTAGACATGGAATATGCACATTAATGCACAAGGAACAGGTCAGATGGTCAAAAGTCCTTGGTGCCAGTTCAGTGGGGGCTTGACAAGCTGCTTTGAGCTCATTAAACGGCACAAAAACCTGCTGCAGTTATTGTTATTCCCTTTATTCTTCATTTTGGGCATATTTATAACATAATTCAAACCAAGGATTAATTTCCCATCCCCTTTAAAGCTCAGGTCCACATGAACCTGGTGCACAGTTATTGAAACAGAAGCACTGACCTTTCCTGAGGGACAGATGCAGCTTCTGACCGCTCCTTCTCCCAGTCCTCTTTCCCACGCACAAAAGCAAATGCATCAATATGCAATGGAGGCGGAAATGGGACGCTGTGCGTCCCTGCACATGAACATACCTAGTGATGGATCGTGAACCTAAACATAAGTCTGGGTCATAAAAATTATCATTTTGATTAATAGATGGGATGCAAGGGGATGAAATATGACTTATAAATTCTAGTTTCAGTCATTTGCACCCATGGGCCAGAACATTTTTTTTCATAAATGATATAAATCTCCCAAAACACAGAGTCCAGAATCACACAGTGAAATTAGTGGAAGGCAGCCCTGCCAATAAATTCTTAGACACAGGGAGAGTTCAGTGAAATTTCGTTTGCCGCACCGAATAAATGATTTTGTCAGTTGAGTGGAAATGGAGGTTAACTTGACTTTACATCAGGTTTTTGTAGGTCAATGGCGCAATCACTTTCTGCTGCCTCAGGATAACCATGTTCTAACCACCTAGCATTTTATGACTACACCAGTGCGCCACTTTGAACCAGGTACCCCATAGGTCTGAGTTACATTGTGATCAAATATCATCCAGTGGATTTGCTTGGCATACGGAAAGTAAGTCCGATTGTCACTGTACATTTTAGCACCATTTTTGTTCTCCACCAGTTACTGAGAAAAATATCTGGCTTTCTAGTTGCTAAAATATCCATTATGCTCGTCAACTAGTGAATAATTATATCTAATATTGATGCTCAGCCCATAATGCAAAAATGATGATGAGTGATTCAAAACA
Organism: Lophius americanus; assembly: GCA_037951165.1. Lineage (NCBI taxonomy): Eukaryota > Metazoa > Chordata > Actinopteri > Lophiiformes > Lophiidae > Lophius > Lophius americanus. The sequence goes on along the minus strand of JBBDHG010000011.1, from coordinate 3,245,916 downwards.
GCAACCGGACAGCAAAACAATGAGCTGGAACTCAATACAGAGCTCCATCCAATAGATGGAAGCAGCAGATTCACATTATAGATCGATAGATAACAATGTGAATTGCAGCAGCTTTAAGAAAAAGTTGAAAGAACACCAAATTTTCTTCTGCCTGCTTCTGCATGTTGCCTGAAAAAAAAACCAGTAAGATATGAAAAACTCTAGCAAGCACTTTCTTCCGTCACAGAAAGTGATTTCAAATGAATGATGCTAACTAAATTATATCTGATCACAGTGCAAGCAGAATTAGCTTAATAGGTTTTTTTTTTTTATTAACATTAAGTTTAAATGCAAAGACCTGTGAATGTTAGTAGCATATCAATGAAGCCAGTAAAAAGGTCTAAAACAGCAGTTGTTGAGGTCAAGGTTACATCATGCTCACAATTTTTCACTGTTAGTATTTTCTTAATTAGCTTTTAATACATTTAAATTATATTCCTGTTTCTTGTTGTCAAAGCTTTACGTTATCTTTCATTATTGTGCACTACATTGGGGATGGTTAACCTCTACCCCTGTTTGGGTTATCGTTAAATATTCTAAAGAAAATATGTTTCTGGATTTTCTAACTACTCAGCACCATCGCTAGTGTTGGTGATTTAAATCAATCAATCAGTCAAGCGATGACGAGATGCAAAATGTGGAGCCAATCAGACACAATGTTGTGCGTGCTCATCCCAACTGTTTAGTCTGATTCTTTATTTCTTCCTTCATCTTCCAAGTGTTCACACATCTGGAGCCTGCCGCATACGCTACACGTCACTTAAGAGGAACAGCATGATGGCCGCCTCATAGATTTTTGCTTAAATACACTTGGAGGATTCCTTTAATAATTAATTGATAATGACCAAGATGAATAATTCAGTGGCAGAAACTTTGCTTTAGTAAGCAGGATGCCAGGGTATTTGACATTGACGTAGAATGTGAAATCACTTTTTATTAGCGGGGATATTTATTTATTTTTTTGCTGGACCGGAGGATTAGGCCTTCACGTGGTTTGAAGGCTTGAACTGTTTTCACACAGTCTCAGATGGATTGGTTAATGTTTTTATACATTATTTCTATTTCTGTCTATTTTGGGAGCGTCAGCTTTAGAATACATGTATTCACATCGAAAATAAGCTGAGAAAAAAGAAAAACGGCTCCAATATCCATCTGCTGGACTTCTATCCATCTATTGAATGAACAATCTCTGTGTCAAAGGTTTTTCCATATTACGACTGTATTTGAGATTACATATTTACACTTGCAAGTCAGTGCAGTGACATTCCTGCTTACACACCTCAGATGAATTTATTTTTCACAATATCACTCAATTACAAGGGCAAAGAAAAATAACCAATCCTGAACCACAACATTTCTTTTTAAAGTCGTTTAGGGTCATTGATTAAATATCTGGATGTTTTCTCTATTCACCCAGGAAAATGAGGGAAGAAACGAGGGAGCGAAGGTCTAATAAAATGAGACGTGTGTGTTGTATTGTAGACCCGCAGACGGCCCCCAGCGAGGTGGACGGGGTCAACTTGGAGGAGATTCGCGAATTCGCCAAAGCATTCAAGATCCGTCGACTGTCTCTGGGCCTGACACAGACTCAGGTGGGCCAAGCGCTCAGCGCCGCTGAGGGGCCAGCATATAGCCAGTCTGCCATCTGCAGGTAAGAACCTACATACAGGGTAAAACTCTAAAAAGAAAGGCCTCATTACTTCTGATCAATACGTCCTAGTTCTGTCATATGAGAGCAGAAGAAATCCTGCAGCCTCACTGAGTTGTCTGGTGCTCACACCTGCCATCTATTTTCATTCCACGATTCAAGAGACATTATTAAGATATTAAAATATGTAATTGACTATCACTGCCTTGACAAATGAAGCTCTCACATCTGTACTTCCTGTCACTTCGCTCTCGCCGGCTGACATGACAGCCACTCCTCACTTATGCAAAATACATACAAGTATTACACGAAGCACTTAAAGCATTTAATAATTACTAAGGCCTGTTGCCGCACGCTCCGCCTGAACATGAGAGAGCTTGACGGCGATGATCTGTTAATAAGATTGCCATGTTTTACTGCTGCCAGGAGAACGGTTTAATCTTAAATGATGCATTATATATTCATGAGATAATGAGACAATCATCCCTCCTGTTGTTCCACTTGACTAACGTTTTGCCTGAGGATGCAAAATAAGCCACGTTTCTTTCTGAAGTCAGAACAATTGTGTTTCTATTTATAATAGAATACAAGTTTTAAAGTTTTTACATAAGTCTAATTCAGATTAACTTCACACAATTAAGTTAATGCTGAAACAGAGTCAAAGTCTCTGTTTCAGCATTTTTTTCCTTGTTTTCTATGAAATTCCACCTCTTATTCCTGTATTAATTTTAATGTCCCTACGCTATGCGTGTGCTTTGCTGATGGTCCTGTACTGTTTATGTGACACGCCGCTGCCACACACTTTTAAAAATTTCATCCCATCAACATCAAGCAGCCAATAAAACGTGAAACATGCAGGGCTGGGGTTCTTTTGAGACCCAGCCAACTCTAACTAATGTTTTAAGTCTTCAAATCACACATGAAATATTCACAGCCAGGAATTATTTCAAATATTTATAACATACATTAAAAGCCATTAGCCTCAAAAATAAACACTCTACACGCTGCTATTCATGCCGTTAAGACAATATTTTTGTTTGTACGACATCAAACTTGACATCCTGATGTTTTAAGTAGAGGGGCAAACTTCACATGCTTTAGTTTAGTTAACATCAACTCAGACATGGAGTTTGAGGAGAACGTCACTGTAGCTCAGGGGCTCCGACTCCGCAGCCAGACAGCCAACAGACACTGACAGATGCTTCCATCTTGTCTTCTTCCATTGCTCAGTATCTTTCCCTGGACTTTATTAGTTTATCTAAACAGGCACAGCATTAGATTAGGGCATCATTGCAGCACTGATGCACCACTGTGTTCTCTCGCTGGCTCATTTTGTTATACGAATAAACAGGAAAATAAATATTTTAAAATGTGAAATATTACATAACTCAATCTAAGAAAATGTGAAGACAATAAACCAAGATTATCCGATATCTGATGTCATGAATCTCTTGCAGATACACAAGAGTCGGTTGTTGTTCCAGATTTTGCGATATTACTGTTTTACTTCGATATTACTGAAAATGTTTTTCGGAAATTTAAATGTTTTATACGACTAAAAACATTTTCTTTTAGCAGAAAAGAGATAAATCTCAAAGTAGAGAAGACCAATAAATGATATAACCGAATAATTTAAGCCACCTATCAGCACCGGAGATTAAGGTTGATAAGTATGAATAAAATTATAATTTTCAGTATATAAATGTACATCATTATTTTCCAGAGGAATTGTTAATAAATTAAATAACTTGTCTCTAACGTATCAATTGCACCCCACTTACAAAAGCAGGTGATATATAGAATCAATTCCTTAGCAATAAAGAATAATTTTGTTCATGAGTAAAAATTAAAATTAAACTGTACATATTTTTATATGAACTGTTCCACCCTGACAGTTTTCAATAAGTATCTATAAACAGTGTAACAAATATTATTTTCTTTGTTTTTAAATTTCACCAAAAGTTAAATCAAACAATCAACATGTGATTAGCTTTAAGTGGTCCTACTGTAATGGGTCGGTGCAAAGAAGTCCCTTAGGAAGGTCAATTTGTTCACCAGTCCTCATACATTGTGGATTTTAGGTCATATTCCCTGACTTTAAGGATATGCCCCTCACACAGATCTTTCTGGTCCATGACTGTAACCTCTCGAGGGAAAGTGTAAGCACAAACGCAGAGGGGTCTAAACAGCCTCCTAAGATACTTTTAAGAAGAGCCAGAGAGGCTGGGGGTGCATTCAGGGCCTCTTCTCACTCGTGCTGATGCACTAGTGGGGGAGTACATACCCCAGCTGAGCAGCTCTCAACTAATTTTAGTATATATGCTTCCTGTTGATCCATGAAATGTCCTGTCTCTGGTGGCTCCTCATATTTACTAATGTATTCACTGACGCATGGAGCCCTCCTCTTTCAAAAGTTTAGGAGGAGGGTTATAAATAATAGCGCCTGTCGACAGGGAGGAAAGTATCAATGAGGTGTAGAAACAGATGATGGTCATGCTTGCATGGGCATCTTACCCTCACTGTCTGCGGCCGATCACCTCGCCATTAAAAATGTCTGGTGTGCATTGTTTGTTCCTCAGAGAGCAGCAACTCCTTGTAGATTGCTGCTGTCTCTCCATCAGGAGCTATTTCACTAAAAGCATTCGCACATGCCATACTCTCTTTGTCCCAGAGACACAGAATTTCACTCTTTCAAAACACACTATTTGTTTAGCAAAGATTTCATCATCTGCATTAAAGGTTGTCTGTGGTATGAGATGATGATTTTAAGTATTAGCAAGTATCCAAGAGGGTTCGTAGAGTAAAACGTGTATCTAAGTTGTGATAAGGCTGACATTTGATCGTATTTTAAAAAACAGCGGTTTCATGATTTTGTCTCACTGTTCCCTTAAAAACTGTCCAGATCGTCTCCTTCAATAAAACCAGATTACTCTAAAGGGTTATTCTGACAGTCTAAATGTCTTACTACAGAGACAACTTTTCTTCATATTTCATAATTGAATTGAAAAAAAACAATGCTAATATAAGTCCAGTTAAGACTTTTTTTTATCCAGTATTCCTCTTTTAAATGGAATTAAAATGCATTAGCATTTGCAATTTAATATGCATATAACACAGCATATGCGATCCCATTCACAGTGAGCAAGAAGTTTGATACGAAAAAAAATGCCTTTGATGATGAGAGAAAAATTGTATGTCTTAATAAATGCTGAATAAATAATAGGAGATGGCTACATTATTGAAAGAAAGTTAGAGAACCGCTGGCTTTAGGCATATTATATTTTATTTGTTTAGTCAAAACCACCCAAACAAAAGTGAAATGAAGTGTCCTCCTTCCCATGGAGACTCAAGGTTGTCCTGCTAAATAACATAAACATCGCAAACATAAGAGTAATTATTTCACTGTAAAATGGCCAGGCCATCATTTCCATCATTATGTAACTCCAAACACTATCTGTTCACATCTCACCCGGGAGAGCACCAGAGACGGTCACTGAGCTGCCGGCTTGCTGGGCTTTCATTAGAAGCTTTTCTCCACTCATGTGCTGTGACTTCTTAAAATGCCATGTGATATGTGCAGTCAGAATTATGAGTAACCTAGCCGCAGAGTTACAGGAAATTCCAGGAATGCATTTTGTAAATGTATTCTTATTAATTATAAAATGAGACGTTGTTAAGGGATAAAAGGAAAGTTATAAAAATGTATTGAATGTACATTTGATTAATAATTCAGCCTCCTTTTGTGAATAAATGATGGTGCCACATTTAACTGCATGCATTAGTGGATTCCTGTTTTTCATCACCTGATGATAGAAATTTCATATTTGGAAGTATTTCGTTTCATTTTTTATGAGACTTCTTTGAACATTTGGATAGATGTTTGTTATGTTTGTGGTTCAGCTGGTTTAGCCATTGGCAGTATCTCCTTGCTCCACAATAGCCAATTTGGGACAGAGAACCACAGCCTCCTCCAGAAAATTAAAACACTACTGGGAACCATCACCTCCAGCTGCTACAGCTGAGGTGTTTCCAGGTGCAGAATGCAGAGGAGTTCTGCTTGGATGTGTACCTGGATGTTAGTCTCAGTCCCTGTGGCATTCTGGTGGAGGAGACCAAAAGGCAGGCAACTTATCTCTTGTTCTGGCAGGGCACCTAAGTAAGATTCTTTTTTCTCAATTCTCCCCAGACACACCATCCTGAGAAGCCACTTTTTCCTACCACAGGAAGCCCAAGAGAACACTATAGGTAACAGTCTGACAGGCAAACTGAACCCTGGCCTTTTATATCCTGCCAGGTTTGAGAAGTTGGACATCACCCCTAAAAGCGCCCAGAAGATTAAGCCCGTTCTGGAACGCTGGATGGCCGAGGCTGAAGCCCGCCACAGATCCGGCATGCAGAACCTGACTGAGTTTATCGGCAGCGAGCCTTCCAAAAAACGCAAGCGGAGGACCTCTTTCACCCCGCAGGCGCTCGAGATCCTCAACAGCCACTTTGAGAAGAACACGCACCCCTCCGGACAAGAAATGACTGAAATAGCGGAGAAACTGAACTATGACAGGGAGGTGGTGCGTGTCTGGTTCTGCAACAAGAGGCAAGCCTTGAAAAACACAATAAAACGCTTGAAACAGCCCGACCTTGGCCCGGCTGCACCAATGGATCCTCTCACTGATTCTCTAGAGGAGCTGCCAAAATGAACAAGCTCTCCCACTGAAACGGTGGAGTGGAAAAGTGGCAGCCATTAAAACAACAGAGGTGGACCAACTTCACTTGAGAGTCACTTGGACGGGCTGTCATGAATTTGCAAACAAAAACTATGTGTTGTCAGTGTGATTACCACAGCTATGTAAATGACCCTGGCGAAACCAAAAACGTAAAAATAGAGATTAATATCTGAGAATTATGTAAAAACATAGTGTGTGCTGTTTCAAAGAGTTTTAGGTTCTGGCCTCACAAGACCAAACGGAAATTCTGGTTCCAAATTTTGGTTCCCACGAGGAGGGATTAAGGCAAGAGATCATACCAAATCAAAACAGTATTTACCAAAGTCTGTTGCATCTGAGTACGAAGAATAATTTTTGTAATGTAAATGTGCTCTAAATTTTTACATTTGTACTGGCAGATTTAAGCTATATGTGTGAGGTTGAGTATACATTTTATCTTTGTCTCGCTTACTTGTTCCTTCATTGTTTGTTTGTAAATATCTTTGAAAAAGAAAAATGCCGTCTTCGAATTGAAATCACGCTGAAAAAAAATTCTCTTTTGGATGAAAAGAAAAAAACATTTACTGTTAAATAATAATGTCCTTTGCCTTTGATTTGTGTCTCATCTGCAAATACTTTCAGTCACAGTGGAACTTTTTACAACTTTTAAAGGTATTTATTAATAATCTTATGAGATTGTTTCCGAGGACGGACCGAGGGGGAATGAAGGAAGGACTTTCACGCGATGATGAGGGGCGTTCATGTCTGTCGAGTCTACTGCAGCTTTGTTTTGAGCTACTGTGTCGTTATGTTGCCAAAGCCTGATAGCCAAAGAACACATGAACTTCAGCTCAAGGACGGGTGAACATTTAACCTTCATTTTTTTTTTTCACAACACTCACGCTTTTTTCTAAAATGTTTCATTCTGTGGATCAAGTGGAAAAAAACACTCATGTCAAATAGCCACAGTGGCGTCTGCTGTAATTTCTTATCATGGCATTATAGAAATTTTACTTTTCTTCAACTCAAACCACAGGAAGAAGGATTGTTGAGTACATATATTTCACAAGGCAAACTTAAATATTATTGCCTTATTTCTCACTGAGAAAAAAACACTTATTTTACACGGAAAGCCCTTAAATGTGTGATCAAAGCCTTCTGCCGGTGACCAAACTATTGAGCTAAAGATAATTGTTTCCTCTACATTCTGGAGCGTAGTGGGGGTACTATTGTTTTTTTTTTCTCACCTATAAATGGGTTTCTACTACAGTTATATACTTGTTCATTTAAAGAGATTCTCTTTAGTATTTGAAGTATTTCTTCTCAAAATCTACATGGCTAGGCATTTATTTTAGTCCTATGATGTGTTGATTAACTTTGTTCTAATCTGTTCACTCTGCATGGTGAGAAATATCAATAATATTTCTGCCTCCCAGACTGTTGCTGTTCGGCTCCACCAAAAACTTTCCTCACAGGAAAAGAAAAAAATGTTGTCACATGTCAGAGCAAGTGAACTTAATTTGAAGTGAGGTGGAATTTGATGCAATTTATTCAGAATCATGTGTCCGCTCGATATCTGTCCTTCCATGTCACATTGGTTATCTCAGTCTTATCTCAGTTCCCCCCGCACTGCTGTGCTCTTCTTCACTGCATGCAAAACACGTACACACACTTGAGAAATGTTAGCAAACACACCGAGAAGCTTAATGTGTTTGAGAGGAGAAACTGAGTTTCGAAGGAAAGGCGGCTACATACTCTTCTTTCCTTTTGTGCACAGTGACTCGTTTGATATCATTTCAGTCACATTTTAGTATTATTCAAATATTCATCTACACTTTGACAGCAATGCATCCATTTAAGATTTTCTCACTTTTCTTAATTGATTCAGGAGAATCTTTGGTCTGCATACGCCCACCAGACAAACATAAGAGAGAGCAGCAGCCTCCTGCAGGAACAACATGAAATCTGTTCTGAGGCTCAACAATAAAGCTGAAACCAAAACCAAAACCAAAACCGACACAAAAAAAATACTAAAAAAGAAAGATTCAACGAAAAGAGTTATGCCTTCGCTCAACTTTTCCATGCTGGACCAAAGCTCTACAGTTATGCACATTGTACAGAGAAATAGATTCATGATGTTGACAATCTTTGAATCAGAGATAAAATAATTGAAGAGTAGAAATGTACAGTAGTTCATCCCAGGTTTACCTCAGCACTGTTCTGGTGAGAGTTGTCTAAACGCCCTACGAGCAGCAGCAGGTCAGTAGAAAAGACAGATTACCCTCCACTCTGTGCGTCTGTTCGCTCACCTTTAAAGTGGATGGAGAGGCTTGTGTTTCCTTCATTATTATTATTATGTGACACATGATTATTTGATTCTTGTGAAGTGGTTTCCTGCGCCACACGTGGCTGTTCTCTTTGTTTATTAGTCTTTAATTATTATTGTTGCATTATTTCTCATCACTTGTAGTGTTCACCTCTCAGTTGTCACAGACCTGTAGACCCGAGCGCAGATGGAAAGGAGATTTCGGTAACGTTGCTTTGAACCCAATTAGAACCATTTGTAGATCTCCAATGCTTTTATGAAATTTTACCAACACAAACCAACTATTTTGACCTTCTGTTTGTAGTCGACGATCTCGAAACCAAAGCTGAAGAGCCTGCAGAGGTTGGTTGTCATTTTTTTATAGACTGAAAATTGTACTAATCTATAGAGCAATATCTGTTTGGTCAGTAAAGCCGCACATTGTGTATCCCCCCACCAAAAAAAAAGAAGCTTCAAGTATGTCACATTGATTTGTACCATAATTAGTAATAAACAATTGTTTGACATGAATTTGGTGTCTTGATGATTTATTTTTTTTAAAACATAGGTAGGTCCTGACCCGCGAAGTCAAAATGCCGTTAAGATTACATGAGATGAGTTGATTACACTTTATTTATCACAAAGGGAAATAATGTATGACAGCTGCATACAGGAATGGAAAGTCCACAAAAAATGCAGTGGAAAAAATAGAAACCGGAGGGAAAATATAAGTGAAGAAAGGATACCAAAATGAAAAATTAGCACATATTCAGTTCATGTAACAACTTAAATTAGAAATTAAACTGAAATTAAACCTTTTTAGCATACAAGCATTACGCAAAAGACAAATAACTTTATTGAGATATTGCATAAAATTGTCACAGATACATACATCGCTTTTTCAAGAGGTAGCTTCTAATAAATATGATCAATTATGGTTCCTTCTTTGTAATTTGCATATCAAGGATTTCCACAAATCAGGGAGCACAGCGGTGCCAACATCCATGGACATGTCGTTATTCCCTGAGATGCATGCAGTATTTAATATTGATTTAATTTAATATTGCACATCTTTGCTGTCGGCTCCATAGCTTTCAGTGAAGACACATATAGTTGAATACGGTTTCTAAACTCAACCTTGTTCTAACAAGGAATTGAATATTTGTTAAAAACCTTCAAATGTGTTTAATGTTAAAGTAGGGTGCATATTAAACAAACACGTTTTTCCGTACATGTTAAAGCTCTAAGGCTCTAAAGCAGGTAATATACATACCCTACTGTAACATATACAGCAGTCTGCATCAGAGGTGTTCCTCTGCCACTTCATGTCACGGCAGAAATGTCCTTCTCTACATTTAAATATGATTCTCATTAACATCCACGCTGCACCAAGAGTCAAAAGAATTGTGAATCTCTCCCGTTATAAACTTCATTCCTACAGATATAAACACAGACATCCATCTGCCGAGAATAGATTTTGTGCTGCCTTTAAAAAAACCTTGTAATTGTTTTATTTTTTCTGATTTATTCATCAATATCTGGCTTTAACTCGAGGAGAATATCCAACAGAAGTTATCTTATAGGCTTTTCCCCACGACACAAATGAACTATTTTTGATATCAAGATATAAATTAATGATAATGATAATGAAAGAGAAACAAGTAAACTTCCTTATCAGAATAGCAGCACATCCATCCAAATCTGGTCTAATTACGGGAAATGGTGACATTAGCTATTGTTTTGTTTTGTACACAATTGTATATTAATTTTAACCCAGGCATGAGTCCGAGTCAAAACTCAGTGTAAATATGGTGCCGGTTCCAAGCCCCAATCAATGGGGAAGCTTTGTGGCAGGAAGGGCACGGTTGAATGTGTCGGCCCCATCTTACATCTCTGACGTCTAAAAAAACAAACACCCCCTCAAGGTCACTGTTTCCTAAGACAAGTTATCATCGCCACCGCCGCAGATCCTCTGTGTTAAAGTGATAACTCAAAAACCATTTCATGCATCATTTTCAATTTGTTTGCCCCCATATACTTTGGTGTGAGGAAGAACTGGATTGACTTTGGGGAAGGTTGGTTGCATAGTTCAGACTCTTCGAGGGGGAGATTTATCTCCAAACGTTTTGGGGCCATAATTTGTCAACCGTTGGTCCAATTTAGTGGACCGACGGTTGGTGGATATGAATTGGTTTGAGGTCAATTATTTTGAATTTATTAGATTTTCGCTAATATTTCATATTTACTGATGAGGTTAACTTTTAGAAATAAGAAATGCTGTTTTGGGACATACCTACCCTAACATCGATCCAGTTTAGTCCAAATTTGGTGCATATGAGTCAACTCAAGGAGATCTATTGTGTTTATATCATATTTTACTCCAGTAGTTCATCTTTTACTCACTAGGAGGAGCATTTTTACAAAGAACTAATTTTTTATCGACTTGAATTCCTAACCATTAGTCCACTCAACCAGAGGAGATTTATCTTGTTTTATCTGTATATTTTACTCTAATATTTCATATTTTACTCATGGGAGGCGCTTTTTTACAATAAAAGTTTTGGGACTTACCGACCTCACTAGTGGGAGATTTTTAGTTTTTACAAAAACTCTGTTTTTCGGACATAAGTACGCATTTAATTAACTTAAATCAGGGGAACTGCTTGTACAATGCAGGGAATTGGGGCTTCACGTGTATATTCCCTCGCCAGCTTACCCTCAGGAACGGCCGCTAGTTCTAGTTATCATTGATTTCGTACAGCCTCTGTAGGCGTAAATGTCCTGAATGCTTAAACTGGAGCCTCTACTTTACAATGTGATGGAAGTCGACTTTGAAAGTACCGCTTTCTCCAAAATAGTGAACCCGGTCTCTTTTTTTCAATTCCCAACATCAACATGGTTCTTGTAAATCTTGAAAATCATCCTGCAGCCTCCACATTTTCATATGTCAGGTGTTAATGGACATAAAACCGCTGTTATAAGTGGATAAATGAATGCACCCAGCAGAGTATTTGATGGGGTTAATGAGAGAAAACGTTAGAGAAGGAGCCTTGCATACAATATTCAACTCTTTGTTTAGATATCTTAGGGGTCAGTGAAGAAAAATACATGTCAGGTTTGCTTCTCATCAAAGCTTCATGTGTTTGCCTCACCAAATAACAACAAGACAAGTGTAAAGGAGGATAAATATATAAATAAAGGGAGAGAGCCTTTTGAAACTAAACTCAAAAGTTTGATACAGCTTCCCTGTCCATGATGCCTTTGAAAAAGAGGCAGGCTGCCGGAGAAAAAAAAGCTGTAAATAAATAAATAATAATAATAAAAAGCACAGACAACATAAATTATTAACATTAGAATGAAAACTGATGCTCAAGATGCTTTTTTCGTCTTCCTTTCAGCTCTCTCACCCTTCATTTCAGAAGCCTGTGAGTATTTGTGAGTGGTGATGGCTGAGGTCTGCAGCTCCACTCCGTTATTTGATGTTCTTTTGTTGTGTGTTTTCATTGTCTTTGCCATTAACTATGTAATTGTGCCGATGCAGCTCCTGACCCATATATGTTTTCTCAAACTGTGTGTATTCGGCTGGTGATAAAAGTTTACTTTCCATCATTTCCTCGCAGAAGGACGGAGGATGAAAGAAGAGTAACGGCGTTGTTAGGAATCCTAACAGAGAATTATAGAGTAAATGTCAGGGTTTGAGACTGTTGTCATTTTTCTATGTGAATCTGCTAAAAATGTGTCACGCACAAAACTTTTGTTTCTATTTGAACACATTGTTCAGATCTTTTTAGTATCCTCCATTGAACAAGTTAAGGCTGGGGGGAAAAAGAAAGTATAGCTCCATTCCTAGAAGCTCTCTTTCCTCAAGACTTTTCATACGTAACCCAGAAGAACCCAGATCAAGTTATGGCGGCTATAAAGTGGATCAAATGAACCACATGGAACGCATTTCTGAAAATGTTTTTGAAACCCTTTTTTTTTCCTCATTTGAAAATAAATCAGCAGCGGTCTTTATAATTCTCTTTGCTTTGTCCGCGCAACAAAAAGCAAAATAAAAGCATTTTTTAAGTCCATAACAGCACTACACCAATTAGTTGGTATCATGTAAGATTTCTGTTATTGTGTTTTATTCTATTTTCTGCCTTTTTTCCTTTACATTTTTGTGTTTTTCCTTCTTTTCTGCTAACATGTACAGCCTCATTTAAACCATAAATCCAGTGGTTCATTTGTTGGAATGTTCTTCACTCGTCCACTAGATTTCATCAAAATCCATCACGATATTATTAAAAAAGCTGCATAGGTTGTGTCTGGCACTGTTAGAGGAAATATGAAAATGTCCTGGGCGTGCAACCCACATCCACTCCATAATGTAGCGGGAGCTTCACAGAAGTCTATAAAGTCTTATTTAAATGTGGGGGATTTGTCTTTATATTCACATCACATAAATGATTGGAAAAAAATGCCCAATTTTCTAATGTTACAAACAGTTTAATGGAAATTCACCCTGCAGCATTTAATGTCTTCACCGACAAAAAGTTAGTCATTTTATCTGGCAAATAGTTTGAGATTTTTTAGAATGGTTTTTGATTAGCTCAACATTTTGATGAAGCATCGTTTTAGAAAACTGTTGAATCTATATTGGACTGCTTTTGGTTGTATCGATTTACATAACTCTGTTTAGTAAGACCTCACATGCCCCTTTAACCACCAGGGCTCAATCCTTGGCCCCTTCCTCTTTAGCAATTACAGGCTGGTACTGGGTCATATTATAAACACATACAGTCAAGTGAGACACATTTTTCAATAAAATGAGCTTAACCAAACAGTTGAGCAGGAATAAAGGGTTATTATTGTTTTTTGAACCCATGGAGGCCAGCAGGAGCAGCTAAGGTCTCCTTATGAAGTATTTAAAGTGAACTATAACTCTTCCTTTCTATTCCGCTCCTCCGTCTCCCTCTGCGTGTTTCTTTCCAGAACAGAATCAAAGTGAAGTCCTCAGTTTACAGCTGACGCTCTGACTTGTTGCAATAAAACATTCGGAGCTGCAACCACCTGAAATTGTCCTGAATGGGTAGAAGTAGGCCGGGTAGAAATATTATGACATGTTTGCGCTCCAAATGGATTATGTTTCAATATCAGTCAGGACACAGAAGAAGAGAGGTGGGGCAGAGGGGGCATGTGTTTGATGCAGATGGTTTTAAATTGCTGCCTTTGTTTTCCATCAGGCATGAAGCATCCACTTCCCTTATCTTTCAGACAATGCACAGCGGGCTGATGTTCTGGGTAAATGAACTGTCTGTATATCCCTCACCCGCCGCTCCTCCGCCTTCTTGTTTTCACATCCACCTCAAGGTTGAGATGTTGGTACACTGGCTGTGAAGCCCGAGCTGCTCAGGCGTCTCCCACTTTGCTGCTCCGCACACCAAGATGCCTCTTGGGGGGCAATTACCAATCCTCGCATGCAATCAAAGCCGGTCATGCATATGATCCCTTTTGCTTTCACTCTTGTCTCTGTGCTATTTTTCCCAGCATTATTAGCAACGACACAACCTGAGGTATTTGCAGGTAGAGGAGTTAATAGCCCGGGTCTTTACAAAGACACCTGTCTGACTTGAGCGGCTGATTGCATCGGCACATAGACCATTTAACTTTCTAGCGGCCCAGTTTTTTAATCCATGTCTTTAGGCTGTGATGTCTCTGTTTTCTGGTAGTCTAAACTTTGCTTATAGTGTTTCTGTGCATGAATAGTTTCCCAAACACACACAGGTGAGGTTGTAAGAGCCGTTGCCCTCCACCAGCCCCAAAGTAATCAATAACACTTTATTTAAAAGCCACACGCATGCACTCACACAGACATATACAAACACACACACACACACACACACACACAAACACACTCTGAATGCATATCTTTAGAATTAAGTCAACATATGATACAAGACACAAAGAAATTGTGAAATAAATTTTTTTTTTTTAAACACATAATGGTGAATAGTTTAAATAGTTTATTCAGCAGTTATTTCAATCAATAGTGTCTTGCTTTTAGTTGTCCATAAAAAGGATAATGGCTCTCTTTGATTTTGACCTTGAGAATCTAAAATAATATTACGGCCTTTTATATGACACATAGCTCGGGTTCTTTTAAAGCTCCTCAGAGGGAGTAAGATGAAATCACATGATCCTTTGTTTGTTTCTTTGTGTGTTTCTTTGTTTGTTGGTATCCAACATATCTCAGAAATTTGTTAAAGCATTTAAAATTAATTTTGTTGTATTGTGGCATTTACAATAAAGCCAGAAAATTAAAAACCAAAACAGTAACAAACACAAACAGAAAGCTTTCGGTTAAAAAAAAAAGGGGGGGGGGGAAGGTTTATTGGGAATGGAGAAAGAAAGAGAGAACAAAATGATTAAAATTAGTTTACCGTAGAAATAAATACAGCAGATACAATTTTAACATATTTAAACAGGAGCAGCTTTCAGGTTGTTCTGCATGTTATTCCTGCAGCCTGCAAAAACTCCATTTCTTAAGTTCAGTAAAAACAGCCGATAAACTGGGTAAACCAGTCATTTGAGCTATTTGATCTGGTCCCACATTAAAAGAACGCAACAAAGTGATATAACGAGGTAAAAAAAACAAAGAGCTGACACCATCGCAATGATGACTCTTAATATTGGCGCCAGTAATAGATCTTAATCTTAGAATCCAAAACTGCTAAGAAAGTTGTAAGTGAAGAGTGTGAGAGTAAGTAGACTAGATTTAGATCAGACCCCACGCAATTTCTGCGTGAATCCAGATAAAAGGGCAAATGAAGATTATTATTCTTTTAATAGTGCGAGACAGGTTTTGCTTTATTGTTTTTTGTTTGTTTTTCTTTAATTTCCCCGGGAAAACTATATGAATCTTGTGGGGGAAAAATGAAGGATTCTTCTGAGGGTATCTACGGGTGTTTGGGATTGGATCTGCATCAAATTACACACACTCCTAGATACCATTAGTCCGCCCTGAACAACATTTTACAAAATGTTAGATGTGAATATAACTTCACCTGTCAGTCTGGAGGGTGAGTTAATGGTGGTGTGAACCCTAAATTGGTATTATTTGGGTATAAAAGTAGATAATTGTCAGGTTTTAGAGTCATAGTTAGATATAGGCCTACATCGATATACCAAACATCAACATGTTAATAGTTAGCACTTTTGATCCAAATGTAAAGTGCATTATAAATTAAATGTATTATTATTATTGTTATTATCATTATTGTTATTATTCTTTAATACGGTTTATAAAGGGTTAGGGTCTCTGTTCGCGTAACCTAGGACCCTTGGAAGGTTAAACCTCTAAATTGATCAAACTTCTTACATTTTTGGGAAATGATCTCATCAGTTTGTCGGGGCTTACATGGTTGGTATTTCATTTAGAGTTGTTTTCAATGTATTGTACAAATTCAAGTCCATTTATTTGATTTACATATATACAGTACAACACAGTGCCTTACAACATGTAACAAGTTAAAGCAGGATAAACTTTCAAAATAAAATTCAAAAAAGTTGATTGAATTCAATTTGTAGATTAAAAGAAATTTCGAACCTTGATTTTAAAGACAAAAATACTAAAATAACGAAAATATTGAGAAAAGAATTAAAGAGCTGAGCCGTGGAAACAGATTTGGGGGAAATGAGGCTGAGGCGTTCTATAAAAGTCTAGAGGCGTAATAATAAATAGTGTGCTCAAAGGAAGATAAAAACAAAACACTTTCAGACTAAGATTTGACCACTAACTGGAATGTTAATGAACTGATATGGAGAAGAGTGTCATTATAAGGTTTAGGGATCACCACCGAGAAGGTCCACTGATGATCTCAGTCCACTCAGATAGTTTGTATACAGGTGTCTGTATTTTACAGGCTTGTGTAGGTTCTTGACCCTTTAATGTCCTGTTCAACTGTTTGGCTGAGAACATTTTGAGTCACTATCTCTGATTGAAAAATGTGACTGAACCTGTTTATATTCTGACCCAGTGTCAGCATGTACATGATAAATATAAAGGGACCAATGGGGGAGCCCTGGGGGACACCACTGGTCAAAGGGGCCACAGAGTAGGAGGGATTAACCATGGCAATTAATTATTAGTTATGGCTATATGATGAGTTGTATTTCTTTTGTTGGCATATTCCAGTATGCAAGAATCGCCACACAGTTTTGCACCATCTTGTTCTCAGTGTGGAAGGCAAAGCCTTTTTTAAGATCCTTGCAAACCGGCTTACTGATTACCTCCTGAGGAGTTCATTTTGGACACCGTAGTATAGAAGGGAGGGGTTTCAGGCATGCTAGGGTTGTGTCGAGCCTACAGGGGCGGTCGACCAGTTGATCCGTGAAGCAAAGGAAAAACCAAAGAGACCTGCTGGTTTTTCCTTTGGTTTGACCGCGCCGATCCTTACGGATCCATTCTGCATAAACTGGTGACAACAACCTTGACAGCATACCATGTCCAAGAGAACATCCAAGACGTTCGGGACTACTACGGCAGCTTGAGTTCAAGATTCTCCTCTGGGACGACAACAACATGGAAATAACATCGGCCAGAGAAAGGCATCATTACTGGTTGCACCATATCAGAGGTGTTGGTCGCCACAGCGATGAAAATGCTCGTGAAGACAGCAGAAGCAGAACGTAGGGGCGCCCTGTCCAGATTTGGCATTCCTCAATCTCCCATTTGAGCCATCATGGACAATCTGACGTCCGTGACATCAGTGACTGGACTCCAGGGACTCTTTTGCGGACAGGAAAGGCAGATTAAGGATGGAGTCCTAATCCCATCAGTGTCCGAGAAGCCCGTGAAGAGCCTGGGGAAGATTTTTGATGGAACCCTGAGAGACAGGGCGGCGGTCCAATCAACACAGATGGAACTGAAAACATGGCTGTCAGCAGTGGACAAGTCAGGACTCCCAGGGAAGTCCCAATAACCACCGTTGAAGGCTTCAAGCGAAACATCCGCCAATTCATTTGCAGCTGGCTGGGCCTGCCAAAGAGTCCAAGCCGCATTGCACTGTATGGGTACACCAACAAGCTGTAGCCTCCCTTCAGCAGCCTGACAGGGGAGTTTAAAATCACCAGAGCCAGGGAGGTGTTACTTTACAGGGACACGTGTAACAAGAGAGTCTCCTCTGCAGGCATCATAGTGAAAGCTGGTAGGAACTGGCGAGTTCAGGAGGCAGTCGATCAGGCAGAAGCGAGGCAGAGACATGGCATCTTGGTGGGATCTGTTGCAGTCGGACATGAAGGGCTTAGAAGTCATACTAGACCTCAGTACGACAAAGCTCAGGGGAGCTAGAGAGAGATGGCGGCTGATCCAGGAAGAAATCCAAGCAGAGGTAGAGGAGGACCGCCACTGAAGGTGAGTGGACACGCGTCAGCAAGGAGTTTGGACTTACTGGGACCAGGCATCTGCCGGGGGAAATCACTAGCCAGAACTTTTGAAGTGTGCCCCAGCGAGACTTAAATTACTGATTCAGTAAGTGTACGATGTCCTCCCATCCCATCCAATCTGACCAGTTGGGGTCTTGCAGAAAATCCAGCTTGCCTGCAGTGCCTGGTAAGAGGTTCATTGGATCTCATCCTTACTGCTGCCCGAAAGCCCTGTCAGAGGGAAAGTACACATGGCACCATGATCAGGTGTTGAGGCAGTAGCAGATAACATCTGCACCGGAATGCAGGGCATTTCCAGGTTCTACACCGGCACTCAGCTCGGATCATCACCGGTTGGGTCGCCCAGGTGAGGGTTTCTGATGATCAAAGACCCGAAACACCCGATGACGTCGGGTTCTTCACTGATGATGTGTCCGAGCTGCACCGTCTACATGCAGATGTTTTCTCTAAACAAACATGTGAGGACTCAGTAAACACAAGAATGAAACTTGATAGGAGGGAAAATTCTAATACAACTATAAACCTTTCTTAACCAAAAAGTCGAGCTAATCCAACTTAAATAGTCTGTTTTCTGTGAATTACGAAATTTCCTCATGAAATAAATGTAGAAGTTTGATTTTTTATTTTTTGTTGTAAAAAAAAAGAAAAACTTTGACCAAATCATTATAAAATGTTCCATATATTTTTGTCTTGGAGAGGACATTACTTTTTCTCTTTGTGTATGTCTTCAGTTTCACTTTTCTTCTTTCTATTCAGCCAAGTGGACATGAGTGGGTTTTTCAGCATTCACACACATAAAAAGTTGGGAAACATTGATCTTGGTATTTTGTAGGACATCTAAGTCGGCGTCAACAGATCTACAGATTAATACAGATTAAAAAAGAACAATGATATAAGTAATGTTGTATTAGGGTGGTGCGGTGGTGCAGTGGTTCGCGCTGCTGCCTCACAGCAAGAAGGTACCGGGTTCAAATCCACGTCTGTTGGCCTTTCTGTGCTGAGTTTGCATGTTCTCCCTGTGTCTGTGTGGGTTCTCTCCAGGAAGTCCAGCTTCCTCCCACAGTCCAAAAACATGTGATATAGGTGAATTGGTGAAACTAAAATTGCCCGTGATTGTGTGTCTCTATGTGATGAACTGGCGACTTGTCGAGGATGTACCCCGCCTCTCGCCCGATGTCAGCTGGGATAGGCTCTAGCCCCCCCGTGACCCTGAACAGGATAAGTGGTAGATAATGAATGAATGAATAATATTGGATTGAGGTATATAATGTTTATTTACAAATGGAACCAGAATAATACCTAAGTTGGTTTAGTTATGGAAAGTTAAAGAACAATGAATAAAGGTTTATTTTAAGAGGACTTTTGTAAAGCGAAGAAACAGATGTTGGAAGGAAGAGAATTCCTTATTGGGAGCAGCTATAGAAACGATCCTTGATCTGCGGCAAGAACACATTATTCAAACAGCCACCAACCTGATGGATAAAACTTGTTTACCGTTAATAGAACTTATACCAGAAAACACCTCAGAAGAAGAAACAAGAAGGCCGCCTTTGATGCCAGGCTTAAAAGTGTCACATTGTGCAGAACCTAAGTATTTCCATTTTGAGCAACTTCAGACTTTTATTCCATCACCTCTTAGTAAAAAGTAAGATGTTATTAACATAACTAAGTTTTCGGCATCCTTAGTTACTTTGCAGACAACATTTTCATACTCTTGCCATTTGGAGAACATCAGGTGTCATCAGAAATGATGAGATCTACTGATTAACTGAAGGATGAAGTTCCTTTATGGGTGGGTAAGATGATCATACACCTCAAGGGAGGGTTCCCCTTCATAATTACAGAAAGTGCTGCATACAAGTGCTTCTTAATGTATAATATGAGCAGTTATGACACCATGTTTAGCCTGAGATGGGCGATTATGAGTCAAAAGTAGGAGATGAAAGTGAAATAGTTTCCCCTCCTGCCAGGTAGTTTGTAAGCAGCTCATGTAAAACCCTTTGGCAAAGTGCAACTCTCCTGTACACGGGTCGTCACAGCTTCAAGAGGTGGAAGAAAATAACTAGCCCTGTCCTTCATCATCCTCTCATCCCGATGACCTCTACGTATACAGTATGGTATACTTAGAGCACATGCAGAGGGAGGAGGACGAGAGAGGAGAGTGATTGCGTCTCTGAAGGCTCTAAGAAAGCAGATATAGATGGGAGCGGAGTGACATGATCGGACACATCTTTGCTTTCTTATTAGTGCGGTTCTTCTTTATGGGGGCCATCATGAAACACCTCTTGGTGCGTCTGTGGAAAATGGCCTGGGGAAATCACAGTTGAGAATCACTCAAAGACAGGGAGATGTCAACAGGCACATAATGATAGCTGATGGCCTCAGAACACTCTCCCCGTTTCCCTCTCAGCCTTACCTGCCCAAGTTGCACTTGACTAGAAAACATAATTAGAGGTAAAACAGAAGGACGGATGCTTTATCTCTATGTTTTCTGTAAGCAATGCTCTTTGTTTTATACATGTGTGAGACCTTTTTTTCTCCCCCCCCCCCCTTCCCACCCCAATCTCTCTTTCACCTCATGGAGACAAAGAGGAGGAGGAGAGCTCCATCTGTGAGATGCCAAGGTACTCCCAGTCCATTCTGCTGCTGGCTGTCAGGTTAAATTAGGGAGTACAGACTCCGTGAGTGTAAAAAAATCAATACTTGATGGAAGATTGCTCCCCGGAAAATCTGTTTTGATTCCAGGATTAATTCTTGACCAAAGGCTCCAGCAAAATGACATGCCATTAGCCTGAAAATGAACACATTCTGCAGTGGAAATTGGATGGAAATGTGTCAGGTGATTGCCCCGGCTGGTTGTTTAGACTCTTTGAGCGGGGGGACTAGAGGTGTGGCTGCTGTGAATGAGGCCTCCTCCATTTCCAGAGCAGAGACAACTCCACTGTGGCCTCGGAGTGGTCTCAAGGCCATTGTTGTCCAGCAGCTGCAAATGCCTTCCAAGAAGGTGAAATGGCATCATCCCGCCATCTCCTCTCTCCTGTGTATTCCATAAAGCATGGCACGAAGAATGACAATATCCGAAAATAAAAGATTTTTTTTCTATCTAACAGAGAGGGAAAAGGTGGGAGTGGGATGCATTATTGATGAGTGAATAATGTGTTTGTCATGACGGATGACATTTTCTTGTTTGAAAACTTAAACAGGAACCCTGCAGAGATGCACTGGGCAGAGATTTGAAGTGCTCAAGCTGCACTAAACACCCAGCGCAGATGGAAAAATAACAACAGCGGACATGATTTCTGACACCGTGACAACATTTCGGACCAGAACATATCTAAGATTTATTTATTTATCAGTAATGTTAACTTGCTTGTTTTTCTTACATGTTTTGCGCATCAGCTGTGGACTGAAAATCTGTTATGCACTATTTTTCTCCATAATGACGTTACAATGCGTTTTGCTTGAACATGTTGTAGTTAATCACATAGTCTCATTGAGTCTAATTTATTCATTCATTCATTTTTTGTAAATCCTATTGAGGGTCACAGAGGGCTGGAGCCGGTCCTAGCTGACATCTGGTGAGAGGCGCAGTAAAGCCTGAACTACTCAACAGTTCATCACAGGGAATTACGTCTTCAGTTTTAAAATTAAGGATACAATTCTTTGATTCGGTTAGTTCTGGATAAATTCAAATCAATCCCTTATTGATACTGAGTTAAATTGACCAAAAATACATAGAAATACGCAACCCGCACGTGGGAAATGTTACTGTCCAAACTATTATGAAGAATCTTAGGCAAGAGCCCAGCTGCAGTTTTTGTTTTCAGAAATCTCTAAACTAAACCCATAACATTGTTTTTATCTGAAAATCTCAGAAAAAATGCATCTTAATTCTCTTCCACACCATATAAATGGAATTCAGATTATTTTATGTGCTTTATGATAGTTAATATTCATTCCTTAATTTGATTTAAAAACAAACCATTTAACCTTTTAAAGAAGGAAAAGAACAAATGCAAGACGGACAAAATCATCAAGATGAAAAAAGCAGTGAAAAATAGAACATGATGATGATGATGATGATATTTTAGATGTAATAACGTGAGGCTCACAATCAGTTTCACAGCGAGCTACGAGCGCCCCCTGCAGAATATAAAATACTATTGTGAGACGTTAAGTGACGCAGGATGGCGGTACCCTCCAAAGCTTTACTTTAGCCAAACACGAAAGAGGGGTGTGTTTTAAAGGAGAAGTGCAGCGCTTCATCCATCCGTTCTGTCTGTGTACTCCTGTACAGTAGGCGGCGCTGTACAATGAAATGTTGGTAATGCTAGCTACAATGCAACAAGAAGAAGATTTGACGCGCGGTGATGACGTATTATTGGTTCTGCTGTTGCATCAAAGTTGACCACTGACTGGCACCCTCATAGACGGTTGTTATCATAGTCAGCGCATGTTGTTTATATTTATTTATATTTGCTTTGCTATAAAGTCATAATGTCTTGGGTTAAAGTTGTTTCGTACAGCGGAGAGGATGTTTTCGACGAGAATGCGGACGACTTCAGTTTGTTGACTAAAGAGTGGACGTCAAACATGAAGAAGCGAGTGCGGGTAAAGATATCGTTGATGCTGTTATTTAATAACAAATATAAACTGTGTTTGTGTTGGGATTAGTTACTCATCTCATACAAATTAGTTATGTTTACTAATTGTTAGTCTCGGTAAAATATGAGCTTTTTTCTCTGCTGGCTGGTGTTGCGGACAGGACGGTTATGTAGATGGAGTCGACGCCGGGGAAGAGGCCACTCTGCAGCTCGGCTTCAACCAGGGCTTCAGGGAAGGAGCAGCTAAAACAGTACCTGTTGGGCGCCTTAAAGGGATTGTAAGGTAAACCCTCGCTTAATGACTCTGTGAATATCAAAAAAACGAGTATTTATGACAATTGTTAATTACTACATGCCTCTTAAGGATAGAGAATCAATGCTGTCATCAAAGAGGACAAATTGACATAGTTTGTACCTACCAAAGATGATTTAAGGTAGGACAACTGATGAATCAGAGACAGGGTCATGTATTTATGATTATTTATTAATTTTAAACATGAAGAATCATTCTGCAGAATTCTGTAGTATTAGTAGTTTGCATCAACCAGACAGTAAGTGTCTATCAGACAACTTTTTGTATCAGAATCATATATTTTGGAAAAAGGGTTTTTAGTTATTTAGCCAAAAATGTATATATTAAGGCTATATTTAACAACAAAATTGCTCAAATTGTGCCATTTATGTATATCTCTTTCTCTTTGTTTTTCGTTTTTTGCCATGCCTTTCAGTTTCCGTGCTCTCCTTTAAAGAACTTTCCTGTGTGTAGTATTTCTGCCTCTTTCTTGCAGAGAAAATTCGTGAGCCTCTTTTGTTTTAGTTATTATTGAACTCCTTTCTCTGTGCCATTGTATCTGACACCGCCCCTTTGTTTTTCACGTCACAGTGCTGTATGTTGCTGGTGTCAGATCCAACATCCGGAACAACCCGTTCCAGCCTCTGTGAGAGACCTCCTGCAGCAGGTTTCAGAGTATGAATCCTCTGTTATGGAAGGCATTAGAATGGCATTGGAGAATCCCCCTCCTAGCGTGAGCTCTGTCTCAGAGAGTATGGAGGACCTGGATGTGAAGCAGACAGATGCAGGCTGCTGTGGGAAGGGAAGCATAGAAACAAACTGCTGCAGGGCAGGAGAAAAGATGGACATGGATGTTCCTAACCAGCAAAAAAAGCCCTGTGCTGAAACCATTAACTGCTCCTCCAGCTCAGGTGGAAGCCTAAGCCATCTTGTACAGTGCTGTGTGGATCTAGTTTTGGAGCTCGGACTGCCGCAGGAGCTGATCAGCAAAATACAGGAGCTGAAGACCATGTGATTGAACATCAGGGAAAAATTACAGCAATTTTGAATAATCATTTGACAGGTATACACTGATCAGCCATAATATTAAAACCACCTGCCTAATATTGTGTAGGTCCTCTTTTGGCTGCCAAAACATCTTTAGAATGAAACATATATTTTGACACATTTCTTCAGAACTGACATTAACTTTATCAGCAGTTTCAACAGTTTTTGCAGTCCGTGAGATGTTAACCTGTTATCCAGTAAATCAGCTACCATAACTAGTTAAAGTCGATCAGGTTCTTACACTTGACCATTTTTCCTACATCCAACAAATCTACTTTGAGGACAAAACATCAGCTTTCTGGCTAATATGTCCGACCCGCTAACAGGTACCACTGTAATGAGATAATCAGTGGTATTCTGACTTCTCCTGTCGGTTGTTATACTGTTATGGCTGATTGGTGTATGATCTATGAAATTAACAGGGTTTTTTGTACATTTATATCACGTGACAATGAAATGTAAATTTAGATTTGATGAAAATATAATTTATTTGATGCAGGTTAATAAAATTGGACTTTTTTTTTTGTCGCTTCCCCCTCTTAATAAATAGCCTTTCTTTCATTACTATTGATGTGTTATAATATTTAAGAGATGTTGCATTCATTGTCTAACCTACAAAGTGTTCCAAACCTGAAGATTTTCAATTTACAGTTGACCCAGAAAAGAAGCCAATCATAACATCATCTGAAACAGATACAGCCCGTTTCCAGTCGTTTGCTTTTTATAATCGACAATCAAAATTGTAATTAGATAAATTATTGATTATCTTCATCTTTCGGGGTCGCCACAGGGGATCAAGTGTTTCCATCCTTAGGTCGGTACCCTGCTGGCTAACTACCAGTGAGGGTATTTGTTGACCCGGTCCACTCTCGATTCAGTTTGGAAAATCAGTTTTGTGTTCTGCACATAGGTTTTACGCCGTGTGCCTTTCCTCAAACAAACCCTCCCTTTTTTTATCCGGGCTTGTTACCGGCTCTAAGGGTACATCGGCCTGTGACCTCCATGTGGCTGGGTTTTGATGAGTATAAAAAAAAAAAAACGTCAAAAATACTGCGGTTGGCTTGAACTCTCATGTTTCCGAGGATCATTGAATGCAACAACAAAATGCGCATTAGTATGACGTCATGGCTCGGACCGAGCCGTGACCTGCTGCTCCGGCTATCCTGGGGGTCTGTTCAAACAGATGTTCCGCATAAAATAAATTAAAACAATATTTATGAAATATATCATCTTATACAGTAATGGGTTATGATTATAGATCTCGACCAGTTGGACAGAATTGATTTGAATGATTGGTAATCAGTATTTAGAAGCGTATGTTTGTATTTTAAGTTTACATCAGCTAACTGGCTAGCTAATTTAAGCAGAGGAATCATTGCTACATGACTACAAGATCACGGACTGCCATTAATCTCACAGGAGGTATGTTGTTTCATAATACTATTCATATGTCTGTTTCAGTGTAGGTCTTATTATGAAATGTTATGTCGGTCTTGTCATTAGCTATGGCTAATGAGTGTATATTGTGATACCGTTATAGCAGGTACATAAGACTCTTGACAGAACTATAATGCTATGTTTTTAAAATACGTTATTGTATAATTCATTTAGACAAGTGTTATCAAAAATTTACTCTCAGTATTTAAATAAGGTCCAACCTACCCATGAATGTATCCATGTGTATTCATGGGATCTATAACTGCACCCCTGTGTTTATCTGCAAATTTGCTAGCCTAATTTGTGCCGTATGAAAATGACAACTCATATTCGTCCTTATTGACTTAACATAATCAGCAATAAAAGTGAAAGCAAAATACATTTATCATGCGACATAAGGGAAGTAAACAGCATCTTACAACAGTCAGAAATGAGTGTATTCTCTATCAGCATTCACTACAGCAGTAATCCTCCTCCCCATGGAGTGGTGTAACCCAGTCGAAGATGTCAGCCTGTGGGGTTGCAGCTCATTGTGACTGAGTCTTATTGAATCACACTGTTACAAACCAACTTGAACCGCACACCCATTGTTAGATTGGAATCATCATTGTCTAGTTCAAAACTACTAAACAATTTTCCTCCAGAAAACCACTGGTTTGCAGTAGTTAGTACATACAAGTGGTCTGAGGATCCGGCGATAGGATTGACACTGGATACCTAAGGCTCATTGACCCTTGTTGGGAGCAATGGCTAGCTTGTGTTGTACATTTCCACAGAAATTGTGTCAGATCTCACAATGCATTATAGAGTTTATTTGGCTGCAAAAAGGGGATTTACACTATATTAGACAGGTGATTTTAATGTTATGGCCGAAGCTTGCAGTCTGAGGTGCAGCCTGAGAAATTTCAGTCCTGATTTGGGTTAATTATGTATGGTTGATCAATATGCAGTTCAATGTTGTTACCTGTTGTTACCCAGGTTACACAATGTAGGTAATGTAATTGTGGAATGGTGAATATTCAACAAGCTGGTGACATGTCTTTTAGGCAGGCCCACCGTTGTATTATCTTGGCCATATCGCCTAAGCTGTAGCCGTCAATTTCTCCATATTCTTTGTGGGTTTTGAAGGGATGGATTTTATAACTAAATTGTGATTAATATGCTGTAATACCATGAACATCATCATTGGTATTTCTTTAAAATCAACTCAGAACTACTCACAAAAAGTAGTCAATATTGACCAAACCTAACGATTAGAAATGTTTCAAAATCTGTCCTACATGTAGATGTATAACTATTTTTTCAAATTGGGCAAAAAATGAGAAATTAATTGAGTCTATTAAATATAATGTGTAATACTGGGGTGGAAAATGCATAAACTTAATTGAAAAGATCCGTCAATTCAACTCTGATGCTCTACTTAGGTGTTTTAGTGTGTTGTTAATCCTCTAGTGAGTAGTGCAAACACATTTTCTGTGGTATTATAGCTCAAGCTCCTGGTCACTAAAGCTGATCTACCACTAAATTTCTTTAAATGCCTTACCACTGATGTTGAAATATTATATTTTCAGGTGTCATCTATATTTCAAGACATAATCATGGCTGCTTACTGACTTAAGCAGCAGCTTGCTCTCATCATGGACTTCTGAAATCCTGAAATTGGCCTGCAACCAGCCGGATCTCCTGAGCGGAGGGAGCAGTTGGGAACACATGGGGAGCAGTTGCTGTCACGCTGAGAGTCCCTGTTGCAGTGAGGAGGAGAGAAGCGTTTTGCTGAAAGGTGACTCGAAGGCCACCGCGCCCACAGATGACAAAGTTGTGATGGGCTCTTATTACCCAGAAGGAAACGATGGCATGAGGTAAAATGACCATTTCAGTAATAATTGTTCGACCTTAGAGACCTGGATCTTTAATTAAATACTATATATGTTGCTCCATCATTCCTCGTCCTTTATCAAACATTTTGGGTAAATGAAGCAGTGGACAAAAGGCACTTTTAGGATTATACCATTATCGAGTTAAGTGAAACTTTTTCTCCGCATTTGCCGCATCCCTGAGGAGGAGCAGTGGGCCACCCTGAGCAGCACTCAGAGAGCAAGTTAGGGTTATTAGACTAACCCTGACTCTCAGACTGCACCAATAACCTCCTGATAAGGGAACAAACACTCTACTCCCTAAGCAGCAGCCCCTTTAAGTCTCACAAGATAGAGAAATAAAATAAATATTATAAAATAATACATCATATAAAAATAATAGACAGAGGAGAAAGTTAGCTCATACTCACTATTTGTAATGCCTGCGCTGGCATCGCCTAATTTCACTAACTCCACAGGAAGAAAGGGTTGTTTACATTGTAACACAGTAAGTTTTTAAGATTGTACCAAATAGTTTTTAATAGTCAAAGCTTTATTTATCATGTTGACATTCAAATTAAAACGATTTACTGCTTTGTTTTATGCACAGTTGTTAATTTTGGCGTAATATTTCTACGTAGTTGCACATGAAATTAGATTATAATAGAATACAATTTCCTCTCCAGTCTTGTCACACTTTCAAAGTTAATATCAGATATTAATGGGACCGTCCAGCAGTGATCTAACAGTATCATAAATAATATTTACTTAACCACAACAACAAACTAGAACGCACCCAAAGGACGCACTCCCCGTCAACATCATTGTCACTAAAATCTGAACAACTGGGAAATATTATTGAAGTGAAGATAAAAAAAAACTACTTAAAAAATGATATTAGTGTACTTAGGCATAGCAGATACGATGTGATGTCTCATTATGTAGCTAATTCCCTCAAAACTGCCTCGTGCAAAATTAAATTATGCCATCTAATTGGAAAGTTTCTCCAAACATTTATCATCATGTGCTTGTCATCAGTAGTTCATCAGTTGTCAACAGAAATATAAAATCCCAAAACAGCATGGATATCAGGTAGATCTCTTTATATAGGAACATTTCTTGTAAATTACTTAATTCATTTATGAGTTCTTGCCAGCCAAGAAGATGTTGCTCTTTCTGTCTGTGGAAAACATTGGGTCATGACTCAGAAATTTATTTTTACCAAGTCATGACCGATTTTTCTTTTCTTTTCTTTTCTGGCTTGATAGTAATCAAAATGTGAGAAGAAATATATCGCTGCTGGAACACAAGTTCCAGTGTTTAGAGGATAGGTATAGACAGTGCGAAAGGTTTTTATGTGACTAAAACATGGAGTGATCAAAAAAGAATTCCCAAGGTCTTAAAGGGTTTCAGGAAGAGAGAGCTTTCTTTTGTCATTCATGCACAAGTGCAAGCAGATGAGATAAAGGTCTTTTATATATATTTCTCACCAACCCCACATTGCAGACCGAAGCATCTTGCTATTAAGTTCTATCTGCAATCGCATATTTGCTCTATGTTCAATGTAATTAGAAGGTTGTTACTCCAGATATCAAAACGCAAGTAATTTGTGGGTCTTTACTTATTCTGTGACGCTGTTCCTCTTCTCTGTGTTTTGTCCTTCAGGATAACACCTGATGACGCTAATATAAAGGTGGAGATAATGGCTGAGGCTGTGCAGGTGAAGCAGAGTCCTGAGGCAGGAGAGATAGAAACCAATAACACTCAGGAGAATGGACCCCAAAAGGAAGTAATCAATAAAACAGCAACACCTTCTCCCAGGAGAGGATCCGAACTCAAAGACAACGTCACTATAGCACAAGATGAAGATGTGAATAACCCTCCTGCAGACGGTGGACAAGCTGATCTTTTGCAATGCACTTTAAACTCCCTTCAGAAACAAGACGTCACAGCTGATTGGGAGGTTTTTACAGCAGCACCAGAACAAAATAACGCCTCCGCTCAGGACAAAATCCCCGATATCAGCTTGCAAGCAGCCGAGGCAGTTTGCTCTGAAAACCACATCGTCACGAACATAAATGGAGAGCACGTTACATCGGCCACACCCAATGATAACCAAGAAGAAGTGGGTTCCACAGTTGACAACGCTGTAGACGAGCCATCGGGGAAGCACTCTCCAAATAATGAAGTGTTATCTTTGCCAAACACGCAGCTCCCTGTATCAGTTAGTCAGCTATCACCCGTCTCTGTGGTCAGTCAGGAGATCGACACAGAGTCTCAGTGCTGGTGAGTCACATGAGAAAACAAACTGTACAGTTTCTGTCTTTGATGATGATTAGAACATTAACCCACGTATCATGAGGTTAAATTGGAACATGTGCCTTCAGGGCTGAGCAGTGTAGTAATATTTATTTGTATTTTATACTTAAAAAAAGTTGTATAAATAAAGAAAATGAGATCCGTGATCACAGACCAGCTGTGAGACCATATGACAGCTGGTAGAGTTTAATGTAGGACATGGAATGGATGATTAAATGAATAGGACAGCAGAAGAAGAAAAAACTGCTTGAGTTTTTGAAACGTTCTTCATCTCTGTCTTGAGAATTACTCAATAATTTCATGTCTTATTTCACATGAACATGTTCATATTGACGTGTTGTTGATCTGTGGGTGTGATCACGAAGTCTATCTATTTTTCCAATACTTCCATTTCAATATAAAAAACATTTGTCATTTTGGCATCATGTAAAAAGGCTCAGAGCAGGTTGAGATTGTGGTTAAATGATAGGGGATAGGATTTATAGGACAATAATTAATATAATTAGTCCGACAATTTCTGAGATATAGCCGATGGGATTGGATTATCCATACTAATTTAACGTATTTCACTACACTGATGATGTTTTAGGATCATTTCGATTAAAAGGAAAAAAATGAATACTATAAAAAGCACCGATTCGAGTGTTTTTTAAATCTACTATTTTGAATAATAGAGATTCTGAGTTTTTTTATCTGGAATATTATCCCTTACTCCATATAAAATTTGTAATACACATTTGCCTTGACAAATCATTATTCAATGAAACTAAATCACACAAAAACCTTTTCTTTTTTTTGTACAAAATAGGGAATGTACAACAGGAACAGAAACATTTTGTTTCTGTGTACTCCTCAAATCTTTTGAAGACTGTTGTTTTCCTCTGGTGGCAATGCCATCAATGAAAAAATACTACCTGAAAATCTGCTTACTGTTGTATAATGCTGAGGTAAATAGATGGTGCTTGAACCCACTTCCTAACACTGCCCTCAGACCAGGTCTTATGACACCACTTTATAAAAATGAACTCTATTTGAGGAGTATTTATATAGATTTATCAAACAAACAGTAGTTGGTCAGATTCTATCTATGTGTGCATCAACAGTCTGAGTGTATGCCGTGTCAACATAACTGTCCTGTCATCCTGTATCTAGCGCTGCAGCGGAGCCCGCAGATGATATTTTAGTGAGTAACGAAACCGGCTCTGATCTCATAAAAAGCCATGATGCCTCCGAGTCCTGTTCTGGATCAGACCCCATTGGGCTCAACCACAGTGGTGAGGAGTCAGAGGCCCTGGAAGATGCCAGCAGGAGGTCAGTGGGTTTGAATGTGTCACAACAAAACAAGGCTGTTGTTTACATAAACTGATTAATTATGTTTTTGACAGATTCCACATGACCACTAGGGGGCATATAAACACCACCACCTGTTGAATTAGCAAAAAGACTCTCAGACTCCCTAAATATTTTCTACTGGCAGTATGTGGGAGATTTAAGAGTACATAGACAGAACTAGTAAACTTATGTTTTAGGTTTGTAAAGATGGCAAGGTAACAAACGTGCATTCTCTCTCCAGCTCAAAGTCTGATCAGGATGCAAAGACAGATCTCGTTTGGACAACCACAAGCTCAGGGGCCACTTCCTTTACAAACAACAAACTGGAAATTGGTGAGGAAATGATACTTAAGGGACAGGATGGAGACGGAGATGCTCCAAAAGCGGAGGAGATCGATGAGATGAAGCACGAGGTGGAGATAGCTCCAACAGAGACCACTGGTCCAGCAGGGAAAGATGCTGAGATCCAGGTAGTGACGGCCAAAGAGGAGCCAGCAGGTTGCTCACCCATTGATGGAAAGGTTGATGAGATACCTATTACAGAAAAGGGAAACTCTGCAGAAGATGGCCTGGGGAACAGGTATGTAGTGGTTGTTTAGTAGAATGAATTGCATATCATTGTCATACATAAAGTGTTAGAGGTATTAGTGATGTAGACGTCGACACTACGGGATGAATCCTCAGCGTTGAAAAATTGTACCCATCATCATCACCAGTGACATTTATGGAAAAAGCTCAGGCCTGCCACAAATGCAATTTTGCTGCAAAAACTTGAGAAGTTCTATTAAGGAAGGGATTTTGACTGCCATGGCTAGGTTTGGTCAAATATTTATAGAATGATTTTCAGTTTATCTTAGGTTTACAGAATAAATCACTCAGACCCAAACTCATTAAAAACCCAATGAATGGCTAACTCTTTCAATATTGGTTACCAACATGAAGCATATACACCGATCAGCCACAAAAATTAAAACCACTTTCATAATATTGTGTAAATCTCCTTTTTCCGCCAAACCTGCTCTGCGATTCACTGTGTGTTCAGACCCCTTTGTATCAGAACTTGCATAAACGTTTCAGCAAGCCCGGCTGTGAAGTCAGACAACGTGGGCTAGGCTTTGTTTCTCATCCCCATCAATGACCCTTGGGCACCCATGACTCTCTTACAGGAACACCCAACAAGACATTCACTTCTGGAGATGCTCTGACCCAGTCATCAAACATGACATCGCCCTTGTCAAAGTCCCCCAGATCCTAAGACATGTAGATTTGCCAACTTTTCCTGCTTCCAACGCATCAATCTTGAGGTTGCTAGTTATTTTACCTAATATATCTCATCCCAGTGAGTTTGCTGGGTTTGTGAGGAGATAATGAGTGCAATTCTGACTTTAGCTGTAAGTGGTTATAATTTTATGGCTGATCAGTGTCACCGAGACACACACACACACACACATATAATGTTTTAGTAAATCTTTCTCAAGAAGGAGTATGTCAAGACATTCTTTGGGAACTATTTTCAGCTGCGGTTTGACGCCCATTTCGTCGCTAGTGCCTATTTACAGCCGCACAACTGCATTTGGTTCAGTCTCAAAGTGAGCTACAGTGTGTGTGTGTGACCACGATGGGATCCTGTGCAACTTTGTGGTTCAGTGTTGATTTTATTTAAACAACTCTAGAGATGTATGGCACTGATAAAGGAAATATATCAGGCCTTGAATACACAAACAGTTCTTAGTAGGAATTGTTGACAGTAAGGACAATATCAATCTGTTTTTTCCTTTCAGTGAGGAAGACTTGTACAGAGGAGCCGGGGAGCTGTTGGGATCACATGAAAATGAACATGCTGCCCCGCATCTGTTCGAAACTGCATGTCAGTACATCCAATCGGCGCATTTAAGTGGTGATAATCAATCACAGATTAGGAACTGATTTTGTGATACTATGATGAGATATGGATTATGATTCAGTATCTTGCAATCCTCTAGCTATGGAGATGTAGCTCTGATAATTGGGGAGGGTTGCATCATACTTATCTGCCATGTAAAACTATGCCTCTGCAACCAATCCATTAAAGCAGATCAAACTCTGCAATGCCGTCCCCTTATCGGGGGCATCCAAACTAAGAACAACAACGTAGTTTCATGCATTTACTACTTCCTGCCTCAGTTGACTTTCATACAAAGTGGAATGTAATAGGCTTGAGTTGAATTCCGATGCTATCTATTTGTCAGGGCATAAACAAGAAACCACTAGAAAGCACTCCAAGTGCCTTCCTCCCTCAAGATTAAACCCACCCTTTTAATTATAAATTAAAACCCTATTACAAATTCCAACAAAACATGTGCAAAATCACAATGGCCGCCCTTGGGGTTTTTGCAATGTTGAAGAAACAATGTTCAAAAAAGAAGAATTACTTCTTCAATCTTTATTCTCATCCCCTCAAAAATGTAATTGGTTCCTCCTTGCCACATATGCACATCCATATTCAGTTTACTGAGAATAGAGATAGCATCACCAAAGCAAATATTGCAATATTCAAGTGCATCAGAATTGTCCTTCCCTTCAAAAATCCAGAAAATAGACATTTCCTTAATTTCCTCTCGCTCTCCTCTCTCTTGACCAGTTTTAAAGATGGAGGACAAATTCAGTCTGGCCCCGGCGATGGACATTTTGTCTTACAGTGAGAGAGAGTGGAAAGGAAATACGGCCAAAAGTGCTCTCATAAGAAAGGTTGGTGCGCCTGTAGCTCCTCATATTAAAAGCAATTGTTGTCTTGCACAATGACGTCTGAAGTCTTCCTGTGGTATGTCCATGTCTGCAGGGCTATAAGGAGATGTCCCAGAGGTTCGGCAGCTTGAAGAGGGTGAGGGGGGACAATTACTGTGCCCTCAGAGCAACTCTGTTCCAGGTGCTCACCCACAGTACCCAGTTGCCCTTATGGCTGCAGGCAGAGGACATTTCTAAGGTAAACGCTCCATCAAAGAGATGGTGTCACTTGACTAGCCTTAATCCCCTGAAATACAATTGCTGTTTTTCAGAGTTTCATTTCAGACCAATTTTAGTTTTCTATTATAAAGGTCTGGATGTAACATTCGGGTTCTTGGTAGTTTCTAGATTGATGGATAAGGCCTCAGTCTTTATTTGACAATCACCGTCACATTTTCAAGTTTTCAAGTTTCAAGTATCAACTGTTGCTGATAGATTTTATCACTTGCATCCAGCTAAAGAATCCTGCTTCTAAAACTAGCCCTGGCTGTCAGTTGGAGTTAAAAATATAGTCTGATGTTGACATTTGATAATTTAAAGTCCTGTCCAGGGCAATTTTAGGTTCATAAATTAATCGGCCGCAATAAAAGCACAAATAAAACATACGTTCGTCATCTCTTTCCGATTTAATGTTTCTCTTGCACATATCGCGTTCACCCTGAAGGTAGCGCTCCAGCCCAGTAGGAAAGTCCACTCCACCTCACCGTAAAAACATCTCAGGAATGGCCTCAACAATATGGTAAAGAACTCAAGGTGCCTATCTGGGCCCAGAACTACCCAGAAGGCAATGGAAGCAAGCATTTACAGTCCAATCAATGGAAGCGCCCCCACCTAATAAATATCTTAATATTATCTTTTCCTGAGAGACTGAGAATATTCCTATGCATTGTGGGAAAAGTCTGCCATGTAAAAGACAAGGAAAGTAAGAAATCATCCTTGTTGTAAAGCTCTATTTTTGAGGTTTTATTTTGTGGAATTCCAGATGTTACAAAGTCGACTTAAAGCACCTCTGGGGCTGGTAAGAGAGGTCCTGGTGTTATTTTAAGGGGCTGTTTTCACTGCCGCTATATTGAGAGTAACTGGGAGTTTTATTGGAGCACTGATTTGCTCATCACTTGTTTTTTGTCTGCTTGAGCTACAGGCCCCAATGACTGAACAAAGTTATCTAAGAAAATACCCCTAGTCTTGGAACAATTCTTGGTTATTGTTCCAGGTAGTGAGCTTGTTACCAAAGCAGCGTAACACACTGTTTAAAAAAGTATCTACAAAAAAGACATTGTCCTTGTTCTCTCCGGGTACTTTGGTTTCCTCCTATAGTCCCAAAGAAATGCAATATAGATGAATCAGTGACTCTTAATTGACCGTTGGTGTGATCGTAGGTTTGAATGTCTCTATATGAACAGGAGACTTGTCCAGGGTTTACCCAGCCTATCGCCTAATGTCAGCAGAAATAGGCTCAGCCCGCCACATCCATGAACAGAACAGTGTAAGCAGTTACGGAGAATGAATGAATGTATATATTGTGTTTTCTTGGTCTTATGTTGGTATTTTTTATTCAATTTATGAAAATAAAGTTATGAAAGGAATCATGCCTGACTGATATTTAATAACCAAATGCCCCCCCCTCGCGGTACCCCATGTGAGAAACACTGCTCAAAACATTGATGCGTGATTTAGCATTAACCTTGAAGAAGGCAGTACCGGACTATTATTAGCCATGATTGGACCTTCACTCATTGGGGGATGGTGTTTAGCGAGTGATAACATAAAGATACAACAAAACTACAACAACACAAAACAATTAAAAGACCCACCAGCTCTTCTCTGGACCAGGTTTTAATCATGTCAGTCGAAAACATCTGAAATTACATCTTAGCATTTTAAATCTTTGTTTTTGCAGTTGCCCAATCAGCTGGAGTCCCAGGAAGGTCTGATAAGTCAGTGGACATTTCCTGGAGAATGTCTGTATGGAGACGGAGACGGAGACGCCACGCTGCAGCTACAGGGCTACATGCAGCTTCTCAGAAATACGGTACTGGCTGCAAATCTGCTAAAAAATGTCAGAAAGTATTTTAAAAACACAGTGAGAGAAAACCGCAGCACTATTTTTATGCCAACTGTGGACAGTGAGGGCATTGATATTCATCCACAGAGCTTTCAGATGTGATTGCTACCATATGTTTGAGGGTGCTAGAGCTCTAAATGCTGCACTGCGCTCTGTCTCATGACTTTTTTTGGTGTTATTAACACACTGCCAAAGCGTGCTGAAAGCAGTTGTGATAGATGGACCCACAAAGAAACAGTTTCAGATGTAAAAACCACTGAGTCTCGTTACTCTAACTGAAAGAGGCCCAGCCTGGATTTATAGTCAGTCACTGCCGAACTCTGGTGTTCACTGCACACTTTAAAAAAAAAATGAAATCAGACCTCTTTTGCTTTAGGAGAGGTTGTTGTTCATGTCCGTACAGTTCCAAACAGTTGCATTGAGATTATACTGTGTTGTGTTATTATGGTAAGGGATGGTTCCATAAATAGAATAGAATAGGATGAGAAAAACCTGGAATAGCCGGGTTGGTAAAACCAAAATTTCTTCCCTAAATTCCGCTGAGGCTGTAGTTTCTGTTATAATAACAAAAAATTTCATGAATACAGAACTTTTCCCAAAGACCTGGAATAACCAGAAAATAAAATTGTCCATAAAAGATGAATGATATGAATGATTTAATATTCAAATGCATTTACCTAACAGATTGCAAACATAAGGGAATTAGACTGTGAGTTTTATATTGACTCTGGTATGACCCTTGCCTGGTCTATATTTGGATATGTATAAAACCCGAAAGAAAAAAACTCAATGGAAGGACAACACTAACACTTTATATATTCTCCCAAATGTTTCCAACATTCAAAATCTGTCATTTGGATCATGACGCTAATAAGTTCAACATGAATGACTTCTAATACATTTTCACCAGTAGTTGGGTTGTTTTTTTAGACCTACCATGATTCCACGTTATCTACGTTTCACACTTTGTTTTGTTTGAGAAACCACATACCAGCAGAAAGGCGTTTTTAGTGGACCTTTCAGTTCATACTGCTGAAAGGTCAGATTGTTTTCATCTGTGTTTTGTCTAATGAGGATGTCTCCGTTTGTACAATCAATGCAATTCCTTTGTCAGGACATGAAAAGAAAAATGAAAAAGAACTTCCTGTTAACGTCTGCTGCTGAAATAAAACAAAGCTGCAGCAAATTCTGACTTCAGTGAATATCAAACAAACAGGAGTGTTTTCATAATTCTGTTTGCAGTGGCAGGCGGCGGTGGACTGCTCCTCTGCGGTGGAAAGGCAGCAGCTGTGCAAGCAAGTGTTCCAGGGAAAAGTGGAGGAGTTGGGGCTGCTGGAGGCGCTCAAGCTGCTGATGCTGGGCAGATCAGTGGAGCTGCACAGCCACATGCAGGCGGGCGAAGACGTCCCACTGTTCTGTTGGCTGCTGTTTGCTCGGGACTCATCTGACTGCCCACGCTCCTTCCTCTCTAACCACCTCAGCCACGTGGGTCTCAGCGCCGGGCTAGAGCAGGTAGGAGAAACCCCGGACTTCTTGTTATTATTGGTTGCCCAACAAACCGCAGGTTTATTGACCAGTCATTTTCATAGACATCTACGGAATGCTATAGAGGCTTTCTGAATGAGGGAACATTTAAATGAAACTTTTCAGAACTTTTTTGAAAACCTTCTGCTTAATAAACTGCTGTTAGCCTTTATAAAGCAGGAAAAAACCCACAGAGAGGGACTCTGTCGACGGCATTCCTCGGCCAAGGTCGAGCAATCCTACCTGTCTGTCTAGATTCTTTGACACATGCCCCACCCACTCACAACATTTTGTTTATATAGGTTCAGTAGCCATTTGCGTAAATGGGCCATGTGGTGAACTGGTGAATCGTCCAGGGTTGGCATTGCCACTCGCCTGACGTCAGCTGAGTTAGGCTCCAGCCCTCCGTGACCTTTATAATAAACATTACACAAAGGCAATCTGAGTAAACACAAAATGCATGTCTTAGCAAGTGATCATTTAATTAAATGGATATCCAAATGAAAAGTTATCCAATAACTAAATCACTAGTGTGATAAAGTATTTGCCCCCTAAATGCCCAGTTATATCACCTTTAGCAGCAAAAGCTGCCACCAAACACATCTGATGCCTGGACATCAGTCTCGAAGGTCACTACATACAGCAGTCTAAAAACCATTTTTAGGAAGGTTTGTCAGCATGAACTGCTCTTATCAGGTTCTGCCACACCAACTGACTGGTATTCAGATTCAGAGTTTGCTAGACCACTGAAACATTTTAGTTTTGTTTCTTTTGAGCCTTGGACTTGCGTCTCTCTGAGGATCTCAGGAGGCCTACAGCTGTAGAATCAGCTTGTAACCTTCACCAAATTGATACATTTCTATTGCCTTCCTTCTTATGGAATTTCTATGGATTTTGGCATATTGTGCTGTGTAATGGTGAGACCCATTTGATGATGTGTTTGGTAGCGAGCAGGTCTGGGAGTGTCTTTTCCAGGTGGAACCAGCTATTCCAGCTATTCGTCAACTTTTTTTGTTATTCTCCAAGGAGGTGAATACTGTGTCACTAACACCCAGTTGGAATAAGACAATACTTAATGTTTAATGAATACAATGATTATTAAAATACTGGATCATGTGTTTTGTCACAATTCGGTATTGGATAATCAGACAAAAACAGAACAACCCAGGAGGGATCAAATACTTATTCACAGTACCGTTCTCTGCTTCTTGTGTTCGCGCTGCAGCGTCTGCCTCACCAGCCTCCGGGCTGAAGAGGTTTAAGGATGCAGCCGAGTAATTTAATTGTTATTTTCACACATTTCATTTAAACGTGCACAGACGCAGTGTCCATAAAGAGACCCCACCCATGATTATCACACGCTGGAGCAGCTCACTGTGCAATTATCTCCCTAATTCTTACCTTCTGTGCAGGTGGAGATGTTCCTGCTGGGCTACGCCTTGCAGTGCACCATTGAAGTTTACAGACTGTACAAGGTAGACACAGAGGAGTTTGTTACCTATTATCCAGACGACCATAAGGACGACTGGCCGTCGGTGAGCCTGGTCACAGAGGACGATCGCCATTACAACGTACCAGTCGTAGAAGCTACAGAACAGATGGAGCTAGACAACAGCTGATTGCAACTGCAGAGAAACATCCTGCCATAAAATCAAATAATAAAAAAAAACACTCCTCAGGTTGATCAAATTTAATACATTTACGCCAATTAAAGGAATAGTTTGACATTTTGAGAAATATGCTATCCTGCTGTGAGTTAAACTCGTTCCATTCATGCCTGTCTGTTAAACACGAAGTAACGTTTCTCAAATTTCAGCTTTTCTTTGCAACGTAACTGAACCAAAAAAAGAGGCTTCTTTTTCATATTTCGCTATGACTTCAAACAAACAAGACCAAATGTGTTCAAAAGTTCTCGTAGGTCCCACTCAACTTTTTGGTATTCCACTCCTTGTGCTAAACTAAGCTAACAGGCTAATAGTATTAACTTCATATCAAGTTTAAGGCATGAAAATGGTTCTGATCTTCATATCTAACTCAAAGCAATTAAGCTAATCACCCAAAATGTCCCTTCCTTTAAAATATGCTGACCTTGTACAAGATGTGTGTCACACATGTTAGTACACCCTGTACTGTAAAGGGTTTTTCTATGTGGGTGTGTGTACATACCCAGTATGTGCATCTGATAGTTTTATTGTACACTTTTCTCTGTAAAGTCCTGATAAAAACACAACAGAGCTGCCAAAATGATGAGATATTTGGTGTTAACACTGGAATTTGGTCACTTTCGTGTAATTTTTTTGTATTAATTTATTATTTTTATTATGTAAAGCAAAACTAGTATTCTAAATTAAGAAAAATGGCAGCTGTAAGTGAAACAGCTGAATTAGTCAGAGGGTTCGACGTCCTAGGGTGAAGCTGTGAGGAGATGATTGACAGCCCCAGTAAGGACTTTGGCTGGCTGGTTTGCGTGTGCATGTGTCTGTGTGTGTGTGTGCGCGTGTGTGTGTCTGACTCAGTGTGTAACATGTTGCCTTTAACCAAGCTGTGCTGAGGGGAAAATGTGCCGCTGTTGCTGCAAATACAGGCAACAGTCCCGACCACCAGCCGCTGGAGTCAGTAGGAAACACTCGCTTGGTCCTCCATGTTGCCTTAGAAATAATGCACAAAGAATGAATGTTGGTTTAATTTGTGATGAAAACATAGAACTTTCTTTACTCCAGAGCAGGTGACAGTGGTGCACTGTCAGTTTTTTTGTATTTACATAGAACAAAAGTACAAATTTTATAAGTGTTTTTCTTTTCTTCTTCTGCCTAACCTTTCCTAATTTAACAAAACTTTATGGATCATTTTGAATCCATGACATTTCAGAAAAAGACATATTACGTCTGTCTGGGGTCTTGCAGACTCCGTCTGTAAAAACCTGGTTGAATTAAACGGATTTTCCTACCTTCTATTTGATTTGAGTGGACTGTTTTTTGTTTGAGCAGTACTGCCGTACAGAATTAGTCTCGTCTGGCCGTCTGTTTTAACCAGGCAGCATGTGTGGGGTCAAACATAATTCAATTCACAATGTAGGATCACAGACTGTATTTCTTTTGTCTGTCAACGACTGTGTGTTTATTATCATAAACATCGCTGCAAAAACTCTCAATCCTCCCAAGTATGTTTGTCTAATGCCTCATCAAAACATCTTGTTATACTTGATTTAGGATATAATCATTTAACTTCAACAATGTACAATGAATATCTTGATAACTTCTGAGCATTACGGCCTTATTTCTGAGACATAACACTTGTAATCATTATTTATTTTTACTCGTTCTGAGGGGACATTTCCCCCCCCCCTTGTTTTTCTGGGCATAAACACACTTTATGGTGTTTGTGAAATGTGCTAAACACATTTTTCTCAAACATAAGAATTACTTCTACAATATTTTTCCACATATGACGTTATAGAATGAGGGAAGACATGGTTGCCGTGGCTACAAGCGGCTGAAATGATGCTCGTCCATAGGGGAGGCGGAGCCTCAGAGACTGGATGACAAGCTCGGAGGAGAGCAGTTCATTTTTGATGGCTCAGGAATCTGGTTGAGACACCACAGCTTGAACAAACATGGTTGTTCAGGCTTGTTTTCTGCTGCTCCTGAAACTGTCCAACATCAGTTTTAGTTTGAACCCAGAACAAATCTAGAAACGGTCATACTTGCTTTTATCTTTTATATTATCTACCTTTTTATCTGCTTTTACGTTGTAGCACTTTGAGATTTGATCCAGTTTTAAAGTGCCTTATAAATTAAATATATTATTTTTATTATTATTATTATTATCTCCTCTCAAAGAATTGTCATCTGGAACGATCTCCTCGCGGAGACTAGACTGGCTAGCTCTTCATCCTCGTTTGAATATCTTTTAAAGTAAGTTTGCTTTAACTGAGGTTTAAATCTTATCTCTTTTTAAGCCTTTCTATGGATTCCCCGTTTCATCGACGGTAAATAAATTAAATACAAACTCTTTGGACAGTATTCAAAGATTTATTTCATGAGTTTGATGTAGAGGACTGCAAAAGTTTTATATAGTTGGTTTTAAAATTTTATTTTTTATTGATTGATATGCTGGTATTTATGGCTGATGTTTTACTACTTTTCCATTGTTTCATTGTTTTTAATTGTTTTATGATCGTAGTTAAAACCAGACAATCATTCATAGCAGATGTTGTCTTATGGTTTTAAATTATTGTTTGCAACCAGGGCACCACTGAAAATGAGGCCGGTTTAAATGGACTTCCTTGTCTTAATAAAGATTAATAATTTTAAATGTATTTACTGTTCTCCACATATACGTATATATCCACATGTGCTGATATTACCACTATCTGCTATTCATCTCATTTTGTTGGCGTAAAGCACTTTGTTAAATTGTTTTGAAAGTGCAATAGAAATGAAGTCTATTATCATTATTATATTATTATAATTACATTTCTCAAAAACATTTCAGGATCCCCCAGGAAGATCTGGAAAGTGTTGCTGGGGAGAGGGACATATGGAATAGTAGATGAAAAAATAATTCATGGATTTTAGGGTTTTTAATTCTATCATGAAAACAGCACTGAGATAAAGAGATAATAAAGCAATTTATTTGCCAAATAAGAATGCCTATACAGTATGTACAGTACATAAGACAGTCTGAATTCTACCAGGGAAATGCTCGGCCGAACAGAAGTAGATGGACTCCCAGACTGCATGGAAAGTGAACAATCATGACTGTAGTCTGTAACACACGCAGTGATATAACGAGGGATTCCTGACCCCTCTGGGCAATTAAATATACACATTGCTTTAACTATATAAAACAACAATAATCTGTACACCATTTTATGTAAAATACTATTGCACAACCCAACAAGTCCCACAATATACCTATATTTGAATTCACCCAAAGCCTCGTTGCTTCATCTTTACTAAAATAACAAAATAATGTATTTTGGCAACTCCACCGCCCCTCCACAGTCGTTTCAATCTTGTTATGGAGGAGAAAAGTGTTCTCCCGCGTCGTTTTCCTTTGTTTGCCATTAGACACACGAAAGGGGTTCAAACACCTGATGTGATGATGCGAGACGAGGAAGTGTTGAAAAAAGGTTGGAAGACAAACGGTATTTACACGGAAGGATGAACACTGGGAGGAGCATGGCTTTCTTTACAGTGTGCGTTTTAATGGTGGGTGTAAGTTGACGCCAAGAAGGCCCTCGTCGCTCCGTCTCAAAGTTTAGTCTGCCAGGAGAACCTCTGAAGCCAAACGCCTCAGGTCCTCTCTCGTCTCCAGCACAGTTCCACATGGAGGTGGGTTTCTTCTCTCGTCGACAGTTCATTCTTGCTCCTCCTCCTCCTGGAGCTCCTCGATGGCGTCCATCTGAGGCCTAGCGCATACCTCGCTCATCGGGGAGGAGACCTCTCCCTCCACCACCAGCTCATTAGACATCTCACTATTCCTCTGCAGAAAGAGCAGACGAGAGAGAAATTAAAACCACCAGTCCTGGAGAAATCAGAGAAGGACCACAAACGCTGCCAAAACTAGACTAGACCATTAAAAAACACAGCACAGCAGAGTAAAGTGAAGATGGAGGCACTGAGCAGCGTGGAGCACCTCTTCAACACGATAAGCTCATTAAATTCTGCTTCTGGTTATCAGCGCTGACTCAGTCAAGAGTCGAATATTTAGATGGTTATGATAAAAGTACATTTCCAATCATGAATTTTATCGCAAGCATTCAAACAGATTGAGAAGGTCGTTCCTTGGCAGGAAAAATTGATGGTTGAAAGAATTTCCAGAGATTACTCAGGACCATTTTAAGAGGTGGGACAAAATGCTATCTGGGTTCAAAGTAAAGGATCGAAGGTTTTTGTCAAAACTTAGAAACCAGCCGTGGTAAATGGACAATGGGGCCTTCCCTCTCTTTCAGATAATTATGAGAGCGATGAAATTCTGGGGCGTCCCATCATATGAAGACCGACAGAAGAACATCGGAGTGACAATCTATCCCCATACAGAAAAACCACAGGAGATAAGAACCTCACAGTTACATCAGTGCTGCTGCAAACCCGCCGCTGGAACCAAGACTACAGTTCAGGGTGGGCCCACATCATTTTGGGTGGTC
This sequence comes from Lophius americanus, assembly GCA_037951165.1. Lineage (NCBI taxonomy): Eukaryota > Metazoa > Chordata > Actinopteri > Lophiiformes > Lophiidae > Lophius > Lophius americanus. The sequence goes on along the minus strand of JBBDHG010000011.1, from coordinate 3,202,411 downwards.
ATTTAAATTCCAGAAGTAAACAGTCCCAACAGTTTGTCTTCCTCTGATGATTCCCAGGAGAGATGACGGCCACCAGAAGGCCACAAATGCATCATGAGACGTTTAAAACCAGATCTAAAGCATTAAAACTTCAATGCTGGTATGTCCTATTACGTGCACTTGATGTTTGTACGTATTACAAACTCCACGTTTAGTTTGCCTTTAAAATAATGTTTTATATTTCCAATGTAGTATTTATTAAAGTTCTAAATATTTACTTGATTTTGTTGTGTTATATTGATCCAGATTTTATTGCTATGTATTATTTATTATTTATTTGACTTTTATTTGACTTAATAATTTATCTCTTTTATTCTTTGTTCATTTTACTCTATTACCAATTTACCATCTATTTATATGCACTTTATTCCGTTTAATTCATCATTCTAATATTGTTTTTTTATAGCAGTAGTAGTAGTAGTACTTTTTACTTATAATAGTTTTATTTATGTTACTATCTTCAGTTCTATTTTTAAGGTCTGAACTCGACAAACGTTTCTCTAAGTACACTGGTCGCCAAATTCATCTTAATGTTTTTTCATGAAACTTCAACTTCTTAATTTGAGTTTTTCTCTTCTCTGTTTTTCAATCATCTGTAGAGTACATCAAATAACGTTTTATCTTTTACGAAAGGTCCTATTCTATTTGAATTCTTGAACCTTGCATCTCTGTGTTGGGGGGGGGGGTCACAGAGTGTCTGCTGGTCGAGCTACATTTGACTTTAACAAGAGAGAGAACGGCACATCGCTCGCCGTCAGCCACGAGGGTGTTTTCATGAAGAGAAGCGGTTTACTTCCAAGTCATCTGAAGTTCAGGCCATCATTTCAGGTCTACCTGTTACCACATGCTATCCTACATGATCCATCCTGGAACTGACAGCAGTACTGCTGGTTTATGGTTCCAAAGATTACAGCCACACAGTCTCACACCTGCAGCTGCATGACCTCTGTATGTCTGACGAACATGGACCAACGTAAAACAACGACTGGTCTTCAAACATGGAAAATATTATATTTTAAGCAGAAAGACACTCCTTATAGTCTTAATTGTGTATTTAGAAGCTAAAATTAACAATTGAGAGATATATCTGCACTCTGTTCTTTAGGGTGGGGCAGCACTACAAGTGGATGGACCCGACCCACTAAGTAAAATGTCGCACCCGGGCTGGATTGAGCAACGGAAAGCTTTGATATGATAAGAGACTGTAAACGGGAGGAAGATATTGTGACTCTATGACGCAGACTTTGAACCAAATAACTTAGATGCTGCATTTAAGGGCTGGACAACTGAAAAACAAATCCCAGCTCTCCTGATGAAAGAAGAATATTCAGCTTTGTGAGGATGAAAGACTAAAAAGGTAACAGAGAAGCAACTGATAGATCTGTTCAGTAACGCAGATATAAGTGCCTGTCAAGCTTAAAAAGACAATCAACTTCAAACATCAACAATCAGCCATAACAATAAAGCCTCTGACAGGGGAAGTGAATAAAACTGATTACATCGTTGCCATGGCGCCTGTCTGTGAGTGGGATAAATTATGGAGCATTTTGTCCTAGAATTTGATGTCATGGGACCAAAAAATGGGCAAGCATGATCTGACAAGGACCAACTAGACGAGCGGGTCCGAGCAGCTCTACAGCTGTTTCTTCTCTAATTTGATTTTTCATTCATTTATATATTTCTTTAATTGGAAGCCTCTGAGGAGCACTTAAAACTAAAACCAATGAATATATATATGAGACACATTTCGTTGTAAGGTTTGATTTACAATACATTTCTAATCAAAAGATGTTGTTTTTTAAAAAAAATCTTAAAGTCATGAGGAGGGCATAAAAATGACAAATCAGACATAAGTATACATTTGTGAAGCTTTAGAGGTATGTGTGGCCGGGTGTGCCTTGGTGATTTTTGCATGCTGGGAACTTTTATTTCATACTATTTCCTATTTCATGCAGACATTTTATATATAGGCCTATTCTGCATTATATATATTACAAAAATAGAATGGTATTTATTGGAATGCATTTCTCCGCTCATGACCAATCCAGTTTAATAAAATGAAGCTATTTATCCAAATGTCAACAACACACTCGACACATTAACATGTGAGGAGAGGAATCGCAGATCCATCCATTTATCCCAACCTGTATGGCTCTGTCTCTGGAACATGCCTCGCTGCTCCACAGATTTTATGAAAGTCTTTCAAGCTGTTTCTGTGCACTTAAAAAAAATCCTTTGCAGTGTTCAATAACTTTATGAAATTCATCGTCCAACTCATTATAGGGATTTCTTCCATGCCCCAGCCTTCCACCAGTTTCAGGGTAACAAATCAAGCAGTTTGTACATAGCTGTCAAAAAAGCCCTATGTCACAATATCCAAACAACAGTCATATGCAGACGACACAATTGCGGATAGACGCAGCAGCAAACTGTAAAAGCTTCCCTATACACACTGATGGCGTTATCGTTTACTTGAACTCTGTGATAAAAACAAGAATTGTGGTAAATCAAAGATCTTTTCTTTCTTGTTTACACATTGGGTTGGTTTCTGTGGTATCCCTCTTCAAAATAAACAGGATGATCATAATGTAAACATGCCTGTTTCAAAACAAGATGTGTTCTGTCATGTACTTTACACATATGCCAAATGACACGTCCTCACCTGCTGCCGATAGACATAGCAGGCTGCTATGGCAACCATCGTCGACTCGCCTATGAAACCGGCCAGGAGGGATCCGACCCCGAGTGTGGCCCCGTGAACCCTGAAATACAAAAGGAAAGCTCAGTTTTATGCAAAATTATATGGAAAATATTCAAGAGTAGAAACATGGATTTTGCCATACAGTAATGCATCGATTAGCCATAACATTACAACCTCCCTTCTAATATTGTGTAACCCCCCTTATTGCTGCCAAAGCAGCTTTGAGTGTTGACAGTGTGACATCTTTATTTCAGGATCGGCATTGGTGTGACTGTGGTTCTAATAAAGGATTGGGCCATAAAGGCGAGTCTTTGCTCCCCTTGAAGATCCATGACTCTGTCACTGCTCCAGTTGTACTTCCTTAAATCTCTAATATAGATACTAACCATTGCAGATGGGGGAAACCCAACAAGAGCAGAATTTTTTGAGAACATCTGACAAACTCTACTAGCGATCACAGTTTGGCCCTTATCAAAACCGCTCAGATCCTTATGCTTACCCATTATTCCTGCTTTCAATACATCAACTTCAGAACCAAATGTTCACCTGCTGCCTAATATATACCAACCCCTGACAGGTGCCATTGTAACGAGACAATCAAAGTTATTCTGCCTTCCTCTGGCAGTGGTTACAATCTTATGCCTGACCAGTGTATGAAATAAGAGCAATCCAGAGTGCCACTGCTGACCTTTGTGACCGTGACAGTGCTCTCTGAAGAGTTGACTTACCCCATATAAGGCAGCACAACTAGACTGGTGATGAGGACAATGATGCGGAGAACCGAGCTAGGGGCCAGCACAAAGGTCTTTTTCAGGGTCATGAGCCATCCAGTCAAATGAGCCCGAACAGTCACTGCAAAAACAAACGCACACACAAAGTGGAAAAATCGCCCCACCAGTTTGAGCTACACCACAGGATAAAGCCACAGCAGGAAGGAGAATCCCACTGGTGCTGAAAAGCATGTAAAGGAGGGTCTTACCTGGCAGCGGAAAAAAGGAGAAGATTCGGAGCGGGACCACACACAGCTCAGCGAAGGCATACTCCACTCCAATGATATTAACCAGGATCTTCTCTGAGAAATGAGGAGTCCAAAACACCACGAAACAAAGCTGGACACAAAATAAACAAAGGCAAATTAACTGTTGTGTCGGCCCACACGCCTCATTACATTTCATTAGTTCATTAACTGGAGTGGATTCGGAGTGAGCGAGGCCCTTTGAAGCTCACATCACACAACCGGGTGAGCAAACGCGTGACGGACAATGTTATTGTTTCTAGAAGCGGTTGCCGATGCACGCGCAGCACTACCTTAGCATCTAATATCGCTGTATTATAAAAGCATTATCGGGTGTAAAACAGTTCAAATCCGTCTGATGTGATCATGAATAAAAAACCCATTTGTTTAAAAATGTGTGAAGAGTGTGTTTCTACTCGCTAAATAGAGCTTAGAGGCCAAGAGATCCATAAAAAGTGTTTTTCTGGTTCCACTCTGACTCCAGTGTTGTTCACTCAGTCATGCATGCTGGCATGTTGTCTCAACTAGGAGCAGATCCCATGTGTTTAAACCTGATTCATGTAAAAGCCTGCGGGTCGATAGGTGCCAGTCCTCTGACAGAACATCTCATCATTCCACCATTCAACTGACTATCCTACCAGGGTTTCCCTGTTTCTGTCACACAGAACAAATCAAACCCCTTTGTAGAAGTAGGCCTACAAATAAAAGGTCACCCATTCATTAAAAATCTCAAAGAGTCCATAGTGACTCAACCTTATGGGTCAACAATGAAGATGAATAGAGTTGGCTGTTTTTCTGAGCTCAGTAATAAAACAAGACAGATTTCCTCGTGACAACAATCATATGAGGCAAACAATTGGATTTATGGTCAGGAAGTTAAAATAAATAAATAAATTGGCAAAAAAAACCTTCCCCTTGTGAGTGATATATGAACAATTACAGTAGATGTAGTAGCAGTAGTTAGATCTCCTTGAGATGGGTCATATGAGGTCAATCCTGACCATATAAGACCAACGGTCAGGAAGCTTTTTCCGATAGAAACAGTATTTTTCCTAAAAAGAGCTAGTGAGTACAATATGACTTATTAGAGTAAAATATTATTTATACAAAAAAGTCTTCCTCGAGTCGATTCATATGCCCAAAATTTGGACTAAATCGGACCAACTTTATTGCCCCAAAGCCTTTAGAGATTAAACTCCCCCTAGTGTGCGAAATATACAACTCACTTTTCCCCAAATCAATCCAGCTCTTTCTCACAAAATTCTTTTTCTGGCATCTTCTGTTTTCGTCATGAAAATGTCATGAATCTGTCGTGAATGAGTGAAAAAGTATTTGCCTGCGTTTGAACCTAAATCCCCACAAAGAGACGTAACAAAGGAGCCTTAATAACTGGGTTCAGCTGGACTAGACACTCCCTGGCCTGATCACTACCAGACCTGTTCAATGACATCATCACTTAAATAGACCGCTTTCAAAAGTATGAAGTTGTCATTCTCACAATTCAAAAGAGATTCCAGAGGAAACGAGGAATAAAGTGAGGTCTGGGTCAGGTTATAAAAGCTCTGGGGCTTTTATAACCTGACCCAGAGTTATAAAAGCCCCAGAGCTTTTATAACTCTAGGGCTCTGGGAGTCTGTGGACTCCCAGAGCCTCAGAGTGAGATGACAGTGAGATGATTTCTGCTCTCTACCAGGACAGTCTGTATGGGAATGTCCGATGATCAGCCTGAGAACAGAGGAGGCAGTTCGCCTCTGAGTGCCTCAAAAGGAATAGAACTAAATAAAACAGTGAACCCCTGATATGATCACTAGATACTAGCCGGCCCTCAAAAGTGGCTGCATTAAAGCAGTCCTGCAAAAAAGGTTATGGCCGCTGGATAGCTCAGTGGGTCACACCACTGACTATGGTCCAGGAGACTAGTGTTCGGATCCCGGTCAAAAGAGGGGTGGTAGAAATCTAGTGTGGATGCTTAGGCAATGTCCTTAGTGCTACAAGCCTACACCCCCGCATCTAGCACCGGTCCCAAGCTTGGATACCGGTGGTGTAAGGTGGTGGACTGGCAAGAATACTTGTTCACAGGATCACAGATCATTTCACGCTGGTTTGTATTTTAACAGGAAATTCATAAGCAGAAGTTTATGCTCTCCTGACGGTAAGAATGGCTGAGATGTAACCATGATGAGCAAAGATGGGCAATTTAATATTGGTTAGCTCTGATTTGATAACATATTTAAACATTTTAGCTGCTTCCTGAAGGCTTGCTGCTCCAGTGACAACATGTTTGAGTCTCTAGGCTATGCTGTGCGGTTCTATAGCTCTTTTGTGTTCTCCTTCTTCTTCTTGTCTTTAAAGGAAGATTACAAACTGTATTGCTAAATCATAAAAGCAGTTTGGGTAAGTTTATCCCCTGTAATCGTATTATGACGTATACATCATATTATCACATATACATTATTTAGCATGGATTCCTATCTGTGTTTTTGCATTGTGTTCCTCTAGCTTGTGATTTTGCCTCATTTGTTTAGACAAAAGGTTATAGTGAATAAATGTAATGTACGAATGTACATTTGGGGTACAAGAGGAAAGAAAACTACAGAAGAGAACTACACGCTCTACAACATTTTGTGTTCTATGGTACAAGAGGAAGCACATACACATGTCACCATCTCACGATTTTCGAAGATTTACAACCGTAGCAGGAAACGATGAAAGGCAAAAAAAAAGCCTTTGATGTGCCTTTAGAACAAAAAAAATGGGAGGAAATGGTTTGTAAATAATGATTTCCGTTGGTATCAACTTAACATCTAACATAATCTTAACAATATTTAGGCATATAACCCATCATCATTGTGGCTGGGGTCATTTTTGGGACTCAGCTGTGGTGGTTCTGAACAAGCTGATACATTCGTGCCTCCTGCCTCAACATTTTTAAAAAACAGTCTGATTCAATAAGATGGCGTTATTCGGTACCTAACACTATTCTGATCCGTTCCTAAATATATTTTGTCTGGGCTCTCTGCTGGTTTTATTTTGTTATCTTTCCTGCCACTGTAACCAGAACAAGCCCCGGCATGAAGGCTGTCAGCTGTCAGCTGGTGTTTGCACCACCTTTCAGCCTGCGGAGCACACGGCCTCGTGTACATGTTTACAGCTGCCATACTGCACATCTGCTGTGCCATCATCCCCCTCCTCCTCCTCCTCCTCCTCCTCCTCCTCTGTCTCCTCCTAAAAGACCCAACTACAGCCACAAACTTCCTGTTTTTCAGGCTGCTAATGCAGCTAACTGGGGCAAAGGGCACCTTCTAACAGAAATACAATTATCACCATTACGTTTATGTTGATTCACTCTAAAGTCGATCTAGACTGGGTCGTAAGGTATTATTGCTGATCGTCTGTTTTTAGTTCTATCGTTTCGCAAAAATATTTCAGCATACTGAACATAATGTACTCAGTCCGACAGGTTACCTGCGAGGGGCTTTTGAATGTGTCAACTGATTTTTTAGGTTTTATGTGAATGCCTGTTTTATGAAGCGTCAATGCCCGGGTGGGAGTGTTAGGGGGTGACAGGAGAGCTCCTTCACCTCTTGAGAAATTCCAATCTTACGTGACTCCCTCTGTTTGCAACCTGAAACCACAACAAGACGGTAACTGAAAAGTCTCTGCTACCATGTTGAACCTGAGCAACTGAACCAGAATAATTACTTGCCATGAATTACAAGATGTTTTTCGACGTGTAGCTGCGGTACCGATTCTGTTCGCTATCGCGGTTAGAACTGACACAACTACCTTTGACACAGTTTTCAGAAATGTGTGTCACACATGTTCCTGCAGAACTCTGGAATGATTGTGTCAATCCTGGCGCTGAACTACAACAACATCATAATATATCATCTAATCTGGGCCACAGCAAGAGGAGATAAATGTAAACATAGCAGAGGACCCACGCACTATCACTGATGTGATAAAACGCTTCTTGAAGATCGCTGTCCTTTTTTTTCTCTTTTTTTTTTACGGAATCTAATATAATCAGCATTTTCCATCAAAAAAGGAGTGATGTACGTACAGCTGTCATATGTATGCATGCAGTCTAATAACTCAGAATAAACAAAAGAATAAAGGCAGAATTCACAGTTTAGGGTCAGAATTCTTAGTATTAAGTTTAAGAATTAAATCAGAATCAAAAATTAAAAAAAACACTTTTCCATGCAGCTCTATGTGACCCAATTACTTTCTGAACTTTTGAGAATATAACTTATAACATTTTTCCCCTCTTCTTACCGTGAGCGATAAAGCCAAGCAGCAGAATGTAAACTTTTTAATATGCAACTTGTTGACAGTGCTGGCAGGGTTTATCTTGTTGCCGGGATTGTTCTGTTGGTGAGAAAATGATATTAGAAAACCAATCTGCAATGAACTTCTACCGCTGGAGACACAAACCCTTGTAGGAGAGGGTGGATTACCTTGTCGAAAGCAGGGTACACTGCTCTCAGCTCTGTTAACCAGCCATAGGGCATGTGGCCCACGGGGTACGTAGCTGTGAGAACAGCTACGGCCTGGAATGACAAAGTCACATGTCATCACGCCGCAGCTTTAATGTTGAGAATGAATTTATAATGACAGGTGTCCTACACATAAAGCTGCTGCGTCTCTCACTTTCCAAGTTAGCGGGTTTCCAAAGTTTACAATTTGAGTTTAAGAGCTGTGATCTTGTTGTTGTGTCCCAAACAATGACGGGCAGTGTCAGGCTTTACGCAGGAACAGTAGGACCATGGAGGAATGTTTTCACTCAGAGCAATCACGGCCTGAGTTTCACATGAACATGGTGAATCACCCAAACCACTGGCAACCAGTGTTGTCAATGATGTCCAGTTCATTCTGGTAAACAGCTTTTTGTATTGTCTCTAGTAGTTGGGGTCTCTGTAAGCTAGAACCCTCCAGAGGGAGTTTGTAGCATCTGGCATTTCATCTGCAATCACTTGAGGGAAAAGGCTTTATTTGTATGTAAAGCCCATGTTTATGAGACCTTATAATCAAGCTATAATCTGTAATTACACTGGTATTACTAGTGAGTTATTTGTGGCCGCTTTATTAATAGCTCCAACATTCAACTTAAAAAACAAAACAAACAAATCATATATGAGTTTAGAAAAAAAGTAACTCGATGAAAAAACATTTCTAGAGGAACATTTTAGATATGTTTGGCCAATTAACGTTAAACTCACCTCTGTAGCATCAGAGGTCCCCTTGAGGTCGCGAGACACAAAGAGGTTGACGATAGGTCGGCTGATGCGCTGAGTGGCCAGGATGAGGGCCAGGGGCCACCAGAAACTCAGCATCTTTTTGATAGTGGCATCGCCCTAACAATCCAAATGTCTGGTTATTACATAGTTATTACAAAATGCAATTAACCCCACTGTCTGTCACTGTCCCAATTTGATGTCAAATTTTTACTTTTTCCTTAAACCTTTTCACAAAAATAGTGATAAAGGGGGCACTTACCCCAACGTCAATTCCACTGGAGTCTGGGATGTTGTCATGGATGTTACAATAATAACCCAGACCAACAATGCTAAAACGGACCAAGGCACCCATATAGAGGGAAAGGATTGGGATGAGTAAGGGCTCCACGCATTCTAGGTTACTGTGGAGGAGAATGGCCACGAACACAATCTGCAGGAAAGAATATCAACAATAACACCTCAATAAATCCTCCAGAAGGAATTGGAAACCTTCCAAATGCTCGAAATGAAATGATGGGAATTACCTGGGCCACCACATCAGAGATTGAGGCCGAGCCTACTATGACGCTGTACTTGTGCTTGAGAAGAATCCCTGCGTGAATCCAAGCCTTCAAACAGGACAGTGGACAGAGATTTGAAATATAAACTCAAAAAACAGCTTGATCACAGGCTATGTAATAATAATAATAATAATAATAATAATAATAATAATAATAATAATAATAATAATAATAATAATAATAATAATAATAATAATAGATGTTAGCCGCATGCTAATGCAATGAATCCTCTTTCACTTGAATCTAACATAAACAGAGTATAAGAGAGCAGATATCTGTAGGTCAGCTGTGTTTATATACATCCATGCATGCAGAAATGTCTGACTTGCTGTATGCTATAGTGCAAACTCACCATTGCATCCAACAAAGGGAATGCAGCCAGGTATAAGAAAGCCTTTCTGGTCTTGTTCCCCACAGATTCATCCACATGGTGGAGCTTATTTATGATATAATATCCTAAATCGGTGTAAGCTGCAGACAAGAAACATGAATGAGAAGAGGTTAAGTCGAGGGTCGAAAGCTGTCTGTGTGTATTTACGTATCAAATATGACCAACAACCTCAAAAACACACACCGATCAAGATGTGGAGGATAAATGCAATGACTCCAGCCGTCACCATGCAGAACACTGCCTTCCTCCGGTCCCTTCTGCTGTTGACAAACACCAAGCCCACATTCTTGAAGTCGCTCATGGGTCCGGTGAAGAACTTCATCAGGGAGTAGGCCAGGCCATAGCTGGCCAGCATTTCAACGGCATCCTCTTTGACTGTAGCTATGCCCCTGTTGAGAGCCTGGAGAAAAACATCAGGTGAGGAGATGAGACCGCGCAACACAGGGAAGTAACTAGACCAAAACCTCGCCCAATTCACCTCTCACCAAATACGAGTTTACAACTCCAACATGTTGCTACTATATTCTGCTTTATTGGTGAATTCCTCCATGTGACACAATAAACAAGTAAGACCTTTGTCTTGATTAAAGCGGTGCGTGCCATCACAAAGACTATCAAGAATGACAGACAAAGGAAGGTCACTGTGCTTCCTTCTGCCACACAGATATCGAGCCAAAACTGCCGTTAAACAGCCTTTAGATTTAGATTTGCAAAGATTAGTGCATCACGCACACTAAGAGCGAGACATGTGGGCATTGATTGAAAGATAGAAATCAACAGAAATTCCTGCTCCAAACTTAGCAGGGATACAACTTAGAAAAGAAGAAAAAGGTACAGAAAACAGAGCCGATGTGTTTGAATTTGGAAAACAATGCTAATATTCTTATCGCATCAAGACGGATAATTCACTTATCATGAGTTAGGTGATGGACAACTGACATGCAGCACTTAAGTGGTTGTCTGTAACAAAAAAATCCAACACTGATAACTCTATAACTGTGTTATATGCCTTTATAAAGGTTTTATTTCAGCTTTATCAGGGATTTATCAAGGCTTTATAACGGCTTTATAACGGCTTTATCAAGGCTTTATAACGGCTTCATTACAGCTTTATCAAGGCTTTATAAGGGCTTTATAATGGCTTCATTAGAGCTTTATCAAGGCTTTATAACGGCTTCATTAGAGCTTTATCAAGGCTTTATAAGGGCTTCATTACAGCTTTATCAAGGCGGTGATCGGCTGAAAAGATCATTTAAAAGAGGTACATTACTTAACCATAGTTTGGAACACCCTGCATTCAACTGGAGTTCACTCTTTTGAACTGAGAGTTGCTTTTTGACAGTGCAGAACTATGCCCCTTTCAGATTCACCTTAAGAACATCTACAACAGCTGCCCTTCTCCTTTGCATTGCTGTGTGCTATTTATACCGGTTAACCGAGCCATTACATAAGCTTAATCCCGACATCTCCCAGCTCCACTCCGGTGTCCTACCCTCACACTACATCAGTCAAACGGCTGAGAAAAGGCACAAGGGAGACGATGTTTAAGGAAAATGCAGGACATAATCGACACCCCGAGTCACGTTTACTAATTAATCGGGAAAGCAAACAAATCACGGCCAAGATAAAGGAGTAAAAACGCTGGAGCTCAAAGCGTCCTTGTGACAGAAGTGACAAAAACATCTGAGAATGAAGAAGGGCGTCGGATCCACTCGCCTCTCCTCTTCTTCCTCTCCTCTCTAAATGTTGTATATAATAAATGCTTCCTTCACAGCAGCTAGGCTAACTTTAGCGACAAAACCACCGCCTTTCACCGAATAACCGGAGGAATGATTCACAGTTATGGAGGAGACACGGGGTCGGGGGTTCATGGAAAGATGCTCGGCATCAGCAGGAGGTGATCCGGCTAAAAACACACATCTACAGAAAGCGACATGGGGCCGTTAGCAGAGCTAGCAGAGCTGGATGACCTCCAGAGAAGAGCCCGGTGTGAGATGTTACCTGCTCGCCGAGGTCGATGGCGATGTTGGTGATCGCCAGAGGCACCAGGAAGCGGATGAGAGGCCAGTATGGACTGAGGGATGGAAACTCCACCATAGTAAGATCCGAGACGACAGAACGAGGGGCATCTGCCTCGGTCTAGAAGAACAGATTAGAAGCTAGGCTAGCAGGCGGGGAGATCACCTGTGTCTGGAGAAACAGGAGGGTGGAAAGGAGAAGGAGCTGAGGAGAGCAGAGGAGCCGCTCCTGACGCGGCACCGCTTCACAATGATTCGATCGATCGATGCTGCCGAACAGAGGCGAAGGTCAGCGGAAATTTCAGTGCGAAGCATCTTCCTCCCAAAACATCATCAAGGGGGCGGAGGGAGACGCAAAGTGACACCGAGCAGGAACTGACTCAGTAGGCGACCCGATCCACAGAGATATACATTAAAAATGAGATTAGCCGGATTAGTTTTCTCGCTCCGCGTGTGACTGCGCCTGTGCGACGAAGTCCGCTTATCGTCGAGGCTTCAACCCACTGCTGCCAGCACGTGGGTCACGCATCCCGTCCGTGACATCATCACAGAGTCTAAACCTGGCACATATTTTTGTTATAGCCTGTAAAGCCAACGCGCAGACCCACACAATGTATGGTCACACTAAACGCATAGAGCAGAGCCGGAACCAGCATTTACGGGGCCCCGAGCAGAGTCTGATGTTGGCCCCCACCGCCACCGCCACCACCAACACCAACACCAACACCAACACCAACACCAACACCCTTTTGACTCAAAATGAGACTCAGCTCTTTTGTTGAGCAGGATGGCGTTAACTTGATGAGGAAGCTGATCTATAAGTACAGTCCATTTATGGACAAAATGGATGAAATAAAGCAGTACCCCAGGAAATCTTGGGGGTCATGCAGCCATAATAAAAACAAAAGATGTCTAAGACGGTGAATAATTATTACTCAACGCTATGCATAAGTGTCACCCTATGTGCGGCTGCCTTAAGCAGGCGCCTAGTTCTCTTTAGCCATTACACTTTCGCTTTCAGCAGATGCGGTCTTAAGAACACAAATACTTTGTGGGGATATTATTTCTGTGTGTACAAGACATCAAATCCGTATTTGGGTTTATATAGTGAGAAATACCCATACACCATTGTATTTAATATTGCAATGTATTTTGGACTCAGGAAAATAATTTGCTTCCATACGACCATATGTTTTTATTTTTGCCTTCTAGGGTATGAAACCACATCTTGAATAAAAACTGTGGTCAATAACTACCGAAATACCGATCCCTAGTGGACAGAGCAGGGGGGGGGAGCTTAAAAACACACCTAGTTGGCTTTATATTACTGCTGTTTGTGTAATGAAAATGATTGGTGTGTGATCAACAAGGGAAGAGAATGATCCCTAAGATTGGTTCTGGAACTGGATTCTTATATTACAGCAATAAAATATATCACACTGCATACAGAGATAGCTTGAGTTTTGACTTTAATTAACCAGGAAGGTGAACAACGCTATTTGATGGGCAAAGATAAATATTCCCATTCATGGGAGTTTATGTTCAATTGAAAAAGACAATGTTGTGTCACTGGCCAGAATATGATTCAATTATTTAAAATAAAAATATGAAAAATGACATGAAGAATCTTTGTTAGAATGCAAACGGAGACATTTTTCCTCTTCTGTACAAACTTTTATTATGAACATTAGAATAATATAGTATGGCGAAAATGTCTTGCTTAATTTATCCAATTATGTCACGTGACCTAACCAACACATAACTATTCCATAGCTTCATGTTCCCTTTCACATAAACAAGTGTGTTGCAACAGAATGCATTCTGGTTTCAGTTTTATTGCATGGAAACATGACACTTGTAGGGTAAAGAGCAACTGAGGGTAAATATACAGCAAGAGCAGTCAAAACACAAAGTTGTTTATAGGTTTGCTTCATGCCTGAGGGAGGTTCTGTGGGGATTCTAACAGTTGACTGAGCCTGTCATTACCAGACAGGATTTTCTTGGAAGTGATTAAAATCATATGTTTACCATCAAGGACACCGTGTGAGTTCAATCCCAAAGCTAATGTATACAATTCCTTGCTGCGTGTTATTCCGGCTTATATCCGAGCGTGCGGCTCATTTTTGTGTATGAGCAAAGATCCCCAGAGCCAGATCCCCAGAATTATTCAGCACATCACACATCTCTATGTCTCAAAAAAAATGCTTAAACCTGCAATAATCTCCTTTAGTTTTTGAAAGCTGTTGTTGGAGCTTTTGTATTGTTTGGCATTCCCCTGACTCACAAATTCACGTTCTCTGCATTATCAAACTGCATCATCTGGTATATGCTGTGTTTGGGAGGTATTGTTTTTTTATTTATGAAAGAGAAGACAAAACAGGTTTTATGGGTTCCAAGGGTATCAGATGTCTTTTATCGCACTCATCTGTGGTGTGAGAACATTTGGCAACCCTGCATTAAAATCGAAATAGGGGAAATGCTAAATTTCTCATAGCTGTGAATTCAAGCATGAATTGTTGTTTGTCTCTCTATGTGTCGACCGGCGATGAACTAATGATAATAATAATAATACCTTTTATTTATAACGCACTTTAAACCCTGCCCAAGGTGTATCCTGATTCTAATCTCTGTCAAGAGTGCATTTTGCTGCCAAATATTAACATGGCATAACAGATGTTAGTAAATATTGACTGTCCAGTCAGAGACAACAAATCAGGACAGAACCACTGGTAAACATTGTGTTTAAGCTTGTTAGTGCTATTATCATTATTGATAAAAATCACTCATCTAAAAATACGGAAGTGTCTTTGCAAAACCAGTGCAACACCAATTTGAGTTAAAATAACAATGAATATTTTTCCTCCACCTGTGGATGACATTTGATTTTCCAGTTCAAAACAATTCAGGATAATTTATCCATATAAAGAATTTTAAGGTTTCATGTGGATGATAACACATGCACATTTTATCAAGATCTTTTCCACACCTGTACTGTGAGTATGAGCAAGACTATTTGGGACTGAATACCCACAAACAATCTTATTACGTTCCGTTTATCATCATATTATTAAGTTTGGGTTTTTTATCCATAACAGAGAGATGGGTTTTTTTGTGTGAAAATATTTTGTAATAATATTAAGTGGTAAATTTTATACACACAAATTTAAATTTCTCAAAGTATATCTGAGTTTTGTTGCCTTCGAAAATGATTTTGAAAAATTCTCTCTATCCTTACAAATAAGAATAGTCTATCTGAATTACTTATGTAATATCTTGAATCAGACCCTGTCAAGTTATTTTAATTTATATGTAGTTGTTAATTATGTAAATTTCAATCTATTCTTTTTTTCGTCGTTGTGGCTGCTCGAAATTATTGTTATATGTTTGAGGAACACAAATACCTGTTTTTTATTGAAAATGTTTAATAAAGAAAAACAAAACATTAAACAAAAACGTGAGTTTTCGGCGTTACAACACTCCCATCTAGTGGTCATTTAGAGTACTGACGGGATTACTGTGGGCCGGATCATCAAAGAGACCTGCTTACGTTACATCAACCATGATGCATTGCTACACTGACCCACATTTGCCTGTGTGTAATGTGTGGAATATTTCCAAAAATAAGAATGAGTTTGGATCAAAGACATTCTTGCTTTTGTCGAAGTTCCTTTACTATTTTGAGCAAGAATTGTTACTTCATACGCAGACGTCTGGGCTTCTTGCCAAATAGTGCTGGTTAATAATTTATCTATGTCTCCAGGTTGTTACTGGAAAATTAAGGGCATCGAGGTTGTCTCTCCTGTAGCGGTTTATAGGTGATTTATGTTGTTTGCGTAGAGAACATCACAGGCGCTGCTGTAGAAGACATTGCCAAACTTGAATGTAACTCAGAGGGTTTAGCAATCCTGCACACGTCATTTTACACAGGAGTTCATGCAAATCTGTTCAACCTGCCCTATCTCACCATGTTATTGAAAGTTCTCAATATAAATCCTGGCTGTGCCCCTCTATCTTTATCTGCTGCAAACTTTAACAGGCTCTTGCCTGATATGTGCCCATAAAGTTTTCATGGATTATCTGATCAGTAGTTTTTGCATAATCAGAGAACATGTTGACTAAGAGCAAAAAAACATCTTAAATCTGATCATCTATCTGGATCCACAACATTTCCTGGCCCATCCTCCCACCAAACTGTATGGAAATGCATGCTATGGTTTTCTGTAATTCTTCTAATACTCCATCAGAATATGATGGTTGATCTTAAAAATGTCTACATTCTTTAAAATCCATTTGTTTATTTTCTTATCCTCCCTCTTTCAGGTTTTTGATCGGGCTTTTTGATCACATAAACACTGACAGACGGCACTTATTATTCTGCAGATATGTATAATTTTGGATGAAAAAACAGATCGTAAAAAATCCTGAAGTAGCAAAGTTCCACCTCTTGTCCAAAGTGCAGACCTGCTGAAGCTTTTCATGAAGCTTTTCGGAATGACTGGGAATGTAGCCAATAAAAAATATGTTAAGATTTAGAGTGGATCCATGTGAAGGAACGAATCATGGGATGTAAATTATCTTTTTCTTTTAACCGTTTCCAGTATGTCAGAAAAACTTTGTTTGTTTTTGTAAAACAAAAACAAAAAAAAAGAAGCCCCCCCCCTAGAGAGTAAAATACAAAGTATTACAGTCAAAGCACATGCGCCAAATTTGGACGAAATTGGACCAAAAGTTGATAAATGATGAGCCGAAAACTTTTGCCGATCAAGCTCTCCCTATAGAGTCAAAAAAATACAACCAACTCCCCCGATATCAATCCAGTTCTTCCTCGCACTACGGTTTATGGGGGTATAAATCTATCTATCTATCTATCTATCTATCTATCTATCTATCTATCTATCTATCTATCTGTCTGTCTGTCTGTCTGTCTGTCTGTCTGTCTGTCTGTCTGTCTGTCTGTCTGTCTGTCTGTCTGTCTGTCTGTCTATCTATCTATCTATCTATCTATCTATCTATCTATCTATCTATCTATCTATCTATCTATCTATCTCTCGGGGGTTGGATGCTGTTGTTGTTAAAGGCTGTCGGTAATTGTCTGTGTCAATAATTGATGACATAATTATCTCTAGAGTCGTCAGAGCAGCGATGTGCCTTTCCTGCATCCGTCTCTCAGCCAGTCAGCTTAACAGCTATTGATTTTCTGCCTCACTCTGAGGCATCACGCCGAACCGTGTCCTCACTGCATGAGACTGAACACATCCTCCATCTGTCTGCTGACTCATCAGGATTTTTCTGTATGAGTGAAATTGAGTATCAGATTCTAGCACATGACATGATTCAAACCTCGGGGGAGAAGCCCGGTCTGTGGCACGTAAAACACACAGACTATGCTGCTTGTATGTCAGACCGCAGAACAAAGAGTGTTGGATCAGTGGTCAGATATGAGCGTCGTCTGAATCGACAGGAAGGTGTCCACAGTGAGAAAATCATTGTTTAACATTTATCCGATCAGCCCCGGGCAGAGAGGTTAATTCAAACCAGACTTAAAGATCAATAAAACTTCTCTTCAGATTCTCTCTCCTAGTAATTCTAACATGACACAGACATTATTTTTTTCCCCCACATCTTTATTATCATTTTTATAAGTTCTATATTAATTTCTTTCATTGTGATAAGTTGTCATTTTTGACGGTGACTTACGTTTCAGTTTCTCTGAATACTAATAGTTGTAACCCTGAAAAGTCTGGGATATTATAAAACAGTCTTGGCATCCAACGCCACAGATCATCCCTGTTGACTTGAAAATGATGTGAATGTCAGAAAATGATTCATGAGTCCCGGGAGATTCTCATTGCACACCCCGGCCTGTAGTTTATTTCTCACCCTCACACTTCTCCAGCCCACTCAGCTTTCATTTCCTGCTGTCACAGTCATCTGTGATGTCTGTTGTTCTCATCATCTCCTAGTCCAGTGGCACAGAGACACGACTTCACTGTTTGCCTCTCTTTAGTCACATCCATACTTGCTTTCACAAAAGTCATCTTTCTGGGGTCCGTTCAAATGGAAGGATTTTAAAAAAACAAACTATAATCGGTTCAGCCTTCTCCACAGCGGTGGTGGGTCGTCAGGGCCAAAAGGCCTTCAGTGTCAAGTCTTTGGCGCTCAGACTCCTTGGGGAAGAATGAGATCAAAGGGTCTCCGCCCTGAGCAGCGGCACGGAATTTCCCCACTTGGAGTCTGGATACTGGTGGTGGTGGCTGATGACACTGCTGAGGTTGAAGAATGAAGAACTTGATGGATCTGCGAGGACTATGCGGTGATGGGGAGGGGGAGGAGGAAGCTGCGTGAGCCAAAAGCATGAAGGAACGGATTGGGTTCTGCTGATACCGATCGAGGGTCCAGATTGAGAAGAAGGAAGGAGATTTAAGAGTGATGAGGAGAACAGAGGCACAGGAGTGTGAGGAGGTAGTCTTTGATTGATCTTCATTTCATTGCTTCCCTCCCTGCCGCTTCCACTGAGCTCTTATAAATTAGAGCTTTATTAAATCCCATCAGATTCCTCCGGGTAATAAATCTACTCGGAGGCTTTCAGCTTTTTATGGAAGCTGAGAACGGCCCTGGTGGCATTTATTTATTTAAGGCCATTTTCTTCAGATAACAAATTAATTGTCGCGGCCAATTTCTCGCTTTAATGAGAGAACAAAAGGCAATTTACTGTTATTTTCTCTTTAAGATGATAATTGCAGATCAAAAGTTTCCTTTGTTGATCAACAAATCGGCTCTTAAAACACTAAGAGCCCACAAAAATCGAAAAAAACAATCGTTACCATGGCGACACCAGAAGTCAATATATGTGATCTCCTAATGGAGGATGAGGCTTTTCTTAAGCAAGTATAATACACCATGTTTATCATTATTATTATTAAGTGTGAATCGTTGTTTTCATAAGGTTGTTTAAGGTTTTATTCTAAGTCACATGACCGCAGCAACCTGAAGTAATTTGCCTTGGCCGGCAAGTGTTCCAGCGAGGGAAAGAGAGGGGGTGGTGAGATGAGGGGGTGACTGTGACGCTAGCAGGAAACGGTTATTCAGAGCTTTGTTGTCACCAGGTTAAGAAAAAGGCAGACATTATTGCAAAACAGTCCATTGCAACAAAAAAACTACCTCACAATGGTTAAGAAGCCTTATTATAAGTTAATATCACCAAAATGTGATCTCTTCTAGAACATGCCCAAAAATAACTCTGGGTAACATTTCATGCAAATCCCTCCTTTATTTTTTCAGTCATCTTGCTACAAACAAAGAGGTGATTATTCTTTTTTAAAAGGTCTGTCCAAGAGTGAAACAGCGTCGCAAATCTCTCGCTGCACAGTTTTGGAATCTCCTCCGCAGTAACGACTTGCCTAAGGATAAAAACGATGTCATTGCTTTGGGAGACAAAAGCAATTTCCACATGTCCCTGATTGTGGTACCTGAGATCGGTTGTGGAAACAGTGTCTTAGTATTTAATTAGCCACGAGGTGTGTTCTGTGCTGTTTGATATCATTTATTCTTTCGCTCACTCCCTTTCTTTGTTTCGTTGTTTTTTCTGTTTTGTTTTTTTGCTTTTTATGTATTTGTTTGGGCTTTTTATGTGTAAAATCCAATTTAAATATTTTTTTTCTTAACTGTAACTGTGTGTTCTTCCATCAAAATGATAAATAAACGTAACAAAGGAACCTGCAATATTAGGACATGCAACAACGGCAAGCAAAGGCGATAATGTCATATAAAAAACAACAACTAATAATTAATGACCCACTCAAAAAACAATAAATAAAGACTTACATTTGACTAAATTATACAAGAAAGCAACATATTATCCAAAATAACCTAAGGTTTGGGAAAAAAATGGTAGCCTCTATTTAGGAATTCATCCTTGAAATCCACTCCTAGAATTTGGAATCATATATATTCATCATCACTAGGTCATGAGTTGAAAGCAAATAGAGGGTTTTCCATAATGATCAGATCTCAGCCACATATTGATCACAGTAATGTGTCTCTTCATCGCTATTGACCCAATACACATTTTTACCCCTCAATACAATCTATAACATAATGTTTTAATCTTGGAGATCCAGATTATTACCTGGTTCTGGCTGCTATTGAACACAGCGGTGGAAAATCATGAGTTGAAGGTTGTTTTCTATATTAGTCTTTCTTTGTTTTTCATGAAAATGGCTGAAATATGTAAGTTGAAAAAGTGATCCATATCAAACTCAAAGGTTTTTCAAATCTACCTTAACTCAAATATAAATATCTTGCAGACAAACAGAAGAACTTCCTTCACTTTTCTGTTTCAGAGTCTAGTTATTCTGTTTTATGCAGCACACACTATTAAGTGGATGTATATAAAATGTAAATAGTCTGCAAAACTTAATGGAAATCTCTGCTCTTGATGGACAAAAGTTCATGTTTGTATAAACAGATCCTTAGCACCTTACTGGTTTTATGTATGTGCTGAGTCAGTCAGGAGGGCTAAAACCCTTTTGCTGAATGAGAGAAAAGATTCAGTCTAAGATCCAAAGCAAACCTTCAGTTTCCATTAATCAGAGGAAATTAGTCTCAAAGCTTCTGTCAGAAACCAGTGCGACACCACAAACATCCGGAGTCCATAAACACAATGACCACAACACAAGACTCTGGCGGAGAAGATCCAAGCAGAATCAACACTCTGAGGAGAGAGAGGATGAAGGAATAAGAACTGAAATCATCGTTTCAGTTCATTTTCCTCTTTATTTACATTTCAAGGGACAACAAGAGAAAATCCTAAAACTTTGTTTGCCTGCTCGGCTACTGATTTATTTAAATTATGAATGAGCCCCCGAGCATTTCAACAGTGAGTTTATGGAAGCTTCTTTTTCATTAAACAATCTCGATAAAGCCTAAAGGAGTCATTACACAGCATGCAGAATAAAAGCTCAGAGGAACACTGCTTATCCAAAACAGCAATATCTTTACAAAAAGACATGACAAATATTCAGGCCCTAGCCTGAATATTTTGTAATAGGAAAAAACAACGTGTAAATTAATGTATTTAAACCCATTATTATCTATAATTTCATGAGAGAGAGACCTGATATTTTTTGTGCAAACATTCTGAGGTATAAAACAATTATTAAAAAAACTAAATGACCATTTGCAACATCAGCAATGACACTAAATTTAAATTTCTGATTTAATTGAATGCATTATTCATGGCTAACTGAAACATTATTATTTTTTAAATGGGAATCAAGATTTAATTAAATTAAATCAAGATTGATTGGAATGAATGTCAATAGAGATATACTAGTTAAAATTTAAAAAAGTTTGTCACAAATATACCTCAGAAATCCCAAATGACAAAATGTGGCAAAATAGCCCATTTGGAGATTCCACCTAAGCATGTCTCTTTTAAACCTCTGTAACTTTTCGCTGTTTAACGTAATGACCAACAAACATGGCGTCTGTAACCTTCAGCAGCTGTGTGATGATTATCTAGAGGTTTGGGGCTGCAACATGAAGATTTAAATATCAGAAATGAACTCTCTCATTTATTTTCTGTCCATCTTCTATTACTCTGTCACAGTAACATCTATACAGATGTTTAGTCATCTGTAAATCTCATGTTTTACCTTTATTATGCGACCAAGATTATTCAGATGGACCTTGTAATTATATACAAGAAAAGTCAGGGATGTTATGGAATCGTCATCGCTGCCACAGCCGCCGCCGCCGCCATATCAGCCACTGCGGATCCTTCGCGTTTAGACAATAACTCAAATTGTATTTCATGGGATAATTTCAAATTGGATACCATTATTGACTTTGGTGTGAGGAAGAACTCGATGGATTTTTGGAAGGGTTGGTTGTATATTTCCAACACTAGGGGGAGCTTTGTCTCCAAATATTTTTGGGCCATGATTTCTCAACCACAGGTCTGATTGAGTCCAAATTTAGTGGCTATAAATCAATCAATCAATTGGGGAGGGAGGGGTTGTGTTTTCCGGAGATATACACTTGCTGTAAGGGATGAATGCATAGGGCTGGTTGCTTATTGCAGATATATACTTAATACAAATTTCAACATGTCAATTTTGAATGTTGACATCAATCTGAGATAAAGTTAAAGAAAAACAATCACAACTGTTTTAATCACAACGTAAGCGTACAATTAAGGCAATCATTTTGTCTAATGAAAGATTAGCATTTAACACCGCCAAAGACAAGACTTACTAATGATTCACAGACGTTTTATTTCATATTTAACTGAAGCCTTGTGTGGTGATTGGTTCTGGGGGAAATTAAGGCAAAATATGAAATTAATAAAAATTTCCATCTGAGACTGATTGGCCTTGGCTTATTATGTGTGAATAACATACAGTATAAAAAACATTCCTAATAGTTAACACTGCCGTCCCCGACATCAAGGGTCCCCGACATCAAGGGTCCCCTCAAAAGCCCCCCAATGCTGTGCATCGTACAAGCAACCCCCTGATTGAACTTACCAAATTAAATGTCAAGTTATATCCGGAAAACAGTGTTTTCCATAAAAAAATCTAACTCACCACCCCCTGGTGAGTAAAATAAGAACTATGAGAGTTTAATAGGATATACACAAGACAGATCTCCATGAAATCATTCATAATCACCAATTTGGACTAAATCAGACCAATGGTTGAGAATATTACGGGCTGAAAACGTTTGGAGATTAAGCTCCCCCTAGTGTCTGGAATTTACAACCGGCTTTTCCCCAAATCACTCCAGTTCTTCCTCGCACTAAGGTCTATGTGGGTATAGCATTTGAAAATGATTCATGAAATAGTTTGTGAGTTATTGCATTACCAGGAAGGATTCCTGACTGTTCGCCGACATTGAGTCACTACGTGTTTCCTCCCGTGGATGTATATATTAAATATGACTTTGATAAAAATCTGCTGATTCTATGTGCTGTGTACCTTCAACCTGTCCTCGTACCTCAGTGTGTGTGTGTGTGTGTGTGTGTGTGTGTGTGTGTGTGTGTGTGTGTGTGTGTGTGTGTGTGTGCTGTCTTTGCTCCTCCTAGCCCCGCACCAGGTTGCTACTTTGTAACATTTCAAGCGCCTTGCACCTGTATGCTCCCACACTCCCACACTCTTAACACTCGTCCTGCAGGAACTACTCTACTTTCTCACAATCTATCCCAGCTGCAAATTAGGAGCAGGACACAAACAAATAGCTTTGCCTGTGTGGCTCCTTATTGCAATCCATCAAGATAGTGATTGTTTCTGCACACAGGACAGTAGAAATCATTTTGGAAGAGCAAGAAGATTTAAAAAATGATGAGGAGGGAGAGTTTTCAGAATACGAGGATCACATTTCTGTCAATTCAGAGTCTGATTGAATGTAAGGAAGAGGATGAGGTGGAGGAGTCGGTCCCACAAGCAGCCAGTTAGCAGCCACCAAGAGAAGAAATATGGATATGAAAAAATGGTGAAATTAAATGCTCTTCACCTCATATGGCTGCAAAAGTGATAAGGATGCAGGGTCGACCCGGATGGTTGTTACTCATGTGCAGGACATCAAGGCTTAATTTTTATCCTGAACCATACCTAGAAAAGTAGCCCTGATGGGACACATTTTGTGCTTTTGGAGACGGGTGGAAGGAGATGGACTATTCCTGTTTATTTGCATATTTTCGGATTCTTATCCGTGAAGGAGTTTTCAGATCTAGAAAGGAATCCAAGGAATGCCAATGGGATATAGAAACTGACAGAGTACTTATTATCTGCCTGTTTACTGAGACGACAAAGCAGCACCCACGCCCACCCACACATAAACACATAAACACACAAATGGGAAAAGAGTTCCTCGAAACAGCCTCTCATTTCAACATATTTGCAGTGACAATCATAAATCACACTTAAACTTTCCATGAATACAATACACAGTGCACCACCAACACCCAATACGGGCCCTCTCCAGCCTCTCCAGCTGTTCTTCGGAAACATCCTGAAGTTCCCTGGAAAGAGAGCAGGAAGAAAAGCTATGCAGGGATGGCGGTCTTTGCAGGACTGTTGACAAAGACCAGAAGGAGAGTAGACATTGCACCTAGTTTAAATGAATTACACTGGCTACCTATTAGTTCTGGTATTGATTTTAAAACGCTTTTATTCATTTTGCATGACTTTAGATTATCTTAGAGACATGCTTACAGTTTAGGAACCAAATCAACCTCTCGGATCCTCTGGTTCTATTCTTTTAGTGGTCGCGTCATCCACTACAAAAACTTTTGGTACTGCCAATCATTGGTAGACCCAATGATTTGCATTGGATCTGCCATGCACACAGCATGACGCCCACATGACATGCCAGTCCACGAGAAGATTACTACTGTAATCAACAGTGATGGGGACACACTGATTACATGATTGCCTCAAATGTTGTACTCTAGAGCTGTCTTACCTGAGAAAGTAATGATGCTTACCTTTTTTTTCCCTCTGTATCTCTTTATTTATTGTTGATTAAATGAAAATGAAAAGAAAATATCATTATATTCTTAACCATACATAGAAAATAAATTACTCAAGCAAATGTTTAACTCTTGACTGCACATTCACTCACAAACCGTTCACTTCATGGATAGTTAGCAGAGGCCAAAGTTCACCTGACTGCCATCCTGTCTTGAGCCTCTCCAACCAACAGAGGGCGCGCCGAGCCCGATCAATCTCCATCTTCCCTTCTCAGCAGAGGAGGACACCTCCGTCTGACTGCAGTATTCGTCTGATTCCTTTAATTGCTTCCTTCCTGTGGTTAATTGCTGCCAATCTGACCAATTTAAAACTGATCTCCATTACTTGACCGGAGGTGGACGCACTATTAATTACTATGTGAATGTGAACGTATGCATGTTTTACAAACTGCACAGCTGTCACTGCCTGCAGACCCACACCTATGTCGAAGTAAAAACTGCTGCACCTGTGACATTTAAGAAACATTCCCCTGAAATTGCTGTACAAATCATGCAAACCTGGCAATATGTGTAATTTCGTGCATATATTTTTGCATGGTTTGAAGGTTTCACTGACAACTTTTATGCAGTTCTTGATGAATTGCTATGAGGCGAAAATCTGCAAGGACTCCTCACACATTTTATGACTCAGTATGGGATTTGCAGAGATATTTTCAGCCTGGTAGTAGTAAAATAATTATCTCCTACTACTACTTGGATTAGTATTTTGAGCATGGGAGCTCTACTCGACTGTGACGTCCCTGCCGATATAGGGCCGGCGTGAAGAAAAATCCAACTCTCTACCAAAAAACACGAACTAAATTGGGATTTTCTGGTTCAAGTCCTCTTAAAGGTAAGTAGAGATTTTTGTGTAGCACCATCGGGATTTTAATTCATTCGATATTTGTGAGATATAAAAGACCGGCGTGTGTTTCGCGGGGAAACTGGCGGAAGGATATCGCACAGGGGTGAGTGCTGCGGTGGTTTTTATTGCAGCCAGCAGAGTGCTCAGCTGTGATTCTCACGCTTGCCTATGACAGACTACGCGTAGTCCTCAGTGCAGCCGATCAGCTCCTCATGAATGCTTCACACACACTATCTGAAAGCGACTGCAGCTCCTGCTTGGAAGGATTTAATGTTGGACTAACTTTCCTGCCATATTTTTCGTATTTTGGGTCGATTTATCTGAAAGGTAAGCGGGTCATTGGGTTTTTCGGAGCGAGCCACAGTCGTATAGTCATGATAGTTTGTCGTGTAGTAACGGGGTTTTTCCCTCTTGCAAATAATTTACTACCACTTTCCCGGTTGAGCACCTGCTGCAGCAGTGCAGCGGGTACATGCGAGGGGTGCACGCAGGGTTGATGTTTTGCAAAGGGCATTTGATGTTGCTTACACTAAATGTTGTAGAGAGTAGTTGTCTGCTTTGAAGCTGCGGATCTTCTAATCCGACTATTTTCTTCTTCATCCAACCAGCTTCACTATAAGGGAAAAAGGTCAAGAGACGCCATGCCGCTGAATTCAAGTTTGGCTAGTAAAAACTACGACTACGACTACGACTCCCTTCAACCCTATTTCTACTATGACAACCAGGAGGAGGACTTCTATCCTCAGCAGCTACAGCCTCCTGCACCCAGCGAGGACATCTGGAAGAAATTTGAACTGCTGCCGACCCCTCCCCTCTCCCCGAGCCGCCGGCCGTCCCTGTCAAGTCTCTTCCCCTCCACGGCGGATCAGCTGGAGATGGTCACAGAGTTCCTGGGGGACGACGCGGTCAATCAGAGCATCATATGCGATGCAGACTACTCCCAGACCTTCCTCAAGTCCATCATCATCCAGGATTGCATGTGGAGCGGATTCTCCGCGGCGGCCAAACTGGAGAAAGTGGTCTCCGAGCGGCTCGCCTCTCTGCACGCCGCGAGGAAGGAGTCTGCAGCCGGCGGGGACTGCGCGGAGCCCGCCGGTGGATCCGCGTGGAGGCTGAACAGCAGCTACCTGCAAGATTTGAACACATCGGTGTCGGAGTGTATTGATCCATCCGTGGTTTTCCCATACCCCATCGGAGAGACGCCCAAGCATAGTGCAGGGACGCCACCTTGTAAGGATTTGGGACTGGATACTCCACCGAACAGCGGGAGCAGCAGCAGCAGCAGCTGTAGTGACTCAGGTAAGATGGGAATATGTGCTCATCATGCAGTCAAGCCCCTCTGAGCAATTATAATTTCCCCTCTGGTGGTGACTGTGCTTTGCATGTCTCCAGCATTGTGAGTAAAACTGAGTCAAGTCTTGTTCGAATTCCTAAAATCTGCAGTCAGATTTTCTCCAGGAAGGAGGTGTAGACTTGCTGTATTTTCCTCCATGTCATTTTGTAGACCACTGAGATTAGCTGGAGGCCATGGCTGCAATGTTGATCCACCAACTGATGCGGAAGGAGGGCTTGTATACCCTCCTTTCCCATCTTGGAATGAATGTATATATCATTGCCTTGCTGCTGAAGCATACTAATCGTTTTGTGTTTGCAGAAGATGAAGATGGGGACGATGATGATGATGACGATGAGGACGACGACCAGGAGGAAGAGGAGATTGATGTTGTCACAGTGGAAAAGAGGCATGTGGTGAAACGGTGTGACCCCAGCCCGTTGGAGACCAGGCACCCTAGCCCGCTTGTGCTGAAGCGGTGCCACGTCTCCACCCACCAGCATAATTACGCTGCCCATCCATCCATGAGGCAGGAGCAGCCGGCTGTCAAGAGGCTGAAGCTGGAGACCACCACCAGCAGCAGTGGTGGAGGTGGCGGCGGCCAAAGCAGGGTCCTAAAGCAGATCAGCAGCAACCGCAAGTGTTCGAGTCCCCGGACGTCTGACACGGAGGACTATGATAAGAGAAGGACTCATAACGTACTTGAGCGTCAGAGGAGGAACGAGCTAAAGTTGAGTTTCTTTGCCCTTCGGGATGAGATCCCTGAGGTGGCCAACAACGAGAAGGCAGCCAAAGTGGTGATCCTGAAGAAGGCAACAGAGTGCATCTACAGCATGCAGTCAGACGAACAGAGACTCCTCTCTCTCAAAGAACAGCTGAGCAGGAAAAGTGAACTTTTAAAGCAGAGACTTGCACAGCTGCAAGGCTCTCGAGCTTGAAGTTTGAATCATAGACTTTTTGGCCTTTGTTTTTTTTATGCAAGTTCAAGACTTAGGGTGTACAGTTGTTGTTGCATGCAAATGCAAAAAGGATTAAGTTGTTTGAAATCTTGTTTGATTTCAACGTTAAAACTGCCTCAATTGAAGTTATGGGTGGATTAAATATTTAAAAGTTTATTTTTATTAATAAAATATTAAAAAAAAAAATTGGGTCACCCTGTTGAGTGCCCAAACTAAAATATAAATTTTTATTTTTTGTATATATTTCCTAAGAAAATGTATTTTTGGATCTCAATTGTCTGGATGTTCAGACCCAGTGTTTGGTTTTCCATTATGTTTCTAGGTTCTTTTTGAAATATAAAAAGTTTTTCTTGAATTTGTGTCCTTGTTCTTGCAAAAACACCTCACACACTTCAAAGTACCTTATTAGCATAGACGTACATTCCTCTGTGCTGCAGAGGGGTTACAGCTGAGTGGGTTCAGCAAGAGGAGAAAAGCCCCAAGATTATATAAAGTGATGCTGAAAGAGACTAAGTCACGTAGGTGTGATGATGCTCGATTCTCTTCCTCTAACAAGATACGGAAAGTACACAGGGTTGAGGTAATGGTGTTATATTTGAAGATGATGCTGTCGGGAATAAGACAAGGTAAGCTCAGAAGATCTGACTTGCAGGTAGAAACATTGGGTGCATTCCAATTTAACTGGCTATTTGAATATCAGTGACTCTTAATATGAACAAATTTCATTACAAAGTGACACTTTTCTGTCGAAATAAGCTCAGATCTCCCAATTTGGCCTGCAGCACCATAAATGTAGAGCTTACAGAAGAGATTGATGTACACAGTAAATTTCCCGTGTGATTTTCTAAGCTGCTCAAAATTCCACATGGTTGAACTTCCATCGGCAATCAGTCTGATCAAATAATGTAATATCTGAATAAGATTAAAGCCAAACAAGAGTTTGAATAAGTGTTGCAACAATACTTTGGCTGCGGAGACATTTACAGGGTCAAAAACGTGTTTGTTTTTTGCAAGAAAATATCATTTATATAATAAAATAGTTCAAATGCTCGTGGGTACAATGATGGAAATACACCACGAATGTAAAATGATATCATCAAAAATGACCTCCAAGACTTATTTTTATAGGTAATATATAATTTTGTGTCGAGCTATCATATCAGTTTTTCCACTGGCTTTCCTCTCTTACCGTGACGTCACGCGCAGGCTCCAGTGCGCACCGCAGAGCGCGTGGTCCTGGTCGCAAGCACATGGAAGCGAGGTCGAGATTTGTGTCTGTGAGACGCGCGACTGATCATCAGGAAAAAAAAGGAATATAAAGGAAAGAAAAACAACCCAGAACAGCGCGGTAAGAGCTCTTTATGATGCATAAGATCGACTGCATTCGTCATTATCAAACCAACTCTTTAATTGCACTGATTTAAAAGCATGATGATGTTGTAAAGTGAAAACCTCCATATCCTTAAATCTGTCCACTGGGATTATAAAATGAAGGAGTGATAATGAGTATGGGGATGAGAAGCACTTTGCAGAGGTTTAATATGAAGCCTTTCCCGATACAACCTGTCTGAAACTATTGTTCTAAGAATAATTCTTATGTGCCCCTTCCTTCTCTATTGTTCTGTTCAAGCTGGAGTAACGCATGTTCTGATAGTCTGTTGAAGTCTCTATGCTTACCAAGCCTTTATTCTGGATCATAATGTCGACTAATGCTTCACGCATTGTTTTATCTCTTCTGTGAAGCAAATACTAGAGTTTTGATCATAACATCACCTAATAGAAGGCATCTGAAATAATGTCCCCCACATTTTCTGCAAAATGGGAGCTTGTTTGTTTGTAACAATAAGAAGGAATATTTGATAACTTCACTGCATGTAAAAGCAGTTAATGAAAAGCAGTTTGAGCATCATGTCTGATACATGAGGTGCATCCACACTGAGACATGGGAAGACCACAAAGATTAGTGTAGATCAGTATTTGGACTGTGCTTGGAGCATGTTACTGGCTGACCTGGGCTCAACCCCTCAGGATAACATACATCCTGAGGGGTTGCAGAAGTTTGGTGCAGGAAAACATGGAAATTGCTGCAGAGGAGGTGCAATAAGGTGATATTTTAAATTAATTTTTTGTTAAGCACATGTTTGATTAATACCCTGCAACAATATTTTGGTCATAGAAAATATAAAATAGACATTTAAAGAGAGTTTTCTAGATGAAAACAGGGCTGGGTTTGGTTTGAAACAGTGACAGGAAAGGGCAGATATTTTAAACAACATAACGCTTAAGCATGGCTTCATTGAGTTTTTTTCAGTATTTCAACAGCATGGCGTATATATTTTCACTTTGAAAAAATGCCATAAACTGTTTTATTCTTAATTAGCCATTTGGGAACCTTGTGCATCTTTTAAAATCCAAACTGGATCAGTCTCTAGTAGATGAACAATTCTGTTACCTATCCAGGTAGCTACCCACCTGTTTTGGAGCAGGACATGACACTCATTAAGTCAATACACATTTTTGAATCAAGGTTAACATTGCAGTTAATTATGACCAAATTTCATTTTTTTGTTTATGGCATAAGCACATACTTATATTTCCTGTTGCTGAGCAGTGTATTTAAAGTGATCTTATTTTGAAGGATCCCAGCAGATATAACTATGTTAGGCATTGTGTATGTGTTCTCAAGGGACTTCAGTGATCTGTAGTTCACCTCTCTATCCTTAAACAATATTCAGAGCAGCATCTAAATAACAAACACTCTCTCAAGTTTAACTGACAAATATATTTAAGGTGAAATAATGTAATTTCACATACTTATTATTATTACTTGTTTATTTTTTGATTATGGTTGTGCTGTCAAAGCTAATTCCGTTAGCATGTGTATGGGTTTATGTCAATTCCCATTATAGGTTAGCATTAAGCTAACGGACCAAGCGCTATTTTTTCCACATTGTTGTGAAGCAATAAACATTGAGACTGCACCTGGGAGCCGCTGTCGCTCGTTTGATGAACTGCTTATCTGCCAAGAAGGATGATGACGTTCAGGAAGAGCGGAATAAAAGGACAAATTAAACTGCAGCCTCTGGCTGTACCCATTGGTCCACAGGTCTCAGTGCAGCTACCTGGGCGGGTCTTAATTTACCAGGCGGGCCTTCCAAGTAAAGCCTATGTAAGGGAAAAACTGCTCCGTTATGTTTATATTTAGACTCTAGTCAGCCTAGACGGACCTGCGGCTGTGACCGTATGTCCCCAGTTCAATAAATTTGGTATGTTGGACCTTTAAGTGTGTGGTCTTAGCTATTTTGACCTCTATAATTTTGCTACTCCAGAATTTAGAATATGATATTTTGGAATTACATCTTCCAAACTATTGAGTTTCCTTTTCAAATGGCTTAAAACCAAAATCTCTTCCCAGCAGTGCTCTGTTGATTATCTTTTGGCACCAATGTATCCATGATATTCTTGTCAATAGATGAACATCAAAAAGTTAACCACCTCCAAAGATGAATGGTAGTTTCATTTAATTCTGTATTCATAATAAAATAAGCATGCATTCGGAGTGCCGAATTTGGCCAAGTTTTATATTTTTTTCCTTTAAAGTTTTAAAATCATAATGAGTAATGTATTTTATGTGCTCTTATTGTGAAGAATTACAGTGAAAGTAACAATGCTGGTTGGCACTGTGTGTGTGTGTGTTTGTATGTGTGTGTGTGTGTGTGTTGGGTATGTATTCCGACCTGCTGAAATGACAACACGCTCCGTCCTCCTTGCTGTGTGCTTCCTAAACTAATTACTTGACATTTAGAAGTGAAAATAAAATTTTGTAAGCCTCGTAAAGGGGACTTCGGGGTTTTAGGCTGGCTCTGAGCTCCTGCTAGCTGTAGCCGCTCTGCTAACTTTAGCCTCTTAACCTGCTATGTTCCTGGGGCTGATTCAATTTGAAGTGTGTGCTTAAGTAAGTTGTGCCGTAGGCTTTCGCTGTTTTTCCAACTCAGCTTCTTTTGACCTTACGTTTTAAAACCATAAATGATAGCATAGATAGATACATATACCTAGCTCGTAGGCGGCTCTGAGCTCCCACTAGCTTTAACTGCTCTGCTAATGTTATCTTCTTAACTTGATATGTTCCTCGGAGTGATTAAATTTGAAGTCTGTGATTAAGTCCGTTTGCCGAATGTCTCGCGGTTGTTCCTCCACAGCTTGTTTGTCCTTTCTGGTGTTACAAATTGAGAGCTTTGGGATTTCTGGTTTACTTGTGAGATGTTTGGAGCCGTGGTAGCTCTCGCTTGGTGTGCTTGTAAGGTGCATGCGTATAACCGGCCCGTAACCGGCATCAAATTGACGAGCAATCGGCCAAGGCAACAATCGATCGGTATGCCTTCTTCTCAAAATGACAAGCTGTGTGATCAGGATTTGGACACAAAATTAACTCGATATCCAAACCTTTTGGGGTAATGAAAGCGAGGGTGAGGAAACAATGGCGCTGCTACGCGAGTCAACTTGCGGCTGACGTAGAGGTTTTGACGATGATAAAGCGATTTAGATTTTCCCATTGAAATGCGATGATGTAGCGATTTGACGTTACACCGGTACGACTTTATAGGGTACCCTGCTATAGTTAGAAAGGACCTGCACCCTTTCCCGGAGGTCAAGGTAAAGACCCAGCAAGACACAGCAAATGTGTCCAGATTAGGGCTAGAAGTCATAGCAATAGACATTTGCGCTTCCTATGGTACGTAATGGGATTTGTATTTTCTTCCTTGCTATGGTTACATCGGCTGGCTTTTGGACACTTGTAAGCCTCTGTACTCATATTTTGTATATTCAGCTGGCGGACAGAGACCTTTTAGGTTCCAATGTGTTGCTTTACAGGAAGGAAATGAAGAGAAATTCAGTACTGCGTCATTAAAAGTTGGCATAGTAGGTTTATGTTCAGTTATTTGTATGAGGCAGAGCCACAGACAGACATTGAGACAGAGTAACGGTAATAGTGCCGAGTAATAATGACGAAGAATGGATACACAAAGTTTCCCGAAAGTGACAGTGTGTTTGTGTATCTTAGAGATCTGTGTGTTTCCCAGATTCCTGGAAAACTAAAAACCGTGCCAAACTTCACTGCCTCGCCACGACTGCACACATACTTTTAGATACTTCAGCGGGCCAGGCATTCATTTGAGGTCCGCTGTTATGTAAGCTGGGGTTTTCAGAGCTGGAAGCTGGAATAGATTAAAGTGCTTCATACCCGTGAATTCAAAACTGTAACTGCCCGCCAGCTAGACGTTTCTCTCTGGCTGTGTCTCACTTTACTACATCATTATTATTAAATGACATCACTTTCCTCTCTGGGAGCACACTGACTCATTTGCATGTTCTGTTTGTGTCTCTGAGTTGTCGGTGTGTTTCTAATGGCTGTCTCACGCTGGGCCTGGCTACCAGCATCTTGCCTTGCATATTTTAATTTTAGAATTTTTGCCCTGTGAGAGTATTCAGGAATATGTAAATAGCCAAATAATGAAAAGTCAAGGTAATGGGTAACTTAAGCTCTACATATGTCCTTCGGACTGTGCATGCGCCTTCGGTGGCTTTTATCAGTGGTTGGATTCCATCTCTTTCTCCAGAGCTTCCTGTCACATTTTCATCTGTAATGTTAATAGAGATTTGAAAAAATCAAAATAGTATGAGACAAAACTCAAGCAGGAAAGAGTTTTAAAGTTAAGCATTCATGTTTACACAATTTGAAAAAGGAATCCCCAGGTCGGATCAGGTGATCACAGTGCCATATATTCATATCCCCATAAAATCGTGGATATTATCGGATCGTCTTTGCCGCTGCAGCCACATCCACCTCCGCAGATCCTTTATATCAACACGATAACTGAAGAATATTTCATGGATCATTCTCAAATTGTATACCAAAATAGATCCTAGTGCGAGGAAGAACTGGATTGATTTTGGCAAAGGTACATTTCCGACACACGGGGAGGCATCGGGAAGTTGGCTTGAATTTCGGTAAATTTGTTGTTCGTGTGAAATTCAAGAACTTTTTACTGCGTGTCATTTCTTTGCTGTCATACAATTCTTTGCTGCTTTGCCTGTAACAGACAAGGCAACTTTATTTAAATAACACATTTCACCCACAGGGCAATTAAGAAAGATTCAAAAATTGAAAGCAAGCCTAAAAAAAACGACAACAAAGACACAGTTAGAATAAAAGAAAATCGAATGTCTAAGCCCCTTAGACATAATTTAGTGTTTTCATAAACAGTACTGTTTAAGAAAGATAGAAATAAATAGAATAAATAAAGTTTTGAAATGTAAAAATCTAATAAATGGCACCAGCAAATTAAGATAGTTTTAATATTTGATTTAAAAGAAAAGATAAGTTTTTATAATAAGTATCGGATGGAAACATGTAACACCAGGTGTTAAGGATTACTTGACAACTTGATCAGAAATTCTCTGTTAATAAATAATACACTTTTTATCAGCATTTGACTCATGTCTTAATTTCTCAGACTTGGAGTCGACTTTGTGATATATGGAGCCTGACAGCGAGCTTTTGGGCCTCACTGAGACTCTCACTGCAACGGCTGGTTGTTATGTAACAGTATTAGTCTCTGGTGAATGATGTCATTGCCTAACCTTTTATCCGTTTAGAGTGTACAATTTGATAAAGATAGTAAATAAACCTGGGAAAAAAAGAAAAACATACCAAACTCCTGTGTCAGAACTCACATTTGAAAGTTATTTTTTGATTGATCTTTTATTCCAGATGATCAGCAATGTATAACACTGTTTCATGTTGCATTTCCTCTTAAAGGTGTAGCGTTAACTTTTAACCATCCACGTCTCATTCAAGTCAGTCAGACAAAACATTTTTCCTCACATACCATCGTTACAAATGGCTACTGGTCCAGCCACATGCAGTTGGAGCACTGAGATGAAAAAAGCTGCTGCACTCTGTTCTTGGTCAGCCCTTTTTCTATCTGCATGCAGGGGATATCAGTGCATTGTGCGTGGAGCATTGTCATGTGTTTATTGTAGGATCAATACAGGACGTGCTGGCTCTAATGGAGCAAGTTCTCCTACAGGCATTTGGCCTCAGTGGGTGAGCTCCAGCCATGGAAGCTAAGAGGAGGGCAGGTTCTCGAAGCCAATTTGTGTTGTAGGAGAGGAACGTTTCGAAACACGGAAAATAGTTTTACATTCAAGGGATTTAAATACCCACCATTTTGTTTATTATCAAATCTCTATTTTGTTCTTCATCAAGTTGGATTTCAGCAGAAATCTTCCTCCGCATGAACTGG
Source organism: Lophius americanus (assembly GCA_037951165.1). NCBI lineage: Eukaryota > Metazoa > Chordata > Actinopteri > Lophiiformes > Lophiidae > Lophius > Lophius americanus. The sequence continues at coordinate 3,167,472 of JBBDHG010000011.1, read as the reverse complement.
TGTGACCTCAGGATGATGTTCATGCTGTCCTCCTTTGCTCGTTCAACCAGCCCCACTGTTATTCCGTGGAGTTAAGGTCACTACTGGCCAGTCTGGAATGATGACATCATTCCTCTCCAGGAACCGGTCACAGCGATGTCGTTCTGTTGGCACAGCACTCCATAATGCGTCAGGCGTTTACTTATTGTTTTGGTATATACAGGCCTATTACGCGTGCTGCTGTTACGGTGGCTGGTCAGAACTATCTTCTGAGGTGTAGCAAGGGAATATATCAAACCTGATTCTGAGTCGTTACAGGTGGTGGCTAAAGCGATGAGCTAATTCCGTATTTGTTTGTATTTATGCCTGTCAGAAATCAGTGTAAGACGTATGCATGGTTTCTTTGGGAGTACTTCAGGTAGAATATTGAAGTTTCTCAATATCATTCTTATCCAGGCTACTGAAACCAGGATATGATGTTTATTTGTGCAAACACAAAGACAGGATACACAAAATAAATCCAATATTAATAGGGATATTGGTTTTGCATGAAAACATAAAAACAACAAAAAGATTTTCAGGATAAACACTGTTTTGCATTTGCACCACAACTTGAATTCCATTTGAGGAGTTGAAGAGGGATTGCTTGTATCCAGGGCAAGCTTGTATCCAATGCAGGGCATTTGGGGCTTTTCAGGGATACAGCCTTGCTGCCGGGGACGACAGGGCAGTCCGAGTTGTATAAAGGATATTGTTTGATCTTCATTTACACATTTAGCTCTGGGAACATTCAGTCTGATACTTTTGAACTCTTGTCTTTCGTTGGACAGGATGAAAGACAAAAAAGAAAGAAACTTCACTCCTGTGGAAATACACACATTAAGTTTGACTGACTTGTTGTCATAGTCTTAATCGTTGGCACTGGCTACAGGCAGGTGACAATTTGGGACTAAACCTTACAGTTATATTTCGTTACAGTGTAGTTGTGCGGAGTTTAAGGACGTAGACAAAGGTTGACGGATTTACATATCACAGAGAATAGAAAATCCAAGGACTCATCAATCAATGTCTGTACACATTGAAATCCCACTCGAGAAAAGGAATTCTAGGCCCAGTATTTCAACACTGGCTTCCAGCCTTGAGTTGCTCCATACAAGAGAATGAAACTGATGTCATCTGACCTCTGTGCGTCCGGGAAGGACTCAATGTTCCCGATGATTTAAGACTGATTATATGTCCAGGAAATGTCCTAATCTGATATTGTCACAGTCAGTTATTCTTTTAAAGTCTATTATCAAATAATCTTGCTGTATTTTCGAAGAAGAAATGAGTTGGAGGGACCACTCAAGCTTTTGTCTTGTTGGCCAAACAGCTGTCAGTCATACCCAAAATTTTCCACCAAGGCAGTTCCAGGGCTGGTCCAGAGCCAGCGCCTGATTTAGAACCAGTTCTTTGCTTTTCCAAAGCCAAAGAACAGGCTGCTAGCCAGGAAAATTGATTCCAGAGTGAAACCAAAACCATGCTAGTGTAAAAAAAATGCTGACATCAGTTGCCAGGCGCAGGATTTTTGTAACCAACCAAAACTTTGTGGAGACCGTTTTTAAAACACAGATAGTTTAGAGTAGTGGGAACGAGAATAACGGAATTGCAACAATGACTAAAGGTTAATTTGTGCTTAGCATGAAGGATGGATACTCACTTCGTCTGTAGCCTATGTTTAAATACCAAATGGTGCTCGACCCTCAGAAATCATAGGTAGCAGTGTTTGTGACACAATGTCCTGGCTCGAGTGCCTCTTGGACGTTATGATTTGGCGTCAGTGTCTCTGGTGTATTGAAGTTGCTCAAGTGACACAGTGATGTTATGACACAATTCTTGTGTCATTCTTGTGTTGTATAACGGCGAAGCTCCAGTGCCCCTCTGACAAAATGTCTTTTACTGTGATGTCATCAGGCTCTAGTGACCCTGTGAGACAGAAATGAAGGTCCAGTGCCTCTGTGACATAATGATGAGGCTGTTGTGCCCCCTGGCATTAAACTGTGACATAATAACGAGGGTTTAATGCATCTGTGACATAATGATGAGGCTGTAGTGCCTCTATGACATAATGCTTAGGGCGTAGTCCCTCTGTGATATAATGACGAGGCTGTAGTCCCTCTGTGACATTATGATGAGGCTGTAGTGCCTCTGTGACATAATGATAAGGCAGTAGTTCCTCTGTGACATAATAATGTTTAGTGCTCCTGGGAGATAATGAAGTTTTAATGCCTCTGTCACGTTATAAAGTTGCTTTAGTGCCTCTGTAATGTAATGACAAGGCTTTAGTGTGTCTGTGATGTAACAACATGGTTGTAGTACCTCTACAGCTGAAGGAAAACCAATGCGGTTCTTAGTAGGTTCGCTTGTTGAATCAGCTCTGAACTGGTCCTAGCACCAGCCCGGAAATAATCTGTAGTTCACTGTGGTGGAAAAGGGGTATCAGTCCACCATGTTGGTCCGGACTGAAATATAATCTCAGTGTCAATCCTTAAAACCCTCGACAGCAACAGCAGTTGACTTTTATTAAGTTAAATATTTCTGCAAATGTTGGATATATTGGCTGAAGTTGACTTTTAATGATTCACTATAGTACCTTGGTGATCCTACTGTGGAGTACCATCATCCGAAGTAATACGATGGACGAGATGGATCATGTTCTACCTCCAGGTTAAATGACAGTGTGTTTGATTTTGCTCTCAGTTCAGCTCAGTTGTGGAAGGTGAGACCGAAGGCAAACTGTTTGGGTGACCTACATGTTGGGTTTGAGTCCTGCTGCTGTGTAAGTGGACGGACTTGAGTTTGAAATGAAACAATTCAAAACATTTAATTATCAAGTTTCAATAAACCCATTGTTGAGCTGACAGAGCTGAGGGGAAGTCCAAGATGGATGGACACCTTTGTTTACTCTTAGTAGTGCGAGGTAAAGCCTGCACGTATTGTGACACTGTTGATACTTGCTAACTCTGTGCAAACTATAGGCACTCAGAGCGCACAGTTCCGCCAACACCATTGTTACCAAATTCTGAGCAATCAGAAAACAGTTTCCAAGCTATGTCAAGACAAAAATCCAGTCACAGTTGTCTTTCAGAGGATTACCACTGCCACAAAAGATCTGCCTAATGCAAAATTATGCAATGCCACCTAGTTCTGTGACCCTGGAAACCTGCTCTTATTTGGATTCATGTGTTCCTCAAAAGTAGTTTATGATTACCCATAATTGTGGATTTTGATGTATGTATCATGTACGGATAACTACTTATCTTACACACAAATATGAAATATATTTTTATCCCTACATTTTGTCCTCATCATCTACGTGGGCTTCACCTCCCTGTACTTGATCATTGATTGACAGCATGACCATCTAGAAGCAACTGAATACTGATGCCACAGTTTATATACCTTCAGGTTGCATTGCTGTCCTGTCCTCTCATCCTAGCAAAAATTAAATTAAGAAATAAGATAGATTGATATTCATAGCACTATTTTTTTTAATTATTATTTATTTATTTATCTATTTTTCCAGTTGACTTAGGATTTCTTCATCAGACCATATCACTATTACAATGTATCTGGAGTTTCTCAACTTCCTCTGCTTTCTCACCAAATACCGCCGCTCATCTGCCACTTCCTCAGTCAATCTATTCTTCGTCTTCTACTGTTCATGGATGCTGGTGAACCTGCTTCAACTTCCTCTAAGAAATCCTCATGTCTGAACCATCAAAAAAAAAAAATCACTTTGTAGGATAATCATCCTACAAATCTTGTTGTCACAAAAGGTTTGACTTGGTCTTGCCGGCAATTTTTGTCTGTATAGAACCGAAAAGTCCAAAAGTCCTCCAGCAGCATCGATTACAGCCGTAATCTGCCTCTTCATTGAGTGACACAACCTTTAGATGTTATGGTGGTGGATGGCTGCCCACTCATCACTCAGTCTGTGGTGGATGTTCACGCTGTCACATTCACTCAACAATCCCTGAAGCGGTTTATGTCAAGGCTCATTAGGTGTGTTTACATGGACAGCCTAATTCCGATTAGATTCTGAAAAGACATCTAATCGAGAGGAAAATGCTGCATGTAAACACACCTTTCCGAATTAGATTTAGTTCCTTTGCAAGGAGGTAGTCAAAATCCTTACGGAAAGCTTTTCCGATAGCCAGTCGCTGCATGTAAACGCTGTTTCTGCAACTTTTTGTTTGAGTTGTATCTGCACATGCTCAGCGTCGTGACATCATCCTCCGCTAACTTTTTTCAGCGCTGCGACCCATTTTAAATACGGCGACTACAAAACAGTCTGCATTCATTGCAACTTTGAAATATTTTAACGTATTTGGACCGTTAGATGGGCGAAAAGTCACTTCTGCGCATTTTTAAATAACATTTTTAACCAGAACAAAGAATGTGATCCGGTTTGTTGATTAATCATTTCAAAATCTAGTTGCTCCCCTATTGCCATGGTAACGGCTGTTTTGAACCTATTTCTGAGGTGCAGTGGGCGGATATGTTCATCCTGATCTTGGGGGTTACTGATGGTCGAACAGGGCACATGGGTCCCTGCAACTTCTAAAAAATACTGTCAAGTAACAACAATACTTAGCACCTGAGAAATAAAGAAAGCAATTATATTTACGGCTTTCACATTTACTTAAAGAAGAAAGTTAATGCAGAATAAAACCTGGTAGTTGACAAGCACAACAGGATTCAAGCAATATCTATTTTTTTCAACGGACTGTATGGGGAAAGATTTAATAAAAACATATTTAAGAGACTGATTAAAAATGGAATGAATGTCCTAATACCTAAAAACTTGTTCATATAATTTTTTGGCTTATTGTATTTCTCTGAACGCATAGATTTTTATTTCTTGCATTCTGACTTTCAGCTTTCATTTCAAACTTTCAGAATACAACAAATATTAAATATTGACAACATACAACAGTCCTTCTGACTTTCCTAGTTCCTTTTTGTCTGTATTTAACGGCTAATTCATCCTTAGTTACTACATAAGGAAGCAGACAGTCCAACATAAGCTCACATGCTGCCTGCCGGTTGACTTCACAGAGCAGCTTAATGATCATCAAAGCACCGTTAATGAAATATTAATAGGGTCTTGTCGTTGCCAGCTCTCTCCATCACTTGCTCATCAGGGGTTGGAGGTCAAGCTACTGTCTGTCTGGTAGAATTCATCATACTGATTAGCAGTACCTGCAGCAGGTTAATCACTTTCTTCTCCTGTAGTGAGACTGCCCTACGTTCTGTCATTGTCGCGTCAATGGAGACGTGAGGCCCCCTGCTTTCCGGTAGAGACTGCTTTCTCCACCTCTCCTGTCCTTTTTGCTCTTGTTTTTACTTAAAGTGACTGGTGTTGAAGTGTGAAACCGGCCGGCCTCCTAAAGGAACCTTCAGAGGCACGTCTCCGGCTGTCGCACAGCTTGTTTGGGTGTCGCATGACATCCTATGACACCTACGCACAGCCTTGTTCACAAGACCTTGTGTTGTTGCTCAGGATCTCCTGTTGACTGACCAGCGTTGTGTAAAATTGTGTTAAAAGGAGCCAGTCAAAGTCATTTATTTTCTCCTGAATAGAAAAATATTCCTGTTACATTGACATTTAAAAGGTTTTGCCTAATACAAATTGATTTTTGGGCGTTTTATTCTACACTATCTTCACACTTCACAGATCTCAGCCTTCATTCTTCCTCATGGGGAGCCTTGGGCGCACACATCCAGCTCCCTTTTGATGCGCTGACTGTCAGTCCCTAGGGTGGATTTGATTGCCTCTTTACTCCCCTCCTATGTAAGTCAATAGGAGCCTGCCTGCCATCTGTGGGAATTGATACCTCTGCTGAATCATACTATTAAAGTGCTCCTCTATCATCCTTTCCACTGTCTCTGCCCGCACCCTCTCGCCCTCCCCTCCCTCCCTCCCCTCCCTCCCTCCCTACCCGCTCTCTGTCTTTCTGAAGCCGAGCTCAGGAAACGCATCTTATCTTACCGCTCACAACCCCCGGAGCCATGCAGAAGTCGTGACTGCCAATTGGGACTAAGGCGGGACTCAGACTCAGACTGGAAATTGTGCCACAAAACAAAGATGGTCTGGAAGGGAATGGAAAAGCATAGTCCTTTTTTAAATAATGCATCCAATAGCCTTAAATACTTATAAAAATCTTATAATGCTGCATTCACATCAAACAGCAATTTTCACCTCCACCTATCAGTGAGGGATGATTCCTGTCACTCACACACCTAACATGAACCCATGAATATACTGCCCTTCTGTTATGGTAATGTTCAAAACAACAGCCGTGTTTACATGGGCGCAAGGGGCGACGATGGCTCAGAGGGTCCACTTTTCTGAGGTCGGTGGTTTTATCCCCGGCCGATGCAGTCCACCTGTCCAAGTGTCCTTGAGCAAGATACTGAAGCCCAAGTTGCTTACAATGGCTGCTCCGTTGGTGTGTGAATGATTTTCGCTCCTGATGAGCAGGTGGCGCCTTGCATGGCAGCCTCTATCATCACTGTATAAATGTTTGTGCTAATGGGTGAAAGCTGGCGTCACATTGTAAAACCGAGCAGACTAGAAAAGCGCTGCATAAGTACAGTCCATTTCCCTTTTTACTTTTCTTCACTCTGATTGAAATGACTCTGATTTTAGATTTGGGGTTAACCGTTTACATGAGTAGTTGTCTAATTGGACCTGGTGTTAATATGTGCCGCCACACAGCATAGAAACAGCTGTGTGACGATCATAAAAGCGACCAATATATGATGTGTTTTATCTCTGGGGTCTATCGCGGTGCCTGACCTGGATGTGTTTGTAGAGTTCATTAATTCGTACTTTCCCACCTAATTCTTTGAGAGGTTGTATCAAATACAAACCCTCTGCTGTGGTCCAGGTCACTAAATGCCAGCATCGTGCACGCAAGTTCCAAACCAGGAGGTATTCCATTTCACCGTTTACATGCTGAAGTCATCTTTTCGATCTGTTATTCAGAAAGGATTATTCTACGTACTAAGCGGATTATTCAGATCCGGGTGTTTGTATGTAGCATTTTCATTCCTATCTGGAAAAATATCAGTTAACATTTTCTTTTCTTTTTAACTTTTAACCTTAATACTCCAGCCAATCCTTATTTACTAGGATTTGTATTGTTTTTAATCACATAGTTCAAATGTCTGCTTGTGAATTCACTGCCCGAAACCAGTTAAAGCAACTGCAAATAAAGAAAAAAAGATCTTAGAAATTGTCGATACATTTAGTAAAAGTCATTAATAAAACAGCCTTTTGGCTATGAGCTCAGGACAAATCCAAGAAAAGACATCTTGCCCTCCATTTTTCCTTTCTGGTGATTGTATAGAGACTATTCCATAGGTACATTTCAGTTAAGTATGGCATATTTTTAATAAGGATCTTAGTCACTTCAACAAAACAGCTGTCTGGTCAGGTGTTCTACGAGGAGAGGAGGTGAAGCTGAAGTCATCTGGTCACTCACTACAAAAGGAGCTTCTAAAACAGATGTTTGTTTATTGGTGGCATGAATGACAGTCCGCAAATAATTCCCCTGCACTTCCCGTGTCAATGTTTTCAGTTATTCTTGGAGGACAGTTGTGAAAACATTCAGTGACAACAGAGAAACAGAAGCTGCAGTCAGCGGACACCTCCGGGCTCTAATGGAGATACAGTGTGAGGAGAGGGAGAGTTTGTGCCACTGCTGACTTGTCACTGCGAGCCCAGCAGGCTCATCCTGGTCCTGATTGATGGAGCTGTCTGCAGGTTCTTGCAGGGGAAGAGCAGGGCTGTGTTCCCATACACTGGAGCCTCCCAATATTACCCCACAACAGATGGCCCCCCTGGGGCCACCAGCTCGTTTGCAGCTCCTTTCGCATTATGTGCTCAGCATCCTTCATCTCAATCAGTGACCAGCTTCTCGAGCACAGTCACCTGACCTACAGGTGACCTCTGAGACTCCTTCGCCCTTCACAAGGTTACCGGACACAGTTAAGACAACGGCCCTCTGATATTGTCAGGGGAAGACTGTAGGAATTTTCCTTTTTGTGCTTTCTTTGGAGTAGGACAGCACGCTGTCGGAATGACAGATGACAGATCGAGCGATGCGAGCCTGTCAGATTTTCATACTCTGTTGCTCAGACATATGTATGTCGATTCTGTGAATGTGGGTTTTATTTCGCAGACGTATACAGCTTCTAAATCTGGGGGAAAGAATATCAGCTCAGTAGGCTTATGTGGCATTATGTGGATTGTTTTTTTTAAATATTATTGGTACTTTTAATTGTTCAATATAATTAAGTGTGACCATATCGTCAAATTGATGTCTTCGACTTGTTAAACTAACCATCTGAGTCTGAGTCTGACATTTTTGTTATATATACATAACTTTGTATTCATTTTTGTTGGACTTTTTAAATGATCTTTGAGTCTTTTCTGCCATTCCCACCACATGTATATAAGTTTTGTTTAACCTACCTCTCTAATGGTTTAGCCAGATTAGGGTCAAGAAATCATGAATTAGTGAGAGCAGCACGTGTGCGAAACACTGTAAAATAAGTAAAGATAATTGAACATTTTCGGGTTTCCTTCATCTGAGTTTTTGTGCCAGAATTGAGTTTTTCTTAAAAAAGAAAAGATGAAGTATTTTTAAAGGACTTAAATGATCGCTCTCGTGAGCTTCTCGTTCACACAGCATTGTCTGCTTTTCTGGATGAACTCTCCATCTTGGATGAAGTACAGAAAGAGAACGAGGAGAAGTCTTGAAAATTCTCAATTATAACTCATGTACAATGAATCCTTTTGTTGAACCTGCAGATTTTTGAGGATAGAACAGGTCCCCCCCCCCCCCATCCTCTGTTGTGACATTGTTTCCTCTTCCTGCTGATGGCTGTTGTTCTTTTCACTATCAAGGAGAAGCAGGACAGGACTTCTTCAGTTGCTGCTGATTCACTGCAGATTAGATTGCTGTACCGAAGCATGAGATTACTTGGTCTCATTCTGCAGCACGACATGATGCTTTCATAGTATGGGCTGTGATGCATGCCGTTATGCACGGGTGTTTGGACCACAGAATATAGCTTTGATGTCTTAAAGGAAGTCTATGCTTTGGGTCTAGGCTGTAACTAAAGCATTTATGACAGAATTTGTAAAACCCTGACAGCGTATTTCTTCTATTAATTGCTTCCGTCCTCTGATTATTTCCCCTCCGAGATAGACTCTTGAACTCTCAAACTGGCCCAGGCACTTATTCTTCTTAGTGAGAAGTAAAACAGCTGCTTCATTTGGGAGATTACCCAGATCTCTAAATATAAAGTGATTAAGGATTAAGAATAAACGTGTGGAGTCAATCCCGTTACTGCTCACTTGCTTTCATACTTTCAGACCAGCCTCTGTTTTCCCTGCAGCACACATCCTAAGTTTCGCCAACATTGTCTTTCCGCCTCTTTTTTGCCTCTGCAAGGCTTCATACTGTGGTTGCATTATTACAGAAGGAGCTTTAAGCTTGAAATCCATTGGAGCTTCACACCTCTCACACGCCCATTCAGCATCACTGAAAACAGATCAAAGAATTATTGGATTGTTTAAATTAAACTGCCACCCTAATAATAATAATAATAATAATGCATTTAATTTATAACGCACTTTACATTTGGATCAAATCTCAAAGTGCTAAAACCCTACCTCCTTCTTGGTTTCTTCCTTTGTCTGTATTCTCACATGTAGGACGAGGTCTTGCACAGGTTGGTGGTTTTTAACAAGTGTACCAAATCTGCTTAAGAACAGGAAATACACCATAACATTAAAAGCACCTGCACCTTCCAAGCAGTCTCTACCAGAACTACTGTAGTTCTTCTGTGGTAATGGACAACGCAGGCCAGCCGATGTTCCCGACACGCATCAGTGAGATTTGAGTGCCGATGACCCTGTCGCAGGTTCACCAGTTGTTCTACCTTAGACCACTTAGGAACACTCGACAAAGTCCTACAGCTCTGAAGATACTCTGACTCAGTCGTCTACCCATCACAGTTTTGCCCAAGTCAAAGTATCTGAGTTCTTAAACTTGTCTATTTTTCCTTCTTTTTTTTTCTTTAATGTCCAACAAAATGTTGATTTGCTGACTATTATACCCCACCCACTTACAGGTACTGTTATAACAAACATAATCCATTTTATTCTGATCTATATTCACATTTATGTAAAAATGGCTCATCGTTGCGTTTGCTACTATACGCATAAAATGCCTATTTATTTTTTTAAATGTAGTTTCACAGCGAAAAAGTCGAGAATACAGCAATGAAAAAGTGATTGAAGAAAATGTCACAATGTCACAATGTATCTAATTGCCTCACAGACCACAACCTCTTTTTAGTTTCTTTTATTTATTTATGACTGCAACCTCGTCTACTTTCGACATCTTTATCGTCCAACCAATCACCTCCTCACTGCCTTCATGTGGATGTGTTGCTTAACATCTCTGCCAGTGTTGTGTATGAAAGTAGGCGGGCCTTTACGCATAGATCACTTGAAACAGACATATATATTTTAAATATGAATGACCCTTTGGCAAGGAATTCACATGGCAAATCAATCAAGTACCATTCCTGCACTCCAAAAAATATTTTAGCCTAAGATTTAATATTTATGGATTTCAATTACATGTCAAATTTCTGTGTATTTGGAATACATGACTAAACAATAAACAAAGTAATAGATTGTGACTCATCCTGTTTTCAGAGGTTAAGGAACTCGTCCTCGCTAAAATCTAAATTTTCATCCTTACATTCAGATGCTGACGTTGTTTTTACTCTGAACTAGATTACAACTATGGGATGTAATCTGGTTCGCCCGACAGACTAAAAAGCCCTGCCAGCACTGCAGGTATAAAAACTTCCAATCTGTTCCTTAGATTTTTTTGTGGTTTTGGACTCAAGGATCAAGCGTCAAACTCCGTGTACAGAGTTGGACTCATACCACAGCTCCATATGCAGCACTGCAGCGCGGTCAGGAGAACCAAGCGTAGCTGCGGTTGCAAAGCTATAATTGTTCAACGGAGGTGTTAAGCAGTCAGTCAATCAAAGAAAAAAAAAAGAAGAAACTGGCTCGTGCGTGCCTTTGGTGCACCTCATTGTTTGTGATCATGAATGGTGTGTTCGCAGATGATCAGACGGCTTGTTGTCTTTTGTCTGTAATGCCCTCACATGGTATTCCAGCTCACCTCCGTTTAATCTCTTTGGACCCCAGCCAACTCTAAATGCACAGATCGCCTCTTTTCACACAGACAGCAGTGTCAGCAGGGCTGAGCTTCTCCGCTGAGCCCCTGAACAGACCCCTGGGTCACTGTCTCCCATGCCCTGAAAAGGAGGTTGAACCTGTGGGACCGGCGCTGTCGAGTGGCCTGGTACTCATCAGCTGCTGGAGGTGTTTTGTCTAAAGCTTTTTCATTCATTTACTCTGCTGTGTGAGTATGCCTTTAACATTAAACAAGCAAGGGCCAACGTGTAAATATTTAGCCTTCCATGTTAGAGAGAGTTCAAAGGCGGCCGAAGAAATGAATGGAGGGCAAGCTCCGACTTCTGTAACCCAGATAAAAGAAGAGGAATTAAATGGCCATAAAGAGACTTCACAGCTAAATCTACAGTTTTATTGTGAGAGGGCAGCCATTAATCACAAAACACTCTTAAAATATAGGACACCAAAGCTTTCAGTTTCCCATGTCCCTTTTAGTTACCCACCACAGTTGTTGATTAATGCACCTCAAATTCAAACTCCACCATCCCGTAAAGCGAGGTTAGTTGTTCTTCAAATTGACAGGCATAATGGGATGTGGAAGAGGAAGGGTTTGCAGGGGCTTGGATAGAGGATGAAAAGTCATAGAGTGTGGTTACGGTTGCTGGAAAATACAGACTGGTGTCCAATGTCCGGGCGCTCCAGTCAGAAAGGTCACTACCCTTTCCTCTTAAAGAGTGGAAGCCAGGAAGAACCATATATAGAAACATAGACATTTTATTGGCTGTCATGTACCAGATGGGACTGTAGCATATTTGTTAGAGGTGCACCTTGGCTGATCACCGTTTTTTTCAAAGTAATATATTATAAGCGCTCTGATTTTGAAGCATTAAAGTGGAAGTAAGACTGGTCGGCATTGTGTATGTATTCTGACCTGTTGACATTGATGTACCCCTTCCTCCCCGCCGTGCATTTCTTAAACCAATTGTATGACATTTCGAGCTGTAAATAAAACTTTGTAAGCCTCGTTCTGTGCATTATAGTTCATATGTTGGCTGTGTTCAGGGACATCAGGGATCACGGCTGGCTCTGAGATCCCGCTAGCTTTAGTTACTCTGCTAGCTTTAGTTACTCTGCTAACATTAGCTTCTTGAAACCTGCTATGTTTCTCGGGGTGATTCAATTTGAAGTGTGTGATTAAGTTCATTGTGTCGAAGGTTTTCAGCGTTGTTCTTCCACTGCTTATTTTAACCTTACTGGTCATACAAAAAGCGAACTTTGTGTTTTCTGGTGTTTTTCCGGTTTACTTGTGAGATATTCGGAGTCGTGTTAACTCGTGCTTGGTGTGCATGTACATCGCATGTGTGTAATCAGAACGGATCGAGGCTGCCTGGCCAATTACCGATGTAATCAAACTAGGCCTCCCGGCACCGATAGATTGGTGCACCTTTAATCTTTATTGTGTCTTGTTCCTTATAAACTTTACAAAGGCTTCAATGCTGCTAATTGTTTCCTGTCTTAACCAGCAGTCGAGGTCGTAACAGAGCAGAGGCAAGACAGGATGTTGATGTGTGATACTCACATCCAGGAGAACCAAAGCTCAGATAGTGGCAGTAAGCTGGTAGCTCAAAGAAACAAAGATGTCAAATTTGGGGAGACGGGCACGATGGTCTTGGAAGTCCTCGCCCTCAAATGTCTACTCAATGCGTGGGTCAAAAATCATTCTCAATGCCCGAACGGCGGTTACACCTCCTGCATCTTTTGTTTGTAGAATGCCGACATGATGTAATACACACATTATTCCGCCTTTATATTTTCTTTTTTATATTAGTCTTAATAAATAAAGGCGGTCCAGGAGGGACATTGTTGCATTGCTATTGTGCAACTTCGGAGTGAAAAGGGGTTTTTGAATAAGCCATACATTGTCCACCCAAGCAGATCAGTAATACGTATAAGATACTTGGGAATTGATTTGTATTTTCCAAGAAAGAAAAATACGTATGAGCATCTCTACTGCAGTGTTTTATCATGTTGTTGTATATGTTTTCCATCTTTTCCAAATGATTGTCAATTATTAATGCTGACAGATAGAGTATGTGAGGGATTAAAAGAAAAGCTAAAACGGCTGGGACATAACAGAGCGATATCCACAATGTAAAAGAGAACGTATTTCCCAACTCTTAAATAATCCCGTAAGCCTATAACTCAAACACACACTCAACCTTTTAGACTTTTCAGTCATAGACTGTATAGCTACACTCTAAGAAATAAAATATCACTTTTTCTTTACTTAATTATGTCAATCGGTACCACGAAATTATGTTGAAGAATTTGGAATACCCTGAAAACGTAAAAAGATAGGGCTCCCCAAGTGGCAGAAACATGCATTTGACCTTTCTTAATGTAAATGCAGTTCTTCCTTGCACTAAGGTCTATGGTAATATGATGCTTTGAATAGTTTTGTGTTAACTCTCTATGGACATGGTGGCGATAATGATAAAATTGCCCAGACTTTTAGAGGATATAATAATAGTTATTTTTCATTTACTCAACACTTTCATTTCACATCTACTAAACACAATTATGTTCTCCCCAGATTTTTAAGTATTACTCAAATGCGATGAAACTATTGCCAAAGTTGCAGAAATTTAGCTCTTTCAATACAAAATGTCACGTTATGCGAATAACGTCCGTGCTTTATGTTTAACAATGTATGGGAGGAATACGATTTACATGATTAAAATAGACTATGCTTGGCCCCTTTAAATGATAAACTCCCTGAAATAATGACTTTAGATGGCACACGAAATACAAAACATAAGCTTTGATTATTTAATTTGAATAGGGAGAGTTGGAGTTAGTCAGAGTTATTAATATGTGAATGGGATCCTTTTGTTTGTCGTGTCTCACTTTGGTATCTTTAGAGAACATGCCTAGACTGTGTGCTTCGTTACCCCGTTATGTGGGGCTTCAGATTCTGCCCTTCAGGAACAAAACGAACATGAAAATCGTTGTGGCATTCAGATGGATTAGATATATATTCATTATCTAGATCATCAGGTTCGTGGTTGGGTCAACCAGATGAAAGCTACAAATAAAATGAAATAAAGAGATGCACTTCAGAGACCAAGACATTTCTGACAATAATATTTCTCAAAAGTAAAACATTGTTAGTGAAACTGCTGCTGTGCCTTAAAATGCAACGGAATTAGTCATTTCTTTTGTCTCTCTCTTTGCTAGAAGTAGATTGAGAGTTAAGAAGTGGGAAAACCCAAATTAAATGCTTCCCTGATTTCTCTGAGAATGATAATGGCATCATTCTTACAGCAGGAAATAAACACTTTTCCAAAAGAATGCTAATGTAAGGCTTGGTTGTTCATTTATTGGATTTGTGCGGGATGTTGCTTAATGACTGGAAGTAAAGATGAAACAAGAATAAACGGGGTTAAATTCCAAGAATGCCATTGACAACAGTCTGCCTCATAACGCCGTGGGTTAGCATGACGAGCTGTCCATAGGAATCACATGCCGCTTTCAACTATTTCAACTGTGTCAAATAGCAATTTCACACAAATGTACTCACATTTCAGAGGAAGTCGGTTAACAATGCACAATGCGGACAATGCCGGGGTTTTATGTGCCTACCTCATGACCTAAGTTCTGTCTTTGGGCTGAAAAGATGACGAAAGATGAGTTCTAATTCCATTTCCGACAAAAATTTCATGCGCGACCTCTGTTTAAATTGTATTAAAATATAATTTTAATAATCCTTTGACCACTGCAAGAGTCCTCATTGTCGTCACTGGCTGTCATGAATTACTCTGACGCATCATTTTGTGGCGGTACGGTCCAAGCCCGTGTTTATACCCGTTTACACCAGAGCCAACCTGGAGCTTCTCTGGGCTGGTGCTGGCTCCTGTTTGGACAGTTTGCATAGAGTTGGTCAAAGGACCACAGCGCATCTTTACTCAGCAGAGCATTGTTGTGGACTAAATAGTTACTTTTGATAATTGATGTCCATTTGGATTGTAGGTTGTCAGTGCCCGGGGTCTTCCATGCCCATCTTTGTGTCCTTATGTTGACACTAATTCATCAACTAGGCTGCAGTGAACGCAAATGGCGACAGTAGAGGAGGCACTTAAAATAAAAATCTGATAAATCAAAGACTATACCTACTCAGTGGTGGTCTGTGAGGCCATTCGATATGTCTCTAAACAGATTCACTATTTTCTTCTTTTTGTTTTGTCCATAGAAATTTCTTGCTTGTGATTTCCAGTAGTACGTCTCAATTTCGTCTCTATCCACAACCTTTCAATGAGTGAACAAATACGAATGTAATTTAAGTGATAAAAGACTCAGCTCCTTACAAACGTAAGATGCCAGAGCTGCTGTTGTACTATATGTCACAACATTTTTCCTTCTGGGGCACTGACATGCTGTTTAAGGATGAAAATGGAGCAACGTTTTTGCCACTGTTGAGTTATTCAATGCAAGTCTAAAAATGTGGCATAGCTGCAATATAGTGTGATCTCTGTGGCAAAAGAGTACCGCAATTTTGGGCTACTTATAGAAATCCTGTACGTTCTGGGCACTTATTTCCATCAGTATCATGTAATTGAGCATTTGAATACCTGCTTGCTGCTGCGTTATAGGTCAGGTAAACTGGCCAGGTGTGTTCAAAACAATTTCCAGTCTGAGATTTTATTTTTAGAAATGTGTGCCACCCGGCTGAACCTGTTCTTAAAAGGAACCAGTGGCAGCATGCATATGCTAACTAGTAAGGGAAACCACGGGTCCCACCGAGGAGGAGGGCCCTGTGAGAAAGTAACTCAATAAGTAAGATTTTTCCGGGACGTATTAAAGCCTGGGTGGACTTAAGAAACAGAGTTATGTGACTCGATAAAAAACCAATAAAGTCTAATAAGGGTTCAATAGTTTTCCAAAAACATGCTTCACCAAAAGGCTAAATCTAATTAAAATGAACTATTTCCCATGACATACTACATCATTTTTATCAGGAACTCATTTTATAAGTGTGATATTTTTTTACTGTTTAAAAACATGCTTGACCAAAAGGATTTGTTGTTTTATGGTCAATTTAGAGTGTCTAAGATATTAAATCGCTAAACGTCCCACAGAAATAAGATATTCAAATAGATAATATATCCGTAGTTCTTTTTTCTTGGTTGAGGACATTAGAGGGTTATGAACAAATTAATACCGGAGTCAGACTCCTTTTATAACGGAACCTTATCCTGAAAAAGAAATTGCACTTATTTACCAATTAATCTTCAGATGTTCCTTGATTATTCATTTAATGTGTTTAGGTTCATGTGAAAAATTAAAATGACATCTTTCTGCCTGACCAATCTACCCAAAAACAACAAATCATTATATTACATAGAAAACGGACACAATCATGAAATAAAAATATATATATATATATATAACATAAAAATGAATTAAAAGATAAAGCCACCATCAGAAAACTTGCCAATCAATTATTTGCAGATGAATTTGTTTATTGTCCCTTTCTATCAGTGCTCAGAATTATTAACCGTCATATGATCAGATCTGCGTCAACACAGCCATCCTGATTTGATTTTCAGAAGTCATAAAACCTTTTTCCGTCTTCTACATCCCATGTGATGTGAACAGAAGTATATTGAATCACTTGACTGTTCTTGCCTCAATTCCAATTATCATTAACAAGAACTGGGCGTGCACAAGCCAAACACACCCGCACTGATGGAATCTATAGGGGTTGGGTTATGCTTTGCTTGGTAACAGATTAATCATGTGGATAAAGAGAAAGATTTATTTGTGCATTCATACGTTATTCATTATACAACCATTGTCACTTTCAGTAGATGCAGCTCATGTTACAAAGCTTTTGTCGAGGGCAAGTTGAGAAGTGCCGGCTATCTCCTCTTCAGATCCCGCTGGTGTCATTGTGGGGAGGAAAACGTCAGATATAGGTGTCTTAATTGTTTACATTCCTCACGTGTTCCATTCAGGCAAGATTTATAGCTCCAAAACGAGTCAAACGCGCCAAGTTTCTGTCTTCCAACTCTTAAATCTGCAGAGGTTTCATGAAGGCCTTTCTTTGTTTTAATTAAAGCCATTTCAGCGTTGCAGCCTCTCCAAGCTGAATGTGCCTGTCTCGCTCGTCTTTGTCCTCGCTTGTTCGGTGGGAAAAAAAATGGGTTAGCATTCATTCTAGACTTGCACCTGTTGATTGGAGCGTATGTCTTTCCCGTTTTTACGTCTTGAATTTATGGCCCTCAGCTGGAGGGACAACCTTTTTCTATTCCTTTAAGGGAGAGCTGCAGCAGCTGTGTGATGACTTCACTGGCTCCTCATGTAAGAAGACAATCTGGGGAGGAAGGCTTTTCGCTGCACCTTGAACCTGATAGCACCCCAATTTGACATGCTTGCCTCACATCAGCTGTTAGTTTTCATCTAAATCAGTTCATTTAAGCGCATATAAAAAAGTGTCTCAATTTTTTCTTGCTGTCCAATTTATGTCTCATTCGCGTGAATTAAAAAGAGGCAGGAAGAGAGTTGTAAAAAGTCCCTAGTTCTTCATATGTGTGGTCCTTGGCAGCGGAAATATACTTTCACATTAGGCTAGCAGCTGGGTGAGGAGAAACATTACCAATGCTGACTCATGGCAAAGAGGAGCTGGAAAGTGTGTCAAATTCTCTCCGGTTATGCCTAGAAAGACACACTTCTTCTGAATAGGTCTCAGGAGAAGAAATCGGTACTTTGTAAATGGATGATTTTAGGAAGTGCCCCATTAACTGGTGGCTCCTCAGCCTGCTGGATTTCCTCTGCAGCAGCTGTCGGTCAGCGTGTCAGTGGGTAAATCCCTGAAATACAAACTCCTAATGAGGCTGAAGCTCACGAGGAAGGCCCCGGCCCTGAACTCAGCATCACATATGTTTAGTGACAGAGTTCCCGTGCTGCATCTAGAAACGCTGAGACATCTTAGTATTACTTATGTCACATAGACTCTGAAAAGGATGGTCCTAGAACTCATCCACTGCTTTGAATGTCTGGCGTCACTGGTAACCATCCGTCGTTTCTCGCCATGTCTTGAGATCTCATCATGGTGGTCACTGAGCCCCGGGTTGGTCTTTCCTACCCAGAACAGGTCCAGGTCAGACCTTTAACCTCCTTTCAGGATTATTTCTGCTGACAGTTGCCCTTGTGTTTGTCGGTCTGGTCAAGAGGTTTTCAGTTAATGAGCTTGTTGTCGATGAAAGATGGGTCGCAGATCAGCCGCCGCTAGCATCGGCGCTGCTGCACATTCCCGCTGGCTCATGTTTCCGCAGAGATACGAAGCAGCTGGAGTTTGACGAGTTTAGTAACTGGGGCTGACGTTGCTTTCATTTAACTAGTTAGAAGCAGCTCTGCAGATCCTCAACAGCGCGGTTCCCAATGGAGGGGGTTTATCCAGGTGAAGGGGAATTTTTACGTTATCTGTTGAACTTATGACATTCATGTTAGGGTGTCTCTTAAGTGGGGTACATTCTGAGTAAAAACGACATTACTTACAGAGTGAATAATTAAACTGGACTGAAATAAAAACCTTTATTTTAAGCAGGATGGGTTGCTATGGCCCGACTGGACAATGTTTCTTCTTCAGTTCATGTCCTTTTTTTCCTGATCTTACTCATTATTGGTGCCGTTACATTTGATCGGATTTGACGCTTTAATATGTTGCCTAAAGGGCCGTAAATCCCGGGGCGGACAGGGGGGACATGTTCCGCCCCAATAATATAATTGGAGCAGACTAGTATATCATATAGTATAATACGATATTTTTTTAATATTTCTTTCATTCATATTGGAGCTTTTTAATGCGACATTACTTTGTATTGAAAGTACTCAATAATATTAATCGACACAAACAAAAGACCAACGATTGTGGGTTTTTTTGGTTCAGTGCGTGCCAACTAAGCAATATCAAATGCAACAGGATCAAATCTTCATAATAAAGGAATGAGGTGTTCACAGCAGGTTTTTGGTGTTACTAGGAAAAGGCATCAGAGCCCAGCCGGGGTCTGGGACATAGAGGCACGGAGTCTCAGATGAGTGTGTGAGGTCACGCTCTGTCACACGACTTCACAAACCCTCTTATTTTTTATTTCTAAAAAGTGACTAGCGACTCTGATAGTTCTAAAGTCTGCACAACAGATCGATTCAAGCAAATGGAAATATGGCAGCCAGCCAGTCTCCTGTGTCTGGAGTGATTGTAGGTAGAGATTTCCCCTCAGAGCGCCATTTTTATCATTTGAATGACCTGGTTTGAGCAACATCTGATGAAAAGGGATTTCCCACTATCAACCGAAATCACTGTTCAAATGTCACAAAAGCCCTCATGTTTCTCACTGTTCTAGCCGTGGTTACTTTGCTTCTTACTTATCATTTATAAATAGCAGTGATGCATGAATAAAAGTGCTGCAGCACAGGACATGACCGCCAGTGAGTGGATTTTGCCCTACCGCCAGTTTTAGCTGAGCAGCTCTTGGAGACCAGACCTCCACAAATAGAGTTGCGCGAGATCACGTGAAGACGCAGGATGCCACATGGGTCGTTTTGGTTACAGCCTCGCCCACATTCTTGTAATTTGCTGTCAGCCCCCTGGAAATACATGTTCTCTCCCACGCGTGGTCCCTCCTTTTTCAGCCCCTCAGCTGCTCATGAAGTCAGCCTCTGTGAATGACATAGTAAGGACTGGGATATAAATGTATGTCAGGAGGAGAAAAAAGCCATAAAGCTTTTGATTGTCTTCTGGTTAACTCTATTGTGTGTAAGGCTGATAATCAGAACATTTCACTTTGTGCTTGTTTTCAGTTGAACATATCTGATATTATAGAATCATCATCAGCGCCGCAAATCCTCCATGTTGACGCGATAACTCCAAAACTATGTCATTGATCATTTTCAAGAACTGGATTGAGTTTTGGAAAGGTTGGTTCAATACTTACGACTTAACGATCCTCATCTCGTGAAGTTTCGGTCGTGATTTCTCAACTGTTGGTTTGATTAAGCCCAAATTATATGCTTCGTATTTTACTCTGAAAGTTCTTATTTGACTGATGAGTGGGAGCTAATTTCCGAAAAAAAGTGTTTTTTGGACGTAAGTTCCTTACTGTTGGTCTGATCTGGTCCAAATTTGTTGCATATGATTGGACTTGAGGAAATCTATCTTGTATGTATAATGTTTTAATCTAAAAGTTTATTTTGCTCAATAGGATGTTTTTTTTAATTTATTTATGAATTGTTTGGACATAAATTCACATTTAATTTGAGGAGTTCATTCAGGGGGATTGCTTTTACAATGCAGAGGATTTGGGCCTTTTGGGGGATATACCTGCGCTGCCTGGTACGACAGAGTAGGCCTACTTTCTCGTAGATTTCATCCACTCCTTCATTTACTTATTTTCTCATAGTAGGACATATAATATACCGATTTTTTTTGTTGCCTATTGTGGAATGTAAGTTAGGGTATCGTAGAATGTATTGCCCTCTATATACTAATCTGTCTTCACCAACTTTTATGGAACACAAATCTGCATGTGTGTTGATTTGGTTGACAGAAAATGTCCATCAGTGCCCTTTTTCCATGACGCTGGCATCATTGAACACTAACTGTGACAATACAGCTTTAGCTTCAAACTAAGAAGTTGTTTCTTTAGGTTTTAAAAAAGTTGAGGGGTTCGTACAACACAACGATAAACATCTTCTTAGGACACATAAATAATCGCACAAACTTTTTTAAATTAGGTTGCATCCTCTGATGTTGTTGTTTGTTTTCTGCAGTCACAGTTGTGTCTGAGTGTCTGCTGAAATGAGCAAAGATTCAACAATTATCATCGATTAGTCAAAGCCGATTCGACGCGTTGACCCTTTTCCTTCCGCTGGCAGGAGAAACTGATTCTGTGTCAGAATTTTTTTTAAATTTTTTAAATGAACAGAACCTTTGTTCTCATCCAGCATTGAATTTGAAAATATACCATAGATATAAGGGCTAAAGTCTGAATAGTGTAAACACTGACGCACTGACCCCGTCTTCTCTGCGGTGCGTTTCCTACACCAATTGTATGACATTTCAAATTGAAAATAAAACTTTGTAAGCCTTGTTCAGTCCGCTTATATGTTATATGTTGACTTTTTGTCAGGGACTTCGGGGCTCGTCGCTGGCTCTGAGCTCACGCTAGCTTTAGCTGCTCTGCCAACGTTAGCTTCTTCAAACTTGCTATGTTCCTCGGGGGGATTCATTTTTCACATCCAGCTCCAACAAATACAGTCTTATAAAGAGCAGTCATATACTCAGTTTGTGTTGGAACTGATTTAGGCTTTTCTCTCCGTGGATGCTGCCGTCTGGAATGCCTTTTCTACGTCACTGATATCAGTGAGGGTGTTTAGCAGACCTTCAATCGACACCTCTACGAAAAAGACTCAGCAAAAGCTACTATATAGATTTCAGATAATTATCCAAACGATTGGCTCTATGTTTATTCCACATTACATAATTCTTCTAAAAAGCCTAATTGTGAGAAATAAAACTCACCTTCTTCAGTTGATCACACTCGGGTTTTTTTTTTTTGTCTTGGGGGTTTTACATCTTCGGCTGGTATAAAGAAAAAGGTTTTCAATAGTAAGATAAGGCTTATATAATTTTTCAAGGTATTTGTACATGGAAGTTGTTTCTGCTGCTTCGTTTCTCATCTTTTAAATTGTAACTGTGTGATTTATTTTGAAAATAAAAATCAGTTGATTTTCTCAACTTATTAGCTGCTAACTGCTTCTTTTTTTTTCTTTTTTTTCTATAAAACATTTTAAACTGTAATTAGATGGGTGCTATACAAATAAAGTCATTACACAGTTATAATAAGTAGTGGGAAATTATGAATTTCTTTATTAGTACACAATCAACCAGAAAAAGAAATGTTTTATTGTGAAAAGTTTTATGCGTGTAGTCTTTCACTATTAGCACAACCCCAACTCACAATGAAAGGAGTGGTTCATTTGCAGAGTTGAAAGTTTTTTTGCAGTTAGCACCCGTCATATCAGTAGTAAAACATCTTTTCCCTTCTCTCTCTCTGTTTTGCAGTTTGGGAGGTGTTGCAGACCCTCATGCTGATGTGACCTTAACGGCAGAAGTCACACTCACGCATACAAATGAAGATACTGGTCAGAATGGGAATGATGCAAAGCTGGAATCGGTCTGCGTTGGATTTGGTTTAAATGGTTTCTAAAGACACTCACTTATGAATACTACATGTTTTTAGATAGTATCCACTTCCTCCTTTCTTTCAGAGGATACAGATACACCCTGAATGGGCCCCTGTGGTGATATACGCTGTGATGGGGAAGTACCTAGTGTTATAACGGTCATGCTGTTGTCCTTAGAGGGACAGTGCTGATAACTCTCAGAGGCAGGGGCTTGAAACGTCCACATAGTTGGATAATGGAGTGGGGTTTTTTTTATAGCATGTGTGGTGTTTCAATGTTTTGTGTTTTACATCAGACTTTTGATCATTGAACATCATATTTTCTCATTGTAAAGTGTCTGCAATGTTATTATAACAATCTGCTTTTTCGCAAGCAAAAGAGGTGTCGTGTATAATGGAGCAGTTTTGGCTTCCAGTATGGCGCTTTACATACAGCATGCATCAAAGAACATCATTTACCATTACCCCCCACCTCACGCTGTCTCCTACTTAGCTGCTAACACTCCAAGCTTATCCTACTGCCTTGCTGCTTGCTCCATATTAATGCCGCGCTGTAACTACCTTCATGCTTTCTCAGAGGTAGTACATCACTAGGTGTGTTTAAAAGGACAGCTTAATTCCGATTAGATTCGTAAAAGACGTCTAATCGAAAAGAAAATGCTGCATGTAAACACCCCTTTCAGAACGGAAAGAACTTTTCCGAATTAAATTTCATTCCTTTTCAAGGAGGTAGTCTAAATCATTTCGGACAGCCTTTCCGCCAGTTGCTGCATGTAAACGCTGTATCGTAACGCTTTCTGTTTGAGTTTTATCTGCGCATGCCCAGCGTTGTGACAAAATGCTCTGCTAAGTTTTTTTTTAGCGACGCGTTTTAAATACGGCGACTTCAAAACAGTACTGGTTTGCATCGGAAAGTGATTTATTCATTGCAACTTTGAAATATTTTAACTTTTTTGGATGGTTAGATGGGCGAAAAGTCACTTCGGCAAGCACCCTCTTTGTCATATTCTTCTTTTGGGCGCGTGTTGGCGGTCGGCACCGAGCTCACCGGAGCATTATCGCCACCTTATGAACGGGAATTTGGATCGTCTGCGCATGTGTGAAAGAATTTCCAATTAAGGAAACCCGTTCAGTAGCTTTGGTGTAATCTGTCTGACAATTCAACCGATCAATCATCAGACACGGCTGACATGTCCCGCTCAGTGGCTGCCTTGAAATCGTTGGATTGTCGTGCTCTTACAGTCTGGTGTCCAGCTTTCCTGGACCAGGTGTCGGTTCATCTCATGGACTTCACTCTCTGTCGCTTCTGTTAGGGCAGCAGAAACCTTTGGATGTGGTCAGCTGAGTGGTTAGTCATGCTCACTGGACGGGACATCCGTCTGCCACCATCACTTCACAAGCATCTCTTAACTTGCCTCCATAACTCAACACAGACACCGCTTCTACCTGACCCACCCTGAGCACTGTGGGTTGTTCTCATAAGGCAGAGGGATCGCAATCCCAAACTGAACATTTCAAACTGTCGGATTTTCTGCTTTCTTTCATGTGAAGCCAGAATTTGATCTGGAACTAAATAGAGGTTAAACAAACACAAACCTCATTAAAATAAAACTCCCACTCCCTCACTCTGAGCTACAGGAATGTGCTGTCGTGCTTCAGATCCCACATAGAACTGCTACAGGACTCCAGGTAATGAATGAACCAGAGATGCCCACCCAGCTACCAGGAAACAAAAATTGCCGCCCTCATTCCCAGATTGGTAACGGATGAGTGATTTTCCCACCAGCGTGCCACTTCATCGTACAGGAAGGTTTAACACCCACAATCACTAAACCAGGACGTCTCGTTTTTGCTGTTTGCACACATTAAAAAGAGAAAAAAAACGTTTTTTTAGTCAGTAGGCTCACAGGCTGAGATGTGACTGCTTGACCTTTTTTAAGTTCTCAAACTGTGCTTGAATGGCCTTTAAGTTCAATTTAATCAAACGGCTTCATATCCAGCATGAACAACAGTTTGGTTACTTCTTATGAGAAGCGGGCTTGAGTAGTGATGTCATCTGTCTCCAGACACCAATCGGACTGAAAACTATGTACATCCTTTGACCGAGTGGCGGAAGAGATATAGGCAGCAACGGAACCTGAACAAAAGCGGTCCGCTTGGCACATTTGGACACGCATGGTAGACACAGGTGTAGGCAGCCATGTGTCTCGATATCCACATGTGATCTGATTGTCTAAAACAAATTTTAAAATGACTATTGTGATATTTCACATATGTGTCCTGAAGTGAGTCGTAAACAAAGAAATAACATGATAACGACAATTCTTCACCGTCTCTGTTATATGGTGGTTGAACACATCTACTGTTCATTGGGTTCTTATTAACATCAGCAGTAAATGTCATTCCTAGTTCCACTGCTTCAATCAATCTTGCTATATCCTACTCGTACTGTACAAATAAATCATCTACGATGTAAAGCGGCTTATCTCATCCTCTGCATGGGAGGTAAGGAGTTGCCGGACCTCCCAGTGCCCCCCGATTTGAAAAACTTGAGTTTTTAGTTAGCTGCTAACAGCTATTTGCTGCTTCTTAAGTTTTCCTGTTGAGAGCCGCACAGTTTTTCAGATTAGGGGGCGGAATAAAGGTTAACCGTCCCTCGCTTGAATTTTAAAAGGGGCTTTCTTTTGCATGAGCTGCTAACTACTAGACTCTGCATCAAGCCCCCAGATGTCCGCTGCATTTATACAGTCGTCAAATGGCTAGCAATCCAGCAGCTTCAGTGTAAAAGGTGAGGAACTATATTGCTTTTTGTTGTGTAGTAAAATGGAGTTTAGAGAGTACCTGCGGAGTCTCCTCGTGTTTCTAAAATGTGCTGTGTGTCTTAATAGCCCAGTAAACCTCTTTAAATGTTCGTTTAAGAGAGCCCGGCATGTCTCTTTTACTGGCTCACAAGAGGAATTAAGGTGAAGTCAAAGACGGTGGATTTAAGGGCACTGGGGAATATGTCAAAAAATATATCCATGGTCTGATCTTTATGATATGCTAAAGCTAAGCTAATCAGCTGCTTATGGTTGCAAATTAAATGTATTATTATTATTATTATCCTTTTTTACAGTTGAGATTTGGCAGCTAAACCAATTATCGGGCAGAAAATGCAGGAAGTTCTCAGTGTACCGACAGACTATAATTGATTCTATTGATAAAAACTGTCTGAAAAAAGCAGATTTATATTAATGTTCTTATCCTATTTAATATCTCACAACCCACAAGGTTTTAGATTTGCACTAAATATATCTGTCAAGAAATGCGTGTAATTCAACATTAATTAAATTGCTTGTTTCACTAAATTCATTTGTCAGGCTATTTGATGCTCTTAGAGCCATTTCCTACTTTAAATTAGTACAAAGTGACAAGCAGCTGATGATACGTTTGCCAGAATTATCTAACAAGCATGACTAATGTGCTGATGTGCATTATATAAACTTCTGAACAACAGTTAGCAACCAGAGCTTTTCAGCGGAGGAAAATGTCCTGACTGTCTGACCTCATCGTCAGTGGTCCAGCCTCAGTTCACACCCTCTGCCTTTTGATGTTGCTGCTCTGTTTGTTCACCAGCGCCAGCGGTCTGCTCCCTCCCATTCAACAATCTGCCACTTGCTAAATCCCTCACTCCGAGCAGGCTGCAGCAGCATTGTTTGCATTTTACACCGGGAGCTGAGAAACATGCGATCTCTTTCACACCTCTCAAACCTCCATCCCGCCTGCAGAGTTCAGTCTGTAGAAAAAACTTGTGACTTCTCACATGTGTTCAAATCAAGCAAAGGCAGCCGTGTTGTGGCCAATTCAACCGATTTGTTGAATTGGCGACAGAGTGACGCATCGGTCCTCGACCCACCTGGAAAAAAAGTATATTTGAACGCTAGATGTTACATGGAGTTGAGTTTGACACAGAGGCTGTTTTCACATTCATCTGCTCGTGAGAGAACGTCTCTCTGTACTAACCGCAACACTGGGTATGTCACAAGCAGAATATGTGACATCACAGCCAGTAGTTGCTCCATCCATAGTTAATATGAGTGGGATGTGAACCCCCCAGACCCCGCAGAAAAACACTGTGATGCAGAAACCTTCCTCTCAATTAGCATTACTATCCAATCTTACTAAAATGATGTTGTTGTTTTTTTTTAAATCTTTGTTGGCCAAATAAGCCACAATGTTGGAAACTGGTTGAAAAAAATGTCTTTATTTAGCTGTTTTCTTCCATTCAGTGTATCTCGGTGGAGAAAAAGAGACTGTGATTATCTTTGCAAAAGTCCCGAATGCAAAACAGTGATTAGATGAGAGGAAGAATACAAGAGACCATGATTCACTTACTGTTGACACACACACACACGTTTAAGTTATGCAGGAAATGATGAACGATTAAAATTTACAATAGAGAAGGTAAAGGAAAAGTGGGAGACCAAACTTTTATTGAATCAAAGCGAACAAGAACCAATAGAAGATAAGCAAAGTTTGCATTCAACACAGTTTAGTTACTCATTGATAAAAGTACCAGACTGTGAGGCATTATTTAAGGGCAAATCATTTGTATGTACATTTATATTTAAATGATTGTTGGCTGCCTAACAATGAGCTGATGGATCGTGAATATAGTGAATGGAAATAAAACAGTTATACAGAGAAACACAGTGAGAAGGACAGAGAGAGCTTAAACTGACAGAGCACATTAAGTTCCTTTTTCTTTCTCTACAACCACCACCACCACCAGGAGAAGAGGGAACTTCATTCACAAATTTGCACTCTTTGAACCCAGCCATACCTCAGACACTGGATCGCTTGCAGCTTGCAAACACATGCACCACGAGGCAAAACAGAACACACTATCACATTTCCTGTGCACAATTGTTCGCTGCAAAAAAGCAAATAGAACTCGCACATCTGCAAAAAATTGTCCTTTTTTATGTTTATGTCAAAATGAATGCAAGTACCCTAAAATGCTGAGAAATATCCCCTTTGATCTATTTTATTCTGATAATGAAGATAGTGTAAGCATATAACCAGTATTTTTTTTTGTCACATCTGGTTCCATAGATCTGGTTTCACACATCCAAAACGGACTTATTCAATGCTATAAATGTCAGTGAAGTGCTTTGCCGTGACCCTTTAGCGGCACAGTATTTTTACTACTAAAGGTCAGTGAGGGTGTAGTGAGATCAAAATAGAAAAGGCCCATTAATCACCAGTATGTCTTCATCAGCAAATCTTCACATAAAATAGCTCCTCAGACCGCCAGTCATTTAATCCTTTTATCTGAAGGATCTGGTCCCTGTTGACGACACTAATGTGCACATATGTGTTAGACATGTATGTGCATTTTTTTATCTCCTCATCGAGTAATATTATACAGCCGCCCTCAGTGCAGATTATCTGTTTTATCTTTTTTTTCCGATTCAAGGTTAAATACTTTCCATAACTCCCTGAAGCAGCGCTTGTATAGATTAAAAAGTATCCAGACATGCTGCAGGTGAGCGGGTAACGCTCCGTTCCCAGGCTCGGTTTAGAAAATAGTCAGACAGCTGTGGGAGGTCTCCAAGTGCCTGTAACTTGGCAGGAGTGCGTTCAAAAGTATGCCCTCTCCTAAGTCAAACACCGGCGCAGGCTGCTACTTGCTCCTGTCCAACTGATCCACCCGCCCACACATGGGAAAGCACTTTCCAGGAATCATGCTCCAACGATCTCCATGCCCAGCCAGGCACTTTTATTTCATTTAAACCCATCACTTTGTTTGGGTTAAAAAGATTCCTTAAAATAACATTGTGTACAGTAAGGCACAGTAAAAGGCTATAAAGTTCCAATGTAAATTTAAACAGCGGCCTTAAATCAAAGGCTTGGCTCGAAGTAGCAAATAACGGTGATATAACCGAAAGTGAATGCAGGGCTGCGAGCGCGGCCCGTACTGCTGAGCGTGTCACAGTATACAGAACTGTCACACGTTGTATAGACTTAAAGCGCTCTGCATTTCCAATACACTCGATCAAAGGTTTGTCCGTGTGCCACGCTCATTCCTGCCGCTGAAGCTCTGCCACGGCCACGACTGCTGAGCTTTTCACTTGCATTGCATTTAAATGTGGCCATAGGATGGAGCGCTGATTGGAGTTTGGCCAGGAACACTGTCAGTCAGTGGTGCTATATGTAAAGTATGACTCAGTTTACTTTCATAAGGTTCAAATTAAGACCTTCCACTGGACTCCTGACATTTGTAATGTGAAGCCCCTGCTTTTCGCCATCAGTAGCTGTTTTAGCCGGGTTAAAACTGTAACCTTTGCTCATATATTTCATAATTATTCCTCAGACAAACCTACATTACAGATTATAAAAAAAATTTGCTTTCTACAAAAGGTAGCAGTTTGTGTGTTACGTGGCAGTAAGTAATTGTTTCACCTGTAAGATGTGTATAAAATAACAGCATCTAATTCTGTACCCACAGCCACTGACGGTTACTGATTTATTTCCTAAAGTTACACAACGACTGATGCAACCCTTGTGTCTGTAGTTCCATTTCCACAGCCTGTTCAGGGTGGCACTGTTGTGCCTTTATTGCACATCTCCATTCTGTATAAATGTGGAATTGGGAGGGGCATTGGTGGTCCTCCTCTGGGCAGGCGGCGGACGTAGTAACAAGGCAGACGTTTGGGGTGGTGGTCGTCCCCCAATTTGAAGATATGCGGTTGCATTCAACATGTCCTAGGGCCCTTGAGCAAGACTATTAACCGCAGTTTGCTTCCTGCGTGCCTTACAGGGGCTGCCCGATGCCCCTCAGTGATGGGTCAAATAAAGAGAATTATTTTCACAGTTCTGCCCTGAATGCTTGCAGTGTGATAATAACCATTATTTATTTATTTTATTGTAGATATAAGGAATGCGTCTATGTGGCAGGTGTGTTATTTGAGTCAGAACCGGGAGATTTTTGTGAAAAATGGCGGTTTTTAAGCGACACATTGAAAAGTAAAAAATCCTCAAATGCGAACACTCTATCTAAAATAAGAAAAAGGAGAGACTTCTAAGTAGAAAACAGCTAATGTGGCGATGCCAAAAGATCAGGTATACAACATCTGCAATATTTTACTGAAATACTGTGGCATATTTTGCAAATTTGTTCATAATCAGAATTGATATAGTTTATTTCTCCCTCTTTCCCGTCGTTATCTGGCAGAGATCTCGCTTGTTCTCGTTATTGTCACCTCTTTCAAGCAGCACGGTGAGCGCCTTCATTGTTCATTCCCATTACACGCATCAGCACTACATGGGTTAATCACTAGTAGGGAGACAAATGATCTCTTATCTTTACACATTTTAAAGGTTTAAATGTTCTTTATGGGTGCTAGTCGGTGTATTGTTTCTTTTTTTTAAACGTTGCTACAACAATGCTAAGCTAATCACCAGCTGGATCTTATGTGTTCCATGCACACATATATGAGTGGTAAATCTTCCTTTACCTACCTCTCAGCAAGGAAGCATTTAAGAGTTTGGTATTCCCCCGACCACAGTATTTGCTGACTATTTATTTGACTACTTTATTAACAGTAGCGTTAGCTGGCTAGACATGAAGCCAGCTGTGTGCATGGAGTGAGATTGTACTGTTATTGTTTTGCATCTCAGACCCTGACGGTTTCTCTGTATCTTATCTCTGTTCATTGCTGTCATTAAATCTTGATAAGCAGCTTTAAAAAACAACAACCTAATAATGTCTCTTTGTTCGGATTAAATCCCGTTGCATATGTAATGTTTTGTTGCATTCTAATGATTTTTTTTGAATAAAGTTGATAAATTCAAAGTGCTGTGTTGCTGATCAATTATTTTCCCAGTTAGACTACAGATGCATTTGCGTGCATGTTTTTATATTAAAAATATGACGTCAGTTTCATTTTGACAAAGAAACAACTGCAACTTAACACCAATCATATATATTTTTTTATAACACTATTTTATATTGTTCACCTTGTTCACTCTGAGTCATGATTAGGGGAAGTTGGCGCTCTTTTTTTTTTTTGTGGCATATTACTGTTATCATTGGTTGTGAAAATGGATGCTGATTTTATAAAGGTGTTATTTAGAAATAAACTGTCTGATAGTGGGACCCACCCCTCTTTGGTCAGCCACGCCGTCTGTTCAACCAGGCAAAGTGCAGATCCACTCTGTCAACTTATTAACCTCGAGGAACGTTTGCATTTTATTGTAGGAGAAACTGATCACATGACTCTAGACAGTTCTCCTAAATAACATTGGCAAACTAGAATTTCACATTCAAATGTTGCCTTTGCCTCCTAGAGGCCAATGCGTCTTCGAAAAATGGCAGGAATTATAACAACAGAGGCTCTAGCAGCTGATCCAAGAGGAAGCATTGAAAGTGATTCATTGGTTCTCTGCTCTTTCCACTCTACCAGCAGGGAGCCGACAAGTGAATTACCTCAGCGTTTACACAGATGCTGACATTTGGACCGGGCCATGAGAAAGGGGAAAGACTGAGTGATCAGGTTGCAGACAGTGAATCATTTTGTTTGGTTCATATTCTCTGTGTTTATGGTAGAATGTGTTCTTATGGGCTAGCATAACAACCTGAGAGAGGATGGAACATCTTGCTTGTCTGTTTACCTGCTGGGTTTGTGGTAGTGGGTGTCACTGCGGCCTTTCGCCCCCCTCCCGGGTCTCTCCCTGGGAACTGGTCAGTCGGTGAGGGTGTGAATGTTTGTTAAGTAAACTAACATCACTCAGAGCTGCTCTCTGACACCACTTTCACAGCTGATGGAATTTGAAGTGTCGAAAACTCTTTTTCTTTGAATCCTCAGACATAATAAATCTTAAAACAGCTTTTAAACGCACCAACTCACCCTTATCGTTCTTACTGAGAGACAATGCAAACTCGAGCTATAGCATTTAAATTGCACAAGAGGAAATTGCATCATAAACTCTTCAGAGGGAAGTCGCCGTACGCATTCTAAATTTAATGCGGTAAACCGCTCTACTGTGCAACTATACAAATCTATAGCTTGAATGGGAGCCACATTCTGCATGTGTTTCACTATGGCGCTGCGTTTGCGTGTTCGTCACCCCACCAATATTTCTAGGAACGATGGTTGTCACTTCACAGAATGTAGAGAATGTTCTTTGTAGCCTGGATCTAAAACAAAACTGAAGTTCCGTCTTTGCTCCAAATGCACATACACATTTTGTAACTTCACTCGATTTCATGCTTTATTTTGCAGGCTGATTGTCAGTCAGCTATAATGAGACAGAGGTAAAAATGTAATATTAATAGTAACAAATTAAGGAAGGTTCTTGAAAAACGCATCAGAAAACATGCAGGCCAATTTGTGCAAGAATAATTTAAGGGAAATTTGAAGGGTTATTCCCATTGGGTTGCAGTACTGCTGAGGGTGTCAGTATTTTCAGATATAATTTGGGAAATACTGCATTCATAGTCACCTTCCATCTCGCTAAATCACCACCATCTTCCCCTCACCCTCTCACCCCTCCACCTCCCGCCCTCTCCTGCATCTCATCAGTTATGAGAATTGCAAATATCAAGTGTACCAGCTCCTAAATCAGAATTATTAATGGCTTCGGCTTTTGAAGTTTACTGGAGAAGGGCTCTCTCACAGATGAACATGAAAAATACCATTATCAGCCATAACATTATGAACACGGACGGGCGAAGCCAGAATGACATTTATTATCCCGTTACACTGGGATCTTTCAGTGGGGGGATATGTTAGGCAGCAAGTACAATTTTCGTCTTCTCAGTTGATGTGTAAGAAACCGCAAACATATTTGACAAGGTCAAAATTGTGATGTCTTAAAACGTCGGGTCAGAGCCTCTCCAGAACTGCAGGTTTTGTTGGATGTCTTCAGTGTTTAGTGGGTGAAATCTACCAAAGTGGTGTAAGGAAAGACAACCGGTGAAATGGCGACAGAATCATGGGCACAAGTATTAAGTAATCAGATCAGAAAATCAACAGTCATGCTGATCTGATAGAAAGCTGTCGGAACACATAGCGACAAAGCTGTAATGGCAGCAAAAAGGCGACCCAGACCCAGTTCTATACCAGAAGCAGTGTAACATCTAATCTAATTGTGGGGGTAATGTGGGGGCTTTTATTTTGATGCAGCAAAAGGAAGTGCACTTATATTATCGCTGATTTTGGCATTAAAATGTCACTCAAAGGTATTTAGTCACAAAGGCTTTAACAAGAATTTATACAAATATCTTAACCCAGCATAATAATTTCCTCCACCTGTGATTCACGTATTTGGAATCAAATGTGTAAAGCGGTCTGTATAAATCTGAACATACATCTGTAAAGAAGAAGAAACAATTAATATAATATTTATACCGTGCTATATGTAAATGTCATTCATTTCTGTTTTTACATAAATTTCAGCCTTATGGAAGAAATGTGGACAAACGCATCAATTAATTTGAAAACAAATTACAAAATCATTATATTTCCTTATAAAAAAATAATTAAATCTCTGATGATATATCCTGCCTAGAAACTCTGGATAAGGTTCCATAGAGTGAAGCGACAGCTCTGACGAATTTCACTATGTTATGATCTGAAGTTTGGGAAGTGCAAAAAGGTTTTCTGGGGCATGAGTGTGTGTGGGCTTTTCAGGTCACCAATGCAGTTTGTCTCCGGTACTGTCGCAAACACACTTCTTGTCTGAGTAGGCGGCTGTGATTCAAACCATCTACTGATATACTGATTTCCAGATAGTCTTCATCGAAAATAACGTCACAAGACGTTCTGTTTTGAAAACAACTACAGCTGTAATATCCAACCATTTTATTCAATAATACTCACTCAATTTGTGGAGTTGCAGACTTTATAGAGACAACGGGAATCCAGAGAATCAGATGCTCTCTCCACCCACTGGGCTGGATAGTTGTCTGTTGGGATGGGAACTTGTGACATTTGTGCTGGAAAACTGCTCAAACTCGCGAGCGTAAACGCAGAAACCACAATTGGATCAAAGCTTGTAATTTTTCAGTGAAGTGGTGTTTAGGCATCTCCCATCTGATATAGCGCCTGTTCCTCCGGCTGCGTATAGCTCTGAAAAAGCAGAATAGAATCATGTGCGTCCACAAATAATAGCTAAGGCCAAAAAAAGACGAGTTCAGGGAGTGCAATTCCACAGCGTCTGAAATTAATTCACCCTTTCTTCTTTTACTACTTAGTGATTGGATGCAGCAGGACAAGGTCGAATGAGTGAGAACATTTGATGATTCAACACTCTGTAAACGACTCCATCACCGGTTGTGACTCCTGGGGAATATACACCCTTGACCTCACCAAGAGGCTGTTATTATTCAAACTGAATAAATCAATTATGGTCTTTGTGCGTAGTCACAGCCGCGAGACGAAATGTCTTTTTCATATGCCACCACGTTCATAAGTAGGCTGATTTGGAGAGCTGTGGGTGTGAGGATCATGTGCTGCAGTGTGACAGACAGTGAATGGCTGGCTGTGTTAGCTCACAGAGGAGGAGACTCCGGGATGCTGTGTACATGAAGGGCTGCCTGTGTCTCTGCTGTGCACACAAGTATGCATCTCATTAGTGATTTTGCTCTGAAATAACTCCACAACTCAAGGTTTCGGGATTAAGGCCAGCTCAGTTGAGCCATGACCTGTTCTGTCCAGAAACCTGACCGTCATGTTACTCCCTTCTATGAGTGCAAGACTCTCCTGGGGGTGGGGCGGGGGGGGAGTCACAAGGTGATAAAGTGTTGGCTTATGCACATCATGGCTGGATTAGAGAATGGAGCAACCAGGGACAGGCCTACAAGTCTGTAGGAAGTGACATTTTTAGGAAGGTCTATCAAAAAACTACAAAGAGACCAGAGCCATAAACTATTCAATTAGACTCAAAACAGCAACAAAGAGCCATAAAAATACCACAGGGACACAAATAAAAACAGTGATGCGTCATCAACTCCAAACTGCCGCAAAAAGATGTAAAATGGACCCCAAAAGTAGCACCAAAAGGCTCAAAACAGCTACAAAAACAGGCAAAATGAAGACAAAGGGAGGTAAAATAAACCAAATGTATTAAAAACAGCAGAAAGAAGCCTCTAAATCAGAATAGGAACCAGCAAAGTCATAATACAATATATAATTAATTATGCATGGCTACCCTCCTGGAGGTTACAGAAATATAAATTTAGAATATAGAATGTAAAGAAATGGTAATAATAATGAAGCAAATCAGAAACAAAATCGGCATCGAGGTTATAGAATAGCTTATAGAGAATAAGCGTTTATTCATTTATTAAGAAAGAACATAATCAGTGTCACAAAACACAGACAAAGAGATCCCAATTTATCACAAAGAGACTAAGTACAGACACAAAGAGATGGAAAAGTACAAGAAAATAGTACACAAGGCCTAAACACTACAACTGAGACATAAATCAATAAATATAATAATGATGATGATGATGAATTGCCATTGATGCAAAAATCAACACCAAGAGGCTCATAACAGCCATAAACAGAGGCATAAAGGCAAAGAGGTCAAATAAAGTAAATACATTCAAAACATGCAGAGGAGGAGTCTAAAAACTACAACATAGACACAAATCAAGAATAAAGTGATGCCAGATGACCACCAAGAGACTCAAAGAGAAGCAAAATTACAAAAAAAGGACACAAAAATCATCTGACATCACATCGCTCATAACTGCCATAAAGTGTGGTAAAACCAGAAGAAAGAGCCTCAAAAGTGCGACAGATGTACAACAATGAAGTGATGTATATTTACCTCAAAGAGAGCCTGAATATCCACAATGATATACAACACAACAGGAATGAGACACAAAACAAATTAAAGAGACTCAAAATGGCAGCATAAGCCTCGAAACACACAATGACCACCAAAAAATGGAAAATCATCACCCATCACTCAAAACTAAAACAAAATGAGAATAAGGTGCAATCAAATTCCTCTCAGAGAGGCTCATAACAGCCATAAAGTGAGGGGAAATAACTCCAATAGACCCAGAAACAGTTTTGTACGGATGAACAACCATAAGGTGATGTACATTCACCGCAAACAGAACCTCAACACCTACAATACGATTCAAAACACCAACAAGAGAAACGAAACAAACCAAAATGACTCAAAACAGCAGTAAAGAAGAAATAAAAACCTACTGCAATTAACATAAAACGTCCATCAAATACTAAGAAATCATGACAAAGAGATTCAAAATGACACAAAACATCCAAAAATTACCCCAAAGAGATTCAATGTCATCACAAAAATATCAGCAATACGACGCCTCAATTCCCCAATTCAGAGAGATTGAAACCCGCCTGATCAAAGAGCACACCTGAGAGAAATCATGTTAATGTCAGCTAACATATTTCTCTACTCACTGACCATCGTCTCTCAGAGAGATGGGGGTCTTTCAGACCGTTATGATGACTGCACTGCATGATAAGTTCAGGGATCAAGCGAAAAAAGGCATTTAAATATGCATACATTCACACTCAGCGGCGTCATTAACAATGGCTCGGGGCAAAAATGTCCTTGAAGATTCATAAAAAAAAATTACCCCTGATTATTGTTCGAACAGCTCTTTTGCATTTTCACATGTCTTTGATGGATTGTCAAATATTCATGTGAAAGTGTGACCACGTTCTCCCCCATGGGGGGGACTGACGGAGCGTTTGATCCCAGTGGGTGCAGCGTGAAGCAAAAAACACTGATAGAGCGTCAATGTACCTGATATTAACTTAAAAATACATCTTGTGGTTTAAAAGTGCGGGTTGGCTCTTATAATATCACTCACGCAAAAAACTCTGTCCACGTAAATCTTCAATGAATCCCAATAATTCTTAAAGGCACAGTTTAATGTACTTAAACACACACAGTCACAAACCTTTCAAATGCCATGATAAGTTCCTTATTCGGCTTTATTTTTTTATTTTTAACTCATAATGTGTTAATTATCAGCTTGTACAGATACTTTCAATCTGATTTATATTCAAATATTAGGATAAAAATTCAATTACAGATCTCCGACTTGATGCAGAACTTGCATCATCAGTTGGCATGTTTTCACTTTTTGGAATAGCTTATTTGAATTTAATGACAACGATGCAATGCGATCTGTCTGAAGTATCACGAAAAAGACAATAAATAACATTAAGAAGAAAAAATAATTTGGTAGAGTTGGTGCCATAAGTGTTAGTATAAATAAAGAGGGATAAAAAAACATCCATGCATTGAAGCAAAGCATTTATCAGACACTAATATGCTGCTCAGTGCTCAACAGAAAGAAATAAAGAATCTAGAAAGTCATCATAATGGCGTTTATTCTTACTGTCTGTTGTTCCAGAGATTTTAAGGTCATCAAAAGAAACATGTTGTTCTTTGCTGAAGTCCTTTGGCAAAGAATTCAAACACAACGCGTAGATTCCAATGTTCTTTTGGGACGGTCAATAAACTAGCAGAAATAGATCCGGTGCTTAACTTAATTACACTCATCTTGTAATAAACTCATTAGTCATGCATTTACTGTTGGCCGCCGTGGAAAGTACATTTCCTTATGTTGTGGGCTTTAAGGATTGGTTTCACTGCTACTGCTTCATTCAATTCCGAAACACTACAGAGGGAGTTTGATTTTAATCCCCCTATATTTATTGTATAAATAATTCAATTATGATTCATACAAAGTGAACCAAATATTATCGACTAAAGATTTCCAATTCATTCTATTTTTAATTTTTCTACGTTTCAGGGGTCAGGTTGCGGATGTGTGAGCAGGCCTAGAAGAATATTCCAGACGTCCATCTCCCATTCAACGTTCCCCAGCTCATCCCAGGGGAACCCAAGGCGTTCCAAGACCCGATGAGTTATATATAGTCCCTTCAGCCTACTCCTACTCTTACTCCCAGTAGGACGTTCCTGGAGAAACTCAAAAGGGAGGCGTCCTGGAAGCATCCTGATCAGATGCCAGAACCATCTCAACTTGATCCTTTCGAGGCGAAGGATCAGCAGCTCCACTCCGAGCTCCCTCCAGATGTCTGAGACATCTTATCTCCAAGGCTCTCAGCTTTGTTTGGAGTCTAGCCACCCTACGAAAGCTCATTTCTACCCCTTGAACTCATTCTCTCGGCCCCCCGCCAGAGCTCGTGACCATAGGTGAGGGTTGTCCTGAAGGGGACAATCCAGAGTTCTCCATGGCCTCAGATTAGGAAGTGCTGCCTCCATTCCACATTTAATTACGATGCATTATCTTCATCAGTCGGTTGGTTGGCAGGATACCATTTGAATTACAAAAGGATTTCCATGAAACTTGGTCAGAGGATGGGTCATTTCCAGAGGAGACTACTGGTCTCGATGAAGGCGGGACTTCTTTCACTGACCCTCCAAATTGTTTTTAAAATCAGTTGAGTAATTTTGGGCAACTAAAAACCAAATACCATTAAGCAATACATCACCAAGCATATATTAGACATTGGAAAAAAATCCTCCTCGGTCCCTTTCTCTTACCCAACCAGAGTTCATTGAGTTCTTTCCGAGCCCATGCCCCATTTTTCCACCAAGTTTTATGGAAATCTGTCCAGTAGCTTTTGCCTGATCCTGCTGGCAAACACAGAAGGAAACATAACTTTCTTTGTGGAGGTAATTTAAGTACATACAGCATATTAATGTATCATTCTATAGTCCAATCAGACGATATATATTATTTATGCTTTGGTATAATTACCAGCGGATTTAATCTTTGTTTGATGGTTAACAACTGAGTGTTTCTATGAAACATGGTGGGAGGGTCTTGGGCCAGAAAATATTTCCGTTCTTTTCGGTACAGATCTTTAAAATGGATGGAACCAGGGTTTTTTTTTTTTTTGACTTACTGTAACAGTGAGGTAATTTACCGTCAATAAGCATAAATTATTGAACCAGTTTTCTCAGAATGCTGTGGGAGGTTGGGAAATGGGCCAGGAAAGCTGAACAGACATGTATAGCACCGTTCAGTCTTGTATGCCATTCTGGTTTAGTATTATATTATTTCCACTAGAGAGTTTAAATAAGCGTAGAGGACACTTGGAGATATATCCACGCCCATGTTTTGAGCTACTTTGAAAACTCTGCCTTAACATTTCATAAATCTGGCAAGGCCCTCGGCAGGAAGCAGATGAACCTTCTTACGAGACAGGGCACCTCCACTGCAGTATCACCCAGTGAACCCTCTTACCTCTTGTTCTTGCCATGTGACAGACACCCACAGCTGTGGACATCCCCATCCTTCACTGTCAAAACATGGCTCCCACCCCCTT
Source organism: Lophius americanus (assembly GCA_037951165.1). Classification (NCBI taxonomy): domain Eukaryota; kingdom Metazoa; phylum Chordata; class Actinopteri; order Lophiiformes; family Lophiidae; genus Lophius; species Lophius americanus. The sequence goes on along the minus strand of JBBDHG010000011.1, from coordinate 3,128,623 downwards.
CAGTAGTAGCGGCTCACAACCTGGGAGTGTAGCCAAGGCCTCTGCAAGAAGATACGATATGTACAATAGTCCCAGCATTTGACATTAATCCCCCATCAGCCTTATTATGTGTGTGACGGATATGTGCCGACAAGTATTAGACTTTTTTTGTCTGGAGTTCTGGTCTAGAATAAAGAGAATTTAAGTGTTCTGATTTGAATTTTCTCATTTGTTCACTATCTAATCGGGTCTGACTGATTGTGTTTATCGCCTGCCGCTGAGCTGAAAGGACTAGCGGCATCTTAGTACAAAGATCACTTATTTATGGTCCTTAATCTGGATGATTTATCTTTAGACTCACTCATTTCGATCCAGCTCTGACGTTTTGCAGATATGGGGGGCAGCCTGCAGACAACACCCTGTATGCTGTGATCTAAAGTGGGACCCATATGCAGAACTTGGATAAAATACTGATGACAAAGAATGATTGTAAGGGGTTGAACATGAGCATGGAGTAGAGTGGAGGTGTGCAGGGACAGGAGAGCGGGCAGACAGGCCTGTTGGTGGAGATACTGCTGGTAGATGATCTGATAAGGGGCAGCTGTGCAGCTCATCAGGGAGTCAGGAAGGTTGAGGATGGGAAACCATATGCAAACACAGAGAAACCCAACAAACCAACAACTAGGATCACTTTCCACCCACTTCCTGTCAGTATGTATGTCCATGCGGCGACTCGGCCACATTAATTGCCATCCCAAACCATAAAGCAGGGAGTGAAACTGGAAAAGGACTGTACAGCCCTTCTTGTACTGAGATTGTGCAATGAAGACCCTCTTCTACGCTTTCTTTTTGCATTTTAACTGAACCAACCAGTTTTGGTATAGAGCAGCGTCAGTGTGTGATTTTTGACCCTATACTGGCATTCTTTAGGCCATAGCAAGCGGGCGAGAAACATTACACAGACCACATCTAGTGCAACTTGACAAAAATAAACATTTCCTTACCTGTTATATGGCGATTTGGTCGGATCCTTTAATCGCATACAAATAAGATCCCGAACATCACGCTGTCTTCCCAATTAGCAAACATTCCTCCTTCTTTGAATGACTGCGTCCTAACAGCTGCTTAGTAAAGACCAGCTTACGTGAAAAAAAAAAGTTTTTCCTTTCCAGTTCAACAAGCTCTGCATTCATACGACAACAGAGAAAACAGTTCTCGTGTGCGCAGAAATGCAAAAACGACTGAAAGCGCTTTAGGATGCATGACAGGCCAGTAGTACAGACCAGCAAGGGGAAAATACAGGCTTGATCTGTTGTGTTCATCATGGAAGCTCAGACTAAAATAGACAAACAATATTACCATACAGATATTATGAACCCGTAGGTGCATCATATGCAAGTATACATCCTCCTCAAGTGCAGAAAATGGCAGACATGCTCTCTTGATTATAAAGTGTTTTTACAGTTGGCTGTTCCAGCTTACAAACATCAGAGTTTGAAACAAGATCTTGCATATAAATGAAAAGACATGACAGTTATTGCCTCCGCTGGAGAGAGGAGAGTTTGTCCCAAGGCTTGCTGAACCCCTTCAGCGTAATGAAGGGGACTTCAATCAGCGGTGAGTGCAGCCGAGTGGGATTGGGTACGTAGTGGAAACACACATGCATACACGCACAGACACTGGGAAACCTCTAGGGCTAAAAAGATGAAGATATTGGACAGGTACTGAGAGATCACCCATCAATCAAAAAAAAGAATCTGAGTGGTGACATTGCTGAACGGTTTCCTATCTCCCATGTTGCATGTCATGTTATATATAACATCATCGTTAGGTCAATTAAGTTGGTTAGAGTGGCCCCCCCCCCCTTTTACAGAACGTGTAGAAACGGATATAAATAGACCTACTTGCTGGTCACATCAGGGAAAATAGTAGGGGGCGGGATCATGCTCACTTATAGTAATGTAATGCTATGTTGGTCGCTGTGCTGTGACCCATAGGCTACACATTTATGTTCAACAGAAACTACTATTGGATATAATTACACACCAATATGAGTGATATGTAATATATGAAGGCTGCACGGCAATATTATTTCAACTCTCACAAATAGGTCAATTGTAACTCCATAAAAGTTTTCTGTATTGACCCGAGCCTGAGCTCAGTGCAGGGGCGGTCCTAGGTCCTTCTTATTTTTTTAATTCAAAGGAGGTTTGCCCAGGGGACCACCCAAGCTTAAACCACCCCTGTGTTTGGTTATTGCGAAAAGCGTAGATAAGTTATTCTTAGGAATGTCAAAATATTGGATGTCAAGTTCTAATCCTACACAGGAAAACAGGTTGGGCTCCCATGCCGTCTCATAGTGGCAGCGGCAGGTGTGTATCAGCGTTTGTAGAAGCCAGTGTTTCCCAGCGCGTGTGTGTGTTTGTGTGGCTGAAGCGGGTTGGCGCGGCGCTGGGGAGGCCGGAGAAAGGGGATGACTTGCGGCTTCACGTGTAACGGCTCCATGTGACGTACCTGTTATTGACACTGAGCATTCAACAAGGCTCCTGTGGGACCCTTGAACTTGAGAGGCAGTCCCTGGGAGCAGTGCCGGAGGGCTGAAGAGTTCGGCGCAGTTAATGTTCAACCCTTTTGATCTCTGCCAAGAAGTCGCATTCCCTGAATTCCTCACCAGCATTTCCAGCGGTAGGGAGACTATGAATGGCTCTACAGAAGACAGTTAACACTCTCCCATGCCTTCTTTCCTTTTTTTCTTTATCTTGCTCACCTTGGAAAAGTACAGCTTGAATAAAGCTGAGCTCAGGGTTAATAAACTCAGGAGTGTACCATCATGGAACACTACAGCTCTTTGGCATTTATTGTTTGTTGTTGCTTTCTCAGAATCTGCTTCATTGACAAAATATATTGCATTTAATAACACTATATATAAATGCTCCATAGAGAGCAAATGGTTAATGAGCCTTCCCATCAACTATGACCTCATATCAGGGAAATCTCCATTAATCATTATCAAACATGCTGCTGTTGTCGTGGGGTTTTTTGTCCTTTCCTTTAAATTGTGTATCCAATCGCTCTGGTCAGAGCGACCCACTGCTTTGAACTCTGGGAAAATTGAGCAATGGGTCAAGCATTATTGAGTGATACAGGACTGTTATCTATAACAGAGACTCTTATCCTGACATCCGCAACCATGTTCCCTCCACGTTTGTGAGTTTACTGCCTGCCGAGTGTTACCCCACAGACATGAAAGCAGCAAAAGCTTTTTTAATGACAGCAATGTTATCATTGCTGTCATTAAATTGGGGGAAATGTGTTTAGTAATTTGCTTAAAATGTCTGCCATGTGGAGAGCAGACTTTACTCTCTGTGATAAAGCTCAGCAGATGTCACAGCAGAGACAAACAATTTATCGCCTTTATGAATAATACCAAGCCGAGCCGCAGTGATCTCACTGAGCACCGCCAGTGTAAAATGCTGATTGATTGTGTGAGATGTTCCCTTTTGTTTGAGCGCCGGGCTTAGGAGGTTTAGTCTGAGGGTGATTAACTAATGGAGGGACTTAATCCCAGGTAAGAGTCAGCCACGGGGGCCCAGAGCACACAATGAACCGCCTTCACTTAACCTCCACCAAAATGCTGAAGTTGCAGAAGGAGGACCTCCGTCACCTGGCAGACATCACGCTTAAGGGCCATCTGTGTTCAAGAGGACTGGACTGGAAGGTACAGCTGGTTTGAGATCAGGACGATGCATGAAGGTTGATATGCACCAAGGTTAGCCAATTGGAATGGCTTCTGTGATCCTTGTTGCCTTTGACGTTTGCAACGAGATCCACACATGGATTTGGCATTACCTTTGTTCCCACCAATACTACAGATGAATGATTGCCCCAGCCGGCATAGCAGTAATCTAAAAAAGTATAGTAGCTCATTAAGAACAAAACACTCATAAAAGTGAAAGAAAAAAAAAAGTTGAAAATTCTGTCCAATTACAGAAAAGCAGCCGACATTTTGATGCGTTTCATATCGCCGCCACAGAAGACTTCTTTTTTATTGTTGTTCCTGTGAACGATCCCCTACGCTTACTTTCGTTTAACTCTTTGTTCAGATTATGTGTCAGCATCAAAAACGTGTCCAATACCAGAAGGCCTTTTTTTAAAAATCCACATTCACGGTTCAGGTGCAATGGAAGAAGGGACCACAGCAGTTTAGTGGTTTGGTTTAAATCCACCTGAGGCCTTTCTCTGCTTGGAGTGTCCATGTTCTCCCTGTATTTTTCTAGGTCTCCTCCAGGTTGTAAGGCTTCCCCCTACAGTCTAAAAACATGCAATGTAGATGAATAGGTGACTTGTAGCAGCTAGGATATGCATGATGTTAGAAAGATTGGAACCATGTGTATGTAAATAATAACATGCAGGCATGGTCTGATTTGGTTGTCAAGGTAATTGAAACCTAGTTTCAATAGGTGGCTTTACATGGGACCCTTTCGTCCTCTCCTATTTCCATTCGTAAAGGGGCGTTCACATGCAGCCTTTTCTTTCCGATTAGGCGTCTTTTCCGAGTCTGTTGGAATTAGGCTGTCCATGTAAACCCACCTGTGAGAGAGAGGAATAGAAAAGTATCACTGTGTCACGTCATGGGAGATATCTGATGGGGCAGAATCTATTCCAGCAAAATAAACTGGTGCATATTATCATGGGATTCTATGAACATAACAAATGATAAAAAATAGGCCTACCATGTCCTTCCCCACAGCAAGGGTGTATCCTTGAAAGGTCCCCAATACCCTGTGCTGCAGAAGCAATCCCCCTGATTGAACTCAACACGTGGAAATTAAATGTGAATCGATATCATAAAAACAGTGTTTTTCAAGAAAGAACCTCCCAATAGTGAGTAAAAATAACACCTTTTATTTTTTTTAGATTGATGAAACTACATTTAACTCCTTCACCAATTCCTTGGGTGGAACTTGAAACTTGCCATAAGAGATTAGAGATTAGTTAAGCTCCATTGTTTACCCCAGATTTGTGTTACAGTAGTTTTAGTGGATGGCTTATGCAGGGACTAGTTGATACCTGTGTTCATCAGATCAGACTAACTGAACAAAGCAGATCATCCCCAGCCCAAACAGAACACCTCTGTGTCAAGGGACAAATGGCTTGAAGGCTTTACGCGGCACCTTTGGTCTCACCATATGGCCAGTTGTTTGCTGTGGGTAGTTTGTCAGGTGTCCTGCTACTCAAATAGCCAAAGAATGAGAAATGGCTCTGAGCATTTGCAGAAGCTCCTGTCATCACTGGCCTGAGGGGGAAATGTTTTGAACCTGATTGCCAGACTTCTGAGAGGGGGTGAGGAAGGTTGCAACAGAGTAGGGGGGGGGGGTCCGTGAGCTAAGGCCTCCGTGGCTTTACGGTGACATCAGAGGATTGGTGATATAATCCTCTTACTGTACGCTGTGAGCAGTAATGGGCTGGGAAAAGATTAGACCTCCGCCTGGCCGCTGCCCTGCACAGCGGCGAGGTTTGAAACATGACGGGTAGCTCCGGATTCACTCATCGCAAAACTAAGATGTTCTCAGCTTTACTTTTTATTGATTGGATGACAGCAGCTGGAAACTTTATGAGCTGCTTCACCAGTGTGACAGGGGGAGGACATGTTGACATTTTGATGATGTACCTCATCATCCATCTACGTGTTTTTTAGAGCCGCAACTTGTGGCAACACCATATTCTGATCCTGCTCCAGGCACCGGTTAAAGGAAAAAGCTGTAATTTTTCTTTAAGTGGCCTTGAGAGGGAGAGTTACAGTGTTTATCTACCAACTGCAGTGCAATAATGTTTTATGAGTGCATGTTACACTTTTATGAACACCATCAGTGCGGTGCGCTACTAACCTTTATGTCAGACTCCAGAATTTTGCTGGTGTGTTAGTTTTTGTCATTGAGGTCCAGCCTCACGTTAAAGACTCAAGTCTTCCAATTATTGTACTTACAATAGGCCTATACTGTTATCCCCGATAGCAAGAGTTTATCCATGAGAAGCCCCCAATCCCTTGCATTGTACAAGAAATCCACCTGATTGAACTCCTTAAAAGTGGTATTACATCCGAAAAACTGTGTTTTTGTACAAAAGTTCCCCCTAAGGAGTAAAATAGAAACTATTAAAGGAAAATATGCTATGTATACAAGATATATCTCTCTTCTCGCGTTAACCCAAGAAATCTGTGGCTGCAGTTTTGCGTAAGATTCGACCCTCAACTCACTTTTGAATCCCACATTAAACACATCAGCAAGATCTCCTTTCATTATCTCAGAAATATTTCCAAACTCCGTTCTTCACTCACCTTGAGTGATGCTGAAAAGCTGGTTCACGCGTTTGTCTCCTCCAGACTGGATTACTGTAACCCACTTCTCATCGGGATCCATGATAAAAGTCTTCAAAATCTAGAGTATGTGCAGAGCAGTCCCGCAAGGATCCTGATAAGAGTGCGTAAACACGAACACATCACCCCCATTCTTCATTCCCTTCATTGGCCTCCCATCTAAGATCTTCCCATGTAAGATCTCTCTCCTCACTCACCAGTGCATCCATGGGCCTTCTGTTCTGCTGCCCCTCGTCTGTGGAAGGCCCTCCCTGACCATCTGAGGGCTCCACAGACGACTGACACATTTAAAAAAACGGACTTCAAACTTTTCTTTTTAGCAGAACCCATAACTTTTAATTAACATTGCTGCTTTTTGGTCATATTTTTATATAGTTATTATTATATTTTTTATTGATGCTTTTATCTGAGTTTTACTTTGTAAAACCTATAGATTTGATCCAAATGTAAAGTGTATTACTATTATTATTATTATTATTAATATTATTATTAATAAGATGATGAAATTTCATCACTTCATCATCATAAAAATATGTAAATACGAATGCATAGCCAGCCATAGCTTAGCATAGACTACTGGAGAGAGTAGGAAAGGCTATCCTGGCTACTTAAAAAGTTTTTTTTTTTTAAAAGAGTCCCCTATATGCTCCTTTAAAACACCCAAATGTAAATCTGTTCTAAATACAGTGTGTATTACAAAAACAGCATGTTGAAGTTAGCTATGCTAAGCTAAAAATACCCATCCTGTTGCTTCATATTCATAAGACGGATATACTAGACATATCTGTACTACAAACTCGGGGTTGAGCTTCTCAACTTATTCCAAACAAGCCAACGAGTAGGCAAACTTCCCAATGGACGCCTGCACAGGCTTTACTGCAGCTTGTGTTTGTCTCTGATTATCCCCATGAATTATACACCATATACAGAGCGCTGTCCTGTAGTAGCCTCTAATTCGGTCATGAATTATAGCAAAAGCATTACCTAATGGTAAGTCCAGTTCTTCATGTACCCATGTGGAGCACTGTAGCTCATAAAGTAAATGAAAAGGAGATCTACACTGTTTTTTAGACATAATTTCCTTACTGTTGGTCCAATTTACTCCAAATTTGGTGCATATAAATCAGCTCAAGGATTCCGTCTTGTATTTTAGCTAGGGGGGCTAATATGCAAAACAAACAATCTTTTGACAGGTACTTCCCAACCATATGTCCGATTATGTCAATCCTGGCTCATATGAATTAACACAAGGAGACCTCTCTTGCGTATAGATTATTTCACTATAACAGTTCATATTTCACTCACTGGAGGGAGATTTTTGTGGAATAACACAGTTTCTCATCCGTAACTTCCAACCATCGAACAATTTTGTCTAAATTGAGCTCATATGAACTGACATTAGGAATCTGTTTTGTTTCATTACTGAGCTCAGAAAAAAATAGTTAACTGTATACATCTTCATCATTGAGTCACTATACAGGAATAGGATCTTATTTTAGAGCATATTGCTGACTTCAAGGAAATAGTTAGGTTGAGCCAATGTGGACTCTGAGATTATTCATCAGTCAAATTTAATTTGAGGAGATAAGTCAAAAGAATCCCCTGCTACAACGTAGGGGATTGGGGGCTTTTCGTTGATATACTGGTTATTTCATCGAAGCCATTCTTGTGGAGTTCCTGAGAACAAAAGTCTCATATAAAGTTTCACACAGTGAAAACTGTACACGAGTGATATGTGGAGTACAGCTATCAAGTCAGAGTTTCTGGAGTAACTCTTGTGTTGAGTTTCTCAGTCCACCTAAGTCATCAAAATGACTTGGCAGCAGACGTGTCAGTAGTAATATCTGAAATTCTCCTCAGATGAAACCAAAACTGGCGCCTTGGCTGCATCCAACTTAGTGGAAGTGTATGTTTTCTCGATGTTAGCGAACAAACCGTTTGACTCACTTTCACAAGATTTAAACCTGTGAGTTCTGTCATCCATTCTATACAAAAGCTCAAGTATTTGCAAAATTCACAATCACAACCCAAACAATTCACACCCTTGACGGCTTTCGTGCAATGATGCTTGGTAGAAACGTGGGTCTGCTGGTGGGGATGGATTCTGCCTATTTGTGGACTCTCCGTACTGCTGCTGGTGCAGCTGCTGAGTTTCTCACAGTAGCAATTTCAAGGACGCCAAACTGAATTACACATAGGGATCCTGCGTTTGGTAAAATCTTTCCACCTAATCCGCACAATCCCATCCTCCTCAGCTAATTCCATATCTGCAGCAATTCAGAAAAAGCGCTGCACACCCGTGCTTGCACAGACGCACCCCTGAATTTCCTTATCCTCTCACACTCTCTCTTTCTTTCTCCCTTTCGAAATTTTTTTGGTAAGCTCTGACCTGTGATTTGCATGAGCAATAATTAGGATTCTTGGGGATTAAAGGCATCAGTGGATGCTTGACTGAGGAGGCGCGCTGTGGGAGGTGTTACTGAATGGACAAGTGCTGTTCAGATAATGAAGCAATGAATAACAAACGCTCCACGATGCATCTTCCTGACACTTCAGCGAGGATATTTTGCAAGGTTTTAAAGGTAGGAAACATAGGACAGAGGGGAAAGAGGACTTCGACAGCTATCAGAGGGCTGGTTGGCGGTGCAGCAGGGTGTGTGATGTGTGTGAGGGGATTGATACCAGAGTTGGAGTGTGTTTATGTGTGTGAACAAGCAGCCTGTCTGCACTTGCTCCATCCTTCACCCTGCTCTTATCCCACAAGGCCTCAGTCCCTTTCTCATCTGCTGTCATCTTATCATGGGAGAGCTCGTCAGGGACACACGTGCCATCGTTCTGACACTGACCGCGGGTCATTGAAATGCAAACAAAGAACACACTAAACCAAATGGGGTCGAAGAGCAGCAAATATTTGGCCAGGACCTTTTTTCACTGATGAAGCCGACCTGTTTATGGTCAATGAAACAAGGTTGGAGCAGATGGCCATTCGGCATATGGCAGAATTCCTTTAAAAAGTCCCTCAAATCAAATAAAGCCAATATCACTACTTGTAGAAGCAGGAAAGGATTTATGAGAGTTGACCCTCCAATCTTATCTCATTAAAAATTGAACAGGAGGAAGGTCGGTGTAAGGGACTAAAACCAAGACAGCATACATTAATGATATCAAAAGATAGTTTCCCCTTCTGACAGAGGTGCATATTCCTTAATACAATTTAAAGAGTGGAAATGTTGTGGTAGGGAAACACAAAGAGAGGAAAGAGGCAGTTTGATGAAGTATCACCTAGCTGGCTAACTAAAGGACGGTAGCTCCCTCTATCTACCAAAACCAACAAAGAAATAGAAGACTGATTCTCACACAATTCTAAGTTTTACATAACTTCCATGAAACAAAATGATATCCAGCAACCGGCATCAACATCCTAGTTTCCTCGGCACGCAGATTTAGTACAAGGAAGGCGATGTAACAACACTTAGCAGTGTCTGTCCCACCCCCAGTCAAATCCCCGCCGCGAGGAGACGCTTCAAAAAAGGAACTCACACTTCCTCTGCTACGCCTGCAGAAGCAGCAGCTGGTAGTGATAATAATTCCACATATAGATTTTTAAGCTTTATAGGCTCTTCTTAATTTTTTTTCATTAACCGTGTTTTTCTCTACTGTACCATGCATCTGTTGGTCTGAGTGATGGAAATAATTGCTCTTACAGGGCTAAAAGCAGTTGAATTATGTCAAATGAAAGCCTCTGAAAGGGATCCGCAAAATCATAATACAGGTCTTTTATGTGGTCGAGCATCTTGGAGTACCAAAAAAAAAGCAAACCCTAGGGACGTTGTAAAGGAGGAGGATGATTCAGACCCATCCAGTGCAATAAAATGCTTAAGAAAGTGAAAAATAGTAAACAGACAAACAGGCAGTGCATCCAAAAACATTTTCTTGACAGCTGTTAACACTAAACCGAGAAAAACAAGTCACTATCCCAATAACTCCAAAACTATTTCATGGAGTATTTTCACATTTTTAGGCTCCAGTTGACCTTTGACAGACATATTGTTGCGTCAATATCTTTATTTAGCTTAATCGCCGAAAGTTTTAGGCCATAATTTCTGTCTGTCCCATTTAGTCCAAATGTTATCTATATGAATTGACTCCAGGCTGTTTATCATGTATATATCATATTTTACTCTCATAGTTCATATTTAACTCTCTAGGTGGAGCTTTTACGAAAAACTATTTAAGAAAAAACCTATGCCAAATCAATATGTGGAGCAAGATGAGCCGCTCTGGCGAACCCTTAAAAACAGGAAAGAGATAACATAACACATGATAAGTTACGATACGATAAGATAAGATAAGAAACTGTGTTTTTTTTTATCAGTTTACATCCCAACTATAAGTCAAATCGTGTTTAAATTTAAATCATATGAATTGACGGAAAGGACATCTGTCTTGTTTTATAACCGAGCTCAGAAGAAATAGTTAGTTGTATTCATCTCCATTGTTGTGTCACTCTGGGGTCTTATCTTAGAGCAAATTGCTGACTTCATAGAAATAGGTGGAGTCAATATGGACTAAGATAATGAAAAAACAAATCATATAATGTTTGTTTTTTTCAAGTCAAAATTTGGAAAACGATACATTTTCTAATTTGAGTATGAAAAATAGAATAATTCCAAACCAGAAATCCTACTTTCTAGGGTCCTTTACTCTTCATAGGAAATACATCATCAGCTCAGAAATCCAGTGAATCTGATTCTCAGCTGAGACACACAGATCAGCTTCAATATTTAAAAATGTTTTTTAACCTGTCCCGTCCAACTGCCTCGCCATGCAGAGTGATGATCTGGCTGCCTTACAATGCCAGACAGATTTCAGTCTGCAAAAGAACAGACTGTCCTACTCATATATATATATATATATATATCCGCGGAAAACGCAGCACCTTTAGCACCGATAGCACCTCTAGCACCGTAAGCTTTTTTAGCACCTTGCCGGTTTTAAAAAACAACAACAAACCAAGGATGATGAAAATTATTCGGTTAAGTTACATTCTTATTGGTTCTTTGGTAGACAAGACGTTTACTCGTGTATGCTTTTCAAACATGGCCGACAGAAACTTTTGGTTTGCTACGAAACCATCCCTGACTCCAAACCTTTGGGTTTTCCTTTTTTTTATTAGATAACTTACTCTAGTGACACCAGTTTATCAGACTTCAGATTACTGATTGTGGAGCAACAGAACTCAATACTTACAATCATTCTCCCCTAATACTGTCAAAAGACTTTGTGAATCAGTGGAGATCTATTTTCTGAAAGAAATAGAAAATTAAAATATTTGTAAGGCAATGGGGAAAGTCTATCTGCTGGGGAAGAATGTGGGATGCGAGTAAAAGCTCCACAACAGCAGCAGTATACACAACCAAATGTTTTTCATCATGGCCTAAAACAAGTTTGTGATTAATGACTACCCGTTATCTAACCTTTTTTTTTTTTTCAGGTATGGAAAATAATCATGAGGTCAGCAGGCTGTAAGAGATTCTCTGTCACAACATCCTGCCAGGAGAGCTCTGTTGTGATCCGACTGCCTCGCTCCCCGGGAAATGATGCTTTAGACATTTATAGCTGCAGCACATCCATCCCTGACGCACTTGCTGTTTGCTCTTTGTTTTATTGAGCATGATGAGTCAGTCTTTCCCTTCTATGGAGCAGCGTGGCCGACTCTGTTACCACAGTGATATATCCTCCAGACAGGACCCGCAGCATCATCCATCAAATGTTCAATGTGACGCTGGCACAAGGCCATCATGGTTAGAATGAGGCTTTTTTTTAATGTCAGGGATTCAGATGATTATCTCAAGTCGTATTCACAGGACACACATATCAGCTGCTGCTGGAAACAATGGGTTATCACTTGATGTGACTTCCAGAGTGATGTTCACCATGGTTCATTTTGGACACCAGCTGTTTTTAACTTAAGGCTAGAAAAAGCACTCAAAGAGCGCAAACCGTAGGTTGAGGAAAAAATTCATGCAGATTTTTCTTAATGTTTGAGTTATTGAGTTTGAGTTGAGTTATTGCCAGCCTCTGAATCTACCAATAACTCAAGCAAACTCTATGAGTATCTATATAAAATACTCTTTAGACGGTCGTCTCCTGCACCTTCCACTTCAGCGCCTCTGTTCAGCCCAGTAAGCCCCCAATTCCACCCAATAAGGAACATCAAATGAACAAGCAACCATAGTCACATTGTGATGTCGATACTTGTGTTTTCACTCCTGTTTGGTTGTCTGTTTTTATGTTGGTCTGTTTTTATGTTTGTTGTTTAGGCATAATCTAGAGGTGATTAAATATGGGGACGTTACGTGTTTCGTAGTTTAAAACAAAGTAAGGCATTGGAGTTATGACATCACAATGTTTCTATCGCGGTCTGTGATTCCTTAGATGTTCCTTTGGGGGTGAAGCTAATAGATTTCCAGTGAAATCAGGCAGGAGACGACGAGCTACAGAGTATTTAAAAGGTACCCAGAGAGTTTGCTGGAGTTATTGGTAGATTCAGAGGCTGGTGATAACTCAGACATTAATGGAGTTATCTAGAGTACAGCTGGGCAAGCACACAGAGATCGCAGACTATGGAAGTTTGCAATCTTTTTCTTGTTATAGTATCTTTATATTTTAAATGCTGTGAAACACATTCTACATCTACAAAAGTGGACCAACTCTGGGATATGCCAAAACCTACCTTTTCTCTATAGCATTGTAAATTTAGCTCTTGATGATGGACAGATGAGCCGCGGCAGCAATTTTTTTACAGATTAATTGCAATAACCTTCCATTGGAGTTCCACATAGACCCTATTCCTCCATCACATTCTTTTTTTTTCTTTCTTTTTTAAAATTAATTCACCAGTCTTCCATCGGGTTCATTGGACTCAGAAATCCTGTAAGCGTCTGTGCCGGTGAAGGAGCCATGATTAAGGAGAGTAAGTAGGCATTACAATGCGGGCGTTAAATCACTGCTGACAATGCTGAGACATCAATAATGTCATTTTGATTTCCACTCGATCATAACCCCAAAGACACCTTTAAAAATGTAATCCCACTGAAAGTATGCTAATAAATCCACTGAGATTGGTTTACAGGTTTAATGGCCACATTGAAGCGGCTGCTCAATGTTGCTTTTGAAACAAAAAGCATTTGTCTAACGGCGTACAGATTTTATGACTGACATCATCGGAGGCATTATCTTCATCTACAGTTGACAGCTATACAGGAGCTACGTGTGATGAATTGTTTTTATCTGAAATGTGTTTTCGGCAATAGGAGCTGTAATCTAAACAGACTTAATTTTGAAAGGGCCGGCGTTCACCCATTCACACGCATTCATACAAAGGTGGCAGTGGGAAGTACTGCTCATCAGGAGCAATAAAAATTCGCACTCACATCTCAGCAAATTGGGCTTCAGTATCTTGCCCTAGGCCCTCTGACATATGGACTGCAGAGGACAGGAATTTAACCCCTGACCCACCATTAAGTAAATGACAGCTGTACCTCCTGAGTCCAAGTCACACTAAGTGCTTTTTTTTTTTTTTTTACATAACCCCACCTTCCCAGTCCTTGGGAATCTGTTTTCATGGACTTACCATTTTTGTTCCAACCATCCTGAAGGAAATATTTTAAATGTTAAGGGCGTAAAGAATTTTACAAGCCATTGTCTAATTAAACCCATATGCACAAGTCGAATGCACCTTTATTCTACTCATCTGTCCGGAAAACCTCCAGCTTGTCGCACTTACCAGCTAACCCAAGAAGGAGAAAATCCACTGAAAATGGTTTCAAATTAGAGAGACAGCGCAGCGTCCAGGAGCTTCCTATTCTCAAATCACATCACCCACCATTAATTATAAGATTATTGTAATAATTAGTTTGGTCATTCTCCAGTGGCAAATGACGGAGGCCAAAGGTCTGGGGAAGAAGCCTTTGTAAACAAAGAAAAGCATTTTTACAGAGGGGTCATCATTGCAGCGTTGTTGTGAAATCTCTGTAAAAATGTCGATTGTCTCAGGTGCTGGATCATTTTGATCGAATCAGTGTTTTAAACCAGTATAGTTGTGCCATCTAAACAATGAGCTCAGACCTTACCAACCTGGCAGAGGGCATCTACAGGTATTCAATATTTCTTTGTGACTTTTTGTGTATAAATATATATATATGTAAATCACTTCTTTTAAATGTTTTTTTTTCTCATTAACTTGATGAAGAAGCTGAGAACTGCTGGGGAAAAGTTATTTTTTTTGAAACTTTGGTCAACACATTTTCTCCACCATTAAATTATTAAATAATTAGAAGGGTTAGAGATGACCCTTTTACACTGCTGAACAGAAAGGAGTCTTTTTTTTCCATTTTTTGGCTGATGCACAGCAGTCTATTCTGACAAAAGGGAATCTGGCCTTTGTTTAGTTATCATCTGTACTTTAATGAGGATACCACACACAGCCACTACTTTTACAGGCTGCTTTAAGGCCTAATGAAGGGGGTGCTGGGTCAGACTGAACAGTAATGAGGCGCGCTGCTAAGGGACGCTGCCTTCGATCGCCCATTAATCAGCACATTCCTCTTAGCTTCACACACACACTTTCTATTTATCTCTCGCTGTCTGTCTGATTTTTCCCTCCTCTGTAATTACGCTGCAAATTCTCGCCACAGGCAGCTGAGTGTGGACCCGAACACTCATGCACACCAGCCTCACGTTCTTCTCTTTCCACTCATCCTGTCAAGGTACGGGAGGAAGAGGCCATTTCCTCATCACTCTCTAAGTAGCGCTGCCGAATGAGACGCGGGGAGGCAGAGGCGGAGACGCTCAAACAGACAGAAAGAGGCAGAGGCAGCCATTTGTGGAATAACTTAGTAATAAACGAGTCTCCACAAAGCGGAGCGTGTTGGTGTTTGAGTTTCCTTTTCACTCTAATCTCGCTGGGCCGTTTGAGCGAGTGCTGACTGAGAAATGTCATCCGTCCCTCCTGCACAGATGAAACGTTTGAAGTGTGCTGGTGATCAGTCATTTCATAGTATACGCTGCACAAACAGAGCCACTGCATAACAGACAGCAGGAAGAGGGCAATGGAAACAGCAGAGTTTTCTGAATCAAAACCAAACGCACAAAACAGACAGAAGGTTTAAGTTAAGACTTGGGTTGTGGCGGTATGGATCTTTTCTTTCCACAGTGAAAAAGCAAATCAAAAAAACCACGGTTAACCACTCCCCCCACACCCCCAAATAGTAGCAGCACAAAAATAGTAGCGACATTAAAACAGTGGCTTCGAAATAGGAGAAATAAAGCATTCTTTAAAATTCCAGACAAGCCGGGGAACATCTTAAATACGCTTGAGGAGAAGATAATTACAGGCGTACCTCCGCAGGATTGAAATCTCTGACTCTTCCCAAGATCCACCTCAGTGGGAATAAGATTCAAGCAGCTCATCAACTGGGGATAAACTAAGGGTAGACTAGGACTTAACCACTAAAGTGTCTCGTTCTTCAGTGAAAGATAGTGGACTGTGAGAAGGACAGGTGGTTTGTTGTTGTTTGTGGTGAAATGAGACGCAAGGCAAACTTCCAACCACCACACATGGGCCCTGAGCTCATTCACAAGAATGAGGCTATGAATGCAAGAAGCTGAAAGGAGCTTCCTGCATAAGGTGGTTGGGTTCAGCCTGGAAGATTAGATGTGAAGCTTGGACATCCAGAAGGAGCCGCTACTCTTTCATGTCTGATGAAGCACAACCTTATCTTATCTTCTGATTATTAGAGGAAAATGAATTAGCTCGGGGAGTCTCAGTTGCCTTACTTAAATATATGGGTTTATTACAGACAGATGCGTTATGACAGAGAAGGTCATGACGCTCAGGTGGGACTCTCATGCAGAAATCTTGTCCCAGATACAGAAGCACCATTTAATTCCTACAATGTTGGGAAAGAGCTCAGAAACAAGTAGGGCAAAGGGAATATTTTCATTTCTCTACCAATGTCTAAAACAGTCAGTTGAGGTGGTTCGGGCATCTGACTGGGATGTCTTCATGGTGCCGACCGTTGAAAATTTTCCAGGAGGAGACCCAGTATTTGCTAAAGGGATCATAACTCATCTGGCCCGGCAGTGGCTCAGGATCAGTCCAAATGTGGACTAAATTGGGGCTGATGGTTAAGAGCTTATATTAAAAAAAATCTTTCTTTTTGTAAAAAAAAATTTGCCGGCTAGTGATTAACAAATATCAAAATGTTAACAATTAATGAAATAGGATTATTTGTTTTTTTCTAAAAATTAAAATTATGACGCATTAAAATAAAATACAAAAAATAAGTTCTTTAGGAAGATAGAGACTCTAAACTGTTAGAACCAGTAGTATTCTGCAACTTTAAAGACTAAAACACACATACAACATGAAATTTAAAATTTACTATGCCTACAATGTCATCCTCGACAGCAAGGGTATAACCTTCGGAAAGCCCCCAATCACCTGCGTTGTACAAGCAATCGCCTCAGTTGTACTCCTCAAATCAAATGTGAAATTATGTTTGAAAAAATGTGTCTTTGAAAAAAAAAAAGGAAAAATCTCCCCCTAGTGAGAAAATGATGAACTATTAGAGTAAAATATCATATTTATACAAGATAGATCTCTTTGACTTGGTTCATACGCACCAAGTCGGAACTAAATCTGACAAGTGGTTAGGAAGTTAAGTCAGAAATATTAGTATTTTTCGTAAAAAGCTCCCCCTAGTGTTTAGTAGTTCAGATAGTAAATATGAACTATTAAACATTAAAATGTGATACAAGATAGATCTCCTCAAGTTGATTCATATGCCAAATTGTAGACTAAATTGGACCAACAGTTGAGAAACAGAGAAATTATGGCCCAGAACTTTTAGAAATAAAGCTCCCCCTAGTGTTGGTTATACAATATAAGTGCATTTCCCAAAAATCAATCCAGTTCTTCCTCGGCCTATGTGACTATAAATCTATTAATGGTCCATTAAATGGATTTTGAGTTATGACACGACGGATATGCTGATGCAGCGATTATGATTTCATAATGTCAACGACTATTCAGGATTATAAATAGATGAATCCGGAATATCACTCATTCATTATAGATCATCCAGATACAAACGACATGCTGTTTGCCACGAAAGATGCAAGTAGCCCCCCGGCCTAATCGATAACGGGATGAACCTTCACAAGTTTCTTCACAAGTTTTATGTCCAACTACCAGCAAATCCTAAACAGCTTTTTTCAGCTGACACTGTTAACAAATTGTAATGTTTATTTAAGAGCCACTAAGTTGTGCCATATTTAAACCAAATATGTGACTTCTTTGAATGCCTAACAGTAAATGGCAGTGTTGTCTGCATAAAATTTACATGAGCCATATGTCAATCAAGATATACAGAGTGCGGAGGACACTGGCCTGCAGCACAAATCAATTGAACACATTGAGCTGTCACAGAAGGACGGTAGCAGACACACACCGACACCCTGATCTGACAGATGTACTACATAAAATTCAAACTTTGTTCATCACCGGCCCATAAACCTGTCACGCCTGCCAGTAACACAACCATTCAGCATCAACACACAATTAGCCTGGAGATTAAATCAATACCCTCCGCCTAAGCATCCCTACAAGGTGCTGAGGCGTGTATGAGCGCAAACACGAAGTCGTGTATGAATCGCTCCTCAGTGTTAGCAGCTTGTTTCAAGCTGCTTTTGGCAAGAAAAAAAAAAAAAAAAAGCTCCCACCTAGTGATTGAAATGTGAACGATTAGAGTAAATCAGGTGCATACACGATAGATCTCCTCAAGTAGATTCATGTGCACCAAATTTGGACAAAATAGGACCCCCTTGCTAAAGCTAAATCAGAACGATACTGGAGAAATTATGGCCCGAAAGGTTTTGGAGCTGAAGCTCCAGCTAGTGTCAGAAGTGTCTATCTTGGTATAAATTTGAAGATGATCCATGACATAGTTTTTGAGTTCTGTCCGGGCAACAGTGTTTTTTTCTAAAAAAAAGCCACTGTTTTTGTCGGTTTATGTTGTTTGTATCTGGATAATCTATAATGAATGAGTGATGTTCCGGATTCATCTATTTATAATCCTGAATAGTCAGTGAAATTATGGAATCATAATCGCTGCATCAGCATATCCGTCGTGTCATAACTCAAAATCCATTTAATGGATCATGAATAGATTTATAGCTAAAGAGACCGAGGAAGAACTGGATTGATTTTTGGGAAATGCACTTATATCCCCCATTTTTTCTAAAAAAAACACTGTTGAACTACAAGAGTAAAGTATGATATCTCCTTGAGTCGATTCATATTCACAAGGTTTGGATTAAATCGGACCAACACCTCTAAAGTTATCAATTTTGAGATTATTTTTTGGAAATGTACAACAGACATTTCCCTAAATCAATCCAGTTCTTTCACGCGCCGACGTCTACGTAGGCTTTAAAATTTGAATATGATCCATGAAAACGTTTTTGAGTTATTGCGGACGCGGTGGACGAAATGAGGATTCCACAATATCCCAGACTTTTCGGAGATATAATTAAGAGAAGGTAACCAGACATCCTTTTGCTTGTGCTTTCTTGGAAAAAAAGTTTTTTCTCCAAACTCTAAGCCCTCACCGGTTCTGAAAATTCTTTCTAATTACCCAGCGGTCCAACTTAATCCAGCTTTGTTGGCTATAATGATGTTGTGAAATAATGACACATTGTTGCTAGTGGTAGAAAAAAAAAATCATATCGCCATTAGTCATCTTACTAATGGTTTAACTGCAGTGACCGTGGCAAAGTGTTTACCGGGATCTGCGACAGGTGTGACAGTTGGTATTGATTCATCCGTAGAGCCGAGCGAACAGCCAATAGTTTACAGTGGAGCTTAGAAACACCCTCCAGACTGACTGCTGGGAAGCAGGTGGGCGTCAGCTGCCCTCATACATCACAGAGCTAACAGCCTCTTCTACAGACAGAGGGAGGAAAGAGCTTTAGGCTAGAACTGGAAAAAATGTCAATAGAAATGAGACAAAAAGAGAGAAAGAGACAAACAGAAAGAGAGAACCACATGGCCTGGAGAACAGATCGCACTGGGGAATAAAGAGGAAAGAAGGTGATGTAAGAAGAAAAAGCCGGCTGTAACTAAAACAAAGGAGTCAGCTGCTGGAGTCGTGTAGGAACAGCTGGTGCCAAAAACAGAGTAGAGGACAAAGTGGGTTCTGTTTGGACTGGAGCTGGGCCAGAGCTGGGCCGGGTTAGCAGGCAGGGAGAGCCGCCAAAACCAGGAGAGGCCTACGGGAAGATCATTATATAACTGAGAGGGGAAACCTCACAGGCACAACAGAGATGCTCTTGACTCCCTAATGATACGGCTCGGTTTAAAGCTAAGTCAAAGGGGAAGGCAGGGAGACATTTAAAAGAAAAGCATCTATAAAAAGACCAGGAAGAAGGAAAAGAGGAGGAGTGGAGAATGTGGTCCATTGTTTATCCATTAACGGCTGCAATAGAAAAACCATTGTGGCGGCGGCGCTTTTTCTCTTTTCTCCCACTTCAGGACAAACCACACGCTGGTTCTTATGAATATATTATTACGCCATATGGAAAGTTTGTCTCTTATATCACAGGTAACTGGGTTTGAATGGAAAATATGACCAAAAGTGATACATTTTGATTCACTTTGCACAACTCTTTCTATTCAGAGCCAAAATGTAAAGAAATGTGGTTTCCTTATTTCCTCCTCTGCGTTCCCTCGTGAAAAACCTGTGTCGTTTTGCGTCGAAAATCATTTTTGTCAAAATACCCTCAAAATTAAAGTATTGAATGGAATTCAGCTTTTGAAGGTTGAAAAAAAAACCGTCTGTTTTATATGACTCAGGACAAGCAAAGCCACAGAAACACTGACAGAAATAAATGATTTTGACTTGTTAAAGGAAAAGTTCTGCATTTTTACAACACTGAGTAGCTTTTTTGCTGTGACTTTATTGATTTCGCTCTGATATGTGCGACTATATACAGAACATAGTGTCCAACAGCAAGTACGCTAGCTCCGCTGTTTCCATCCATAGCTAGTTTCAAAGCTAGCTAAATTGCCTGCCGCCTCAGACTGCGTTTACATCCACATTAGTATCGTTATGAGGCGAACCCTGATTATGATCATATTTATTTATTATTATTTATTGAAATGTTACTCTGAGGTAGGTTTTGACATATCTAACAGATGATTTAATTTGGTGATATTACTTCATGACCCCATGACGTGACGTCATAATAATGTTTCGGAACCATTGTGTGAAAGGTTACTTTTGGAGGTTTTCAACAACAAATCATAATTTAAACCTTAGAGCCTAAAGATCAAAATCACTTGTCTGATTGATGGTGTCGCAGCATTTATGGTTGGTGGCTGGGATGGAGCTGGGGGCTCCATCTTTATTGGAAAAATCTGCGAGAAGCTCAATCCAGCTATCTGAATGATTGTGATTACTATAATGTCTACCTTGGGTAATGTTGAGGGTCCGTGTATGTTTTGGTATTTTGTTTTTTGTTTCAGAAACGAATATTGAAAACCCCGAAAAGAATAGTAATTTGATTTTTAGTTTTGAGATGCAAGAATAAAAAAATTGTAGGCTACAGACAGACTGTAGGATGAAGGCAGCTGGACGAAGATACTGATGTTTGACCGGTGGGAGGTGCTCATCACTATGGAGGTCAGTCACACCGATTTGAGAATGAATTTACGTATGAGTAGAACATCCTTTCATCGGCTATGTGACACAGCTGTGTTTGGCCACGTAGTGAAGGTTCACAGTGTTTTCCATCATGAGCAGACTTGTGCAGCTTTTTTTTATCCAAACTACCAAGTATATACAATTCTTCCATACGCTTTAAATTCTGTTACGTCACTCTGTCAGAAACCAGGAGTAGAAGTATACAGCTATCAGTAACCCAAATAAAATAAACAATAATAAAGGGGATACCGGTGGGGCTGTAAACATATTCATAGTTACAGTCAAATGAGAGCGTTATCAATCCTCTGATCTCTCCATGGTTAACAAAGTGGATATATGTTTGTTTGAATGATTAAAGTCTTACCGGAGGACTCACAGTGACTTTACTTTTGTCTCTGTGAACTCCATGTGATGTCAAGCTATGCTTTGTCCTTCTTTTATCAGATATCTGACATTCTGCTAGCCCTCCTCGTGTGCGGCCCAGAATGGAAAGAAGGCATGGAAGGTACCGCGTTTATCTACGACTAATATTCTCTCTATGCATTTAAAATCAAAAGTCAATATTTTACGTTTTACGATGATTTTAAGTTTCTTATTTGTGGAATCAGCATTTTTATATAACGACTGAACTGAAGCTCTTTTGTGAGGTTTTGAGGCACTGAGCCAAAGTACAAGCTACAGAATTACAATTACATAAGAGACATTGGATCCTTTTATCAAGAATCTCCATCTTCTAACAGTTTTACACTGTTTTTTGTATTACTTATATATGATGTGGTGTTGACGTTTTGATATTTCCTCGTACATGAATTCAAGACAACCAAGCGAGGTACAGAACAACACAGACATGTCGAGGTTCTGTTAGTCTTTGTGGTTGTTTTGCAACTCACATCAGCACATTTTGTGTTTTTATAGTTGTTTTAACTCTATTTATAGGGACTTTTGTATCCTTTAATTAATTTAATGTGCCCTATAATCATGTTTTCCCCTCTTTGTAGTCATTTTCCACATCGTAATGTTGGTTTTATGTGTCTTTATTGTCATATTGTGAGACTGTGTGGTGGTATTTTTTTTGTCCTTCACTGGTAATTGTGTGTATCTTCATCATTGCTTCAGTGCTTTGGCGTGTCTTCATATAACCTCAAGGACAACAAATAGGGACCCTGTGTAAAACATTATTGAATCGGAATGGAATAATTATATCCCTGAAAAGTTGAGGATATTATTAAATTGTCATGGTCGCCGCCGCCGCCGCCGCCGCCGCCGCCGCCGCCACCACGGCAGATCTTACGTGTTTACATGATAACTGAAATATTGTTTCATAGATGATTTTCAAATTTTAAACACACATAAACCTTAGTATAAGGAACAAGTGGATGGATTTTGGAAGGGTTATTCCTTCAAAAATCGATATTTATCTACTAAATATCATATTTTTGTCTAATAGTTTATGTTTTATTCACCCGAGGACAATTTTCTTCTGCAAAATCTAGTTTTCTTACATAAGTTCCTAATCATTGTTAAGATTAAGTCAAATTTGGCGCATATGGATCGACACAAGGAGGTCTGTCTGCATACATATATATATATATATATATATATATATATATATATATATATACTGCTCAAAGAAATTAAGAGAACATTCAAGTCCATTTAAGTCCGGATCTCGATGAAAGAAACATTAAAGTTTGAAATTCTTATTGATATACATACTTTTTGTAATTTGTTTAGAAAAAGATTATGCAAGAACGATCAATGGAAATCAAAATCATTAAACCATTAGGGGCTAGATTCTAAATCACACCAAAAATCTAAGTGAAAAACTGCTGTCACAGACTGATCCAACCCGAATGAATTTCACCACAACACACATGCCAAATGTCAAAGGGAGCTCCCTAGTACGTCTGGCCATAATCATGATGAGATGGAAGATGGGGCCCTGGGGGGTCTCCTCCCAGACTTGGACCGGGGCTCCTGTGGTGAGTGTTGGTGCCGTCATATTCAGCAGTACAGAACGTCTCAGTGGTTCTCATGTTGATTCAGGTTCTGGGAACATGAACACAGTCAATGGCATCAACAAACAGGTAAAACTGATTCACATTCACTTGTTCTTCCTAAGTGGACGGATTGATATCCCTGAAGTTAAACTGTCGTGGTGTCAAACTGCCATGATCCAGTGTTTCCTTTATTCTTTTGAGCAGTGTATATAGACACACACATAAATAATGTATTGTAGTCTTATTACTCATGTTTTACTCATAGTGTGGACCTAGTATTCCAATTCAGTTTGATACATACTTACTGTAACCTAAGACATAACAAAAGCAAGAAATACTTTTTTATTAACAATTTCAGACATTTTTGTAAATATATGCTTATTATGACATTGATTCCAGCAGCCTAGTTCAGATATGGTGCGGTCACAGCAACTGGAAACTGAAGTGTTTTTCTTATGCTGTGTACACTTTTCTAGCAAATATAGAGTTTATGCATCATTTCTACGATCAGCGGAGACAATCAGGTACGCTCCCAATTTTTCCCCTGTGGTGTACACTGCCCACTACTGGCCTGGCCAACATACTTGAGAGTTTTCGGTGATTTTGATTGATTTTTATGATTATGATTTTCAAAATTCATAATCAATGAATTCAACTCGGTTCAGATATCAATAAAACATGTGAACCCAAGAAACCCAAAGGACAAGCTTTCTGTTTTTAGCTAAAACTATGACATGCTTTTTAAATCTCCCCATTGTGGGACAAGACATCCTCAAAAAGTCAGTAGGCTCCATTGATGCAGACAGCACTCTGGCTCTCTGCCAGCACCGAGGCAGAACAACAACAATTCTCATTACACCTATTTAAACACTCTCATTACTTGCATTTATAGTGTTTAAGCAAAACAGTGAGGCACAATGAAGGAAAAACAGCCCCACCTTGAACAGACAATGAAAAGGGTGTTTGAGACGGCGCATCCTCCGATCTCTCACCCATCATCACATGCGAGGATGGGTGAGGTTCTCCACTTTGTAAAACACGTGTTTGAATAAAGAATATTTCTGCACGGCTTCTGGAACACTTTGTAAAACCGTTGACAGTTAAATCAGTTTGTTTTGATGAGACAAAATTCTGTTTTTATGCACGTGTTACACATACACAACTTTATTATTATTAACTCTGGCGTCCTGACCAGCGGGGCCCCTAATCCATCAATGGGCCCAGTTATGCTCAAGAAGAAACAGTCAGTCATTTGGAAGCACAACATGTCACCGTTTAACAGCATCAGCTCTCTTTGTGGTCCACATTTTTTTTTTTACTGGTTCTGAATTTGTGTGTGTTGTTTTGACCAGTTCTGTAGAATCTTTCACGAGCTGCATCCCCGGACAGCTGCACAAGGCAGCTGCTGGAGCGCAAACTCCTAACAGTCTGTGGATTCATGCTGCAGTCACCCACTGATGGGATGGCAGTGGGGCGCTCACCAGACTAGCCTAGACTTGTTCCTAATTGTTCATTGGGGGGCTCAAATCCTGCACATTTCTCATCTTTTCTCTCCTCCATAAAGTGCTTTTCAAAATAAGGATGATTATTTTTAATAAGTAGACATGAGGTCACCGGTGATGTCATGTCGCAATCAAGATAAAGGAGGTAATGTCAAATGCGTTGCCTGCAGCGTGCAAGGTGTTTTCGTGCCAGAGGAACACCCACTGACACACATTAACAGCCCTGATTTCCTCACTAGCATTACAAAAAGTTGCGTAAATAAGCTCTGACTGCCAAATACAGACTTAAATGGTTTGCTAATCACAGCCTGCGTTGTTGGTTATGTTTCCTTTTATCTTTGCTGCCTCCGACAAGCTGCTGGAGAAGCAAAGCAGTGAAGTATGAACATGATGAGGTCTGCAAAACGTGCTTGTTAGCGGGGCTGGGTATTCCTGAGTCAGACTGGATTGGGAATACTGCAACAAGTCAAAGTGAATGAGCGTTATCATCAGTCACACCTGACTGGAAATGGAGGGCTTGGCACCGTCACCAGCAGGGAACTTTTGGTGAAGAATTGGATTCATACCAGAAATGAAAAAAATTATGTTTCTGGAATAAATTAATACAATTTAATTTCTTTTTTAAATTATGTTTTCAAATGCCTCACGCATTTACTACAAGTAGGTGATGATCTTCTCATGCTTTGGTGTCAGACAATCTGGACAATATTCCATCAAACCTAACATCTGCTCATGTCTGAACTGCTCATCAGCCACCATAAAATTTCTTCAGCACCTATAACAGCACAGAAATATGATGTCTCAGATGCTCATAGCCTTTATTTCTTTAGACGCTGCAGTTAAACTCAGTAAATCATTATAGCAGCAGACATGAAACAATAAAATGGACACTAACTCTTCTGGAATAGTTTCATTTTGGATTTAAATCACTTGAAAGAATGAGCTATGTATTTTTCCATTATTAAAAAAAATGCATAAGCAGTTAATCAAACCATGAGTTCATTTTGACTGGTTTTATTTTGAATAGGTTTTTTTTGAAAGTCTTCAAGTTTCAAATACCAGCTGCATAAATCTTTTTGGCCCGTCATCAGTGTGTGAAGCTGATTTCCTCTGATTCTTAAGTTTTCATTCAATTATATCAACATTTCTCCGCATTTGGCAAGAAAAGCTGCTCACCAGGAATCTCTACTGGTCGAGACTCTCCTCCATTTATAAACAGACTTGATCATCAGAGTTTGATTGGATGGTGATAAGCAGAATTCTATTTTTTTTTATGATATTGAATGAGTCTTGAAGTGACCAACTGATAACAAGTCGTGCTACAACCTACATTTAACTCTAAGCTGCCGTGACTGGACAGAAACTTTGTTCTGGAGCTGCAAAACGGAAACCATAACATTACTTTAAATCAGTGACAACAGATTAAAACTAAGTGTACGCTGTCAAGGGGGAATATCCCAGAAAAGTCCTCACCCCAGGGTGCAAGCGATCACCCAGATTGAACTCCTTAAATGGCCTTCATGGACCAAGTGAAGTCCGGAAAAAAGTGTTTTTCATTTAAGAAAAGCTTCCCTTATTGAGTAAAATATGAACTATTAGAACAAGTAGAGTAAGTATGATGTTAGCATGACCGATCTCCTGGATTCGATTCATATGCACCAAATTTGGACTAAATCAGATCAAGGATTAGGAATAAAGAGTGTTTTTCATTTTTAAAAAGAAAGAAAAAGCTATAGTGAGTAAAAAATGAACTGTTAGAGTAACATATCAGAAACAAAAGACATATCTCCTTAAGTTGTTTCCTTTCACAAAATTTGGACTGGACCTGACCAGTGGTTAGGAAATTCAGAAGATCTCCCCTGTGTGTCTGAATTATGCAAACACTCTTTTTCAAAGACAATCCAGACAATCCCTCGCACCAAGGTCTGTGTTTAAAAATCGGAAAAGGATCCATGAAATCGCTTAGTTTTTGAGTTATTCAACTTTTCTCCTGCCTGATACAAGATTTCCATCACAGATTTACAAAGAAAATGTAGTATTCCAGCCTCAACTTTACTCAACTTACTTTATTAGCGCATTTAAAAAACAACAGAGTTGTCCAAAGTGTTGTATAGCCGATAAATAGTATAGGCAAATGATAAAAACTGCAAGACTAAACCTACATTTTAAACATTGTTATAAACGATAGATTACGTTTAAATAACACAATTGCGACACACATTTCAATTTGGAAGGCTAATTAGGGAATGGGAAGTTCCTTCCCAAACAGGTGGGTGGAGGATATGCATAAAAGTACTGTGAATGTTTTAGAGATAATAAAAGAATCATACTAAATAGCAGGAAGAGATGGAGATTAAAATAAAGGCCAAGTTGTGCAAAGAAATAGTTCTCCTGACTGAAGCTTGAGCTCCATGAAGCTATTATTAGCAGAGGTTCTCTCTAAATCTCTAAATCTCAATTCATATGAAAATTGTGGTAATCTGAGTTTGCAATTTTGCAATTTTTCATTAACCTGTTTAACATATAAGATAACACAGCTCAGCTTACACCTGCAAAACTGTTGTCTCCCACTCCTGGCGGAGGAGAGACACTCACACTCATACTGTCGATGTTCACCTCTATAGGCTGTGCCATACCGCCGTACAGGCCGTCTTTTAGGGGGAACCTCAAAGTCTTTCTAATTTGCTGCATTTCAAAGTCCCTGTGGATCTTCAGTGGCGTTATGAATGCTTGCTTTAGTCATGAAATGATTTCATATGATCCAGATTCAAAACTTGATGCTGCATTTTAATTTCAAGGTTTTCTGCATGTGTTTTCTGCTTGGCTTCTCCTTCCTGCTCTGGCAAACCAGTCATCGCTTGTTGATTACAAATGCTTTGATACAAGTGTGCGAGTAATGGAACGGCGCCACAGATGACAGATTTGGTATTTCTGGTATTTTGCAAAACATTGAGAGGGTTATATGGTTCTAATATAATAATAGGTAATAGGTATAATAACCATTGCATGATTTGTTTTCGAACAGACTTGAATGTAACGTCCTTCGATTAATGTGAAAAAATGTCATAAGTGGATTCATTTAAAAAAAAATAATAATAAATAAATAAATATATGTAATAAGTTGGTTTGGAATTCATTCCTCGCATTACCAGACTGCTGAACATGTACCTGTATTTTAATCTGTAGCCTCACATCCTCAGCACCTTCAATGAGTTGGCAGACTGACTAGGAAAAGGTTTCTGCTCCTCTCGGTCAGTCGACTTGCTCGGTTATGCTACAATCCCTTCTTTGTTTTCACTCACTCCTACAGCTTCTTTATAATTTCTTCCCCTGTTCAAAGGGCATGCAGTACTCGACTGGTTGTAAATCTGTTTGGAGACTAATCTGTCACTACCTACCAGCTGCTCTCTTGGCACTTGCCAGGGCCAACATTCCCGTTGCCATGGAGATAACCAGTCATGCCAGTTACACATAAGGCATGGCGCTATGCCGAACAGGCTGAGTGATGTGAGCGCGTGCATGCTAGTGAGAGCGCACGCTGAGGGTGCCTGGATAATGTGGGTTTGTATTATAAGGAGTCAAACCGTCAAAGAAAGAAAAGGTTGTTGATTCACTGCCGTTACCAGCTGTTTGACAGTCCAAGCCGGTGAAGTGCACTGTACAGTAATTCTCCCTGCGTTTGTGTCCGTACACAATGTTCACAAGAGAGTTGGCCAAAGCCAACTGAACGTTGGCTTTTGTCCGACTGTCTAATTGTAAAACACAGAGTCCATGCAGCCCTTTATCTGGCCGGCGGGCACAGGACTGATGAGGGGTGAATGGGCCAAACACACTCTGAAAATGAAACTCCCATGTAGTCCTGGCTAACAGAAATGTCCTCTAGGGTATTTTGTGCCGTCCGCATCACATCAATGACCAAGTGCTTGCAGCTGCTGTTCAAATTACCGAGCGTTTGGCACACTGGGAAAAGTTATTTAAAGAAACTCGCGATCTGTGTCGAAAATGTGCTTATTTTCTCTTTTTTCCAAGGGTGAGATGAGAGGATTAACACTATGGTACTCTAGCTTGCCTAACTCTGCATCAGTATTTTACACACGGAAGACCAGTTAATGAGCTGAAGTTAAGCACACATCAACTTTATTAGCATGTTTGGAATCAATAATAGATGGGTTTACACGGGACACTTTTCTCCTTTCCGAATTAAACCTTTCCGAATTTCAATGGCGGTCGCCTGTTTACATGACTTGTGATCTTTTCCGACCCAGTGTTTACACGCATCAACTCACCTAATCGGAAACGCTTTCATACACGCGCAGACGATCCACACTCCCGTTCATAAGGTGGCGATAATGCTTCGGTGAGCTCGGTGCCGACCGCCAACAAGCGCCCAGAAGAAGATTAAGACAAAGACGACGTATGCGCAAGTGACTTTTCGCCCATCTAACTGTCCAAAAATGTTTTAAATATTTCAAAGTTGCAATAAATAAATCACTCTCTGATGCAGACCGGTACTGTTTTAAAGTCGCCGTATTTAAAATGCAAAGAAAATTAGCGGAGCATAACGTCACGACACTGGGCATGCGTAGATACAACTCAAACAGAAGATTTTCTGATACAGCGTTTACATGCAGCGACTGGCTATCGGAAGGGCTTTCCGAAAGGATTTTTACTAACTCTTGGAAAGGAATGAAATCTAATTCGGAAAGGTTCTTTCCATTCAGGAAAAGGCGTTGACATGCAGCATTTTCTTTCCGATTAGACGTCTTTTCCGAATCTAATCGGAATTAGGCTGTCCATGTAAACACACCTACTATCAGGGGTAAAGGAGCTTATAATGGAACTGAAACACAGCGGCGACCACTCTGGCACGTCATTGAGCTATTTCTGAAGAAAGAAAGTAGGAAGGACTTTTTCTTCAACTGATGAACAACTTTTTTGAATCCAATGGATTTTGGTGCCTCGGAAATAGCCGTTCATTATTGCTGGCTTTAGATGGTTACTGCTGTAGCTATGTGATGATGTCTACATTCAGTGGTCTAGAAGTGCCCGTGTGTCTTTGGGCACGTATGTTAATGCCAAGGAGTCCGTGGGGAAACACTGTGGAATCCTGATTGTGCTACTTAAATTTTACAGCATTTTCATTGGTTCATGAGAGTTTATTATTCAGTAACGACAGTTATCTGAGATATATACGATATCCATTTGTCATCCAAGATCATGTCATTCCGTGTCATAATGGTACATTCTTGATGGTTTATTAGGGCGTGGCATAATTGCAGTAGTATAACACGGAAGACCAAGGTGGAAGATCCACTGCACCGTCACTGTCGTAGAGATCTCATAACTCTGGCCAACACAGCAAATAAGCACGACAATCTTCATGACATATGAACAATCAATAATGTACTTGGAAATATCACCAGCTAATACTGGATGAGTTTAAGCCAGAAAGATGCCTATTTGCTGCAGGTACCATTTAGGTTAGGACTTTGGTGGGATCTGTTAGGGATCTGGTGGAAAGTAAAAATGAACGGAAGGGCTTTAAAATGGGATTTGAAAGGTGAGGAACCCGGTGAAGAGCCACTCAAGAGAGTATGATTTCACTGACAGCCGAACTGACAGTAAAGTCATGTGACTTTATGGTGCTAAGAATCTAGATTGTTGTTTACAGTCGTTTAATGTAGATTATAAAATAAACAATACACATACAATAAAACAAATTTTCGTCATTTTGCCATGCAATACATTCATGCTGACAGATAATTTTTTGTGATGTTCCGTTGCAACTGAATTAATGACCAGTTGAAATACTTGACATCTTACATATATACACACAAAAGGGCAGAAGTTGGTGCAAAAGTACAGACATAACTGAGGTCATAGCGAGATCTGTTCAGCAAAAAACAGTGCCAAACATCGGCCTGTTGAACATTATTTAATGTGGTTTGTACAGGCTTAGGGTTAGGGTTACAGTTAATGCCAAAATTGCCTCAGACTCCAGAGGCTTAACTTGTTTGGATCATTAGCTGGCATGCTAACCTCAGCTAGCTCCAAGTTTAAAGCGGCCCGCTGGCCAACAAACAGCTTAGATTGATATCATAGGGTTAAAAAATGCTTCTAGCAATCAGAAAAAAAAGTCTACAGGAAGATCAAAATAGAGAAACTTCAAATAGTACTTTTATTTGAAATATAGTCTTTAGATCCAGTATCTTAGAATCTGTGGTATGTAAAGCCTCATAAAACAGTTATTTGCACATCTGATATTTATAGTGAATGGTTGAAAGAAGATCGAGTCACCATGGTCTATTATTAACATGGATTGGACAATGTAAATTACACTACTAACATCAGCTGTTGTAAGAAGTTTCCTTTCTTTGTTTCTGTGCCAAGACTCTTGGCAACACTTGCAATAAAAATGTCTTAGTCACTTATAAAGAGCCTTATCTGAAAATGATTAAACCTATTGGTTAGTCACTTTTCTATTAAAGCCAGACCATAGAAAAACTTTTGAAAAATGCTGGGTATTGCTGAGATCCCGTTACTAAATAATTTTTTAGATTAAAATGATCTTTTTCCTTATAGACCTTAATACAGTAACTTTTATGATTCATATTTTATTGATTTCTCTTTGAAGTTCATGAATCCTTAAATGAAATGGATTTGTGTCATCCGTTCAGGTTCATGGGTGCTTTAGAGTTCAAAACCTATTCTATGTGATCATTTAGAAAACTTCCCCCGAGGAAAAGCTTTTTAGTGTTGTCCACACCGACACACACATTACCTGTGCAGACATGTATCTTCTATTTTTAAACTTTCCCATGTATCTTCTGATTAAAAACGAGAGTTTTCTCTGAATATGTGCAGAGAAGGAAACAGCTGTGGTTTGGTTGGAACCAGCTGAAAGCGTGTGTACTGTGTGCCGTGTGTGCTCTGAGCGCGACCGGGTGATGACATCACACATTCCATGACGTTGATGTGCAATAATGAAAGGCAGAGAGGCGAGGGGGCGAACTCCTCCTCCGCCAGTGGTGTTTTGTGTTCCAATGATCCTTCTTAAACCACAAAGAGCAGTGAGAGAAAAGAAAATATTTTTGGAATGTCTGATGCTAATACAATATTCACAGTTTTCTCATCCTGTTTGATGTTAGACTTGATGCAAAATTCTGTATATGTCAAGTCAAGTCAATTTTATTTGTAAAGCCCAAAATCACAAATCACAATTTGCCTCGATGGGCTTTACAATTTGTACATGTTGCAACATCCTTTGTCCTCAGACCCTTGGCCTGGGTCAGGAACAACTCCCCAAAAAAAACATTTAAAAGGGAAAAAAAGTGAAGAAACCTCAGGAAGGGACACAGAGGAGGGATCCCTTTTTAAGGACGGACAGACGTGCAATAGATGTTGCTTCTACAGAGCAGATCAACAAAAATAAACACATTGTTTACATTGTGTCATCTGTTTGTTCATGTGATTAACCTAAGTCTTATCATAACTACTGTTACAGCAGACAAGTGAATGGAAAAAAGATAAATTGTCTATTGCAGTCTGTCACAACGTCTCAGACTCCTCAGGGAGATTGTAGAGCATCTGCCAGAGCAGCAGGATAAATCCCTCAAAGGAGTCCAGACAATGGTGAAGGAGGTGGTGGTTGCTGATGACGCTGCTGACAATGAAGAAGTTGATGAAATGAAGTTCGTGATTCTGCAAATATGACACATTACAACAGCGTTTAAAACAAGAGGCAATCGTAATTACACTAGGCAAGAAAAATATGATAAGAAAGAAGTTGTGTCCCTTTGCTCTAGCATAAACTAGACCAGCTGATGGAACGACTGATAGGTCATTACACAGGTCAACACTATGACAGCAGATTATTAAGAGTGGAGTGACAGGAAGGTTTGAGAACAAATTATGACCTAAGTGTTTAATTGTCACAGATTAAGATAAATTATTATTATTATTTATCTTTATATTCAGTTGGCTGCATCATTACATCATACATACATACAATAGTCTACGTGTCGCTGGTCATACAGTTTACATTCATTTGCATATTGTTTTTGATTAAAGGTGCACTTTGTAGGAATTGGCCATCTGTTACTTTATAGCCCCAAACTTTACTTCCAATAGAGTTACTGCAAAGTGTTTGTTAGTGTAGTTGTGTTAGCTATTTAGCTAGCTACTATGAAGCAAGGGATCCTCATAGCTAACGCTACACAGACTGGGGAGTACCGGGTGGCTGAGGAAGTCCAGTTTCGCGGCCGCGAACATTTTATCAAGATGATCTACGTTGAATAGGATTCTAGCTCATCTCTGTATACAGAGATGGTGCGCTAGTGCAACAATAAAGAAAACTTACTTTTATTATTCATTCTGGACCAACCAATAGCATAGCACTGCCCCAGTGTTTGATTTGGACGGGTGTAGCTCAGCGGTGGAGTGGTTGTCTCGCATTCAGCAGATCAACAGTTCAATCCTAGCAATCTTCATGTTGCAGGGTCCTTGAGCAAGACCCTGAATGTCAATATGCTCACCAGGTGCTTCACATGGGCTACCCACATACAGTATACTAGTGATACACAAGCAAAAGAGGCATGAGGTATGATAGGTCTGGTGTTCACATCTAACGTGAAGTTTCACATAATGCAACTAGAAAGAGAACTCCGAGAACTCAAACCTCTGTCAAGGGCCACCCTACCCCTGAACGGACTCTTAAACAGACATTGTTCCGCCATATCCTGCTCCTCTAGTCTCCAGTATAAAACACCAAAACACGCTATATCAATACTATGGGTTAAGGAAAAATCACCGTCTGAGTTATTTCCAGCCTCTAAATCTACCGAAAAGTCCGGCAAACTCTCCGAGGATCGATGCGTATAGAATCAAAGATGTTTGCTCTTTATTCCTGTTTCTCTCCAGTAAACAGACTTTACTGCCTCATTTCCTGTTCCTCTCCTAGCGCTCATCTCCCCCCAAAGGAACACAAAAGGAATCAAAGGAACGAAGGTGTCAATAACACCAGTAAGTAGTAGTAAGATACTACTACTAAAGACACCAACAATTCTATTATTTTAATTTTAAAATGCTGTCAACATCTGTAGGAAATACCAAAACCTACCTCTGGGTAAACTTTCATGCACATCTGTCCATTAGTTTTACTTTAATCTTTCTCACCGCCAGCCAGGCAGGCAGACAGACAGACAGACAGACAGAAAAACAGGCAAACGCAAATGAAACATAACCTCCTCCCTTGGCGAAGGTAGCAGCCTTTTATTTATTTCTATAACATACGGTGGCTGATCTCCTCATCTATTCACAGCTTCAGGAAACTTTCCCATAAATGGAGGTAATTTTGGGTAGATTTTCTTCTTGTTTGATTTAGCTACCAACTTCTATCAGTTTTTAAAACCTCCAAGTTGGGTCACATAATACGTCAAATACGTCAAAATGTTTCTTCAATGTCACATCCTCTCTTTTTGCTCCTTGCTCCATTTATACATCGATCAATTTGACCCGGCTATTACCATCGGTGCTGGGTCAGAGGTGGAACATCAAACATCCATTACGCCTTTGTAAAGTTTATGCAGGATGCTGAGGGGCAACCGAGATGAAACCATCCTGCCTTAAAGAGGTTTGCCAAAATGGGCTACAGACTAACGGAGCGTGTGTGTGTGTGTGAGTGTGTGTGTGTGTGTGTGAGTGTGTGTGTGTGTGTGTGTGTGTGTGTGTGTGTGTGTGTGTGTGTGGCACTACAGAAGGGACAGGAAGTTCAGGCATGAGGCTTTGCCCACTTCTGGAGCCCAGGGCTCTTGTAGCAGACAATGATGGACTTTTGATGTATAAAGACATTTTATGAGACATGATGGTCTCGTTATAATGCCAACATCAGAGAAATCCCTAAAACACTTTATCATCAATATATTTCTTTGACGTTATGTCAAAATGGATCTCTTTCTATTGATTATGTTGATATAGTTGGGTGTTTGAAAACTGAAATTATTCCATGTTGCATATTTTGTGTTTTTTTCCACATTTCCTGAGTTCATTATGGGTCACATTTAAATGCATAGATTATAATAACGTGATTATTTAGAAAAACTCTAGATGAAGACTCATTCAGGATAATTTAAGCCTTTGAACCCGTCACCTGTTGCTTTATCACCCACCCATTTTGTTTTGTTGCAAACAGTAATTGGAAGTAGCCTGAAACTGAAAAGGCCCCAATCCCCACTTACCTACCTCTCAATGATCTTTAGATCAACCTCACCCGCAGATGTGATTACTTTTAGATCGAAGGCACTGCTTCCAGTCATTGGAAATACTATTACAGTACAGACTGCAATTCAGCGCCAACTCTCAGCAGGTACCATCAAGGATGAAGAACCTGAGCTGCTTTTCATTGGGCTAACAAAACAGCTATATGTCCTGAGAAGAGCCTGTGAATCACAGCTCTATAGATCTACAGGAGGCCTTGGTTCTCTAATCTCACTACATTACCACTTCAAAATAGATGAGAAAGTCAAAAAAAGAAAATAAACAATATCTGCGGGCAGATTATGCTTCTCTGACGCATAAGAGCCGACACAGAAAAGTCAGTAGACTGAAGTCCTCACACCAGCAACACTCCTCACACTTTATACGGATCTGTAAATGTGCAAAGCCTGCCAAGTGTCCAAGAGGGTAATTGGATGAATCTGTGGTCGAATGAATGAGGCATGAGTTTCCTCGCAGACCTCGAAATTAATCCTTGCACCCTGATTTGCATTCATTCAAATGCACCTTGTCATCAGAGTAGAGCGTGCATGGAAATGTTTGCCGCTGACTTGCCAGCACTAGACCTTCTCTTCGGTCTGTAATCCCCGGCTCCTGGCCCTCGGCCATGGCGGGAATGTGTACTAGAGGACGGCCGCGTGCCCTCTCTCAGTTGCCTCCTAATCTTACCCCCAGCCACAAGCCTGCTCCGACCCCTCGGCCCTTTCTGTGCGGTCCAGCCAATCTTTTCTCCTGGTTCTCTCCTGCCCCCTAAAGCACAAAATGCAGAACCAACCTGTACTGGTCAGATTTCCTTTTTTGAATAAAGCCAGTGGAAAATGCTTCTGCTTCATAGGAATGCTTTCCTAATGCATTACATATGCCATATGATGAACTTTATATAACAATAAATCGTTGTGACTGTAATCTTCCTCATTGTTGCATGAAGTTGATGGAAGAGGGAGAAATAGCGCTTGGCAATCAAATATTCCCATGTCGTTGGTTTGTTGGCGTGCTTCTTTGAACCTTCTTGATTCACATGCATTCCTCTCCCAATAGGAGCTGTCACTTTGTGTGGACATTGTGGCTTCAGTGTGTGTGGCTATAGGGAGCGTCTGATGTCCACTCCTGGCCACTTGTCTATAATGTGAATGGGAAGACAATGAGACCCCCAGTGGCTCCCTCTCTCCCTGAGCTGCCTGGGGTCTGATTTGCCTTGGCAAGGGGGACAGAGGCCCAAAACAAAGCTGAAGGAGTCTCCAGTGAAGGGGTACAGAGGTCAGCCCGAAGCCCAACTAACAGGCTCGTTCTCTAGTTTGGGCTCCTAAATGGGGAATGGACACAGAGGCATAGAGACAATGAGATAAAAGGGAGCTCCAAAGCCATTAAATTCTGAGGAAGTGATGGCCGTGAATGATGACAGAGACTGAATAGGGACTCTTGAGGTGGGAGGTACGCGCCATTAATGACCGTAGATGCTCCATTATGGCAGCCCTGGGAGGTGGTGATGAGGTGGTACATTTTCTCCCATTAGGACTCTCTTCCCCAAACGAGGAGACACTTCCAGATTGATGCAGGAATCCTTGTCGGGCCCGTATTGACCCCCGCTGGGAACCTCAGGGACAACGTGACAACGCCCGGGGCCCTTTAGAGGTAGGATGAGTCAAATTACTGTTTGCGTAACGTCAAGCCTTTCAAGCCCCCTAAAGGGCGCTTTGATTGATGGACTTTCCCTTTTACATTGAACTTACGGTGAATGGTGTCCATTCAGTTCATGACTTCAGAGTCTTCAAGATAATGGAAACACTTCTGATTGCTACTAGCTATTCTAAAAGGGATCAGTGATATTCTGATTGGTACTAGCTATTCTAAAAGGGATCAGTGATATAAATGATGAGTGGTTTATTATTTTCTCTCAGCACTAATATTAAGGAATATGAACTGTGTAGTACATTAAAGTGATGAAGCATACTTAATGAGTAAATAGCCTTAATATGACAGCGGCTACCTGTGTTGCCTTTTTATCCATGGCATTAAATGTACTCAGTGTTCATCAGCTCTCTCAGGCGTGGTTGTTCTATCCTTTGTTTTTAAGATACACAGCCTGCTTAGAATATCTGCGAGAAAAAAAATCCCTTTAGTACGGAACTAAAGTCAAGAGATGTCATGTTACGATCGTTTGGCAGAGCAGAAGATATGCGGGTCATTTATATTTTATGTCTGTCTTAATTTATTACATCTTCATTACGCAATAAACAATCCGCTCTCCTCCCCTTTGGGTTCATGACCAATTTTGTGATACACAACACACCCATTCTCCTCCTTTATTTTTACTTTTACTTTCACGTGGACCTTTGCATCTCCCTGCAGCTGTGATGTCAAAAATAGATGTTTTTACTAGACTTTTCCCTACTGGGATGTTTTGCCTATGGACTATTTTGACCCCCAGGCAACAAAGGGATTTTATTTCAACTGTCTCCAGGATATCTGTTAGGTGAACGTTCATCGTAAGTCCATGGGAGTGTTTGTCAGAACATGAAATATATTATGTGACTACAGTTTTCTTATGCTAAAAACTTGTATGTATATACGTATGAGCGTCAGCTAAACAACGCATACTTCCACAGTCTCCAAGTTAGATATTATTGTGATCAGAATCAATTAGATCACTTAATTTAGGATAATTGTATGATTTAGAATGTACCATAGGTAGTGTGCTGTTTGAAATTCACACTTAATTTTAAGTGTTTATTTTAAACTGCTCCATATTATTCTTTCCGACTTTTTTCTAAATAGGCCTTAACAAACAACAAAAGCCATCATAAGATTTGCTTGTGGCTCCGGATCCAGTTTAGTGGATCAGATCCTAATTTCAGTGGGTCGATGTCGGGTACCACGCTACATTTTCCCAAAGAATGTGAAGAAAATCCTTCAATTATTGATGAAATTATTAAAGAAAAACCAACACACAAAAAGTATACTTTCTCCCAAATTATTATAATGTCATGCCGTGAGATCCTGGCGTAACGTCACTAAAACCTAATCATCTCTAATCTAATCATCAAACAAAGGTTATAACATAATCTCCTTGGCAGAGGTAATTACTGACATTTTAAAGTCACTGCAAGAAAAAAACATTTGTAATGTTTGCAAAACTGATATTTTCTTTCTTCAAAGCAATAGGAATGTGAAATATTGTAATGTGGGTTCCTGTAATGAGAAGGCTCCACAGCTATGTTTACGGATACAGTAAATAAAAATAAAAGATGCCACAAAGTTCATGTTTTATACATTCACCAAAAAGGTTGACCCATTGGGTTACTAACTCTATGCATAGACTCAAACCCAACCAGCCTGAGTCGGGATCTGCTCGAGGTTTCTGCCTGTTATGATTTTTACACCCATGTGAACTTTCCACATGTGTTATAGATGTTAAGATCTATCCATATCAGCTCTAACCGAGTTTTTCCGGTAGTTTTTTTCCATCTTGTTGTAAAGATTAAATAAGATGTAGATGTGGTGATGGACACACCTTGATCCTTCTATCATATCTTTGTTCCAGTTAATCTAACCATATGCTGGCCGTATTTCATAGATATCATACGTGGCGTCGGTCTCTTCAAAATTTCTGTAAGACGGTGAATAACATCCCAAATATTTGATAATACTCCTTTTCGGACAATTTAACCAGTCAAATCATAACTTCTCCGAGACTCAGTCAAAGTCCGAGACTCCTTTGTTTTTGTGCAAATTATCTGCAGATTCTGATGTGATTCTAGATTCATCTTAAATACCAATGGAAGCAACGTCCCCACCATTATTTTTTTGCCACAAATAGCTCAATTTAGCCAGTGCAGCCACACGTTTTACATGGAGTCCTTAAAAGCAACACTTCACAGCTGGCAGTGACTGCTCAACAGTGCTGTTGGAAGGATTTTACTTTTTTCCTTGCTGAAAAATGCAGCAGCCAAAAATAGGTATTCCCCAGTGTGAGGAATCGCTTGCAGGATGATATTCTATCGCAGTTCTCCAAAGTCACACGTGGCTCAAATCTTGGGCCGCAAAGATAAGGAATGCAGCCACCAGACAAACACAGGGCACGCTTGGGCAAATGTAACGATGAGCATGCATGCATGTCTAAACCACCTCTGCACACCACTGATGTCTGTGATGGCAATTTCAAGGAAAAAGAACACCACAGACTGATGTGCATCGTTGCCATCTTTGAAGTCAAGTGCTTCACATGTTGTTGCCTTTTCGGCACAGAAATAAGAAGATCCTGTGATGTCGGTGCAATTTTGAAATGCACAGCCTTAGTTATCAAGAGTATAGACCACTGGCTTTATCTTCCAGATGTGGTTCAATATGTAGAGGAGGCAGGGGAAAAGCGTGGGTCATCCATTGGCTCAAAGATTTATCTGATCAAAGCGAGTTCACTAAACCTTTCAGTGGGAGAGCGCTCGCTGTGTGCAGACGGAGATCCCTGCTGCTGACAGAGTTAAACAGGCTGCACTGGGAGTAATGGAGGCGGATCGCCTGGACTGTTAACTAGCAGTAAGCATGCTAATATGCTAATTACAATATGCTAATCACAATTCCCACATAGGCACAAGGATTTAGCCCTAAAAAAAACAGACGGGGCAATGAGAAATTTAAAAGGGTCAGGTTTCACCTCTGGGATAGTTACTGCATTACAAACAAGGCTTATGCTAACGCAATATTGATTGATGTACCATATACCATGAGAAGTATGGAGTTCAATTTGTAGTAGAAGTGAGTGAGTGTATAGCAAATAAAAAACTGTGATTGAAACATTTATAAAATAGCTCCACAACTATCAGGTGTGTTTGCATAACCTACGATATTTAATCGTAGGTTAAAATATTTTTATTTCACTGAGTAATCTGTCAGAAAATTTGGAAAAACCCATTTCAATACTCGTCTGTTTTTTTAGGCTTAAAGAAGATATCCCATCACTGTATTACAGTAACATGGCACAAAACATTCATTCATTTTCTCAGAAACGCTAATAACTGCTGTATCAAATTTGATAAAAAATACCACAACGTTCATGTTATTCTACACAATTTTGGTGAGTTAGGACCTGGAGGACTCTCTCATGTGGCACAGTTGGATAGCCAATGGACCCAAAATGTACCAAAAATGGGATATCGATCCTAGGGAGGGATTAAAAAATACCCCTTATGTCGACTAGGGGACTGGCTGTATTCACAAACTGCAACTTTGTGATATAAATCAATGTTTATATTAAAATCTTGTATTGTGCAAATTTAGAAAAATGGCACAAACTGGGTAGAAACCCGATCATGGCCGTGTTAAATAACACAAGTTAAAAGTGGATGGTTAATCAATTTGCTGGATGAATTAATTGCTTATTTTTTCATCTGGAATTGCAACATGCTACACAAAGAAGCCTCTTTCGGAAAAGCATGTCTTCTAAAGATTTCTCTGTTAGAGCATAACTGCAGGGCATGTTTTTTTTTTTGAAGGCTCTTTGTTTGTTAATTAAATTGGGAATTTGCTTTTGTGTCCAGTGCAAAGCAGCATGCATAATTTAATTTTCCCTTCGTAACATCCCCCAACCCCCGCCCATGGCTGGTGTCATGGCCCTTGAACGGATGAACCAGGTTTGCTTTTGGTTCTGCTGTAATTAAAGTGGACTGATAGACAATTAGTTTGGTCTAATTTCCAGGTTGACACTGGTCTTCTTCTCACCTTTGAACCGCGGGGCTCGACACCAGTCTGACCTGCTCGGTTGATTCTACAGACGGCTGTGTTATGGGGTCAGCAGGGTGAAGAGGTCATCCATACTTTGATAGGCCTTAAGTTTGTCAAAGACTTGTTTGCAGTCATTTGACTGATGTGCATTCATCACTGCTATTGTCAACTTCATGTTTGATGTTGCACAAGGCGAGAGTTCAAAACAGCCTCTTTAAAAAAGTCTCTCTTTAATGGAAACTGTTTAACCCTCTACTGCGTGGGCTTTCCTTAAGGCAATTTTGCTTTTCATCAATTTTATTAAAAGTTAGTAATATGACTAATCCATGTTTTACTGTTTAGTTTTAAAAATGTATATTTACATGGATACCAAAATTAAAACATCAGGTCACATGACCAGAAATCCCTATTCAAAATAAAATAGGAAAGAGCACATTGTATTACAGACATATCTACTTTATACAATGTTATTATTATCATGATAAAAACAATTTAAAATTCATCTTAATTAAAAATGTATAAAAAATGTAATTAAATCACTCTTACTCTGTAAATAAATTGGTGAGTAATAATATTTTCTGTTACAGTATAATATTCTAATATATATAATAATGTTATGCAAATTATTTTATTTATTTTTTTGAAAAATTAGACTTTATGGCATTGATGTAATGACATTACCTGTACTTGATTTTATTTTAATATTCCAATTATGAAAGAAATCTGATATATTATAAACTCCTCAAATAGACTTTAGG
This sequence comes from Lophius americanus, assembly GCA_037951165.1. Classification (NCBI taxonomy): domain Eukaryota; kingdom Metazoa; phylum Chordata; class Actinopteri; order Lophiiformes; family Lophiidae; genus Lophius; species Lophius americanus. Next base: position 3,087,250 of record JBBDHG010000011.1, on the reverse strand, counting down.
CTACAGAGTGTACGCAAATGAGTGATGAGTAAATAGTGGTAGAGCTTATTGACTGTGTTTAGCGGTTGCAGTTTGTAATTGTATTTGTCTACCAAAAAGGCATGGGGGATGAGAGGATTACTTAACTACTAATTACCGTAGAATTTCATTCCTTTTCTTTCTGCTTTCATGCATTTGCCAAGATTAAATCCTGAGTCTGTGGTTTTAACCTCCAGACTCCAGAGGTTAAACCTTTAACTAGATACACTGAAGTCGGCAGATTTGTCATGAATGTACCGTCCTCGCACATGCAGACGGCCACAATTATCGAAAAACCTCACGTGACATGTGAATTTGTTCTTTGAAAGTTAAATACCAAGTGACACGCTTTTGTCAGCATTGAACATCTTACGGTCACTAATATAGGCGGCCCTTTACCGTCATTAACACGAGCTGACCTATTTGTGGTCCCATTGTTTTGGCTGCCTCATTAAGGTCTTCATGTCAGCTCATTCCTCCTAAATGTCTCAGGTCCAAAATTAAAGGGGGGGGGGGGGGTTGTCATCAGAGGTTTGGCGTTTTCGATCAGAGGATGCAAACACAAAACAAGTCGCCTGGAAAATGAATAAGCAACCAACAGCAGTTGAGGTAATCAGTTTCCCCTTGACTCCGATTGTTTTAACTACCCAATTGAAACTAATTTGAGGGAGAAACTTTTAATTAAAAGCATCCCTGAGAAGGTTTTCGTTTTTTGGAGATTGAGTCTATTGAGTCTCGAAGATTAATCCGGCTGTTAAATAGTACAAAGATGAGAAGACTATCTTAAATCAGCTGCTCGTGGACATGAAACCGGTACACAATGCGCACAATGCGCTAATAGTAGTAATAGGTTAATTAGGTTGCCGTGGTAACCGGCTTAATTCATCAATGTGCATCGTACCCTATATCCTTGGCCGGACTTTCAGAGGTTTGCTTTGTACTTCTTCTATATTTAGGCCTGCTGCTAAACGTGAAGTTAAATCCACCATCCTTTAAATCTTCCCAACAAAATAAATAACAATGTGGTATTTCAGGAAAAAAAAAAAAACCCACTTACATAGCAGCTGTAAAAGAAGAAAAGCCGACATGAGCTGTGAAGATCTGACATATGCTCTAACAAAGAGAATGCAGGCTTCCCATCGACAAATTTAATTCACATCATGTGTGCCTTTAACTCATCAGTGATGTCGTACCCTGAGAAAACATTGAGATACCAAACATCTGGACAGCAGCAGAAACAACAGTTTGGCCACTTGTCTGTTTCTGAAGATTAGCTCAAGGGGTTAAGTGAACCAAGACAGGAAACACATTTCTTTGATATGATGGAGAGTAAAGGAATTCACTTGTGGAGCCATGTTTTACTTGAAGACAGCGGCCCTCAAGGACGTGGTGATGTAACGTGATGAGTATGAACCTAGAGGTCCTGCTGGCCTTAGAGCCAAAATACACACAGACAGACACCGAGGAGAGGATCAACTCCTCTAAATCACGACATCACATGAGTTGTAATTACTCGTAGTTTTAAGACAGAACATCCCTCCCGTTGAAAAAAAGCCTAGAGCAGTAACTTAATAGAAAGCACATATATGGGTCTTAGAATCTGAACAATCGGAATAGTTTTCTCACCTAAGAAAAAATTCGGTAATTTTCCTCATGTGATGTGATGTGATGTCACCATGGTGACCTGTCTTTATTATTTATTCAGATGTGCCTCCTTCTAAATTAAGTGACCCCACATAATTCCATGACTGGAAACTCCTCCTTACACTAATGTGAATCATGTGTTTGTCATCAGAGCTTCGTGAGTTGTCCATGTCCATCTCAGTGTGTTTCATTACGTGAAAAGCTGATCCGGAATCTGCCTATGCATCGAGATGTGTCTTAAAATGCAATAAACTTTTCCTTGGCCCATATCCACCCGTACACAACTTTCATAACTTCCTCCGAGTCTCGTTGGCAGAGGTAACTAAAAGCATTTGTCAAAAGTCAGGAGTGGACTTTTTCACATCCTACTTGACAAATTAGAAAATAATTATGCCATTGATACTTGTAATTCTTTATATTCCATATAATTGCATCGGAAAAGTTGAAAGGGTGCGAGGTAAATAGAGAACGGTAAACTGCACTGAGCCTCTTGGGCAGTTTCTGCCGAATTCTTTTTACATGCATGGAAGATGACCATATTCAAAAATGTGCGCATTGTAATGCAGCGCATTGTTCTGATACAGTTGCAGTACTGCGGATTTATATATTCACCTTGAATGGGAGAAAAATCTGGAATCTCCAATCCAAGCAAGAAATTGGGATTTTCATTTTGGCTGTATTTTGTCAGCTCAACAAAGTGGTTCACTGTTGGTGCAAAGTGTCAGCATAACTTTAAATGATTTTATAGGGTTTTGCACCATTAAATTACAAACATAGCATTGCAGATACAGCCACGATTTTTCACCTTATGACAACAATGGGAAACAAGAGCGAGAGAGAGAGTGGTTAAGAGAGAGAGAGAAAGAGAGACGGTTGTTATGATGGAGTAGAGAGTCCTTTTATAGGGATTCCTTTTAGTTATGTGAGACGGACAAACTGTTCATGAGACCAGAGGAAGCATCAGTATGAGTTTTCCACCTGTACAGCTGTCAGAAACCAGGATTATATGCATCCATGAAACACAGTAACCACGTAAAAACAATGACTTTATCTGGGGCTGTCAGTGGAGATACTAGCTGTTCACATCTAAACGCTCCCTCTAACCCCCCCATCACTACCCAGGCTTCCCAGCTTCACCAACTTCATCAGCCTTATCAGCTCAATTCGTATCAACAGGGTCATCGGCCACCAACACCATCAGTGTGTGGACTTCACAGCGGGATGTAACATGCTGCTTCTCATGGCTGATGCTGTTCAATCTCTACATCCCTGAAGAGGCTAAGAATTCTGAGGAGATACTGATGGCTGATTGAGCCAAAGATAAACTATTCAATCGTGATGGTAGCTTAAAATCTCATCAAATCAAATCGTTTTAAATTGTAATATATACTGTCAATTTTGTGTTTTCTGTCAAAGTGTTGCACATTTTGTTTGTTATTACATATAAATGAGAGAAGTAGCTAAATTCAGTCATAAAACCCATTTCACACTTATTGTGTATCAATGGATTATATCATCGTTGATTTCAATATTGGTTTCATTAGAACTATACTAGTTTAAGGTGGAAGGGAAGAGTTGAGAGTACATCTGTTGTTTGTGTTTGTGTGTTTGATCATAGTAACTCTGAGGATCATAAAGTACAAGATAAGTTTGGCTTATAATAAAGGCATTGAAACCTCTGTGTCTGCTACGTGGTTAGCTGGCTCTACTGAAACCTTCAAATTCTATTTCTCAAATGTAAATTGGTCCTGTAGTTGCTGCTCATTCCCATCGGTGCCACTATAGAGATATAGGATGTGGCCCTTGTGTGTTCAGTTTAAACAGCAGGGTTTAGCTCCTATGTGAGTTCTGAGAAACAGAGTGTGGGGACTGACAGCTGATTGCGCTATGGTTTAATCTTGTTAGGGATTTTCAAAAGTGCTGCGTCCACTCAGATCTGGAGATAGAAGCACTGTGCAGCCTTTGTTTGCAAAATTTCACCGCCCCAAAGAAAAAGAGGGAGGGACAAAGGGCCCCCCTGGTGATGTCATTCCGCTGTCATGCAGGACCTCGCTGCAGGAGAGGGGCCAGGACAGGACATGCTGTGACCATCCCACCCTCCTGCATGGCCTCACCCTGACAGCCTATGAGCCAACATGCCAACCCCTGCCGTGACATTCAAGGCTCCAATCTGTGTTTGGCATGTATTCAAAGTATTCCTGACCTCATATCACCTAAATGTGCCACGTAGAAATCCCTACAAATGATACATGAACTAAGTGTCATGTGTTTTATGATGCCTCTGCAAACCTCCCGTCAGATTCAGTTACCATCGGTGCCACGAAGTGCAGCCACCCATATTTATCAGGACAGTGGCATTTCCGCACCCAAACGGCTATCCAAGTACAGGGGACACATGATGGGTAACACATTTCTTATGTTTTAGTTATTTATAAAGAAAAATCAGGTTTTCTGATCATTTGAGGAAATTAATTAACGTGAGGATTTTCTGCCGTCTTTCATAGTTATATGGGTTTATTATAGATAGATCTGATATAACAGAGGATATCCCTGCACTCTCAGGTGTGGGCCTCATCCTGGCATCTTGTCATTCAGATCCAGCAGGACGATTATATGCGTACAAAGTCCAGGCCAATCTACCAGGTCAGGCTATTTTGTTCCTTCAGACATACATCATTCACCAGACATAACGAAAGGAAAGGCTTTTGAAACAAGGGAAAAAGGAATATTTTCTTTACCCCATCAATTATAGACATTAGCATATGGATCAAGATTGACCATATTTGGGTTTCCGTCAACTGGATTTTGATACTATTAGCACATGACAAGGCAGGTATTTTTTTTCCAAATACTTCAAGAGATGATGTTGTAGTTAAGGAGATTTCTCTAATGTGTTTCTACAGTCGCACACACGTACTGAACACATGTACTACACACTTGTCATCCTTTAAAGACCTTTGACTCTACTTAACCTAACTCCAACATATGACACAAATTGAGTTTTGACCCCCCTGGCACTTTTTGTCTTTTTTAACTCGCAATATGAGTTGTGTGAGGAATTATTGACCTCGGCCCACATTCCAAAAAACTTCTTCATAAATCTCAGCTGTGCTCGTGTGTGTGTGTGTGTGTGTGTGAGTGTGTGTCTGTGTGAGTGGGTGTGGAGAGAGTGTAAATGCGGTTGCACGCAGACAGATGTGTCCTAACTTAGCAAACTACGATGCACAGCAACTCCTGTTTCCAAGAAATTGAACGTCGCTGACTTCTCCCCATTTTTAGAGAGTGAATCTGGAGATGGTCTGTTGGCTTATGTTACAGTACATATCACACACAGACACACACACAGTAACAGATATACAGGGATAAGCTTGTGCTGCATACAAGCAGACATCTTACACCTGGTTTCAGATATAGCACACACATCCAAGTGTTTGCGGGTATTCACGGATGTGAGTCATGTATGTTCATCAAGTGCCATCTTCTCGCTCTCAAACACACATACTGTTCTTGCTTGGAACGTGTTGGCCCCCGGTGGTGTCCCGTTTAAGTCATAGTCTTTCCTCACCGCTGTAAATCATTTCAGGGGCTACGACACCATCAACAGGTTTCACCGAGCAGAAGAGACAGTTACGGGGGAAATAGACAAGCAGCCACAGCCGCTACTGTGAAAATATGAAGTTTGACGGATAGAAAGACAAACAGCCCTTGGGGCCCACAGGGTTGAGTGGGGGGGAACGACCCCGATATGTTCAACAAGCAGTTTGACAAAATAGATCGCAAAGATATGGAAAAGCTTTGACACTCTATGCCGACTGCCAAACAAATTCTGTTGATTTTATGGACAATTCAAACTATTAAACACATGAATTGATTTGGTATCCTAATTTGGAGTTAATTTTGTCATGCAATAATGATCTGCAATTGTTTGCACTACGTTATAGGCCTACTAAGCAGTTTGAATTTTCCCTGTACCGTGCATTATTCAATTATCATTAGAGACCCATTCAAATATAAAACAGGCATAATGCACCTAATATCAGAGCACAAAAATATTCACAGAAACTGGAAAGCCTAGAAGCTTTCCAGTTTCTGTGACGAGGGAGAATGTTTCATCCTTGAAACATTGTTATTAAGTAAGAATAGCATTCACACTGAACGCCATCGCTGTATTTAGTATAATGATTTTCTTATTTTGCTCAGGATGATAAAGCGAAACCTATGTTGCATTTGTTTATGTATTTTTCATACAAGAGATATTTTTGAAACCTAAAATTTGGACCTTTAAATTGTATAATTTTAATTTATTGTGGGATTTGCTCATGGCGATGAAGAAACCACCTATGAACATTTCAGATTGAGATTGACCGTATCTCAGCGTCCAGTCTTTTTTTTTCTCACAATACTCTGTCAAAATGTATTCAGACAGTTAGCATACATGTCAACTTCATGAAATGAAGATTCGGACTGAAAATCGGAAAGATATTGAAAACAATCATGAGGGGAAAAAAAACAGAAACAGACAAAAACAATATAGTAACGAAAATTCATAAAATTATCATATTCAATATATGTCAATACGTTTTAACGAGCAGATATCTCGAGCAGATCCAAGACAACAACGGCCTTCTGCCATGGCTGGTTGGGTTTGAAGAGAAAGCGATGGATGGAGAGGGAAAGAGAGAAACAGAGCAAGAAAAGAGAGAGAGGACAAGAGACACAGACGGGGACAAGGGAGTGCAGGAAAAAGGGGGAGTGCTAAAGAGAGGGAGAGGGTGAAGGAGTGTGAGGGAGAGGGCAAGAGAGGACATGGGTGACAGAGGGAGATGGTGAGGGAGTGTGAGAGAGGGTGAGAAAAAGAGTGAGTGAAAAAGAAGGGGGGGGGGGCTTTTCTTCCACCTCTCCAGGGCCGTGACACGACGTAAGCTCAGGATAATAATAATAATGATATCATGATAACATTTAGCATATATATATATAGAGTTCTGGACTATGAACACCCATCATTCCTGGTGACCATTTCCCAGCTGTTTCTATTCATTGTCCGCTTACATGAAGCCGATATGTGACTATTTCACAAACTACTGTGACACTTGTTGGAAGGGAACAAGCTGTATAGTACACTTAAATAGAGAATTTCTCTTTGCAGATGATGTGGTTCTGTTCACTTCATCAGTTTGTGATCGTCAGTACATGCTGGACTTGTTTGCAGCAGAGAGTGAAGCGGCGATTTACATCAGTCTGCGTTCCAGCCCTCATCTATTGTCCTGAGTTCTTCATAATGCCCAAAAGAATGAGATTTTGGATACAATTTGCCAAATGAAACCAGCGCAATATCAGCTTCTAGGTGCCATAACTATGAGAGGATAAGAAACATCACTTAGGGCGAACAAATATCGACGAAAGCGCTACAGTTTGCCCACTATGTCATCAAAAGCAATGGAAGTAATAAGCAAAAGCTTAAAGCAATAGTCCCATGATAGACTGACCCTCACAATGTGAATCACTGACCATGAAAAGCTACCCTTAGAATTTGGACTCACACTGGTTTATTTATAGTCTGACCATCCCCTTTCACTCCAGTCCGCTCCAGAATATGATGACCTCTTCTAAGGCGCCATTCTCATCCTCCTTTTTCATTAAAGTCTGTCAGGTACTTTAACCATGATTGATGCATATATTGAAGAAAGAGAAGGTCTATCTTACAATATTAAACAGAGTGAAAAAACCCTGATCCCATACGTGTCGATCAAAAATTCAGATCACTATTTTATGTTTTATGTCATATTCCCAACCCTCCCAACAAGTTTCTTGAAAATCCGTTACATGGTGATAACAGGCAGATCAACAAACATTCCCTCTTTGGCAAAAAGAAGGAGAATGAACAAAAAAAAACATAAAAACTACCAAAGCTTTCTTGAACCACACGTCAAAATCGGTGAGGAATAAGAAGCATTTAAAGCATGAAATGCATCTTGCATTTAAGCAAAAGTAGAGTGAAAAAAGGAAGTGAAAAATAATCTGGCCAGATGATTGTGCATCAGAGCCAAGCCATCCTCCTGGTGTAAATCCCCTACGCTTGAGCGCACACAAACCTAGAATGTTGTCATGAAGTGGGCAAACAGACAGATGCGTTGACCACCTGCAGAGGAGTGTTAGCAGAAGACTTCATGGCACCTCCTTGAGGAAGCCAAGTGAAATCCAGAACAAGGCTGGCCTGGCTCACTGTCGGGAAACTAATAAGTAGGTGAATAGGGTGTCAAAGCAGAGCGGAAGCGTCGTCTCGGGTTTAGAATAACAGGGAAGCAGTCGCTCTATGATGGGTGTTTACATAGAACATGAGCTTAAAGGCATACAAGGTGCAATTTAACCTCCAAATTTACTCATAAATCAGTTTCCATTAGGATTAGCGTGGTGAGAAACCAATTTTTTCGGGCATCTGGACTGAATGATGACATAGCTGTTCAAGTGGAGGCCTTTATTGGCTGCAAAGGGACTGATGTATTGAGACAAGCATAACGCAGGGGCTTCTGTTTGCAATAAGTGCCTTTCATTTATATGAGGAACAAGGGGCTTTTGAAGTGGGAGAAAAGCGGCACCACTGCTATGCGTTCATTAAAAAAGTAATCATACATTCATCCTGAAAGTTCATCATCCGGGTACTGAGTCAAAGCAATTTTAAGCAGGACCCCTGCTCCGCCGCATTTTCCCTCTACAAAGGACTTCAATGTGGACAAAGCAAACATTTTCCCATAAATACCTGAATTTGGCCAGTTAATGATGCCTGCGCAAACGGCCCCCAACCACACTAAATGGCTTCGATTGCTGGTTAATTTATTGGAGACAAGCACCATAGTGAGATCAAACAAGCTGCTCCCGCTTGTAGCACCTTAACTGCAATGAATTTGCTGACCCCCCCAACCTTCTGCATATTTCTGAAGGGGGCACGAGAGGCCGGAAAAGAGTGACCCTGAGGAAAAATAAGGACTAGCTCACATGCGGTTTGGGTTTGTACGATGCTTGCGGAGCCCAATAAATCAGCTAGTTAGGAGATTTTCTGTACGCACACACAGTAGCTGATAAAAGCAGTGAGAAAGCCAGATATCCTTAGAGAGTAATGAGTGTAGGGGGAGAAAAACACACACAGGAACACATGACTTACAGATGCACTGATGTCATGTCTGTCCCCTCAGGAGGCAATCCTGCCATTTTTCTCCCTGAATAAAGATGCCAGTTATAATATTGAGGAAATTATAAAGTTTATTATTGCAGCATCCAAGTGATTTCATTAAATTGTGAGTAGATACTTTTTGTTTCTTATCAGGGGTCAACCTTGACGAAGATGTATATCAAACTTCACTGTGTAACGGTAGGAAGAGAGTCACTCTAGTTTTGTGCTTAATTGTATATCCGGGTGAGTTTAACCTATTTGAGCAAGTTTTCTTTCTTTATTCTGCTATTTTATACTTCAACTCCTCTAATGCATCAGGGAAATTGTTTCATTCTTGTATCTGACAGCATAATAATAATAGAAAATATCATGAAGGGATCAGTTTTCTGATTAATATATCGTCACAGCTTGATGTCCCTCCCAAAGTGAAATTATCTGCTGTGATGTATAAAGTATATTGCATGCTGTAAAAATAAGATACAAAAAAAAATTGCTTGAAATTTATTAGCAGCAACTTAAAGCATTTAACATATTAATGATTCCAGGAATCAATCCACACATGAATTTCTATTACTGCCTAACCTTTAGGTGGTCGTGGCCTTCATCCCAGCAGAAATCAGGTGAGCGTCTGGGTACACCTGATAGGTCACCAGTTCATCACACGGTCAACATGCAGAGATACACACACAAAAAAAAGTCCCACCTACGGGCAATTTAAGGTCACTTACACACCTAAATTACATTTTTGTGGACTGTGGGAGAGAGCTGCAGTGAACCCAAACAGTTAAAAGGAGAACAGGCAGGAAGGTCAATGGTCTGGATTTGAACCCATAATCGTCTCGTATGATGCAACAGTATCTGCTCCAATAGTATAATATGCATATTATATAAGGTATGTCTTTTTGAAATTGGCTAATTTAGCATATTGAGTACTTGTCTTTGTACTTTTAACAATATTTCTCAGGGCAACAGTTTATTACACATTTATAACTACGGTAATACTACTGACAGACTTCAATGAAAGGCTTGTAGAGGCAAAGAGGACAGAAGAAACATGAGTTTCCCCCCCTTCTCTACGGTATTTATCAGATCAAGATGAACTTCTCTTTTATTCCCTAATCTACCAAATAGCTCAAGAAGGTTTCACTTGGATATTAAAAACACAAACATTTTGAGTTGGGGAGAATACCCCATGACCTCCCTAACTGATTACTCACTATCCTAGAGTTTGCAGGTCTTGTTGACAGCTTTAATGATCAGGTTACAGACTTAAAATTCCTGCAACCAGAACATATGAAGAGGATTTAGTTTGAATCTTTTGGTCCTGAAATGAAACGGCACATTGTTAACTGTGGCTTGAAGGCCAGGTGACCAGAGTGTACGGCGTCACTTTAGGCTCACTGTTTAATAATAATAATAATAATACATTTAATTTATGGTTTAGTGTGTATTTTTGTTGTTGTTTTTTAATGATTCCTTGCTGCTCCAGAAAACCAACAGAACATGATTTAGCCTACTCAAAAGTAGAGAACTAATGGCTGGTAGGTTGCTCTAAATGATCTACCAACAGTTTTCTTCTAAGGACAAAGACTGAAAAGCATCATTACAAAGTCAGAAAATTTCACCACAATGACTTTTAGAGACTTACGAAACCAACAATAATCATTTCAAAGTGTATAGCAAAAAATTATCAAGATCCCAAAAAAAATCAAATCAACATCATACCAGTAACGCAGTAATGGAAGTGGTGGCATAATGGTTTGCTCACACAGCACGTGTGATACTTTGGTCAATATTCTGCTGGGAAATCTTGGGTTCTGTCATTTATGTGGTTAGTTTGAAACATCCACAGAAAAAAACACCCTTTCATGGAAACAGAACTCCCTCACGGCGGTGTCCTCTTTTAGCAGGATAATGCTGAAAACAGCAAAAATGGTTCAAGCATGTTTTGAGGAGCAACAACCAGTTCAAGTTGTTGACTTGGACTCAATCCAATCCAGCATCTGTGGGGTGTGCAGGAAAAAACAAGTCTGACCATAGAGACCCCACCTCATGACGTACAGGATCTGCTGCTGTCATTTTGGAGCCTGATACCACAGCACACCTTCAGAGGTCTGGTGAAGCCCCTCCCTCAACTGCTTATAATAACATTATGACCAGCTGCCCACAAAATACTAGACGGGTGGTTATAATGTTTTGGCTCATAGGTGTATGCAGCAAGAAACTGTACAAAAACACTGAATAGCATGATGCATGTGATCTATCTATTTTATGTTTCCCCCCCCCCCCCCCCCCCCCCCCCCCCTGATAACTAACTTTTGAATTGCCCTAGGTGATAAATTAATAATTACCTTGATAAAAATGTAATAAATAATGTAACTGATTGAGTAATCAAAGGGATGTAAATGATTGAATACATTTTTTTTATAACAAATATTTTAAAATGGGCAGTAAAGCTGTAAATAAGTAACTATTGTAGGGGTGAATTGTGTCTTTAACACCCATAATGTCAATAAAATTAATGAAATAACTCAGATTAGATCTGGTAGACAGATGTTGATGCAGCTTTTTTCTCAATCAAACTTTTGTGTTGTATTATTATTGGATAATTTAGGAGAGTTTTGTCTTGCATAATACAATTTCTTAATGAGCTAGTAGATCTGACATCGTTCGCTTCGTTGTCCTTGATAATATTGTCCATCATTGATTTTCTGACAGATTTATAGTGAAACCAATCCCACTGCTTGAATGAAAGGTTCTCTATTTTACTCTTCTGCTCTGATTTTCATGTGTTTACTCGACACTGCTACAAAAGCATACTGCAGACCTCACTTCACTGAATTAAATTCAATTTATGGGATGTGTATGTGCTCTGTGTGGAAACCTTTTGATTGATTCATGCCTGGTTTAAGGCGACACGCCCTCTGTTCTCTTCCAGTGACGATAGTGAACCCCACAAATGTTGACCTCTCCTTTCATCCAAACAATAACACTAGAATCCAGCGTCCATATAACAACAGCAGCGTGTCAGTTATTTTATGATGAACATGTCAGGGTCACAGTCAGGGGCTCTCCACCCCGCTAGTGATGGATCCTATTGTTCACTGGAGACCCCCCTCTGTGTTATTGAGACATGCTAGTCATCACCATTATGGGGTGTAATTAGGTTGTTGTGCTTATTAACTCCTATTATCAGCGGAGGCCTGAGATGTCTACGTGTGGCTGGTGGCACAGGATGGATTCACTGATGGCTGTAAATTCATGTTGGCATCTTCTTTCCGGGCCGGCAGGATGAAACTATGAATTCTTCCACTTTTAAGGAAGAAGATTCTGTCAGTTACATTATTTACCGCATAATTGAAGCAAAGCACAAGTTAACATACTGTATAATAAAAATGTAAGGACTTGAAGCTTATGTCAACATGTTTGATTTTGCATATTTTTATCTTTTTTGATGATTTTACCCCTAATGATTTTTTTTCTTTTTTTTTATTATACATCCGAGAAGTCGGGAATATTATGGAATTGTATGGAATCGCCGCCCAAGATCCTTCGTGTTAATAAGATCATTCAAAAAACTATTCCAATAATTATTTTCCACATTTTACAACACCTTAGTGCGAGGAAGGTTTGGCTTAATTTTAGGTATGATGTTGTATTTTGCCAACACTAGGGGAGCTTTATTTCCCAAAAAATTCCCGCCATAATTTCTCAACTGTTAGTCCGAAATTAGTGAATATGAATCAAATCGAAGACATCTATTATTATTTTATATTTTTCTCTAATAGCTAAAACGTTGCTCATTAGGGGGAGCTTTCTTTTTTACAAAAATCAGGGAGATTCCTTGTACAACGCAGGGGATTGGGGACTTTCCGGGGATATACCCTTGTTGTCTGGGATGTAAGCGTAGGCCTAGTTTCTCTATGATGATGTGTTGAATGACAGTACTTCATTGACGGTATATCAAAGCTTTTATCCTCACTGACATTAGGAGACAACAATGTAAACAATAATTACTGTATAATCTAATGACTTTGAATTCAAAATATTTTTCAAAAAGAAGCTTTGGCTGAGAACTTCCTCAAGCCTCGTTGAATCAGGACGATTAAAAGTGTACTCTTGAGATTAAGCCCTTCACTCGCGTTGTAGGAGACAGCTTGAAGCAGAAATGAGTCAGTGATGCTTGAAATCGCTTCAGATTTCCATTATTGTAAGATCTCTTATATTTCTAAAACTGGACCATTTTCATCCAGGTCATCATCCGCGCCCTGAATGATTGAGAATCCAGGCAAACATTTCAATCTCATCTCACAAAACTTGCACCCAACCAGCATTTTCTCGATTTAAACCCTTGAGTTGCTCACCATTTATGCAGATGAAGCAAACATTAATGTCTTACCTCGGTCTGATCTGATGAATTAGCCCTTTTAATTAGCTCATCGTTACAGCTAATGGAGCAGAGCCATTAAGATTAACCTTTTCTTTCTCATTTCATCACCGAGTTTCTGCAAGAAATCCTGCTCGTATGCGTACCGCAGTTTTATCCATGACACAGATCTCATAAGAAGTAACTCAGTGTTAATATGAAAATTCTCCTGTACTCACTTTTGTGAGTAATTTCTAATGACTTATCTTTGTGCAGGAAAAATTATTGGAATGGAAAATAAGAATGGTGGTAAAAACAAAAAAAAGTTCAAATATTTAAAATTAAAAAATAAAGATAAATAAAATAATGTACAATATTGGATGAAGCGGAGTATCCAAAAACCAAAATGTGATTCGTGCACCCATATCAGATAGAAAAACAAATCATGACCTGGATGCTTCGATATTTTTGTCAGGCAGGTTTGTGTAAAAGTAAAGGAACAAAGGCAGAAGAAAAAAGATGAAGGTCATTATGGAGCATCTAAAATTAAATTTTTGTTTTAAAACTTTTTTTTTTCACATTTAAGTTTCAACATGGAGCTCTTTTTGTTGGATTTTTTTTATTGTACCCTCTTCCAGTGCAGTGTTTGAAAAGAAATTCAAATTCATTTTCATTTCATTTGAATTTTTCACTTTATTCCTGAATAGGTGGGGATATTCTGGAATCATTATCTCTGTAGATCCTCTGTGTCAACTCCAAACTATTTCTTGACCATTTTCAAACTTTATACCCCCACCAACGTGAGGAAGAACTAGATTGATTTTCGGAAAAGTCAGTTGCATATTTCTGCCTCAAGAGAGAGATTTTTTTTTCTTTTTTCTAACTAACCATTATCTTGTATATATCATATTCAGTTTTTACATTTTTTTTTTTTTTTACAAAAAACACTGTTCTACTCATGCACAGTTCAGTCATGGGAATGCTTGTTCAACGCAGGGGATTGGGGACTTCTTAAGATATACCCTTGCTGTCCGGGACGACAGCGTAGGCCCAGTTTTTTCCTGGCGCTGTGCAGGTGTAAACATGATTGCTGTTTGACCCAGAGAAAGACCATCATGCACCATTATTTATAATCACAAATGCAGAGTAATAAAACATATTTAAAAGTTTGCACTTACCTTTAGTGTTCAACGATCTTTCATGTGGGGCGGATCTCAGTTTGCTGTGGCGTCACTCAATCACAAACTTCATCCAAACTTTCAGCTACTTTTACGCAGAAACTTTTACGTCCTCTCAAAAAATCCCACCTAACCTGGAAATTATCCCGGAAAACGTGGAAAAAACTGTTGCACTTGTTCAGTCTGTCTGAAAATTTGCTTTTTATCTGGTGAGAGGTCACAGAACTACTTCCAAACGATAGTTGGACTGGTTTAAATGTTGGGGGTCGGGTGATGACACTATAATGTCATGAGTTAGATTCACACCTGCACGATATGGTTCGGCTCTGAATCCAAATTTTACTAACCTCCATTGAATCCCTGGCCTGACCTGAGTGGATTCTAAGGAATGAGGCATTGGTTGGCAGGTGAGGAGGTGAAGGGGGGCAGGGACACATGAGTCCAACATGAGGTACCAGTTGAACTGGCACCTAGCCCGAACCTCAAAGGGGAATGTGCAGCCAGAACATATCCTGATAAGAAGCAGTAACCCGACACATTCTGCTTATAGATCCTCGTAATGAAGATTTTGTGTGCAGTGGAAACTGCTGGGATGGGAGTTGACATTGTTTGGGATCTTTTCCAAGAGCATTCAACTTTTATTTAAGCAGACAAATTGTTTGCTGGAGCAAAAGTTAAGAATGAAAGTTGATTTATAGTCTATTTAATCTATTTATAAGATTACACGTGTAGATGGAGGATAAATAGAGAATACATACTGTTGTTCGAAAAAAAAAATAGATCTGTTTCATATGATATCAATCACATCCATATTACTCCATCTACCCTTTTCAAAGACACAAACTTAACCACAAGATGGCAGTAATGAGTCAAAACTGTCAACAACAACAAACATGGGGAAGAAGAAGAGGCTTTAGGGATGCTTTGATTCATCCTCACCAGCTGAGGCCATTAGATATCTAACTCCATAAGGTTTTTTTGTCTTTTTTTACTTTTTCTCTTCAATTTTGTTGTGTCTTGCCAAATATATATAGCTATACTAGCATCAACAACTTGCAGTAACACAGCCCATTTTATCCATTTCACTCGCATCCATAAGTTCCCCCAAAACATGCAGGAAGACATTCAAAGTGAAAACGGAGCAGGGACCAAAGTTTCAGTAGGTCCACGTCTTTAACGTGTAATTGTCTGAGTAAAATTGAAAATGGTTAGCTGCTACAGCGACAGCTTCTTTGAATAAAGAATAAGGAGGAACAGCTTTGAGAGGAAGATTCTTTTTATCACATTAGTAGAGAATATGAATCACCGTTAGTCTGATATTTAAAGACAATCAGAAGTCTGAAGAACATCCGCCTGTCTGGGAGCACCAGACAGAGATATGTGTTATGAATCCAAATTAGGAGGCTCATTTTTCAACCGGTTTCTCTATAACCACAGTGAGAGTCGTGTTTGTACCCCCGACCTTCTCAGTGGGTGTTGGACGCCACTAATGTTAGATCAGTCTGAGCTTGTGTGTGATCTTTATGGACGCGGTCTCAAGGCACAGTCAGGATAAGGTGAGTGTCCAGGTTAATAATCTCATAGTTGTTTCTTAATTAAGACTTAAATAAACCCTAAACATAGAAAAGACTCATGAAATTATTGATTATTTATTATTTGAGCCAGAAAATCTGCTACATTCCTGGGAAATCCATGACAGTTAGAGTGCACAATTTTCAAATATGTTTACTTTTCAATGTGCAGATATAATAGAAACAAAGCAAAACATGCTTGTGTAAAACTAGGCCTACGCCTACATAATATATTTTGGAGATGAAGCTCCATGAAATGTCTGAAATATACATTTTTGAGTTATGTACAGGAAACAATGTTTTTCATGTAAAAAGCTCCACCAACAGAGTAAAATATGAACTACTAGGGTAAAATATAACATTCAATTTTTACTGAAGTAGGCTGGAAGACATATATAAATATATAAAAATGATTCGGCCTCATGATCGCTTTAAAATAGCACAGCAACAATGACTGGTGGTGTTCTCCACTCTCCTGCAGGTAAGGTCTAGAATTTTTGAATCTGGAATGTGATCAAACTGATGAACCGTTCAGCACCATGACAAGTCAAGGAAGCTGCTTTATGCCTGATTTCCGCTCGCCACCCTGTAAAAGGTCTCTGTTGGCTGGCAGAGGAAAATTTATCGGGACATCAATACAGCCCATCAGGGTACTCTGTGATGGAAATACTGTTAGTGAGGAAGAAGCCAAGGTTAAAAGGCTTGTGCCACAGTGGAAGCAGAGGAAGTGGGAGTGGCACTCAACAAAAAGCCTCCTCAGTGTCTCTCAGACGGCTAAGAGAGACAGACGCCGTCTTTTGACATTGCTGATTTGTCATTTACATTTACTGAGTGTAACCCCAGAGGCTCAAACCATGAATGAAAATGTTGAATGCCACTTCCACATGGACATATACAGAATTTGAACACATTATGAACCGACTCTCTGACAATTTATGGTCCTGGTGTTCTTAAGGAGGATACAAAAGGGATTTTCCATCAATGACGCAGCAAGGAAGGATTTTAGTTTCTTGTATTTCGCTATAACTGTCAAACAAATCCAGTGTTCTTTATTATTTACTGTAATTGTTCCATGATTCCATTCATTGCCAGATGATTGAGTTGTCTGGAGGAGGTCAACATAAAAAGACTAAGTGTCTCTGCAACTTAGGGTCCTGAGGAATAGATCGCCAGCTCAACACATCGTATAATGTGGCCCAGCTTTAGCCACTCACACTGAGGCAAAAACGTGTAAATGTTCTTACATAACACCTTTCTGGTCTGCTTGATCACTCAAGGCAGAAGAAAAGCTAGCATTCACCTACTTCACTCAAAC
Source organism: Lophius americanus (assembly GCA_037951165.1). NCBI lineage: Eukaryota > Metazoa > Chordata > Actinopteri > Lophiiformes > Lophiidae > Lophius > Lophius americanus. Next base: position 3,069,990 of record JBBDHG010000011.1, on the reverse strand, counting down.
ATTCATACAGTGATGACAGGCTGCCGTAGGTTCCACCTGCTCAGCCGGAGCGGTAACCATTCACACCAGTGGAACCACCATTGAGTATCAGAATCTTACTCAAAGACAGAAGTCAGGTAGACTGCAGGGGCCGGGGGTTGAACCACCAAACCTTCCATAAGTGGACGATCACTCTAGCACCTGATGCTGCATTCGGGTTTAATGATAATAATTGCAATTTAGGAATGTTGAATTGTGGCTTACCGTTTTTTATTCCTACTCAGTTATTAGAATAAATGTCATTGAAAATTGTAGTTTGGCAAATTAGAGCCATCTAATGGAATTCAATGGCTCTTTATAGCTATATTGTCTTTTTGTCAATGTGCTTAAAAAGTGAATGCCTTTAACTTTACATGGTCTACTTATTGTGACTTCTTCTTACGTCTGTTCCGTTTAGGGTTGGATCATCTTTTTCTATCTTGCCCTTTCCTCTCCATCTTTCTCCGTCAGACCAACCGACTGCATGTCTTTTCTCACCACATCCAGAATCGCCTCTTTGGTTTTCCTTTTTGTCCTTCCTGGCAGCTCCATCTCCAGCATCCTTCTACCAAAAGATCCACTGTCCCCTTCTCATCAGGTCTCCAAACCATCTCCATCTGGCCTTTCTTACTTTGTCTTCAAGATGTCTAACCTGGACTGTCCCTTTGATGATCTAATTTCAAATCCTGTCCATCCTCATCACTACCAAAGAACATCTGAACATCTTCAACTCTGACCCCCCAACCCCCCCCCCCCCCCCGTCGCTGCCTCGTGTCGTTTGGTACGAGCCGACTTCTCTAAACCAGACAGCAGAGCTGTAACAAACGGTTCTCTTCACGCTTGCTTCTGTTCTGCTGTCATGAAATTATGTGTAAACGAAATCAAACATAAGAATTGTGGAAAGTACTGGTGTCATTATTGCATGAAACCGGAGACTATATTTAACTCACCCCTGCACACTCTCTCTCTCGCTCAGCCCCCAAGCCGCACCCCATTACAGAGGAAATGCCCCGGAGAGGTGCAGATATTGGATGAAATGGGTCTGAAGCTCCGGGCCTTTATCGGTCTCTTACTTTACTTCTTCCCTGCAACCTTTTAACCGCGCTGTGGAAATAAACATTCACAAAACAAAAAAAACAAAAAAAGACTGTGGTTTGTTTTTCCCAAAAACTGCAAAACTATATTGCCAGCGGGTTCCAGCCCCCGTCAAACATGCCTTAAGTATCGGCTTCCCCCGACCCAGACAGACACATCAAACAGGCAGAGTGGATGATTCCTGCCTCCCTGAAGATTTACTGTACTCTCTCCCCATCTGCCTCACTGAGCATCTTTAATGGAGCTGCCTGCTGACCTGAGTGGGCTTGTAAATCACGGTGATGGCTTCCAGAGGTGGGTTCCCTGAAAGGTAAAAGTGTCATGAAATTGACCTTTTTTCATTCCTTTTGTTCCCTCAAATCTACCTTTTTTTTTTTTTTTTCAAGGGGAATTCTTACGAATACCCACAAAGATTTTTCCCAGATTTTTGGACTGCATGGAACTGTGTGTTGGGACAGACTGGAGTTGAGTTTGTGTGAACGTTTGTTTGTGCTACTGTTGAATTATCTCAACACAAATGCAATAGAGGGCAGAGAGAATTTAATTCATTAAAAATGCATAAAAAAAGCTGATTGTGAGAGAGAACGATACAAATAAATCTTGTCCAACCAGATTAAGTATTGAGCTAATTCCTAAACTTAATTTCATTAGATGCCTTGTAAGATTCATAGACTGAATACTGAGCCTCAAAATTAACGGTGAGATCGCTGACACAGATGTACAGAACCAAAGCCGCGTTGCTGAAGGTGCTGAAATATGCTGGCAAGTGTGTTTCACTAAGTCACATTGTTTTACACAAACGTGGGCCTGCCAACTGCAGGAGATAAATACTGAAGCAGATAATTTCAAGAATCTTGGTACCCATGAAACTTCATAGCACTTTCTCTTTTAATAAAAACTAAAATATGCCTTTATAGTCACGGCTTGGTCATTTCAGACTTATAAGACCCAAACTTTAATGCGTTTCAGCATCAAGTCTTCGTCCAAGGGGTTCAAACAGATCGCATGGAGAGGAAGGATCTATCATGGCGCTGATGACCAATCAGGCTACCACTGAACAGCAATTTAGTCGTTTTACCCTGACCCATAACAACGCACACGTTCTTCCTTCAATGAAAGTTATGTATGTGGGATAAATCACAGAGACCACATTTACGTAGTCATTTTTTAAAATGTTGTTCAGTGTTATATCTTGTTTTCATCAAATTTCTTTGAAAATTAAATATGCTGGGAAATATTTTTGTTCACTGAGAATCAAAGATTCTACAAAGAAACACACCTTGTATTTTTTTTTTTTTTTTTTTTATAATTTCCACTTCAACAACATTGATCAAATTTGTCACTTTGCCAATATGGCTTTTAAAAACCGTTGTTTAAAATATTTAAACAAAACGAGTTTAATACAGTAAAGAATTATTATTTGAATAGTGAAGAATTAGGATTGTAAGATGGATTTGATAATTAACATTGAGTTTCTTATGATTTGGAGATAGAGGACGGTTTTCTTGTGATTTCCATGTCTCTGTGTACAAAGAACTCCTGAAAAAAACTCAATTTGAGTCCAGAAAAGGCCTTGATGTTTCTTGACGGGATGTAGTATCTGGGAAAATAATTCCTGTCTACGTTTTAGCCTCTGAAATGATGTCTTGCTGCCACTTAGTTGATGAGAATACATCCACACTCCTGGCTCGGCTGCTTTATTGTTCGGATAGAGATTATTATTCAGATAATGGCTGATGGCTGCTAAATCTATCAGTTTGCTAGCTGCAAGATCATTACATTTTCTTCCTTCCTTCCTGTTTATTAAGATTATCAAAAATAAGAAATAAATATTTGATGTACGAATTGTAACAAGATTGATTCTCTGAAAATCGGAGAATAAAAGAAACCAGAAAACAGCCTCAGTGTATTTGGTTTAAATCTTATAAAGGTGCCACTAGGTCACTTCCCCTTCATCTTTATTTATGAAGAAAGTGATAATTTTAGCATGGCACCTCACAGCAGTCAGTTTGATGTGGCAGCCACATCCAGTATTACCCAGGGTGCCCAGCAGAAGGTCAAAGCCTGCATAGAGGCCAGGTCTGAAGTATGCCTGCGTTCAGCCTAATGACCCACAGCACAATTAACACTCTGCAGCTCAGCAGGTCAGCGTGCGCATACGGACGTGTTTATTGGCTGTCGGCTTTGGTTCCCTGGAGGTCCCTGTCCTGCCCAGCTGATCATCTTCCAGACTGGAGCTGAAGGCTCTCCGGTCTGACACACGCCCAGCACAAAGGATCCCAGCAGCCCTGCAGACTGGGGCTGACACATATTTCAGCACAGTGAGAGCAGCGAGACGCACTAAAGTGATGCTCAAGTTCTATTTTCATCCTCATGTGATGCAGAGTGAGGAGCGAGTGTCTCTTTCCTGTCTTCCTCGTAAAGGATTATAAATGAGATTTTACTCCCTATGAATGGTGACAGACTGTGAGGGTATTAAAGAAGTTATGCAGGCCAGTAGGGTTTCTACTCCTGATAGATATATGTGAACAGTGGAGCTGCTCTTGGGTCTCGGCTGACTGACTTTTCAAAAACAAAGCAGTTATAACACAACTAAGCTGTTTTGTTTTAGTTTTTTACACAGACGCAGCAGCATCTTTTCCATCCTACCTCATGGAGATGAACTGCTAAGGGTGTGACCGCCCCCACAGAGGATGCTCTGCTTCGCTTTCAACTCACATAAGCCAAGTGATTTTACATCCGTCTCTCCTTTATTGACTTTTGAGCTCATGCTTCATCCACTCTCTCTCTCCACAGACAGACGAAGGACGCTCTGAGTTTGAGCGCAGGAGCAGAAACCCTGCATTCATACACACACACACACACACACACACACACACACACACACACACACACACACACACACACACACACACCTGTCGGAGAAGATTTCCCTCCACGCTACTCCATTATCTAATAAATCGGAGCAGTGGAACTGCACTGAAGGATTCATCCTGCCTAATCAGTTCTTCCTCCCATGTGTTGCATGTGCAGACGCTGAATGTGCCAGACCTCGCAGAGCAGGTGCGCCTCATGGAGGCTAGATTTTTAGTCCACTGTCTCCTAGCAACAACACCAGAGAAGGAGAGCGTCACCGGCTCCAAGGGGTCTGCTCTTTACCAAAATGTCCTCTGGCTTTGTTTGGCTGTTTGGATAAAAGTAGGCCACTTGTTCTGGTGAGTGTACGGGATAATTGGGAAAAAAACAGAAGTACTGTGCTCTCAAAAAGTATTAGACGCCTACTGGCTGCTTGTATTTGTGTGTATCCATCAGTAATTTGCGATGGATTATCAAACAGAAATTATCACGAAACAAAGATAATCTGAATAAACACAAAATACAAGGTGTAATCATTTAACCAAAAAGGTTATCTGAAACTCACCTGTGTGAAAAAGTAGAAACCACATCTAAAAACTAACAAACTTCAGTCCCAGCTGGACTCAACACCCCCGGGGACCTGATAAACAAATCGTCACTTCAATAGATCATTTTTAGAGTTGGCTTGTTGGTCTCACCACACTGAAAAAAAGGTTTTGTTGAATTAAATTAATCCAAATACAAATGGTCTTGGTTCGTTTTAAAATGATTTATAATATTGCCTAATTTCAAAGACACCAAATCACCTATTTCATGATGTTGTCCTATTATTTTTATTATTACCTTCCTCCTATTCATGCTGCTTTTATACTACTGTTACAATGGTAATTTGTTTTTCTTATCTTTTTCTTCTTCTCGTTCATCATTATATTATTATTATTATTATTTCTATTATTATTATTATTGTTATTATTATTATTATCATTATTTTTATCATAATTATAATTATGTTTTTGGATTGTCGGGAGAAGCAACCGGAAGGAACCCACGTTAAAACAGGGAAAACACACCAACTGCAGACAGAAAGTCCTCAGGCTGGGATTTGAACCTTCTTTTCTTGGAGGTGACGGAGCTCATCAAGTAGCAGCATGTCTAGCTTCTTTGCCCTACTTTGTTTTAAAGGAGGTCAGTAGGTTTCAGAACGAATCAACAAAATATTCTATGTAGGATTAAATAATGTATTAAAATCAGTTAATTAAGCCGGATTTAAAAATGGGATCAGAATCTGTTTGTTTTTTTCAGTGCAGTGGCACACTCTGCAAAATCAAAAGAAATTCCGGAGCAATGAGGAGCGAGGTGATGGACAAACATCAGTGGTGTAAATGTTACAAAGCTATTCCAATTCTCTGGGACTCCTATGATATACAGAGGGACACATTATATACAAACAGAGAAGACTTGGGGCAATAATAAACCATCTCGGAAGTGACCGACCTTCCAAGAATCCTCAATGAGCACCGGGATGGCCCGCTGAAGAAGTCATAAGAGATCCAGAGCAAACATCTGTATCTGAAGGAGCTTCTCTCACCTCAGAAAAGGTCAGCATTCATCTCTGTTGGGAAAAAAGGTTATTCATGAGGGAGTGTGGGGGGGGGGGGGGGGGGCAGTATGAGCATGGAGGTGGCAGTATGATGTCATCATCTTGCAGAGAAGGTCAGATCATGAGTTAATGGGTTATGCATTAAAACAATGATGAAGAAGAGTAAGTCCACCTCCGAGGCTCTTAAGGAATGACAAGGGAAATTGAAATAATGTGCCAGAAACTGAAAAGAGCAGTTCATGCTCAAAAACGCTCCAATGTGGCTCCACTAAAGTAGTTCTGCAAAGAAGAGTGGGCAAAAATCCCACCACAGTGAAGTCAGAGATTCAAGAGCGCTAATGGTTTTTCAGTCAAACTATTTAGGCATCGGATGAAATTTTTGCACTCTAAACATATAATACTTATGTAAAACTTCCAGTTTCTGTTTCCTCAGCTTGTTTTGTGTCAAATCATGTTCGAAGATCTATCAAGGAATGAGCAACACAGGATTAGAAAAAAATCAAGAGGTTGTCCAATACTCTCCACTGCGGTGTGTTCTCTAGTTGTTTGCGGTTTGCTGCAGGTGTGAAGTAGTAATAAGAGCAGCATGATCGCTGGCTTTCCTCCAAACGATGAGCAGGTCAAAGATCCACTTGGTGAAGATTTCCATGCCAGAGATCCTGCAGAACGCCTCCAGCCAGTCTGTTGATGTATTTCAATAAGAGGTCACACTCTCTGTATTTACGAGCCAAAAGTTGTTGCAATTCCAAGTTGTTTTCACGACAAATGCAAATTATATTTACATTAAAGCTAAAACAATCAGCGAGGTGTATCTGTTACTGCTCAACCAAGATTGATGTTCAACATCGGAGAGTGAACAGAACAGCAGCTCGTTTGTTATGAATACAGATTTTACAGATCTGTGTAGATATTTTAACAATAGCATTTGAATTGTATGATATGTGAAATGTTCTGCATTCTACGCACATTTAGCTAGAATTTAGCATAATACCGCTGGGCAGAGGAAAACATGAACCTCAAGCTTCTGATATTCATTTATTTAACCTGCAAATAAGTTGCATCAAGATTAACAAGTGTTACTACAAAACAGATGCACATACATCAAGAAAGATATCAAGTATATTATCCATATCGTCACATGTCATGACTTTATTGTTTAATTATCACACCTAACTACACCTGTGGTGTAGTACATTCCCGAAAGTCCTCAAACTCCTGCATTGTACAGGTAATTGTCCTGCTTGAACTTTTCAAATCAAATGTGAAGTTAGGTCCAAAAAACAGTGTTTATTGCAAAATAAATAATATGAAGTCAGCAATTTATGAACTATTAATGTAAAATATGAACTATTAACGGAATATATATATTCATATAAACCAAATTTGGACAAAATTGGACCAACAGTGTAGAAAATATGACCGGAAAACTTTGGAGATAAAGCGCCCTCTAGTGTCGGAAAAATACAACCCACATTTCCCAAAATCAATCCTGTTCTTGATCACAATAAGGTCTATGTAGGAATGAAATTGGATAAGTGATCCGTGAAATAGTTTTTGACACACAGATCCCACATTACAGTAATATAAAGTAGGAATAATTTCATTCAAACATCAGAACATGTTTATGAATCTGTAGGTTTCTAATAATTTCTTGGAAGTTTATTGGAAACATATGTGATTTGCTAAAATATTTACCAGGAAAAATATAGATGATAATAATAGATGCCTCTGATTAGTCCATTGTTTATTCTAAATACAGTAACTGCAGTAAGAGTGCAGTAAAATGAGAGTTCACAATTATAGACAGAAGAGCGTTGTAATAATAATTCCTAATGTATGAGTACTTGTTTAAGTTGAAATGGAGTTTAGACTTCATAGAAAAACTGTTTGCCCAATAATTTGGACAAAAGCTACATATCTAGAAATGATTCTGTACATTCTGACTGACCTCCTGCTTCTTTAAACTCTTTACAACACTTTCTGCATCTTCATAAAGTGAACACTTTCTGCATCTTCAGCATGCATATTTTGTCAAGAATAATAATCCAGCATCTTTTCATAATTCATGAACCCGGCGCTGATTGAGCATTAATTACAAGCACATTTAATCCAAGGAACTTTGTTGGAATTCAAGTTCAGATGCTGAATTTAGCCGTATACTGACAATTAATTATTCCCATTTGCTGGAACAGCCATCAAAACATGATATGAATATTCCACATGTTGTAAATTATAGAGCAGTGTGTGTGTGTGTGTGCGGTAACATGAAGATGATTCTAATAAGTATAATAGTCTATAAAGAGGAAATGAAGTTAAATGATCAAATCTTGGACATTATATATATATTCATGCATGTTTTAGAAGAACATGCATATTGATGCTGTAATATTACATAGATAGCATCATAAACTTCTTTTTTATAGGCATTATCGCGTTACAGCAACACAAATGAGCATCACGGAAAAGTAAACTTGCCATGACAATGATTATATTACTTATCTGTTTATTGTGATTTAAAGCACTTGAAGTATGTGAAATGAACTTTGCTTCACAGACGAGGCATTCCATGAAACGTTATCTATTGTCATTGTGCCTTTATTACAGGGGCCTATGCTTGATGTGAGCGCCGGCCTTCCTTTCTCATGGTGGGTTGTCCCCGCAGAGATTAGGGGCCTGCGCTGCTGAATGGAGGTGAGAGGCTTCTCTTTTTTCCTCTGGATGCTTTCACTCATCGTGAATGAGTGTAATTCTGGGAAATGTGCCCCATGAACAGCGGAGGAAACCTCTAATCCAGCAGAGCTCCTGAGGGGATCTGTCTTTGACAAACGACTTCCCCTGCAAGGGGAACGAGTTCTGCGGCTCGCTGAGTGCCTCTAATAAAAAGAGCGAAGGCGTGATCTTATGCGCCGGCATCATAAAGCCTGTGGCTCCCTCTGTCCGTTTCTCCATTTCAGGCAGAAGGGAAGGGTCATTGAGAAGTGAGGCTTCCGTTATCTCTTCTTATGCAGTAAACCCACGCAGCTGTGCCAAGGAGTGATTCTCCTTATAATGGATGAGGAGTGGCCCATAATGATAAAACAAACAGTGTTTACAATTCTGACTTATTCCCCTCTCAAAAGGTCAAACATCAGAAAGCTACTCAGTGAGTGACACTGACAGATGCTGTCAATTCTAGCGGGGGTTATACTGCCGGTGGTTAGCAGAAAGGTGGGGGGCTCGGGACAGGAACAGACAGCTGAGTAGGCCCGATGCTCTCTCGAGTCTGAACAGCTGAGACCAGGAGGGCCCACGCAGGCAGCATGAGTGGCCTCTGGGACTTTGCTTTTTGATGAGGAGAGCCTGTTGAGGGAAGGAGATGAAGTCTGTCTGCACACTCAGAGCCGTTCCTTAAGCTGAGCGGAAGCCATTTCCCAAATCTCAGCAGAGTTGACAAAAAGCTGATCGCAGAAGAACTGGCTTACGGGCACTCGGCTAATAGACAGCTGTGCTCAAAACAAACCCGTAGGGAGGTTGTGTATCGTATCTAGAGCAAACAATACTCAACTGCTGCACATTATCACAAACAAGCCGCTCTGTATCCATTTCACCCGTAACGCTCCGCAACGGTTTTGTTGCCGCACAGCAGATATCCAGCAGATACCCAGCAGTTGCAGGGTGAGATTAGACCGACTGTTGCTGTGCGGTACCTGACTCTGCACTTCGCTTCACCAGTCTAACAACATACATTCAATTCAGGAAAACCTTTCACCATGAGGACCTCCTGCTCTCAGAGACAAAAAAATATCTTTCTGACTGATTTCCAGGGTCAGGAATGCTAAAAGCTCTAAGACATACTTCATGGTAGGGCATCAAAGGATCTTGGGGGTACTCCACTGCTCAAGCTTTCATCTCCACTCTGCTGGTTAAGTAAGCCTTGGGTGAATGATGGGAACACTTCAAACAGGGTGAAAAAGGAGCGCTTGATGTACAGCGGCTCAATTTTTAATGAATTTGGCATGAGAGAACGCAAAATTGACCGGACGCAGAAATGTTTTCTCTTTCAAACTCTTTCCTGGTAGCAACATCAACACCTATAGATGTTACACATGGAGCAGAGCCTCTGGAGCGCCACAGGTAGCGTGGGATGTAAGTGATCTGAGTAGCAGGCCAGACCACCTCCACACAATAACTCACCGAGGGTCAAGTTGAGTGCTCAATAATGTGCTCAGTCACTCTCCCGCTGCAGAACATGACCTCTGTCGGCCCGGATCGCTCCACTGGGCCCCCTGGCCTTCCTCCTGATCTGAGGAGCGACATCTGGTTTCAGGCTGTATTCACTGAACTTGGACGGGAGCAGATTCTGAGACTCCCAGGGGGCTCCTTGTTGGGTTTAAAGGGCATTTCAGCATCCACAATCCATAAAATGAGGCGTGCTAAACATAAATGAGCGTTTTAAGTGCCTTTAAATGTACATGTCACCTATCGTGTGTGTGTGTAGAAAAGGCAGTATCCTCCACCTGCACACACGATAAAAAAATAATTCAGAGAAATCCTTTTTTAGGGGAAAATGTTTAATGTTAACACAAAGAATCATATGATCACATCTAATATTTGAATATGATTATTGGCAGTTATATATAAAATATTTGAGTGTGTCATCTTTGATGGCTTTGTGTGTCTTTTATCAATGGCATATTTATTCTTTTATCTCTTTATTATTATGACCTCTGCTGAAGAGGTTAGGTTTTTACTTTGGTTTGTTTGTTGTCTTAAATGTTATCAACATTTAAGAAAAAGAAATGGACGGATTTGCATGAAATTCTGCCAAAAATGTACGTCTTGCCGTATCCTATACATTATTCATCATTTTGGTGACATTAAGTCATGACCTCACGACGTGACATCATAATAATGTTTGCTCTAGCACTGCAAGGTAGGACACTTTTGGAGGTTTCTTGCAATGACTCATTATTTAACCCCTTTGGATCGTAAGATCACAACCCTAATAGTTTTTAGGGTTCAGTTTACTAATACAGTTTGTTAAAGAAAATAAAGAATGGACACATCATATAGGGGATGTTATCCTGTAAAACATTACAACGGAGCACGTTGAACATTATGTAATGTGGAATATTAATGCTAAGCGTTAACCCTAGCCTGAACTCAGACTCCAGACATTTAATGGGCGAATCTGCTTGAGTTTCTACCTAGAGGTACGTTTTATCATCTCCCAGAGGTGATTACATTTTAATCATGTTACATTATGACCTCACATTTTCTTAACTGTTGCTAGATAAATAATTTTTGTCGTTTTTGATAATAACTCATAAATGGATTGACAGATTTGCATGAAATTTTACCCAGAGGTGGAAAAATCCTAGACTTGACAAAATATTGGAACGTATCATTAAGACATCATCAAACCATTGGGAGGGACGGCACTTATGGAGTTTTTTGGCCTCAACTCTCTTAATACTGGAGCAATTTAGTTGAAATTTGCATCCCACATTGACGGACTGGAAATTGCCCAGATTTATAATTAGAAGTGGATCTTACAAAGGGTCAGGTTCATTATTTAGATGATTTAACTAATTAGAAAGTATCCAATATAAAGCAATATAATTGATTGTGATCACATAATGCCTACATTTTTTTTATTTATTTTTTTATTTACTACCTACCAAAGTCCTATAAGAAAGGACAACGGGTGACCTGACGACAGGTTCATTGGCATTCAAGGCTTTCTGCCTCACATGGGGGGGAGAAGAATAGCTAGACTTATTACTGAAAATGTACATGCTGGTTCTGAAAGATAGGGTATCAGGACACACAATGTATCACAGGGCTGCTTTGGTGGTAAAACGGGTCCTGCACAATATTTAGCATACGGTAATAATGATGTGGCTGCTTGGTGTAAATATCGTTCTGAAAGAAAACAGCATATTGTGAGGGTATAAGTCCATAAACCATGTGAATATAAAGGTGTTATGAATACATATTTATGTGTAATAAATATAATTCAAAATGTATTTCGCTAAAGTTTCAAAAATTAACCATCTTGAAGACTACTACTGGAAAATATATATGTAAAATAAAATAAAAAATTAAGATAGCATGAAAATCTTCTGCTTTCCACACTTGGGATAAAGTGCTTGTATTTTATGTTATGGAGAATATGCCCATTTGTATCAGCCTATTTTGGAACTCAACAATCGTTCCTAAAGGATGCTTTCATGCTGAGCCCTATGCATGCTGGACATTTCAACAGGCGGAGGTGAGGGGCTGCTATTGTGAGAGGCAATAAGCTGTGGTGGGATGATGCAAGATATTATTTTTGATGAAAACAGAAACAGTACAGAACTGTTTAACCTGTTTCACAAGTTGAGGAGGTTAACATAGTTGTATGTGGTGAAAACAGTCTTCAGTAAGTCAGAGCGGCTCATAGAAATTATAACAAACCTGCACAGAAAGCTGGCCAGGTTCCCCTCCGGCTAATGAACCCAGGCCCGGCAGAATCTCAACTGAATAATAAATCAAGTCCTTCAGAAAGGTGAGGAGACTTCAGTACTGTCAGGAAACAAATGGTTCATCAAAGTACGGCCATTCCTGCATGACGTGTCTATGGAGGGTTGGTAAAGCGTAACCTAAGCTGCCCCTTGGAGTGTGCCGTAAGGTAATGAGCTGGGATGATCAGGCTGTCAGATAAGGGTGAAAAACTCTGATGTGGCAACAGCGTCGGTTAGAGTAAGGGAAGCATGTTGTTATGAAAACAGGAACACTGCTGGTTACTCATGCATGTATGTTGAGATGATACACAAAGCAGTTGAGTGTGGCCAGCATCTCACCTTCAGGACAGCAGCCCGGGTAAACGTTTGTTACACCATGTAAAAACACATCGAGGTAGCGCTTAGAGCATGTACCGGTAGATTCGATCAAATCATTCAGGCATCGTATTTGATCACTTGAAAGCAGGAGTGGTTGAAACAGGAAACGCAGGAAGAGTCAAAGTGATTTTGACCAAAGATATAACTGCGGGGATTCGCTGTTCCCAAATCACATTTGACTGGAAATAAAGACATTGTCCTTTAAAAGTTTTCTCTATTAGCTCTATCAGTGATTAAAAGATCGTCAAATGTTTGGGAAAGAATTTGAAGAAGAAAAAAAATGTCTGCTTTCGAAAGGGTCATTCATTTTTGGTAAGAACGCAGTTATTAATACTGGTAAAAATTCTAGTAAGTATGGGGTTATGAAATTTGAAAATGAACTGAAAACCCCCCCTTTACTGTGTAAGATATGAAATAAGATGGATCTCCTCAAGTCAATTCATATGCACCACATTTGGACTCAATAGGACCCACAGTTGACAAATAAGGTCCAGAAAACATTTGGAGATATAGATTCCCCTAGTATCAGAGATATACAACTGACCTTTCCCAATATCAATTCAGAAATTCTTCGCCGTACAGTCTACTGGGGTATAAAGTACAAAAAGGATCCATGAAATAGATGAAAAACAAATGGATGGATATCCTGAGTTGATTCACATTCACCAAATTTGGGCAAAATCAGACCAATGCTTGAGAACTTATGGCCAAAAAACTTATGGCCAAAAAACTTTTGGCGATACGGCTCCCCCTAGTGTCAGATCTATACAATCGACCTTTCCCAAAATAAGGACACTTCTTCAGTCTATTTAGGTAAAATATTTGAAAATGTTCCATGGAATATTATTGGAGTTATGTCTGGAAAACAGTGTTTTTCAGAAAAGAACTCCCCCTTGTGAGTTAAATATGAACTACTAAAGCAAATCACAAAATACTAAATCGGAATAACTGTTGAGAAATAATGGCCTGACAATTTTGAAGATAAAGCTCCCCCTGCTGTCAGAAATATACAGCCAAACCTTCCCAAAAACACTCCAGTTCTTCCACGCGCTAAGGTCTACATGGGTCAAAAATGACCAGGATGCATGATAAACTTTTGATTTATTAGCATTCACACAAAGGATCTGTGGGCGGCGATGATGATTCCATAATATCCCAGATTTTCTGGGGATATAATAAAAGATTTATATTCAGAATAAACTATTATCTACATGATTTCTTTTTTTAAAGTTCACTGCGTATTTAAATATGTAACACGCCATCACCTTGAAAAGTTAGAAAAAATGAGGGGTCGGGCGCTTAATGGAATGGAAACATGATGACTCAGTGAACAGCGTTTAATTTCAGCGGGACGTGACAGAGTGTGCAGAATTAAATTCAAATATTTACCTGCAGCTCTGTACTTTCATTAAAGCGAGAGGTCGCTCTCCTTAGAAGGGATGAACAGGGTCAAGGAGACGGAGTGAGGTGATGCTGATATCTGTGAGGCCGGCGGCGACGGCTCATGGATCTGACCAGCGGTGAGGAGAGATCTGTCTGACTTCATTTTGAATAAAACATGCCATGGCATGTTGGTGGCGACAATCGAGGAGGCGCCATGCATTATTCATGTAGAGTAGCTGGCGAGAGTGAGGGGTTGGATGGTATTTCTGGTGGTTGGGGGTGATGAGGATGGGGAAAAGTAGAGATGAGGGAGGGGGTTATCTTCTGGGGTTCGTGTTGGTGTAAGTGTGTTGCCAGGCGGTAAAGACCAGAGGTCGTCCACTCAGCAACTGGGCTCACTCAGTCAGTTATCATCACCGTGAGGCCGCTCTGCTGCCTGACAATGATCGCTCTCCTCACTGCTGCAGGCTGAGACACTGTGAAAAAAGTACATTTATGGTTTTGAAACATTGGAGAGGACGCTTTCTATTAATATAAAAGACACATTTAACTCGCAAGCAAAAAAAAGAATCTGTAACATCAGGAGCCCAATTTGGCTGAATAATATATTTCCCCATATTTAATAGCAAATCAATACACAGTCATTAAGCTGACCGTTCTGAACTGTCAGGGAGCGATGAAGATGGGATGAGGGTGTCTGTAGCCGCTGTGGCGATATCCTCTCCCCAATGAAAGACGGGGTTCTCCCATAAGAGCTGAATAAGTGCTTTGCGTCTGCAGAGCAGAGCAGAGGAAATGTGTTCCAGTCAGCAGCTCCTCTTCCAGTCAGGGAGAGGCCAGACAGAGCTGCGAGTCAAAGCTGATGTTACTGCACCACCTGCAGGCTCTCCACCACATCAAGTGTGTATGTGTTTGTCACACAGTGAGCATGAAGAAGTCTTCTCTCTGGTAAGTTTTCTGCCATCATTATTGCATCAGTCAATTTAAGAGAATTGGACAACCATTATTCTTCTCTTATTCTGGTAGCAGAAATTCTTCTTCCAGATAGAACACTCACAGAGAAGCTGTGCTTTACCAGTGTCCATTCATTTCTCTTGTGGCACGCCCTGCAGAGATACATAAGGGATGATGAGGGGGCTAATTCTCATCTCAGTAAGTCATACTCATTCCCAGAATCAGGTTAGAAAAAGATCTGATATAATTCTGTTTTAACCTTCTTTATGTTTATTCTGTTTTCACACAACCTGTGAACTTGTTCATAGATATGAACCTGTGTTGGTAATGAGTGCCAAGATTATTGAACAACCGTCTTGTAAAGCAAAATCCGGTCATATAAAAGTATTATTTATTCTGGATGTCTTTAACAGCACCCTTTCTAATAATGTAAGATAATCCTGAAGCACGGCAGCAAAGCTGGAGATGGAGAGGAACAGTGTCGCCGCTGCCAACGGGGTTTGATTACAGTAATGTGAACACGGAGTAGCAGCTGGTGCTCATCGGCTCCAGCTAAAGTCAGCAGCAGCAGCAGCAGCAGCACTGCGCCTGCTGACACACCCTCTCTCCTACCCATGCTCACACAAACACTGCCCAGTTATATTTCGATATGAATAAACTTCATCAGCCTTTGGAAGGAAATATTGTAGCGCTGAAACCGTTACAGTATAAACAGATCCAAATGATTCATAATCCTGGATTTCAAAGATATAATCAGTAACGCTTTCAATTCGGCACGTCTTAATTCTAGTTTTCCTGCTACCCTGATCATTTATCAGAGAGGATTCATGGAAAGAAAAACATCCAATCAGCATGATTTATCTGCATTTCTTCTATTTGTTAAAATAGGTATAAAAATACAACCCAATCTCCAGAATGAAATATTGGTTGCCTGTTAGGGACAACAAAAACTAACATCTAAAAAAAAAGAATTTCAACCATTGCGGCATTTCGTACGTGGCTGACAGGAGCATCTCAAGAGAAAACACTTTCAAATAGCAAATTAAGAAAACACCTTCATCAGTTTGACAACATGTGCAGCTTTTAGAAAACACGCTGCAAATACCACAAAATAAAAAAATAAGAAAATATGTCGCAAAAGCCACAAGAAAACAAATTACAAAGGTCGTAACACAACTCATAAAGAAAATACGCTGCAAACAGCAAAACACAACAGATTAAGAAGACACGCTGAAAATATCAAAACACAACACATGCAGATAAACGTACTGCAATAGCCCACATCCATTAGGAAAATACGTTGCAAGGCGGCAACACAACGCATTAAGAAACCATTCTGCAAAGAACACAATACAACAGATTAAGAAAACACGCGGCAAAAGCCCCAACAGAACATATGAAGAAAACTTGCTGTGAAAGCTGCGACACATTGGGGGAAAAAACGCTGCAGATACCATAATACAACATCTCAAGAAAACACGCTGCAACAGCCACAACACAACGGACGATTTTACAGGGGACACGGTCCAAAAAACGTTTCAATCTGAAAAGAAAACAGAAACAACAACAAGACTCCATTGATGTGAAAGTCACGAGTGATTCCTAGGAGATGTTACACGTTTCTACTAATATTTACGGACTATTTATTAAACTGTGATTTTGTAAGAAAATAAAAACGTGAATGTGGTTGTGTCCGTTTTTCAACACGTTGTTCAAAAAAATGTGTCGCATGATTATTGCAAATATTTGAAGTGCGTTTTCCAAATTCGCTGTATGTGTTGTCAAAGTGATGAAGATGTTTTCTTCAGTTTTACCATATCAAACTGTCAGCTTCAACAGATCCATGGTTTGCAGATACATACATTGCTAAAACTTATTCCCATTATTGTGTAAACACCTTCAAGGGGCTGTATGAACTGCATGTGTAGCCCTGGAAACGGAGGGCATAGATTGGATGTTTAAATGAGGCTTAAAGGTTCAGTGAGGATGACTTTTCCTTTGCATACTCGGCCATTCCTCCAACCATGCTGTCATTCAAACCATTCACACATTCTCCGGCTCAGGTTCCTGCTGTCATTGTCTGGAGCCGTCAAATTAGATATCAGCGGTTCTCAGCTGGTCCCGTCCTCATCCTATAGCAGCGGTGACAAACCGTCATGGTTAGCTCATCGTCGTGCTGTTTCCTTTTTAAATACGATTATCTCCGTTCCTCCACTTCTTTCATGCTACAGCTAAGCGAGCCCTCCAATTCCACATCCCCACCCAATACACCACTGGAAACAGATCACCAGTGATTGGCTCGGACTAAATATCTATGTTCCGAGTGTAACCCAGGTTACCAGCCGATAAGAACCGGCACCCAGTGTATACATTTCTGGTTCACCAGGATCACTTCCTCTTCATCCTCCAACTGCGCGGTTACAGGCTGTTGCCCAATTCCGCACTTCCTTACCTTTTAAACTGGTTTGAACATCCAGCGGAGATCACAGCTTCGGAAGACTGCCAAGCGACTCAACGAATGAGTTTTGGAATTCCTTTTCAGCATAACCTTCCTTTTTGGCGAGCTATCTTTTCATTATAAATGAAACGACTCTTTTCCCTACCTATATTTGCGGTAGGACTGAACTCTCCTCTCTTTGTCAATGGGGGGAAAGCTGAACTATTTTAGTGTCTGACCTTTGAGGAAGACTTTTGATTTGAGAACAGAAGGACTGTGTTTTTGTTTGTAATCCTGTTCAATATATTGTTTGTATCCTTATATAATTTTTTTCCCCCAGTACTATAACACACTTTTTAAAACTGATGTCCCTTGTCTTTGGTGGTTTTATTCTTATATCACGAGCTCCTAGTCAAACTTCTTCTGTTATCAGTTGATTTTAAGTTGATTTAATCTTTAATCAATTATTCATAACATATCCAACAAGCTACTGGTTACATAAGTCTAAGTCTTTGAGACTATGGAACCGTTTACTTCAGCTCAGGTTTGCTATTAATTGGAAATGTTTTACCATGTCATGTTGAAAAAATTCCACATTCATATGCCAACGCAATCCTTCTATGCACAGATCCCCAAAAACGACTAAAAACATTGTAGTACGCAAGACAGGCAAGTAATTGGCAGTGGAACTTTTCAAACTCAAGACAACGTTCACCCAAAGCTAAGCCAAATGGTTGCTGACTCAAGGTTCACATATGGAGATCTATCAAAAGTTCACCCAGGAAGACTATCCTCTTGCACACTCAACGAGTTACTGCTCGTTCCACAATATTATTCTCACATTTTACAGTTAAAATAACCCGCTTCTTGGTCTGGGGCATCAATTAATATAAGCTGCACTCATTCAGGTATCCTCTTCCATACAATCATGGTGACACACCTTCATGCTTAGTCCATCACCATCAGCTTCAGTCTTCTTAAATATGATTTTTATGATTCATCCAAATCTGTCATGCTGCTGATTTCTGTGTCTTCCACTTCCACATAACCGCCTATTCATCATAGATCCATCAGCCTCATCAGTCATGAGTCTCAGCAGAGACATCAGCCACCAACACCAGTTTCCAGAGTCCAAAGGGTAGGGATATACCTGCTAGTACTCAGGGAAGGTGCACATTCTCCTCAACGAGTCTCAGCACCCAAGACATTCTAAAGGACTAATCACATATCCTCCTCTAGAATAACTCATTCAACGTTTATTTCATACTTCATCTCTCCTCTTGACTTCCTCCTACCAAGAACAAACAAACTGAAACTGTTTGACCCTTTCACTTGAAGAGGACAACCATGAAAATGCAATGACTTTGCGCAACCTCACAAGTACTACTCAGACCGTCAGGCCTTGCTGCTTAGAATGCCGTTTCGTTCAGTCGGATATTACTCAGTGACAGGACGGCTGGAGACAACCCATGATTGCAGATATTGTAACCACAGTTGCTATGTCATCAGGAGTGTCTTGATTTATGGTCCTCCAAAAAGACAGAAAACGGTCGTCTTCTGTCAAGACCTCCGTCGGAGGAAATTGCAATAGGCAGGGTTTATCAAAACTGTACATGGAAGTAAATGTAAGTATGACAGTTTTATTTCCTAAGACAATAAAACAAGAGGAGAGACATCTGATCGGAACTCTGAGTTAGTTCTTCACCTTTGTTGTGACTACCGTCTCAAAAGTGAAAACCATCTTGCTAGGTACTATTACAACGTCACTGCTTCCCAGATTGCATGGATCGGGAAAATATCTGTTGAGATTTATAAAAGAAGCTGCTTGAAAGAGCATGAAAATCAAATTCTAATAAGCACAATATTACTTTAAAAATAGTTTATCTGGAAAATCTGACGATTTTGTTAATGTTCAGATTGGATGGATTATGTTTTAGCCCTGATAAATAAAGTAATTTGTAATTAGGTCTACAGAAATTGGATAAATCATACATTAACACTCTGGATTGTGAGTAATTTATCCAAATAAATCAATCGATTTTTGCTGAATTTTGAATTTTCTTGAAATGACAAAAGGGCGCCATCACCTTTGGCCTAAACCTACGTGGCCGCAGCATCCGTGTAAAAGGCTGGAGCGGTGACCTGCAGAGGGAGGTCAGCAAGGTCCAACTTGTGTATCAGGAAACAAGATGCACCTACCTCACCCTCAGAGACTCTTCTGGCAAAGTTAGGCAGCATGAATGTTTTTATAACATATAAACAGTCCATACAATAAAAAACAGTATGCATGCAAAGATGCAGTAAATGCAAATGACTACGGGTAGTTCTTTGGGTAGAATTAGTGATAAATCAAATACATAAAGTCAACAAGCTGAAAAGTGATAAATCTCAAAGCATTTCCTCCACATTCTGTCACTTCCTGTCATTTTTCCCTAATTAATATATCCCAGAAATTTCTGGTCATATTGGCATCCGCCTTCGTAGAACCTTCCCGTTATTAACTCAATAACTGCTTATTAGATCATTTTCAACTTTTATATGCACATAAACCTTAATGGAAGGAAGAACTGGATTGTTTTTGGGAAAAGGCATTAGCATAATTCCGCCACTAAGGGATGCTTTATGTCTTAAATCTCAGTTTTAAGGCAATATTTCTCAACTGTTTGACAAATTGGTCCAAATAAGGTGCAAATGAATAGACTCGAGGATATCTATCTAATATTGATCATATTTAACTGTAATTTTTCATATTTTGCTCACTAGGAGGAGCTTTTTATGAAAATCACTGTAATGTGGACATAACTTCATATTAAATTTCAGCTGTTCATTCAGGAGAATTTGTTTGTACAATATTGCGGGTTTTTTGGGGACCCTTGCTGTCAGGGACGAAAGCGTCGACCTAGTTACTGTTTAACATTTAGTAGCCTGATAGCAGATGGAATGAAAAAGTAGCGGTTCATTCTCCTCTGGGTGACATGTAAGCATCGGCCTAAGGGCATTAATGCAAATTCAAAGAATAGCATATATTCAGATTGACTCATTATCCTTTTGCTTTCTGGACCACGCGGTTCTTGACGTTGAAGAAGAGGCAGCAGTGTAGGGTCAGCTGCTGTGTTGAACACGACCCTGTTGAAGACCGGTTAGAATGTTATGGCTGATCACTGTAAATATTAATGTTAGTGTATGTAGCAGGTGATTATTGACTGATCGCTTTTCTTAAACTCTCCTCCTAACATTTCAAAACTCAAAATCGATGTTGGGAATTTCAATATAAAGAGATTGTCAGTGTTTGTGGGTCAAAGTTCACTAACAAAAAGAGGGTAAAACCTCCTCCTTCTTCACAGTATTTTAGAGGAACTTGTGTCCTCTCACTCATGTGTAGCAATACTTTCACTGGCTCTTAGTTCCTGACGCGCTGATGCTTTACCCAAGACAATAGCCCTATCTGGCCAACGGACAGAGATTACAGCACTCTTGGTTCAGTTTTGTTGGCAAGAAATACGATCCTCAATGAGCCGTTAAAGTTTTGACACGACTGATTAACTAAGACTCCCCCGATTAAAGCAACGCTCAGCAGGAAGTGGGATGTCGGGGGGGCCTCGCATCTGTGTGACAGTGTGTGAGGGGGTGGTTAAGAGGGTGGTCTCAGAGGATAGCCGTTGTCTTTCTCGGAAAAGTGAACTTGTTCTCGCCCAAGGGACAGATGAGCAATGTGTTAGGGGCTTTGTGGTTTATGGACAGAGCGCAGTTCTCATGCTGCTGGGGTTTTAACTGGAATAAAAGAAGAAACTCTTTACTCAGAAGTAACTGACAGTTGGGCCAGTTCACTGCGGCAGCTACTGTAATAGTACAAACTTCAAACTGTCAAGCGACGTCGGAAAAGGGCCTCATTAAGAGGCGGCAATTTGATCTCCAAATGTTTCATGTAAATATCTGAGGCAACACGACACTCTTTTCATCCTTTTCTCTCCTTGGCATCATTGCACAGTTCCACAGAATCAGCTCCTTTCTGCGTGAGCTGTGACAACATAAGCCACATGAGATCAACTATCCTAAAGCCCTCAGAGCGATTGGGGTCATGAGATGTTTTCTGCGAGGTGTGACCAACATTATTATGCACTTCCTCTGCCGTCTGGATGTCCTCATATGCCTGTTCTGTGCTTCTGTCAGAGGGCCACGCTTGCATGAGGAACTCAGCGTGGAAGAAATTATCCAGCATTGTGTTCTAGTTATACTTCACGTGAGAGCGCTCACCAAAGATCTGAACACAATCTGTGCTGCTTTAGGCAGGAAATTAAGCAGGTTCAAAAACACACATTGAATGAATATTATGTTTTATGACTCCAACGTTTTGTTCTTGACTCACTCAGTTTGGTTTGATTGTTGACAATTTTGTCACAATTCTGAATTTATCAGTTCCGTGACGATATTTCAATCAAAGAAGACAAATGGAAGAAAAGATGACGTTTGATAACTGGCCTATTAGAAAGTCGCTGGTGCTCAGACTCTTCTGTGAGTTTGACTAGTTGACTACTAGAGATAGTGGTGAAGGTGATAAGCTGATAGGTAAAGCATGGATGAGGCTACTTGAATGGTCGAAGCTGATATCCACTGATGCTCAGACCATGAGGCATTTGTGAAATGTGAGGATAATAGAGTGAGCGGTAACGTTGGCCCGATTGTGCAAGAGGATAGTCTTTCTGATTGAACTTTCAATAGATCTCCATTATAGTGTGAACCCCCCAACACACTGAGATGGTGTATATTCTCAAGAAACTCTTGGGAGTTGATCACCTTATGGTTAATTCATTTGGCATATTATTATTTCTTGTGGTTTCCTCTATTGGTTTATGCCAAACTACATTATGTCATAACTTCAAAAAATAGCACTTTACCTACAGTGAGAGGTAATGTTGTGGGGTTGGTTTGCTGCTTCAGAACCAGGATGACCTGTCATAACTGAGGGAAACAGGAATCCTCTTCCTTCCTCCTCTTCCTCTTCCTCTTCCTCTTCCTCTTCCTCTCGTCCATCACCAAATGCTGAAGGCGAATGTCAGGTCATCAGTCTGTGAGTGGGAGCCCACGTGTAGCTCATGCATTACGGTAATGATCCCAATCAGGAGAGTAGGTCCAGCTTTAAATGAATCAAAAGGAATAAATCAAGTTGTGTAATGTTCTTGTCAGTGTCTGGACCGGAACCAGACATGTTCATGCCCACAAATCCTTCAATGTTGGTTGTGCTAATGCAGTTCTGGTAAGAAGAGCGGGTTACAATTCCACCAAAATGATGTGGTGACCCAACTAGCTGTTAAGTTCAGGGGTGAAATATTTGGTAGTCTAGGTGTCAGATAACCTTTTCCTCCTTCTGGAGAAACCATCGTTTAAAACTTGTGTTTACTCAGGGTGACTTTGTTTTCTGTTGAATCCTGTTTGAAGATCTTACACAGTTTTGTAGGAGGTATGTGGCCGGACTGGCCTGTCCTGCCATCCTGCTCTAATCTTTGCCTGCTGTCTGTTGAGTTTGTTGATAAATGAAGATGGGACAACCGCCGTCTGGTCAACTTCACGGGCAGAACCTCTCCTCTGCAAAGCCTGCAGCAGACTAGGGTGAGGAGAACTACCCAGGAAGTGACTCTGCAGTACATCAAAGGTCACGAGGTAAAAATACAATTAATAACATAAAATGTCGGCAAAAGAAATGTACAAATGCACACGAGGAAAACGATTTCAATATTGGAGGAGAAATGGATTCTGAACAGAGTTCAGGAGGAGGTCCAGTACCTTGTCAATGCTATGTATGTGAGTTTCACAAAACAGAGAGTTTAATACGAAATGTAACATGGTAAAAACAACCCTTAAAAAAAGATCCTAATACAAACCAACAACAATAAAAAAAAAATAGATTCCACATATTTTATGTTTTATTGAAATCAGGAATACAATAACAAGGATTAAGTACAACATTATTTTCAATTTAGTACATTATTTAATGCAAACACATAATTTAAAATTGGTAATACAATTAAACATAAATCACATCTACTCATAATAAATTATGTAACACAATCCCAGTGTGGAACTAGTGCAAACATGTGGAGCACATTATGGAAGAAAACATCGCCAGAATCAATAATGCAAGAACACATAGATGATGCAGAGATATGCATTGGCTTAGTGCATGCAGGCTGCAAACAGTGGTTACGAACCAAAACAATCCCATCATGATTAGATTGTGGGGGTAAAAAATGTCTCATGTAGGAGAGGAGAGAGTAAAGAAGTGTGAACCTTATCAGTAGAACATCAGCTTTGTTTCCGCAGGAGTCACTCAGATACACAGATAAGGTTATCTATCCCACACCAGCTGCTCCAGAACCAATGTTTATGTATTTATGTATATATATATCTATCTCTTTATTTATTTATTTATTTGTGCTGCAGTCGATTTATTTTTCTTGATAGAGTACCTTTCCTCTTATGTCCCTTGTGATGCATGGATCCTTATTTGAGCAGCTTTTACTCTATTTTAATGTTTTTATCTTTACCTATATCGCAAGTCCTGGTGTATGGAACATTATCATTTTGGGGTTTTTTTTGTTCAGAATAAACAGCTTATCGACCCACCCTCCTGACCCTGGAGTAGCAGAAAGTTTATTTGCATAAATAAAATAAATACACAGACTACACACATACCCATAAATGTACATATATAGTCATATATTAGCGATGTCATTCTGCGCATATACAAACGCCACACAGGAACCTTATGAGTAAACCTGCCCGCCTCAGTGTACAAGGTGAATACTTATTAATACATACATAATAGCTCATATGAACAAAAGCATTTTTACAGCAATAAGTGGCATCTGAAGTGAAACAGAGCCCCCTAACTATTCCCTATTCAGGAAGTGACAGTGATAAAAATAGAAAGAGCAAAACTGTCGTTGTACAACATACCAGTGTACACATGCTGAAAATCAAAACGAAATCCAAGCAGTTCTATTAGTTCTATTAGCCACGTTGCTACTGCTACGTGGTATGAGGCATCCATACTCACTTGGACCCCTAAAGTGAGTATTTTATTTTCTATAACTAGCTGAATTGCATGGGGTTACTCAGCCACAAAGATGGTTGAGGCTGAATCTTTAGATTTCCAGTGTAATTATATTGTTTTCCAGTGAACATTTATGTATTTTTCTTATTATAGAACACCTGCTATCCGTAACAACAATCATGGCTGCCGCCGCACTGGGTTGGGAATCAATGCCAGCATCGGGCTTTGCTGTCTTTAATGTACTGTTTTATTTTTCTATCATTTGTGTTGTCAGGAAGTGAGTGTTTTTTTTTATAGTGCGAACCAAGCCTAACTAATAATATAGTAACCTTAACTTGGACATGTCAAAGAAATTTTTGTCAGAAAAGATAAAAATGGTCCTACCTAGAGAGGAGTGGGACAGGTAATGTTTTATTAACTATAAAATACAAATAGCGTAAAAATCTGATTCCCAAGTAGGTTGATTCAGAAAAATGTTATTCAATTAACAAAAAAGCTGACACAAAAGTCCCTGTAAAAGACGATTTTTGAGATGGAGAAGGTACATCTAGTGCGGGGAAAATAAGTGGGTTGAAGAACAAGATGAATTTGGACGACATGGAGCCCAAACTCAATGTTCTACAGGAACAACTCAGGTGTGATCTGAGGGACGGCTTGAAGAAGCTCACCTAAAGAAACCTGAAGGGAAGGAACAGAAAGAGGAGATGCTGACTGTCCACAATCATGGCACTAAGTGGAGCCATGAGGAAGAGCTGATGCAGGAGGAGATCTGTGGCCTCAGGGATCCACTCTTCAGAGGACATCAAACAGCTGAGATCACAGCTGAGAAGATGTAAACCGTTCGGACTGACTTTGAGCAGCAGACTTGGAACTCCCATGACCTTCAAGTCGAACTGGAAAATACGAAGGGAGAAAATGATGATCTTCAACAGGAAGTGGAGGCAAGGAAGTTAGAAGTTTGTGTGGAAATGCAGATGAGTGGAGTAGCTCCTAACAACCTCAAGCCAACCACCATGTACAGCGTTTTAGGCTCCAAACAAAGCGGATTTACTAGATTGTAATCTGGTATAACTGGTAACCAAAGCAGAATAACTAGATCGTAATTTGCAATAACTGGGGATCAAAGAAGAAAAACCGGAGAGTAATCTGGAATTTCCAAAGCAGCAGAAAAAACTGAGCAAGATGGCTCATGATCTTCTTTAAAAAAAAGGAGGAAGCTGACATTATAAAAGAATGCCGGCTCCCAGTCAAGCCCAGCAGGAGAAATACATGGAGGAGATCCAGACTAGTCACTCTTCCTGGCGGATAAGATCTCAGTGCTAAAAGAGGTGGAGAAGTCCAGAGCTTCCATGTGGCTCATGGAGTTCAACACCCTTGCAGCCCCTCTGAAGAATGTTGAGGAGAAGCTGGAGAAGCATCATAACCTCTCGTAGGAGAACAAGTAGCCTCAGATCACGGAAGGCTTCAACAAGACTCCACAGAAGAAGGAACAGGAGTGGGAGGAGAAAGTCAACGCCTGCTGGAAGATCTTGAGAGCCAAATCAGCAAAAGAAGAACAAGAAGAAGAACAAGAAGGAATGGTAGAGGAGATTCTCCCTGCACTGAGGTAACCCCTAACCCTAAACCAATACAGCACTACATCTGCTTCTGCACAGGCTGATGGGAAACCTTCAGCGACACTAACGCTCTCTTCTTCTGGACCCTCAACCTAAAAAAGTCATGTTTATCGGTGGCTCGGTTGTAAACATTCGTGTTTCATATAAATTGCTTCCATTGACGTATAGAGCAGGGGATGAGCAATAGTTTATTAATCATCACTGCAAAAAGAAATTTTTACGCCATTACAGAACAATTATAAGACTTGGAACGATGTCCTGAAACACAAAAAAACAATAGAAGTCTCTGGGAATAAGTTTCAAATCACTTATTGTAGGGACATATTAAGTAATAATAGTTATAATAACTATAACAATAATATGTTTGGTGGTTGTGAATTGGTTTAGAATGTGATGTAATAAAAAAGGACTATTTATTTTTCAGTTTACTAATATTTATACTTTGTGGTATTATGAAGTATAATCATACATTCTTGTTCACCCAGTAGATTTAACTTTTGTCAAGGTTATTTTTCATTTGCTGCCATGTTATCTCCTGACCTACATCCATCTAAAAAGAAAAGGAAGTTATATATCTTCAATGTGATGACTTATTCCTAAAGTCTCTCCCTATAGTCCATAGTGAATTCTAAAAATGTCTTCTTTTTTTTTTACGTTTGGTTTGTTTCTACATAAAATCTTAATCTTTTAAGTCATTAGGGGGATAAAAGGTCTCATAATTGACCTGAAAAAGACCTTGAAATACTAAATACTAAATACGTCAGTACAGTATTGATGAGTATTTGTTGAGCACAATGTTTTTGGTAGCTCCTCCTCCGTCAACCGTCAGGAGACTCAAAGCCCGGTAAATGTTCTCGGGCCGACCAGAAACAATTTGGGAAAAGGGTCGGAACAAATCTCCACTCACATTAACCCATTTTGCAGTGACAATTATAAACATGTCATAATCTATAAATAGATTACGACATTTGATTAATGGGATTCTTTACCTGAGGCCCCCAGCGCCTACTCGAAAAAGTAGACTTTGTGAGTTGTTAATTTCCAATAAATGTATTTATACTAGATTTAATGGATATGTGTGTGTTCACTTTTTAACTTGACACCAGTGGAGGAGGTGTACCGTTAAATGAAGACTTGTCAGACCAACAAACTATGCCTGCTTTGAGACAACTCAACAGTTATGATTGAATTACACTGTCAAACATGCACGTTGAGTTTGTCTTACATTAGTTCATGTGGAACGGAATAAACACATATGAGAAAATATACAGAGGTATTTTGTAAAATGATGTTGAGTTCATGTTGCTGAGTGTAGTTAGCTGTAGTTAACTACCCCCCTCTGACTCTAAAGCGCGGTGTAGTAACACTCATAACGCATGTTTAACAGATAATGTTGGCTGCACATAAGTCCCTCATTTTTCATCTTTATAAGGTAGTTGAAGAAGTTGAAGTCTAGAATCATAACAGTTCCAAACTGAGCTGTTGTCATAACAGA
The DNA here is from genome assembly GCA_037951165.1 of Lophius americanus. Lineage (NCBI taxonomy): Eukaryota > Metazoa > Chordata > Actinopteri > Lophiiformes > Lophiidae > Lophius > Lophius americanus. The sequence continues at coordinate 3,042,622 of JBBDHG010000011.1, read as the reverse complement.
ATAAAATAGAAAGAACTTGATTAATCCCCACAGCGATATTTGGGCTTTAAAGCAGCTAGAAGGTTGTAAAGTGACCATAGAAAAACAATCCATATAAACCTGTGTAGAAATACATCAAATAGAGATAGATAAGGTATAAATATGACAAGAGTCCAAACTCCAGCAAAAAAACAGATATAAAGTAAAAAATAGTCCAGTGCAGTTGGAAGATGTTTAGTTATTGTGAGGTAGTAGTAATACTAGTAATAATAATAATAATAATACATTTAATTAGTAGGAATACTAGTAGTAGGAATAGTTGGGTAATGTTGAGACAATGTCAGGATATCAGAGGAAAGGTTAACTTCTCCCTCAGAAAACCTTCTTTCATCTGCACCTGAGAGTCCCTGATGAAGCGAGATCTTCATCGAGGGACAAGGTGGGAGATCAGAACGAGGTCACACTGATGACCAGGCAGCTTTTCTTGACTGTAGGGGGATCACACAATAATATGGGAATATTTCATCTGAAGGAAAGTGCAACAGAATCTACCAGGCAGAAGCTTCCATTTACAACAGCTCTTCCCAGCAATCTGTCCCTGACTGACTTTGAAAGCCCCCCTGGATTAAACCACTTTACTTTACTTCCCCCGCCCTGCCTCCTGCACCGTTTCCTTCCTTTGCCATGTCTGTTAGTGCAGTGATGCTGCAGAGGACACACCCATCCATACTCTGCTGCCTCCTCGCCGTCTGTGACCCTGAGAAGTTCTCCAATGCATGGCCGATAGTGCTGCAGTGCCCACCCAACAGTAGCCCCCCTCTGACTCTAAAGCAGCACGGCTGAAATAGGAGAGAGGAGAGAAAAAAGATAAAAGGTTAAGGGGCTGAAAATGAATTGAGCAGAGATTACTGCTGGGGTTTTTTTAAAGAAAAGAAAAAGGGTAAAACCATGGATTAATAAAAAAAAAAACCAAGGACCCTTAAAAGCTTTTTTTGTCATGAAAGGCAGAAGAAAACTTTCCACAGACTTCAGTCGGTAACTCAGAGCGGTTCACAAAAGAACAGTCAGTGAATGCGTCACAGTGACACGAGCATAAATGGATATTTTTAGCACTTTTTTGTCCTGTTTTTCTTCTTTTTTTTCAGTTATCCAAAAATCTAGATCTAATCTTGTGAATGTGGACTTATCACATCTTAATGGGTTATTTGATATTTAGGGACATACACTCAAAGTAGATAGGAAGATAAATGCTCTTTTCACAGGGACAATGTAGTTTACTCCGCTCTGTGATGAACAAAACGAGAAGATTAAAACTGCAACCCACTAAAACACTAAAAATATGTTCATTTCGATATCCGACACGGGCAAACTCACTGCAACTTAAGAAAACACATGAAAATAAACGAAACACAAACGCAAATAAAGAAAACATCTATACTGATTTTACATCACAGGAGTACTACAAAAGCCACAAAACAACACATCAAGGAAAACGGTCAGCAAAAGCCACAACACAACGGAAGCATTTACGAAGGACATTTTAAAGTGATGCAACCCCGGACGAGTTTTTCAATGCTTCATTTAGCGAATGAAGCATTTAGTGCAGTTTTGTAGGGATCTGGTAGTGCCTTTTGGGGGGTTTTCATGCTTTTGTCTCCCCATTGCACCTGTTGTAACTTTCATTTGGACCAAAACAGGTAAAAATGTATGCAGAAAAGTCTAAATATATTTTTACTATACTTGTACTTTATCGTTTGCTGGAAGAATACATAATTAAAGTATATCAACACCTTATTCTGAAAGTTAACTTGGCTCAATGTTTGACTGTATTTATTGACGAGATAGAACAAAACTTTAATGTAAACAAGTTGCGTACTGAGTTTACTTCTCTTACACTTGCGTATGAGAAGTAAACTGTAGTAGTAGGAGTAATAGTAGTAATAGTGTAATTACAAGTATCCTTGTATACTTATATCTAAAAGTGGAAAATGTTGTCCCGAGAAATGTTATTGTAATACACTTGAAAGTATATGATTAGTGTATTAATATTTGTATACATACAGCATGACGTGTACTTGGAAATTATGCTTGAGGTTTACTGAAGCATGTTTAAAAACAAAACTTGATGTATACTTCTTTTTGTAGTTGAATAAACCTTTGAGGTTCGGTGAAACTAAAATGCATGCTTTAATTGTGGAAGAATAATTAAGGATGGTCATAGTCAACTGTATCCCAAATTGTCAAAAAGGGGAATAAAATGTTTAAACTTTTTTGACAACACCGTTTTCTCCTGTAATTGAATACAATTTTAAATCGCTGGGATTAAAAAATGGCCTTAAAATACCTTTAATAAATGTATGCTCATTATTATCATGGACTGTCAAGAACAACAGGGTGAACAGAGTTCCCTTAATGTGACCCATCCCTGAGGGAGCAGCGGGCAGCGCCCGGGCCACAGCTTGGGCTTCAGGGTCTTGCTCAAGGACACTACCACATGGAGACTGCAAAGGTTGAGATTTGGCCGCCGACCTTCAGCCTGGAGAACCACCACTCTACCCACTGAGCCACAGCCGCCCCAAAAGGTCAATCATTCACATTTAATAATTATGCTTCGGAGACAAAGTCCATATGAGATATATGACCTATCCAACATTCCTTATGCGGGACTAAAAAAGATGTTGCTTTGAATATATGTGTGTATATATTTAATATATTGTATTAAAAGGTGTAACTACTTATAGAATATATAAAGTACCAGACGCACTATGGGCTAAGACTACCATATGTTCAAACGTGCATCCACATGTGATAAACATATTTAAGAGCCCAACTAAGAGACATATAGTTCCAGGGAGCCAACAAACGTGTGAAATATTAAGTTCTGTATAAACAAACATGGTAGAAGGTTTCAATGTCGAAAGGTACCAATATTAATTATGGTTTATATACCTTTATGTGTTGGAGATAGTATGTATTGTTGTAATCTCTTGAGCATTTCATAGTCAAGGGATTAAAAGAAAATCACGAGCCATTCAGTGAAAGCAGTGAGTAAAAAGAAATTGAAAAAACAAAGAATTGATAGAGCTAAGCTAACCAGATCCATATTTACTTCACATATTATTGTTTCAATCTCATTTTCTTTCTAAATGAGAATACAAGTTTTATGGAACTATACCTCATTCTGTTGGTGAGTTTTATCAAGCTGTGACATCTAGAATGTTTCCCTCAGCATCTGTCTACAGGCTGAGCTTCAGAATATGCATCACACTCCTTTTCACACGAGAAAAAAAGAAAAATAACGGAGAAGCTTTACAATATAACTTCCTTTGCGCGCCCCCTGTGAGATAAGAGATGAAATCAGACAAGGCGGTTTGTAGAAAACAAAAGTTCTCCTTTTAATTTCTGTAGCAAAGACATACTGTCCATGTACAGTACAGACTCCCAATGTTAACATGATTTTGCACACATCACAGTTTAAAGTTTTCAAATTAAAAATACACAACACAACTATGGAAAAAAAGACATATGCACAATTTAAAACCTATCAAAAATATAAAAACAGTACTCTTAACTCTTATTTCAAGTACCATTTCAATGACAAAACAATTAAAAAATGCACAATAGAGCAGACAAATTTAACTGAACCTTTAGGGTTGGTTTTAAATAGAAGGTAAAGACATCACTTTCATCATGCAGAGGATGAAATATTAAATAACGAATCAAACAAAAATAATATATACTTCTCTATATATCTCTCTTTTAAATTTTCAAGTCAAAGCCCTCCCGTCCCTTCCACAGGGAAAAACAAGACATGTTTAAAAACACCAGAGGATCCATAATGCTTCCGTTTGCTGCCACAGTAGTGTGGCCTTTTACTGAAAAACATCACAACTCGGCAACATCTTTTTGGCACAGAAAAAGACGTTTATAATGGCAGTAGCATTTTGCATTATAAAAAAAAAAAAAAAAAAGTGGCAGAGCTGGAGCTCATTTCCATTATAAAATTTAAAAAAGCAAGAAAAAAAAAACCCAAAAGAATTCTGTGCACTGACATCAGTCAGGAGAGTGGCGTCTCCCCCCCAGCAGGGTGTGAGGCAAGCAGTTGTAGCAGCAGCAGCAGCTCGGTCCTACTGCAGCATGATCTTGATAGTCTTATTGGTGGATTCATCGTTCAGATGTTTGGTTGTGTACCTGCAGGGTAGACAAAGCATCCGGGTCGTTTATCCGTATGAAGTACATAAAAGTAGAAATTCTGCATTCAAAATTCTGCGTGATCGAAGCGCAGAAGAATTATCAGTAAATCATAGTTATAAACTCTTAAAGAGGAAAAAAAGTGTCACCATATTCTACATCACATTATTCAAGTGCTAATACTGAAGCATTTGTGTTCAAGCAGATTTTAAAGTTGTGGCAGGTTGTTGGATTGGCTAATAAACAAATAAATGTGTTTTTATTGTTATATAAATATGTTGACTAATAATGCAGCAGGAAATCACGCGACTAACAGCTCATTGACATCCGAAGGCCAAATGGAGCCGCAGGTTAGACATTTCATAATAAAGTTGTAATGTTCTTTTTGTGAAAATATGAATACAGCATAATCTTTTTCCTCTAGTGTTAAATAAAGTACAGATAAATGGGAAAAGCTTAAGTAGAAGAACTTTAAAATTAAGTTAAACACAAATAATGGAAGTAGCAAGTGGTCATGATGGCAAAAATTTATTTAATGTCATTATCTGAAGATAATGAGTTTGTTATGTGATTATCTTGGCATTGACCATGTTTGTTTTCTTCATTTTAATTTCTCGACGATGTATGATCCATGAGATAGAATACCTCAAAAGAACAAATCAAGAAAAAACCATTAAAGTTTTGGAGTGGCCTTATTAAAGACCCATACTGGACCTCATTGATATTCTGTGGCAGGACATGAAAAGAGAAGTTCATGCACTCAAAGAAGAGTTGGCCAAAACTCCACCACAGTTGACAGAGACTGATCTCCAGTTATCTGAACGGTTTGGTTGCAGTTGTTGTGGCTAAAGGTGGATCAACCAGACCTTAACTTCAAGGAGGTGAGTTTTATGTTTCACACTAATGATTTATGTATTGGATCACATTTTTGCCCAAAAATAACCAATTCAAACTTTAATTTTGGGTTTAATACAGTTTCATGTTAAATTTAGTTTGGAGATACGACAAGATTTAGTTTGACTTTAATTGACTTTTTCACAGCACTGAATGTTCTACAAACTCATACATCCATGATATCTTATCACTCTTGTCAAATCAGGTTTGCCGTCACGGAATTGCCAGTGACCTCACGCCACTGCATAGCGCCAGTCTGCTTTGGGCGCGCTGCAGAGACGGAGAAACACATGTGAGGTCTGTCGGCTCATGTAGCTGTGAGTGTTGGGTTAGCCGGGTAAAATTAGGGAGACCGCATGGAGAGCGAAGTGTCAGGTGTAATCGGCCTCTCTGGACAGGCTACAGCACCAAACCCGGATTCCAGCACAGAGGTCTCACATCTGACCGAGTTCCCTGCTTAACTGATCAGAGCGTCTCTTACTGAAATAAATCAAGAGGTCTTTGTTCTGCTCATCAACAGGCAGCAGCATTGTTAAATCCCACCTGAGCAGCAGACTCAGCTTCAATGAGGATGGTTAAAAAGCGCATGCTTGGTGACCGACTTTAACTGTAATCACATTACATGCTGGGCCGTAGCGATGAAACAATTTAATTTCAACATGAGCTGACCTGAGAGCGTTGAGAAGGCCTTCTACACTGTTGGGAGGCTGATCCTTTAGGACTTTGATGCAGCCTTTCATCTGCGGAGCAGAAAATGGACGTTAGTGTTCTGCAACAAGCTGTGAAGCGTAAAGGGAACATGGGGTTACTCACGTCGATTTTGGACGACTTTGCAAAAGCTCCTACAGGATGGACGTAGTCATAAAGGATGATGACCCCGACCATGACCCGCAAGCAGAAAGACACCGTCTCCTCACTGGTGAACCGGCTACGGTATTCCCTAAGAGAACAGGAAGACACGGGATCAGACACGTGAATGTAAAGAGATAAGAACTGCAGCAGCTCGAACAGAACGGGACGTTACTAACGGCGTATCCAGCATCACTTTACACACAGTCGCCATTGTGCTTAAGCAGTCTGTCGTGTTCTCGATGGGGAGGTTCTTGTTCTGGAAGAGAACAAGAAAAAAAAAAAGGATTGAGTAGAAGCTTTCATGTCATCTGTTCTTAAAGGCTCACTGCTTTCTGCTATCACCCTTACCTCAGACACAAACTTTGTCGTGCAGTCACTTAATGTCTTCAGCATGGGCGTGGCATCAGCGTAGAACAAAGATATACGATTGGCCAGCTCGTTGTTAACTTCATTCTCACCCTCTGCCTGCGCATCAATAAAATAAGGACATTTTATTTCTGGTTGGGTCAAAGGTCAGTAGTGACAACAGAACAATTCTACAAGGCTACACAGTCATTTTAAACCCCAATCCAAATTTTGTCGCAATGGCGGAGTAAGGTTTTTTTTGCAATGTTAAGGAAAGCTAAAAAAAAAAAAAAGAAGAAGAAGATAGAGCCAACCACTTAATTTAATCCAAATTCCATCAATTGGTTCCTTATTTAGCACAAGCCCAATTATGCCACCAAGTCTCATCAAAATACGTCCGTTGTTTATGTGTACATGATAAAAACAATCCGCAATAAAAAAAAAAACACTCTTCAATACACCCCTTTGTCCTGCCACATGCTCCCCCGCCATAACTAACGTCTTACAGCCAGACGAACAGACACTGATAGGTAACATCCTTGATGTAGATAACAAAATTCTTAAATTCGAAAAGCAGACACAAATTAAGACAGAAGTTAGTCTTGCTATAAACGGGTGTGCTCCTTCTCCAACTGTCTGAACCAGGAGTCCAGGAAGCGGCTTTTCTCTGGTTACAGGCAAACTGTGTCTGCACCGAGTGCTGTCTGTTTAAATGACCAGACTGTTTTGGACAACTTTTTGAATCACATAACAATTAAGAACAAAAGCTGAGTGTGACTCTCACACACTCTGATGGACCTCAGAGAGTGTGAGAGTCAGTGAGAGTCACACACTCTGATGGACCTCAGAGTGTGTGAGTCAGTGAGAGTCACAGAGTCAGAGAGGATCAGTCTGTTTGCAGTAATACCAGACTTTGCCTTGAGACGGAAGAGGACATCTTTATCTATAACAGATCTAGGTCTTTACGGTGATGAATTCTGTTATTAGACAGCCAGTGTGAGTTTTATTTGGTGCATGAAAACACAAAAACGTTATCTAGACATAATAAGGTTGTGTGGCATCATCTTTTGCGATAACATCAGATAAAAGTACTAACTGAAAATTAGGTATATGAACCACATCGCTAAGCCCTGCTGCTTCTCATGGCTTCCCAGCTGACTCACACATCCTGCTGCTTTAGAGCACAATCTTCACAGAGACAAAGAAAACACCTGCCAGGTGACAAAGTACGACGTGCCTTTTGAAAAGCCTGATCTAAATTTGTCCGCGCGTTTAAAAGAAGCCATACTTTTCATGCTTTTATTTATTTATTGAATGAGAACACTGAAAAATTTGAATAATTGTTCAAAACTTTCAAACAAATAATTCCACCTGAGCTCAACATTTTTTTAAAACCACTGGGACAGATGTGTTTCATCTCACATGTCTGAACGATTCAGTAGTCTGAGTGGTGACTAAATTGTTGATGCGAGCCGCTGAGAGGGAGGAGAGGGAGAGCGAAGCGTCTCCCAGCAGTGACAGGTCCTAACGACAATCAGTCTTGGCTCATTTGCTTAATGGCATACTCTGGGTTTGAGAATAAAACCTGTCAGATGGTCAAAAATAAGAGTAGTCTCCGTTCTTTGTGCACACACGGGAGCAATCAAATCCCACCATTTCCTGTGCCAGAATATCTTTTAGATGTCCTTGAAGCTGCTGAATAAAGATGTATATCTGGTGAAGTGTGGCATGAATGGAATTCTAAATTCCACACTGCCATGGCTACTGTGTCTGCAGTCGATACAGGAAACATTCTGCCGTACATAAGTAGTTCTGAGTGAGCGGCTTCCTTTTTATTAAAACTATCAGATAAAGCTATTTTTTTATGTTATCTCTTATTTTAGGCCAATTATACACACGTGAATCGTACAAAATGTTACAAATTGTTGGCTCTTAGTTCTGCCATTTTAGAGTTGTAAACAAGAAATGAAATATTCTAGTAAGAAATTCAGTGATGGGATAGTTTTGGTGATGTCATCCTGTGCCATGAATCTATAAGGGGCCTTTAAATCTTTGTCACGGGAGTCTGGTGGCTTTGGACAAATCTAAATGATTGTTGTAATGCTGTGAAAATACTATAAAAGTAAGCAGCACTTCAAGTATATTGATGAATACATTTTGGAGCAGCACACCAAGTACCGTCCCACACCGGTACTCCTGCTGCTTCTCCATGCTGACAATCATCTAATGAAGGTAATAAAGTGACTACAGATAAGTGCCTCATAAAACTCTCAACCATCTCTGTAACTCATTTTCACTCTAATGTATCCAGCAACAAAAGCCACACCTCTGCTACACAGACTCCAGGCTGACCTGGCGTTAGACGTACCATATCAACAGAGTTTTTCACTGTTCGGATTCGCAACCAAGAGCTACTCCTCTACAACGTGTGCTTCTTACTCCAGGCTCTGGCTTCATGTCGTAAGATGTGTTCTAGCACACTCATCCTGACTCCTGAGGGATCAAACTTTCTGCAAACTTCATCAATCCTGTCTTCCTACTGATGCAGTATGCACTGCGGAGGCATTATAATGAGAACTGATGGCTTTAAGCAGCGGAAGCATCAACATACATTTTAAAATATATATATCAAGGTTTGTGCATTAGAGGCATTCGGGTAAATGTATGCTTCATTAAGCAACTGCGGAATGATAAATAACAATACACCGTGCCGTGACTTCCGTCCCAAATAGCAAAGGTATATCTTTGAAAAGCCCCCAATCCACTGCGTTGTACAAGACATTGATTGATCACCATAAATAACATGTGACTCATTAATAATCTCAAACAGTCCATATCAACTAAACCTTACTATTTCTACAAAGTCATTGATATGCTCTAAGATCAGATCCCACAGTGACTAAATAATGATGATAAATACAGTGAACTTTTTATTCTGAGCTCTGTGATGAATAAGCTGTTCTCCAGAAAAAGCCCCCCTAATGGGTAAAATATGAACTGTTATAGTGAAAATAATCTGAGCCAAAATGGACACAATCATCACATGGTTTAGAAAAATGCCACCCTAGTGAGTGAAATACAAACAATTACAGTAAAATACGACAAACACGAGTAAGAGGCGGTTTATATGGGGTCAATTCTGACTAAATCTGACCAACGGTTAAGAAGTTATGATCGAAAAACAGTTTTCTCACGAAAGAACTCCCCCTAGTGAGTTTAGGAATTCGTGTTTGAGTATAATAGGACAAACACATACGATAGATCTCCATGGTCGACTCAAATGCAGCAAATGTGGACTAAATTGGACCAACGGTTGAACAATTATCACCCAAAAACAATTGGAGATAAAGCTCCCCCTTGCATTGGAATTGAACTTTCTCTAAATCAATCCAGTTCTCCCTCGCACTAAGGTCTAGGTGGGTACTAAATAAGAAAATGATCCATGAAATAGTTTGAGTGATCGCATAAACGTATATAATCTGCAGCGAACATAATGATGGCGATGAGGATTCAATTACAACCCTGACTTTTTGGGGATGTAACTAAATTTATAATTCCTATATGGTCAAGATTTTGGGATTATGTCTGAGGCTCATGAAAAAAAATTTAAAGAGACATTTGTGCTAATTCTCCTTAATCTAAAAAATGACCAAACAAAAAATCTCAACAACAGATTACTGTCTTAAAACAGCTGTAGTTGATTTTTTTATTTACTTTATCTGTGCCAGGGAGGCAGTTTATGCTGGCATTTATCTGCCCATCTGTCTGTTAGAAGGATCATATAAACACCACTGGACACTTTTTGATGAATCTCAATGAAAACCTAATTGAATTGATTTTTTTTTGAGCTTTTAATCACAATTTAAATCTCTTACGCACAAACTAAAAGACGGATCACAATGAAATGCACTAGAGCAGATGTTTGTTGTTTGGTTGTAGTGCAACTCTTTTCTGAGTCAAACAGCTCTTCGTCAGTTTGAGCCTTTTATTGATTGAGTACAGTGGAAGCGTTCACACAAGCTACTTTTCTCTCTAGTTCTTTTAGTATGGGTCTGTGTAGCAATAAAGGTGGGCCATCTTCACCTCACAGAGAGCAGAGCGACTTAATGCACTCACCGGTAGGTTGTTGATCCGCATTCGGCTCAGGGTTCTCCTATAGTAGCTGAAGTCATTCTGAATGGCAGGATTTGTCATCTGCAGAAAAAATAAAAATCCAAAGTGCATCTTAATTCAGATGGGGAGGGGGTTTCTCTCCATGTCTGTAGATGACACAGCCTACAGCAGGACATTCAAGTCTGGGTCTAACATGCCATAGTCACGACAGAGTGCTTTAGCCAACAAGGCAGAAATGTAGCTCTGGGGAGGAAAAAAATTACATAAAAATGAACCCATACTATGAATTTTTCTATTTGCTGAACTAGATTTAAATCTCTGACAGGCATCCCCCCCCCCTCTTATCCGCTCATCCTGTCAGGAGAAATTTGGTTATTATATCTATTAGAATCATGTTGTGCATAAGAATAGTTTGTGACAAGAGGGTCAACAATTATTAGCCGACAGATGAATGAAGGGTCTCATTACAGCGGAGGCAAGGGGACAAATGTAGGTTTACCTCCTGGTATCATTTGAAAGAAGAGATAACAGCCACAGGAGTTAAATAACTTCCGGGTAACCAAAAATGATCTGGTTTAAACAAGCAGGAAAAGTGACTTCTCAAGTAGAAGCCAGCCAACCAGTTTCTTTCAAATACCACCCACCAGTGGGAGCCCCTCTTGTGCTAATTATCACCATTCCTGTATGAGACGAGCAGCTTACTAATCCTGCAACAATAGTCTGGTGCCAGGCTGTGGCCAGTGCATGCACCAGGAGAGAGGGGCCAGCTTAATCAGGGAGGGGCTGCGTCCCACACAGACACTTTAACTAGGTCAGGAGCCCATGCATGGGTGTGAAAGATTGATGAATAGGTTTGGTAGCCACCTTGTACCCCCACCATCATGTTTTCATCCTCCCAGCCTGGGTAGTGGGCGCTAATTGGGAAATGGTAGCAAGTCGCCTGGGGGTGAATGGTGTGTTTTTTGAGAATTCTTCATGTGAGGAGTGAGGGAGCACGAGAACCAGTTCATCCGCTGTCTAACCAAATGAGTGTTCGCACAATTGTATTTTTGAGAAAGGGTATTAGACAAACATGCTTCACTTCTCCTGTTTCGGGGTTGCACATAAGAAATCTGTGTCTGTGTTCAAGCCAGATTATGTTCTTCAAACTTTACTCACTTAATCGATTATAAAAACCTGCCACATTATACTGAAGTCGGCTCAGGACTACATCATGTTTCAGACCTTTTTCCCTGCTGTAACCTTCATTAGCCATTCCTCTGCTTTACAAACAGCAGAGCAGTATCATGTTTCTAATTAAATGCTAATCAATAACTCAATGGCTGCAGTCTAAAATGCACACAGTTGAAAATCAATTCGGGGGTATCAGCAGCTTGTAGGGCGAATAAGAACTGTGGTTAGTTTCACAGGGGAAGAGTGCAGAGTTATATCAGCAATATAAGAAGGTGGCAGAAATGAACACTTGTGATATGTTGGTGAGACTGTCGTACTTTAAGTTCATCAAAACGCAGAGTGAAGTGAAGGATCTCTGCGAACTGCTTGGCCAGCGCCTGCTCTCGCTCCAGGTGCTGAGTGGTGTCGTCGTAAGTCTCGCTAGTCAGAGCTCCCAGGAGGCTGCGCAGCGCCGCCTCTGTGAAGAGAAACAGGGAGATCAACCTTTTGCTTATTGTTGCCATTGGAGCACTGTCTGAGCAGCTGATTATCAGCCCAACATATACAGTACAGTTGTATTACATGAAGTGTGGAGGGGTGGAAGATAGTCAGGTTTAAATGCAAGTAAATCATTTTAAAAACCAAGCCTGAAACTTTTTCCATCAATGGTTTAATATCTCAGACAAACAACTGATTACTACTTCACTCTGTGAAATGTCAAAAAGACTAATGAAAAGGACCCACAGGTTGAGTATTTTTTGTCATAACAATATTTGATTAAATCAAATTTGAATAAAGTCCCCAGTAACGTGAAATAGAGTGGAACGTTTGTTGCTTTAATGTGTCATAACGATAAAAGGTAATGTTAAAAACGATGCAATGCATGAAGAACAAAAATAATGTTTACACTGGATACTATCAAACCATCAATTCATTGTGTAATTTTTTATGCAAACGGGCACAAAATCCCACGGAACAAAAGACGACCGATTGTCCGTTTGGGGCAGCAGCCATGGACCATTTCTGTTTGAATGAAAAAAAAACTGAACCTGCATGATTGTTCACAGCCAAAATGCAAAAATGTGCACCTTTTTTTCATTTCCCCTGTTAATAGGTTCAAGTCCGAACAGACGCATCCTTAAGACTAAGATTGCTGTCAACTATAACGTTGATTTTACTTATGAAGCCCCGAGGTTGCCTTTAAGCGTTTCACTATACGTACAGGATATGTGCATCACTCTATGGCTCAGTCCCTTCATTCAGAGAGTTGTGGCCTGTGTCTACTAACTAAAGCTTTGTGATTAGCACCGAGACAGATAATTGGTGGCAAAAGTGCCCCAAGCCTAGTGTCAATCTGGGGGGGGGGGGGCTTTCCTGCTCAGATGCATATGAGACCTGGACCTAATTATCGCATTGGCATGAAATGGGTGGGGGGACGCAGGATTCAATTCAAGCCGGATTACACTCATTGTTTTGACAGCAAGTAAATACAGAGCCTGTGCCGTGGCTTGACATAGCATACCCACAGACTAATAATTAAGCATGCTTGAGGAGCACCGACAAGGAAATGAGGAAGAGATCATGTTAAATGTGCTGAACAACTTCCAAGAATGTACAAAAATATCTTGTTCAGACGCAGGTTTAAAAGAAGAAAATGAATATTTAATGCCCAGAGGGAATTCTATTTATAGATAGTGTTTAGATTTCAGACTAGACGCTGAAGAGAGAGTTCGGTCATGACATAACCAAGACAAACTCAACATCTGAAGCAATAACGCTGCATCTTAAATGAGCATTGTCGACCGATTCTTTTTGAATCTACTTTGCAATCCTGATGATTTCATACAACGATGACATCAGTCTACTTGAGATCATCGTAAGGGGACTTTTGGAAGATGGACGGGGCGCTGGCAGTGTAGTGCAGTAAATTGAGTACATTTGCCTTTCTGTAATGACTCCCATCTGCTTGGGCCAGCGTTTTCAGCGATGCTGATTAAAAATGGCCTTAGTAATGGAGTTTTCTTTCTGCCCCCCCCCCCTCCCTATACCCCCAGTCAAAACAGAAGTTAAGATGGGACTGCTTTCAGCTTCTCAGAAACGAGCCACCCTAGTAAGTCGGGGAGTCAAGCAGGGCGATTGTCGGATCTCATCAGGTCACGGCAGAGCAAGCAAGCAGAATGCGGGCATGTAGACGCTTTACTCACTGAGAGGGGAGGGTCAGAGGATGGCGGGACTTTAGTCTGGCGCAGACCCTGCCATGTATTACACGCCTCCCTTAATCTAAATAAGAGTCGTTCAGTAGCAGCATTCACCTGATTATCAGAACGGATTCTAAGTAGGTGATAAAAATAGAGTTCTTCTGTCAGCAATGTAAAATTTACGTCAGATTTTGGTGTGGATAGAAGAACCACTCTATTGCCTCTTACATAGATGATCTGTTCGAGTCTCTCATAAAGAAAAATTGACAAGCATAAGTTGGCTCTGCCTGTTCAAATTTGAAATGCCACTATTCTCCTTTTCATTGCTGTAAACCAAATATTCTTGGGTTTCTGACGGACCTGACCTTGGATTCAAGGTGCATAGCTGTATAGAGTGGATATATTTTCTTTCAGCCCATGGCTCTAGAGAACTTTTATACAAACGAAAATTTAGGTTCTACAACTGAATAATCTGTTTCTGACTGCTGATTGGACAAAACAAAGAATATATGAATATTGTGTGGAGATTTGGTAATTTTGTACTCCGACATTGTTGCCTGAAGTATATTAAGTCAACTTTGGGTGTGAATGAACTACCGTCATATCATGAACAGGAGGAGCTGAACAACAAATCAAACCATAATTTTCCCTCCATACCAGCTTCCATCTATGGCAGTTGTGCTCTGCAGATCGCCCACCAGCCGGTAATAAAGGACCCAGCTTCATGCATATCTTGCAAGACAGCAGACTGTGGAGGCCATCATGGCCCCTGAAGCCTAACGTCAAGGCAGTGCAGTAGACCAGGAGCCAAAGCTGGGAGGTGGCCTACTTCATTACATAACAACTGCCACCGCCCACTCCTACCATTGACTACCTTCTCGGCAGCCACTGGGATTACAGGGTGTCGAGGCAAGGCGGTATCTACGGCCTCAACTCCTAGCTTCAGCCTCAGGGTCATAAGAAGATCAGGGAGCAGTAAGCGTTCCTGTCCCCTTCCCCCGTGTATCCCTGCTAATTATCAACGTACAGTCTCATCCTACATAGAGGTCAGTATAGAGTGCAACGCAAGCAGCGTGGAGACATACAGGACTCGGTTGAGGGGGTTCTCAAAGCTTATATTAGGCCACGGTGCATGTTTTATATGTTTTGTGTGTGTGTGTGTGTGTTGACTTTTGCAGCTCAGCAGTCAATATTGCAGATGCACAAGCAAACAATTAAGGTCATGTATGATGTTGTGTGGCATTATTTTGAAAGACCTTTTACATCCAGGACATATGCCAGCGTCCTTCAGGGTATGATGTCTGGGAGCATTAAAACTCAAAATACACCAAAATGTTTTGTATTCAAGTAATTGTACATTGGGACTTTTCAGTCTTGCATAATAATAATGTTGCGTTGAGAATAATCTACCAGGAGGCTCGGGTTTGTTCCTTTTGAAACCATGTGAGCCCCAGTCTGAGAATAAGAATGAGAATTTTTTTCATAGCAGAGACGGGTACATACCTAATCTCTGGGAGAACTGATAGAACTTCTTTAGTTTCCCCACCAAGGGAACTACAGCAGCCCATGCGTGCTCCTGTAACGCCTCGTCATTTGGATTCTGGATCGCCTGGAAACAGCATCAACCGTTCACAAATCAGAAAGATCTGGCACCTATTACGAGGGAATGAGATTTTGACTGTATTATAGGCTGAGTTCATAGAGTTTGTAACAAGCAGATAACCATCACATTTTATGCTGTGATAAAATGGTAACCACTGCAACCCTACCCATAATCATAGTGACCCTTCCACTGACAAATTTTAAAATCAATGTCTATTTCAATGTTTTGGGGAGTAGTACTTCAGAAGACTTTTTTTCTTTTACCTAACTAATAATTTCCTCTCGTCATCCCACTTGGAAGTGATGTTTCCAGACCTGTAGCTTCTCATCACTTCTCTGGTGGCTACATTACTTGTGACTCTAGTAAAACCTGAATCTTTAAAAGAATAAAATGAAATAAAAATCCTAATCTAGATGTCAAGGAACAAAGTAGGTTCTACATTGGGAGTTTGTGGTACGCTTAATTCAAATGCCTTGGCTAATAAATTGAGACCAACACAAAGTCAGGTTTGAAGGTTTCTTTTTACAGCCTCTTTTAGGCAGTTCAGTCAGACGTGGATATTTGTACCAGGTTTACCTCTCTGATCTCCTGCCCTGCTCCTTTGTACGCCTGGAGCTCATCCAGGATGCCCTTAGCGTCCATCAGTACAACATCCACCTGCTCCCACACCTCTCGTTCTGCATCCGTGGGCTGGGCATCTACAGACAACATCACCACGGTTACAACAAGGATAGTCTGAGTCGTTTCTAATCCGTGTTCTCACTGGCTACATCAGGGAATAAAAGGCAACTCTAAGAACGCTATCCAATCCTCAAGGGTGATTGAAGCTTGTTAAGCAACTTTCAATTGTAAGTATGCATATGGAGATGGTTCCGTTTCCTTTTAATAAATTGCTCTTGGAGAGTTTACAACACATTGCAGCAACACCATGCCATTGCATTAAACTCATGGTTTGCTGCAAATGTAACAGTTTGGTCATTTCATTCATACAACGTTTCCAATTTTGTTTTGCAGTTTATTCCAGTTTATTTTAATATTCATTCCCTGATATTGGGGTATAACATCATTCTGAAAACACAGATACAATGCTGCCAATATGATAAAATGGATGACCAATCCAAAAAAGGGTGTTTGTGTAATGTTCTCAAAATATCATATTCACCTAGAAGCAGTTTGAGTTATATGAGGCATTGTTTTCTCTAAAGGTGGGACAGAGCCTCATGGTTTGCCAAGTGTGAGAACGCAAGTGTACAGAATCAAGCCAAGAGCCTGAGGCTATGCAGCAACTGAACTTCACTGCTTTATATTTGAGTAAGGGGCTCTGGTGCAACTCTGCTCTGTTTGATATTCTGCACACATTCTGGCATGGAAGACGCAGTTTGATGGAAGAAAAAAAAAAAACCCACTAGAGGTAGATTTAGTCTTTTATGTTGCTGGGAAGAACAGAGTTAAACAGAAGGGGTGTGAACAAAGCTGATAACGTTATGGTAAGATATTCATGTGATTGATACTTGGAGAGGGAGAGAAAAACGTACTTACTTTCAAAA
The DNA here is from genome assembly GCA_037951165.1 of Lophius americanus. NCBI lineage: Eukaryota > Metazoa > Chordata > Actinopteri > Lophiiformes > Lophiidae > Lophius > Lophius americanus. Next base: position 3,025,748 of record JBBDHG010000011.1, on the reverse strand, counting down.
TCAAGGAAAAAATTAGGCTCCTGTTCCAGATCTGTGCAAGTCAAAACTTTCAGTAGGTTCCCCATGTTAAGAGACCTGTTGGGGAAAAAGATAAGCTCAAAACTTGTGAAGAGAACAGCAGGAAAGTGAGCAGGTGTTTAACCACACATTCCTACACTGAGTTCCTGCTCTGGTATCCGTATGAACTCCGTGGCTGCCCAGATGTGCCCACTGCAGACACTAGATTCCACCAACATGTGTATATGCTGTTTAGGCTCAGACAAACCATTTGTCCAAAAAAGAAAGTAAAAGACTAATTTTATCCTTTTTTGGTTGCTTACCAGTAGTCTATATGCAAAGTGATCCATCCTGCAGGCTCACAGTGAATTCAAACCTATCTGCACTCACATCTACACATGGAGGAGGTGGTGGTTTGCAGCACATATTAAAACGCATCAAATTCAAATTGTATAAAAGAAGTGTACAGAAACATAAGGGCTGCCATTTAAGAAGTTTGCTGCTCGATTGAGAATTAGGCATTGTATGTAATCTCAAAGATTTGAGATTAAATTCATCATCTCTGCAGTATCACAAGACAATGCAGGGCTTTAGAGGTAGCAACTGAAACCTGACATCAATATTTAATATGGCTTAGTATGTAACAGAACCTTGTATTTACTATAAGAGAAAGGTGAGGCAACAAAGATGACAACTGTTACCTTTACCTGGTGTCCTACTTAAATGATTTATTATGTGTTATCAATAATACTGTGTAATTATTTAGATTCAGATTTTTGTAGAAAGAAAATCTTTCCGAAGCCCAAAATTGTCCTCAATAGTTTTGTTGTCTAGCAGTCTTAAATGTTGTACATTTGTTAAAACGCAAACCGGCACCTGATCCTCACAATAGAGAAATCGAAAATCCATCGACAGATTCGTTTTTTGTTTAGTGTATTTATTTTACATGTCCAACATTGGTTCTGCCATATTTAAACATGCACACACCCCAGATGGAGTGTTTATGACAAAATGCAAACTCTGTTATAAACCACACTAGGGTAGTTAATTTCCTGCTGATGCAACTAATCATTTAAACCACAGATGGGTGATTGGAGACAAGCCATGATTCTAAAGATATGCCTGTAAAAACGATGTCTTAATCGCCTGCTCTTAATTATTAGAACCAACCATTATTATTTGGATAATTATTGGAATTCCCTCTTTACTCACAAGGAACAGTTGGGTGAAACAGAAATATGGCCTAATCTATTATCAGCTTTCATGTTGGATCAGTGCATCATCTGGTTTCTCCTATTCTTCTATGGATTGGAGAATTAAATTAGTCTTGTGTGCCGTAGACATCTACTGATGCGATCACCAAAAATCAATGTGTTGCAAAGTCAAACATTAGAGCACCACCGTCAACACATTTTTGTTTTAAATCAAATAAAAAGCAGAGTCCAATAACTTGGAGGGGGCCATTTGTCAGCAAAGAGGAAGCATCAAAAACCACAAAGGGAAACTAGTTACCTCATAAGACCATTAGCTTGACTGTCATCAAGCAAACATGAAGTTAAGTATATTTTTGAACAATTTAAAGAAACCAATTGCGAGACACACACTTGGTGCATACCTACAAGAAGAGCCAAAACTTCAAATGTACCTAAAAGTGCCAAATAATCAAATTGAATAAACCAATTATAGAATAAAAACTTTTAGTGCCCCTACAAGGCATGTGTGGAATGTCATAAAAATGTGTGAAATGGGTTTTAAAGGAGAAGTAGATACACTCTTGTAAATAAAGGTTAAATACACTACTAAAAAAATAAAGGGAACACATAATCACAGTTTAGCTCCAAGTCAATCACACCTCCAGGATATAAACCTGTTCAGTCAGACAGCAATAATGATTGTGAATCAATGTCAGCTGCTTTTGTGCAAATGGGACAGACAACAGGTGGAAAGGACAGGCAATTAGCGAGAAAACCCCTATTAAGGGATGGTTTTGCAGGTGGTGGCCACAGACCGTTTCCCTCTCCCTCGTAGTGCTAATAATAATAATAATAATAATAATAACCCTTATATAGCGCTTTTCAACAAACTCAAAGATGCTTTACAGAGAATAGTCCTGGACAGAAAAGCGGAACTTGTCCATACGGTAGGAAAAGCAGCGAACACACAACGCCAGCGTCCTCTCCATATATGTATATGTAATAATATTCACTCATTCGTTACACAGAGACACAGACAACCAGTCACACTCACATTTACTCCTATGGCCAATTTAAGGGCCAGTGTCACCAATTCACCTAGATTGGATTGCATGTTTTTTGGACTGTGGGAGGAAGCCAGAGTTCCCGGAGAGAACACACGCAGATACAAGAGGAGCACTGCCAGAGCCATATAAAATGATCTTCAGCTGGCCACTCGTGTGCATGTTTCTGTCCAAACTGTCAGAAACAAACTCCATGAGGATGGCATGAGGGCCCCACATCCACAAGTGGGGCCTGCGCTCACAGAGCGGCACCATGCAATTGGCATTTTCCAGAGAACACCAGAATTGGCAGATTCAGCATTGGCGCCTTGTTCAATTGACAGATGAGAACAGGCTCACACTGAGCACATATGTCAGACGTGAAAGTCTGGAGAACGTTCTGCCGCATGCAACATTCTTCAGCATGGCCGATTTGGTGATGTATCAGTGATGTTCTGGGGAGGCATATCCTTGGAGGGCCGCACAGACCTCACGTGCTAGCCAGTGATACCCGGAATGCTGTTAGATACCGGGATGACATCCTCAGAACCATTGTCAGAACGTATGCTGGTGCAGTGGGCCCTGGCTTTCTTCTGGTGCATGACAATGCCCGGCCTCATGTGGCTGGAGTGTGTCAACAGTTCTTAGATGACGTCGGCAATGATGGTATTGACTGGCCCGCCCCTTCCCCAGGCCGGAATCCAATCAAGCACCTCTGGGACATCATGTATCGTTGTATCCACCGCCGAGTAGCACCAGACTATCCAGGATCCCCAGGAGACCATCCGCCGTCTCATCAGGAGCACGCCCAGATGTTGCATAGGGAGTGCATGCAGGCACTTTGTGGCCATCCCACCTACTGAGCCACATTATGAGTTTTCTTGAAGAAATTCACCAAAGTTTGATCAGCCTGGGATCTCATTTTTCCACTTAAATATCGCGTATGATTCTGAATCCAGTCCTCAATGGGTTGATGATTTTGATTTCCACTGATTGATTTTATGTTATTTTGTTCTCAACAAATTACACTATGTATCAATTAGGATTTTCATTTAGAATATTTCATTCATTTGGATCTGTAATATGTGATTTAAGTGTTCCCTTTATTTTTTTGAGTAGTGTAAATTAAAATAATTGTAGAAAGTGGTTGTCTGTCTATGTGTCAGCACTGTGCTGAATGGGCTAAGTAAGTGTACCCAGCATCTGTCAGCTGGGGCGAGCTCCTGTCCCTTCAGCCACCAATAATGGTTGCAGAAGACGAATGTATAAAGATATATATATCATGCTATATCATAGTACTTTTATGCTCGTGTTTGTAAATGAGACTTCCTTCCTCTCCCTTCATCACTCTCCAACCTGAGTCAGGCATTTGCCAGCCACACCGACTTTACAGCCCAAGCCGTAGCTTTCCCTACTGTGAGTGACATGCCACTCACACACATTCATAGTATAAAGATCCATCTCAACGTACAACTCCTCAGTGCCATGTGCAATGACAAGTGACTGCCTTGCTGCGCTCTGCCTCTGCTTTTTCCCTCATTCCGAGAAAGCACAGTCAACCATTCACAGCAGCAAAGGTCAAGAAACATATGACAAGTGAGGAATCTTTGGAAGCTGGTAGAGATAAACTGTCAGGAGTCTTCATCTGCGACAGAATTAACCCTCTCTGACAGAGTGGACTTTGACAGGATGTACCCTGAGAGGGCGGAAAGAGGTTCTACCAAAAACAATGATAAAATGATAAAGTTTTACTTTGTCAGGCAGATGATGGATGGGCGAGGATCCAAAGTGACGGAGTGAGTGCTGGTGGTGACGGGGTAAATCATGCCAACACAGGTAATACTGGGAGACAAGGAAGTGCCCTGACAGAGTAAAGTACGCACTCAGCAGTCGTGAGCAGAAGTAGTAGTGGTTTTAAAATGCATGAGATGCAGCAGTAAGGCGGTGGTTGGGTGGGGGGTGGGTGTAGACATGCAATTTTGCATCTCCAAAAGAGTGCAATGGGTCATGTCCTTACTTTCACCGCAAAAAATATTATTGATGACTGGTCATTTTTACATTAATGCTGGGTTTGAGAAAGAACAAAGTTCATCAGAGTGATTCTTCTCGTAACCAGGTGCTCCATCAACACATTTATTGTTGGACCATCACATCTCAGGAGACGCAATGACCTTGGTGTGTTAGTGCTTCCTCTGGTTCAGTGTGTCACTACACACAGAATGTGAATAAACAAAAATATCCTTTAAGCTAGGACTGAACCAATGAAATGATCAATAGAGCATCCATCAGATACTATTGTTTAATTAGGGGGGGGGGGGGGGGTCTTCTCTGGAGGTTAAGATATGGCAGTTCTTCTGTTCACACCTGACCTGACAGTGTCGCCACTTGCTTCTCCAGTGCCCATTGACATCATGCTATATATGCAAATAAAATAAAAAATTCTGCAGGTTTCAACTAGTTTACAACAAAATTTAGGATCGATTTAATGTCTATACTGGAAAAATAAATAAATAAATAAAATGTAGATTGAGTAATATAAGAGTCTAAATTACTTGCAAAGCATATATTTATTTATAAACGGATGTATGTGACAGTGTGTTTTTGTATGTGATATCACTTTAACATATTAAAGCACTAGTACATAACTCAATAATGTGGTTTAGAGTTGGCAAGACCTAAAATTATAAACCTAAAAAATGTTTTGTTCAGATCTTGATCTCGACAGCTCACATTAATACAGTGACCTGTATTGTAGTTCTGTTGTGACCATATCTTCCAAAGGGGCATGTCATGTATCTGATGTAGGGCCACATGGGAATGCGACTCTGATCTGAGTGGAAAAAATAAGAAGCAAAAAAAATTATTAATTATTGTGTCACATTAAAGGGAAAAAACGGATTTGAGTCACTAGCTTATTAGCCTGTTAATGTTGGTGAAAACTTTTAAGGAGACCCTGCGGGAAAGACCGTCAAATTGCTTTATTCTTAAGGAATACCGAGGAATCTTTGATCTGGCCATTCGTTTTCCCTGCAGTGTTTGTACCTTTTCCTTCCTTTTTAGCTTTGCCCAGGTGATGAGGGGCTTAAAAGCTCCAATTCTAGCTAGGGACGGTGGAAGCCGCCGGAGGTGGGGGGGCCGATGGATATGATGCCCCACAGCTGGACAATTCTCCTGTTTTATTCATTTAGTTTAATATTAGTCTGTTTATTTTTCTTTATAAGTAAATGTCTTGCATTTGAGCACTTAGAAGGCATTTGAATGTACTGTGGTTGATTCGGGTCATTACTGGATTATTATTCGTCTCAATGGGTCGTGTTGGGGACAATATCTGGAGTTCATTCTAGAATTTAAAAAACAGCATGTTTCATATTTACTTGAGATGGTGTCAGTTATGTAAGCAAACTTTCAATGTGGCTCAGAAGACATTTGCATATAACAAGGCTATATGCGTCCCAGACTATATTCAAGTGTGGCCCAAGTAATCAGATAAATATATCTTCAGAGCATTCACACCTTACTCAGAGCTGTCCACTTGTGATTGGATCAAACAGGACATTTATTAGTGGCAGGAATGAACCAACATAACTAAAAGCAATAAGACATTAAAAGAAGTTGCCTAACTGAAAAAAGGTGTCAATTCAGTATGTTGATGAGTTTATTATTAAAATAACTGCTGGTTTCCACTTCAGCATGGTCTATCAATAAATGTAATAATTTAAATATCACAATCTTTCTGTTTAATTAATTAAATTACTTTTAATCTGTGTATGAGGCGTTTTCTTTTTCTTGCATTCACTTAAAAAGCTTCTTTGAAATATATCAGTCCCTGAGTCGACCCACCTATCCCCTGCAAAGACCCACCTGCCTTGTCCAGCCTCGTCTTATTAGCCTCCTCTAATGTGACCTGAATGTCTGACTGTGCCAGAGCTGGCACCTCCTTGGCTGTCGGAAAGCAGCACCTGATCCAGCCTCAGAAGGGAAGAGCGCTGTCACTGACCTCGCCCTGCTGGATGATGTGGGCCCTGGACGTCAATGCCAGGCCTACACTGGTCCTCTACTGCCACCCTCCAGCCACTCATAGACCAAAGCCAAAGCAGGGCAGGGCTGATGGAGCCGCCTGGGCTTGCAACATTTTGATGCGGGCCATGTATGTCCAGCGCTTCTCCGTTGTTCCGCTTGAAATTAGGTCATTTTAAAGATTTGTGTAGCAGCAAGTTCAGAAAATCTTTAAGTGTACCAGAAAAAAGGACCAGGTTAAATTTGTATCTTTTCAAATTTCAACTGGACAATGGAAACGTAAAAGAAAATCCTATAAGCCAAACTCCAGCTTTTATGCGCTTCTAATGATATCAACAATCCCTTTTAAGGATTTATTTAATTAATTTAAGCCCATGGGTGTTACTGCGAGTAACTGGTTCCTTAATGATAGCATAGTAGGATTCAGGTTGGCTGACTGTAGATTGATACTCTATTAGAAAGAGAGAGAGGCATTGAGGAGTTGAAGCCTCCCCTCACTCAGTGGGTGGAGTAGTACCCAGGAGTGTTGGCACGTCCTGGGCACCACCGAGAGCCCGACGACAGCCTTGTTGTTGTTTTGAACCCCCCCACTGAGCCATCGCGTGCTCGCAGCAAGGGAGGGGGGCTGCTCCTAAGGCCAGGGGCAGAAACTGGCATGCAGGAGCCCGCGCAGCTCTCCTATTGGCTGAGCTGATCTACCTAACAGCTCACTGTATCCATGGAGTTAAAAAAAATTTTAGTACCATTGAAAACATTGCAGTAGCCAATCAGAGGAGAGCTCTGGGCGAGGAGCAAGTACAGTAGTAGTAGGACTTGAAAGCACATGCATATATTAATACAGATGAGGTAATGCGCCAAAAACAGCGGATTAGTCAGGGAAGGAAGTAAATTGGACATGATGGCAAAGTATTTAATTCCACTATGGAGTATTTAGAGAATTGATGTGATTTGATTTTTTTGTGCGGCTCGGCACAAATAATTACTTTCAAAGAAAAAATACAGTCTTAGGAGTGTGATTTAAAAATGACATTTCTAATTACTGCTAAAATATGATGACACATAGAATACTGCTGTAAATTCAATTGAATCGACATTTTTGTTACGACGAAACGTAGCAAAAATCAAATATTTGCAGATGGTACAGAAAGGTCGAAGATGGTTTCGGTTTAATGTATTAGACACCAAAACACTGCCACGCCCATGCAGCAGCCTGACCTCTTCTTGGCACTGCTTCTCCTAGCTCTGTGCCCATACCAAGAAGGAGGGCACATCTGAAACCGAGCACTGCGGCAGTGTCCTGTAAAAACAGCTCCAGGGATGATGGCTGGCTAATGTAAGGGAGGGATAGTGCTGACATTCCACTACTCGGCTGCAGCATGAGGATCCACGTGCCCTGTTGCTTTACTATGGAAGAAAAACAACGCCCTCCGCTCCCAGACATGGCGCGCAGCGTCACGTGGGCTCCGCCATGGAGAGTCTGAGAGCTTGCCTGGGGTGTGGAGGTGGGGGTGGGGGGCAGCAACTTACATGTGGGATTATAGCTGAAATTATGTGTGTCTATGGAGGGAATTGCTTTTGATAAAGAAAGATATAAATATATAAAAAATGTTGAATGAGTTTTATGGCATGTGCGTAAGCGGATGGTTTGAAAAGCATTACACTGCAGCCGAAGCGGGCGGATCCAGACAGCTTTAAACTTGACCTAGATTTCCCGGGTGACATGCCACATTACATTAGCCCACTCGGGCAGACCCGGACCCGCCGGAGCTCGCTGACAGTGGCCCGATTCGACAGGCAGAAAATGGGGGAGCATTTCCCAAATGGGGACTGGCATGGGCCCTCCCCCAACCTATTTCTCTTCTTCCTCCACCCACCCCCCCACCACACTCAGTATCTTTTCACCCCAATCCATCTCCCTACAATCCTACCCAGCTGACTAGAAATGGCTTAGGGGGAACATGGCGGTGAGGGCGAATAAGGGGGGCATTGGGTTTTTTTTAAGGGGGGGGTGAACTCGATTATCTTATTACCAGGCCTCTGTATTGTTGTTCGCAAGTAAACATTAGCTAATGCCCCCCACACCCAGATTCTGGCAAATCACAACAAACCTTACAGGAAGACTGCAGTAGTCCAACTGACAGCGATACTTAAAATGTCATTCAACATCAGCTGTTTTTATTTAGCATCTGTAGCCTCACAGGCAAATAAAAATATTGCCTCACCAAAAGAAACTATGGTAGAAGAAACTATGGAACTAATCAGAGTAAACAGTAGGGCAAACGTGAAACTGGCTGCGTGTCCAGAGGAGCAGATAGGAAGTAATATGAAAGTGGGGAGCGCCTCATCCTCAGCTAAGCCCCCCTCTTTTTTTTGACAGCACCTGATGAAAGGTGGAAACCATGGAAACAGGCACATACACAATGTTCAGCCAAAACACCGGCACCATTGAAATAGAGCCCTATGAAGAGGCTCTTATCAGCGCTCTTCAGTCACACCAATACGACACTGTACACCATCAAAACACAGATGCCGAGAGCCTGCAACTGATGTTAATTTCAGACCTGTGTTACTTAAAATAAAGCAGCAGGTAGACGTCCACGCCGCCACGTCAGGAGCTCAAACTTGGGAGTGAAAATTCTGCTCCAGATCTAAAAAAGGATGTGGAGTAACAGATATATTTAAAAGGAATTCTGAAACAACAAATCTGCCTCAGTCAGGATTGAGTCTTTATCACCCTGCCCTTGAGTGTCCTCTGACTCCCTCTTAAGACGTGTTAGGAACATTTCTCAGGGGTGGGGGGTCGGGGGTTTCAAGCAGAACTAACATTAAGGCAGCAGCCTTCTTAAACCTATTCAAACACAGATCTCTAGCTAAAACAGCCCCAAACCATAATTACTCGACTGACCTTCTGACTCACTGTGACTCACCGGCTTCACTGCATTCTTAAATCTCCCTCTGTTAACACACTGGGATATTCACAACCATAACTCACTGCAGCGGCCGTTGCAGATTCAAATTCATTCCTAGTCTAAATAGAAGATAATCATTGTAATTGTTTCATATTACTGCAAAGCATAGCCTTAACAGGATTTTGGGTGGGGCACAGAAGAGGTGGTTTTGGAAAGATGGTGAGTGACAGATTGAGGAGAAGCGCAGTTTAAATTCCAAAGGAGAGGAGCGCCATCTGGAGGATGGAAACACTTACGCCCATGATGGCAGTGGGAGAGACCACTCCCAAACCTTTGAGCCATCTCATGGCAGCCAGCATCAATGATTATGCTAGAATTTAGAAGTCAGGTGAATGTAGTTAAGAGTAAAATGTCTCTAATTTGCTGGGGAAAAAAGCAACAAAGCAAACAAATTTCTTACTTGGGGCAACATGCGAGTTTCCTGGGATACGAAGCAGCACTGAGGCCTGGTGGAGGAGCACCATCCTGTGTGCATATGGAGTCACTAGGGTAAGTGCTCAATAAATCCAATTTGATGAGACAAAGATGATTAAGACTATACACTAAATATTTCATATTAAATGAAATTATAATAAGTAAATAGTAAATAATTGATGTGGCAGATGCAGATTTCTCCTTCAAACATACCAGATTTTCATTCTCACAATAATAAATATTTCTTAATAATGATTCGTCTTAAAGTTAAATGGTGTTTCTGCCTGTGTTCACATTTCTAAAGCCTTCTAAATGGATTTCATGAATCCCACAAAAACAAAAAAAATTAATTGGTAGGAAAAATGTTCAGTGAGTGGCCACTAGAGCAGGTAAGAGAAAAAAAAAACGTTGCCATTTTGCAAGTTTGGCTCTAGAATATACACACGCCTGCTGTTGTAGATGACAGCAGTCGCACATGCTCCTTGAGGGAACCTGTGCAGGAAGTTACACAATGTCAGACCTCCGGTGGCATAAATAATAGATGAGGGAGGAGACGTTGGGAGCTTTTAGCCAACATAACAAGCCACTCTACATATTATACCCACTCAGACATGTCGTCTCAAATGACCTACTCTGCGGGCGGGTCGAGAGGCAGAGGAGCGTCTACCATATGCTGAGTCAAGAATGGAGCAACCGACATTTCAGCATAACTAAAACATGTATTTCTTTGGAATTTACCAACTTATGAGACCGCTGCACAAGATGGTAAAATAGTAATTTATCTAATACCAGAATTCTATAGTATATTCTTTTATGAAATCCATCACTGCTGCAGCTATGATACTTCTAGGCTTCACCAGCTGGGGGCAGTATTTACCCAAGTATGATACAGCAACAGAGCCAAGAAAAGCTTAGCCTCAGGCTGCTTTACAACACCTCCTCTAGAAAAGCAGCACTAATCCCTTCTTTATATACATCACAGGAAACTTAGCCTGCTGAATTAACCCTGTGAATGATGCAAACAGCTCCAGCTCCGCTGCACTGCCACAGGGTAGTCCACTAAAATAGCTTTCTTTTTGGGCTATTTTAGTGATGGAATCAAGTCTTACTAGAGCACCGCCACAGCTTGTCATGAGTCCACATACGAACGCACACACCCCACTTGAGGATACACTGACTTAGTGATCCTATATATGAACCACCTGAGGCTAAGCTGTCAAAATGGCACAGCATTCCAGCACCAGTGCTAAGCCAATCGAATGATAGCCATGGGTTCATGGTAACAATCTCCAAGGAGACAGGAGAAAAATACAGCAGGGATGGGCAGACAGGCAACCAAGGGAAAAATTATGAGAGATGTAAAACAGGTGAAGTGAAGAAAGACAAAAAAAAGGGAGGGGGCCAAGCCAACCGAAGGGAAACGTGAGCAGGAAACTAAAACTACACACTGCTAAAATCTGCTGGTCTTAAAGGAGAAACATGTTAGTCATGTGTAATTAAAACCACTAAACCCCGCAAAGGAACGAGGACAAATAGACTCGAACAAGAGGGGTCAGCAATAACCCAAGCATGGGGGTTGTGCAGGAAGCTGGAAGCACCTACATTACTCAACTTCTTTTTATGGCCCACAATGCATTTAATTTCCTGAGCCAGCAAAGCATTACACATACATCCAGAGCTGAGTCACATCATGGCCGTATTAGGCAGAGCTGCACCACAGTCAGACTTAAACGATGGTAACGCTGTATGTGTGCAAACTACAACGGTTCAAAAAGAGCATTTCAAATCAGGTTTAAAGCAACAATAAGACAGGGGGATTGTTGCCAATAAAATTACCACTTCAGTAACGTTGACCAGTTCTCCATCAGTTTGTTAGATTCAGTCTAGGAGTTCAAACGGACACAACAGTCGCCGTTAAGGAAATGTTTGGCCCGGTTTCATTTGGTATTCAAGAAAAAAACAAAAAAACTAAACAACAAAGCAAAAAAAAAAAATAGTCATTGCTTTGTGCATTCTGTAGGTAACCCTGGTAATACACAATGAGGACTTACCACTAGTGGAGCTGTGTGACAGTTGGGAACAGGCCCGGCGTGGCAGCTGGCCCCAGGTCACTGTCCTCCAGCAGAGGTCAGCCTCTGAAAAACAGGTCAAACATAAGAAAACGCCAACGATAACTATCATAAAGACAGACAAACAGACAGTTTCTGGGTATGACCCATATATGCAGACAACAAAAAAACAACCTGTGGCATCATGATGCAAAAATGAGGAATCCTTTAGGAAAAAAAGTGGTCACAACTTTTGTAAAACTGTATTTAATAAAGTTGAACTGTAAAACTCCAGGTTTACACCAGGTGACTGTCTAAAATCACGTAAATCGGAAAAGATAAAATGCAATAAAAGGGCTGTTCTCACGTCCCATCTGCCAAATGAATACGAGCTAATTGCAGCATTTTAATAAAAACATGGAACAATCAGACGCACATGAAAAAACACACACCACTTCCTATTGTGTAACACTTCCTCTGATTCACTTAACAACTCCCTGCTACCTCCTGTAAAAGCTTGACAACTCAATCTAGCTCACACATTTTCAGTCAGTGAAGGCTTAAAATCTTAAAGGCAATAATCGGCTAACAGTTTCTGACTGAAAATGTATACATAACACTCACATGAGTACTCAAATCTAGTTACTGGCCAAAAGAAGAAACAATTCTCAGTTTACACCTTCAATCTTTGAAACCCACAAGCTCACATCAAAAGTTTTGCAGCTCTGATTGAGAGTACAAACTCAGTCGAGTGTGTGAACAGGAGGATAAAAACACCTCAATCTTTGCCAGCCTGCATACAAATGACCGGCAATAGCACTGGCGCTGGTAATGCTTGACTGTGATCAGACTTCAGACCCTAGTATTTCAAATCTGAAAGCCTTGGTTGTGGGAGAAAGACTATCAAACACGAAAGAGTGAGGCAGATACAAAAAATTAAGGCTACAAGTCAAACGTTTAAATGTTTAAATAATAATAAAGAAAGCTTCTTCTGAAAGTGAGATGTGGGCCTAACAGTCCCCCTTCTTATCCTCCATTCTGACAGAAGGTTTCCTTCAGGCATATTAAGCGCAAGACCTAATCCAATAGAGCGGTCGTGTCACAGGAGACATTCTGGGTGACATCTGTGGCAGGACATCATAGGCGTCATCCTTATAGCTGGGGACCAACACACAAGGCCAATAAATTTACTGAAGAAGCACATGAGGTCACAGGAATGGAGTCAGATCTACATATGTGAAGAAATGTCATGATTATCAATGAAAATATACTCAGCCACAATCGTAAGAACGGATGAGTGGAGCATAAAAACGATTGTCAAAATAAAACTGAGGCTACCTGAGCTTATCCATCAGAGTTTTCCAAGATCTGCTATACATATGAATTATTAATACTGTGGTAAGAGGCATACATCAGTGCTTTGCTATTCAAAGCATTACTACGCTCATCTGACTTGTGGCTCAAACTCCACACAGGAACACTGTCACTCACCTACTGCTGTGGGAAAAGACCCACATGATGAGATCATTCTGAACTGAGTTTGTCTGCAGTGATATGCTTATTCCTTCAGGCAAACTGAGTGAAAAACTCCAGGCCAGTTAACCAGCGTATTTATGTGAGATCCGTTGTTTTGTGTTTTAATGACCTCAGAGGCATCCGCCGCATCACGTGAGGGGCCGTCAGTCCATTGGCAAAACTTTGACTGAATGGTCAGTCATGGGAGGAGTTGAATAATGGGACCGGAGTGAGGTTTAAGTCAGAATAAATCGAAAAAGATCTATTTTCTCTGCATTTGGAGTAATAAAACAAACGTTGATTCCATGCTGTTTCAAAGACATAAAGCTTTGTCCTTATTTGTAATTTTCAGAGGAGCATACAGTCGCTACATACTAGAATTGGATTTAAAAGTTTTTGTAAGAAAACCACCGCTAGATCAAGCCATTGAGGGGTAAAAAAAAAAAAACACTTCATAGACGAATTTCAATCTGTGATCTCACTTCTTAACTTTGCAGCGACAACATACTAGGTGAACTTCATTGGTTTTAATTTGCTCTACCACATGAAGGAGTCCATAAAAGTGGGCCAAATGTGTGGGCCTGCTGTACTGGGTGCAACAGGCAGAAAAACATATGCAGAATATGACTGCAGAGGACTGAGGTAATCAATAGGATCTACAGTACAAGTGGAGCAAGTCCATTAGTCACATTACATATGCCCCTCATATATAGTCCATCCTCTTCAGTCTGAAAGCGCTGGTCAGGTGATAAAAACATCTAAAAGTGTAATGAAAAACAGTTCACCAGACCTTCAGTCTACAGCCTCTAAATTTGAATGACACCATCAACCAAAAACAGAAGATCTGAAGGTCATGAAGTAAGGATTTACTGCAGGACTGTATTAGCAAAAGCTGAATTAACTAACCATTAGAGAAGACAATATTATCACATATAAAAAGCTGGACATCAAACCAGAACAAAACATTCAAGAATCCATACAACTGATATCAATGTAGCCGTTTGACTGAAAATATATTACCTATATCTATATAGAATATATCTAGATCCATCTCTATATATGAAAGTCCTTCACTGCTGTTCTCCTGGCATGGTCACTATTGGAAAATAGCAATTTTTAAAGCAACTTTCATGTCAATGAGGATTTCCCCTGGTTAAATAACAGGGATATAGACATACATTTTGGGACTCCTTTTTTTAAAGCTAATTAAACGCCATGCTTTCATATGAGCTTCTCTCCAAACTGGACAAGTGTGAACCCGTTGGTAGCGCTGAAGGGAATGTCAGGGGAACAATCAACAATATGAAAATTCATCCACTTTTGGACCACTTGTGGCAACCAGTAAACCCACTACTAGATTAGAGAGCACGCAGTTTCAAACAGTGAAATTTGGAGCTATAACACTAGTCATAATTATTGAATTAATCATTTATCTCGATCAATTAACCACTTTACTCCATTTCTCTAATATTATAATCATAATATAATATTTTTATAAAGCAGAGCATGCAATGACATCACTTTTGGAAAAAGTGACAACATTCCTGACCAATCAACTAATCAGTTAATTACAGAAAAAGATTGACAGGTTAATCCATATGGAAGTAATCATAAGTTGCCGCTCTAGTGCAATTAACGATAGTATGATATTTTATTTTTGTGGAGTAAATGTAAAGACTTCAATAAAAATCTAGTTTTCAAAAGTGTTGATCAAAAAAAGAAAATTTAATGATAAAACTAAAGAATATAATGGTTACATTTGAACATGATAAACATAATATATGGAACGATAATATAGGCTTGAGTGAGAGTTGTAAATCCAGATGGGAGATTTTAATGAATCAACATACAGTTGGGTTACAGTCAAAGGTTTATTTCACAGTGTTAACACTTTGTGAGGATGAAGGATTGGTGTGGGGGCAGAACAACAATGGCTTCATGAAAAAGGTGAAATTCTAGCATGCTGATCGGCCATCTGTAGAAACACCCCTGCTCCGAGTATGCGCTGACGTGTAGGCCGTCACAAGGTCTGACATGCTGTAAAAAAAAGCATTGTCATCATGCTAAGAGCTTTTGCATTCTTTTTTGTAATACAGCAGTGGGGGGGTGGGGGTAAACTACGGTAAACTCTCACACCGATCCTTATCTCGACGGTCTCTTCTGTATGTTTTCTCCCATCTTAGCCTCGAGGGGTCTTCTGCGTGTGTGTGTGAAAGGTGTGGGGGCAGGGACACACCAAGTGACATCTTTTCTCCTGTTGAGATGGCCACGATATTTATAGCCGGCCAATGCCAAGTCCAAAAAAATGCATGCTTACTTTCTTTTCTCATTACGTGCCTGATCGGAGCTTCAGAAAAGCAGACATCCCAGGACAGATATGAGGGTGTTAAGAGTCCGTCAGCTCTGCCAGTGCCACAAACTAGAAAATGGCACATATGACTCATCAGAGGTAGCAATACTTGCCATCACCACAGGCAAAAAAAACACTAACCCACCATGGCTAGGACCTCAGTGGCTCCTCCCCACAATCAATCAGACTCATATAACATAAATCTGTTTGTGGGTCTTAAAACAGTAACGCCTCTTTGCTCCTCATATACAGATTCCTCACTGGCTCAATAAACACAGGCGGCCATTATGACAAGGTACAAATCTCAGAACAAACTGCAGAATAGCTAATTAAATCAAGACATTGTTTGTGAGATCTGCACTGTAATAATTTGACCGTGTGCAGAGACAGGCAGGCCAGCTCAGTAGGAGGGCTCAGTCATGCTTTCCTACTCAGTGACTCAACTGTGTCATAATTTCATCTGCATTATAATTTGCTTATGGACAAGAACGGACATGCAGTAGTGATGGGAGAGGGAGAACTTCTACTTAAATTGCTCCATTTCGGAAACATTAAACAAAGTACTGCAATGAAAGTCAGTTCTGATGAAACTATTTTTCAACAGCGATAGAGCCTTGGATTGAACCTTGTTGTGATAACAGTGTGCTAGAGTTGAATGCTTAAAAGGTCAAATCATTAGAGGAACGAACAGCATTAAACCGTAGATGGGGATCAATCCATCTCCATTCTGCATGAAGTAGGGCTGCAGTAATCATTATTTTATCGATTATTCTTGCGATTAATCGAATAAGAAATATTGCGTGCTCTGCAATCTTTTTTTAATGAAGTTACTTTTACTTTGTTCGGGAGCATTAGTAATACAAAAAAACGAAAACACGGTAGGTTTTATTGAATGAACAACCAATTGTTCCCCCTTTTTCTTTTTTTTTTAAACTACAAGTTTATTGCTTGAATTTCAAAAATAACTCAACAGCTATTATAAAAAATGAGATTTCTTGTTGTTGGATTTATCCTTAGAATGTGCAATGCTTAAAACTTTTTAATTAGTTCACAACGTCAGTCTATCAAGGCTCCTGGTGGTTTTACTTGGACGTGTTTCTAGAGTTCATTATTTCTAAATTTTCACTTTTTTGAGAGAGAGAGTTTGTATTAAAACAATTTCTATTCTGCAGTCTAGGTCTCAATTGGAAAGGGCCTTCTCATTAGGGAAAGGGGTATAAATAATTAATTCCCCTCGACGATTTTTATTAAATCGAGTTACTCGAATTATTCAAGGAATTGTTACAGCCCTAGCATGAAGGCAACCCAGCGGCCCCTGACCAAGCATGCTAGCATGCTGCCATGCAGTGTGTGGAATAAAAGATGGGTGGACAGAATGAACACCAACAATTTGAAGCAAACAGCCTAGCCTGGAAATGATGTAGAAATCTGTAACTAAGGATTTTGTGGGTACTGTGTCAGAGATGAGTTGTCATTGCATTACATATCACAAGTGCTCATGTTATTGTGTCCACGCAGAGGTCAGAAAACAACACCTAACATGACCACTACAGGCCTTTTTTATGGGTTAAAGCATACATTCTGAGTCCGTTAATAACTCTGCCTGAAGGAAAAGATATACCCCGGATAATATCGAGAGAAGTATTAAAGTCTTTTTACAGCAAATAAATCTGATGTCATGCTGTGTTACAATAACTGAACAAGTTACAACAATGGCTCGTCAACATTAAAAGTCTAGTATGAGTGGATCCACTTCCTATGAGAATCTCATATTGAGAATAACAGCTGTAACCTAACCTAAGCCAGTGGCTCAGTTGGCACTTGGTGTGTACAAGGAAAGTGGGTTGCAAAGAGGTGTCTGGAACCCTTGGCAAATTGGTGACATTCCGGTGCAAAAAAAAACTTCCATGTTTAGTCTCACGTTCAAGAAAAAAATCAGAAAGCCAATAATTTTTGACTGCAACTATGACGATTATAGAGAGAACGGTCATTTTCAGTGAAGAAAATGTAGAACAATAAAGTTACCTGTAACAAACATGCTTTTTTTTTTTTTACATCTTACATATTGCATTTTCCATATAGTATTCAGAATAATTGTCCAGCTCTGGGAAATACAATTTCTTTAGCAAGTATGTGTAATGTCTTCTCACATGGGTCCCCTTAGGTTTAAGATAAAGGCCACTGGGGTAAAAGGTATTTTTCAAGCACTTATCATACAAACACTCAGAGACATCAGTAATAAGTAATAGGAATATCCTTAAGTTAAAAATCTTTACAGTTGTCCGACTGTATCAACAATATTGTGGCTTGACAATAACCAAAGTAAAAAAAAAAAAAGGGAAAGCAGGAGAGAATGATTAGGGGGCTTGTAATGCGTACTTAATATGATAACATTGCTGTAGTTTCCAATAGAAGTTTAACTTCCCAAAGAAAAGAAAAGCCGTGCCTAAATGCAGCTGCATGCCCAAACCTGCATTCAGCTGGGATTTATCAGGGAATAGATTGAGCCAGATGACCCATATTCTCATTTCATGCTTGTTACAAAGCAAAAGCTGTGAGAAGAAAGCTCCCACCGGTTACTTCCTGAACCAAAGAAATGATCAATGCCAAATTTCAATACCTTGTTTCTAGTAGTCTTTCCCCTCACCTCAGCAATCTAACGGCTGCAGGGACGTCTACCTGCGCCACTCATCAAAGTAAGAACAGTGGGCTTTAAAAGCGTCAAACTCCTTCTAAAGGGACTCCATCTATTATCTCATCTGTCCACATTGCTGCAGAAAGAGTATTAGACATGGCGGAACAAGTTGTACCATGTTTCTCAGTGCTACAAATATGGCTCAAGCTAGGTGTTTCTCAAGTCTTTTCCAAAACAAAGCTACGCATTTACACTGCGTCAAAGAATGAGAACAGCTCGAATAAGCTTGAATTGTGTAATTTCAAATGGTAAGACTGGTGTTGCATTCCACTAACCCTACAAATATTTAAATGACCCAATACATACATAACATGTCAAATGCATTCAATCATTTTTTGCAGAATGCAAACCAGCATGCTTTTCCGACTACTCTAACAAATCCTGTGTGCAGCGCAAGATTTATTGCACAATGGATTGCTACAGATTTACAAGGGAGGATCAAATTAAATAGAAGGTACTATGCTATGATGAAAAGGCATGTCACAAGCAGCAAACAGTCAGTGACCCTTAAGAACAGCTTATAGTGGAAAATAAAAGTAATTTGTCACTCGTTTGCAATAAATGCATGTTTATCGCCAAAACAAATGCTGCAAACCATTAAACTAAGGTAAGGCCCATACATTTCTGACTTATTATACAAAAGTTAGGTGTAGAGATGGGTAATAAAAATAAAAACTTTACTAATCCTAGTATGGTTTTCAGCTATCTGTACTTTCCTAGTACGAGTACTTATTTTTCTGATTTGTTTTTATATGTTTATAATACCTACAATTTGATACAAATATCTAAACTTTCTACTCCTTACATATTTTTGTTATTAATATGAGATGAGGTTTAGTCAGGTTTGCACAAAACAGTTGATGGAAATGGGGCGGCATGCTACTTTCATGATTTGTACACATTTCAGTGTCCGAGTCTGTACTTTCCCTCTTTTTTTGACACAAGTAACTGTACTTCTGCTTGAGTAAAGAATGTGTGTAATCTAGCCACTTCTGTATATGAGTTTCCAAACAAAGAAATTACAACCTGAGCATCATCATTTCAAAGCTTCATTTAAGGCTCTGGCTGCACTTCATAACACACTTGATTAAGTTCAGAGAAACTGGCTCAATTTGCATAAGCAGTGAAATTTAACATAGACGTTGCATCACAACCATGACAGAGTTGCACTTGCAACCACTTCCACTTTTCAGGTCCTACACAGAGACTGAGTAGAGAGGAAATCACATAAATGTCTTATGGGCTTTGGGAGTAATAGAAAACATGGGTCGGCGTTATGTGATTAGGATGTAAAAATAATCTAACTTTCATTTAAGTTTATGGAAAAGAACTCAATCAGACGACATACATTTTTTGGGAATATTAACTGGATTACATTTTTAAAATTAACAAAAGAATGCTAAACTACCAGTACAGTGATCAGAGGAAACTGCTTTTTTTTTAATACACAAGTACCACACAGACACACCAGGACTACAGTCCACCATCAGTAACATCCTCTCTAACCTTCACAAATATCTCAGAACGTCTTGTGATCACACTTATAGAGAGCATCATACCCAAATTCAAAACATGGATTCGGAGCAGAGACGGAGGAGATTCTCGGCTTATACTTCGAGGGGTCTTGTTGGATGTCCATTATAATGACTAATAAAAAATATCTTTTACTTAAAAGGTGCACAACACAGGGCACATTTTTAATGCAGGATATCTTTCTTTTCTAATGTTACACTTTTTTGTTGTCTGACAAAATACATTTAAAAAAAATATCGTACTAGTGTGTCCCTTTCTCTTCATTTGCATGGTTGGTATTGAGGTAACCCAAAAGTATTGGAAAGTTATGGCGTTTAATTACCTTAACAATGTGGTACTTGGATTATCTTAATAAATACAATTACAACAGTAATGTGTATATAATACATCTAAAGTAACCTCGTTTATGATTAAGTTGTGCAAAATCCACTCTAAATAAAGAATGGAGGTTATATTAGGGATATCCTACTCCCACTGCCAGGACCAGTTCTTTTTGCAAATGCTTGTTAATGCATTGATCAGACTGTAACTCAAATACAGAACCAGAGACAGCTGGCTCGGCAGATCATCTCTGATGTGTGCAATCTGTGACTGTGTGTATTTCCTTTGCAGAAGCATTGATGCATCATCTACTGCCTGTAAGGTAACAAGTCTTTACCGCACATAAGAGCAGCAGCGTTACAGATTACCTGGCGCTCTATGTTATAGACTAGGCTAAATCTAGCATTAGTAATTACAGGTCAAACATGCAAGATTCAGCGCCTCTGGCCAAATAAAGGGAAACCTAGCAAGTGGTGTAGCCTGAGGGAAACGATCTCTGCTCTGAAATGCTGAACCTAAAGGGACATTTAATGAGTATCTGCAGGATAACCATGTTGGACTTTAAAGTAACTCCGTTATACGAGGGCTTGACTTCGCCAATAGTGATTCATTTTTTGGATCAAAGCAAAAATGTAACCCTCAAAATAAGCCAGACTGACTGGCAACTAGTAGAGACGAATGGCGACAGCTGGAACAGACTGTAAAATGATAGATTTTAAAGGTAGTAAAGTAGTTTTCGTTTACCTTGGTGCTCGGAGAGAAACGACGTCTGAACACCACGCTAGGAGCCAGCGGTACGGGCTGGGAGAAGAAGAAAAGCGTCGTGCTGTTGCTGCTTCCGGGTTAGTTCCCCTGCGTCATCAACGATGGGGGAGATCGGTTTGATTCACCTCCTACCACGGAGGGGGTACTTTACACCTACTCTCTGAGTATGAAGACAACCCCGCCCGGGTGTTCCAGACTCAACAATATGATTCAACAGTTTTTTTTCCACCGGATTACTCATGACCTAGACTGTTAGTATGATTCAGTGCCGTTGTAAAGAGTCGGGTAAAAGAGTTAAGGCGAACTACCGTTTTATCATCAAACAACCAAAGTGTTCTTAAGCTAAAATAATATGCTAAAATTACAAACGAGTTTTTACCCGAGTCACTTTAAATGACTCAGCGGTTTCTCCACACCCATTTTACTGGCGCACGTGCCCCAGTATTGAACTGCTGGGCCTGAATAAATGTCATATTTAAGTTCAAAAACTGCCCTATTGTAGAGGATTCTTCGTCATGATAATAGAGGAATAAAAATATTCTAAATTCACTTAATCCAAATGATAGAGTCTGAGGTGGACATTCTACTATTAAGAGAAACATAATCTCTCGATTTTAAAGATAATTAAAGTAAATAATTATGGTAAGGTTTTCAATAATTCTCAATGTACAAGGTTTATTCATTCTTGACTGTTTTTCTTTTGCTGGTTGTCTTTGTTTTTGAGTTGCACTGAGTCTAAGAAAACATTTTTAGAGAAATAAATATGTCTTAATCCAACCAGTCCTGAACTACCATTTCCCTTGTTAAACTTTATTCCTTATTGTGTAGAACTTAATATTGTGTCAACTGAGAATTTTATGGCAATTACATTCTTGGTATTGTTTATGTCAAATCAAGATAAAATGTTAAAGTTAATAAAGAACAAATATGAAATGTTTTCTATTCATCATCGACATTAGATCATTTTGGATAATTTTCACATTTTATAACCAGATGGATCTTAATGTGAAGAAGATCTGGAATAATTTTTGGAAAACTCGGTTTCCGACACCAGGGACAACTTAATCACCAATCATTTTTGGGCCATAATTTTGCAAAAGTTGATCTGATTTAGTCCACATTTGGTGGATATGAATTGACATGAGTTCTATCATGTGTATATAATTTTATTCTTATAGTTCATAATTAACTCTCAAGGTGCTTCTTTTTTTTTTTACATTACTTCCCATTTGATTTGAAGACTTAAATCAGGGCGATTGCTTGTACAATGTAGGTGATTGGGGGCTTTGAGGATATAAGCTTGCTGCTGGGAACTTCAGCACAGGCTCAAATAGGAAGCTGTCAGACATTTTCGGTGCTGCACTGTCATCACATGATGTCAGAGTAGAAATCAGGTTTTATATTTATGTTGCAAGAACACTTTATGGTACATTTTTTGTAGAACATTTACTTCTCTAGAAATTACTGTTCTTTCATTAATCTAACAAAAGCAACTTTATGTTAACGCACATTCTGACATCAGACAAATCAGTGCAAAACAACGTCTCACTGGATAATAAGATTTTCAGGAGATAGGAATGTTTTTGTTAAGTGAAGCATGTAAGCATAGGAATTAATATTGATTGACTTTGACGACTTCAATAGAAATAGGACAGGGACCACATTCAATAGTTTGAATTTTGTTGATTATATTGCACATCATTAAAGTTAACTGCCCTTACAATGTAGTGACACTTGCCTTTCGTCTTGCTGTCCCACATTCGGCTGACTTTTCTCAGATTGAGATTCTTCTGCCAATTTGCATTTCTATACTCAGCCACCCCTTCATTCCTAATATCTTGACGGCTGTTTGAATGAAAAGATCTAAGGCTTGCTAGAATTAAGATGAATCTGAATAAAAGAGCACAATTTCCTCCCAAGATTTTCTCACCCATCTTAGCGCAACAAAAATTGCCACCATCTCGACTGTGCAAACTCTAATCAATAAAGACACTCTCGCTGATTCTATTTCTTTTCCTGATATGGTCACCCTAAACCCTCCTCTTCAAATTACATCCATCTCATGTTGACACACCTGGTTGTAATTTGAGATCAACAGGCGATCCACAGTAATGACCTGAAAGGACATCCATCCAACCCGCCAGTTGCTGCACATTAATGAAAGATCAAGTTGAAATGTTTATGCCATTTTTTTTAAACCTCATCAGTGTCGATTAAAAGATATATTTATCATTTCATTGTGTTGGTGCCCAAGCTCTAAACTATTTAACACTGTCCAGCTTAATCTTCCATCAAACAGGCATCTGCTAGCAATTAAGCTTAATTAATCAGCACACCTGTCTTCCCTGTGTGCTGATTGGCCACATGGAACTTATAAATCACTCCCTAGAAGTGCAGTCAGAGCTTTTTGATAGAAACAGCTTGGAAGAGAGAGTGTAATTGAATTCATCTCAGCAAGTTTGTAGTCGTGAACACAACCTTCAACCATGTCAAAGGAGAAGACTCACGTCAATATGGTGGTTATCGGTCACGTGGACAGCGGAAAATCCACCACCACTGGCCATTTGGTCTACAAATGTGGTGGCGTGGACCAGAGAAGAATTGAGAAGTTTGAAAAAGCTGCGGCACAGGTAAGGAAGCCTGCTGTAAAGTGTTTAAAGAATAATAAAAAAAAAACAGCTTTAATGTGAGTGCGTTTGCTTTTACAGATGGGAAAGAGTTCCTTCAAATTTGCCTGGGTGTTGGACAAACTGAAGGCTGAGCGGGAGCGGGGAATTACCATCGACATTTCACTTCTGAAATTTAAGACTCAAAAATACACCATGACAATAATTGATGCTCCTGGCCACCGTGACTTCATTAAAAACATGATAACGGGGACTTCACAGGTAAGCAGTTTCATTTAATAGTATTTGTCTTAACGATCTGAGCTCTTTAATCTATGATGTCATTTCAGGCTGATGTTGCCCTCCTGGTGGTCTCTGCAGCTAAAGGAGAGTATGAGGCTGGCGTATCAAGAAGTGGCCAAACCAGAGAGCATGCCTTACTGGCTTACACTCTGGGTGTCAAGCAGATCATAGTCTGTGTAAACAAGTTGGATCTGACTGAACCACCTTACAGCCAGAAACGCTTTGACGAGGTGGTGCGAGGCGTGAGCGGCTTCCTCAAGAAGATTGGCTACGAACCAGCAGCTGTTCCCTTCGTTCCAATTTCTGGCTGGACGGGGGAGAACATGATCACAGCTACTCAAAAGGTAATGTTTTTTTTTTTTTTTTTGGAGGACTAGCCAAGAACATGAAACGCCTTGAATAAAGTGTCTTCTTGCAGATGCCCTGGTTCCAAGGATGGAAAACCAAACGTAGGGAAGGGAGTGCAGGTGGGAGAACGCTACTTGAAGTCCTGGATTCCATTCAGCCACCAGTTAGAAATGTCAACAAGCCCTTACGGTTGCCTCTGCAGGATGTCTACAAAATTGGAGGTTAGAAAATGTGTTTATTTGAATTGTCTTGACAGTTGGAATTTTTCAGCATGTGAACTGAGATTTGATGAGAATGAGGTACAGGTGTGCTCTCTGGCTGATAAAATACCTTGAATCTTGAAATTTTAACAAATGTACTTGATGATCATACTTTTCAGGAGTGGGGACTGTGCCCGTTGGTAAGATTGAGAGCGGTGTCCTCAAACCTGGCATGACCCTCATGTTCTCCCCTGCTAAGCTGACGGCCGAGGTAAAGTCCATTGAGATGCACCACCAGGGGCTGGAGGCGGCTCTGCCAGGACACAATGTTGGCTTCAACATTAAGAATGTGTCTGTAAAGAACCTACGGCGTGGTGATGTGGCGGGTAACGCCCAGCATGATCCTCCATCAGATGTCCGCAGCTTTGAAGCTCAGGTGGGATCAATAGGGAGAGAATTTAAACTTTTTGCCTTCTGTTCTGATTGTTTCTCCCTTGTGTCTTTAGGTGATCATGCTGAACCATCCAGGGAAAATCAAAGCAGGTTACTCTCCCGTCCTGGACTGCCACACTGCCCATGTGACATGTCGCTTTGATGAACTGAAGGAGAAGCTTGACCGCCGCACGGGCAAGAAACTTGAGGACCAGCCACAGATGCTGATGTCTGGCGACGCCGCTACAATCAAGCTTGTTCCCACTAAGCCCATGTGTGTTGAGAGCTTCTTCACATACCCTCCGTTAGGTATGTTCATCACTTCGACCTTTGAATTTCCACATGTATAACAAATCTCACCTATACTCGCTTCTGCAATGGTTGACCATTTTATGCTTCCAGGACGCTTTGCTGCAAGAGACCTGAAGCAGACAGTTGCAGTGGGTGTCATCAAATCAGTGGAGAAGGACCATGGGTCCAAACTTAAAGCCCAAGTGTGTAAATAAGTTACTTTTGTTTACCAGTTTTCTGGTAAGACCAGTTTGAAGTTTTTATTTAGTAAGTTGCATTTTGTGTGTTGACACAAGTATTTATGTTTAAATTGTTCCTATGTTGAACCCAAAAGCTGAAGAACTGGATTGTAGTCTTTTGGTTGAAAATGTAAATGGCTGCTAAAATAAAATATTTGGCAAACTTTGTGTTGAATGTTCCCGTTAATGAATTTTTAAATATTATAACATGTTTTTGAAAGTGGGTAAAGACACTGCAAGGTGAGATTTGAAACTAAAACATTTAGTCAAAAAGTCAGCCTGTCACTGCCATTATCAATCAATATTCAATAATATATAGTCAATATATCAATACAAAACGTACAAACTAAACCCTGTATTGACTGAAGGCTCTATAATATGGAATGTACTCAGCCTTTATGTATGTCCAACTATTGTCACAGAAAGGCGTTTGTACGCTTAAATTTGCTGTAGATGAGGGTTAAATCTTCATATGTCGGATCTTCACTCATGGTGTTATCAACACATTTGCTATGTGTATAGTCAATGGGTTAGAGTAATCTGCTGAATCGTATGCCTTGATGCAACTTGAGCGTATCTGTCATGGGAGACAGGTTAAATGCCACTTCCCGGCCTTCTTTACAGCTCGTTAAAACGGTCCCAAGTAGTTCACTGGTTGAATACCTCCTGTGATTTAATGCATGTGATGCCAGAAATGCCCTTTACTTTAATGAATTTAAAGTAAGTTAATGAAGTTAATATTTCTACTAAAGTATAATTAATTTGAGGTAACGATTACATTTAAACGTTACCACACATTTCATTAAGACGAAAGATGGAACACATTTTATTTCCTTTGCAATGTGACACTCGTATGACAAACAAAGCTGTTTGGTCAGCCTACCTGCCTGCTAAGTTGAAAGGATGTCACAAAAGACTCAAGTTCTCCAGTCAGCATTTTAAAGATCAACCACTGAAGGTGAAATAGAAACAAGAATGACTTTTCATGATGAGCAGCCAACACGGTTTAACTGTGTTCAAGATGTCATAAAATACCTGTTTTCAAAGAACCAACCTGTCTGTTTTGTCAAGAGCAACAATTAAATAGTTTTGAAATATTAGAGCTGGATGTAAAGGGTTATAAATGTGAAAATATTAACCATCTATTGAAATTTGTTTCCGTGCCTATTTAGACTAAGGTATATAAAAGCAAAACAAAATGTCTAAAATATACTGACAAGGGCTTCCTTCAAGAAATGTTAATGTAGCATTCGGGCTCATTTCTTCCAAATTCTTGAATGACACATATTTTAAAACTCTTAAATTGTACAAATAATTGAAGGCTAGACATTGACCCTTGCGCTCTAAAACAGGCTTGATGATTCTACATTAAAATCCTTCGTTAAATTAGACGACATGGAAACTGATCGGTGAAGAAGTTACGTAAATCAATTTATCACTTAACCTATGTTTTTAATATGATTGACTTAAACACTGGTTTCAATAATAAGCCAAATGATGGTCATTCCTGCACCATTTCTGGTTAGTAAAATTTCTTGCCTAAATGTGTGAATGCTCTTAGATGTGGCCTAAAAACGGAACCTTAAAAAGTTGTACTAAACATCCTATCCTTATTTTCACTCAAATATATAATTATTATTCTGGATTGGTATATCGGTTTCTTGAACAACGAGCCAATCAAATCGATGAAAACTCAAAATATCTATATCGTCATTTTTAAGATACGCCTTTATTTTGAAACGACTATCGGATAACGCCCGCCGTGTTTCCGACGAACAGGCTCCTCCCCGATCCCGACTACTCACAGACCTGCAGGCGGATGGGTACAGCCAGAGGTTTCAGTTCGATTTTGTAATTTTATTCTTGCTAACCCCGAACAATAGAGTTCAATTTGGCAAATAACCCGTATGAGAGATAAAGGCTTCCAGATGCAGTCTGAATGTTTAGTGCCTCACAACAATGTGGAAATAAAATTAGCGCTTGGCCCGTTAGCTTAATGCTAACATATAGAGGGAATTGCTGTATACATGCCAATGTAGTTAGCATTGACGGTGCGACCATAATCAAACAATAAACAAGTATGTACAAGTAAACTATTTGCCTGAACATATATTTGTCAGTTAAACTTAAATAAGTTTTTGTTAATGAGACGCCAAGTTCTAACATAACACAAATTACTCAAAGCTAAAAAATATTGTTCAGAAGACCTTTATTCTGAGTGGCTGCTTGGAGAAAACCCACTCTTTTTATTAATGTTTTGTTCTGTAGGATCTTAAAACATTCAGAGTTTAATACTTCCAAACCACTGCGCACAGCACCTATCGGATCCATGTCAGCACAATGTCCTGAAACATTAAATGTGGACAGTTATTTTCATATTTTAATGGTAATCAGGGGGTCTTTATGTTCACTGATAAGAAAAAAAAAACATTTGTATCTAAATATGAAATATATGTCCCTTTCCAGTGAAACAACAGTCACTGTGGCTGTTAAAACATGTCTAATTACTCTATAATTTTTTCTTTCTTAAGGGGAAAAGCAACCAATTTTGTTAAATGGGTATATAATATCGTCTGAAATCGATCGGAGGCCCTTGAATCAAATAGTATCATGGCTGACTTTGTGATATCAGCAAATATCGTATCGTTATCCAAAGAATCTATACTATCTTGGTTTTCAAAGCATTGAGTGGTTTTGGGACCATCGAGACCCCTCAGGTCATATGGGGTAAGTCTGCTTTATGTCCTCTCGAGTTAAATGAGCCATGAAGCAGTGTTCAGTTTCATGCTCCACATAACGGTATTTAAAACAAACTCCCAGAGAACTAAATGTCTGCTAAAACTGTTCAGTCAGACAACTCAAAATCATGTTTAATATTAAAGCAGTGGAACATAACAAGGTCATCCTTTCAACCAGTTTCCTTAATTCATTAATTTTTAAACGTGCTCAATACAGTCATAAAAAACAGGAAGCAAAATATCACTTTCTCAAGAACCTTTATTTATAGCCACAGAGTGGGAACTTTATCATCAAAGCTGAGCCACACACCAAAGAAGAAGAACAGCTGAGCTCAGTAGGGGGTAAAAATAAATTATGCCGACATCATTGCATTTATCACTCCTGATCCTCCTCTCCCTCCTCATCAAACTCTCCCTCCTCCTCAGCAGAGGCGTCCTGATACTGCTGATACTCGGAGACCAGGTCGTTCATGTTGCTCTCCGCCTCCGTGAACTCCATCTCATCCATGCCCTCACCCGTGTACCAGTGAAGGAAAGCTTTACGCCTGAACATGGCCGTGAACTGCTCAGAGATGCGCTTGAACAGCTCCTGGATGGCTGTGCTGTTGCCAATGAAGGTGGCAGACATTTTGAGACCGCGTGGAGGAATGTCGCAGACAGCGGTCTTTATGTTGTTTGGAATCCATTCGACAAAGTAGCTGCTGTTCTTGTTCTGCACGTACAGCATCTGCTCATCCACCTCCTTCATAGACATGCGACCACGGAAGATGGCAGCCACGGTCAGGTAGCGGCCATGACGTGGGTCACAGGCGGCCATCATGTTCTTGGCGTCGAACATCTGTTGCGTCAACTCTGGTACAGTGAGTGATCTGTACTGCTGGCTGCCTCTGCTGGTCAGGGGAGCAAAGCCTGGCATGAAGAAATGGAGACGGGGGAATGGCACCATGTTAACAGCCAGCTTCCGCAGGTCAGCGTTGAGCTGTCCTGGGAACCTGAGACAGGTGGTGACACCGCTCATGGTGGAAGAGACCAAGTGGTTGAGGTCACCGTATGTGGGGGTGCTGAGTTTCAGGGTGCGGAAACAGATGTCGTACAGGGCCTCGTTGTCGATGCAGTAGGTCTCGTCCGTGTTTTCCACAAGCTGGTGGACCGACAGTGTGGCGTTGTAGGGCTCAACCACTGTGTCTGATACTTTGGGCGACGGCACCACGCTGAAGGTGTTCATGATGCGGTCAGGGTACTCTTCACGGATTTTGCTAATGAGCAGGGTTCCCATACCAGAGCCCGTACCACCACCCAGGGAGTGTGTGAGCTGGAAGCCCTGCAGACAATCACAGTTCTCTGCCTCCTTCCTTGTCACATCCAGGACAGAGTCCACCAGCTCTGCACCCTCGGTGTAGTGACCCTTAGCCCAGTTGTTGCCGGCACCACTCTTGCCTGCAAGACAGGAAACATGTTTAAGCATCAGAGCTCTCAGTGCAGACTAAGCAGCCGATTAAATCTTTCTGACATGTTGCCCAAAATGCTTTCTTACCGAAAACAAAGTTGTCCGGTCTGAAGACCTGGCCAAAAGGTCCAGACCTCACAGAGTCCATGGTACCCGGCTCCAGGTCAACCAGCACAGCACGGGGCACATATTTACCACCTACACAAGACATACAAGACAAACACACAAATTTTCAATAGTTTATTTGAGGCATTTATCAATTCATCCAATTTTGAGTACACACTATGTGTGTCCCCTTGGATTATGACTGAGGGTGCTGAAAATAATTCTATAGGACTCACCTGTGGCTTCATTATAGTAGACATTGATCCTGTCCAGCTGCAGGTCGTTGTCACCATAGTAAGTACCAGTTGGGTCGATGCCGTGCTCATCACTGATCACCTCCCAAAACTGTCAAAATATACAATCCACAATTAACATCAGAAAAACTATTCACAGTATATCTGGCTTTCTATAAATGTATATGAGTAATATCTATGACTTTAAGACCTTGTTAGTATCATTGTAAGTTACAATTAAAACTTATTTCACATCCATACTGGCAAAAAAACATGGTGGAAATAAGCAACAGACTCCTTAAAAATTACAAAATGTTTTCAACTTGATTAATTTCCCCCTACATCGGAATATTTCAGTCCTGAATAGACCAGGTATATGTTCTCATAACAATTCCACACAACCATCATAATTGAACTTGCCTTTGCGCCAATCTGATTTCCACACTGGCCAGCTTGAAGATGCACAATTTCTCTCATTTTGTCATCAAGATGGCTTAAATATCACTGTTGAATTTGTTCACCTTACTCGTTTTGTTTCCACCCCATTGGTAGACCAAAATAGAGCAGAGATATTTTTCATCTGCTCACCATTATTTAGGGGTTTCAAGTGACATCATACAAGGAGCCAGAAACGAGACTAACACGACCGCCACCATCTTGATGGCTGAACAAAGCGAGCCATCATTTTTTTTAAGGTGTTTTCAAAGACAGAGGACATCACAACAGTTCACAGCTGCTGTATGCCACACAGCCACTGCAAGGTTTAACCCTGTTCATTGTTTCCACATGTCTCCAGAAAAATGAAGAACTAAATTAGACAACATTAAAATAATCACGCAAGTCTGCAACCAACATTTCCAAAGTACATACCTGGTAGAACCACCAATTTTAGCCACTCAGAGATGTAAGAAAACAGAGCTTTCCTGGGTTTTGTAGTTAAAGAACTTTATTCTGCCTTTCCCAAAGCCTGGAGTTTGTCAAATGACAGACTGACCAGACCAAATACAGGCACAGTCCAAAATAAGCCCCTCTATGGATGTACAATATCCAGACCACCTCCACTGATCTGACTGAGCAACCTTACAGCCAAAGACGCGTTGCCGAAGTGGTTTGAGGCATGAGCAGCTTCCTCATGAGGATTGGCTGTGACCCATGCTTTTATCTTGATTTGAAAAGAAATCGTTCGGACAGCTGCAGCTGATTCAGAATGCTGCTGCTGGAGTCTTCACCAAGACCACAAAAGTGGTTCATATCAGTCCAGTTCCAGAATCTTTACACTGGCTTGCAGTCTATCAAATAAACAAATTCAGAATACAGCTGTTGGTTTATAAAGCACTGGTTGGTATGGGGCTTAAATAAACATCTGAACTGCTGCTCTTGTATAAATCATCCGGACACCAACAGTAATTGAAGCAGTTTCCTTTATTCATATTTTGATATGTCCAATGACATCATAAATAACAGGAAGGCAAAACCATCACATTCTCGAGAACCTTTATTGGTAGTCACAACAGAGTGGGAACTTTATCATAAAAGCTGAGCCACAGACCAAAATACCCGAGAAAAACACATGAGCTCAGTAGAAATAAAATCTCTTGTAGCGACCTTATTACATATTTACTCCTGATCCTCCTCTCCCTCCTCATCAAACTCTCCCTCCTCCTCAGCAGAGGCGTCCTGATACTGCTGATACTCGGAGACCAGGTCGTTCATGTTGCTCTCCGCCTCCGTGAACTCCATCTCATCCATGCCCTCACCCGTGTACCAGTGAAGGAAAGCTTTACGCCTGAACATGGCCGTGAACTGCTCAGAGATGCGCTTGAACAGCTCCTGGATGGCTGTGCTGTTGCCAATGAAGGTGGCAGACATCTTGAGACCGCGTGGAGGAATGTCGCAGACAGCGGTCTTTACGTTATTTGGAATCCATTCGACGAAGTAGCTGCTGTTCTTGTTCTGCACGTACAGCATCTGTTCGTCCACCTCCTTCATAGACATGCGACCACGGAAGATGGCAGCCACGGTCAGGTAGCGGCCATGACGTGGGTCACAGGCGGCCATCATGTTCTTGGCGTCGAACATCTGTTGAGTCAACTCTGGTACAGTGAGTGATCTGTACTGCTGGCTGCCTCTGCTGGTCAGGGGAGCAAAGCCTGGCATGAAGAAATGGAGACGGGGGAATGGCACCATGTTAACAGCCAGCTTCCGCAGGTCAGCGTTGAGCTGTCCTGGGAACCTGAGACAGGTGGTGACACCGCTCATGGTGGAAGAGACCAAGTGGTTGAGGTCACCGTATGTGGGGGTGCTGAGTTTCAAGGTGCGGAAACAGATGTCGTACAGGGCCTCGTTGTCGATGCAGTAGGTCTCGTCCGTGTTTTCCACAAGCTGGTGGACCGACAGTGTGGCGTTGTAGGGCTCAACCACTGTGTCTGATACTTTGGGCGACGGCACCACGCTGAAGGTGTTCATGATGCGGTCAGGGTACTCTTCACGGATTTTGCTAATGAGCAGGGTTCCCATACCAGAGCCCGTACCACCACCCAGGGAGTGTGTGAGCTGGAAGCCCTGCAGACAATCACAGTTCTCTGCCTCCTTCCTTGTCACATCCAGGACAGAGTCCACCAGCTCTGCACCCTCGGTGTAGTGACCCTTAGCCCAGTTGTTGCCGGCACCACTCTTGCCTGCAAGACAGGAAACAAGGTTTAAGCATCAGAGCTCTCAGTGCAGACTAAGCAGCCGATTAAATCTTTCTGACATGTCATGGCTAAATACTTTCTTACCAAAAACAAAGTTGTCCGGTCTGAAGATCTGGCCAAAAGGTCCAGACCTCACAGAGTCCATGGTACCCGGCTCCAGGTCAACCAGCACAGCACGGGGCACATATTTACCACCTACACAAGACATACAAGACAAAGACAAATCGTCGGTGGGTTATTCAAGGCATTTACAATTTCATCCCTTGGATTATGACTGAGGGTGGTTAAAAGTTCTATCAGACTGACCTGTGGCTTCATTATAGTAGACATTGATCCTGTCCAGCTGCAAGTCATTGTCACCATAGTAAGTACCAGTTGGGTCAATGCCGTGCTCATCACTGATCACCTCCCAAAACTGCAAAAATGAACAAAACACATTCAACCTTACAGAAACTCTACAGACTGTCACTGGGTTTCTGCAGGTGTCAATTAAAATTTTGGATTTTACGATCTTTAGAGGACCATTTAAGTGAAGTTCAAATTTATTTAACATCCATACTGACAAATACTGATTTCCTAACCGGATCAGTTTGGGCCCGGGTAAAAAAACCACCGTCATTGGTAATGTTAGCCAGCAGGGTATCGACCTATGGATGGAAACAGGTAATCCACTGTACCAACCGCGAAAGGGAGCAGCCAAAAGTAGTGAATTGTGATACGAGGGAATTTCTTTTTGATCTGAAAAGTCAAATACAGTAAGCTATGTCTAACTATATTCAAAATGGTATCAGATCAGCGGGGGTCCGTGGATTTTGTACCTGGGCCTTCAGCGCTACGCTCCCACATTTCACAATTTACGCTCCCAAATTTTCACAATTTAACTGCCTTCAAATGACTTCACCAACCAAGATTCTGAACAGAACAGAACAGAATTTGGACTTCATTCACAACACAACAGCAAGAACCATCTATTGCCACCAAAGCTGTTCATCATTTGAAGAAAAAGTCAATCCTCCTGTATTTGAAAATAGCTGAATGACACGGTGACACGGGGTCGCCCTAGACGAGTCGCCAGTTCATCTTAGAGCCAACACATCGATGAGCGTAATGATAAAGAATGACGGAACGACTCGGTCGTATAGTACACCACTGCCTTCCAGTTCCATTTGAAGATCCTTTTCCACTGACATGAAGGTCGGTGGCGATAGTCTAGCCCCGCAGTCGTATTTCTCCGATGAGTTTTAATTTATTAATTTACTATGAATTTATTAATGAAAATGACCGCTCCATCGTGGCTATAAATTCGGGGGAGTTAAGCATCCTGACGCAAAAGAAGACAACAAATTCCAAATCTGATCTGTTAGAAAACTGTAACACTCAACGTGTTACGGAGCTGTGATCCGTCTGACCAAGAGAAGTAGTTCCGTCTGGTTCTAGATTGTGACACGGTCACTACTTTCTACGCTGTTCGTGATGACAATGGAAGGACACTTTTCGCACACACATTACTGGGTTTAAGTATCAATCTTTTAATATGAAAATTTGTTCAAGAAGAGAAACGCTGGGATTGGAAGTATCGATATTTTAATATCCATCCACAGACCACTAGCGGAAAGACGGAGAAGATGCTGACAAAAGCTACGGTGGATTTAAGAATTAGATTTCCTTCAACATGACAGAATGAGTTTTGAATTTCATTTATTTTCCTGTATATTGCCACATTCCAGTCCTAAATAGAGTGGGGAAGCTTAAATTAAACGTGTAAAGGATGTTCTCACAACAAACCCAGACATCAACTATGACTGAACTTGCCTTGGCGCCAATCTGATTTCCACACTGACCGGCTTGAAGATGCACAATTTCTCTCATTTTGTCATCAAGATGACTGTAAAGTGACTGTTGAGTTTGTTTACTTTACTCGTTATGCTTCGACCCTGTTGGTAGACCATAATAGGGCCAAGTTTTTTTTACGCACACCATTATTTATAGAGGCTTCCCATAACATCAAAGTGGAGGATGAAAATGAGGCTTAATGTCCACCTCCATGTGATTACTGAACAAAGCGAGAATCAAAGAAAGCTGGTGCTGATGTTAGGTTGTGATGACATCAAAAAAATGATAACGTTCCATTGCATAAAGGTTTTTGATATCATGCTGTTAGCATCTATTGCAACATCATTTTTCACATAATCGCAACCCTCCCATTTCAAGTAAATTGTGGATACAGCTGGTGGCCTTAGGGGTCAGAACTAGGTCATCCTCAGTGACAGCACCTCTTCACTCTTCACGATCAGAGGTTTCTTTAGATAGATATCATTTTTTATTATGTGAAACTGTGGCTAAAAGCCTACTACATGTGAGATATCCTGTATTATTTTCTCCGCTTTGTACAAGCATCTCATTACTAATGTTAGCTAGCGCTAATAGAGCTAACGGTTAATGCCTTAATAATGGTTAATGGCAAACAAATTTCATTTTAGATGTTTTGTTGGATGGGGAGACAATACACAACACATTTTTGTTACAATACTCATATAAATAGCCTATTATTATATTTGAGTTGTAAGTTTGATGTAAAGAAAATAAAGGATAATAAGGATGGTCAACAGATGCAGATGTTGTCTTAATGTCCTGCATTGAATCTGTGGCCTTTCAAATCTTTATTGATCATATATAAATATTTTCAAATGAACTTAATTTGAATGAGTTGGGTATGTAATGTGCTATAATAACGTAGTTATAAAATGTACTGTTTTCTTCTTCTTTATAGTTACTTCAACCCATCATTGATTTTGTTTCTGCTCAGGACGTACCTGACGTTGGGTTTGATGCGAGAAGATCTGGCCTACAGATTGAAAATCCACCGTGAGGCGTCAACCGTGAGTTATAACATCAACACATAACTAACTTTCCTCATACTGTAGGCAGTAAAGGCTCACCTAAAGGCACTCCTCGCACACACACCTTGTGTTGGACTGTGCTGGAAGTTGCCTCTTGCATCTTCAGATGAGTTTGTCTCTTCACTGCCATGTTCTGACACTCAACCTCAACTGGTTATTTCATGTTAAATAATCAATATTATTATTATATTATATTAGCTAAACTTTATTAATTTTAAAGTATAGATTTTATAAAACTATTAGAACCTTATTAGACTTTTTTGTGGGATGTTTGTTTTGTTGTATGAAGTTGCATTATTCTGTATAGTAAGTCCTGACAAGTTTTTTTAAAATCCTGCTTATCGAATTGGACTTGGTTAATTCATCCTTCTTGGTTGCCCCTTTGGTGTCCCCCATGGCTCCATCCATGGTGCCTTACTATTCAGCATTTACATGCTACTATTGGGTCACATTATAAAGAGATTCAATCTAATGTTTCACATTTTTCAATAAAAATGTTACTCAAAATCAATCCGACAGCTGAGCAGGATATTAAAGGGTAAGACCCTGCATAGACCATCTTATAAGGATGATATTGACCTTATCAAAGATCTTCCCAGTACTACAAATAAGCAAATTTTACAGAATATGTAGTATTCTATTATCTGTGTGTACATGTACTATAATTTAGACACTTATCTCAGAGCTGGGCCGAGCCAGAATTGAAAACCACATTTCATAGAGTCTATGGAACAAGAGAGGAGGCTCACTGTGTTGAAGTACAGCACTTTTAATGATACAATGGATTGATGGGTTTGTTTCTTCACATGGGGAAAACTGCAAGTCAGTGAGGAGTGTGTGAAAATACATTGGCTGTCCAGCCGTTTACAAAGTCCACTTCTAAAATACATCTCTGGCTCATAGGCAAACCTGGAAATGTACTGAATCCAGTAACATGGAATGATATTACATGACTCTAACTTAAAAAAAAAAGAAAAAGAATTCAAGCTTGTGAGGTTTTACAAGACACTGAATTGTGAACACAGGTTAATATCAATGTTTTAGCCTGTCAGAAAATCAAGTTATTGCTAAGATGTCCTCTTGAGATTCCCGTACTCGTCATTAATAGTGGCTTTAACAACAGGAGACCCTTTGTTTAGTCCTGCCTGATTAATAGTGGCTCTTCAAACCCTGAGGTGACTGTCTTTGAATGCAGCACTCCACTCAATTCCAGTCATTGTTACACCATGCACAGAAATGGTCAAAGGACTGTGGAGATGTCGTTGTCTTCATACGCAGAGCATACATACAGTGAACAGTGTAACAAGGAGAAAATTAGTGACCTACAGTGAACCACAGGTTTTGATATTCCACCACACAGTAGCAGCAGGTTTCTATACTGTAAAAAAAAAAAACATAATACGTTTACACACAAAGCAAGCAAGAACAAATAGTACATCGAATGAAACTCTTCTCATCTCGGAAAGATCAGTGGGAGACTCCTGCCTCTACAGTTGATCGTGGTGGTAAACATGGATGCAAGACACAAGTAGTGACATGACCTTTTTTTCACATTCCGTTTCTTATTTGTCCTATTTGAATAAAATATAAGCGGATAATTACTTGAGGACCAGTCAAATTAATACAGATAATATTCAAGCTCCATCGCCCCGATGCTTCATCCGACAGGTAAAGAGACCAATGGTACATGTTTTGTCCAATAAAACATGTATATACACTCACACAAATATATATATATATATATTTATATACATACATATATACACAGTAACAGCATAAACATAGATTTTAGGTAAGTGCTAGGGCTTTGAGATTGGCTTTGTCACAGCCGTGCTATAGGGTTAAGATAATACTGGTAAAAGAAGAATACACACATTCTCTGTACAGCCTGGATGAGGCCTCCATGGCAAGACAAGCCTTTTTGGAATTCTTCTCCTGTTTTTCTTTAGATCACTTGTCATGTGACAAGGGGTGCTAAGATAGATAATTACAGAATCTCCCAATTTAGGGAGAGGCGTAGTGCAAGTCTTTCAGGGTGTCAGTCACTCAGGATGTGCACAAAAGACATGGGGAACACCCCTTTTCTTTCTGGATCTCCTTCAATGTGCCCGATCTGGAAGTATAGAAGATAAGAAGAGGATGAAAAGGGAGCGTCCAGTGGTTCAGCACTGCCTTGTATGTTTGTATTCCTGATGATTTAAAAGAATAAAGCTGCAGTGCAGTGGCAGTAGTGAAGCTTTACTCACCCACCACTCCTGGTCCTCTTCTCCAGTTACTATGATGACCTCTCCTTCAACGAAAGTCAGTTCATCGTCGTTGTCTGCCTGACAGTCATAGATCGTCTTTACCCGGCGGGCTTTGCTCTTACCCTTGAGAAACAAATAAACTGTTATCATCGTTAACTTATTCTACCTTTGGAACATTAGGTGTCCAGAAACATTTATATAAAACAGATCTGTCAAAAAAGTATCAAAATAAAATCTAAGTGTTTGTTCTCTCAGGGTCAGAAATTATTGAAAATCCAGGAGATACTTCTAAAACCTAAATGGACAGGAGCCTTTTTACATATCCATAATAATGAATGAGTGGGAATTGTGTGTCTTTATCTGTGTAGAGATTAACAATAGGGATTAAGCCTATAAGAACATCGATATTCCTATATATATATTGTTTTTAAAAAGGGTCTCCATTACAGTGGAAAAATAATGGCTAATATGTAAGTTGATTGTTAAAGAATTATCAAAAAACAAGCATAGGTTAGTCTCTAATTTGTGCGTAGATGAAATTGCAGCTTAAAATGAGACACATTCTGAATATCTGTTTGCCTAACACCGTACTGAAGAAGCAGCCTGCTGGTTTGGTTCCGCTTAAAAAGAACAGTATTTGGGGAAAGGTTAAAATACTCTCCGTACCGTGTTGATCTTCCTCGGCAGGGGCACTGGCGTCTCTGCAGTCCCTGCTGGGGTCCCATTGGTGTCTTCGGCAGCTTGTTGGGTGGGGGTACCTGTAATGGCTGGCTTATTAGGAGATGGTGAGTCTAGAGGCTGCGGTTGAGGCTGAGGTGAAGTTTGAGGTGGAGGTGGAGGTTGTATTTGAGGCCTTTGCAACGTCTCGCCCGGAGGCGGCCTGGGAACAGTCTCTGCTGTTCCAGGTTTTGGGGGGATTTCTCCCAGATGAGGCTTGGGAGGCAGGTCTTTCAGCTGTGGCTTGGGTGGGAGGTCTCCCAGCTGAGGTTTAGGAGGGAGGTCGGAGAGCTGCGGCTTTGGAGGAAGCTCTCCGGGTTTAGGAGGAAGTTCCGATGGCTGCGGTTTTGGGGGCAGGTCTCCCAGCGGAGGCCGGTCTGCCAAAGGAGTCTTCTGCGGGGTGTCGATTGCTGGCGGTGACTTCTGGAAGACTTCGGGAGCATGACTTGACTTATCCATAGACGGGTGGTGAATGGTGTCAATCTTCCGCAGTGCCACTGCAAAGAGATGCACACAGTCACCAGAGAACTTCTTCAACTCAACAGAATACATCAAAATAATGACTCCACAGAGACAGTACCTTTTTGAGGTAGTTTGGGAAGAACCCTAGGACCAAGTGTAGATTTCGTGTTGCTTGAAGTAGTGCTGGAAAAACAAAGTCACATAGGGTCAAAAGAAAAACAAAATGTACCAAGTTGAAGCCCCGGATGTCTGTAGCTTTGGTTTATTGGTACCTTTGCTGATGAAGAATTCCTTCAAACTTGTTAGAAAGAGGAGACATCTTGTTGATAGGAGGAGGAGTGGAGTCACTTCCTATAATATTATTGGTGATGACAAACAGATTATTTGAAGCCAGAACCGTGGGAGAATTTAATATTAATGTAAAATGAAATTAACATGCTGTGATGATAAAACATAAAATAAAAAACAATGAGGGGGAGGGGTCATCTGGCTGGGCTTTCCATATGCCCGTGCTGTTTGGAAACTGAGGTGGTGCGTTATAGTTTGCTATTTAAATTTGTGATTGTGCTTCACCGTATGAGTGTCACGAAATGCACAAAACAACAACAAGAGTGCAAATGATAGAAGCCATGTAACATTAAAATGAACCCCGGTCTACAGGTGAGGGACACATGACTGCAGGTTAGATGACTGAGGTGCGTTTAGATTTTTTCTCTTTTGTCTTGAAGTGAGGTGGTATGAACATGAATAACAAAGAACTTGACTTGTAGATGCATTCATAACACAGTTAAGTTATCGTTAATTTCAGTTTTTGATTTGGAAATTGTGCTACTGCTAACAACCAAAGATAAACTCGGATGTCCATCATTGAAGGTTATTCAGCCAGAATGGGAAGAATATAACGCCACAATTTCACTGAAAGCCTCACCATGACCGCATCTTCTGATGTCTGATGGTATTAATGCTTGCTGGTGGTAAAGATGGAGAATCTCACTTCTTTACCCTCCATCACAAATAACTTAGAAGTAGGGTTAAGCTGATGGTTTAATAAATTGGGGACATGAAAAAATAATTGAAAATATTCTTTATAGGCACCATAAGCAATGTTAGTAACTATATGTAGAAGGAATTTATCTGAAATAGTCATAGGGATTATCCTGCAATAGAATTTCTCTTCATCATTTTTCTGGGATCAACCTGCAGCTGCTACCAACTCTCCCCTTCTGTATATATAATGAAATCAATATTTGTCTTCCAGATGCAAATTTGATTTGATTTTTCCTTTTTTGTAATTTTAACTTGTGGGTCTAGCATTTTACGGAAGAGTATATATATATATATATATATATACACAAATCCAGTTGAGTTGAAACGCCAGATTCGACAGAAAACTAATCAGCAACTATTTTGATAATTTATTGTCTTCCGTTAAATGTAATTTATTTTGTAAAAGTTTTCTACTTCCACCCTTTCAGATGAGGATTTTGCTGTTCTTCTCAATCTTGTTTGTACCAGAAAACCGAAGAATCCCCTGACGACTTGAAATAACTGTTATAATGTTCTGACATTTTCGAACATATGATTACGTCAACGGAGTAACCCATAATAAAGAATGAGATTACCATTCATCTTACACTTGAATCGCACACGAAGACATAAAGAGGCATTCATTAGTCTGTGAAACACTGAATTAAAACCCTTCAATCCCTATGACATCTCTAAACATTTGAAGATGAAAATGACATTTTCTGAACATGTGATGAAACTTCAGGTCCTCTTACTAAGGTTTTCCGGACCTTTACCCTGCATCTCTCAGGGGTAAGTTCACATCTGGCAAAAGCTTGTAAGTGGTCCTTGAGTTTAAGATGATCTGTCAATTAAATAAACCTTCCAGTAGGACATAATCATAAAATCCACCTTCAGGCTTGAGTCACGCCTGAGTGAAACCAGCCCATACTGTTTACACGTGTGCTTTGTGTCTCACCCCCAGTTAAGCCCCCTTTACTGTGTGGACTGTGAAAGAGCGGGCTGGGTGGGTCAGACAGGGTGCGTTTGTGTCCAGGAGGTGGGGGCGGAGGCCTCTTCTTGGACAGGGTGGAACTGCCTCCTGGGGTGAGTGTAGAGGAAGGGCCAGATGGGGGAGGAGCTGGAGGAGCGATACATAAAACACATGAGGAGATGAGCGCATCCTGTTAACCCCCAAACCCCGTGAAAGTAAAGGAGAGGCAGACTGAGAGGACAGGAGGACGTGAGAGTATGATGATGTCAGAAATTAGTTTTTACTGGACAACATGAGGAGACACATTAATGCAAAATGATGAGACAGGACATTAGGATTTGGAACATTTTTGCTTTGTGTGACTACTCAGTGAATTTATGTTGGTGATCACCCATGTGGAGAAAAGTAGCCTTAAAGCAGCTAATAGAGAGCTCAGCCAGAGAGGAATCAGCTGTGGTTTAATATCTACAGCTCAAAGATGGCGGGACATGATTCCAGGATAAAGATTCATGTAGGCAGATAATATTCAAGTATGAAATATTTATGCCTACATGATCCCAATGTTAACGTAAAGAAACACATCACCACACTGTGAATCAGAGCTGTAGAGCAAGAAACAACTGAGGGAGAACGGGGACACACAGCCGAGTAAGGTGGGGAAACAAAAACAGGATATTCACTGATGTATGGTCGAGTGCCAGCCAGGGTGGCGTAGTGCGAATGAGAGCCAAGGAATGCCAAGTGTGGAGCTGAAAGGATAGAGAAACAAAAAAGAGAAAGAAAAGAGAGCGAGATGAGGAGTGTGGGAGAGAATCTACAGTGTGTTAGTCTTAAACAGAGCTCCCACAAACAATACAAATAAGATTAATTCTTATCAGTGGCAAGTGAGAAAAAATAAATAAATGAATAAAAGAGAGGAAAAATGAGGTTAAAGCTTTGCCCGAAGACGAACTGCTCTGCTCATCTTGAGCCTTATGAGGAGTTAGCGTGTTATCCTAAAGGTCAGCCGTGCATCAAAGTAACTAAGGTCTTTGCATTGGCTAAACTGAAATGTTCATTTGCACTAGAAAACAAACAAAATTTCCCAGTTGTTAATGTCAGAATAATAAGATTGAAATATTCATCCATTGATTATAATGGCTTGTTGAGATGGATGTTTTGCAGTGTAAGGTTTTTGTAA
Organism: Lophius americanus; assembly: GCA_037951165.1. NCBI lineage: Eukaryota > Metazoa > Chordata > Actinopteri > Lophiiformes > Lophiidae > Lophius > Lophius americanus. The sequence continues at coordinate 2,983,749 of JBBDHG010000011.1, read as the reverse complement.
AGTATCTTATTGATTTAAGCCCCTCCATAGAGGGAGGAGTGTTATTTTTAATTCTGATAGTGCAGCGACAGCACACCGCCTGTATATATTGTGTCAAGGCTAATGAAGAAGTGTGCTTTCAGCATCACTTTCACACTCCCGACAAACCATCGTTGCCGCGCTCCCTCTCTAGCTGCCATGTTTTCCTAAAGATTTACTCTGTAAGCAATGTTAATGACACCGGCTTCCCATCCTCCTGTGATCTGTTGACAAATTGCATTCCACTGCAGGGTCTTTAAACGGGCTTGTGTCTGTGTATTTGTGTGTGTGTGTGTTGGTGTTGGTGTTGACTGACTAACAGCACAAGAAAGAATCATTTACAAAAAAGTGATGAAGAATTCCTGGATATAATCAAATATTAACAGACACAATAAAGTAGAGATTTGAAGACTTCCCCCCCCCACTGTAATCAAACAGTGCAGCAAACACACAACTGCAGGCTGATAACTGATTATTCCAGAGGCGTTAGCGGTACGTGTCCCGAATTTACTGACTATCATTGGTTACAAGATAGACGTGTTTATTCTGTCTGAAAATGAATGCATGCTCAGGCTTTGAGCAGGCGGGTCTGACCTTTGCCCTGGTTCCGAGGTGGCAGCGGGGGGCCGTCGGCCACGGCGGAGGAGGTGAGGTCGGTGGAGGCGCTGTACATCTGGTTGGTGAAGGCGCTGTAGGACAGTCGCTGCTGTTTATCCCTTTGGCTAATGAAGCCTGGAAGGGAGAGTTTGTCGTGGGGGGAGAGGCTGGAGGAGTGACAGAAGCTCTGAGGCCTCGGGGAGCGGTCCTTCTTGATGGGACTGGGCTGGAGAGGGATGTAAGACAGCTGAGACAAATCTTATGTCCCACTATGAACAAGACCCTAGACTTTGATTATTCAGAGGTAATAGATCTCGTTGAGATGGATGAGCAGATCAGTATCACTCTTTCTGCTGTATGTTATTTTTACACTTTGGATAGAATAAAAAAATGAGGAAGCTTTAAAGATAATGGTTTTTGTTAATACCTCCTTTTTCCTATCTTCATACTATTCTAAGTTAACTTGCTGTTGGGTCATGAGAATGACCTCACTCTTAACCAGTAGGCAAAAAGAATTTAAGAAAAAAAGACATTTCACAAAATATTCAACCATTCCTTTCAATAGTTGAAAACGTATGTTTGCTCAAACGTCAGTGTTTGGGAGAGGAACGTCTTCCCTGAGGTTCTTCACAGGCCATTTGTGAAAAATCCAATGAACATAGACTCGGTGAATTCTATGCCAGTAGTTTTTTATACTAGGTTAAATAAACCCTTTTTAAAAAGCCCATTTTAAAAACATTGAAGTGGGCTGTCCCTTGCCTTAATGTCATATTATAGTGTATTTTAAACTACATTTTATCTCTATTTTCAACTGATCTTCTTCTTTCACTGGCCTGATTGTTGCTCCATTTTCCAGGTTGCTTTGCACTATGGTGAGTTGAAGTTTCAGTTACTAAGTAGAATACATTTGTGTGTCTACATTCAGCATAGATTCCTGTCTTTACATATACAATGTACAGCAAAATTGCAAATACTGTGAAAATAAAAAGCAAAATGTTGATCTTTAGTTCTGATGATGAAATCAAACATGTTGGATCATTAATGCATCCTAGCAGCCCGGTTTAATTTGACCAGTTTCCATTCTATTCTTTCTTACTCTATGAAAAACATCGAAGAAAGTGAACTAAAAAAAAAACTTGGATCTACCCCAGTATCCAGATCTGCATTAATATTTAAAGGGTTCTTTCATGGCCCAAATATCATCTTGCTATCTAGTTTAGTTGTTTGCTAAAAAACAACCAATAGAAACAGGCACAAATCATTATGGTCTTTACAAAGATGTCAAGTGAAAAGGGTGACTCTGACTAAGTCAGAAGAAATCAGTAAATGGAGTGGCCACTTCAGGAAAAATTCTAGAAGTAACATAATGATGACTATGGAAATAATAGTATTACTTTTTGTTCCTATTTTATTATAACAATACAAAAACGCTTCAATACGTAGATATTAGTTGCTGTTTATGGGATTCATAGCTGAACATCTAACTGATTCTTGATCGTCTTTTCCCTATTTGTTTTTTAAAGCTCAGCTCATGTCGTTGGAAATCTGATTGAAATGAAGCTCTAGTCCAACCTTATCATCGAGGTCGTCATCGCTCTCGTCCATCTCCTCCAGTCTAAGGCTCCACTCATACTCCACATGGATGTGAGGGTTGAACTTGCCCTCTGCTGCCTGCACAAGCTGATTCACACACATAAAAACATCATCCATCAGTGAGATAAGTGATAAATAGCCACTATCCCTTCCTTATACAACCCGTTAGCAATAAATCAAACTGAAACATTTACTGCAAATACAATTAAAAACACATTTCTACAAAAGAGAGGGAATGATGTGACAATATCATATATTTCAATACATTTAGAAATTACAGATACAGATTTGTGTATTAAAATGGCTTTATTTGTCTGCATAATCAAATTAGCGTGAATAATGAGCATTAACATTATTTCCAGTCTGCTGGGGTTGTTTCCTGGGGCTGGAGACAAACATTTGACTGCCATCTAGTGTTCTAACCTTTCTGCACTGCACCTGGTCTGCACATGTTCATTCTGTTATAATCTATACTCCACAACATTTTCTTTCATTTGTTCAGTAAGTGTGCTATGGGATCTAGTCATTTTATTTGAACAGTAAAATCCACTGTGATGTCCAAAACCACCAGCTGGTGAGGCCTGCACTTACTGCCTCTTCACACTGAGTGTTCCTCAGTCGCCTGGCAACGTCCAGCGCAGTCTCTCCATTCTGATTGGCTGAAGGAAGCAGAAGGATAATCAACAGTTAGAGTGAGATATGTACGCACAGATTACTTGAACCAAAGGATAAGCCTCCGCATGTGACTCACTGATGTCAGTCGCCGGTTTGCTCCTCAGGACTAACTTGAGGCACTCAGGCTTCTCATACAGGCAGCAGTAATGCAGGGCAGTGTTCCCCCACTCCGTCTGCTTATCCGGGTTACCACTGACGGAAACACACTCATAGTCAGGATACAGGTCACAAGCCTGATTGTATTTTTCACTCCCAAAGCTTCAGGTTCATGTGTTATTTTTTCCACGCATATTTAGATTTTTGCATGGGAGAAAAAGGATGGGAAATTATCTTTTTTAATTCAGATTTTTTTTTTCCATTAACAATGTCTACAGTAACATGTGGATCTGGGTAATGACGTAGATTGCAGCAGGTAAATATTCCCTTTTTTGTAGCTCCCAGACAAGACAAAAGAAATAATTTAAATAATGAGGACTTAGCATGAGACAATATGAGCGCAGGCATTAATTAATGAGACAGACCCACTCATCGCTGTGGAGGCTGTGTGCATTTTGAGCAGTGGTGGGTAAACAATTGGAAAGAAAGGGATATATTAAGGCAGAGAAGAAAAGTGTTTGACCCATTTCTGTTTGCCTTTTGGGAATGTGAGCTGTGCGGCGTTAAGCATTCTTCCTCTCTTCCACTGCTTTGCTACAGACTGGAGCACAGGAGAGGAGAGACTCACCGCAGAGAGACAAATCAAACTTGATGGTCTGAGTGATTCCACAGAGCTGTTGTTTACTATATGTTTATCTGTCATCCACTGGTGTTTTTTTAAGAAACTTTATCAGCATAGAAGTCAATCCACACATTTTCATAATTCTTCTCCAGGCTGTTAGTTGATAACGAGTCTTTAAAATATACCTATTCTGAACAAGGAAGTCCACCAGGTGCAGTGAGGTCTGGTCAGCAGCCCGTACAGCGTAGTGCAGTGCCGTCTCTCCGGCTTCCTGCAGGGGGCCATCAAACACAAGGAAGACACTGTGAGACAATCTTTTGCAGCATCCATTCTGTATTCTCAGCCTCTCTGTGTCTCTTTGAGCACTTAAAAAAGGCGCAGTAAACAAAATGGCTCCTAAAAATAATGTTTCAGCAGGCATGAAGCAAAGATTTGCCCATTTTTGCTAGAGATTTGCAGTAATTTAATCAGTATCTGAGGATTAAAGCTGAATCTAGAGGGTCGTAAGAAACAACTATGAGGATGTAGACAAAAGATGAGTTACATGGAGGAATAAATGTTTAGTATATTTAGTGGCATTTTGTCCTAAATAGGGTAAATCCCTGTTGTGTTATGTGTAGGGGATGGGGTGGATACCATTGTACTGTCTGTAGTCACTCAAATGTTCTGACAACAGTAGATCTGATATCAGTGAGTCAGACTTTATAGCAGCTCCTCCCTCTCTTACCAGCTGATATCCTCTTTTATTCTGTACTCTTAATTCTTCATTAGAGAACCACTATGTCCACGATGACCCACTTGCGTCGGATTAAGTCTGATCACACATGTTGTTTACCGTACACTATGGTCACCCTCCACCAATGGTTATTTAATTTTCATTGGTGAAAAAGCAGCGCGCAGAGACAGGGAAACAGGCTTCGCCACAGAATACAAAGTAGAGACATGGATCACTTTGTCACGGTGGTTGCATCTGCGTGAATAAAAGCTTAGCATGACAAGATGCCATATGATGTGGCGGCGGCCACTGGCCATCACCACCTGCTGGTGAAGTTTTCCGTACACAGCTCAAACATTTTCCAAATGTTACACCCATTTCTAGATGCCACATAAATCCCCAACTGGTCAGAATGTGTCAGCATTGGTTATCCTGCTGGGAGCAAACTGTGCACGAGGATGAGGCAGTAAAGTGGGCAAATCAGTAAAGTGAGAGAGATGCTTTATGGATTTGTAGTCTACAATATATGACCACAGTGTGCGATAAAAATATTGCAGCCAAGTGTGATGAGGATATGGGAGGAGGTTGACATGTAACCAAGATTAAAGCTAACATACTCATTTTGACATGATGTGAATCTTAGCCACAAAGGTCACCATGAGTTATGTGTTGCTACTTTATTTAAAGGGCCATTTCATCTAAAAAAACAAAATGTTTTGGTTCATGTGCAGCTTTCATTGTGATTTGAGAGAACTCCTCCTTCAAAGGCTGAATAATCAAACGCATATCTACTTGGCTTGCCTGACATGAAGACTCCACAGAGTGTTAAAGGAATGAATTTCATAGATTTTGTTTACTTTTTCAAAATGTTGAAAGAAATTTGACAGGTAGAAAAATTGCATCCAAACACCAAGATGCCTCTGCTGCTGGAAAAAAAACTAAATTTGGCTCTGGAAGCCAGAGTAGTGGTGGTTTTGAACCCAGAACCTTCTTGAGGCTAGTGAGATAGCACAGCTGAGGGTAGCTTGCCATCCAAAAGACTGATAGAATTCTTGGAGGATTAAAACACAGAGTATTTACTGATCTCTGCTATATACTTGTGAATAACCAAACACAAGTCCGTACTGTGGGAGATAGTAGGTCCATGGTGGATATGGTCAATAATCTTGCCGTATCAATATGTCGATGGAAAATTTTATTTTAAAGTAAAAAGTGTCAGTTGTAGAGAGGGATCACTGGAATCTACAGCTTCATGTGAGTTTCTGCTATGTGTTTGGCTGTGTGGATCTAGCTTTATTGACTGGTTCACATCATTATTTTCTGTGAAAAACGCTACTATTAACTATCAGCTTGAGCCCAAACCACAGATGCATAATGGAGCACTTGGGGGCTAACGCTCCAGATATTTCCCCCAGGAGTTAGTGGAGTCCAAAATAGAGTTAATGTAAGATTTAAAATCATTCGTTGACCGGTAACAACCTCAGGGAGGTTATACTCTGATCATATGTCCATCAACTCACCTGCCCAACCTCAGGGAGGGGCTCCATTAGCTCCACCCCCTCTGCATAGACCTGGATGAGGGCCAGCAGATCCCTGGACTGAACAGCCTCGAACAGCTCGATCATTTTAGCTGCTGCAGACGTGCATGTCTTCCTGGCATACTTGTGGTCCACATATTTAGCATTGATGAACTCCTTCCTCACCGTCCTGTGCAGGAGAGTTCAATTAATTGTTTGTACAATATAAAATCTAGTTTTCTGGCACATACTTTCCATGACAGGACTCACATGTCACTGGATGGAGTGGGCTTTGGTGAAGGGGAAGAAAGGTTTCCCTCCATGATCTCATTGAATCTACTGTTCCCAACATTCTTGGCCAGCTGAAGAAAAAAGAAAAAAAAGTCAGCTTCATGTGTCTCTGCTGCTGTAGGGATAGCATTCTGCTCTCCCTACTCTTTCATAATTTTCTAATATTTACCTGGAAAAGATAAAGTAAAGGCTGTGCACGGCTGCCTTAAAATAGTATTTTATATTGCTGGTAGACCGTTTCTGTGACTCACCAAGAGTTCCGAGGTTCCTAGCTTGTCAAGCTCCATGGACTGGATGCGGGAGATGTGGACTCCCATCTCTCGATGGATGCCAGAGCACTCGATGCAGGTCAGGATCCCCAAATTGGTGGACAGCCATTTAGGATCTATAAAAACAGAGCGTATAGAAAAATACATTAATGACGTCCAAAGCATTTAACTCCATACTCTGCAATATATAATTTCAGCTACAGTAAGTGTGGGTGTGATTTTATTTATGGTTCATGCCTGTTGTGAATAAATGTTATTATTGGAAATGCAAAATATCAAGCGAATGAATATCAGTAAAACTCAATTCAAGTCCAGCCTGGTACATCAGACAGATGTCATCCTTTTTCTTTCAACTATCAAATAGAAGTAAAAAAAGATGTACAAGTTTTGTTTTGAAATTCTAATTAACGTTTAAAAATATTAAAAGAATTCTTATCAGCCAAGAGTATCGGCCCTGTACCTTTTCTGACAATGTATTTTGTATGGCTGTATTGTAATCTATACCTATGAGGCTGCGGTCAGGAGAGAAATTTGTTCCTCAGCTGATTTATTCCTGTGTGATCGTAGAATATTGGTGAGTGAAGTCAGAGGCTATCACTCTTGTGAGGCACTAACACAAAACCACTGACAGCAATGTTTAAAGGGCTATACATTCTCTGCCATAAAAATCCTTTATGTGTGTTATGTTTGTGCTCTGACTGTTTAAATGTCATCACACCCACACACACATTAAAACAGGCATGCTGAGGCTGCATGTTCATTTATGTAGATAGAAACTGTACCATACATATCACACACAAGGATAAGACCCGCAGAACTGAAAGCCAACTCCCAATCACAAATTCATCCCAGTTGCCTCTTAAATGATTTCACAAAATAGAAAATTCCTTCAAATGTTGACAAAGGTAGGCCTCACACAATCGAAATTACTATTGCTAACCACATATATTTTGCATTATCATTGGAATCTCTTCCATTCATCTGTATCAAAGCATCTGGACAAAACATTAACGTCACATTTCATCACTATTTCCACTGTTTGAGGTTTGACTGTGTCTCGTTAATGATGTCATTCGATCGTGCTTTATGCTATGAGAGGAGAATTAAGCTTCGAGCAACACTGACCGTTTAATTTTTCAATGAGCATCTAATGATGTAAACATCATGGATCAGTTAGTGGCAAAGCCAAACACCACAGCACCACTGTGGGCACACTTTGGATACATAAGACAGAAGAGAAGAAAAGTTCTAGAACTCTGAAGAGGCAGCATGAAGGAGGTTCTGGTACACTCAAGGCCTTGCTCTCTCTGCCCACACACACACCCACACACACACCCACACTCTATCTGCCCCAAACACACACACAGACATGTTCTACACTCTTGCCACTGTACATCACTGACTTTACTAACTGCTCAGTTTCATATTGAAAATAATCGGTATAATTTGGGTTAATTAAGTATTTTGTTTATCGTTCATCATGGTATGTCTCCTCTTGTCTTTATGGCCATCTGAGCCAGTTCATAACAGACTTGTTGTTTGATGTGACTTACTACAGTGATAGGACAAAGGGAAGATGACAATTGGAAAAAGTAATAATAATCATTACAATGACGGTTCAACAATAAGCAGCTAATAATAATAACACATTCATATTAAGATACCATGAGTGTGGCTTCCTTAGAGACCAGTGGTTTCTATCACATGAACTTTGCTTTTGAATGAAGTGTGGCTTTTTTTAAGGTTCTTTTTATTTACTTGATGTAGTGACTTTATCTATGATCAAAAACAGACATTTCAGACCACTAGGGGACTGTCACCACATTCCCACCATACTGAGGACAGAGATGGAGCCCATTGTGTAATCTGCTGCTATGTAAACAGTTGGGGTACGCTGAGATGAAGCAGAGCTGTGTGACGACCTCACGCAGAGCTCTGGAAACTGCTGAGATTTACCAGCATCCCTGCCTGATGTGATGATGCAATTTTTTGGGTTCCAAGAGATCTTTAGAGCGTGCAACTCGAGCGTGCTGGTTGTGAGCTCAAGGATGCTGTAAGGCCGGGCTTGCTGCTCTGGCTGGGTCTGATGAGTGAACACTGGGCAGTATCAGTGGAAACGCCGGAGTGCAGCCCAAAAACCCAATGAGTCATACAAAGAAACACAAGCAAAAGGGAGGCACATGCACACACACACATTTTCGCAACATGAGGAGCAGATGCAGGCTGGTGAAAGGTCACCGTGTTCATGTTTATCATGGTTAATGCGCAATGACCTCTGTGGCTGCTAAAGGCTAAAGCTGTAAAGTAATGTCCAGTAGAGGGACATCCTGGGAGAAAATCAAATGAGAAGTGTTCTCTCCACTCTAAGCAAAAGGAAAAACATGCTGATTTAGGATCTTAAACTCACATCTGGAGCGTGAGCTTCTACTCCTGAATCCATACGCAAGAGAGGATGCAGAAGTAAGAGTGAAAACCTGGATGAATTACCTCCTCCCTCTGCACACTGCAGGGGTCGGCACAGCGTGTTTCACTTGTGTAACAACGTGATGTAATAATGTTGTTTCTCTGAGCGTAGAAATGCGTTTTTTCCCCCAGAGCATGAAGTCCTCAGAACACTGCTGAGCGAGTTTGTGTGTTTGTGTGAACAGATAAGTGTGTGTGTTGGTGTCAGAGGGCCTGAAAGCCTATGCCACTCCTGAGTGCTGAGTCTTTGCTTCCTTATGCGGGGGAAGATCAGGATCAGGTTGTGTCCTGAATGCTAACAAAGCTGGTGCACACCCACACACACTCACACAAGCGCTGGTTTATTGAGGGCTTCTGAGGGATTTGCAGCTTGGCTTGTCCACGTACAATCTAACTGAAGGACATCAAGTTCAGGGCGGCTGTGACATTGCAAATGAACCAAGAGCTGTGTGGGGCTTTAAATAAAACATTTGCTCCGAGTTAAGCACAAATGCTAGGGGGAATGTGGAAAGAAAAAAGGATATATTTGAATATATGGACGGGTAAACAGCTTCAACACACACCTGAAGCTCCACAGTCGCAGCACACTTCATTGCCGGGCATGCGGAGCACGTCTTCTATAATGGCTTTGGTCAGGTCCTCCAAACCGTCCTCACCGCCACCGGTCTGCCCACCGCGAAACGCCATGTTCAACGCCTCCTCCTTGCTGTTGGTCATCACTGAGATCCAACTGGGAATACATTAGACCAGAGTTAGAAAAAATAAAATCTCTACATCTGGAGCTGCGATGGCATTATATTGATTATTACTTTCTCAATTGAGTTGGATGTTTGGTCTAAAATGTTGACAAATATCTACTAAGTTCTGGCTCTAGCATAAAGATATTTACAATAACATTACATTAAAACAGAGAAAAACTGAATGAGCTCACAACGGAGAAGCTGGAGCAAAAGGGATATTTGGCGGTTTTCCTGAAAAATTACTTTACAAATGAATCAATTAGAAATAGCGAGAAATTTGCCTGATGTTTTTCTGGGAGACAAATGACAACTTCTGTCACATGTCAACTGTCTACAGACTTCACTACGCACATATGAGGATATCATACCCCGGTGATAATTTTTTATGTAGCTGATGAACTTAAACTGGGCGGCACGGTGGCGCAGTGGTTAGCTCTGCTGCCTCACAGCAAGAAGGTACCGGGTTCAAATCCACATCTGCCGGCCTTTCTGTGTGGAGTTTGCATGTTCTCCCTGTGTCTGCGTGGGTTCGCTCCGGTCCAACATACAGAGAATAGGTGAATTGGTGACACAAAAAATTGCCCATAAGTGTGTGTGGTTGTGTGTCTGCCCTGCAATGAACTGGCAACTTGACAAGGGTGTACCCTGCCTCTCGCCCGATGTAAGCTGGGATAGGCTCCAGCCCACCCGGATAAGCAATAGATAATGAACAAACCCAAACTGCACAAAATATGTTTGGAGAACTTCTTTCTAGAACATCTCAGGTGTTAAGAATAGCATTACTTCAACTATTTTTTCTTCAATACCCTGAGGTCACTTCCTCAAGACACTTTTTCATGCTGGTAGATTTATGACAACACATAAATATTATGTAACACACAAAACATTGTGGTCATTTAGAATCAGGCAGAGATGTAACACTGTAGCTGTCTTTCAAACAAGCCATCTGCAGTTCTGCACAGAAGATCTGCTCATATGTGTGTGTGTGTGTATGTGTGTGCAACCCTCACTCACACCCTCACACACACACACACACACACACACCTATACAAACGCTGGGTTTTATTAGCCTGACGTCAGCATTTCCCCTGTCATTGTCACTCAACCTTGTCTGCACCGGCAGAGGCCAGACAGGGAGTGGAAACATAAACCAACGACTGACAGTCTGTTTCTCTGCGGGGGTTAAAAAGAAAATGTTTTAATCCTCAGATGTGTTAGTGCAGAAATGCTATGCCAAAGCATGTCTGTGTATATGCATTACAATATGCTCCTACTTGAGGCGGAGCATGACTGCAAAAATAAGGAATACTAAATATTTCATGGAAAATCCCATGAAGATGCTGCGGCTGGTGTTGCGTGACAGAAGCGGCTGTGAGGTACAGCGAGTTAAATCCCAAAGGACCGAATGAACACAGAGATGCTGGGTGTTCAAAGCACTGCTGAACCAAGTGGCAAAACCACAGCCAGACATCAATACATTAAACAATGATAGATGTTTTTTTAAGGGCATTTTTAGTTTTAATTATCTTCTTCTTTCAGGCCCCCCTTTAAGGGTCGCCACAGCATATAATCTGTCTGAGTCTTTCCCTGTCCTATGCCTTATCTTATTTTTTCATATTTAGATTAAATTATGATAAATTATAACGGAAAATCCCTATAGAGCAAGATCGTACGCTTCATTTTTTTGACTTACATGACAGACTCTTGTTCATCTTCAGCCTGGAAATGATAGGTCCGGTTATCTGTGAATTACAGAAACAAAGACAGTAAGAGCAAGGATGTCATCACTAGCATCTTATAACACAAAATGAAACAGATAGCATACATTCAAGTATTAAAATATATCATCTATCTGTGTCACAACACCTGGAGCCAAAAATGTTTTATAACACAAAAAGAAAGAATATGAAAGTATGTGTTGTACGGCATACATTTTCTGTGATGTTTAGAACTCTCAGATATAAGCAGATTTTGAGATAATTCTCAACATACAATGTTTAATTCTTGTGGGAACTATTGAATCTGAAAGAGAAAAAAACTTTGATGACTTCAACCAATCCCACATGGCTGCTCCCTTGACAAACAAACCCACATGTATAAAAACTCAGATTAGGGAGATAATGGCATTGGCAAGAGATCCATGATTGGGGCAACATGACTGAAGGAGGCAGCTCTAGACTGGCCTTTTCAAACCTGTGGGTTTGGTTGAGTGAGACAGCGTTAATACCGTCCAGAATCTCAGCAGTTTTTTTGCGTCTCCTTGTTTTATTTTAGCTAAATTGAGATAATCATTGGAACAAAAATGCACTGTTCAAATGCAACAAAACAACCCCAAGTAAACAAGCTGGTGTTTTTTTCTGATGCCTTAACTGAACGAAACTGGCATGCAGTAAAATGTGCAGTATGCATGTGTAGAAAACCTACGAGAAATGAGATCGAAACATTTCCTGTCCTCAGGACTGGGCTTGACTTGGCAGGTGAGCAGGTTGAGCTTGACCGGCTGCCTATTGGACTGTAAGCACAAAACACAAAGAAGATGACAACGATGAGACAGGAAAGACACAATCAGCATCTAGAATTTTAATAGCCATGAAAAAAAATGAGGATAAAATTCATTGACACAGAAAGGGTATGAACTCAAGGAACTCCACTGTGTTGGCTGTGCTAGTTGATATAATATTGAGCTTAGTCGGCTCATGTACAGTGAACATTTTCTCCTGGCAGCGTCCGAGCATAAGAAGGGCAAAGGCATGCACTAATCAAATGAAAAGATGCTGTGAGGAGCAAAGCTTGATTGACCCGATGGCAACCTGCCATCTCAACTTCAGTCACCTAGACAGCAGCTGCCGCTAAAGAAAAAACTAAATGAAGTGGCAGTAAAGACAGAAGTGATTATGATCTCTAATAAAACTAGGATTTATTGGACCAGGGTAGAAAGTTTTTGTCCCTCCATTTCTCAAAAGAACAAGAGCCATATCTCCCAACATCGCCCAAAGCATAATACAATAATGCATCAGTACATGACATATCCTCCATTCCTTTGGTGAGCCTAGAGTCGTGTATTTTGTTATGGATATATGCTATGGAGAAGATAACCAACATTCAGAATCGCCATAAAATAACATTTTCCTAGAAAACTCAAAGATACAATTGTAGAAAAATCTAAATACCGATGGACACAACTACTTATAATGTGAAAAGTTTGATGAAGCTAGTTAATTTAGAGGTTGTGAGCTATGCTCTGGGCAATTAACCCCCCCTTCAGACTAACCTTAAACAACACATTTCCATGGAAACCACACAAAATAAAATTAGCATAAAAATAAAATATCAAAAGAAAACAATACTTTGTAGTTTTGTAACAACAAAATATTGTTTAGAGGTGTTTAACTTTTGGTGAAGCAAGAGTGTATAGTTTAGTCAGACCAGCCTTGAATTTTTTTTTCATGGAAATGACAAAAAATTAAATGTATAGGAAATTTTCCATTTCAAAAGACACAACTACTTATTATAATTGTTGTATCTGTAAAGATTGAAGAGACTAGTATGTATAGTTAGGGATCCGTGTTCTGTACGAAGAAGGATTATGGATGGATGGATGGATGGATGACGATACTGAAGACTCTATCCCCTCTTCATTTTTTATTTTTAGGGGAATAACAAAGGGAAACCTTTTATGTCACATCTGAGACTTCCCCCGATAGCTGTGTGAAGGCTCTTCTCGTGCTCACACCTTTAAAACTACAACCTAAAAATATGGCCATATTAATCCAGCACCCAGCTCTAATGTGATTGAATCGGTCCTCAAAAAAGGCCCATATGGGTCATCAGCATCACCAGCAGCAAAGAAAATATCAGATTTCCTGAGACAACTCATGGTATTCAAACCAGACTGGTGGTGCTTCTAGTGAGTGTATGTATGAAATCTTTTGCTCTGGAGGAGGACAGAAACCATTCCCATTCATCAACATGAACAGTTAACAATCTGCACTGTTGTTGTCAACCCTCCTCTCTGGTTGTTTTGTTGTACTACATCGCTGGAACTGGCTGAGGACAACAGCACTCAACACATGCTTATTTGCAATCACATGCCGATCTGAATTTTGCTCAGATATGTTTCTGATCTAGGACCATATGTGAAAATGGCTCCAATCTGATTTGAAAGGATCTTCCACATTAAGGCAAAAACAATGAGATTTTAGTCCCTCCAGGGTTGGTTTCATGAAGGTAACCTTTCTAAGAGGTTGTAACTCCAAAGCTGGAAAGTGGTACAGAATTGATCAGACTTTTGCATTCTGGTTTTAGATTCCACACAGGAGAAAAAACACACCGCACTGCAGCTACTGCAGGTGCGCCAGAGCAGAGGCAACTCTACCGACGTGCCATCATATACAGTAACGCTCTCTATCTCTGCTTTGAGATGAGTCACCAAGGCGCAGCAGGCTGAGGGGGAGGGGGCAGACAGGGATAGAGGGGTTGCCATGACAGCAGATCTATGTCAATTTCATTCTACAAATCTCCAGATTGAGACACAACCTCCCCACATGATGTTCTCCCTTTGATCCCCCACAGTCACTTGTGAGGGTCACAGAGTTTATATTAGAGACAGAAATGGAGAGAGAGGGAGATAGTCTGTGTGGGAGCATGTGTACTTACCGTGGCATGAGATATGGTGAGCATGCCCCCCTTTACTGAACACTGCCTCCTCTGCCACACCTTCCTCAGGCTGTGAAATGCGGAGGGGGGGGGACACATCAGCAAGCCTTTTTTTAAATTCTCTGTGTACACTTTTAAAATTGAACAGCTCTCTGCAGTGACGGCTGTGACAGCTGCTCACCCGTCACTCTTCTTCAGCAGGTAGCCTTTCTTCTCACTGCCGAACTCCTTGTTTCCCTGTAGCTGGTGCATGCTGTAGCCACCCTGCTTACTCTGTGAGTCCTGCACAAACCCACACGATACATGCAAACAGAAAATACCAGAGTTCAGCACACAGGTGTATAGATAGGCTGTTTGAAAAATGCCACACAGACTCAAACACACTCCAAACCAATCAAATATAGAATCTGTTCTGTTAACAGGAAAAAATTAAATCTACAAGACATGCTCTAGAACAGTTCTGTAGGGCCAAACCGCTCTACTCTAAAGCATAATAGACAGATATATGCCAGCATGCTCAACATGCAACATCACTTACTCTTCTAGACTTGATTCCAGACAAGCAGAAGGCAGAAAGGGGGAGATAGAGGGGAGAGGTGTGAAATATCCGGCTCAAGTGAAGGCGATTGGTGTGAAAGGCCGAGAGCACAATCTTAATGTGCTTGCTCCCGTTATGTGAATGTTTACCACAGGTGCTATTGACTAGAGGAGCTAAAGGAGGTGTAAATTAAACGTGAAAGACTGTATGGATTGCATCATGCAGAACAGCAGACTGTGGATGTGAGCAAGACGTAGCAGAAGCCTATATTTGTGGCTAACATTGCTAGTGAGTAGGATGCTGTGTAAAGTCGACAGTGAGTGGCTCTCCACTGAGCAGCCAGTGAGGCACAACACTGGTCACCAGCAAGGCCTACCACACACTGGCTACCAGGATGGTACAGCACTGGGCACTCGCTCTGTGCTGCAGGAGACAAGCTCCAAACCTCGTATTGGGCACAGTGAGAGGATGTACGAGGTAAAAATCAGTTTCTAGCAAAATATCTGTGCAACACATGGCTGGTATGGATGGATCAGCTCCGCCATTTCTTGGGTTTAGCTACAGAGGGCCGAATTTGGGACGTGTTTTGTTGAATTTTGCCTGGTATGTCAAAATCTGGTCTGCCTACCTCCTTCTGGTCCAGCTGGAGAGAGGACTTGATCAGATCTCGCAGAGCAGTCAGCTGCTTCTTTTCCTCATCTTGAGTTTGTTTGATCTGAGGAGGATAGATACAAGGTTAGTACTTTGAGATTGGATCCAAATGTAAAGTGCATTATAAATTAAATGTATTATTATTATTATTATTATTATTATTAAGGTCGAGAAAAAGATGCCCCAGAAAATGTAAAACATAACATGAAAGTTTTTCTTGCTGAAATAAAAATCTCATACAAATTCCCTTATCTTTAATCATCAATTTGAAGTTGTATTTACTTTTTTTTATGGAAACATAATTTGCAAGCAACCTTTTACACTAGCTTGCAAATATAGAGTTGAGTTACTTTCCCAGTCATTCGAAAAAATCAGCGGGAATCCACAAAGCACACTACTAAAGGTTCTAAAAAAGAATGAACAGGAGTCATAAACAGATTAACACACTGTACTGATAGTGTTAACGCCCGATGATCAAAATGTTGCTCTGTTAAATAGATCAGAGCTATTGCTACAGACTGAGGGTTTGGCTATGAGCCGTTTGTTAGTTTCCAGGAGATTCTGAATCATCAAAGTTATTGTCCATGTGCTACCTTCTCTAAGACTTAAATGCTTAGGACTAAAATACAGCAGCAGTGCAAATAAGATACGGTGATGGAGCTAGATGTGCTATGCTGAGCACAACAGAACACTTTCCGATAAATTAACAGGAAAACACACTTCTATCAACACTCCAATTCTGCCGGGCTGACCTGGTACACAGGGATTTTCACAAAAATCTCAACTTAATCCTCATTTCTGTGCTTGTTCCCACGGTTTAAATGCAGTATTCTGAGCAAATATCATCTGCCAAATAATGGATGTGTGAGATAAGGTAAACATCTATTGGGTTGACATGTTTTAATGATTTAATTCAGAGAAAAACAACGCAAGGAAGTGTGCAAAAGATTAACTTAGATTCTATCTAACCCCCCCACCAAAAAAACAAGCATAACAGGAGAAGATGGAAAGGAATAGATGCATTTACGTTGTAGAGATCCGCTGCCAACTTCTCGATACACTGCTTCAGCTTGTCCGCTGTTTTCAACCCATCTTGAAAGAAACTGCAGAACAAAGGTGCATGTGAATCCCATTGACCTTAATATGCACTGGAATAAATATGAGGGACAAGTCAGTCATTTCAGGGAATCACTGCTTAGCAAATGTCAGGTGTTGCACTACTAAAGGTCACATGAGAGCGATGCAGGTTATGTTTAATGTATAGCTCAGCTTGATCTTGCACCTTTGGCTCATGCTACAGAAATTGTAGCTGGCTGCATCTGCAGCAGATTTGCGAAGGTGCTTTGGACATTCTGAAATCCATTACAGATCTGTCGGCAGTATACGTCTCGATGCGGCGCTGCAGCAGCAAATCACCACTAATGACCTCCCTCTCTCCCCTCCTCTGCCCACCACTCTCCTCTTCTTTGAGCATTTGTCTCTCTTCCACTATTCATTACTTTCTCCGTCACATCTCTGCTCTCCTTGTCTTTCCTTCAGTTTGTGCAGCGAAGACTATAATATATATCCACTCCACCCAGCTCTCTATGTCAATTACTGACTGCTCTGCACAGTTTCATGGCCTGTGCTAATGCTGCAGGTACAGCTAAGACTCACCTCAGCTGACTTTTACCCACGCATTGCTGCATTGTTGAAATATAAATATATTGAGAACTAATATCACTCTTTCAAATTCCATTCTGAATTTAAAACCATTAAGATTATTTTACAGCACTCCCCACTCCTCTGCTGCAAAGATTGAAAAATGTTGATTCCAGAGTTCAAACTAGCATATATCTCAATCAAACAGAAATACCTGCAGCTGTTGCGGCAAAATGCAAATCCTAGTCACACTGCCTCCACCGCCTCTCCCACGGAAAATTGGAATAATGATGGAACACTTTCAGGTCAAACCTAAAGTTTTTTAGGGGCAATCAGGTTCTTTTGTGTGATCCAATAAACCCTCGTTGGAAGCAAACTGAGGCCTTAATGACAAGGCCTGCTTCACACTAACTCCTCCCAACAACAGGTCGGGGGTCGAAAATCTCAGACATATGGATGATGAGACTGCCATGATAGGGAGAGGCCAGTTGTAATGATCATTTAAATGTCACGATAATGTCGCATATTAAACAGACTCGACTCAAAGACGTTGCCACTGTTGCATTCATTCCTACATACAAAGGGTGATGGATGCTATCGAGTAAAGAATGAAACTAAAGAACACATCTCCAAACACGTTAAAAGAAAAACACTGTGCCGATGTGTATAGACCATAACCTCTATTATAGGGGAATGACAGCAAAATGTTCACATAGTCAAAATTAGATATTAAAACTTAAAATTTCTAAAAACAAAATAATGATAAAACTTCAATTATGAGAAGCACACACATTTACGACCCTTAAAAGTCGAGTATTACATTTATTTGAATTCTGTCCAGCAGTTTTGAGGAGATGTTAAAAAACACATGGATAATGCTACACGCCTCCTTTAAGCTTAATAAAAATAACAGAAAAATGAAAACCTTGTGCTTACTTCCTATGTTTTGTAAACCAGGTCATTAGCATCATTATTTACATCAATATTTTGAAAAACAAAAAAAAGCTTTAGAGAAAACGCTTGAGAGAAACTTTGATGAGATGATCAGTTTGCATAAATTCTATAATTATGTCTGAATTGAAAGGAAAGTGTTTGAGATGATTTCTGTTTCTTTGGAGATTTTTTGAAAGCTGTAGACATTCGGCCTGATCAATGTTGCTCTGAATGAGTAAAATGATGTGGCTGAAAAAATAGCTACACTTAATTTGTTGTACAAAGAGCTTCAGACAGTAAAAACAAATATAAATTGTTTTCCTTTTTCATAATCAAGCAGCACCACACTTCCCCCTGCTCTCCATTGATTGCGCCTGTCTTTTTAATCAATCACTGCAGCAGCTTCTCCATCCATCAAGGCAAAGGTTGACCAGATTAAATGGGAGTTTATTGTTTTGTCCCAGCGTTATGTCAGGACATAGCAACAAGGAGTGAAAATTTGTCATTCTGTCACCGGCTGGTGTGGAGTTTAGTTTCTGGCACAGAGATCACCCACTTATTTACCAACCAAAGCTCACCCCAGTCAGAAAATAGGTGTATGATGCCCTGTGGGTATTTAACACAGCTTTACTCTGTTGCATATAAGAAAGTCTGTGTGCACCGTAATGATGTGTGTATCACAGAGGAGTAAGAAATTCACTGTTTATCAAGAGGGAGTCAGGAAAAAATAAATTCTTTCATTGGAAGTGACGCATAAAGCATCACACATTAAGGAGGATTTAGGTGGTACTTACATGCACTGAGCGTGGTAATACTTTATCAGGTTCTGGAGGAGGTCCACTCCTTTCTTGGTCTTGATCTCATTTACTTTGATCAGGTACTGCAAAGCAAAGAGAGGTGCAGAGTTCAAGCAGGAGTAAAAAATCAAAGCATGTGTCAAGGATTTTTTGTTTTGTTTAATGAGGTATAATATGCAGCGCTGTTGGACAGAGAATAAGGACTTCTGCTCTGCCATAGGGACTTATGAGTTTGAGCACTTTGCATTATGGTAATCGCATCTGAGAGCACATATGCTTTGATGTATGAGCCAAGACTGCATTGAAACTGCAAGCGAGTGGGAGACCATACAGATAAACACACTTATAGTACAAGAGAAGTCCATGCCTCAGCATTGATCTAAATAAAGTTTCAAAAGGACGATGAGAAATATTTTTATATTAGCATTATAAAAAGGAGGAAGTGATTTGTGCACTGTATACTCAGCCTAGGAGTCTGAGGAGTTAAAAGGAACAACAAGTCTTCAGGACTTCCCAGCAAACAACTGAATAATGGATAATCTCAGCTAATCCTGCAGGATGAGAAGCCACAGCGATTTACCAAGAGCCACAGCCAAAGACCACTTTCAACTCCAAAGCAAAATTTAATCTATTACACAAAGGCTTTCTGAAGCCTCCGATGTCAAAACAGTTTCAATTTGTGCAGTACATCCCGTGTGAGGATGCACGGATCTTAGTGTACGCATGAGTGCACATGTATGAGAGTATATGTGTGTATGCATGCATGTGTTGTCTCTTTGTCTGCCTGACAGTCCCCGCTGGATGAGAGATTATCCACATTTTGTCTAAACCCTGTGTAGGTTCAGTGTTTCCACATGCGAGTGTTTGGGTTCTTTTGTGTGGATGAGCAGCATCACTCGCCCCGTTGATGCGTCTGAGCAGGACATAATACAGCCTGCTGAGAGCGGCCTTTCCTCACTCCTTCACTGACGGCGGCATGGGATGAAAAGGCCGAGGGAGTGAGAGCATCCTGTAATCTGGTGATTGAGTAACATGGAGTGTGATACGGAGTGAGAGCGAGAGAGAAATGAGGTTAAGTGGGATGAACAGATTGCATCACTGACTGCAACCAGCGTTCCAAACACAACAGCAGCTACGCTGGTATTTCCAGCCATGATGGCTGCAGATGAAAGAAATATTTTAAGTCTGGGATCATTATTCTCTTGTTTTCTTTTGGATTTACATTTTATTCAGACCTTATAGATATAAATATTTTAAATATTATATAAATCATAGACATATGTCCATTGCATGAGACAACTCTAAGATTTAGGGTTTGTGAGAATAGATTAAAGATTCTCATACATAACAGATATTCAATGTGAATATAGACGAAAATAGAGGATATGGATGAGAACATCAGCAACATTTGTATTTTTTTTATACTGTAATTTTACTTTGTTCTCTCTATAAGGCTGCCACTGAGACTTAGTTCTATTATTGAGAAATATGCAAACAGTTTCCTTGATTAATTAACTTTTTATTTAGGAAATGTAAAATAAATGTCGGCAGCAATGAAATACTTCCATTCATAATTCCATTTGAAATGCATGAACCCAAACACACCAACACGTACAAGACAGAAAAATGTAACAAATTATCAAGTTTATATATTTCTTCCAACAAAAAAAAAGTTGATGGCTTACTAAAGTGGTGGCCTATTCATTTTCAGTTGACTTAACAATTAAATGACAATTTCCATTCTATTAGCAGGTAGTTTTGGGGAATATCCATCCAGTAACTGCTCGCGGATGAAATCATCTCTCAAAAAAGTTTTGACGAATCCGCCAATCAAATGCCTGACATTAAGGCAATATATAACACCAAAACAAAAAGTTCCAAAGCCTTTAATACCCTCCAAAACCTTTTACCAATATGAAACTTCAACGAGTGTGCTAATTTCTTCAAACACCATTACATCCGGCAAAAAGTTGTAGATAGAATGTGCTATCTCTTGTGCTTTGTGTGGGTGCCGATAGACTCAGACCCTTTTTATTAGCATAGCTCTCTAGACATTTTTCATTACTGACCATAAACGTGAAAAACGACTAGGCCTATGTTGTCATCCCTGAACTATTAGAATACATAATAATAGATAGAAGTTAGATCTCCTTGAATTGATTCATATGCGCCACATTTGGACTCAATCGGACCAACGATTGAGAAATGATGGCCCAAAAACTATTGGAGATAAAGTTCCCCCTAGTATCAGAAATTTAGAACTGACCTTTCCCAAATCAATCCAGTTGTCTTTCGCACTATGGTCTAAGTGAATTTAATATTTGAAAATGATTGATGAAATAGCTTTTAATTTACAGCGTTAACACAAAGGCTCTACGGATGCAGCGTTTATGACGATACCATAACATCCCCAACTTTTTGGGGATATAATGCTAATCAACCAATAGTTAGCCTGTTTACACCCGAAACCGGGTCAAAATGATAAACATATATGCTAAACATGAACATGAACCACCTCTGGTCTTTAGTACAACCTAATAAAGCAGCTGACACAGTCTGTTGTCTTGTTTCCATGTATTCAATCCTTAACTCATATTATTCTTCAATGTGAACATTTTCTACAAAAGTATTATATGTGACTTCATAAAGGCACACTCAGTCTAAAACAGAGCAAGATGTCACAAGACAGGTGAAGAATTTGGACAAAGAAACACTTCCATGAAACTGTGAGGGGGCAGATCAGCATGGATTAGTATTTTAGTGGTGAATAACTCGTACAAGTAAAAGCATTGCCGCAGCCATTATGTAATTTAAGTAAAAAACACCTAACAGGATAAAAGAGTGAGAAACGTGGAGGCGTCACCACCCACCACTAGTGAGGCTTTTGGCAAGACAATGCGGGCTCTAACAGTTTGTGCTGGTTCTCTTGGCCACATAAAGAACTCACATTTGTTTTACACTTAATTCTAGATGTTCTTTAAGGATAATAGTTTTTAGATTAGTACCAAAGAGAATTAAGAACCTGCTTAAAAGACAAGGCATAGGAACCATTTAAAACACTCAAAGTATAGGCATGAGTCTTTAATATGAGGGGTTAACTGAAAAAACATGCGACTTGTTTGGTGTTATATTTTCTAAATATTATCCACTGCAATCATGGACAGAAACAGCTAGTTTCAGTCCAGCACTAAGGCAAAAGACCAGCCCATTACAATCCTTGAATTAATGTGGTTCTGCTGTATCTTTTGGGACTGCTCTGATCCCTATATGTGGAGTTCCACGAGTGTTTAAGCTTTGTTATACCTGATTTAAATCATATGCTAGAAAGAGTCGACCTGAGCTTAGAGTCTGGATTAAATGAAGATGGTAGAAAAGACTTGACATACAAAATGACTAGGATTCAGAGATTTGGTGGTCATGGCGGTTTTGGATGCTGTGGCTGAATTTCAGTTTTCCAGTCTCTTAAAAAGAGAGTACGGTCTACACCTTCTCTTTGGGGAAATGTCATGAGATAACTTTTGTGAATTGGTGTTATATAAAGGAAATTTGACTTGACCCTATGCCAAAAACATGCCTGAATAACTACAAGAAGGAAAAGTAATCAACTAGAATGTCTTTGTGTGTGGTATTCCATGTGGGTAATGTCAGATGACATTAAAGCTGTACTATGCAGGGAGCAACTGTTTTACCAGACAACACTGTGGTTTGTTTTACCCCTTCTCAGTGAAATGAATGAGGAATTTGAGACTGTGTTGTTTGATATTGTGCACGTGTTGTCTCGTCACAACCTAACACGACCTTGATGGGAAAGTCCATTTTGCAGCTGAGATAAAATAAGACAGCAGCATGAAAGACTCTAAAAGACTCATACCACGATAGTTGGACAGCACACAGTCCTGTGTTGAGGGGATTTAACCCCTGGTCTGCTTGTTGCAGGACCTCAAATTTCTTTTGACCATCCATGCATTTTATTCTGCTTTACCGGGGTCGAGTCGAGGTGGCAGCATGGCAGAATATTCTAAACATCCCTCTCCCCAGCAATGCTCTCCAACTGCTTTTGATAGATACCCAAGGTGGTCGCAGGCCAACAAATCCCTCAAGGGAATTCTAGGTCTACCCTGTGTTCACCTCACGGTTAGACATGCCTTGAAAACCTCCAAACTGGGGCGCCTCGGAGGCATCCTACTCTATGCCTGAACAACCTCAGCTGGCTCCTTTTCATGAGAATGAATGTTGACTCCAGTCAAGAGTAACCTCCGGATGTCCTCTCATCTCTAAGTCCAGCCACCGTGCTCAGATGCTTATTCCAGCCCACGTATTCAAGACCTCATTCTTGCAGTCACTACCCAGAGTTCACGATCAAGGGGTAAAGTTGGATTGTAGATTGACTGCTGAATTGAGAGCCTAATGACGCAGCATATCATTCGAGAACAAGACCCCAAGATACTTAAACTCCCTAAACTGAGGTAGACACTTAGCCATTTTTTCGGGAGAGAACCATGGTCCCCTATTCTGAGGTGCTGACTCTCATACCAGCCCCCTAACACTCAGCTGAAAAAGGCACCATTGTGCTCTGAGAATCACAGACTGATGAAGCCAAAAGAACCACATCATCTGCAGCAGTGACCTCCCAAACAAACCACTTTCCTCACCGCAACTGTGCCTTAAGATCCTGTTCATGAATATCAAGTACAGAATCAGCAACAAGGGACAAGCTTGGCTTCATCAAATACCCACTGAGAACCTGTCTGACTTTCTGCCCAGGATATAGACACAACTGCCATTTTGATTATACAGGGGCCAGAGTGTTCGTAGCAATGGTCCATACTCATGCTCACCAAAAATATCCTACAACAGCTTAAATTTTACAACGTACCTCACACATCTGGAGCTGGAAGAGACGCCGCTCTTTCTCCATTTCTTCTGCAATTTCAGCCCCGGTGATTTCCGTGCGGATCATCCCATGCTGCTTGGCATGCTCTCTCTTCTCCTTCTCAATCTTTGTACTATCACAAACAAGGAGATAATAACTTAATAGGTGCAATTCTCTACCTTGTCTGTTTTTACATAATACAACTAGTTTGTGAAGTGTACCATGTGCAATATCTTCTACATAACCCCTGTAGGTCCAAATGATCAGTTTTTGTTCCATTATTTAGTAGTACATAATGAGCTACATGGAGAAAATATGTATTATTAAAGGGGCATATCTTAAGCATCCACTTACAACTTGGCCTCGTAGTCTTTCCATGCTTTGTCAAAGGGCTTCTTTATGTCCTGCAGAAATACAAGAGGAAAAGCATCAGCAGAGATGTCACAGAGGGGACAGAGCTATTTCCGTCGCAAACAAAGGTCCAGTTCACAATTTTTGCCATATACAGCGAATGAGCAACCACACTCCTCATCGTACCCCAAACATCAAAGAAGCATGACCTAATGTCCTCGAGTTAGGTTCAAAAGGCATTGTTTACTTCTGCAGGATTTACAGTGTGATCACTTGGAAAGAAAGCTTTCCACCATGTCTCAGTCCCAGTTACGCTGGGACTGAGACACCGTCAGCATGCTCATGCACAGATGTTGAGAGATTATTAGAGAGATGTGCTGACGAGGCATCTATTTTTCCATTCCATCCCACACCAGACCTACGCCACAGCGTGGCCCGGGAGAGTCAACAGAGAGAAAAAAATATAATGGAGAGAAACTTTTTATAGTAAATCTTACCCCTTTCACGCCTTTCAAATCGCCCTTCAGCAGCAAATCCAGAGTGAAGATCACATTGTGGTTGAGGCTCTGAAGCTGAAACAGGACGCAGAAAGGAGGAAGAATAGGAAAGGGCGTTATAACGTTACTATGAGAAAATATGGCCAAATCTTGCCAATATTTACAATGTCTAAGCATGAGGATAATCCTTAATTACATATATAGGAATTTATTTCTAACAGAAAAAGAGCAACAGGATGAAGCCTGAGCACCAGACAGAAATCCAACTAGGGAAAATGGCATGGAAATATTGATGAAATATGCCATTTTTGTTGGAACCAGCGGTATTTATAGAGAAGAATGGCAGTGATTCAAATGATTATGCAAATAATTGCGGTTAGCTCAAATAATTGCGATATGACAATTATTTAATAAATGTGACAGGCCTAAAGATGACACAGAAACCAAAGAAGTCATGTCATGTCATGTAAACAATGCAGACAAACAAATGAATTCAATTCTGACCATCTGGCAGTGGTTATAAGGCTACGGCTGATTGTGTATAGATTAATGCTGGCTTTATTTTTGTTAACCTATAGTGCAACACATCAATGATTCCGCTTCGTTTCCCATTGAAGAATCAACACCTTAATTGCAGAGGTGCAGGCAAAAACAGCACAAGTGGATGTTAGTTTATTATAGAATTAGCAAAAGCTTGACATTGACAAATGCTCTGGTTGCTACAGTGATGCTCAGCTGCTCTAATCATTTAGATCAGCAAGGTTTACTACAGTACTAAGTATTTACGTCCCTGTAGAGCTAGCCAAGTCCACACAGACACACAGCATCTGTCAGGAAAGTAAACAACACTTGCTAATGGGCTTCTTAAGCGCTCATCTTGGATATGGCCAATGTCTGGATCAATCTTCTGTAGGTTGTAATTCTAAGGAGGCACATAAATGCTCAGGAGGGTGGATAAAATGATGGCAACAACCTGGTCAAATCTGTTGATTATAAATCCTCACATTTTGCACATGTAGGACAAACCGTAGAGTTTGTACACACCAGTAGCCTACTTATGAAATACTCAAAGACAAGAGAGAGGCAAATGAGTGAGAAACTAATGAGTGGAGATAATGTTACTTTTCCATTATCGGGTAGTGCCAACAGGTTGGTGATTTGAGAGGGTTTCCACATGGACACACACAGAGCTGTTCCTCCAGTATATTTATGGAGTCTAATCTTGCTGTCAGCCACACATGAAGAGAATGAGAGAGTGGGAACTGACTCTTCTTCCAACAACAATCACTCTCAGAGAATTCACACAGGACACATTATCCAACACAAGCATCAGCAGAAATCCAAAGCAGGCAGATAAGAGTCTTCACTGAGGAGAAAACAGGGAACTAGATATAGCAGATTAGCTAAATAGTCCTGTTGTGATGACGGGTAAGACTATCAGCAAATATATTTTTTTCATTTTTCCCATATGAAAAATCCATTGCTGCACACACCCCTATTATTACATTTGTGATAACGTTTACTGACTACATTGTTCAATAACCTTTTCATTCATCTCCAGGACATGGCTGATGTCAACACTTGTCTAACCCTCATCTGAACCTTTAAGCCAAATCCTAAACAACTTGTAAAATTGAAGGGGGAAATGTGAATCTCTCTTTGAAGAAATTTTGTCTTTCGATCCTTGTGAAGACAAGAAAATTTTATTTAAATTGTAAGTGTAGACTTGTTGAACTTACCAGGTTCTTCAGTAGCAACGACAATTCCTTGGTAAGGGAGGAAAACTTGACAAAGGCCGTTCCCAGGTCGGGGTTGTCTCGCCCTATGAAGTTTAGGCCAAATTTGTCCAGAGCCTGGGCAAAGTTCTCTTCATTTTGGACGTGGTCTGTAAAGGGAACAGAGACGAATGGTAACCCACTGGTCATTATATCTGCCCTGACATCTGGCTGATGATCAGCATGTGAAGATGACTGGAAGAGGCTTGCAGTGTTTGGGACATCCTAATGGTGGTACACTGCAGCGCAAAACTGTCTTATGAACGCTTGAATTATTCAACGTACATCCTAAACGAGATTCTTGATGGTCAGAAAAGTATTAAATCTTCAAATATTATGAAAATATTTGGGGATGTGGGGATGAAAATTACTGTCAGAAAAATACTTTTGTTAAATAGTCTTAGGTGAGTATCGATTTGGAGTGTTTTCCAAAATGGAGATATGTTCTTTTACTCTAAAGCCCTGAGTGTCCGAAATAAGTTTTATATGATTAAAACCGTAAAAACTGAACGTATAATTGATAGCAATATAATAAAGGGTGTGGTAATGGGGTTTGTTTAGATCAGTGGCAGGAGAGACAGATAGAGTGAATGGCTCAGGGAACGGTGCCAGGTAGAGCACAGGTGTGTTAGTTGAATTGAGCTCTCTCTCTCTCTCTCTCTCTCTCTCTCTCTCTCTCTGTCTCTGCGGTAGTGTGCTGGACCTGCAGGGCTCAGGGAATGAGAGACAAGTGGAGACTGTAAGAGAGACGCATCAAGTAAAGACAGAAAAGTTGTTTTGAATGTTGATATATTTGCTGTACACCACTACTATAAATAATGCTGGTTCCAAAACTACTAGTGAAGAATTCAGGCGTAAAGATGCAACTGTAAATTGTAGTAAAATGTTTTTTTCCTTGTCGTGCAACACCGTTTTCAATCATTCTGAGAATATGAATTATCCAACAGAGTTTAAAGGTCAACTAAACTGAAAAAAGCTTGTTTAATAAAATATGTCTTCGGTGGGAGTAAAAGTATTTGGATTTGAGTGACGCAGAGAAGAAAGGGAAAGCACTTTCTGTGATTGGTGGATTATAAAAAAAATCTAGAGTAACACCTGACCTTGGTCTATAACCTACAGCGCGATACATCAACAGATTCATGTCACTGATGATTAAGATTGGCCAAGTGGAGGTAGTACCATTAGGGTAACATACCCAAATCTCAAGCCAGTGATTGCTAAGCAGTATGGGTTATGGGTAGTTGTGACTTCAGAAATATATGGTGGGATCAAAAAATATTCTGCTTTTGGTTACACGGCCATCCATCCTGTGTATGATGTTATAGGATTACGATGCAAAATCAGTAGGAACTCTTAAATCATGAAGTTGGCTCTACATTGGTCACACAGGAGTTTAGTCATTTTAACAAAAATATCTTATATGTGGTTTTACCAATGCTGCAGTAAAGGGCTCAGCATAAGTAGAATATTTCACTGATTGTTCCACCAACCAACTGGAATATATAGGCTGCAGAAATAGTAAGCAGGTTCTGGAACTGGATATGTTTGGAAGTGCAACAAAATTATAGCAAACATGTGACCTTAAATTGTAACATTTGATCAAAGCTGTTCCAGAGAGACTTTGATTTCTAAATTGTGACAAAATAAGTCATCATTATTAATGGCAAAGGTCATCATAAAAAAGTGAGTGCTTCTCCAGGTATATGAAACTCTGCCGGAGCTGTCAGTCAAACAGCAGCATCCATCTGTCTTGTCATTAAGTGAGAGATGAGGAGGTGCCGGACTGAGGGTGATGTTAAAGACTGTTGCCAAATCTGAGGAGGAGGTCTGAGAGGGATGTCAGTGGGGACAAGCACCCCATGGAGCTGATTGCTGCTGCAGCCATTCTGTTATCATACTGGAAACTCAAATACGGGGCAAACAGGGCTGCACTTCCAAAGGACAATATTAAAGTCAATAATTCTTTTTTGTTTTAGTTTTTATCTGTGTATTTGACCTATTTTCGTGTATTTATTTTTCCAAGAGCCTGAGCTTTAAATTGTTCACTTGAAAAAATATAACACTTTTTATTTAGGAACACTAAATATAAATGCAGGATTCAGCACTTCTATACTCAAATCTTATTCCTTGTTGCAGATAGTGGTTGCTGGATCAGCGAGTACTTGGTAACATATTTCTAATTCAGACCCAAATTCATTTTCATTTAGTAATTAACCCTCAGTTTAGTCAGTTTCATTAATAATAGAAGGGTCTTCTTACTGAAATTTACATTTTCAGAAATTTGTGCTACAGCTGCTCTCCGGTGGGATTGGATTTGACAGCAGGGGCTATCCTTCTCTCCCGACCTCCATCAATGAGCCTATTTTTGCATAAATTTCATCGACAAAATCTTAAATTTCTGCCTAATACGCCCCAACTTCTGACAGGTGCCATTTTAACAAGATAATCAGTGTTGTTCTGACCTCACTTGTCTGTACTTATAATATTATGGCTGATCAGCGTAAAAGAATCAAGTAATCGGTTAAAGACACTTTTAGCGTAGCTACTCAAACAAGGATGGTCTTTAAGAGCCCCCATTCAGAGGTAATTACAAAGGTACACAAAGCAGCAACAGAAGTGAGGACAGTAGGCACTTGTGATTCTAAATCCAAGTATTTAGGAAATAATGCCAGAGGTATTGATTCAACAGAGATTAGTGACAGCATATTATCAACATTATTCATATACTTTCAAATCTGGCTCTAATGGGCTGACAAGCTGAATCCTACAAATTTACTGACTGAAGCAATCTATTGCTGTTTCCACCCATTGTTCTAACCACTGATACTTGTTATTTTTTACACATTGTTGACCTCAGCAATGGCGCACCAGAATCATTATTATTATTATTATATTATTACTGTATGTAATTCAATCCATGTGATATCAGCCGCACTCTTTCGTTTCCTGTCTTGGTGAGCAACAGAGCTGTAATGGCACAAATTTTGGGATTCAAAATAAAAGCCAGCATGTCTAGGATTGTGAAGCAGCCACTTGAGATGTGATGCATCTTTTGCAGAGGTTAACACTAACCGTGATTGTCTGATGTATCTATTGTACATGCTGTTTCCACCAGTAACCACAGGTTTCACCAAATCAAACCACAATGATTATAACTTAGGGACTTCTGTGTCAGTAAAATCCTATCCACGGCTCAACCCTAGGTTGATTACATATCCATGATGCACAAATCATGCAACAATTTTTATTTTCTATTTTTAAATGACATGCAGTTTCTATCGCAGCTTGTAGCTGACTTAGCAGAATTGTTTTGGGAGTTTTTCTATCCAAAGATTCATAAAGAGAGTAGGGTCAACTGTTTCTTCTAAGAACAAAAAATGTATTCTGTGGGCCAAACAACTGAAACTGTCAATTTACGGGGAGGAGACAGCTCTCAAAAGCATTCAGTGGAAAATTACTGAGGGTCCATGTCACAGAATCTAGAAAAAAAACCTCAGGTGTTGATTCTGGGACAGTCGGAATACAAACACAGAAACCACAATCTGTCCCACAAAAGGCCATGTTCCAGAAACAACACTCATTGTTATTAAAGATATTTAAGAATTCCTGTTCTTTCCTTTCGGGGTGTTTGATGAAAAAGTTGTGAAAATGTTCCAAACCAACAGCTGAAGCACATTTAAGCATGATTAATTTAGAAACAGGCGTTCTTACCTTGTCCTGAACTATAGATTGCTTTCACTGATTTCTTCACCTTCTGCAGGGAGGTTCGGTCCTGGTCCAAAGCCTGAAATAGAAGGAGAAGGCGCTTATAAAACCCTTGTGAACAACCATTAAAAGGCAAGGCATAACAACAACAATATTTGTTCAGTTGTTCAAAGCTGGCTTCTGCCATTTAGCTAACACTTAGAGGGGGCTCGCAGTACAGTACATGACCTAAATGTGGCATAAGTCATTATATCAACACTGCTGCCAACTGGAGCAAAACTCTTTGCTCTTCAACATTCCAAACACATAGGCAGTATATCAGTTTTATCATGTTTAGGCTATTTTGTATGGTACATATTAACAATGAAGAATTCAAATGCTATAAACTGCCAATGACCTATTGTTTCTATGGGTAATCTGTCTCACTTATAAGTCATTTCACAGATTTATGAGCACACTGCAGCATCAGAAGCACAAGAGAGTAAAAATAACGACCAATACAAATAGAAAACTTCACTCACTGTGAATTATGTTTCTAGTGGTTACTCGTTTAACGATAACGCATAGCTATGTTTAGAGACAATCCTACGAAGCTTTGGTGACTGTGTGAACTGATGTAACTACACACCCCCTTCCTCGAAATATAACTTCAAACAAGCAAAATCAATCATCATAAACATCACCCACAAACAGGAAGAAGTACCCTCATCACTCAGCTCATTCTCAGTTAGAAAATATACTAATTCCAAGTCAGTTATAACACATTTAACCACAGGTAGCATTCTACATTGTGCATATTTCTATTTAAACTGACTAACCTTTTTTCACTCAGTTCTTTGAGCCTCTTAAATATAATACTCTAGATGTTATTTATTAACCTGTTTTATTGGGTTTCTTTTTCATCCCCGCACATAACCTACTTTAATCTGTCCCCATGACATTACTGTAAGCATTAACTCTTTGGCATCGTGTTGTATTAATATTGTAAACAGAGGAAACTATAACTACAGAGTAAGATTATGTATGATAGCTTCAGTCACTCGATAACAACCATTTAAAATGCTTTTACCAATGTTAAATAATCTGATGCCATTTGTTGGTTTTCAGTAAAAGAAAAATCAAATAGCTGAATTAATACATAATTATTTAACTGGCTTCTAATTTTGTAAGGGCCCACAAACGCTGAAGCTGCAGTAGAAAGAGAAATTTAACAATATCACACATGCAAATATATGCTGAAACTGATAAATATTTTTTTACTTACATGTACATCATGCTGGTGTCAATGTAATGTAATACCCCAAACTATACACTGATCAGCCATAACATTAAAGCCACTTGCATTGTGTTGTCTAAGTCCCCCTTTCGCCAACAAATATGCTCTGCAATGTACCGCATTCTCACGCCTTTCAATCAGAAGCAGTATTAAATTCATCACTTCTTTCTTCTGTGGGATCAGACAACACGGGGTAGACTTCGCTCCTGACACAGAAAAGTGGTTCACTGGTTGTCTTTCCTCAGACTTAGGTAGATACTTAACAATGCAAACCAGGAACACTCAAAAAGACCTGTAGTCGTAGAGCTGCATTGCCTCATTTGTCTCCCCATTACAATTTGGCTCTTGTCGAAGTCACTCAGATCCTTTGACATATCTAACTTCCCATGTCATATTTCTTTGATTGTCACCTGTTGTCATATTGTGATAAAATGAAAGTGGTTTAGAATCACTGTGAAGCATTTATTTCTACATTGAGTTAAAAAACCTGGAGACTATCAATGTAAACAAGAATGCAACCATATGAACTTGGGCTGAAACGATTCGACAATCTAACACGATCGGATGATTCGAGTAACTCGATAACTAAAAATCCTCGAGGCAGATCGCGGTGCACTGTGTTGTAATGCGCGTCTCCTTCACCTAACTATTTTGTCTCGTACTCGCCCCCACACACCACAAACCATTACTGTTTGTCTGATAAATACGGAAACGGATAGTCACAGTGTCGTAATACTCAACAGGGAAGTGGCCTAGATCGTGCTTTACTACCCGCCGTAAGCCAGCAAACCCCAGTATCGTGTTGTACTCCATGTTTTCCTAGCTACTCATTGCAAACTGGATCAACTCTTTACAAGGCACTTTATTTATCACATACGGCCATACACAGTACAACATAGTGAAATTATTTCTCTGCATTTTTCAGGGTCTTGCTCAAGGATCCAACCTGGTAGACCCTGGTGGGACTTGAACCGGCTACCTTACAATCTTCCGATTGGGAGACGTCCGCTCTACCCAAAGAGCAACAGGCATTATAAATTTAAGTTAGTATTATAATTATTACAGGTCAATTCATCTCCTTTCACTTTTCACCCATCGGAATGGCATTTCCCAGGAGACGCACCTCATCCCATGAACAGAGGTAAACGAGGGGGATAACCTAGCAGAGTGTGAACGGATACTCACTCTGCCTCAAATTTGGGGAGATTAAAAAGTCAGACAAAGACTAACAGACTGTGATAGTGACTCTGGGGGTTGGTGAATGTGTGTTTTATATGTGATTCCTTGGATCCTGCACTGCCGTAAACTGACACATTAGGTGGGTTTACAGGGCCCCCTTATTCTGAATAAAATCATAAGAAATTATCCACGTTAACAACCCTTTCCGAATGAGAAGGCCCTCTCCAATTGAGATCTAGACCACAGCAGAGAGTTTGTTTTTAATACAAACTCTCTTTTTGTATTTGTTTAAATACAATAAGAGTGGGGAAGCAAGAAATAACGAACTCTAGTTTATTCAGATGGTACAACAATTTATCAATTAAGCAGGGGGAATGAGAACTCTGAGAACTAAATGCCAGTAAAGAATGCCATTACATTAAGGTCAGTCGTTTAGAAGCAAAGACACTCACACAAGCGACACACAAACGTGGGCTAATTAAATTTCACAACATAATTAGGCCGTCCTTGGCTTCCCCTGGACAGTTTTACGTGGCTCTTCCCCAATTATGGCAGCAGTAGTTTTTTGCTGCAGGGGGCTTCTGCAGGGGCTGAGCCCCTTTGATCCCACAGCATACAGGAACAGAATCTGCTGTTTAGTACTTCTCCATACTGCCTCATTATTTAGCACTGCGTCTGTTTGGCCCAAACAGGCTTGTGCTACTATTACATTCTAGGGTACCATTATCTCAATATTGTCTCTGTGTATATTATCATGATGATTACTAAAGTGAATATATCTATATATGTATGAAAACATACTGAGATTATGAGAAAGTCTGACTGAAAACATAATGTGCCTCACCGTACGATGACTCAAATGTTTTACTTAGAAGTTATTGGATTTGACTTGAAGTGAGTGTTGTGACTGCCATCTAGTAAGGACTGGAGTAATCACATAAATGTCTTGTCTCACTTTAGTGAAAAACCTTCTGTTGAAAGCACCAAGCATCGTCAAGCAAACTTCTTCTGGCGTCTCTACATTAACCCCTTTTACACTGTCTGTTCAAGGCTGTTCAAAGGTTCAGCCTTCATTAAGCTTCATTACTCAATAATGCTTTTGTTGAAATAATCAACATACAGGCTACTTAGGAAAAAAAATAGATATATAGATATTATATTAAGAAAAGTTTAATGTAGCCTTGGTGCTCTCGACACAGGTTTAGTACCATTCAAACAGCAAGCTAATGTTGTATGTTAATCACCAGATATAAACATGGACAGAGTTTGCTAGCAGCTTAGGCTTTTTGAAATAAGATGGTGGATTCTCAGAAAAAGTATGGCTCAAAG
This sequence comes from Lophius americanus, assembly GCA_037951165.1. Taxonomy (NCBI): domain Eukaryota; kingdom Metazoa; phylum Chordata; class Actinopteri; order Lophiiformes; family Lophiidae; genus Lophius; species Lophius americanus. The sequence continues at coordinate 2,949,952 of JBBDHG010000011.1, read as the reverse complement.
ACGAGTTATTTCCTGTTTGTGGGTCACACTAGTTTCACTCCTTAGCCCCCTAGTTATGAGACGATTGGCAGGTCCTCAGTATCTCCACTCCAATGGTCAAAGTAAATATGAGCACACATTATGACTGGTTTTTCATCCATGTTTTGATAAGAAAATATTATGCCTATTTTAAACAAACCACATATCATCAAAACATTTTAGAATGAATCTAGTGCTGTTTTGTCGACACGCACAAGAGATAGAGTTAAAAATGCCCATGATTGATTGGGGTGAAAAAGGTAACCATCGTTATTTAGGAGACAGGAAGTGTCTGCCCTTAGTGTGGCTTGTAATGAGTCATCTTCTGTTTTAGAGAAGCTCTGTCATTAAAAGAATGTTGGTTGTCAGAAAACAGATTTTGCTGTTTGATAGATTTATAAAACATACTATAAGCAGGACTAGTCTGTAACTAATGAACTCCTTTCTAAAAAAATAAATAAAATTAGTCAACTATTATTGATCAACAGAAAGCTAATGAGTATTGATTCTTTCTGTTCTTTTTCAATCGACAATGCTGCCAGCCATTCGCATTCAGTGTGCCAATTTTCTTCAATACTTTGTTTTTCATAATTGGAGTAATAGTTTTGAGTTTTGGACGATATATATCTCTTTTACCATGAGCTCTGGGAAACTGTAAAGCTGCCTATATAAATATAAGTGATACTATATAAAAGCAAGAAAACAATTATTCACTTATTATTCATTTCCTTATGACAGTGACACCAAGATAACCTAAGTAGTTAGACTCATAAAGACACAGTATTAGACACCCACAAACCATAGACACATTTAGTAACGAGGCGTTTTTCCTCCACACCACATCAAACCCCACCCTCACCACTCAGTTTGAGTCTGTCTGCAGTTTAGAAGCTACCAAAACAAATCTGTGATTATTAAGAGGTTGCAGTGCCATGTGCTGCTTAGGATGAAGGGCACGAAACAGAAGCTGGGCAGACAGATTGACTTTTGTGGCACTCGTGTTTAGAGCAGCTGGCATCGCCACCCAAGGGTCACCCATAATCCACGCTAGTTATGCATGTAATTAAATATTCAGCTGTGACATGATTTAACAAATTCACATCCATCTCTTTTTTTAATTACATTGCTAAATTAAAACCCAATTTTCGTAAATGTGTGATTGACTTTTTCTTTCAGATACAAGGGTAAGAAGAACATTTAATCAACAGCCACAAGCATAAAACAAATCCATATCTACACACAGGCAAGCAGCATTTCAGGGATAAGTGTGACTTAAGGAACTTGAGAGAGACTGTAGTTTGTAAAGCTGTTATCTCTCTTGCCTCTTAAAAGAAAAAAAATGAATGAAATAGCATTGTCTTCGCACACAGGCTTTGTAGACCGTTGGAAAAAGGCAAGAATGAATCCAAACTCTGCTCTCCAAAAGGCCAACAATCATTGAATAAAGTCGACGGATTCTTATTATGTGCCGGGAACCAATGGCAGGCTCCCGCTCAACCCAAGGGTATAAGCATGAGTGACGAAGCCAAAACATCTGCAGCCGCTCGCTTCTCTATCCAATGCATGTGGACGATTTATTTAGTGCAACTTCGAAAAAGAAACAAATAAATAAATAAATAAAACACATTTTATGGGCAGTTTGTCACTTGTCTGGGAAATATCTATTTTGAAGGGCCATTTGTTCTTTGGAAGTCAACATGACCGTGTTAGAATGCTTTAAAGTGGAAATCTATCAGAAACGGAGCCAAAGAGGTCAAGGGAGAACTTAAAAGAGTTTAAGGGCAGCAGCCATGGTGCTTCGGCAAAAGCAGACTCCTAACCAGGCCTGAACTAAGGACAGAAATGTCTTTTGATGCCCGTCCCAATTTCATAGAATAACTTGTGTAAAAAAAATATCACAAGGAAAAAAAGGCCTGTCTGGCTTTTCAAGCTCTCCTGACCTAATTTCTCTTGAGATTAATATTCACTCGTTAAAGCAAAAATATTATTTGTTATTAAAAATGAACAACAACATTCTTAAATATAAAGGCATGTAGTTTATTATCCAAGACTGAAAACATGGATATGTTTCTGTTTTGAGTCTAGCGCTAAGTAGATTCTCTGCATTTTTGCTTTAAAAAGTGATACAATTAAAACTGTTGGAGACAAAGTTTTGTATAGACCGACTTAACACTACATGTTTAAATTGTTATATACCATTACTATTATATACCAACTGTCTTTTGTTTAGTAGAAATAGTGAGGAAAACCATACCTAATAAATGCCTGCTATTTTAGCTATTTGAGCTTGACCACTCACAATCATTCATACATTGGTGGTAGAGGCTACCAAGCAAGGTGCCACCTGTATTACAGTAGCAACAACCATTCAAACCATCATCCATACACCAATAGAGATGCCATCAGTACCAACTCGAACAGCTGTACAGCGCAAGGCCTAGAAGCGTACCATCTGCCGTACCTCCTGCGCTACAGCCACGTACGGCACATTGATCTTTAGCTGGGTTTACATGGACGCTTTTGTTCATTTTGACTGAAATCATTCCAACTGAAGATTTCGGGTCAACTGTTTACAAGAGTTGTGAACTAATAGCAACTGGTGTTTACATGCGCTTATGCATTCCATCGGAACAGCGGTGCAACCAATATCAGATGTGTTTTATCAAAAGACGGGCGTCTCCTAAGTGACCAGTGCAGTTGAGTTGTTATTGTGATGCTTTTCTCAAAGCAACAACTTGATAATAACATAGCCTTACTTACTTAAGGCATGAGGGAGGAAGGGAAGGAGCGATAACAGGAGAGCCTTATCAGTACCTTAGAGTGGTATTACTTCAACCAAGATTATATCATTACAACGTTATCTAACATTACGTTATTAGCGAGTCATTACTGTGAGGTAAACTTACCGGAAATGTTATTTTAACATCAACATCATCCAAAGTAACGTTAATAGCAGAAACTCCCCATCACATGATTAATCCAGAAAATCCAGATGTTGGCTATGGAAAGAGCATTTCAACTCCTCTTCAATAACTTCATTTTTTTTGATGCGTAAAAAGTGAAGTTTGTGTTTCTGATCCACTCTGGTTGTTGTGGAGTTTATCCTTATAATAGACGTCTTCAAAGTCTTACAGCGGTTTTTAATATTTTCACAGCTTCGGTCAATCCCAAGTCCTGACAGTTTTTTCCTGGACATGTTAGTAGAGTTCATTCCTTCTTGCTTTCCCACTTGATTCTTTGAGAGTTTGTATTAGAAACAAACTCTGTGCTGTAATACCTAATTCATGGTATGAGATCACTTTGAGTTGTGTTTAAACTCTAGACTGCTATACCGCAGTTATGTGATCAATTTTCATTACACAATATAAAGAACATGCGCCTATGAAACAATAGATCCCATTGCTTAAAGCAGAGTGCTATATAAATTGATTATTAAACCCTTCATCATTCATGGTTTCACAAGACTCTTGCCACTAACTATTATAGTGGGGGTTTTGGGGGTCAATATCTGCCTCGGTACTCTGAAGTGTCTTAACATCCACCAGTGTTGCACCGTACTGCTGGATTGTGCTATTGTATGGGTACCATAAAACATCAAATAAAGTCAGTTGTGTTCTCTGACTTTCTCCACTGATGTTGTTGGCGCTGCTCCCACTCATCCTTCACCGTCTAGCTTATTTGACCGCCGCTTCTCTCTCCAGCTGCAATTGAATCCTACTCATGCCACAGAAGTGAAAAAGAATACGAATAAGAATTATGGAAGTTTTTCCATAATCCTGCTGACAAATGTGCAAACAAAGAAATAAAACCCTAATACAAACAAAACCTCTTTGATGAAGCTGAGAATTACCCTAGAAATCAATGTGTTGAAGCTGGGCTTAATTTGACTACCTTGTGAACACTTCAGAAGTCTTACTCGCCATTGGTCCGTGAACTTAAATAATTTGCTGACTAATGTATTAGTTATGTGACAGAAAAGTCACATCTGAGGATTAGCTGTGTTTGTCTGATTGATTGATAGCATTTTAAATGGAACATATTGAAGTTTCAGTGTTTGGATTAGACATAAGAAGAAGCCAGGTCAAAAATCTAAATATATAAAAGATATTTTTTCACTTTTTACTGTAAAAATAATTCATGATCTGAATATTCTTGAGTGCAGTGGTTAAACAAAATATAAGTATGACCGAAGTTACCAATGGGGTTAATTCAGACTGACTTCCTGGATCCAAAACAACCACATAAACACACAGAGTCATGTCCTGGAGGTCAAATCCTTTGGGGAATTTGGTGGTTGAAGTGACTGGACATGAGTGACTGGAGGCTGTCTCAGCTTCATGCTTCCTGCCCGAGGCCTTATCCACCCACAGCAGTCCTGCCGCTTTCCTTGCAGTCGTCTTTTGACAGGAAGCAGGAAGCAGCCAAGCTTGTCAGTGTCCTGCCCAGGTCGGCAGCTCTCCGTCTAATGACACCAACTGTTCTCCGCTGACAGCTGAGGAATAAACACGCTTTCCTAGCGGGGTGGGAAGTGATTTTCTTGGGTTGCTGATGCCTTATTGAGAATCCTCTTCCTGTGTTGCTCTCATGGCACATTAATCGTCTTTCTAATTTCCACCCAAAACTCATCCTTCCCAGCTATTAAACATCGTTCTTCCTCCACCTCGGCATTTGGTGTTGCACTGGCAGGCAGCTGACGAGATGCTATCTGGCCGTGTCGCGCTTTGGCTCAACATTCTTAACCGAGGAAAATATGGGAAGAGGCTCTCACTGAGTAGCCAGCTATTTGTCAGCGGTCCACCGGGAGTCAACTATGCCATAGTGGTTGATTGCACTCTGCACCCACAGGAGACTAGGGCACCCAAGTTCTCAGAATTGCTAATATGCTAAATATTTCCAAGGAGAAGAAAACAGGAAAGGGCAGAGATTTCAAAGGACCTCTCTAGAGCCAGCACGGATGGTTCAAAAACATCTGCTGTGGGATTGTAAGGGAGAATGTGGTCATAATTCTAAAACATTATCCATATCTGGGATTTTTCTGTCTTCTGCACAGTTGTATTCTCATTTCCATTCTGACTCAGAATTACACAGCAAATCTATGAAAGATACTCTTTTTATGAGTACTACAGAATTAAGTCAGTCCTGCTTCTATTTCTGTCTGAATGAAGAGGTCAAAGAATAAATAGGTCAGTCTGTCAATTTATGTTGTCTGTCTGTCTGTCTGTCTGTCTGTCTGTCTGTCTGTCTGTCTGTCTGTCTGTCTGTCGAGTCTATGTGGCATGATTCATAGCAGGAAGGGCGGGGAGCTGTTTTCATTGGCAGGAAACAAATGCACATCCCTTTCTCTGGGCCTTCAGCCGGAGAGGCCTTTAGCCGTCCAAGTGGAATGGGAAAAATTACAGAATGATTTTTAATTAACAAACAAACTGTATTATGTTTCCTTTTGTAGTTAGTTAGCGTATTTGCTCATTTGTGTATTCGTCAGTTCTAATCAGCCACTTTAAATGAAAATTAGTTGTTTGCAAAGTCTAAATCTATGTCTGATAATATGAACTCTTTCATGGGCCCAGAACATTTTATTGTTTTTTTAAATAAAGACCTATTTTCAAAATTGACTGACTCCCCATACTGGCACAGCACTACTATACAAGTTTTATACAATTCTAACCGAAATTATAGGAGACTGCACATTGAATCACTGAAGCTATATTAAATCAAACCAATATCTTATTAAAACCCATAGTAAGCTTAAGTAAACGGTTGGTTGTTGGTGTTAGAAATGCACAAAATAAGGCAACACTGATATGGCCGTTTAGTTGCCATGCTTGAGCACTAAGCCACTTTGGGTGCAGTGGGCATCCCTGCACCCAAAGTGCAGGGATGCCCACTGAGAGCAGTGGGCATCCCTGAGGGGCTGCCCACTGCTCCCTCAGGGATGGGTCAAATGCAGAGAAGTAATTTCACTATGTTGTACTGTGTATGACTCTATGTGACTAATAAAGGATTGTTTCTGTTTCTTTTCTGTTAAATGCTGTTGACCGCTAAGAGTAATCAATATAAGGTTAGTCAGGAGATAACTCCACTATATACTGGAATTATTAGAGTCCTACTCTCACAAATCGACATCAGCGGCTGTCCATGGTCACTTTGGTTAGACCATACAGTGAAAAAGCCAACTTGCTAAGCTGCCAGGATGCCAAGTCTTCCGCAGCTTGCAGCAGTAAAGTCGAGCCATAAATGCAGAGATGTCACATTGACACATCATTTGGTGGCTTCCCTCTGCAATGCTACACAGCTTACCACTTGTTCCAAGAACATTGTGCGTGTTTCCACTATCACACCCACAAACTGCATCAATAGACTCACAGTAAGACAAATAGACAAACAGAAAGCATACCTCAATCTGTATATTTTTTACCAGTCAGGAAGTTGCTATTCATGACATTCAAGATTATTTAATGGCTTTGATATTAACTGCTGTCAACGGGAGAATACTAGGAGGAACTTGCTACTGGTTATGAAAAGCTGACAGCTGGCTAGAATATTATCACACAGTTTATTTGTGATATCGGGGAAGTAAAAAAATGATCAGCAGAAGATGATGTTTGTTCCCCACCTAATGTCAGCCTGAAAGTCCAAAACTCAATTTCATTTGAGCGTCATGACTGATTTATAAAACATTCAACTGATTATGGTTTCGATTCATCGTTTTGCCTTGAAATTGAAGTCAATGATTTTTATGTTCCTACAGTATGACAAACTAAAGCACTCAAACAGCACATACCTTCACCAACACCATTGTCAACCTCAAAATAGTCTCCTGCCTGAAAAAACCCATTAATCATTGATTTTCAAGGGAGAATCACAACCTTGTTGATGTGGCTTTTACTCCGATTGGCTTCATGTAACTTTAAGTAATATCACTATTTAGGTATTTTGATTTTGATTTGTATGATCATTTTTAACAATATTTGCAAAATATCAAAAAAGAACCTATCCTGCTAAGTCGAAGAGAATCTGGACACACATACGATCTACCTCAAAATTTTTTCAGCTCATAGTTGGTTCACGCTTCACTCCTAAAAGAGATTACGTCACATTGGTTGACAACTTTTCAAGATATCTTACGGAAAAACCCACTGAAACAAAGATAAGAAACATTGACAATCATTGAAAAATTACCAAAGTGAAATTATGTTTTAATCTAACTTCGACATCTTTGTTTACTATGACATTTGATAAGAAATATGGCAAATCCCCACAAACGAAGAGACAGTTTTCGGGAATTTGACATTTTTGCGAAAAAAAGATAAGATAAATCTGCAGGAACTTCTGTCTCCTCCCTCAGGTAGTGACAGTACGTACACAAACACTGTGACCATTCAGACTCTGACACTACTTCAGCTATAGCAAACCTATCTTGAGTGTCGGTGCAGCAAAATTAACACAAGCAAGAATATATATCTTATACCGCAAATGCAGGGAGGTTCAAGCGGCTGAGAGAGGATTATTTAGCTTTTTTTTTTTAACTCGTTTGACAAGAGCCTGAATGTAACTGATGTTTTATCCGATAAAAGAAAGTCCCACACTCCAGAACTATCAGTGAACAACAAGTACTCAGATGCCCCCACAACTGGAAAAACACAATTTGTGCTGATTCGGGCAGACCGTCATCTCTAGCATGGGTGGATGTGATTTGATGTAAAGCTCTACGTGCGGGAATGTCACCAGGGATTATTTTTACGCAACTAAAGCAAAAAGCGCATACACACGGTCCTCACAATAATAGCAATATTTCTTTACACTGTTCAATATCAGCAAACAAAAGCAATAATTCATTATCTACAGGATAGCCCTTGATGTCTACGGTATATTTCACTATTAACAGTTGGGTAATTATGAAATTTTATGGACCATCCAATAATAAAGAATTGAGAAGATAATTAATCACTAACAAATAGCATTTGTTAGTGACCTGCTATTTCAACACAGGTCAAATGTTGGCTTATTACGGCAACATTTAATACTTTGTGAGTTTGAGTAATGATAATTTAGAACAAATTGTCAGTGATCTACGTGAAAGGAGTTTGCAAAAGAACAGGATCCATCTTTTTTAACAAACTCATGCTGTGTGCCTCAGTCATAATAATAACTCAAAAAGACTACTACGAGTTTTCTAATCTGTCATTTCTCATTGACCATTTGATAAGCCCGTCAGCTTCCCTTCAAACCCACCAGCCACTTGCATTATAAACCTTAAGGGCAAGCTGCCAAAGTATATACTCCATTGACAGACTCGCACAATCAGAGGTAAAAATGTTTCTGTAGTGTTTAAAGAACGTTCTTGCTCACAGCTTGGCTATGGGTCCTTGGCCAAAGTCACGGGCTCTGCAGAGAGCTTTATAGCATTCCTTGGAGTTTTTTCTGCAGACGAGTCTCGAATTTCACACTTTATGGGACACTGTTGGGTGAGAGACCAGCTATTTCAAAACCACAGGTGTATCCACTCCCAAAGGCTTTCTGGATCTTCTGAGAGCAACTGGACATACAGCAGAACAGAAATAAGCATTTACTGCTACTTCCAACTGAGGCCGCGAGCCCTCTTATATTTTTATTTGGATTCCAACTTTTGACAACATTCAGAGAGTACTGACAGTTGCTTTGTTGGCAGGTGTCATGATGCAGTCAAAGGGATATAACATCTTTCACTGAGATTAAATGGCATTAGAGACGGATGTAAACAACTTGTCTTGAAGCATTGCCAAGTCCCCGAGGCCTAGAAATGACCTTACCATGCTGTTCTGGGAAAAGTAGAAATGTAATTCGACATTGAAAAGCTGCATCAGTCATTTAGGTGTAGTGCACACACACCCACAAACATACACACAGACAGAGATGCACTGTTGATCCCTCAGGCCACAACAAGACAGTCGGTTGTCACAAGACAACACTGACTGCTGGCTCTGCAGGGCAATTCTTCAGGGCAACAATTTTATCACTGCGCTCAAATTAATCACAGAAGAAGAAAAATGGAGACGCTACAGATGAAAAGAATCAGAGGTTTCTTTGTCAAGGATGAACAATTAGCAGAGACAAAAAAAAAGTTTTAAAAGAAAAAAACAATAACAAAACCGTCAGATTCAAAGTAAAATATCTGATCTTTCATAGTTTTGTGGTAATTCGTAATGTGAACACTTTGTTACATTTATAGTGTTATAACAGAAATTGAAAACCCTGTATATATATGTAAAACATAAAAATGATTGCATATACAGAGCAATCCTGCAAGGGGTGTAGGACAGGATGTTGGTGTGATGTTTTGAAGACTTATGATTTATTTAACACACAACCAAGAGATTAAATAATGTAGAAGCAATTAGCAGCAAGCACAACGAAGAAGAAAGTCAACGGAAAATGTCTCCACACTGAGGAAATAGGAGAACGATCAATGATTCTCTTTGCAGAGCTACTGCACAATCTGGCTTTAGTTAGCCATCCTAGCAACTCCAAAAGGCACAATGGTGCTTTGAGCCAAATGCAAACATCAGCATATGAAGGCCCATTTTAGATGACACTTTCCAGCTAAAACTAAAACCCCAAAACATAATGAAAATCAACTTTGTACACATGGATCCGCAAAAACAACTGAAAATGCTTCAGTATGTACCGAGTTTGTATTATGTATTACAGTATCAACCCCACCACAGACGACCAACCAGGAAGGGTGGATTATCTCCGCTTGGAAAGAAGCCTTTATTTTGTCACAAACATTAGTACAGGTAGAACAACGTAGTGAAACTTGTTCTCATTTGAACCATTACTGATGAGCAGTGGGCAGCATTCTGCTGCGCCCGGGGAGCAAACTGAGTTCATGGTCTTGCTCAAGGGCCCTACAACATGTATCCTCCTGGCCTCCTGGGCTTGTACAATGTATGTGTACTTATAAATAGTACTTGTACATTGTACTTGTACATTGTACTTGTACAATGTATGTGTACTTGTGCATTGTACTTGTACAAGACACAATTTTATGAAGATTACCACTTAAATAGTCTATCACACTTGGTATGTAAACTGACTCTCTCCATCAGAGATGAGAATGGATCTTGATGTAGGGAGACTTTAACGGCATTTATCTGAGTGAAGATGGCTGTAGACAGATGTGAACATTCACCCACTCTTCCGCTCCCAAATCTGGGGAAGAGCAGGGGGATCAGGGTGTTAGGGCAGAGTGTGGTCTGGGGCTAATCCACTGCCAGTTAATAGCCCTTGATGATATACACAGTGCAGCTGTGGCAGTAAGATAGGCCAACAGCTGTGGCCCACAGTCTGATTATCAGATTTCAGCCTCAGACGGCAAACAAGCCGACAAAATAAGCAACATGTGAGAGTCTCACCCCCTGCTGTGGGAGAAAGAACAAATCATGAAACTGCTCGGAGGTTTGTTTGTAAAGAAACACTCCACCCCCACCATAGATGCTCTTTTATCTAATGCCTTCATTTGTCACTGTGTTCTACATAACTCAGATACATCTGGCACAACTACTTCAAATACAATCAACTTAATTCTCAAATAGGATTTCAAAATGTGATATCAAACCAATTTGCTGCTCGAATACTCCATTAGACAATTATTTGATTTACAAAAATTAACAAACCAATCCCTTCGGAAAACCCGATTGGCATGACAGGAGCACTGACCTACAAATTGGTAGCAGTAAAATAAATAGAATCGTAGCTCATTAAGGCAGGTGCTAAACTGTTTGTTTGTTTTTTTCACTTGTCAACAACATAGGATATAATAAAGAAACTTAGCTTTGGTGCTAATTTACATTTTAGTGATGTAATGATGTTGAGTGCTAGTAAACCTCTGCTGGCACGTAAAAGCAGCCAGAACATAGCAGTAGTTTCTTTTTCATAATTAAATTATCCCTAGATGTTAATTATTTCTCACATTTAAAGTTGTTCTCTTCTTCTCATCATTCTTTAGCAGTTCGTCTTTGCTGCGCTTGATCAATAAGTGTCGCTTGAGCTTTTTTTTTTGCTCCATTGATGACACAAACAATTTGAAGCAAAGAGTTTAATTTGACAGAATATTGAGTTTATCAGTCCTTCGGACTAGCAAGCTAAAAAGTGTGCTGGAAATATTTCCATAGAAAAATGTTTGTTGTACCGCTTTTGAAAAAACAGGTTTAACGGTAAATAATTCCTGAGCTGCACGAAAAATCCAGGATAAGTACCAATCATCATGCTAGTGTCACTGTTTTATTACTAGGTAATAATGAAAGAACATTTAGTCAACAATAAAAATGTCATAGTTAGGTATAAGAATGTCGGACATGACCACTCGTAGTGCTCTATGTTACAGCACACCTTAACTGGAACAAGATGTCACGTGAGTAACAGTATCAGGGGATGTAGAATGATCTCACACCATATGAGACACTGGATTTGGTGACACAAGGAACAAATAGCGAATAAAAAGACACAACTTCATAAATAATTGAGTCAGACACAGCTGTACTCCTCAGATGCAATGTTGCTTCATGGAGCCTTAGATTGTGGGCACTCGGTCTTTTTATGTATAAGTATGATAAAACCGCTTCTAATTAAATATTAAGAAATTTTGCCTAATTTCTGTTCAAAGTGCACCAGAAAATGAATCCAGGTTGCAATCCAAGTTATCAATTTGCAGGAAGTCAGAATAACCAATTTCAAATCATTGGAGATCAAGAATAGTCTAAAAATGGGCCCTACTCATCCTCTAATCCTGAATGATCCCGAATATTTGAGGGAGACAAAGCTAACATTATGTGTTATCTGTGCAGACATTCTTACAAGAGGCTCCCTGTTGGATTGGATTGCTGCATGTGACCAGGCTGAAGCCTCACATGACAACGTCTCATCTATGATTTTGCCTCAGGTGTACTTCAGACAACAGCATGGAAATAAAATAATTCATTTATTTTGCACTCTCATTTCGGACCCTTGAGGAAATGATAATGGTGAAAATATTACGGCCTGCTTATCATAAAAATAGTCGTGTTGCTCACTACTTATGTGTTTCCTCGAGGCCTTAGACGTCTTTTTCATTTACACTATCTTCTGGGTCACACCCGTTTGATGAAGTGGAGACACCAAAGGTTTTGTGGAATGTAGTTCTCGGCATGAGTCACACTTTAAGTGGCAGGCCTTTTTCCCATTTCAGATAAACTTACATTTCGATAATAAGCAGCATCCCCTATCAACGACTGTCCGGTAGTTTTACACATGAGACTATCAGACATAGCTGCATCAGTAGAAGCATACGTGAGAGAGAAAGTACGAGTCCTAATAGATTGTTTTAGAGGTACACTATCAGACTATCAGACAATTGGAGGACCCTCTGAAGAGCACACACATCCAACAAATACCAAAAATCTATTTTAACTCTCTGGAGTCTGATTGTAGTCAAGGGTTAGGGTTATCCAAAAGCTGTTATATATTTTGCAATAGATAATGTTCAACATGAAAAATGTTTGGGATTATATTTGCAACATCATCTCTATGACGGGTGCATTATTTCTTCACCTTAACATATTGTATTAGTTATGTAGGGTTATGGTTATGTATATTGGGATCCAAAGGGTTGAGTAATTCAATTCAAGTTAAAATAATTCATCTAACCAAATAATGGCGGGTTAGTAAATGTTATAGTAAACCAGATAACATGGTTCTGCCCCTTCAGATAGAAATATAGAAAAATTCAACAGTTCCTTCTTTTCCCCTCTTCCACCAAATTGTATAATAATCCGTCAATTAGTTTATGTGTAATTGTTTCGTCTGTTGGTTTTAAGTTGATTAGGTTGCTGTGTTCCTGTGGTATAGCACCATCCTCATCTCCAACAACCGTGTGGCACCAGCTGCACTGGGGGGATTTCTACAATCAAAGGCTCTTGACCCACATCATCGACTCCATCATCAATCGTCTTCAGCTCCCCTTCGCCGGATCACTCAATCCTCAAAAATGCTTCTCGTTAGGCCAGACAGTCGTCTTTCTTTATCATAATAGTAGTTATTGTGAACTTGTGTCCGAGGTACTAGCACCATTTTTAGGGCTATACACTTAACACTCACATACCCTATCTTCTTCTGAGGGTCCATAAAAATGTGACACCTCCTTAGTACAGGTTATTAGTCAGTGAACAGAAAACTAATCTAATAGTTGTTATGATGCTAATTGTGTGTTTATTTGGCCTTCTTTGTTGTTTAAGTTTTGGTTAAAAGAGTAACATAAAAAGTCAGGATTCGGCCATCTATGCACCAGCTGTTGACATGACATTGATCTCTGAAAACAGTTTTTTTATTTTCCTCTTTGATTGCTTGTACGTCACATTAGCATTATCGCCACATCAGTTTACATTTCAGCATGTCACATTCATTTCTATCTCATCGTTATCTTCACCTATAGTTTCAGAAGTGGTTAAAAAAGTGGTTAAAATCTCTGCAAATGCAGAGAAATTAGTTCACTATGTCGACCTGTGTATGACTGATTGTGATTAATAAAGGGTAAATGATTAAATTATTACTATTGAATGCTGGGTTCCATTGCACCAGTTTTTGGTATTTTCTGGAAACTACGTGTTGGCAATTTCAAAATGACTTCATGATAACTTCAGGTGATTCATTGTGATATAAATGCCCAGTGATTTGGAATGAATTCATTATTTTTTTGAATACAGGATAGCACTCTCTTTTCTGCTTGTTCCAGGCTAAAAATGCTGCTACTGAAAAGGCTACTATATAAAAGTAAAATAATATAATGGGCCTCTGCCTAATAGGTCAATCCCAGCCAGGCTTGAATAGAATGACTGTGAAAAGTCAACATTTTTCTGCTCTGGACAATGTGATGGGGTGTGAGGGGCATGCTCAAAGGAATGCCATTGCAATCAGGGCTTCCCTTGAATAGCTCTCTGTGGTTTAGGAAAGCAATCCCGGTGACGCAAAGGGCCATCTGTGGGGTAAAGAGAGACACAATACATGCCCCATGAGGGAATAACAAGTTCCTGCTGGTGCTAATTTTAACTTATATCAGAGAAAATCTGAGCAAGCAGGAGGATATTAAAGGAATATCTTCTCGCATTTTTATCCATGCAAAGTTTACTTGCTGTTTTATAGAACAGTTTATTATCAAAAAAATTTTTGCAAAAACATTGCCCATTAACCAATCAGCTGTACCGTAGAGCAGCTATTTCTACAACCATAGGGCTCTGCTGGGATTTGTTTCTCTAATTTGTTCGGCCCCGAACGTACTTGTCTTACTGTGTGAGGCGTTTGAGGAAGATAAAGTAATGTCAAAATGCATTTTTAGATATGAATCATGATGTATATGAATGATTGTGTCAGTACTTCCTAACCGAGCTCATAATACCCAGTGAGAGAGACATCCCAACGCAACTGATGGTGCTGATTTGCAACAGGAAGCTATTAAACTTTTAAGGCTACTGTTAGCTAGCAAACTGCTTTTGGCTGATATAAAACTGACAAATAAATCCTACTTCCAATGTGAAAGACACTTTGCCCAAGTCGACCACTTTTTCCTAAACATTCCTTCCTCCACACTCATTTCTTGCTCCCTTGTTTCCTCGCTGCAAAGTAGGCCAATTGCTATAACAAATTTTTCATTGTTGACGTTGTGCAACTGCTTTACCAAAGATCCCATGAGGTGGTGCATTCATTCCTCCCTTTGACATGAGAATCTCCTTTGAAATTCCGACGTGCAGCATCTCATTATTTTTAAATCTTGTGGTGTGCGCACGCTTAATGTGAGATTTTGCCCTGTCCTGTAGTATGAGCCTTTTCCTAACCAGATAGACCAATGATCTCTACTGGCTCTTTTAGAAACGAAGGAGCAGCTGAGCTCCTTTGGGCTGAAGCTGCCGATCAACCTTTGTCTAAGGGTGAGGGTAAACATCCTGCAGAGGAGGCCCAATTTTCACCACTTGTGTCAGCAGTCCGATTCTTTCAGTTGATAACCAGAGCTCATGTCCAGAGGTCAGTGTTAGAATGCAGATGGACTTACATTAGGAGCTTTGTGCTTCAGCTCAGCTAACAATACTCCTGCCGTCACACCAGACCCCCCCGTCCCGCTCGGACTCTATTTTTCTGTCAGTCATTGGCAAGGCGGACAAACGTCTTCCCTTGACAGAAGTTCCTTTCATTCTTGCTTGATAGTGGTGGTAACTTTGTCCTGAAGATTGCACCAATGAAATGCTCAGAAGTTCCGATAAACCAGTGTTTCCTCGCATTCTCTATACGATAACTAAAATGGCTGAATGGCAATCTGTCAACTACATTATGGAAAAATAATGGTCTCAGTGCAGAAGTAGTAATTTTGTTTGATGTTTATATATTTAAACTAGGTTTGACTGACAAAGCAACAGACTAACAATGTCATCCTTAAGCTCTAGACCAAGTTAGTGGACCGAAAACATTAAGCATTTTTGGGTTACACTGTTTAGATACAAATATTTTATTACTTTAACTGGGCCGCTTTTCCGGGACATTCCTAGGACTAAACAGTAAACAGTTTAGTGAGCTCCGGTGCAGCCACAGGGAGAGAGACACAGAACAGGGTGGAAGCTAATGAGTCACAAATACTTTAGTGTCATTAAGCACTGATCAATAATTGATGGTGTGGTGCTGAATTAAGATGAAATAATGAGAACTTCTTTTTCCACCTCTCACTGCACCTCCGAATGACTCGGAGGATTACTACACTCCTGTGGGTCAACCGATCCACTCAAGTTACACCATCAAATATTCATGTCCCACCTTTGCATAATTCACTTTGTAAACAGACCAAAGACAATGGGATGGCTGCTTTAAGTTTGAGTAGAAGTCAGCAGAAATCCAACACATTTTAAACAAAATCTTCTGCATGCAGAGTTACGCTGACGGCACTTTTTTTCACTGTTGGATGTATGATGCATGTATGTGGGTGCTTACATGCCTGCGAAGGGATCAAACAGCGTTTTTAACAGGCACTAATCTAACAGTGTTCTTGGCTTTAGACTGTCTGTCTGCTACCCGTGCGTTTGACACTGTACAGTCTGTGCTGATGGGTGTTTCCCAGGTTGAGCAATTTAACAGGCTGACTTATCATTGCTGAAATATTCCAGCGGGATTTTGCGTTTGTTTAAATGCTGAAGAGCATGTTGCACTCTATTTGTTACCAGCATAATGTCTTCCTTGTCATGTGATCTCTGCAAAGAATTCCAAAGCCGCTACTGAAGCCCAGCGCACATGGCGGCACTTCCTAACAGATGTTTTTCGTTTGTGCTGCTGCAGTCCCTCTAGCTTTGGAGGCACGGAGCCAGAGATGTGATTCATGATGCGAGCCTTTTCCTTACAGTCAGCAGGCACAAATACTGCTCCGAGTTTAGAGTAAACATGGCCCCGGTTCTGTTTTGAAATATTTCCTATTATTATGTTGTTACAACATCGTGAATAATTGACAGTAGAATTGATGGATTGCACTGTTGGGGTGTTTATGAGAGGACAAAGCCTGTTTTTGTTTCCTTCAGACAAACCATCTCTGGTTTTGGTCCAGCTTATCTTAATTTTCACATGTGACCTTAATGAATTGCAGATAAACCCCATTTAGTCACTTTAAAGCAACAAAATGAAATGTTGGGTATGGTGTTCAGTGTTTTCAAGGCCAGATTACACTAAATACTGAAAGCCTGATATCACTGGCTTCTGCAGAGAAATGTGTTTTAAAGTGGGAAACGGGTTTCAGAAAAAGTGCAAATCCCTGAATTTGATGCTCCGTTTTATCAAAGAGGCAAAGATGCCTATGGATGGCAATTGGGGTGGGGAGGAGATTGGAGTAAACGCATTCGGTGTCGATTACGGTGTAGTTAATTTATCACAACTCAATTGCCTTGCCTGATTACACTCTTAATACCTGGACGAAGGTGACACAGCATCAGAGTGTGTGACTTATGTGAATTATCTTGAGAAGGTTACATCCAGACTAGAAAAGGCCTTTCCATCTCCTTCCCTCACACACTGCTAGAGCCTGGCAGCATGCTCTGAAGCTGCCAGTTATGTAACAGTGAACACATAGAGCTGCAGGCCTGAGTGCACATCCTACTATGCTTCCTAAACTCTTCCACCCAAAGCTACCCACCCCCTCTGTTATTACTCTCTATATCTGGCAAGGGCAGCAGATTCTAAAGCACACGATGAGAGTTCACCCACACACACTCCCACACAGCAGATATCATCCACTCTGTGTGGGGAAAGGTCCAATATTCATCCGGTAATTGATTCAAATTTTAAAATGCATTCTTTAAAGCAACTGCAGCTCAACAGGTGCAATTATGTTCCTTTATGGGAGGGTGGATCCTCAACATTATAATCCATTTTGGAGTCTTTGGGATTTTTGGGATCTCCCCAGTTGAATGTAAGGTTGATTCCTTTGCTAGGATATTAGCTTCCATCCATCTTAAAAAAAAACATCTTTATTTCCATTTAGATGTTTTAAAACGGTAATCTCTTGGCTGGTGCTGTTTAATATCACAAATTAGTTACATAGTGTCAACAACCTTGGGATACTGAACATCTACTTGATTACACTACAGACTATGTTTGTGTAAATACACAGTTATCTTCAGTCACTTGCATTAGTAATAATAGTACATTTAAATTATAACGCACTTTACATTCGGATCACATCTCAAAGTTCATTGTGTGCATACATGTATACTATACAGTATAATGTAAGTATACATGTTACATGTATGCATGCACATTCCACTCTCTTGGCACTATTTGTA
Organism: Lophius americanus; assembly: GCA_037951165.1. Taxonomy (NCBI): domain Eukaryota; kingdom Metazoa; phylum Chordata; class Actinopteri; order Lophiiformes; family Lophiidae; genus Lophius; species Lophius americanus. Next base: position 2,932,115 of record JBBDHG010000011.1, on the reverse strand, counting down.
TTCTCTGCATATCTGCATTGTTGAGCTTGTGTTTAGATTTATGCTGTTGATTGTATAACTGCTAGTGTAAGCATCTGGAGATCATCATACATGACCAGTAAAGCTGATTAAGACTCCCATCCATCCATCATTCAATCCATCCATCACGCAGACAGGCTGACACAGTGGCCTTACCTCCTCCAGCACGCTCACGGTGTTCCTGCAGCTCTGCATCCGTGTGGTGAAGCTGGATGTCGTCGGGGAATTGTAATCCTCTGTTGTCTCCGAGAGAAACTCGGACACAGATATTTGATCGGGCATCCTTTAACGGGGAAAATGCCCAAAGTCGGGTTGGCGATGAATACTCAGGATACAAAAAGCATGTAAGACTACAAACAGGGAGAAAGCAGGGGGAGTGTGTTGCGAGCGCGAGCCGATTTTCCTCCCAGAAGTGAGCTGAACTATGAAGATGATGAAGACGTGTCGTCTAAGGATGACTTCTCTAACGGTTAACGGTTTTACTGATCCCCCGCGTCCATGAGAGGATAGAATTAAGCAACTAAAAGTCTGCGGCCTGAGTCTAAAGGCGACGTGTTTATCAATAGTGTCAGTCTGCGTTTAACTAAACCTCGTAGGAGAAACCATCGCACAGAATAGCGGATGCCCTCATTATGCTCTACAGATGTTCAATAAGCCGTTAGCCGTCATAACCGCACACCGTTAGCAGCTTCTGCTCAGATACTATCTCATTCCATGGTGTGCCGGGTTGTCTAGACGCGCAGCGGGTTTTGGTCCTCTCTTCTTCGGCCGTAGTTTGTGTTTTTCGTGCTAAACGCTGCAGCAGACACACTCACTACCACTCTCTCCGCGCTCAAGCCCTTCAGAGTCGATGTCAAGCACGAAGGAAAGCAGGAGGGGATATCCGGTGAAGGTCGTCAAAATAAAAGCCAAGTGCTGACCCTTTTTTGATCACATTATGTACAGAAGATTGAAGCATTTTTAAACAGCAATGACCGTAACAAATTTTTTTTTTTTTTTTTTAACAAGTTGTACGTTTACATAATGAGTCACATTATCGTATTCACTTGTTTTTGTTGGTGTTTTTTATTTAAAAAAAGGTTTGGGAATTTCCTGTGTATAGATCTGTCAATGTAGATCCAAGGATGATGGGTTTACTTGAAGATGTTATATGTTAAACAATTTAACCCCAGATGGCATCGAAAAATCTCCAGAGAGTAAAGTAATGTTATGAGGAGCCAGTCCCTCCTGTTTAAACAGCGGATCTACAAGAAAAATGCTATTATCAACTATAAAAATAAAGATTTAGGCGTTTGAAGTATTTTTCCTGGTTATTCCAGATTGAGTATTTGTGAGATGAAAAAAAGAGTAGTTGTTTATGAAAACTAAGAAAGTTTTTTTCTATAATGTATCTACACTGGTAAAAAAAAAAATCCTCCACCTATGGCTTTAAATGTATATCTAAAATAAAGTTCCTTAATGAGTTTGGATTTATTAAGTCTGTTTACAACTGTTGAATTTTAATAGAGAAATACTGAGTATTGAAAAAGCGGAGATTGAATCCACCGGACTTAAGCTCGTTAATTGTTTTTGGAATGAGAATACTTATTCAGAATGAAATTCTTATGAAAATAAAAATAAAAAGGTCTTAACAATTTTTGTATGAACATCTTCTGAAACATCAAAAGCTAGAACTGTCATGATAAACAAGGTTGGAGAGAAAACCTACATGAATCTGTATGTTGTGAACTAATTAGCAGATTAAGACTTTCAGACATTCTTGAAATATTTGAAAATAGTAACATCGTAGGTTGACTTATCTTTGACCTATACAGGAATTCCAGATATTCCTACACAGATAGATATTTCTCCGAACTACTACCACCACAGCAATCAATTTAAGAAATAAAGGCCTGCATCACTATCTTATCGATTTTGATAGTAAACTAACATATCAAAGACATTTTCTGACGTTCATCAGAATGCTTGTTGTAAGAGATGGGCGGTCATGATACAGATCCTTTCACACAGGTCACTTAAAAACATGAATGTGAACTCCAAAGGATTAATCATTCATTCATTCATTATCCATAACCACTTATTCTGTTCAGATGTGAGAAAAAAAAGGTCTGAACTGCGTCACTGTCACAGCAGTGCGTTGAATATTGTCGATGTTTTACAGCTTGTGATCATGAATCGATGACGCCAAACAAAGGAACAGGGTCGTTTATGGATTTTTAAAAATTGATCTTGGAGTGAATTTTCATGCCATCCAAACACATTTGTTGAGATTTCTTCCTGACAGCCTTCTGGTTCTTGTACATTCAAAGATCACTAATAGGGCAGCACTATACTGATTAACATTTTTACTGATGAACAGTTTACTGGAAAGAAATGTATGAAATATTCAGATGTTTTACTGCAGGAAAGCTACTGATACCACACTGTGAAACCTTACTTAAGTAAAAGTACGAGAGTGCTATCAATAAAACATGCACCAGAGGTAAAAGTACTCATAATGAACTAAAATGGTCCCTATCATTGTTTTAAAATGATGTAGGATGTACATCATAGCCACATCATGATGTAGGTCATCATAGCCTGTTTACGACGTTATTTCCCTGAGAGGAACCACCTATCCCTTAAAAAGATCAGCCTGTTTTCAGGTCTGTGAAAATGCATTTACATTCTATAACTTTTAGCTTAAGATGTAGATGATTTTTTCTCAACCCATAAATAAATGCTTCAGTTTCTAGCTAGACATGAAGAACCTACAAAGATTGGAATCAGAAATTTAACTCCCAAATACAGCTGACAGACAAGTGCATGTAAAGTACAATATTTGCCTCTGGAGAAGAAATAAAAGGTAGTATAACATGGAATAATTAAATAAAGCACCAGTACCTCAAATTTTCATTACTGTACTTAATAGTTAAAATGAGCAATTATTGTTTCAGGTAAAATTTTAAATTAATCAAAATGAGGTTTTTCACATAAAATTGGCCAATGAAGACATTCATCTGCTCCTGTAATTTTAGAATAATAGAGATTCATTGTTTAGAAGAAGCTTAAATCAAAGCTTCGCAGCGATAAATAGTCTTGCTACAATTGTTTTGCTACAAAAAACAGAAGGCGCTCGTCGCTAGAGGAACGATTATATTTTGAAATTCAAATGGCTTCTGTTCCGGTATAGCGTCCACATCAGTAAGAATTGACGCATATCCCTCCAACCCACCTCGGCCTTGTGGACTGGGCCGAGGAATCATTCTGCGCATGCGTGATCTAGGATCTGGTCATTACATTCATTTTCCCAGGCAACCAATGGTGAAACAGAACAGTCGGTTGTGGTGAGTGTACACGAAAGCACCCAGAGATTGTTTCAGTTTAGCTCGGCTGACTGCCGACCTTTTCAAGGAGATATTGGATGAGTTTTAATTTAATAATGCCATAAAGTTGTTCAAATAAACAGTTTGTGTATTTGCGAGGTTTGTATTTCAAGATGATCGACATCGTAAATAAAATCAGATTATGACGTGTGCACACAATATAAATGACTTGCTCCCACAATACAATAACTCTTGCACACATGATAATTATCTTGTTCCCACAGTGTAATTGCTTGTACAAACGAGATAAATAAAGTGTTCCCACAATGTAATAACTTGTTTAAAAAAGATAACTATATCTTGCTTACACATGAATATAAATATATCTTGTTTACAGAAGCATATACAATATAATCAATTCTGCCACAAGATCGATATCTGGTTCCCACAAGATGATAACCATTTTTGTACACTGCTTCAAAACTAATGTCTTATTCATATCATCCACAGATTTATATCGTGTTCCAACACAATGGAGCATAATATAAAAAAAAGGTCATAGAGATACAATCTAATAAATTGTCTAACTAGTCAAAGCACTTAAAGAGCATAAACCTCTGCCAGTAGCAAACATTATTGTATTCAGAATCCATTAAATAACTTTACTTAGGAAAATGTAACGCATATTCATCAATTATTGTATGAGTTATTACCAGCCACTAAATATACCAAAAACTGAAACCAAACTGATGTCATTCCGCCAACTGGCTTTTTAAATTTTATGATATTTTTAATGCAGCAATGCCCGAAACACCACCAAAACTCCATTACCTGTAAGTTATGCCAAACCCTACCTCTGGCTAGAATTGAATGAAAATTGGTCAATTAGTTAGCTTGCTAACAAATAAACTGACCAATACACAAAAGTATACTACATTACCTCCTTGGCAGAGATACTCAAGGAGAGAAGCCTCTGCAGTCCCGGTTGCACTGGAATCTGTAGCGCGCCCCTGTGGCCGTTTATGGTAGTGTATCTGTGAAATGTCATTTCATTCTCCCTACAAGCAGAAGTGAAACTTTTAATAATGGACAATTAAGATACTACATGTTACTTTGATTCGTTCAGCGTCGAAACTATATATTCAAAAATATAATCTTCATTAATGGCAGATCTCAAGTGGAAAGTATTTTCTTCTGGCGAAAATTAATTGATTTATTTTGTAATTTATTTTGTAAAAAAAAATTGACCGGAAGTTCCGCTTCCGGCCGTTGCTAACCTAATGTAGCTAGTTTTTAGCATTAAGCTAGTATCGGCAAGTTTAAGGAGGAGATAGGTCTGGATTTAAGAGGAGCTTGTATCAGTTTTAACTACTAAAACACGGGTGAAAAGGTGTATATTTTGGCAGAGCATCTACATTTGCTTGTCAACTTTCACAAAACGGCCTCTTGTCAAACTGGGTGGAAAAAGCAGAGTCCAAAGTTGAACTTGAATGGCTGAGGGGAACCCAGGTAACTACAAGCTGTCTAAATAATTGGCACAGTCACTTAAAATCATGGAATCTAAATATGAAAATGTATCTGAAATGTTCTGTAGTCACAGTCAGTCATTTCAAACTTATTTTACTTCCTAACGTGTTATTCAGCGTATGCCGTGACTAGCACGACGTAGCTTACATTAGCTAAAATGAACTTTTAGCTAACAGCAGGGAGGTAACCTAACGGCAATTTTAGCTCTTATGAAACATGAAACCATGAAATTAAAATATATATGAATAGTAGTATAACCAGAGGCAAGTACGTGTAGTTTCTTCCATTAGTTCTGGACATAGGTCTCATTCCCTAACCTATGCCTGCAAGCCTGTGTGGGTTCAAGTGCCACAGGTCAGGATCAGAAGTGTTCACCAGAATGATATGATTACTGTACATATAAGCTCTGTTGGAAAAGTACATATCCAAAGAGTCACTTTGTTTATATTGAGGAGCAGAAACCATCTGACGTCCTTTAAAATGGATTCATTTTGTAAGGAAGTCACATTTTTCATACACAAATTCATACCTAAGCCAGATTGTCTAGGGTCAACTATAGAGGATGTAAGATGGAGAGAATGTGACTTTATACTTTTACGTATACTTTTGACTTGAAATTTTTCATATTATTAGTTTTATTCCAAAACTTACTTTACAATCTCTTTGGGCTCCTGATTTCATTGAACTATTAAATTGTGTTAATGCTAGCTAGCTTGCTAGCTACATATCAACTCTGTTATTACAACTAACTTCATAATCTTAAATAGATTTCTGCAGAATCTGCCCAAAACATTCAGAATTAACTATGATATTGATGTGAAGTTCTAAAACTTAAAAAAAAAACATTTTTCCTGTCAATCAACATATTTGTTTCTTCTATATTTATGAAGTACGCTTTAACTTATCAATTTTGTTTCTGTCAATTAGTGGCTTTAATTGACAGGTCGTAATTGGCTTATCAATTATTACTGTGTTCTTACAATTTATTGTTGCACAATTACTACATAATCACTTGAATGCAGTTGTTTGATGTAATTGCAGTTGTTGTTTACAGCTGGATAAAACTGAAATGTCATATTGTGTCACTATTCCCATGTCATTTTCCACCTTTTGATGTTTGATTGGTGTTCACCTGATATTACAAATCTAACAGAAGAAATGAATATCTACAGGTCCACTAACCCACCCAGTTCAGTGAATTCATTGAACAGACAGCTACAGGTTCATCCAGACCATTGGCTTTTACTGCAGCCTTATGACAAGAGTCTAAATCAAATTTGGTCAATGTTTGACTCTTCTTGTTCATGAAGGGTATTTGCATTATTAAACTGTGATTAGAATTGGAAAATAATGCTGTAATAAAATGAGTAGAAGAGGACATTAATTCAAACATCACAATTATGTTTATGATAACTAATCATGAACTCATTAGCTAAAATGTTATGATTACAACAGCCCTCCTAGTAAGTGAATAAAAATCACTGAACCACTTCGCCTCAATGTCAAGCATTTTTACTGTAATTATATTACCCACTCACTCCTTCCATTGTTTAACACTAACACTTTTATATTTGCAGACCGACCTGACATCAATCTAGATGAGGTGTTGCATCGTAAACCATATCAGCAAAAAACAAGAAGAGGCCGGCCCAGGCACTACAACAACAGAAATCCAACTGGCAATAGTCCTGAACCCCCTCAACAATGTGGACAATTTTCTCAGGGCTTGACTCCCACACCTAGCCACCATTATCCGCATAATGAAATGCATCAGTACCCTCCCTACCTGGGCGATTATGGAGCCAGAAGTCGAGGCAGAGGTAGAGGGAGGAGAGAAAGTAATAGAGGTGTAAGTGGGAATTTTGGTAGCTGCAGCTCCTGGCGGCAAAGACCAGGTGGTGACTTTGTCTCGCACAGTAGTAACAACAGAGGTACTGGTGCCACCCAGTCAGAGGCACATCACATTGATGGACCTGATTTACGCAACTGGCGAAGAGAAAATGTGGACGGGAGTTTAGAAAAAAACAATGAAGACCAGGATGCCCAAGCTAAGAAGCCCAGGACGTTTAGCCAGGAGCAGAGGAGAGGACAACAAAATGAAACAAGGACTCATTTTAAGGAAAACAACCCAACAGTAGGGAATCGGAAGTCAAATGACAACACAGACGAAAACCACCCTTTGGACATCAGGGAAAGAACTCAGAAGAGCAGGCCAGGTCCACACCGTCAATATGATATTGAACAGAGGAAACACCCCGAAGTAAAGCGAAGACAAGGACCCATCAAACCACCCAAAACACTATCTCAAGATGAAATGGGTTCACAGAGGGGGCCCAGTTTGCAGAATGACTCTGGCCACAGCAAGCGATCTCAGGATAACGCCTCTAGAGCTGGACGAGGGTCAGGACGACAGTTACCATGTCATGTTAGAGGGGGGAAAAAAACACATCAAAACCACAGTCCTGTCCAGAGGAACTGGGACAAGGTGCCAGAGAGCAAAGAAACGCAGACAGGTTAGACCTAAACTCGCTATTCATTTTCTATCAACAGACAAAGGAGTCGGTCATAGTTTGTAAAAAAAATAAATAAAAATGAATTCACCTTGAAATTTATCAACTACAGTAGACATTTCCTGGCGTTTGATTGGGCACAAAACATTTTTTTCTCTGGTTGTCAGCTGAGTAAAACTTTTATCTATTTTATTATTATTTTTCTTTTATATTATATTATGGATAATTCTTAGTTATGCTTTTGCCTGACTTAGGCCCCGTCCGTCCTCATGGTTTCGAAGAACAGTTAATTTCTTTAAGCATAATCCAGCTAACTGACAAACAAATAGACTGAGATAAAATATTACCTTTTAGAGCTGTTTTACAAACAATCACATTCATTCACTTTCTGTAAGAGCTTATCCCGTTGAGGTTCTAGGGGATGAGTCATTAGCTCATCACAGGAAAGACATAGAGCTAAACAGCCATCCACTCTGAAACAATTACAGTCAATACAACAAGGATTTTATTTTTTTTAAGGCCTCGAGAGTGTAAATTTATGAGAAGAGCTTCAATTTAAAAAGATGTAGAAACCATGACTGTAATCTAGCTAAGTGTTCTTTAGATTCAAGCAGTGAATTGTGGGACATTTGTCATAAATGCTTCTGTCTACTGAACTTCCGATCTTGTCACTTTACAGGGCGTCTGATTGAACAGCTGTCGGAGGAGAAGTATGAGTGCATGGTGTGCTGTGATGTTATCCGACTCATGGCCCCGGTGTGGAGCTGCCAGAGCTGCTTTCACGTCTTCCACCTGAACTGCATCAAGAAATGGGCTCGTTCCCCGACATCTCAGGCAGAAGGTACAAGCTTTAAACAATACCTAGGTGGTTAAGACACCCAATCTGCTCAGTATGGTTATCAACATGGTTACAAAACAACAGGGCCTTTGCATAAAATGGAGTAATGTGGAATACTGTTGTGTGGAATACTTATCCTTGTGGCCCCATGAACAACAAAACATAGCTGCCAGGCTTTGTAATCATGCTGGATCAGCAGTGTGTTGTGCTTGTTCTGCTGCATTGTAGTTCGAGACCAGTGGAAATATCTGTTGTCATCATTATGTAAAAAAAGTTTATGTACAGTGCCATATAACAGCATTGTACATCGACCCTTTTTTTCATGCATACATAACGCATTTCATACTCCTTTTTGGTGTAATAAATACAATTATCATTAAAATTTGTATTTTACTCAAGTTATGTTTGTATGTGTGTAAATCTTTTTTCTTTTTTTTTAATCAATACAATTTAGGATTAAATAGTCAAAACTAGATGAATCCAGGAAGGGGTCACTGGCGTCACTTCTTTTTCTTCACAGTATTTAGAATTCTTACTTGATCAAAGTTTTGTTTGGCCCCGTCTTTCAGATTCAGCTGAAGGTTGGCGTTGTCCGGCCTGCCAGAATGTTGCGCCTAAAATTCCCACTTCATACAACTGCTTCTGTGGTGAGTCACCGTTTCCTTGATGCATTTAAATAAATATTATAAACTGGATCTGTTTTTTGACAGGTTAGATTATTTCAGTGTGCAATGTCTGGTCATGGAATGTCGGCAAAACAAGGTCATTGCTTCTTTTTTTCCCCACATTTGATTGGCAGGTAAAGTAACAAATCCAGAGTGGCAGCGCAGTGAGATTCCTCACAGCTGTGGGAATATGTGTGGAAAGAAAAGGAGCCTGGATTGCAACCACCCCTGTAACATGTGAGCCTTGTCACAGTCGCAGGCAAATTATGTTTTGTATTTGTCTGTTGTAAATTTTAGGTCTTTTTATATATATTTCTTTCAGGTAAGTAATACGGTAATTGGAAAAGTAACCCTATGGGCAGTTCTGATTAATGGAAAACTCATGTTAGGAAGTTTCTGATTATAATTAAATGAGTTAGGAGAGGTTGTCATGACAACCAACAAAATATTTGAAGTAAACCAATCACGATAAAAGGACGGAATTTTTAAAAGGGGGGGGGGGGGGGACAGGTTAGAAAGTACTAAGATTTAGAATTTTAAAAACCAAAAATAATTGAATTGGCATTCATATATTTTTGCTTGCATTAATTTGTAGCTGCACATTATGGTTTTCATGTTGCTGTCTTTGAATGTAATATATCTAAAACATTTGGTGATGGTGTTAAAACATTTTGTTTTTTGTTTTCCTTCAGCTTGTGTCATCCTGGACCTTGTCCACAATGTCCTGCTTTTGTGACAAAATCCTGTATCTGTCGGAAGACCAGGTACCTTAAATTTTAATCTTGCTTTTTACCATTTTATTCTCTGTATGCATCATTGGTGGTTACAGAGAAACTCATTCCAGGGATGTTAAGCATGAATTCATTGAATCTCCTTCGGAATTTGACAGACACTACTCAAAAAAAATTAGGGGATCACTTAAGTCACAATCCGAATCTTGATGAAAGAAACATTCAAGTTGAAAATCTTTATTGATAAACATTGCGTAATTTGTGTGGAACAAAATTATGCAACAACGATCATTGGAAACCAATATCATTAAACCATTAAGGGCTTGATTCTAAATTACACAAAAAACTCTGACCACATGAGGCCGGGCATTGTCCTTGACAAGGAGCAACCCAGCGTCAACTGGACCAGTTTAAGGTATTATAGTGGGTCTGAATTTCATCCTGGTACCAAACAGCAGTCAAGGTACCGTTGGCTAGCCCTTGGTGGTCTGTGAGACCATCCAAGCATGTGTCTCCCCAGACCATCACTGACCCACCACACAACCGGTCATGCTGGATAATGATGCAGCAGCATTACGTTCTCCACAGCATATCCAGACTCCGTCACGCCTGCCACATGACCTCAGTCTGAACCTGCTCTCATCTGTGAAGAGAACAGAGCACCAATGGAGAGCTTTTCCTTTTTCTCTTCAGAAAAAAATATTGTTAAAACAGTGAAAGGATAAAACATAATCCTGTATGGGATAATTTATATGCAAAAGAGCCTAATGCTCATTATAGGTATTTAGACACTCTCACTCACTCATGTAGTTTTCAGTGTTGTACCTTGAGAAAAGAAGGAAAAGCACCCACTGGTAACAGCGCATGTCAAAAGTGGATAACTTACTACCTAGCAAACTGTTAGTTGCAAAACATTGTATTGATTTGCTTCTAAAGGAAACTTTGTACAATATTGAACTACATAATTATGGCACAACTAATCACAAAACTAATATTCTGTTAGAATTGTTGACGTCAATCTTAAACTGAAGAATGATTCTTCTTTAGTGTGTTTAGATCATTCTCAATGCATTTTCAACCCTAGCTGTTCTGATAATGTGGAGTTTAACAGAATAATAAACAAACTAACAAACGTGTCTTTGCAGTCAACCAATGCGCTGTGGTCAGAATGCAGTGCTGCGATGTGACAAGGTGTGTGGTGCCTCGCTCAACTGTGCTAAACACACCTGTGCGCAGACGTGCCACAACGGGGCGTGTTCACCCTGCCAGCTGCAAATTCAGCAGGGTGAGTCTGACCCATAAAACAGTCTTAATGATATACATTTTTCTTCTTAACTTGGCAACTTGGTCTTTGAATAAACTGATTATAGTTTTTTTATGTTTTTATTTCGTTCAGTGTGCTACTGTGGCGTTTCCACTCGGGCAGTCCTGTGTGGCACGGATAAAGAAGGATTTGATGGTTCGGGACATTTCTCATGTCAAAACATATGCGGGTTGTAAGTTTATCAGTCTATTATTATTATTAAAGCTCTTATTTCAGTCTGATCATTCCCACTGCTTTAAACACTTAATCTCCTCCATCCAGGATGTTGAACTGTGAAGCTCACCGGTGCCAGCAGGTTTGCCACCGCTCTCGGTGCCAGCCATGCCCGCGCTCTCCTAGCCTGGTGAAGACATGTCCCTGTGGTCAAACACCACTGTCCAAACTACTGGAACTGGGCTACTCTGAACGAAAAAGCTGCTCTGAACCCGTACCCTCCTGTGGAAAGACATGCAACATACCCATGGCCTGTGGCTCCAGCGGTAAGGGAAAGGTGTGACTTAACTACAGAAGCACATGTGTGGTTTTCAAGAAATGGCCACTTTGCCATGTTCCAATGCTCAGACTATTCACTCTGATTATCTGGTTAAGCACAAATAATTTCTGTTGTCATAGTTTAACAGGCCTAGAGAATAGAAGATCGAAGACCAAGTAAAGGACATGAAAAAAATGAAAATGTAGAAATTTCTAGTAGCTGATCTTCTGGACAACTTTAAGAGTAATTGAGTCCGAGAAGTTCTCTTATCAATTCTTTAATATTTATATTAAGCGCATAGCACTTGGTATATTTATATTATATTTATATATATATATATATATATATATATATATATATATATATATATATATATATATATATATATATATATTTTAATTAAATTAAACTGTTAACAGTCTTAGACATTGGAATAAGTATGATTGATCTTTTCTTTTATCTATTCTATCCAACACCATGTTATAAAGCATCTTCTGTCTTTATGAAGCCTTAGGTTTTTATATTTAGTTTCATATCATGAGACCTGCTGCGTTTTCCACTGCATAGCACTTGGTATACTCGGCACACATGTCTGATGTTTTCGAATGACCCCTGAACGTATTGATTCTTGCTGTTCGAAGATGGCATTTCATGTTTATCTTATCCAAAACATACCTGCTTTTCTTTCTTCACTTTTCTTCATCATTTTCGTCAATCTTCAGACAATTAAAAGTCTTTATATTTTCTGATAAGATGTGCATTGCAGAGTTATTTCTACCAGTTTTCAGGACTTATTGAATAAATGTGTTATTTCAGATACCATCCATCTGTGTGAGCAGTTGTGTCATGAGGGTATCTGTGGGCCGTGCTCCCTGACTTCTACAATCAGATGCAGATGTGGCTCCAAGACATATGTAAGCAAAAATCCCTTCAGAATGTAGGTCATTGTTTCGCCACCGTCGTTTGTCAGGCTCTATCCATGATGCTAAATATTTGAATCAAACCTTTTTGTTTTTTAGGAGGTCCCATGTGCAACAATTAAACAGGAGGGTGAGACTGAAGCAGGTGAAGTTGAACCGATTACAATGTGCCTACTTTCTCTATTTCACTTCTGTCTTTTCTTTTGTTACAGAAGAGCTTATTTTCACCTGTGAGAAGCGCTGCAGCAAGAAACGCTCCTGTGGCCGACACAAGTGCAATGAGCTGTGTTGTGTTGTGAGTATTCACTGAGTGTGTCGATGCTGTATATTTTATATCGTCCAGTCATCAGGTGGAATTAAACAAACTGAAGCTAGACATGACAGATGAGCTCACACAATACTGTTTTTTTAATGTTAATAAACTTGTGATACTTAGTTGAATAATGAAGGCTTTTATTCTGCTGAACATAAGGTGCCCCCTTCAGATTTTATTTTTTTCATGCGGCATCAATTTTAGTATTAATTCCTGATCCAGTACGTGAGGAAAATGAATTTTCTTCTGAATAATATCTAGAGGTTTTGGGATGAAAATAAACATCCTTGATTCTTTGAAAAATTCAAACGGTCATAAAACAACTTTATTTCCACCAAAGCACCAAAGGCATATTCTTCTTATTTTGTACACTTCAGATTAAGTGCCCCCAGAGCAGCTTTTACATTGTGCATTCCATTCACATTGTTGAGGTGGCACAGGTTTTTGTGCTGGATGTCTGTCCTGACACAACCCTGCCCTTTTATTCAAGCCAGGGACCGTTACCAGGAGCCCACTGGCTTGTGCTGACTCAGTGGGTGGGCTCACTTTGTCTTCAGTGAATAACTCGACAAATGTGAATAAACAAGCTTGATTAAAACATTTTTTTTCAGAGTTTTTCATACAGCCTGGACACAAAAAGACTAGGAGTGGTAATTTATCTTCAAATCTAATAGAATTTTGTAAAAGAGTAATTAGACTAGTATTATTAGACCATACTAAATTTGTTCGACTTTTGTTCATCTCTACTGCACTATAATATCACATTCTCCTTTTCAAATTATTCCACTTACGCATATTTGGCGATTATACTAAACCTTTAGCTTGCAACACATATCTAATAAATGTATTTAAAGATTATTTTTTCATATATAGACGTCTAAGCTCTATATTTAATCAAAACAATCGTTAAAGTTCAGTCATTTTGGCAGACCTATAGGACTCTAGATAACAGGATGTAATCTGCTTTGTCTGTCCAGAGTGTGGAGCACAAGTGCCTCCTGATCTGTGGCTACAAGCTCAACTGTGGCCTCCACCGTTGCCAGGAGCCTTGCCACCGTGGAAACTGTGAGCCCTGTTGGCAGACAAGTGAGTCCTGCAGTTGTTTTATTCTATCGAAAAGTTCTGTTTTAAGCCTCAAATGTATCATCTTGATCTTCATCATGTATTGTCTTTGTCGTATTATGTTTGAAATGAATTTCCGTGGAGTTTGCCACGCAGCTTTTATCTAATGCGTCTCCCTGAATCCTTCTGTTTGTAGGTTTTGACGAGCTGCCGTGTCACTGTGGGCTCACAGTCCTGTACCCACCCATCGCCTGTGGCACAAAGCCACCAGAGTGCAAGAACACATGTACAAGAAGACATGAGTGTGACCACCCTGGTAGGATTGAACTGCATCCGTAATGTATTGCTATATTGGGAATGTCCTTTACATTTATCTCTCTTTTAGTGTTTCACAACTGCCACAATGAAGAGAAGTGTCCACCTTGCACATACCTTACTCAGAAATGGTGCATGGGAAAGCATGAGGTAACTTCCCCTGAGCTGATTATTTGTTTTGTTTAAAATTTTTACATTTCTGTGATTAAAGTGATGACTTATTTTTCTGGTTTGTAGCAACGTAGCAACATCCCATGTCACCTGCAAGATATTTCTTGTGGTCTGACTTGTAATAAAACGCTGCCATGTGAAAAGCACCGCTGCAGGAGGATCTGCCACCGAGGCGAGTGTCTGGCAGGAGGCAGCTGCCAACAGCCCTGCGTTCTACCTCGTCCAGGCTGTGGCCACCCGTGCTGCGCTCCCTGTCATGAAGGCAGCAGCTGTCCAAGCACCACCTGCACCGCTAAGGTACAACACACAGAGAGCAGATGGACTTCCAGTAACTGAATTATGGCTTACAATGTTTCTGCAGATGGTCTCTGTCTCATTCAGACTTGGATACATGGAGAGCTAAGCTTATCTTCACAACTGAACATTTCTTCTTTTAATTTGAGTATAAAAATTACAAATTCTGAAACAAAAATTATATGAATAAAAAGGAATATAATTATAGAATATCTTTTGACATCCCCCAATACAGGACTTGCAGTTATGGAGATGCTCTGACCCTGTAATTTAGCCGACACTATTTTGCCCTTGTTAAAGTCACTGGCCCATGTTTCCTGCTTCCAACACATAAACTGGAGGACAAAATAATAATTTTCTCCCTAATGTGTCCCAACCACTAACGGTTGCAGTTTATAATGAGATTATAAATGCAATTTTGAATTCACCGGTCTTTGGTTATAATGCGGTTGATCAGTGTAATGTCTGCACATCTGTCTGTCTGAAAGACTGGCTTCTGAGTGGACTGACTTGCTTCAACTAACGTTATGCTAATATTAACCATGATTAGTAATTGTGCCTTTTGACATTTTGAACTTCCTGTAAATGTTATTTTTTGTTGCATCCATGGAAGCATGATCTAAAGGTGAGTCTGAAATGTGATCGGCATATCCCGCCAGCTATACATAGACAGATATAAACATATAGGCAAGTAGTTTTGCCTTTGTACTCTCTGGAGTTGCTTGTATATAAAACAACCAAACCTAAAACATGATCATGCTTTAATAACAATAATCTTCACTGAGGATTTTGGATGAAATAATGATTTTGCATTAGAAGCTGTTCAAATTTAAGAACTCAATGACTTTTCACCTCTGCAGGAACACATCAAATAAGTGTTATGAAACTTTCAAAATAGTAGCGCATGGTCTGGTTACAAAATCTGTTAGCACAAAAAGCTGAACCCTACATATTTTTTACAGAGACACTGTAGTTTAAGTCTTCCTACTTTCCACAGGTGTCTGTTCAGTGTGATTGTGGGCGAAAACGAGAAACTGTGATCTGCACAGAAGCGACCAGTTCATATCAGAGGTCAGTTAAACTGTTTCTGTAGTCATTGGCATTTCATGTTTAAGGAAAGGGCATTTTAGCACCTCGTTTCTTTTAAAGGGTACCACAGATTCTCTCCTGTGTTGTTGCGTCTCCACTGGATTCGCTACTAAACTAAACATCTTTTAATCTCTGTACCTCAGATATGCAACAATTGCCATGGCCAGCAAGCTGTCTGATATGCAGCTTGGCGACTCGATGGACATCGGCCTGCTCCTCACAAAGAAAGAGATGAAAAACATGAGGTATAGTCTATAGAGGGAATTCTAATCAAAACAAACATAGTAGTGACATACTCAAAAATGATTTGAGTGGCCATTTGGCAGAATTTTTTGTAAAACTGAGAGCCGTTGTGAAGCCTGATGTGAGAAATTATCTAAGATGGATTTCCTGTTATGAAAACTGAATATTTGCACATTAGTATTTGCATCAATTGCTCAGAGGTTTTTTTTATTTTTTTATTTCTCACTGCATCTACTGGCACACTACTTTTTTCAAATAATTTTAGTATTGCAAGATAAAACAAACAACATGTAAATCAGCAACCGTTGCCAAGATTATATGTAAATTCTGCCTGTGTGTTCATTTTCTTAGACTTGAATGTGACCAAGAGTGTGCTACTCTGGAGAGAAACAGGCGCTTGGCAGAGGCTTTACAGATCGACTCATCCTCTGACCCCTTTCACACCCGATCTGTCTCTGTGTACAGCGACAGCCTCAAAGAGGATGCAAGGTCCGTCCTATACGACTCCTTTTTACTGGCAGTTTGGAAATTAATGAAGTTGGCCAATATAGTCTGTGCAGGATGCCAAATAGCTTAAAAAACTCCTATTAGCTTGAAAAACTCGAACAGCAATCATTCATTTCCTTCGTTGTTCCTTCTCTTTTCAGGAAAGACCTGAAATTTGTCACTGAAGTAGAAGAAGAGATCAAGAATCTGGTAGAGCTTGCTAAAAAGGTGAGAAGGACTTAGATGCCCCCTCTGGTGGCTGTTTTAGGAACTGCTCTTGAGCAGCAATGAAAGAGGAAAATCCTATGATGGAAATACATCCAGGGAACTGATCTGTAATCCACTTGTGTATGAGGATACCTCTATTATACACAAGGAAATCAAATTTAAATATAATACTGATTGCAGGCAGATGCCTACCTCAAATCAACCCCCATCTTTACACAATGCTCACGCATACAGTATTAAACTGTTATTATGCTCTACGTGACAAGCACATATTTTAGAATCATTGATGCACCTATATTGCATGTTTTTGGACCATGCTGCCATTTGCTGTGTAGTTTTTTTAAGCTGTTTTCAATGCCAATCCATCGTGCTCAGATGCATTTCAATTATGTTTGGTTGTTCACTGTTATGGAAGAAAATTGCCAACAAGCCAGACTGCGGCAAGACAGTCACAACTCCACTAATGATTAATTAAAAAAATTAGATATAGTGTTGATAGTGCACAGCCGCTATCAACTGTGACTGTAATGAATAAATCTACAACTGCAAAACTTAGATCATTGTTTAATGATTTTCTGACCCAGTTGTTAAACATTCAGCTATTTTTGAGCTCAGTCAATCCTCCAGTGAAATAGCAAGATGGAACCAGCTGTGGTTTCTGAAAGGACGACGAGGCCTCTCTAAATTAGTAGCTAACTCATGGAGCAGTTGGGAAAATACCCTCTGTTCTTTTTTCAGTTTTGTTTGATCAGGAGTGAAGTTTTCAAGGTCACTGTTGCAGAATTTAGAGCAAAGAGTCATGTAACAAAGCTTTTCTGCCTTGGAGCCAACATATTTGCAGCGGTTTTAAATGTAGTGCATACTGTGCTGCCTTTATAACTTCATTTTCTACTCTTATGAGATGCTGCGATGCCAAAACGATGTTGATTAAATCTATTCTTCTATTTAAATTTCTCTTCTAACTAGCATCTGGCAGAGAGTGGACAAGTTTAATGTGTACTTTAAATAGTCTGGTAAAACTTGCGTAGAGAGGGGAAACCCATTTATATGTTGGTCTGGCTGTGTAACAGTATTTTTATGGTAGAAAAGATTTAAAGGTCTTCACCAGAATAATCCCACAAACGTAGAATTACTCTACACTTACGTGTGTATATATACGTATAGTATGCGTGTTCGTAGGTTGGTGGAAAGAGACTCACTGCTAACACTTTACATATGGCGTATGACTCAAGAAAAAAACGAAGTTAATGCTATTTGCCACCTGTTAGTTCCAGTTTTTTCCTGTCTGGTTAATCTCCTCATAACACTTGAGGTGATTAAGGTGAACGCATCTTGTGTTTGTAGTACTACTGATCTACAAGAAAGATTACACAGTGATGCTTAAGCCACACAGGGCTCTTCTAGTACAGTGTAGGTTAAGTACAGAATAACATCGAGAAATTTCTTCCCTACATTTGACCCATCCCTGAAGAGCAAAAGTGCAGCCCCTATGAAGATCATTACTGTACTGTATGTACTGTGTTTAACAGTGTGATGAATAAAGTAAGAATTGTGTACCTACCATCTGTTTCTTTAAGTTAACTTGAGGCTCATTGGCTCACCAACAATAAACAAAGACCAAACAACAAACAAAGTTAGTATTGCTGATGTCCGCAGGGAAAGCAGCAAAAGAGGACCCACTGTTTCCCATCCATGAACAGAGAACACCGGAAGATCATCCACGAGCTGGCAGAGGTCTACGGTGTGGAGAGTGTGAGCTATGACAGCGAGCCCAAGCGTAATGTGGTCATCACAGCCCAGAAGTAAGGCTGTATTCTAGACATGATTACACTTGCTCATACAGTTTGGGTAATCTCATGTGATTATTTTGTGTATTTCACAATGTGTCATCTTTTCAAGGGGGAAATCGGTCTGTCCGAACTCAACCCTGACGTCACTGATGGAGCGAGAGACAGCTGCGAGGGCCCCGCCTCCCATCGCTCATATCAAACAGCACAGCAGCAAGTAAGACTTCTTCTGTGGTCCTTAGTAGAGCGAGGTGACGCTTCAGGGTCCTTAGATGTCATGCCATGCATTTATCCTTCTTATTTCTGTGTCGCTGATGACTGCTTTTATTTCTGATTCTCCTCCCAGGTCTGCTATTGGAAGCAGCTGGTCAAAAGCAGTAAAAGAAGAGCCTGTAATAGATTATTTTGATGTCCAGGATTAAAGGAGGCCAAGAATTGTAACACTCAGGATCCACTCATGAATATCAGTATGTGTGCCAAAAGCCTCAATAACGTTTCATCTTTCTGTTCATCAGTGAAGGGTGAGAAATCTGCAATCATAATTAAATAAAACAATGTTTGGAATTATCGCTACATGTAATTTTACTCCTCAGAACAGTCAAACTTTACATCCTTGGGGAAGAACTGAAACAGTTCCCCTTGAATTTAGATACTAAATTTAAATAAGCATTGTACAGATGCTGAAGATGGATCATTTTTAAAAGCTGCTGAATGTTTTCTTTGGCTTCATTGTGTGCAACCGGTCCCTCCATGAACCTGACTAAATAAAAAGGGATTTTTTTTCTTTTAGTTCATAGTTCATTCTTCAGACTGAGCTCCGCTTAAAGGTTTTCAAAACAGCGTGCCAGAAACCTTTTCGGCCGTAGGGTATCTTTTTGTTCTTTCTGTTGGTGCTGAGCCAATGTTTCGGAAGTACGGCTCTGCTGCTGTGATTGAATTTGTGGGTGGATGGGAGTGAGCGGCACCACAGAAAAAAAAGATTTGGTTGAAAAAAGACAATTATCAAAATGTTATGCTACACATTCTAAATGCTGTTCCTTGATAAAACCTTCCTTAAGTTTGAGGTCAATTTAGCTTTTTAGGACACCGAAAGAGAGGATACTCTTGAGCTTGATAGCTCTTCAATTGTACTCTATCTAATGGACCAGTTCGCTCTCACCGCTGAAGCCTGAGAGGTTAAAAGATTTAAGAAGCTGGCTCCGATGTGAGTTATAAATATGCTGACGTTAGACTGCCCAGCACTGAGTTGACACTTTCGGGATTACTGTTTTTATTTCACATACATCATGATCCCACCCTTTTATTAAACCATTGGCAACAGTCCACTACACACATACATTCTGGGCTGTTTTTTTTTATGGTGGGTATGTTTATGCAGGATTCAAGGCACTTTATATATAAGCAACCACTTTCTCTGTGTTAACTTTGTGTAGATTCTTTGAGCCTTTTTCAAGAAAATAATAATTAATCAACAGCTTAATCCTAACAAAGAGGTGAAGGATTTAGAATCATTAAATCCCCTATGCAATAAACTTTAATTTTCCTCTGATATTTCTTTCATGTTGGGAAAGAAAGAGGAAAGTGTCTTTTTCATACGTCATTCTCTGCCGCAACAGTCTAACATGAACATATTTAATATTGTGTGAATCTAAAGTCCTAAATTTCATATGAACATTTTGATAACAATGTATTAAAGCACCGAATAATTGGTCAACAAATTGGCTTTAATGTTATGAAATTTTACTTTGCTTTTGGGTATAGATAGCATTGAAAAGATTTGGTGCAGCAGTGATATGCAAAACTGGCTACAAATTTGAGAATTTAAAATTATTTCTTTTTAAAAAGTATGTTGACCAATGCCTATGTATTAATCCCGAAAAATGTATAGTGCCAGGCATTGCAGAAAAAAAAATCGCTATGACAAACACTATCCCACAATTGGTTGAATAGAATAACAAAACAAAAGAGAAAAACACAAATAAGTATAAAACGTAAATGAAAACCATTGTGTGCTATTGCAAATGATAGTAATACTGTAAAGTGACATTTCACATGATTGTGGTTGAACAAGCTAGCTGGACAAAAGACTAATCAGTGTAGATCCCCTATTATAATATTATGATTACTGATAATTCCTTAACTAGTGATATTTTGCTGCCTTTTACCTAATGTCATAGACAATTCTAACACAACAGTGCAACTAAAACTTTGCTTGAGTAATGGTTGTATTTTCTTAATTTGCAGTGTGTTTGCCCCTGTCGGCCACCGTATACATTTGCCATTTAAAGCATAAATAGATTCTGTTGAGTGGTGTATTTATTTAAAAGCGTTTCTTGCGACAGTTTCGGGGTATGGTGTTTGTAGTAAACAACATTTATCCAGTCCATCAATGGGGCCTATTATCCAAAAAAATGCAATCTTGCATGAATTTACTTCCAAGGAGAATAACCTCTTTATTCACCACCGCACACTCCTTTTGTTGGATTTCCATCGGACAGCATATGCGCTCGTGGGGATAATTTGATGACACTCCCTGCCAACTGGTGATTTTTCACTTTATCGACTCTCCAGCAGAGACCGCGCCTGCGCTCCTGCTCCCTTCCGAACTGGGTTTCACCAATCCGGGCTCTCGCTCAATCCCCGGCTCGGCGTCTCACAGGCTAGCGCTAATAAGTCTCCTAGCTGTCCAGTAATGGGGAAGTGATCGCGAGACGCTGCTGTCTGAGAAGCCGCGAGGAAGTTGAAGAGTGCATACACTGGACCGGACATCTCCACGGAGACACATCCTACAGTTGCAGTTGTTGAGAAGCCAAAAAAAAAGCGCAGAGTGATGGAGAGAAAGGTATGGATGCCTCTGCTACCCTGCACTAGCACGTTTGTTTTATTCCACATCACTTTGCCACGCAGAGCTGCTCAGTATCCGCATCCACCATTAAAACTATTGTTTTTATGTATTTTATTTTATAAACACGCTGTCCGCCGGATTATTGCGCAGCGCCTTTTTTTCTGTGTAGCTATCGTTTTATTGTGTATTTTTGAAAAAAAACATGATTTCTGTCTGCCTCTATTTGGGGTGGTATCGGAGGCGCGTGGTGCATCATGTACTGGGGGATCGCTGAGCGGGGACTGGGATGTGGTTAGGAATATTTTAGGGGACTGTAGGCTACAGTAGCCCTGTCTGCATCACACTGTATAGTTGCAGCACCTCACCCCTCCAACCTCTCCCTCCTCCTCCTCCTCCTCCTCCTCCCCGTTTTCCAGCCGACGCAGACATCAGCTCGGCTTGTTAACCTTGACTCGAGTGGGAAACAGACACTTGAAGAGTAAGACAGGGGGGATGTAGCGTGAAAGAGTAGAGAGAGTGCGGAACATCCTCCTTATCACTTTACGCATGCCTTCATTTCTGTCGCCGTCACCCACTGCCTCTCTTCTTCCCCCTCTCCCTCCCCCACTTTGATCCGCAATCATAATGGTGCTTCATGTAATTCCACACAAGTCTGAGAGTGTGTTCTGGATCCTGTGGGAAAAGTTTCGGTTTCACTGTGCTAATGTGCTCACTCACTGCTGATCTAAAGGAAAATCTAATTCCATTGGAATCATAATCTCTCCTGTTGGAAATAAGCCTAATTTTCACTCTCTATAGAGCCTTAAAGTCTAGGGGGAATAGTTTGACATGACCCCCTTCCTGCAAAGAGTTGGATGATTTTATTGATAGCAGAATACTGGCTCACACTATATATGTTACTATGTTTGTTCATGAAGTAAGCATAATTAGTATCAGTTCCAGCTCTATCAGACCTAATATGATTATGTTATGTAAAAAGAACACATGGTCCTATCATTAGGTGTTAATACCCTAGATTATTTTAGGTCAACAAATAAAATTTAATATACAAACATAAGAATATTTTCAGACTTCCTGTCTTAAACCTGACTAGAAAGTTATTCTCGCAAATCTCAAAACATTTGATTTAGTCAATCGATTCTCCATGTCAGAATACAACTGTAGGTCTGTATGCTAGCTGTTAGCTTAGACTGGCCTAAAATAAGTCAAGCAATCGGTTCAGTATACCTCCCATAAAAACTTGTGTAACAGATTAAATAGATAAACTATAACTTGTGTTTAATCAACTTTGAAGTTTGGGGTTTTTGAGAGAGTCAAGCTAGCTTTAACCTGTTTTTAGTCTTAAAACTAAGATTACTAGCCGCTAGCTATAGGTTATAGCAGACAGACGTGAAAGTTTTAATTCTTGAGAAGATAGTTATTTTTAAAAACATTTTCATATTAATAGTAGCTTGTTCATGTCAGAATACCACTATAAAGTAAAGCAGTTAGCCAGCCTATGAACAGTGAAAAACAAAAGGAACACTCGCCTCAGTTCGTTGTCTGGTATATCCTATTGTTTTGTTACTTTTATGTCTTTACTTTTTGTGTACAGATTAAACAAACAGAATGTATTTTTTTATGAATTAACATTTGAGATGGTGTTTGCTTAACTTGGGTGGGGCAGAGCTAGCTTCTGCCGGTTTCTCTTTACTCTTTATACAAGATAATGAGAGTATTATCAGTCCTCTCTTGAATCTATAATCACAAGAAAGTTCATTCCACAAATTTTAAAACATTTGATGTGTTTTTTTAATACCGGTTATTCTATTCTCAGTGTTAGTTTTTATGCTAACAGTTAGCTTAGCTAGATTAATATAAAGACAACTGAAATGAGAGTAACAGTTGCCCAGCGGCATAACCAAAACTTCTATCTTTTTTTCACAAGATATCTCAAATTTATTAGTGGACCTTGTTTCGATTTTTACTTTGAAGTTGATCTTGGGCAAAGGGAGCTTTTATTAAAACTTGAGGCCAAATAGGGTGCATACTCAGATCTTGGGTTACTTTTTCACTCCCTTTAGTCTTGCGAGAATGGCTTTTATGAAACTTGTACATTTTATCCTGAACAACAACAATAATAATATACCAATCGCAGACTTATTCAAATGGATTTCACGCATACGTGAAATTTAATATCTATACAAAGAAAGTA
The DNA here is from genome assembly GCA_037951165.1 of Lophius americanus. NCBI lineage: Eukaryota > Metazoa > Chordata > Actinopteri > Lophiiformes > Lophiidae > Lophius > Lophius americanus. The sequence continues at coordinate 2,908,778 of JBBDHG010000011.1, read as the reverse complement.
TATATAGATTCACCATTATGGAAAAGTATGCATTTGTTGATAACACAGATGATAAAAACATGAGTCGTTGCTAGAAAGTAGGTTTTGGAAATCATGGGTTTAGGTGGTATTACTAAATTTGTCATGAGGCAACAGATCCAAGTCTTTGCTATGCCCTGTTAGATGATACAACAATTTGTTAAAGGCAATGCACTCTCTGGATGATTTTTTTGTTTACTTATTATTCCTGCTTTCCGAAGATCTGTATCACTGCTGTTCTGTTAAAACGTCTAACCGTATCACATCAGGGAAAATAAAGCGTTCTGTATTTTGCTGATACCATCATCTCATTATGGCTCTCATGGTGTGTATGTAGTCAGAATTTGTAAAAATGAAAGCTTAGAATAAGCTAAACTCTCAGCTTACACGTTTTTAAAGGTGCTCATCCTTGTATATTAAATGTCCTCTCATCAAACTTCTTGTTTTTCTCGGGTTTCCGTATCTCTATATTTCTATCTCTATATGATTACTGCTGGGTAGTCTTATACTGAGAGCGGTTGAGCTATGGAGGACTTGGTGACTCAGCTGCATGCTGTTTTCATAGAGCACCATAATGCTCCTCTGTATTCTGTGCTATAAAAATAAACATACACATCCATTGGAGTGCAGTAAGTCAACAAACGGTATGGCTTAACCACTCTTATTTCAGGAAATTAATGCTTGTGTTTAGGCTTTCCATTTATTTTGGCCCTCTGGTGTCATGCCATTCATTTTCCAGGGCTCTTTCCAAGTTAGATATACATTAGATCTCCATACAATGGTGCCGGAAGGTCTTAACATTTGTGTTTTTTTTGTTGCTGTAAAGTATAAAAACCTGTATCAGGAGCCTTTGAGCTGGTCCACTCTTGAGCTTTTAAATTGCGGCATGGATAATAAAATGAATTGGTTGATTCCTATTACAGTTGTGCTCTGTCTGTGGGAAGTTTGACTAAAATAGCTCATTTTCAAACTGCAGGCTTCCCTGACCTAGCTGCCGGCACAGATATTACTTTCACTATAAAGAAAAGGGGAGCAGTCCCATTAGTATGCAAGGTGCCGTCACAGATCCTGAGGCCTGATAGAGGATCAGAGGATCAGTTCCTTTTACAGTCTGCCGGATGCTTGACCTGGCTTTTAAAGGAAAGCTGCACAGGAACCCCGTTCACTCCTCGTACACACACACAAACACGCACACAAACACTACAATTTCAAGGCACACAATTTCAAACGTGTTCACTCACGTTTGAAATCACGTATTTTGGGAGATTCATCAAGGCCAATCAATGTTTCACCGAGGGTATGATCTCAGCTCCAAGGTTTTTGTTAAAATGTATTCCTTGACATGAGAATAGCAGGCCAATCAATTAATTATTTCCCGCTTTTGGGTTTCGTGTTATTTGCATGGACAAAAGATCACTTACTACGGCCGGATGCCGAAAAATGTGCTAGCTCAACAGCAGAAAGGAGTGAGCTAGCAGGAAAGAATTTCACAAAATTTTAGCGCTTAAGTAATTATTAAGTGAGCGAATAGTTAATTGATAGAACATCTTCAACGATATCCTTGAAAATCATTTTCTTTTCTTTTTTTAGTGCAAAATGTTAATAGCTCTAGCCTCTGAAATGTGAATACTTACTGCATTTCTTTTTTAACCAATGATGCTTAATTAAATATATGAGTGTTGGAAAAAAGATGTAGTTTATCATAATAGTATAATTTGTTACCATTAATACAATATCTTAATATTGCAATGCAGAATTAGTCCCAATGTTCACATACGGTATGTGTGCTGTGTTGTGTGTAGAGGTGCAGCTCTGGCATATAACAGACATACAGCTCCTTTCACCAATCAGCCATAACATTAAAACCACTGACAGGTAAAGTTAGAATTATATTGATTATCTCTTTACAATGGTTCCTGTCAGTGGTTGGGACATCTTAGGCCGCAAGTGAACTTTTTGTTTTGAACATTGAAGTTGATATGCTGGAAACCGGATAAATGAGGAAGCGTAAGGACCCGAGTGACTTTGACATGAGCCAGGTTGTGAAGAATAGACTGTCCGAGCATCTAGAGAACTGCAGGTCTTGCTGGGTGTTTAGGGTCAGCAAAGTTAAATACCTATCAAAATGGTCTAAGGAAGGACAAATGGTTATCGGGTGAAAAAGTAAAGTGCTCATTGTTGGTGAAGAAAGCGGAGTCTTGCCTGTATTGTTCAGTACCACAGAAGAGCCATTTTATCAAAAATTGCCGAAGGTTTTTGCAGGTTGTGGTAGAAAGGTGTTTGAATACACCATGCATCGCAGAGTTGGTGTTGAAGAAGGGGACATACAGAATAGTAGGCAGGTGTTTCTAATGTTAGGGTTTATCAGTCTATAGGAACAATACTAATACATACTAATACATTTTATGCAATTTCTAACCTACAAAAAACACCTGCACACAGAAGTTTGAACCTCTAATATGTTATTTACACTGATATTTATTTATTTTTTAAGTCAGTTGCTGTGTACTCTAGCTTAATTCATAAGCATCCCTCTACCTGGACCAGCAGATTATAAAAGATTGTAATGGCTGTTATTTTACCTAAAGCACTACCGAACCCATTCATTTGAGATAATTAGTTGCTTTATGGATCTTATACACAACTCAGGAGTTGAATCGTCTGAATCCTGATTGTATTACAGTTCACAGAGCCCCTGGTTGACCCATTTAGATGTTATCGCTCAATACTGCACCATATTCAGTTGGGGAGATTCAATATAGCCCACTAAAGCAGGTGCGGCGATGTCATGACTGACTCTTGGAAATAAAGGCAGAACCCCATTTCTTTTTATGACTTGCATTTTCTATTTGTCAAAATTCACAGCAATCATACAAAATACTGCATATGAAGTTCAGTACATGAAGCAAACAACAATTCCCCCTCCAAAACTTACCCAACACAAGAACAGAGAGGGGTTCACTCTTCATATATAGGGGCTGGTTTGCAAATCTTTTTTCTTACAGTGCCACTGTATAAAGATTGATGGGTGTAATTAATTACATTTCCATATTAACAAAATTATCAGCAAACCAGCACATCTCCTATAAATGATAAAAATCAAAAAAGACAAAAAAATATGATACGCTTCCTTTATCTATAGCTTATATAAAGGAGCCTTACATTGGCTCCTTTTATATACATGTCCCACATAAGATATTTTTCAAACCTGTCCTACATCCTGTATGCCATTCTTTCATAAAAAGCAACTCTTCCAAATTCAGTTGACCTATTCATGAAAAGGTTGGTTCTCCAGATTTCTTCCAATTCCTTAGGATGATTTGCTGTTTATGATATTAGCAGTCTGAGTCCATTCCCTCACAGCCTTTGGAAAAGCAGAATGTAACCCTGCATCCCCCCGGATATATACAGCTTTGGACAAAGTACAAATGGTCTTTTTGTAACATTGGTAATGTAAGTGTGAACCTTAATCCAGATTTGCTGGATCTTGGGGCATGCCCATAGCACATGTACCAGTGTCCCTTCATCAGTATAACATTTCCAGCAAGATGATGAATCCTTTAAACCCAGTCTGAATAATCTGCTTGTGTTCTAATAAAAGCGGTGTACAATTTTGAATTGAATAAGTCTCAGCCTCAAATCCCCAGACATTATTCGAGAGTTGCTGCTTATTTCTTCCCTTTCCTGTTCATCAAATGACACACCTATATCTCGTTCCCAAAAACCGTTAAGAACTATGATAGTTTTCTTCCTAAATAAGCTCTTCGGCTGATTTTGGAGATAATACACCTAACCCTAACACCTGACCCAAAGAAATTCTGCGGTACTTGGCATAGATCCAGATACCTCCAAAATTTAGATTTTGGTGAATCATATTGTTGTTTTAGGTCCTCAAATGATTAAGGGTGATGGTATTAAATACATGTCCTAATGTAAGAGAACCCCTTCTCCACCCATTACTTACAAATAAATGGCTGTTTCTATTCATAGCGTTTGATTTTGCCAAATACAGGAGATTTTATTTAGATATGGTTCCAGATCAATCAAATTCGCCACATCCCTCAATATGTTCTGAGGATGAGAAACGACTGGAGGTGAGGGGCTTATGGTGACTCTAAATTATATTATAGAATATATAAATCTCTATATTGGACCATAGCGGCGCTTTCTCTGGGGTCATGCCCAGTGAGTCAGATGTCGCAGCCTGAATGCATTATAATAGAACTGAAGCTTTTGGAGGACCATGCACATCATGCTGACATTTCCACATATTCATCCGTGGACATTTGCCATTCCAGAGGAACTTCTTAAATATGATACAAAATCTCTAGAAGTATATGGTGGGGAAATTAAGCAAGTAGTTAACCCTTGTAACAGAATAAAAATGTAAATGTATTAACTTTTCCCCATAATGGTTGAGTGATGGCCACCGTTTTACATCAACATCATGTCTATGCACTAGGGGAGCAAAGTTTACCTTGATAATGTAGGCCAAATTTCTGGGGAAAAGAATACCGAGATACTGCAAAATCTGCTCTGGAAATTTGAACCCAGCAGCTTGAAAGAGTGTAGTTAGTCTGTATTGTGTTAATAGCAGAGCCTCTAATATCTCCCAACTGAGTTTATATCCTGAAAACTTGGGGGTATAAGTTAATTGTGTTAATTAGTGAAGGTAGTGATGTCATGCTTTCTGAAACCAGTAGCAAAATATCATCAGCATATAACAATAGCTCATGAACAGAATCGGTATACTCTACCCCTGGGAAGTTGTCATCACCCCCTAATAACATCTGCCAGGGGTTCTATTGCAAGGCACAACGACGAAGGACCTACAGGTGAGCCCTGGCTTGTTTCACTACCCATTACAAATATGAGGACGTACATCCATTAGTTTGCACAGCTGCTTCTGGCCGGTCGTATAATAACTGTACCCATTTAATAATTATCTCACCAAAACCAAAGATGTCAAGAGACCTGAGAAATACCTCCACCTGACCCAATCAAATGCTTTTTCCGCAACAACGGAAACAGCAGTGATTGGTTAATTTAACTTTGAGTCCGCACCCTTAATCATAATAATTGGTGGCACTGGGGTTAGCCTCCAGTGATGCCTTCATTTTTTTTTTTTCTGCGACTTCGAGGCATTCCACCCTCTTTTCCACATCAGGAAAAGAGGGTGGAAGGTTTTCCCTAGACTGAAGCTGTAGTACGGCGTACTACTTGTAAACTAGATCAGCCAAATCCACGGACATTTTCTGTTGCTTTGCAAAAATTTTAGCAATAGCTTGAGCAACCTGTGCAGGCAGCTTTGTGTCTCCAGAGCCAACACTGTTGCTAGCTTGATACACGCTCTGGGACAACAGGAGTTTCTTAATGTCTCCACTTGATGTATTTTTACATCAGGTGTATTTGTATTTAGGATTAAATAGACAATGCTAATCGGAACATCTCGCGTCAGGCTGCCATCTCTACCACAAATATTTGCTTAACGTGGATAGCAAAGGACGTGGAAAGTTATGTATTGTTCAAAATCAATTAATTCCAAAGATAAATAATTGAGTGTGTATGGGTCGTGCTTGAAGGGCTCAGCCCTCTACAATCAAAGATAGGGGGAGACTCACTGCTTTGTCAAAATCATAGTGTAAAAATATTTGGAGGAAGAGAATCTGGTGAAATTCCTGCACCAAAGGGGCGAGGAGGAAAACCAACATCAAATTCCTGAGATCCTCAATCCTTCAAATTGCTCATTAAGCATTCAGTACATGGGCTCAGGGTCATTATTGAAAAGTTGTCAAAAAAAACATGTCCATTGTTAAGACACTGCAGGGCGGAGGGAAAGCTATTTATCAAGAACATCTAGAAGTGCTGCCGACTTCTCAAGGCCGGAGTTCATCTGAGATTGACTGATGCATAGTGGAAAGGTTCTGAGTCCACCTTTCACATAATTTTAGGTGATTGCGGACATTATGTCATCCAGCCTAAAAAGGACAGAACTATCCGTATTCTTACCAGCTCAATTTTTCAAAAGCCACCATCTTTAGTGGTGGCATAGTGCCCATAACATGGGTAATTTGCACATACATGAAAGTGTATGTTTGTTTTTGTTTTTTCTTTATTTCTTAAGGAGAGGGAGAGATAAACGGCATTTAAATTTTCTGTATGTCCTGCACTTAAAGCAAAATTGACAAATAAAAATCTTGAATCCTGAATTGAAATTTCTTGAAAAGGTGCCATTTATGCTAAAATGTCCTGACAGTTGTTGGAACAACATATGCTGCCCTCCCCTCCTCCTCCTATCATAGATGTTCCTGCTTATTCCAGGAAGACATCAGTATAGCTTTGGATTCTGGGTACTTGACTGGCCTGCTTTCAGTCCAGATGTCTGCCTTTGACAATGTGTGATAGATTAGGAAGCACCAAATACCATAGCCGTGGACTGTTGAGCAATGGAAGTCGTACACCAAACAAGAACCGGATAGAATTACTCTTTCAAGCCTCAAAACTTGGAGGCCTCTCCTCCGAACCAAATCAAGAGTGTTGTTATGAGCAAAGATGATGTCACAGAACAGTAAATACGCCCCTGACCCTGGCAGCAAATTCACCCATAGCATATATTTGAAAAAATCATTCTTTTGTACCCAGCTGAATTTAAAGGGAAAAAAAATTTTAGATTCAGTGTTAATTTACATAATAGGAAACTTTTTTGGATTTCTATTCTAATAATAATATAATCTTGCACAACATATTTTATTTTCCAACCAAGAACCGACAAATACTTTCATGATGAATTAATCTTCTCCTTATTTTCTCATTCAAGGATGTGACGAGCAATATGGTTGAAAGATAGTTGATTTTCAAGTTGCGTTTCCCAATTGTCAAACACTGGCCAGCTTTGTGCATGGCTACTCCGTCTTCACCTTCACACAGAGCACATATGGCTTTTTTCATATTGCTGATTTTGCTGCCTCAACCTCACCTGTTAATGGTGAGTCATCATTCCTGCTGCTGCATTTGTCGCTGTGGATGCATCCGTCTTATTTTTCCTTAGTTTAAGACTAAGGAGAAATTAATAAGTAATTTTATAACTGTGAATAATGCAGAGCTCCTCTAGTAGTCCCTTAATAAAGATATTGAACTGGAAATGAGCATAGGAGGTTCCATTTAAATGATTTAATGAGCTGGTTTATTAATGACTCAGGTGGACTAATAATTCATGAGAAGCACAAACCGTGGGCTTTTAGAAGAGCCTGAATAGTTATCGATGTATATCTCAAATTACTTTTTGGATGGTGTCTGACGGAGGGGATCCATTTTCACATTAAACATGCATTCAGTTCATTCTGTCCTGGGCGGATCAAATGTGCACAGATGGTAGCAGCAGAGTTTCAGGTCTGCCTCTCCAGCTCCTCTGTATCCACAATCTGTCTGTGTCTGGCTGCTATCTCTTTTATTCTGAGTTAAACGGTAGAGCCCGGCACATACCAATCCTGCCCTCATTCTGTCGCCTTTCTCACCCATCCTGCATGGGCAGAGTGGTGCCGAAAGATCCAGGCTAATACTTCGCATGGATGCAAAGTAGGAAAGAAAAGAGACAGCGAGGCGTTCTTAGTGGAGGAATAATTCTGCCAGTTTTATTTTTCATCCCATGGAAATTTATATGGTAGCTGGGTCGGGTTTATTCCTGGAAAGTGAACTGTCTTCAGTGTATATTCGTGTCAAAGCTGACCTTTCTGACCACAGTACTGACTAAAACAGCCCATTGAGGCATTTTTAGTTTTCAAAAAAGGAATTGAGATGGCGGACTTCTTATTAGTTTTACATTTTAAGCCCTGGAATTGCTTCTCACTCTCTTCACCAGCTGCTGCTCCAGTTTTGAAGTCACTGTAGTGAGTGCTGCTCTCACCAGATTGGTTGCTCGTTTTGGGCAAAAGGCAGATTATTCCGTTGTCATGGTTACAGCAAACAGGAAATGTCCCTAAGCAGGTAATGCCTCAGGCCTTGTTCTGGTGTGTTGCATCGTTGCACGGCTCATTACTGTTGTGCCGTCTTTCCATCTGCTCACACAATGCCTCCTTTTTTCAAGATGACGGCAACAGCCAGGGAGCTAAACCATAAACACCGTCTGGATAAAGATGCTTTGTCCCAAACAAGACCTGAAATCCAACATCGACCCTAAACTCCTTATCTGTGGCGCGTCAGGTTAGGAGCTTAACATAGTGCTGCGGCTTTGTGCAGCCCCGATCCTTCATTCGTCTTTCTACTTCCTCCCAGTGTATTGTACAACATCACTTTGATCGTAAAATATTAGCAGATGTCCTTTTATTTTCAGGCACCTTAGGAGATTTCTCTCTGCATAGGTTCCTCTTCATTACACATATACACTGAATGAGTTCTGTTCTGAAATGTCTTTCCCCACTCTTCAATCCCTCTCCTGTGAAGGTCCAGGTTTGCGTGCTTTGTACACTCATTTTCATTTTGATGGTGGCTGAGGGCATTTGAGACGCTTTTGGAGAGGTCTGAAATTTAAGCAGCTTGAGTTGTTTTTTTATTTACAGCTCTTAAACCGAAAGACCAAAAAGGAGCGTTTCCCTATTCTTAGAGAATCCAACTTTGCCCCGTAGTCTCAATGCAGTCTATATTCCTTTTATATTTCCTTTGGTGCACCCCATCTGTCTGTGACAATAAAGTCAAAGAGGGCAGGTTCATGGTTTCTGGTTTGTAAGGTTATAACTACATATTATACATCAGGACCAGGAAAATCTTTCAGTGTTTTTATATTTTCACGAGCCTTCACCTTACTCGAAGTTCATTTTTAATAGATTCCATAAAAAGACAACAAAATCCTAATTTTTTTGATTAGCATTCCTTGTTTCTGCTCAGCCAGTTTATCGAGAATTGAAGAGAGCTTTGACTGCATTTATACCAAATAGTAATTTACAGGTAGAAGGCCCTGCAACATATTTTCTCATATGACTGCGATTCAACCTTCTCAGCTTGGGACCCACAGAGGTCCCGAAAGCTCATTTTATCATTTACACATAAGCACTCAATTTTATGTCGGAGTTAGAATAGGCCAGATTATTTTACAAGATTCATTATTAGTTTCATTTTTTCAGTGGTTGAAAGTGGGTTGGACTCATTTGGAAAAAGTTGATATCTTATATTTCCATTCGTCAGTCAAACCAGTCAAAGTGTTTGCAAATAAAATCTTATCAAAATACATACGCTCACGCACATGCACAGCATACGCATCACTGATTATAATGTATGCTTATGGTTATGTAATGTTACAGACAATATTTGCTAAATAATTAATATATTATCTGGATTACCTTGAGAATAAAAATGTGCAACATGGCTTCTAGCATATTGTTTTGTATGTTAAGTACTTTCAGTCAAAACATTTACGTAATGAATAACATGCTTTGTATTGAGCAAATCAAGTCAATATTTGCAGTGAAATGCATTTCCAAAATGTTTACAGTCTAATGGATTGTGGTTAATGAGTAAATCAATGAATAGATAGACGTAAAGCCCCTGAAAGGCAAAACTATTTTATTTTTCAACTTTCTTAACCTTTTATTTCATTGTTCATATGTACATTAAAAAAAAACAGAAAATTGTTAAAACACTATGGTGTTATGTTTGTGCCTCATTCCAGAGCATTCACTGGGACTTCCTGTGCACAGACACATTTTTTTTGTAGGAACATAAATTCTATTGTGAAGAGAAAAAATATCCTTGAACAAAGAATAACCTAATCTAAGCAAACAAAAATCTTTTCTTTGCTCAAAAAAATGCATTTCTGTGTCTAGTATTGTCAACATACACCGACAATGACAAACATCTCTCCTCAGTTTTAGTCATTTGTTCCCTCATATATCTTATCTCTGTGTCCTGGCACACACCAGAACTACAGCTCTCTCTCTCAACTCTGTCTGCACACTCATTCAGCTTGGTGTTAAAATGCTTAGGTGCGCACAGACAGGAGATTTTAAACAGAACAAATAAAATAGATAGATGCATCGTTTTTGAAAAACAGAATTGTAATTTATTATAGTAATTCATATTATATTAATTATGTGTTTGGAAATAGATATTTCAGCATCTTCTGACATTTTGAAGACCTGCATTTTATCAACAATGAAAATATCTGTTTGGTGCAGCCCTTCTTCACAAAAAGCATTATTTTAGAGACTTGAAGAGATAAAAACAAATTATTTCATACTGAGATGGTCTGTGTTTGGGATCTTTTGCACACTGTGCTTACAAGACTTGGTTTGCGCTCTTTGTCTCCCTCAGGTGGCCAGATGAGGGAGGGGGATAAATTAGGAAATTAAAAAGACTGTTTGAAAACGACCACGATAACAGTGACAGAGGATGCAGAAATAGTTCTGTTTATGATTTCTATCCATTTGTGCAGCCACGCCCTGAACATGAATCCCTCTGCTCATTCACACATTCTACCCCCCTGCTTGGCTGCTCCCTCTGTTGGTCATCAATAATACTACCGCTGCCCCTTCACCCCCTGTTAGCCCCCTCTACCCCCCTCTCTGCTACACACTGGAGTATTACCATTTGGTGAGACTGACTGGCTTTGGTGAGGGAGACTGTGGGGGTCTTTTAAGGAGTACTCCTGTGCTCAAGGCTCCTTTTTGCATCGACCAGGCTGCTGGATCTCTTTGTTATCGCTCAACTCAGACGCTGTTGCTGGAGAAATGGGAGATCGGCACAATCTCAGAACCTGCATGGATAAACATTTAGAGTCGGATAGAGTCGGTGTCCTTGCATGAAAATGGAGACTCACATTTTGTGTGAATGTCTGATTAAAACATGGAAAACCTGTCGTATGTTACATGATACAATGTTGATCTATTACATTTTTTTTAAAGTAGATTTATATTTTTCAAGTATTTAATTCTATATGTCGATGGCTTGAGGGAGCAAAGTGATCATTATGAGTGCAGTTTTGGTTTCAATATATTCCTGAAAGCCTTCAGACTGAATTAGTGACAGCAGCAGTAAACTAATTTTAACAGCAGGTGTCGCCATCTAGCAACACATGGGATAGACGTATGCTCAATGGGTAGAATCCAATAATCTGGGGTGTGAAGGTCATAAATTTCGATCCTCTCCTTGTACTTTTTAGCTGTCATTCCTAAATTTTGTCTCAGTAATGGAGGACTTTTGCCAAATATTATAGATATTCTGTATGCATTCAAACCGCTTGTAATTTAGATGTCTCAGAGGGATGGTGCACCCTCAACCAGGTCGTGAACCCTGACCTGAAGGACACAGCCCTGCTAACCAGTTGTTCACAGAGTAACAGCAGATTATTTTCCCTCCAGAGCAAAACCGTCTTTCCTCACATAAAATCCACACATCCAAACATTTTTGAAGATTCTTTGCATTACAACATTCCATTCACTGTTAAACTGGTTGGTAATTTCTCCTCTACTTCGACACAATGTTTGACACTTTTCTGACATTTTCACACTGAACCAACGAGGAAAAGAGGAAGAGGAAACCATAAGGGCCAATTTGCCATTATGTGTCACAAACCAAGCCTCCTTTGAATCTACACCGCTTCATCCCCTTTTGTCATTCAAATAACCTCATGAATATTTCACGCCCGGCATCTGAAGGCAGGGAAAGAAATAGGGGCTTGAGAGGGGGAGACAAGAAAGAGTCATTATGTTCAATCTTTCATAGTTGTTGCCACCAGACGTTTATAGCCATGACCAAACCTCTGGCTTTTGTGTGTATGTCATATCACAACCTATAGTATATGGACATCCACACAGAAACAGGGTTCATACTCTAAGTCTTCTGGACATCTGTCTGTCCAACACAGGACGCTGTTTCTTTTCTTCTCCTTTCTGCATTTTGAGGGGAAAGCCTGGATACCAGTCTACAAGAAACTGATTTCACGTATCAAGTGACACAGTCACCTTGCTGTACAGACTGGCGTGCTTTTTTGCCATTACGTTGCAGCCCCAGACTGAGCGCAGCCTCTGGACCGGCTACTGGGTGAAAGGTAGCGCTAATGAGGGCAGTGAAGGCAATACTCCTAACCTTCGAGTGAACTCTGACAAAAGCCAGCATAGAAACACAGGAAATGAAGGTGCTCTTGACCCTCTCCATTGGTGAAGTGGCTTTAGATCACATGAGCTCGGCTGTAGTGAGAACTGTGCTCTTGAAGGCAAGAAGACAAATATAATACCCAGACTCAAGTCATTTCAATTGGGGAAAAGACTCCACCCTCTTCCTTCTCATCATTACCACGTCATGGCTCCATCATATATTGCAGAGTACACATGTGTTGATGTGATGGAGGCTGGCCCCTTTAAGAGTCCTCATTTTGAGAATGAGCCCAGTACTTGGAGCTGTGTGTGTGTGTGTTAGCCGACCGTGGCCTCTGGGTTGGTCGCCAGAGGACGGGCTAACTTACTCTAACCTCCCCAGCCCCTGTTCAGACCAAACGGCAGCCTTTCCGCGCTACATGCCCTTATCTACCAATGGAATGCAACAGCTGTGCGGGGGAGCATCAGGGTGGGCTGGCTGAAACCCCCCTGCAAGACCCCCTCACTGCTCTCCCCCCACCACCACTACCTCCAAGCGACGTGCTGGGCTCCTGAAAGGCAGCTCAACTAAAAAGTGAGCTAGACACAGTGAGAGACTCGGCAGGGCTGCTGCACATTCAAAATAGAGTCAGAGGGAGGGAAGAGAGAGCGAGAGAGAGAGAGAAGGAGAGTCAGGGACAGGCAGTGCTGAAAAGGAGAGCACAAAGAGAAGGAAAGTGGAGCAGGGGAGGGGAACAGGAGGCTGGGTGAAGGGAGAGGGAAAGACAAAAGAAGGAGAGGGGAGACATAGCAGGGTGAACGGAGGGGACTGAGCAAATGGCTACAGAGGAGACGGCGGGGGGAGCCAGGAAAGCCACCAAGAGCAAACTGTTTGAGTTCCTGGTCCATGGAGTGGTGAGTGGCACTGTCTGTCATTCCTGTGAAGGGAGCTGGGCTCTGGCATGCATCAGTGTGTGTTTGTGTGTGTGTGTGTGTGTGTGTGTGTGAATGAGGCGGCGCAGCAGCAGTCTGTGTGTGAGAGATAGCTGGGTAAAGCTGGCCATGTGAAGGTTATTTCCAGCCCCAGCCCCCTGGAACCCAGCCTGTTAGGAGATGGATTTGGAGCAGCATGGATGGATGGAGCTGAGCAGGAGGAAGCATGGGAAGCCAAGGATGTCTAAAACAAAAAAGGATAATTGTAGAAATAGATGCGAAGCAGCAGCAGCAGCAAAAAAGCAGTCAGCTCCCCCTTTGGCTAGCAGAGGAGCGTCTCTGGAAGTCACAGACAGGAGAAGGGGAAATGACGAGCCCACTCACAACAACACAGTCAGAGTAACCTTCCATGCAGCACGTTGGTGGTTGCTGGAAGGATTTGAACCTGTAAGGTCACAAGGCAAACAGAGGTAGTAGCGTGGACAGAGCCAAGGCAGGGGGCCAATCCTCGAAATCATGCAGAACAATCAGTCCATTGATGCAAAGCTAGGATGATGTCAAGTCAAGTGTTGCTCATGGTTAGAGGTTAGGCAACTATTACCATAAGCCTCACACTTTACATGAATAAAAGAACATGGAGTGGTTTGTTTGCTCATGAACCGACTGCCACTGACTTGTAACGATTGAAACCAACATTAATTCTAAATGAACAGGTAATTTATGGCAGCGATTTTAATGTTTTTGATGTGACCCATGCAGAGAATGATTTTTCCCGTAAAGGTTTTTTTTTTTTTTTAATTCAAACTTCAAGAAAACAAAAATATAATTATCGAGTCATCTGCTAATCATTTTTGTGATTGACGTGTGATACAAATGTCCGCTTTTCAAAGCTGAAGATGACCTCCTCAGATGTTTTTTTTTTTTTTTTTTTTTTTTAAATGCCAGGAAAAATAGCAAATGGTCTATTTTGAGAAAATGGAGAACGTCGAACCTTATTATTTACCACTTTTGCCAGAAGGCAGTTAATTGATTCAAAATGAAGATTGATGATAAGCTAATCAACTTATTCTCTCGGCTTTCATTTTTATTTTGTGATCTAAAATGTGAGTATGGAGAGGAGAAAGTTCATGCAAAGCAGACTCTGATTAGAGATGTAGGTCCATAAGGGGATATTTAATGTCCACAACACAAAAAAAACACAAAGTATTTCACTATACAATGACAAATGTTAACAAAAAGTCAAAAAATTACCTCATACTTCTCCTTAATTGGTGAAAATTCACTTTCACTTTTTAATCCCCAAACCCATGCTGAAGGTCTGTGATGGGTTGGGTAATTTAAAAGAATGATTTTTCATTCTTAGATTTTTTAAATTTTTTATTAAAGGTATATTTTTTGACATTTTATGCCTCCACTACAGAATTATGAGATGATAGGAAATGGGTGGCTGGACCGGGAACAGGCGGACTTAACCCAGTGATGTGCAGTTCACGGTCGGGATCCTCTTTCAATCCCTTTCAGATGCCTGAAGACGTAAAAGTACACAAACCTTCTGTGTGGTCCAAACCACCCGTTTGGAAAGTAGTTTATGGCGCTGCATCGACTCATAGAGCAGATTCCAACCATTTAATGTTTATCATCAAAACATAAATTAGCAGTTATTTTCATAAGCAGAAATGCCTTAAAAAAACCGTGGTGTGGACTTCTTAAGCGGGAATATAAGCTGTCTATAATGTAATCTTAACTGGATATTTTTTATATGATCAATAATCACCATGTCACTACATCATTAGCGCATCAACCTGGATGTGATTTTAACTTTTTGACTGAATCTCACCTTTGCAGAGATGCTTGCAGACACTTGGCATTACTTCATAAAACACAAGTACAGCGAGAAGGTCAAAAAAGACTTGACGTCGTTTGTTTATTCAACTTCTTTTTTTTCTCTCTCGTCTTAGAGTCACAGAAGTGGCTTGACCGAGTTGTGATTAAAGGCGGTAGTCTGTTTTAATCAATGCTGATGTTGGTCGTCCTGACAGCAGGTAGATTTATACACTGAAACAGGATGAGGTATTGTCTCTTTGACAGGAGCGGTCATTACAGGGGCTGAAGCCCCGTGCACAGAGACAGACTTGAGGAAACAATGGACCAGGTGATTGATGAGCCAGATGAGTGTGTCCTCTCAACAGACCAATTAACCTTGATGAGGCTCTGGCTGCTCCAAGCCAAATATTTCCCTCTGATTATTTTCTCTCTTGCCGGCCTCTTCCCTCTCACTCTCTCTCTCTCTCTCTCCCTCGCTCCTCCCTTTCCTCCTTCTCTCCCCCACATTTTTAAGATGGAAAAGTCTTGTTATAATAGTTGCGACAAGTTCCTCTCTGTGTATAGAGGAGAACAGAGAAATATTTACACTATGGGATTTTGGGGTGATGCTGCAGTCTGTTAACCTGTGGCGAGGGATGACGTTTATTTTCCCCTCATGGGCAAATGAAGCGAAGAGGGCTTATAGACGCACATGCACACACGGGAATATATCAAAATACATTATATGCAAACATTGTTGTGATTTCAGAAGGTCATGGTGTTCCTGCCTCCCGGCGAAAGTGTGTGTGTTGTGGGGGAGAGCATTTGGCCGAGGTCTAGGACTGATGGGTGGGCTGAAGGCCTGGCTGAGGTCTCTCTCCTTCTCATTATCTTCCTTACCTCCCCCCTGCCGTGTAACTTCTCTGGCTAGTGTGCGTGTGGAGGTCAGTGAGGTCCGCAGTGATGAGAAAAGCCTTCAAGCACTCTGCGTGGGAAATCCCGATAAACCAAAACATTGTACGGCTGTAGCTTTGTCATCTGTAAATGTTTTGTGTGTGTTTATGTAAGATCCACTTGATGGGACCTTTGAACATACGCTTCACATTTACTCTCAAATCTAGATTGTCATTATAACTCGCTTAGGGTGCATGGTCAAAGAGTTAGTGCTCTTAAATTACAAAAAGAAATGTATATTCCAAATAACCGTTTGTGGCAACCATCCATGTTGTTAGTTTTGGTTCTACATGAGCAGATTTTGAGATATCAGAATTTTCAATTTCCTCTTGAATTCCTTTCTCCCAAAGTTACTTTAATAATGAAAACTGCTAAGGTTTCCTTAGGCCCCAGAACATCAAGGACTCTTTTCTCTTCTTTTTTTTAAATAAATTTTATTATATATAATTATATTTCAAAAGAGCCGGGGATTTTATGGAACCGTCATCGTCCAAAACATTTCAATGGATCATTGTCAAATTTTATAACCATATAAACCTTAGTGTGAGGAAGAACTGAACTGATTTTGGGACTGGTCCACTGCTTTTTTTCGACACTTATCTTCAAAAGATTTCAGGTCATAATATCCCAGCCGTTGGTCTGATTTACTCCAAATGTGGTGCAAATGAATCGACGAAGGAGATCTAGGCAAGGCAACTTCACTTATATTAGACATTTCTGCAACAGTGTAATTTAAAGTTCTTTACACAAATGAAAACATTGCGACAAAGGGCAAAAGAATGTTAAGATATAGTTAAAAACAGTGATTAAACCTTAAGAAAAATTAAAAACAAGCTAAAATGCATTATAAGAGAAAAGAAGAAAATGAACTGTCCAAGGCCTTTTAACCTCAGACATAATAAAGTGTTTTCCTATACAGTACTGTATATCTGTCTTGCATACATCATACTTTACTCTAGTAGTTCATATTATACTCACTATGGCAGCTTTTCTTTCTATTTTTTAACAAAAAACCAGTGTTTTTGTTAACCTTCACTTTTATTTCTGAGGAGTTCAATCAGGGGGACCGCTTGTACAAAGTAGGAGATTGGGGTTTTTTAGGGAAGATCCCCTTGCTGTCTGGGATGACAGCATAGGCCTAAATATTAAATGTTGAAATCAACTTTATTGTTTTGGGGTGTGTGTGTGTGTGTGTGTGTGTGTGTATAGATATATATATATATATAGAGAGAGGTAGAGTCCCTCCTCTTCTTGACCATCAGGAGCAGGCTGGTGTTTTCTAGCACTGCTGTGTTTTCCGGACCATGTTTGAAATGCCATTTATTTTGCTCAACTAACAACAAAGAGAAATACTATGATTACTGTATGTATTTGAGCTGAACAGTAAATCTGCTCCAGTGGTAGACTACTTGCTGCTGCGATACTAATGCGAGGACTATCGAAGATGAAGCGTCAGACTGGTAATCTTTGGTTAAACCTAAATTTTGATCTGAAAGGAAGTTGCAATTTCCACCATTTTGGTGAAACTTAGAGAAAACTATTTTAATTGGTCAAATTACCAAATCAAACATTATTGTCATTTTGCTGTTCATAGAACAGTAGTGCAAGCAGAATGAAATGGCATTTCTCTGGGATCTAGAATACAGCACACCTTTTAATTTCTTTACCATCAGCAAGTCTTAATTATATCAATTAAAACCGGGCAAAATATTTTATGGGAATTTTATTTGATAACACACAATACTGTATATGTCTAATATCAACCTAAGAAAATATGAAAATGGTGTTCCATCAGGTTAACAGCTTTTCCCACTCAAAACACACGTATTTCCTTTCACATTTTCATAAGACGACTATTAGAGTAAAATCCACAGATATTCAGATAAATGTCACATAAAACGGAGAAAAACACATCAGGAATTGAAAGGCTACTTCTGAAGACTTCCATGCATCTTATTTAACATGGAAATGTTATAGAACATTAACCATCGTCTAAATATAATAGAAAAACGTATTCTCAATCAATGAATTTGAGGACAAATAGATTCAATTCGAATGAGTATCAACAAATATATGCTCGTAAAATTATAAATTAAATGAACAATGTTGTAGTTTATATGTGTACACATGTTTAAAACAGTATTTTTGTCATCATTATATGATTCCACTGAAAGTTGGTGAACTTTAATATTGAATTATTGCACAACCGATCTCCATAATTAAGAGTGTCAGATAGTTTATTTACTGATTAAATATATAGCAGACTTACATTGGTAATTCTTACATTTAAAACAACATCGTTGTTTAAGATTAATTTATTCTCCGGTAGAAAGCTGACTGATGGGATATCTAGTAAAAAAAAACTAGTACAGGTTTTTGGTATACTTAATTTACGTACTATAAAAACAATAAATTGATCTTCTCAAGTTTAAGCCATAAACCTTGTCATGCGGCATTCAAGGACCTTTTATAGATTTGAGCGCTGCAGTAGAAGCATTTAAATTGGCCGTCCACGGTGCAGCCCACAGATTTGTATGTTTAGTACAGTGTGGGTTAAGTTTGGCCTCTTCAAATCCCACCAGAGATGCCAACACACTTCTCAGATATCCCTCCACATGGCACTTTTGATTGCTCTGGCTGGCTGGCAGAGCTTCGGGCAAAGTGTTGGATCCAGTTCGGCAGGTCATATTGCACCGTTCATTGTGTGTATGCGGATGTGGGAGAAATTCTTTGTACACTTTATCCAGCTTTGGTTCTCTGTACCAGTTATTTGAAAGGCTCAGACGTAATTGAAGTCTGTCTGGCTGCTGAAAATCTGATGACTATTTGGGAGTTATGCTCCAGCTTAGGTGGGAAGTTGGATGGAAAGAAGTCTTCACATTGTGGCTATGTTGGAGCAGGCGACCCCCACCATACGTTGTCTTTTCCTCTCGCTGTTAGGTTGCCCTTCTCAGTTGCTGTTAGCCCCAACATACCCTCCCCCTCAACAAGAAAACTCCCAGCTAGAGTGACAGCAACGCCTGCTCAGGCTTCTTATCGTGTAATCTCTGCTCGGTCACCATTTCAGAGGGCACACTTTACCTCATTCTCTATTAAAACCTGTTCATGACCAGATGTATTTTCTACTTTGATATCTGTTTTTTTTTTTCCTACTTGCTATTCATTGCCTTGTGTGTTTGTTTTCAGAGGGAGGTTGACGTGTGTTTGTGGACAGTCTAAAGATCAATTCGTAGAGAAATGCTCTTGTACAGGTGACAAACTGAATGAAATGCTGAGCATGTGAGAGGCTAAGGAAGTCCTGATTTATCCTTCAGCTGTCCTTGTCTCTCCAGCATTTACACATTCTGTACAGAATGTGGGAGGCACTCACTGTGGCAGTTTGAGAAAGCACATTTTTATCTTTTGTGTTTGTTAAATATTGGATCTGCTAGGCAACAGAGATCAGATGCTCTTTTCTATAATAGAGAGTTAGTGGAAGGACTTGGAGAAATAGAACTTTAATTTAAACATCCAATGGGACATATTTTTGTGGCTTTTATTAAATTATTCCTATATCATCTGAGAAATTACGGAATATTTTGGTGCTTTTGGATCTTTCAATGCTCATAAAGCTAAACTGGAAAAATGGATGTATGCATGCTATACTCCTTTCCTTCCCTACATTTATCAGATGTCTTTAGTTTCTTTTCAGATAGAGATTTTACATACCAACCCTTTGACGGCTCATGAAATATGCATTGTTATAGATTAAACCACACAACGGTCAGGGCCAGCTTAACCTGCTGCTCTGGGGGCTGAAGTCATGGACCCCTGATCAAAACTTCCAACCTGCCGTTCCCCCCGTTGGTTCCCCAAGCTAGCTTTAATTTGATAAAATGCTTAATTACGCAAAAAAATGCATCATGTGAGCACAATATCAACGAGGGCTGGGTGACACAGCAAAATAAGTAGATTTATTTGAATTTAAGCTTTTTGGACAATTTCTAAAATGCCAACATTGTGAAATTCAACTAATTATAACACGCGTATGAGGTTGATACGGGTCAATGCAAATTATATCTGGCAGCATAAGTTGTCTTTAGTCATGACACTAGTTTGTGTAATAATGAAAATCACTCTTAATGAAACCAATCTATTCATATCTGTGCTCAGATACCTGGTAGTGACAGCTAACTGCATTAGATAACTTGTGAAGCCGTTACAGTGACAGGTGGTGCTGACCGTTCATTTTTTTTGCTCAATAACGTTGCAGGAAATTATTAAAAATATGTTTTTTAATTATGTTTTTCAAGAAGACAACTATTCAAATTCACAGGCTTAAAAAACAAAATAATTATTTTCTTTTTTTTTAAACTCTCAATTTTATATTAATCTGGAAAATGTCTCAGTAAAGTTACAGTTAGAAAGTCTTTAACTTTGATAAATTTCCAAGTGAAATGTTTTGGTTAAGTTGAAATGAAATCCTTGAAAGTTGATTGAATTTTGAAGAAAGTATGCAAGGCTCAGTGAATGAAGCTTGTTGCGGCGCTGAGGAACGATGGGGTTGATTGCTGTTCACCTCCACCCACACCTCCCTTCACTGTGGTGTTGGGTCAATAGGAGGATGATGAGGGTTTAAATAATAAATTAGACTTCACCCACATACTTTGGAAATTCAATAATTTGGAAATGGAAAGAATTTTTTCAGCTGAAACACTCTTTATGATCGCCGACCAGCAACCTTACTAGCTAATGGTGTTATGTGGGATAGACGGGTGTGCTTGTCATTGTAAATATATGTCCAATATGATTGGATTAAATAATGTAACTATGTTCAAGATGAATCCTGAAACATATTTGCTGAGGGATTTTGGCATATGTATGTTTGTTACTACATAATAAACTGTCTATTACTGACTTGCAGTGTTAATGGAGTATTTTTACACAGGAGTGGATATAACTTCACCGCTCATGCATTTTAGGCTTTACATGCAGTTGTTGGTTTGTGCTTCAGTTCAAGTCAAAGTATTTCTTTCACACAAACAGACAAAATTTGGTTGAGACATTACAGTGAGGCGGGAGGCAGCTGTTTCCATGAGAGTGACAGGCACAGGTGAGGGCTACCCAGTTGTTCCCAGGCGCCAAGACGGGAGTGTGGGATTGTGGACTCTGACACTGTTTGCATTGTTCAGATGGAGTGTGTGTTTGAACGTGTGTGTGGCTGACTGAATGTTCACACTGCAAAACAGCCGTCAAGTCTGTTTGTAAAGGAGACAAGAGAACAAGAAAGAAATGAAAAAAGACGCTGCATGTTTTCAGAGCAATTGCTCCTTTTTTTTGTGGAAATCAGTGTTCTCTTTAGGCGAGACAAAATAAGGCGGGTCGCTGCTCTACTATCAGTTGATTTGACAGATGTTGAGTTATTTGTGTTCAGCTAAAACGACATTCACTGAAACAGTAATGGCTCATAAGTCCATAATCCATAGCTTAATGTTCGTTCCAGTTCATCAAAGATGTTTGATAACTGAACGGTTCCAAACATTACAGAAGGGAGGAGAAAAGAACAAACGCCAGAATCTCATCTTGAATAGGTAATATCAGTGAAGTCAGAATTGGGAGCTGGGTGTCGGTCTTTGTTGAAACAGATAAAACGTCTCCTTGCATTTAAGTTACAATTGATGCAATATCTCCATTGTTATATTTTATAAGCACTAATTTTGCATAATAAAAACAGGGCGGCAGAGAATATTTTCACATATGCAACATATTACTTGAATTTCCTGCTGCTTTGTCTCCCCAGCGTCCTGGCATGCCGTCTGGAGCGAGGATGCCCCACCAGGGAGCTCCAATGGGTCCCCCCGGCCCACCGTATGGAGCGAGCCCTGCGGTCAGACCCGGCCTGCCCACCCCGGTGATGGAGCCGAGTCGTAAGAGGCCTGCCCCCTCCCAGCAGGTCCAGCAGCAGCAGCAACAGCAGCAGCAGGCCGTCCAGAACCGTGCCAGAAAGTGAGTCCGGTCAACCTCCATTTCCCGCCTTAACACTGCATGGCTCGCATAGAAAACTCCTTATTTGTCTGCTTTTGTGCATATTGGTTGAGGTCATGCAGACTACAATGGCCATGGTTACACTTTGAACGGATTTTGCTCACATTGGCATAGCTCGTCAAAGCCAAACATGGATGTGTTCATGAATCATGCACAGGCACTTTAGTAGGTATCAAACCAAAATCTTTTTTTTTTTTCCAGCCATATTAAGTAAAATACTTTATATCATTCAGGAAATATGTTGTCATATGGTCACATGTTGAGACAACATTTTTAGATTACTTTTTTGTTATATGACCAAAAGCGAGGAAAGGAAATGTGCACATATCGACCATAACATTGTAACCACTTACAGGTGAAAGTGTAAAGATCAGAGCAGCATTGACGAGGGTCACGTCATAATTTATTTATTTGGGTCCCCATTTGTTACTACAAATTTAGCAACTACTCCTCCTGGGGGAGGAAAGACTGGGACAGAGCATCTCCAAAACTACAGGTCTTGTTGGGTGCTCCTGGTCTGCAGAGGTTAGTACCTGCCAAAGTGATTCAAAGAAGGACATCTGGTGGTGGCACTTGGGAGCTAAGGCCAGCCCAGGTTGTCAGAGCCTGCAGTTAAAAAGTTAACGCTGGTTCTGATAGAACACAAAGAGCTGTTTTGGTAAGAAAAGGACAGAGATGAACAATATTAGTAACTAGCCAAATGTTATATGGTAAGTGTGCCTAATTCTGAAATGGCTGATGGTTTTATATTCCTAAAAGTGGATATAAAAATAAATGGTATAATTTTAGTGGTCCTTAAATATAAGCAAGCCTGTTTTACAACTGTCAGTGCAAAGACCTGCTATAAAGATGTAGGTGTGTATTTTTTTACCCCAGATGAATAGCCTTTCTAACTATTCTGTCAGAAGACAAACGCTTCATTGAAATCTATGTTACAGTTGTTGAAATATTTCAGTGGAGACCTAAATGGTGGAAAGATTAAATTCTGATAATATTCCTCGTACATTGCAGCACCTGTGGTACACACACCCAAAGTGGCTGCACCTCATCATTTCCACGCTGTTAGCATAAAAAAATCTGAGCTTAAGAAAACTTCATGTTGATGAGAAGTGGAACCATGACCTGTGTGTCTCTTCAGCTTTCATCTCAGTTTTTATTTTCCCTCTCTCCCACTGCCACACTCTCAGCATCTTTTTTGCCTGGCTCACTACTCTGTGCATCCTTCCTGTCATTGTTTTTTATGTGTCTTCGTCGTCTGCTTTGTCCCATGTCAATATCTGTGCGGTAGTTTTCTGCGGGCACTCAGGGGATAGTACTTGCTTTGGCTTATTGTTACTCCATCGATTGTCTACTATTTGGCGATCAGATACAAAAGAGCTAAACATCAGCATCCCGGACTCACACACATACGCACGGAGTGGATGGATGTCTATTAGGAGACAAGTGTGTGGCAGGTATGGTCATTAGAAAGGAGATCAATATGCACACTCGGTGGAACTCTGTCTCTCTCGGCCTCATTCTCTCAGTATCTGCACCACGATTGATCCACTTTCAATTAAGCAAGCTTGTCGAACAGGTCAGAGGAAACGTTGTTCAGCGTCGGGGCATCAACCCCCAGTTCGGCTTGGCTGCCTGCACAGGGATGAGCGATGGTGCAGGGTGACCTGTCCAGGTGTCTGTCTCTTTATGATGCTTTGTGAGGAGTGTGTGTCCTCTGGCAAACAATTTGATGCTCCAGCTCCCCGCTCTACCCAGAACAGATTAGAGCCCATGTGGATTCCAGCTCAGTGCGTCCACTTGTGTTTGCAGTGTCATTGAGACGGTTTGGTCACAGCTGCACTTTCTCTGCTGAGCAAAGTCAGCCCCACGTAAAACTGCTGATAGAAATAAAGTTTTGCCCTGCAGAAATTCATGAAGACTCAGTCCTGTGTCCTAGAAATTATGTTTATGACATGGGACCTCCATGGATGTCTGTCCCGCACATCCCACAAATGCTAGTTGGGTTGAGATCTCGGGAAACGTGAGGTCAAGTCAACACTGGGACCTCATTGTTGTGTCCCTCTATCCATTCCTGAACCATTTTTTGCAGTGGGGCAGGGAGCTTTGTCGTGCTAAAAGAAGCAACAGTGGTGAAGGGGTTTACTAGGACTGCAGTGGATGTCAAAGTTACATCCACATGACTGGCAGGTTTTGGAAAGGAATTGCACACTTCCTCCCCTGACTTTCCTTCTTCACATACTGTATCCAGATGTCCACATGATTTAAATCATCATGTGGACATCTCTTAGAACCAGCTTTCAGCAGTTTTTGCTACGTGAGCTCTTCTGACCCTCCTCAGAACATTTTTATAGGTACTAATCACTGCAGACCGGGAAAGCCCAACAACACCTGGAGTTCTGGAGATGCTCTGACCCAGTCATCTTTCCACTGTTGTTTGGCCTTTGGCAAAATAGCAGATTCTTACATTTGCCTATTTTCCTGTTTCTAATTATATGTCTACTATATTCCACCCACTGACAGGTGTCATTCGAACAAGATAATCAAAGTTATTCTGACCTCACCTGTCAGTGATCATAATACTATTAGGATTCAGACAGCAGTGACAAAAGGACAAATCCTACATATAACCTATAGTTATCCGACTGGTGTGTTTCGGTAGGAGCAATTTAACCATTCCATTCATTCTCCATAAGCATTTATCCTTCAGCGTGTTGTATTCTCCCAGCTAAGGAGTCAATCCGTCTCTATTACATGGTTTTGGACTGTGGGAGGAAGCTGGCCCAGCTGGAGACAAAATGGAGAACATGCAAACTCCATGCAGAAAAGGTTGTGCCGCCCCAGAAATAGTTTGGATAATATTTATGGTAATAAACCCAGGAAACAGGTTGAAGGAATGGGTTTCTGAGAGGAGGGCAGGCTATGGGAAGGCAAGAGCAGACACTAGATCAGGTAAGATGCTGCAAGGCAGGCCATGCACATGTTTGTGGAAAGCAAGAATAGAAATAGAAATGAAGGGACTGAAAGGGCAAAAATCAGCAGGAATAAAAGGCCTCAATGTTTTTTACCGAACAAAAAGACTGAAGTTTCTGATGATGAACCTGGATTTAAATAAAGCAGGCGGATAACTGGATGAGAAACAGAGGTGGAGTTGAATGGACCAACATGTTCTTCACACCAACAAACAGACAACGATGGAGAGAGAGTCACCGGTAACACGTGGGAAGAGATACATAAGAGACACACAAGGGAAAACAGGGAATACCTACACCAAGGCCATGACAACATGGAAAATAAAGTAATTTTCCCATGGTGTTTAACTGGTACTAGTACTGTTTTTGGTACTGGTACTATTTGTTTTACTGATGAAGTAGATGATGATAACACATGTACTTGCAAGAGAAAAAGGACGCCATCAGTGTTTAGATCCGCTCTTCATAAATGTCCTTCTTGGTGAGTAATTTTCTCTGCTGTTGGACATGAAACCTTTCAGAGACATGAGGGCTGATTTACAAAGCACTGAGGCTGGTACCATTTCTATCCAATTTCATTTTAGACCTAATGAATTAATAAATTAACACTTGTATCTCCTATGATGTTGATTGCCACTGATAAGAAAACCGTAATGTCTTTTGTGGGAGTTTTCCTTTTCTCCACTACAATAATTTTGTGCTACAGAGTGTAATTTTTGCAGTACTATAACCAGAGATATGCAGTGTTACACAGCTATGACAGTGTATTGAAAAATGGTGGGGGTTGTTATTGTTTAAAGCAACAATTGTTTAAATTTACCATGAAACCTGATTGATATTTGGATTATTTACTTTCACTAATTTGGTAGAAATCATGTACATGGAGCAATGATTGCCAGTTTCTATGCCACGGTGAAACCAGTATACAGCTACTAACGTGGTTCGCAAAAATGCTTGTAGTTGTTGCAAAATAGAAAGCTAAGAATGTAATTTCAATGAGATAAACATGTTGAATTAATCTACCTCTGTGGTAAGTATGTATCGTAGCAGGGTACATTTTGGAGAATATTATCAGAGTTATTTGCATAGTCGATGCCAAAAAGTGTCAAAAGAATTGTTATTTTCTATTTAATATAAAGCATTCATTATCTGTTTGGGAGTGGAAATGCAATGAATGGTTTATGCTTTGGAGACTGTGTGAGTAGCTTGCATGGTGTCTTTATCTGCCCAGGAGGACACACTGCATTTTACCCCAGCAATGCAACATTGATATTTTAAATTCACAGCTGAAAAAAAAAGATTTTTGTTGTTTGCTCCCTTCCCTGTGATGCACAAGTTCATAGTGTGCACATCAGCAGTGTGTTGTCTATCTGTGTGTGTGAAGCATGATTGTTTTGGTTCACAAAGAAACTTTGTTGAATGATCGTGTCCCTCAGATGAGACGCGTCTCAGGTCCTCCTCCAAGTGCATGGACACAGTTACATGCCCTTCCCAGTGCCTGCCCTTGTCTGAGTTTTACAGTTTGCTCCAACTAACAGAGCCTTGAACTTAAAAAAAAAAAAAGAAATTACCCACATCCAACACATACAAACAACCAGAACCACCAGGTGCCTCTGAGTGTGTGTCTCCCCACAACTCTAATCGGACAACCTTCGAATCCTTACCAATTCTTAGGAAGCCGGTCGGATTCCCTGGAGCCAATGAGATGCCGGCGAGGCAGATGGACATGAGAGAGCCCCAATCAGATCCCACGCTCGGATCCAAGTAGGATTTTTCTCTGCTGCATGTCCATTTTCTTACGTTTGATGACTCTGACCTATTAAGCCTTTCACCTAAACCCAGTTCTCCCTGAGTTAGTTGTTTTTGGCCAGCTTTACACCCAAAGGCCTAGATATTGACCCCTAAAATGTAGATGTGCATGCTTTAGACTGAAGCATGGCATGACAGTTTTTTTCACATGGAACGGAAAAATAAAATAAAATCCAACCTCAACCCCCTTTTTAAAATAGTTAGAAATTGAGGGTTGTTGTGATGCAGGTTCGTGTTTTCCTTTGCAATGTTTCCATGGATCCTTGAATTCCCCTTGCATCAGGCTTGTTGCAGTGTATATTTTTGATATACTGATATAGAGCTGAACTGGAGTTAAAATCAAGGGCAGATTTGGCATGCTGATGTAATACACGGCTTCAGAGATTCTTGTCGTTCTCTATGACAGACTATTTCTTTACACTGCAAAACACCCCCCTTAAAACATACAAGAAAAACATTATGAAACTTTCTCCACCATCACATGGGAATACATGTGATGCCAGGTTTCATCATGCAATTGGATTTTTCCGTTTATATTCGGGATTAGCCATGACACTACATCCACTGTCAGGTTAAACCGGTAACATTGGCGACATTCACACTGCAGTTCTTAATGCTCAATTCAAAGTTTTTGCTGTGATACGATTTTTTTTTTGCGCGGTTGTTCAGATTGTAAATTAAATGCGACTACCATCAGAATCCAGACGTCACACGCAGCACGCTGTGTTTAAGGAAGTTAATATGGATGCATCACGTGTCAGCGTGTGTGTATCAATTTCGAAGTTGTTGTCCAATCGGAGCCGACAGAATTATCTCTAAATGATAAAGGGAAGAAGCAGATTAAGAGAAAAGTGAGCACAAATTGATCTTGCTGCATCCCGCCTCCTCCGGCGCGGAAATGTGACGTTTGTCTCACTTAAATGATGTAAAAGTGGGGCGACATGACCATTCTTCGCTTTGAAAAACATCAGATACGTATCCGATTTATGACCACATATGAAAGTGACCTGGGTCTGATTTGAAAATCGTCATAAAAAATCAGATATGGGTCAGATATGGGCGAAAAGTCGGATTTATGCAACTTTTGCCTGCAGTGTGAACGTAGCCATTTATTATCTCCTAACAATCGCACCATGCATTTATCAGACCGCAATTAAATATTTTGAAAGCAGGTTATGGATCTGAATGAATTTGACAAGGGCCAAACTGAGATGGTATAATTACTGGAAAAGAGCAACTGTAAAAATGCAGGAATTTTTGGGCAACTCCAGTTTTCTGTGGTTAGTAAAACACAAACTGTTACAAGAAGGTACAACTGAACTGGAAACAAGGTAATGGGTGCCTAAGGCTCAATGATGCATTTAAGCAGCAAAGCCTATCCAGTCCCACAGAGGAGCTACTGTAGCACAATTTTCTGAAAATGTTAATGCTGGTTCCGATAGAAAGATATCAGATCATAGTCAATCGGAAGAAAAAGGGGGTAACCCTGTATTAAGCAGTTGGTTTAAATGTTATGGCTTTTTGATATTTCTTTCAAAGAAATCATCTTGCTAAATACACAATCATACGTGCCAAATATTGTCATTAGCAGCCTAGCTTAGCACAAAGGCAGGAAGCGGGGGGGGGGGGACTCCGAGACTGCTTCTGTTGGAAGTAAGAAAATCCAAATACCAGCACATCTGACGTCCTCTTTATTACCGGGTTATATCTTGTTTGTTCAATCTGAACAAAAACATAAGTGTATAATTCGAGTTGTGGTTATACAGGGAGTTTTTGTAAGACTATTTCTTGGCTGGGCGCACTAATAACGCCCTTTAAAACCACAACTTGGCATTTCTTCCCCTCAGTGTTTGTCCACCAAACAAAGGAGATATTATGTGTGTATTAGTGGGCTTCAGCACTGTGGATTCTGTTACTTTCATACAGAGCCAGACTAGATGTTTTCCCTTGCTTGCAGTCTTAATGCTAAATTAAGCTTGCCTCGTCAGACAGAAACCAGCGTAGTGTCAATCCTCTCATCTAAATAAGACTTGATGAAAGCAGTCAGAATTCTCATTAAAGGTGTCTGCAAGTGGCTGCGTTTAACTGTTAATATCCAAAAACAGAACTATGAAAGAGGAATATCAAGTATTCAAAATCAGACATGACTTGCAGTGTAGCGCTATCCAGATTTTAGGGCCGACTAGCATCAATTTTCATGGGTGCTTCATTTATTGCAGCTGTTTACAGATGGAAAACATGAATACTGAAAGAATAGTGACAGTTTGTCGTGATCCTATTCTAATCAGTCTCACAAAGTTCTCACAACACATCACTAGTTGAAGTCCCCCTTCTTGCTAAGTAAGATTTTGGTAAACAGCTGTTGTTCTCACACTGCAGGACATGCCAGGAAGTCATGAATGAAAAAAAATCTATTCACCCACACATGCATACACTCTCTTCATCTTGAACACTGCATTCCCCAATGCATAGGAACACACATCGTGTGTGTGTGTGTGCATGTGCCCTGTATATCAGGCCAGACATGTGGGAATGTGACAGTTTTGTAAGTTTGTTGAAGTCTCTCACTCTCCAGGTGGACCACCGCATTTCACACAAATACATGAGCATACATACAATCATGCACACACACAGCTGGGGTGCTGGATATGGCCCAGCATTTTAGCAGATGGCCTGGGTGCTACGCTATCAGTCACCATAGTAACCTGCTCTCTTTTTCCTCTTTCTCTCTGTCTTTTTCTCCCCCTTTCTAGTGCCAAGAGAAGGAAAATGGCAGACAAGATTCTTCCGCAAAGGGTGAGGCTGCATATTTTTTATTTTCTTTACAGTTGTTCTTCTTTGTTGTTGTGCGTGTGTCTTTTTTTGTTGTAGGGCAAAACGGAAAAATTCTTGTTGGTATTAGATGGCGGGATTCTTGGAAGACGCTGAGGGCCAGATGATTATTTGTTATTTCTAAATGAGAGGAGCGACGGTGGATGAGGGGAGCAAGAAGGGGCTTTTTAGAGGAAGGCGGTGGAAGGTGGTCATTTGGAAGCTGGCTCATTGATCTAGATTGAAATAGTCAGCAGGATTTGGCAGAGACACAACTGCAAGTCGCCAAAAAGAGGCGTTTGAACCACCATGTTGCCACAGGTGAGTCTGGAGTGCCTGAGGTTAGGAATTTCATCCTAAACTCATTGTCCTGTACAATGCCTCACCTCCCCAGGTCCTGGTCATCTCACAGAGGGCTTAATGCTGTGACTGTGGAGGTCTGGAGAGTGTGAGCATCTCGGCTCAGGTCTTATCCCGTCACATAACCCAGACAGAGAGATAGCAGTGGGCATAGCTGGAGGCGCCACGCCATAATAATGAGTCAGGGATTGGGAATGTCTGCCACAGTCCTCCGTCTGCTCAGCACCTCAGCCTGGTGAAAGGCAGTGAGATGGAGATAGAGAAGGAATGAGAGGGAACAATGAAGGCAGCCATTTAGAAAGAAACATGTAAGAGAGAGAGAAGACAAGGAGAAAACTGGAGGTGTGTATGTGCACAGTTTGGTAAGTAAGCAGCAAGTCCTTGATGTGTGGAGGACTTTCATCGGTATGGTAATATCATGAGTGCTGGCTGGCTGGCTGGCTGCTCACTCTGCATCTCATTCTTATGCCCCTGTGTCACCGATGATGGCGCAGACCATCGTATTAAAGATGGACAAGGCAGCGGCCAAGGGACATTTCTTATCCTGTCGGATAAAGTTAAAGAATAAAAAGGCTTTTGGTTAAAAATAAGTCTTCTAGAGAGCCAATCTTATCATATACAGTAATATGAATCAGTTTATCAGTTTTTTTATCACTTCATCAGAAGTTATTTAAGGGGATAAAAGTCCTTTGTCTCCTCAAAGTCAGAACATCTAGTGTTGACCTCTCTTTCCAAACCGATTCATCATATGGTCAGCACTTTACCCTGCTGGAGTCTGAGATCACTCCAGCATGTTTTGGCGTTCATTATGTACACAATGCATCAGCCATATCATTAAAACCCACCTGCCTAATATTCTGCTGATTCACCTTTTGTCCTTCCTTTAACCACTTCGGTGTGTACTAACTCCTACAGACAGAGAACACCTAACAAGACCGGCAGTTCCGGAGACGCTCTGATCCAGTTGTGTAGCCATCACAACTTGTTCTTGTCAAAGTTGCTTAGATCTTTACGCTTGCCCATTTTTCATGTTTCCAAAACATAAACCTTCAGGCCATCATGTTCCCTTGCTGCATAATATATCCAAGCAATATACACTCGTGGTATTCTGGCTTCACCTATCAGTGGTTATAATCTTATGGCTGATCCGTGTACATTAAAGTGAATGTTTATTGCCAGATCTTAGAGTTAATGTTGTTAGAAATAAGATACAAAACATTGATATCTTACACATTGTTATTGTTGGAAGAGGTTATGTGATCAGTGCTGCTTGTTTGTGTGTTTAAGCAGGATTACACTTAATTTTTCCAATAGATTTCCATTAAATTTTGTGGAAAGGGTGGCCATTGATTAGATTTTTACACTTATCCGAAAGATGATATTGTTCCAGTATTATTATTGCATGAATCCTACTATGGCTATGCCGTCTCCCTTCAAACCAAGCCAATCAGAGGGAGAGTAGTGGGTCATGGTGTCACTATAAAGGCCTTTATAATCTTACCTCACACGGGTATATGCTCTCGGAGGGCCCTTTAGTTTAATTAGAGGATTAAATAAAATATGTCGGACTGAATATTTAGGAAATAGATGTATAATTCCCTTTTGATGGAAAACTGCAGAAGAAATACGGAGACTTTCATTAGATTTCACTCGGTTGAGTTGATACGGTATATGGAGGCAATGCTATCAGAGGATGTGGAACCTGAAAATTTCCTCATTAAATATGTTATGAAATCACCTAGAAAATCAATATACGGAGTCACCACTAGCAACAGATTTGATTAGCATGAAACAGAGTGGAAGCTGAGGTAAGCAGCCAGCCTGACCCTCAAAACGGTTCTGGATTCAGATTTAGAACTGCATGATGGTCTACTATTTTTTGTCGGGTTGCCGATAATTTGC
Source organism: Lophius americanus (assembly GCA_037951165.1). NCBI lineage: Eukaryota > Metazoa > Chordata > Actinopteri > Lophiiformes > Lophiidae > Lophius > Lophius americanus. The sequence goes on along the minus strand of JBBDHG010000011.1, from coordinate 2,877,133 downwards.
TGTGACATAAATAATTTTGCGAGATTGTGTAGAATGGAATTTTGTATTGGATGAATTTGTGACGACTACTCATGGGTGCTTGCTTTCACAGTCCTCAGAGTCTCCATGAGTTGACTGGGGAAGAACTAGTAATCTGTTCAGGCTGTATCTTGCCTCTCGTTTGTTGGCTTCCAGACCCCTGCAGCCCTGCAAAGGACAAGCAGTTACAGAAAATGTATAGAAGAAGAAAGCCTAACTAGCTGTAACCCCTTATTTACTTAGCTGTAAATAAGACAATTTTTCCCCTTCGGACACCAGGAAGGGACAGAAAGATATTCTCAAGCCTTTTAAGTAATACGCAGCTTTTTAAGTCCATGATATCTGAGTGTAAAATATTACAGCTTATCTCATCAGGTTGTCTCTCCTCTGAGTCAGATCCGTGAGCTGGTCCCCGAGTCTCAGGCCTACATGGATCTGCTGGCGTTTGAACGCAAGCTGGACCAGACCATAATGCGCAAACGTGTGGACATCCAGGAAGCTCTGAAGAGACCAATGAAGGTAAGGACAAAAAAACATACATTTTTAGCAGCCCGTGTCTCCTACTGTCCTCAAAGTGTCACTCTCCAATTAAGCATTTCTGGAGAAACAAACTGTATTTCATTAAGTAGTTTCAGCAGCTCAAGATATACTGAAGGATTAAGGTAACGTCTTTAATCAGCAGAAATACGTCCCTTTTCACCGCCAAACAATTATTGATTCTTAATTCTTGATATAAAATCTGTATTTATCATCAGTTTGGCGGAATGTACTTTAAATCGTGCTTTTTTCATGTGCCCTTGTGTCAGCAGCAAAAGCGTAAACTGAGACTTTATATATCCAACACGTTCAACCCTGCCAGACCTGACGCTGATGACTCAGATGGCAGCATTGCATCGTGGGAACTGCGAGTGGAGGGAAAGTTGCTGGATGACGTGAGTTTTATTTATCTAAAACACGCAGCACATTCTTATTTAATGACATAGGCGATTTAAAAAGTGATATGGCATCGAAAAAACTGTTTCTGTGATACTGATCCAAAATGTGAGTCTAAAAAATCAGTGACATCATAAACTTCCTTTTTAGTCTGACAGACAGCGGCTCTGGCTTTTTTTGGCCAGCTATCAAACTCGATGATGACGAGCTGAAAAGTCTTCAGACAGAAACGTATCGTCTGGCTCCGGGACATAACATTAATGACTAATGTTGTAAAGAGAGACTGTGTAGTAGATACAGCATTAAAAGCAGAATGATCTTACATTTGTCAAGCGACATAAACCTCCCTTTAAAAATGATTTGATGGTCAGCAGTCCGGGGCAAGGCTGTAATTTCACTGTGGTGGTTTCACAAACCACAAATATTTCTGGGTGAGCTCAGAGGAAGTGGACCCTGAGAACGTCTAGAGTTCTCTCTGGTCCTACTTGGTCTCTTGTGTATCGTTGCTATACGCAAAAGCATGGCAACAAGTGTTTGGCTCGTTTTCCTTTTGTGTTTTTGATTTGTGTGTGTGTGTTCTTATTTTAGATGTTAATTCTCCACCTCTCTCGTATATTTTCTCAGCCAGGGAAGCAGAAGAAGAAGTTCTCCTCTTTTTTCAAGAGCCTGGTGATTGAGCTGGACAAAGACCTCTACGGTCCTGACAACCACCTGGTGGAGGTCAGTTCAAACATGGCCGCTGTGTGTGCGAAGAGGGAGAGGCTTTCTCAAGGATGCATAATCCTTTGATTAACCTTTTAAGCTCTTCTAACTGATTTTTATGCTTGTCTCAAATGGGGCATATAGGATGGTATTACACTTTGCGGCCCATACTTAGTCTATTCACATCTCCTCAAAATCCACTGCAGGGAATTTAATTCAATTCACACATGCTTTGATGGAACCATAATGACCCGCACCAGGTGTTAGGTATATATATAGGTTACTTATTACATTTTTTGGAGTATTTGAAGTTTCTATCAGTTAAATCACATCCACCTATTATATAGGTTATGGTGTGTTGACTGAGATTTTCCAGAGGTGTTCTTTTGTCCTTGGCCACAGATTTTCTTGTTCGCCAGTGTTATGACAAATTTAAGCTTGCACCTTCAAATGATATCATCTGTGACATTCAACCATAACATTAAACCCACTTGCCTAATATTGTGCAGGTCCCCCTTTTGTCATCAAACAGCAAGAATGATTGCGTCCAGCAGTTTGTGGTAGAGCAGCTTTTCGTCGGGATCAGACACTTCTAGCCTTTAATGAACCATCACCCACTTGTTCTTTATTAGACAACGGAGGTTCTAACCACTGTCGTCTGGGAACACCAAACGACACCTGCAGTTGTGGAGATGATCCGACCCAGTCATCTAACCATCGCAAATTGGTCCTTATTTTTTGAAAGTCGCTGAAATCCTCATACTTGCCCATTTGAACTGCTTCCAGCACATTAGCTTCACGACAAACTGTCCACTTGTCCTGATATCTCCCACTCATGTCCCAAGATTTTTGGCATCACGTTTGACCCTCAGAAAAAAGTAGCAGGATTGAATCAAATTACTGAAATGGTGATCAAATTGTACTCTGAGTTTCATTACCAAAAGAAAGACATTACTTTCAACTTCTGACCTTGAACGCTACGTGACGCATACATCCACATGATTCATTTTCTCTCGTCTTGATTTCTGATCTTCATTATTTTAACCACTGTGGCATGACTTCAGTTAGTCCAGAAAGCAGCAGCGGGACTTTTACCTCGCAGATGACGCATAACGATAGCTTTAACCTCAATGCACTGGCTGTCTATCAAGTAAACGATCGATTTTAAGAATCTCTTAATCACCCACAAGGCTCTTCACGGCTTCACTCCTTCATACACCTCTGAGCCGCTGACCTCCTGCACCACTGACGGGACCCCTCAGGTCATCCGACCAGCTCCCGCTCACAGTACTACTAACCAAACTCAACGCCAACGCGGACTGGATATGGATATAATGTTCAGGCCGATCGGTTCAGCTCCTAGTTCTTAGCATTTAATTTAATAACATGTGCAGTAGGTAATACATGTCAGTGTGTAAGTATCTGGATACCATCACATTTATGCTCCAGCACAGTGGACTTAAAATTGATCCACGTATATAAGTAAAACATCTTAAAATTATAATATTCATACAAAAATAGTTTTTGGAGTTATGTAAAGTTTGTCACCGTGAGGCTTGTTGTTGAAATAATTTTTTTCCTTTTAAGTTCACACCAGTGTGAGTTTAATGAGTGCGCTTTCAAGATAACCTGGCTCGCTGATTTCTCCTGTTTCCTGCCTTCGCTCTAATCTTCATATTTACCCTAAAGTTGAATTATTCTTTAAAGCATTTGAACAGTGACATATTATTTTGTTGTTGTTTGTTGTTTACTCCAATTCTCTATAATGACATAAATGATTACATTTCCAACATTCTAATATGGCAAGGTTGTTAGATGCTGGATGGAGAAAAACAAGTACTTACTTAAAAAATACAATCATTATCTGCCCTTCACTTTTTGTCTCGAGAAAAGTATTGGCTTTTTAAAAAAAAAAACACTTCCATGGTTTCTGAGTGAAAAATTATCACTCCTCAAGGTTTGCCATCTTAAAAGGGTATTTACGCGAGGTGTTCAGATGTTTTGCTTTGAATGATTTTCCATCAAAAGTATTTTTCTCTACCTTGAGGTACAATCAGTATATAATCTGTTCTGGGTCAGCCATTGATTGGAGGAAAACATTATTCGTGCTGCATGCCGAGTCGCAAACAATCGTACTGAAGATTGTACTAAGTGCTTCTTCTTTTCTGCTTCTGAGCAGTTAAAATGGACATGTATACCTAAACAAACTTGGGTCTGCAGTGACACACAGGAGGCTCTGAAGATGTAACTCAAAGCCTTTAACACATCTATGCTGCTCCTGATTAGGATTTCACTCAACTGCACATTAATATAAACTAAACAGCTTTATTTTTGTGTCTCAGTAGCGTAGCATCAGCAATTTGTTGATTCTGTCCAATTTCTAGCCTTGAAAAGTCAGTTTTCCAAATATTTGGTCTTTCTTTGTAAGATTTGTTCTGAAATACTCTTTCTGGTGATGCCGGGGTCTAAATGGTGTTTCAGGTCTTACGTCATCCGACCTCCTCATACGAGTTGTGTCTAAGAGGCGCGCTGCTCCTTGGATCTTCTCCCAAAAAGTCAGGAAACCTCAACATTTCCAAGTAAAGCTCGTTATTAGTTTTAGGTTCTTAAAGACAAATACCGTTTATTCAGCTTGTATAACTTAGAAATAATGATCAACTGCTCTTGGAAATTTTGAGGCAAGCGATTTCCTGACCTTTCCTGTAAAGTGAATTAAACATAATTTACAGTGTGCCTTGATGCACACCGCTGTCATCACATTGTGAGTCTTTATTTCAACTGTGCCTACCCACTTCAAACCAGTGAGAAATCAGCCATTTTCCTCCTCTTCTCCGGGGTCGGGGTTGCGGTGGCTGCACACTACAATGGTTTTTCCAGATCCTTTCACCCCATTAACCAGCTCCTCTCAGGGGATCCTGAAGTTTTCCAGTCTAGATGAGATGTCTAAACCTTCTGAGTTCTGAGTTCTGAGTCTACCCCAGCATCTGGTCCCAGTAAGACCTCCAAAAGGAGGCGCCAAGAGGGCATCTTAACATCATAGTGACTATTATTGCAGAAACAAGTGGCCAAAAGTGAGAAAATATAAATGTGTGTGTTGCAAAATTACCAAAACTTTTCTGACTTTTCTTACACCATCATTGTTGGTAATGTGAGAAATAAATTATTATCCAAAAATTTAAAGGAATAAAATGAGAAGAGACTTGATTAATAGGTTTTTTAATCGATGAGTGGTGGTTTGTTCTTTCAGTGGCATCGCACTCCCACCACCCAGGAGACAGACGGCTTCCAGGTGAAAAGGCCCGGAGATGTGAGCGTGCGCTGCACATTGCTGCTGATGCTGGACTACCAGGTGAGGGGGTGGAGGGGGTGGAGGGGTGTGGTTCTGAAATAGTCTCTCCCCCGTTGCAGCTCTGTGATGAATCCACTCCATGAAACCAGCTGCTGTAGTGTAAATTGCAGGCCTCACATCTCTCTGATAACGCCCGTCTAACATTAGAGTGCATTTAAGACTCTATTTTCAAACCTGACGTCGGTTCCAAGCAGACAGTAATATGATAAGAGTGTTAGAAGCTGATGTAATGGCTCTGATGTGGGCCATTGTCAAATCTAATGCAATTACATTGTCTCACCAGCCTCCCCAGTTTAAGCTGGACCCTCGCCTGGCTCGCCTGCTTGGCATTCACACTCAGACCCGCTCCTGCATCATCCAGGCCCTCTGGCAGTACATCAAGACCAACAAGCTGCAGGACTCCCACGATAAGGAGTACATCAACTGTGACAAGTACTTCCAACAGGTGTGGGACACATCCTTAATCACACTGTTTCTGCATGAATACTAATCTTAACGTAGCTAAAATATGCAATAGTGACTAAAGTACACAGATATTTTACAAGGGAAAAGGACTTACACACCATTATAAATCATGGTTCTGTAGTCAGATGTAAGAATGTAAATCATAATCTAAATACCAACAAGACATGAGCTGGCGTATTGCTGCAGCCATGAAGTTTTTGCAATGTTTAAAAAGGTGAAATAAAATCGTGGACCCACCACTTTTTCAGCATCCGCACCTAAATCCAATGGTTCCTTCACATTTTTCAACTCTTCCACAAAGTTTCATGAAAATCCATCAAATAGTTCATGCTTAATTAATCAAAATGGTTTAAAAAGGGTTAAAGGAAGAGGAAAAAATCTAGTGGATCCACCCTTTAATCTCACACCACTCCAAAATTACAATGAAAATCTGTCCAAAAAATAACAGGAAACAAACAAACACTGTTGAACAAATAACCTCCTTGGAAGAGTTAATAAAATTCATTTGAAGTAAAAAATAAAAATTTAATAAAAATACAAAAAAAATAAAAATTCTATTTTCTGAGGGATGTAACATATAATACCACAATTGTGATGTTTATTTCCACAACAAAAATGGACAAGATAAAAAAGAACTGAAATCAACACCATCTCCTCACACATATACACTCGTAAAAAAAATTATTCAGCAGCAGAAAAGTTACTTTCATCACTGAAAACATAATATTATAGCAACAACATGAGTTATATGAAATCTTTCCATCTTACAGTACAGCCTTATAAATATAATATATATTATTTATAATATAATAATATCCTATAATACTACATATTTATAATAATATAAAATATATATATTTATAATAATATAAAATATATATGATTCACATTCTTCTAATTCAGACCTGACTAAAAGAATACACTCAATAACTGGATCAATTAACCCTCGGCGGTGCTTTTCAGCCATATTCGATCGGCAAACGATTTTAAAACTGTTTTGTTCACCGACGTTATTTATTCCTCCACAGATTTTTGATTGTCCCCGGCTGAAGTTCTCCGAGATCCCTCAGCGTCTCACCAACCTCCTCTTACCGCCTGACCCCATCGTCATCAACCATGTCATCAGGTAGATTCCTGTTCTACAGTATGTGAACCGTATTTAAACAGGATGTGAACCGTATTTAAACAGGAGCGCCTCTCCATGTTTATATCTGCTACTCATGTAGAAGTTTTACTTTTATGATACGGTTTGTATGATGTGTTGTTGAACCCTTGTGTAGGCTCTGCTTGCCAATGGCGGGATGTTCTCAGGCATTTAATAGGCGAGAAAAAGTTACATAAATAATATATAAAAGAAATGAATCTTAGTTATAGAATTTAAGATATTAAAGTTGTCTTAGTCTCCTCAGTGTGGCTTCAGGCGTTTGTAAATGACGTCAATGTTTTTGTCTCACGCCATTATCGGAATGGGTTCTGTAGTAATAATAATAATAATAACAATAATAATAAACTTTATTTAAAATAGAACTTAGGGAAATTAACATATTAGAGCAGCTGCATCATTTATACAGTGAAAGCAGTGGTTTAGAAAAAGAATGAAATAGAAAAATGTACAAAATACCCATACACACTATTAAAATATTATAAAACATATAGACTTATATATGTGTGTATATATGATATACATACATGTTTGTGTATATATATATATATATATATGATATATATATGATATATATATATGATATATATATATATATATATATATATATGATATATATATATATATATATATATATATATATATGATATATATATATATATATATATATATATATATATATATGATATATATATATATATATATATATATATCATATATATATATATGATATATATATATCATATATATATATGATATATATATGATATATATATATATATGATATATATATATATGATATATATATATATGATATATATATATATGATATATATATATATATGATATATATATATATATATATATATATATATATATATATATATCATATATATATATATATATCATATATATATATATATATATATCATATATATATATATATATATGATATATATATCATATATATATATATATATATATGATATATATATCATATATATATATATATATATCATATATATATATATATATATATGATATATATATATATATATATATGATATATATATATATATATATATGATATATATATATATATATATATGATATATATATATATATATATATATATATATATATATATATATATATATATATATATATATATAATTCTGAACCTTGAAGAGAGGCTAAAATAGGATCTAAATAATTTTGTCCATTAGGTTTTGTTTCCGTTAAATAATTTTTCCCAAAACTCTCCACAACTAAAACTTTCCACATACAACATCAAAGTACTTTTGTTGTTCTTTTCCCTTTCTGTTAATAGTGGGACTGAGAACAAGTTGTGGTGGTTTGTTTCGTTTTTCTGGAGCAGATCCCAAATACTAATCATTATTTTTTCTAAGAAACGCTGTGCCTGTAACAACCAAGCACTGAAGTGGTGCCTTGTGGTATTCAGGAATTTTTATCATCTTTATTTATTCTGTTTCTATTGTTACAATTTGATTTCTAGACTCATTCTGTGAGTGGAATTTGGTTCTGATGAACAAATTCCACTCACAGAATGAGTCTAGAAACTTTTGATATTTTTGGAATTCTATTTCTTTATTTACTTTGAACTGTTTCGCAGATTTTGCAAATAACAGAGACAACTTAAATTGTTAACTTGTTTTAACTTTCTTTCTTAAATTAAATGATCCAAAAAGTTTCTATCTATGTATCTAGTTTAGTACTATCAATTTTTTGTAATGGTAATTACTATATTATAAGCACCATTATAAGATATATGATATTAATTAAGCATGCATAATAATAGCAGTATATAATATAATAGAATCCTTGTAAATAGAAAATGAAATCTGATAAATATAAAGAGGAAGACTTTGAAAGATCTCAGGCTGTGTTCTGTGGTGATTTTCTGGATAAATTAACATTTGCACCCTGCAGCGTGGATCCAAATGACCAGAAGAAGACGGCCTGCTACGACATTGACGTGGAGGTGGAAGACCCCTTGAAGAGCCAGATGAGCAGCTTCCTCCTCTCCACCGCCAACCAGCAGGAAATCGCCACTCTCGACAACAAGGTGAGATCAGCATCTCACTCTGGATCGATTCTGCTGCACCTTTGATCCTGTGAGTCACACTGAGGTGGTCGTCGGGTCATCTGCCTCATGGAAACCACATAGATTATATTCCTGGCATGAGCTTTTGTTTACCCGCTGTTTTAGTTGTGGGAATGGTAATTATTTATTAAATTGGTTACAGAGACATGCTAACTTTAGGGCAACATTATTGTCCAGAACAGATCTCTGGTATGAGTGAGCAGCAAGTAAATTTACACTGGTCTAGATTTAATAGAATATGTGGGTACATCGTTTTCTATTCTACTCTTTTAATCTGGAACAGTCTCTGCTTTGTGTTTGATAAAAAACTTTTCCAGATTATTGTTATTATGGACAGGTTTGCAGAGAAATTGATTACATGGAACTTACACTGTAAAAAATGAATTCTTCACTGCTCACACAAAATTAAATTAGGTATCATCAAGTCTAAAATCTAATACTTTATACTTAATTTAATCGTCTCACCAGTGGAAGTCCTTTTCCTCAAATCGCCATCGCTCTCTTTTTATAATGTCTAATATTTGTCTGAAAACTGTTTTGTTTTTTTAAAGAAGAAAAAGACGGAGAAAATATTTTCTAAAAGAGACTTTTTATGCTTTTGGGGCTAAATCATGCGCTTTAAAAAGAAAGTTGTTGATGAACTTAAAGATATTACTTCATCCAGATACGCTAAATTAATTAATAAATCAAGTCCAGTGTGGTTCATTTTAATTTGACTTAATTACATTATAAGCTGACATCGCCTATTTTTGTAATTAGATTTTTTTTCTTGACAAACGGTGGCCAAAACTCCCCAATACTCTTTCTATACAAGTACGATCAATAATAATAATGTAATGTAATGTATAAATAATCTATTTATAATCATCACATTTATCGTACTGTACAAGATTGTGACATTAGTTCTCGGCATTTTACCCTTTACTGAAGAGTATCGGAGCGCCTCAAGGGAACAAATTAGGGTTCAGGATATTACTCAAGGACTCTACAACATATGGACTGCAGGGGCAGTCGAGCCTCCAGTCTTCAGGTTGGGGGGCTACCACTCTGCCTACTATGCTACAGCTGCCCCCTAAAAAAAGAAATAAAAACATGTTCCACCAAGATTTGAACTCAGTGCGCTGGATTCAGAGTCCAGAGTGCTGACCAGCACCAGCTCGGTGCAGGAAAAATGTTCAGCAGTTGTCCATTTTCATTTACTGCTAACATTGTAATGATACAACGCAGGGTGAAAATTGGCAAAATTAACCTTTAAGAGCAATTGAACTTTAACCTGTGAGGTTGTCGGATCATTCGGTCAGCTCCTAAATGATTGAGCATTCTCCTTTGGGTTAGCTAATTGATGAAACGGTGATACTTCTGCTTTTTTCTCGATGCATAGTAAATCACTCTTCCTCTCCCAGATCCACGAGACCATCGAGTCCATCAACCAGCTGAAGATCCAGAGGGACTTCATGCTCAGCTTCTCCAGAGATCCCAAGGGCTACATCCAAGACTGGCTCAAATCCCAGAGCCGAGACCTTAAGGTTCGATGCTTCTATTTATATGCACGGACACTCATGTCGCTCACTTCTGAAATTAGTTTTGGATGCAGAGGGAAATGGAAAATGGAGGAGGATCATTCATGAATGTAAACCAGTTGAGACAGAATGGAGAATGACTCAACTAATGTAGATACACAAAGTCGGGCTTTTCACGTCTTTAAATAATGCAGAAATAAAAGCATAAAGAAAGTCTTTGAATTTAAATTCATTTTGAGAATAGTTCAAAATCCTCTTCATACATGTGATTAATTAAATACCATTTGCTGGCAATTACATGAGATATCTGCCATTATTTCTTGCTAACTCATAGTATATTACACACATGTCTGAATACTATGTGTAATTACACATTTGTAACACATACTATTAATGATAATTATTTATCCTTAAGTGATTAATGGATGTTTCTTCTTCGGCTGTAGCTAATGACAGATGTGGTGGGGAACCCTGAAGAGGAGAGGAGGGCAGCCTTTTACCATGAGCCCTGGTCCCAGGAGGCCGTCAGCCGCTACTTCTACTGCAAGGTGAGTAAATGCCAGCTAACCATATTTTACATACACCTCACAAAAACCCTCTAATGTTCTTTAATATCTCCTTTCTTACATGGTCAGATCCAGCAGAGAAGACAGGAGCTGGAGCAGGCCTTAGCTGTGCGCAATACCTAAACGAGACGCTGCTGAATCTGATCTCAGAGCTGCGCACGTGTTTGTGTGTCTGGATGTGTGTGAGGCCACGGCTGTAGTCCGGTGAAACCTCGCTCCTTTGCAAATGTTTGAAGCCGAAAAGCAATCCTGCAGTTTCAGAGTTTTTTCTAGTGTTGTGGCATTAAGAGGAGGAGGTTTTTCCCTTACAACAGCAGCGTCGTGGATGTATGGAGGACAGATCTCAGTGCATGTGGGCTCCTTCTGCATACTTGTCCTGTGTTTGTGCTGGATCATGAGGACATTGTCATTAACCACATGTATTCATTTCATCCCCAGAGGTCAAACCCTCAGACCACAAGCATCCTATGACTCTCGGCCTAATAAACAAAACCCCCTCTTCCATCCCCTAATCTCTGCTTTGTAAATATTTCATCAGGAGAAAACTCTGAACCGGCTGCTGGCACACCGCTGTGTTTTTATTCTCATCTCAGAGAGATTGCTGCTGTGACCAACACAAATGTAACATGATGTGACCTGGTTTCACAGCGGGTCCTCGCAGTGCTTCGGATGAGACTTCATTTCAGTTTGTTGTTAATGGGTGTATTTTCATTGATTCTCATGAGGAGAGTGTTTTTGAAAGATCAGTTACACCAGCAAAGTCAAGATTATAGTGTGACACATTGGGTAACGGGGAATCTGTAAATCTATAAGCGTGAGGTCTCATTTGAGTCTTTTTACAGTAATTCCCATAACAGTATTGGTTAGATGAACTAAAGTGTTATCACATTAGCGGCTCTGTGTCTTTTTGGATCAAGAATTGAGTTTAAATAGAGGACAAAAAAGTTCTGATAATAAAAATAATAGCTTTTTCTTCCCTCAGTAACAGATGATTCTTTTGTCAAAGTCCTTCACTGCCTACTCCGTGAGTTGTCTTTTTTAATGTCCTTAAGGTGTTACCAAAGGTTGCAACAAGAAGAAGAGAACAAGGTCACTGAAACAGAAGCGGGCTAAAGATTCCTCACCTGGGTTTAACAGTAACTGCCAAAATGTCTTTGATCTTTCTGTGCCGTTTCAGAGAGAATATCAACCCAAATGTTTTTGTTTTGTAGCAAGTATGCCCTGTTTTTGTTTTTTTAAAGCAAAACCCCCAAAACTTTTATTGCATGGAACACTTAAACCCAGGTCTGGATAGTTTTGCTCATTTCTACACTATTTATGTTACATGAAGAAGAAAAATGAAGTTTTTTCCTTTTCTAGAGATGTGAATGTAAATATGTTTTTGTCCCTTTGGGGGGCCAGCTGTACAGTATACGACAACCGACTATCTGTGTGTGTTTGTTTTGCAGGGATTTGGGGTGGGGGTTTGCGTATGGGAGCTCCATGAGTTTTGAATTAGTAGGGCAGGAATGTTAGTGTTCCTTTGTGTACTATCTTGGGTTGGGGTGGTTTATTTTTGATCCATCCCTTAGCTATCGTGGGAGCTCCAAGCTGCCAAGAAGAAAGACTTTCATTCAGTCTCAGTAGCTGTAACACATGAAATAATCTACACCGATCTCTTTTTACACTCTTTTTTTAGTGACACTCGACTTGTATGTATATGTTGTAATGTCAGACTTTTTTCTCGGCCGTCAGTTTCTAGCTGGAACCCTCGGTGGGTTACTTTGCACTGTGCTGTAACTCTTTGTCGGGACTCTCTACACCATTGGTGAGACCTTCTTTAATTATCCCAGCCTACATAAAAAGTGATTGGATGATTTCACAATGACCTATGCATGCTCCATGGACGTTAATCAGTACATCCAATGAGACAGTATATGTAAATATAAACAACTGGCAGAGCAGTCTGAGTGACTAGCAAAAGACTTGTTGAAATGCCTTCTGGAGACTTTCTTTGCCAAAAATGATCTGTTCAACCAGCAACTAACTGTAGGTGTGATTTTTTTTTTTTCTTTTTTTTTTTTCTCTTTTCTTTCTTTGAACTGTGTTTTTGTTACTAAATTATATTAACTGCACTCAATAGAGGAGAAACAGTAGTCATTGGTAGTATCTTAGTCCTGGAGTGATATTTCTTTGTATGGCCTGGGCAGCCACCTTGTTGTCATACAGTCACTGGTTCACTAGCACCCTCTTGTGGAGGAAACTACAATCTGCAACTCCTCAGATTTCAGCACTACAGTACACAGAATATGTGAGAAAATGTTAGCAGACTATTGTGTGTCCCTTTACTAGACCCTGACATACTGTTGATACGTTTGTCCCACTGCCTGCATGTATTTTTGAAGAGTGGGAGCTGCTCTTTCTCTCTGTTTACACTGTTTTCACGGCGTCACCAACAGGGAGGTACTAAATACCTGATACTGTAAATCTGTAAAGAGTAAACTTGGTTGGTGATTCTGCAAATGAGAGAAAAAGGGAAAACATCTGTGACTTTGTGAGACAGCCTGGATGTAAATAAAAGCGCTTGCCAAAGTTTGTAAATGCCATGATATCCGGAGTCTTTTTTTTCCCCACTGTCTACACCACAAAATGCCAATGTGTACACTAAGATTAGATCACAGGTTTTCTCTCTGGAAATTTTTCATTTTTTGATGAACTAAAATCATCAGGTAAATCGTATTTTTTATATTTGAATTGCTATAATGAGAATATTAATGCTACAAACAATTAACTTTAGACACACTATTTTGTACAAACAGCCTGGAGAGAAGTTAGTCGCTTCTCCAGTGTAGATGGGTGTCATAACCCACAGGTCCTGGATGGAAAATAAGTACAACAATATGACCAAAAGCGAGGTTGTATTCTGTCGGATACACATCTCTGAGTGCTAAATTGAGAAGATACACAAGAGGGAATAACAGCACAACTTTGTACTAAAAGCTGAGTCTGCGCATTGCTGAGAGACAAAGCCATATGGGTGAGCGAAGCATGTTCAGAGCAGAACAGGATCCAGTCCAGTCCATGCAAAGGCATACATCAAACCACAAGTCCCGGGAAAAAAGCTCCAGCTCCAGGACCTGATGTGATCCACACCTACTGGCTGAATAAGCCCCATGATCGCACATCATCACAAATGAGTGAGTTGCCAGGAAACAGGCACCACCCAGACTGGTTGTATACCAGTCTTGATGGATCATGAATGATCCATCAAGACAATCTACCAGTGGCTGGAAAAGGTTGGCCTGATGATGCAAGACAAGAGTAGACCCTAAGAACCTGAGCCAGTGAAGCCAGTGGTCTACCACAGCAGATTGTGCAAAGACGATCCAGAACATGGATACATTGAGATTGAGATTTCACAAATAAATTCTAAAATGTTAAAACTGTATATGGTGTTTACAAATTATAACTAATGATGTTCTTTACTTGAAATCTTTTAAGGAATCGGTTGCCTACATTTTCTTAAAGTAAAGTAATTCTATTACAATGTAGTGTGTGTATGTACACACACACAAAAATCAATTTCCATATAAATCAATGTTTTTTTTCAATTGATTTTCTTACACACTTTTAAAGCTACAATCCTGAGCGTTGTCCGTTTAAGAGTTGATGTGTCTGATATATGGAAACAAAAATGGAATGAAACATTTGAAGTCAAAATAAGGCTTCAACCCTTTTATGGATATTCAAGAGTAGTTTGCCCAACTACTGATTTATCCTGTGTTCAATAAACCAATTTTGGGGTTTTATGCAAATGATTTATTTAGAAATTCTGTCAAAAAGACAGATTATTTTGTCAGAGGTCACGAGCAAAATAAAGTTTAAGAGACAGAGTTTGAATGATTTTTTATTATTAGTCCTTATAGTCCTTAAGAGTTAAATACCCTCTCAGATAACTTTAGTGGAGTATATATATGTTTTTATGTTGTATTAACATGATAATACCTAGTTATAACAAATAAAATATCTTATACATAATTATCATAAATATATTATGTGTAATTAATGTTTAGTGCTTTTGTAGGTATGACATCAGTGTGTCTCGGTGGTGTTTACCTATACTAATGATTGATTGACTCAGATGTTCTTGTTTGTTTATGCAGATGAATGTGTGTTCTGGGTTTGAAACGATAAGCCTGTTTTTATATTCACCAGCTGGTAGTGAAAAGTTTTAAGGAATTGGTCACACCACCTAAAGTAATTTTAAAGCCAATACTGGCTTAATGTTCAACTTCCAAGAGGGTGGCATGAAAATCTCAAGCACCCAGGAATACTTAATATATATTTTGGTTATTAGTAATAATAATAATAATAATAATAATAATGATAGTAATCTGACACGCATTATTGGTCCAAAACAGATGAATTTGTAAGCAAATGTCCTAATTTGTCTGGAGAAGATATTCAAGTACAGTACAATGTAAATGCTTATACATGCATTATAAGCATTATAGTACAGTTACTTTCCACCAAATTACTTTTGGAGTTTAAGTAGTTCAACTGCCTGTTGTTTCCATATGTAGAAGTTATAAATGTTCATAAAAACTGACCTGGGATGTATTTATTTATCAATGATAACTTCATCTTATATTTTATAAGACATGGTCATTTCACTTTGTGTGCTTTATCAGAAATCTGGTGTTTATATTTGATGAGAAATTACTGAAGAACTTCTGGCTTTCATTTGGTCATAAGTATATTGACTTACTGCCAAATAAAGAATTAATGGAAACAACCTTCTGTTTCCGTCTGTTTCATGTTTTTCCCGTTACATTTTGGTCACACTTGGACAAATAACAGCAGCTTTAATGCAGAACTATTGTATATGTGGACAACACTTAACACTAAGTGCCGGGATATATCTTTTATAAAAATCCAGAGAGCTGCAGATATTAAACAGGTCTTTATGAATATAAGACTTAGTGTTCTAAGTGCATAAGCTGACTTGACATGATGATATCAGATGACAGATAACGGTTACAAGAGGTTTACTATAACTTTCCTAGACTATAATTATGGCTAAATGGCAAAAAAAAAGGACGATTTCACATCATTGAAGTTATAATTAAGTGGGCACGATTACACAATAAAGCCTTGGATTTGCAACATTTTAAACCATTGTAGCAATGTGCCCCATTTATTACATCATATACAGTTTTATTTCCATTTCCTGTCTGCTATTAGATCTGAGTTCTGAAAATGGAAGGCCCAATTATGCAAATAATCGCACAGTCCGGCTAAAAAAAACACATCAGTCAAATGTTTATTTTGTGCTTGAGCTCATTGGTGGGTTAAATTTTCCTGCATGAGCAAGGAATTTCTCTGAGGTGACAAACAGGCATTTTATTGTTCATTGACCTCACCGAAAGGAAGCAGGTGGAGGCCTATCAAGTTTTTTTTGCAGCCTTGCTTAAACCCTGACTGCAGCCCTGCTCCCACCTCCTCAGAAAGAGCCCCTTTCACTCTGCTGCTCCACTGTTCTCCTGAGCTGATGCTCTCATGAATGGGGAAGGGGGGGGGGGGCCTCGTGGCCCTCAGCGTGATCGCCTCACCCCTTCTTCAGATACAAGGAGGAGGGAGAGGAGTCTGCGTGAAGTAGACCCATTCAGCATGTTCCACCCTCTCTATGTGGAGGTTAACCACCCACCCCACGGCAGACCTTGGGTAGGTAGACACGACCCTCCCTCTGGGCACTGGGTTCACTTGGATATCCAAAGACGTATGTGCACAGAATACTCTCCAAAGCCCAGGGAGGCCCAGGCCGGGGTGGAGAATTACTGACTTAATGTGAGGAGACGAGGCAGGGCTGCCTGCTTTGGAACAAACTGTTCACTGCCTCCAGGCGCTGCAGGAAAGCTTTTAGAAAGACTTACAAGGTGCATAATTCTGAGGAAGAGCCTGTCATCGCTGCCTGTTTTTCTGCCTTCCTGTTTTCTCTTCATATGTCTAGCACATAAGAAAAAAACCCCATGAGTTTGTTCAGACATGTTGCACATAGATCCTACCAACAGTTGTCTGATAAGACTTAAATAAGTGTTTCTACAATCCGAACAGAGGGAATGAAGAGGCAACTCTGAGCAGAAATAATACTTTTTAATACCGCTTAAAAAAGAACATTTTTTTAAAGAAAAGGCAGCCGACGGGTCCAGCTTGTTTCCAGTATTATTTTAAACATCTTCTATACGAAGACTTATGGCTCACATTTATTTCTCGGTTAATTATTACTAACAATGAATTCCTTTGTTTATTATTCCAAGGTAAAACCTCTGACACAATTCTTTTTAAACTGGAGTGTAAATATTTTTGCTTGACTCCTTTGAGGATTCAACATTGGAAGAAAATTACAAGTCCACATTCAAGGAGTTGTGTATGAAGACAACTCAGAACTCATCTAGACAGATCCAAAGTTATAGACTCAGGAGTACTCTTAAATACTGAGTAAAAACATTTTAAGCATTGGCAGCAGCACACATTTTCCCGTCTGTGTCTATGAACCTTGACCTCTTCCACACGAGGTGAAATGTTCTGTGTGTGGATAAAAAGTACTTTATTGCCATTCACATTATTCAACGAGTTTGCATCCTTTAGTCCAGCCACTATGTCTGAGATACAAACATGCTTAAGAAATCCAGACCACTAGGTGCTGTTGGCCTGCTCCTGCTCAAAAAGAGCCATGGCGAGATGTGAGCGCGACCCCATACCCTCCAGGTTACTGAGGACGCAGCGGTGGTAGATGTCTTCACTGAACCGCGGGTTACATGTTCGCCGTACGTATTTCTGTATCAGTGCCGGCTCTACAGCTCTGAACACATGCAGCCCTGAGTAACGGACAAAAATGTCGTACACGTCCATGCTTTCCAGCAGCTCCTCGTTGTCTAAGATGTCGGCGGCCATCTTGGTCCGTGCGGTCATGTAGTCTGCATTGTAAAAGCAAGCCTCATCAAAAACGTGGCGGTCAAAGTGGCCGTCTCTCAAAGACTCCGAAGCAAAAGAGGAGGCGGGGGAGGGCTGCTGGTCGCGGTAAATGACGGCGGGACTGTACTCCTGGAAGTGGATGGGGTAGAAGACCTGCCAGTTGCTGATTGCATTCATCCTACAGCGGTTCAGGAAGTCAGCATTGACCTCTGTCCAAACACTGGCCAGAAAAAACAGCGTGTCCACAGGATGTTTCTTAGAGATGATGTCCATCAGCTTAACCTGTGAGGGCACCTCTGTCTTCACGCTGATCCAGGGAATCTTTACATCTCCATAGCGTTTCTCCACCTCCCCGATCATGGCCTTAATGCCAGCAAACACATCAGTCTGGCTGACTCGCTGTGCGTCAAAGGGATCATAAATGAACAAGAAGGTGAGCAAAACATTGTCATGGGTGTCCAAAGTGTTCATCACGTACATGTCGAGGAAGTTACCAACAAAGTCCTGATCCTGGGCAGTGACGGGAAGGATGACCTGTACGCGTGTTGCCTCCGTCACATAAGGCATGGGGATAATCTCGACTGCACTAAGAGGTCGAAGTAAGTTAACTCGTTTGGCAATGACTTGACTGTGATCTTTCTGCGTATAGGCTTCCAGTGCAAGGTCAAGCACATATTCCATACCACGTGTAGGATCAAAACGGCGGTAGCCGTTGAGCAAACGCCGCTTACGGAAGCGTAGCTGAGGCTGGTAGCGTTCATTCAGACGCTCCACTGCTATCTCGAGAACTGCATTTACATCCGCGCGGTCAGCCCCTCTCATCTCACACTTGGGAGAGCCGTCAATGCAGGAGTAAATGTGCTCTTCAGTAAAGTACTCCCAGTTTATAACCTCAAAACGTGTTCTTGGCTTGAAGGGAGGGTTGATTCCAATAGGCCATGTCACTCCAGCACTGCCATCAGGTGTCAGGTCACTCAGATTATTGATCTGCATCTGATGAGTACACAAGAAGTTTGTCAATTGTAAACTCAGAGCTAGATGGGGAAAACACTGCCTGAACTCTGTAACTGTTTCCTTTCGTGACATGTCCAATTGCTCTGTGGTGTGGGGTTTGTTTCAATTATATCAAAACAGTGATAATGAGGTATAATTAGCAGCTACTCTGATTACATACTAAGGGTTTTCAGAAAGATCAAATTCACAAGATAATGATGCTGGAATGTTAAACTTCAGCAAAACACTCTACTCCCTGTTTTGGTTTTCTGACATGCTAGATATTGTATCAGTCAGGAATTTCTGCCTTGGCTAAATAAATAGGTGTTTTGGAGAAAACGAACAGTAGACAGTATATATATATCATACAGACCTCCACCATCACTGACTCATCACACATGAGTCACTTAAACAAACAGAAAGCACAGTGATGTATTACAAACCTGCAGCTGCTGAATCTGTAGGTAAGTCAGTTCCAGCTCAATCTGGCTGTAGCGCTTATGTAGGCGGTACATGAGATTTGGTTCTGATATGGGGTGTACTGTGAAGGCATTTTTAAACTCTATGCTATCTTCCCGCTCTGGATCTGCATTTTTCCCAAGCTCAAAGTAACGATAGGTCATCTCCTGTGGGCCACACAAACATTGACAAAAATCAATATTATTAAGCCTGTTCTACAGATCAAACTGTATGAGATGTGGTTTATATATGTAAAACGACTCCTCTGTTCTGAAGTTGACAAATACATCATCACTGTGGTTCATGTATTATTATTATTATTTTTTTATTTACCTGGTGCATCTCCACACAACTCAGACCCAGGTAGTCAATAATGCAGCGACCCAGCCACTCATCAGGTCTCACACTGAGGATGTCATTACGGCAGGTGTCAAGGTGGGGCTGAAGACGGGCCAGCAGACTGCGGGACAGCAAATAGCCGTAGCCCCCGTGGCAGTAGCGTGCCTTCTCCTCTCCACCAATAAACTCCTCCGCCCTGCCCATATATAGGTCTTGACCTGTGCTAAGGTGACCAACCAGCTCTGACAGACGATCTGCTTGCATGTAGGTGTCATCCTGCGCTAATAGGAACCAGTCATAGTCTGAGCCGTAATGCTGATGGAGGTGACGCACTGTCTCGTACATCAACCACACAGGCCGATCGTCACCATGGGCAACCACAGTCATGCCATGAGGCACCTTAGGGCTTCGCAGGCCTGTGAAGAAAAAGGTGCGGTGGAAGTGATGGGCGACAGTGCGATTCACTGCCACAGCCAGAGTGTTGACGGTGGCCCGAGAGGTCAGCACGCCCACCAGCAGTCGCTCTCTGATGCCCAGTTCAGTGTGAATATATCGAGTTCTGTATAAGGAAAAAGTTAGGATAAATGTGAAGAACAAAATAATAGAGGATGTCAAAAAGGTGTTAATTTCAACTTATTTTCATCACAAGAAGAGCTTGTTAAAGCTCCATATCTAATACGAAGCTCTAGAACTATTCTAAGACAAACATTACAAATGTACAAAGATCGGATAAAATATCATGATTATGAGAAGCTTTTTCCAGTCTATAATCATCTCTAGGATTTCTAGAGACATCTGCATGTTTAAGATGTTTAAGCTACTGTGTATCAGTACAAAGCGATTTGACTGATCGTAATCTCTAATCTATAGCCGCATATACAGTAAATCCCACTGAGTGCATTTACATTATTGCAGGGGAGATTTAAAGGTAAACCTATTAAATAGAGAGTTAACCAAAATAAATCCTCTTGATTTCAATTGTCCCCAAAATCTTAAATACAAATCCGGTAAGAAATAAATGGATGTGATGTTGAATGTGCTCTCACAGATTGCCCATTCTATACGTTTTACAGACTTTTCACACAATTATTTATACCATCTTTATAAGATGATGTGGAATTATTGCTGTACATGTATTCACATACACATTTACCTCAGGACTTTCTTGTGTGGCTTATTTGGATCCTTATGATAGGGCACAATACGTGGCTGGACGTCCTCATCTACAGCCACATCCCTTGAGGGTCTCTGGGAATTTCCTCTGCCCAGAAAAAGCATCCCATTTCCCAGTTCATCTCTGCAGGACTCATCGGTATCCCCTTGTGTCCACGACACCATTAGAAGGCTCAGACTGCACCCCAATGACAGCCCGAGGATGAGGGGCAAAGCAGGCCGGAACACGGCCAAAAAAGAGGAGAGGCGCATTTCTGGCAGTTTCGTGATTATTCTGCAAAACGATCCACGCTTAACACATTCTCACTAATAATTTCTACGAGAGATTTTGACACCGACATAAAGGACCCAGAGATGTCACATGGTGTCTTCACAATTATATAGAACAGGCTGACATAATGTTTCAGCTTTTGCTTTAAGAGAAACTAATTTAGTGAGAAATTATGCTTTAACTTCATAATTGAAGACATAAACCTTTAGACAACGGCATGCACTACTTTGTCCCTTTTTAAAAGCAAATATTTGCTGACAGCTTCATATAAGTACTCTTCTGGGTTGGTTAGAGTTTGAGCTATTCTGTCGTTAAGTAGCTTCCTTATTTTGGCTAACGATGACGCTAATAACCAGCCAAGTTAACTAATGTAGGCAGAGTAAGGTAAATATCATCGGATATAGGGGACAGTTTGAATTATTGTTATCTAGACAATCACTAGTATAAAAAAACGAAGCTTTTAAGTTGCATACCTCAATGTATGTGCTGTGTACTATTTTGAGGCGTCGTAACGTCAATTAGCTAACGATGATGCTAATAACCACTTCTAAAGACAGCAAGTTAACAAATGTAGTTGAACTAAGGTAAATATCTCGATATATAGTAAACAGTTTGACTTGACGTTATCTAAACAGTCACAAGTCTTAAAGACGAAGCACACGAGCTCAAACTTCTACGTGTAGAATCTGAAATAATAACGTGGACACTAACGGTAAAAAAAAAAAAAAAGAAAAGAAAAAGATGTGTCGGCGAACGACATCTAAGAGCGTATTAGCCAGCTAGCATCGGCGTGCTTTCTTTTATGATCTTCCCCGGTTTCTCTCCTCAAGAACTGACTTGAACGCATAAATCCCATTTTCCATAATTACTTTAGATACGAAGCAATCCGTCATAACCAAGCATAGACCGTCCATTTTCTTCCGTTTGTTGACTTCCTCAAAAACCCTGCCTGCCACACACACACACGGGAGAAATAACGTCCCCCTTCGTTCACATCTATTTGACTCTCATCACCAGTGACTGATCGGACGCTGTTACAGCATCACCTCCGCCCGACTCAGGGTGGCATATCTATCCGATCATAGCTGTTTTATAAAAATATCATGAACGTCAATTATTTATATGCAACATTACGGTTAAAGTGTGGATATATGGAATGAAAGCGATGCATTTAAAAAAACCTTTTGAGTGTGATTACCCCAAAAGATTACTATCAACCTTTATTTGCAATGCCAGCTTCAATCGTTTTCACTTGCCGTTTTCTATATAGTTGCATGATTTTATCGATTTAAAAAAATAAATCAGCTATTAATTTAGCAGCGAATGAATATTTTAACGGAGTCCCACGAGAAGGGGCGGGTATAGCCATTATCACCGCCCTCTTTGACCATTTATGGTTCGTCTGGCGGTTTCGGGGACCGACTACATCCACCCGGCAAAAAGCGGACACGAGACGTCGGTGTGCTTCTGAATCCGGTAATCCGTTTTAAGGTAAGATATGTATCCACTGCGTCTGACAGCAGCGGCTTGAATTGATAACACACACAGGCTCCATTTAAATAAATACATTTAGGAAAAAGACTCGGTTATCGCCGGATTAGCCGCCGTCAGACCTAGTGGCTGGTTGGGCCCTGTGTCCTGTTAGCTTTGGCGGCCCAGGCCTGTGGGTTTAAGTGGGTTACCTAACTAGTATGTTAGCTTAGCTAAGACCAAAGCAGTCAACTTCAGGATTATGAAAATATTATGTGGTATCCTTCCCGTGAATGACAATCGGTCGTAACCACCTAGTTCAGCTATCGTGGTATTGTCGTGGGTTAATTCATTGTGAATGTTCTAATCTGTCTTTAATATTAGCGGTTTGTGCTACGGTTAGCAACACCGGGGCTAGCACGCTTTTATGACGTCAAGAGCCAACGTGCTAAGATGGGAATTGTTCCTCTTCTCCTTCGGGTTTAACGCGTTTAACCCCAAAAAAGAAGATCAGCTAGATTTGAGTTAAGTTTAGTGTCATCCTTGTCAGGCATTTTCAATGTAAACCGGTTAGCCTTTCATGTAAACTGATGTTATAGCGCCACTTTAATTAACGGTACATTATGTTATGTCTTAACCAGCGCATTTCTCCTAATATCACCTGCTTTGTATATTCTTATAACCTTTTTCTTGAACACTAGAAATCCATACAAAGTAGAATAAAATACACGAGTGAAATATATTGCAATTAATGGTATTTATTGAAACATGGATGTTGTACTTTCATTATATGGTATTACTCAAGAATACCAGTGATCGGTTTGTTCAATTTCTTTATATTCCTCTTTGGTATAGCCTTACACAACCATGCCATCCGACCTAGCCAAAAAGAAGGCAGCAAAAAAGAAGGAGGCTGCCAAAGCTCGCCAGCGTACCAAGAAACCAGATGATGAGTTAAATGGGGAAGATGATCTTTCAGAGACCCAGACCAATGGAGCGGAGAGCAATGGTGAAAGAACTGACATGTTTTGACTAAAATTTTGTTTACGGTGTGCTTTTCAAAGCATGTTTATTTCCCGAGATCCATTATGAAATTAGCTTGTTAATATCTAGATTCATAACTGCTTTAATTGACCAGCTTCAGATGTTTTTTAGAACTTGCCATTCCCTCATATCATTTCATGTTAATTTTGAAACATGAAATTAACATTATTTCATTTTAACAGGAATTGTGAGTTTGACCCAAGAGTTTGATGAATTTGAGTTGGCAAAGACTGAAGCACGTGCAGTGACGGGCGTTCTGGCCTCCCACCCTAATAGCACTGATGTCCACATTAGCAGCCTGTCACTCACCTTCCATGGCCAAGAGCTTCTTGCAGACACCAGCCTGGAGCTCAATTCAGGCAGACGTTATGGGCTCATTGGCCTCAATGGCACAGGTAACTGTTCTCCTCCCAGACAGGTCCCTGTACATTTTCCAGTACCTGACAAGTTTTTCTTTTGCTGTTGTGGGATCTTGACAATTCTAAAAGATGTAGTCGTTTTACACAGAAACTTATTGAAACGATTCCCCCGAATAAAAGTCAAGTAAATTTCTATTGATGTAGCACATAAATCCCAATCAGGGTGCTAATGAGCCAATAGGGTTACCTATAGGGAAGTGTGTTGCACTGAATGGGTTTTTGGTGCTACATCTTTGACAAACAAATTTATTTCTCTTTTGCAGGGAAATCTATGCTGTTGTCAGCCATTGGGCACCGTGAGATTCCCATTCCAGAGCACATCGATATTTACCACTTAACCCGGGAGATGGCCCCTAGTGACAAAACCGCTCTTCAGTGTACCATGGAGGTGGATCAAGAGAGGATTATGCTGGAGAAGGAGGCAGAGCGACTTGCCCATGAAGACTGTGAGTCATTTGATGTGTTATGCAATAAAATCATCCTGTGTTGTAGAATGCTTGTCAGGGCTGCAACTAACGATTTCTTTTATGGTCAACTAATCTATCGATTATTGAAATGATTAATCCCCTATTTGGACTTTTTTTCTCCTGGTAAAATAAAGTTTAAGTAAGAATAAAAATAACTAAATGGATCTCATTAAGCTATCAGCTTTTTAATTTATCTTTAGGTTTTAGGCACATGCAAACTAACAAAGATGAATTTTTTATTTTGTTAATTTATTTTTTTTAAACAGACCGTTGCACCAAAGAGGGTACAATTGCTGAACTGGAATTTAGTCCTCTTGTGTTATATCTATTTTGGCTATATGTATATATATTTAATTCTTCATTGCAGCTGTAGTGTTTATTGTCATAGAAGTAAAATTGTTGAGTTGGAAAACAAGCAAACTCTGTGTTTAACACACTTGGAAGAAAAACAAGTAGCGCTGCTCTGTTTTTGCATTTAGTAAATACCCAGATAAAAACTTTTGTCTCATCCCTGCATAGCTGAGTGTGAGAAGCTAATGGAGCTGTATGAGCGTCTTGAGGAGCTGGATGCAGACAAGGCAGAAGTTCGAGCCTCTCGAATCCTCCACGGTTTGGGTTTCACCAGCGCCATGCAGCAAAAGAAACTCAAAGACTTTAGTGGAGGATGGAGAATGCGTGTCGCTCTGGCCAGGTAAAGATGAGGCACTTTGTGTTACAACATTCAGTTACCTCATTGGACACATCCTTCCAGTTTGGAATTTAACAATCTAGTCGTTTGCATATACATATTTTTGCAAATACTCTATACAATTTTTATACTGTATAACTACATAACAAAACCCACTCTGTGCTAAGTCTAGCATAAGGTGCAGATTGCAAAACATAACTTATGGTGGATTAATTTGATTCCGATAGTTTTTTTTTAATTTTCTATGAAAGTTGTTAGTCGGGGAAAAGAGGCAACAACCATGGAAGATTCCTACTTTGTAATATGACTGGTCATTTAGTCCACCTTTAGTTTTTCAAAAAAGAAGTAAAAGTATAATGTTGCATGAAATCACAAGATTTGTTTACTTTAGCAATATTATTTAAAAATAAAACAAGTGACAATCCGAAGTTTCATGTTAATTCCCCTTTTTCATATGTCATTTGTCAGAGCCCTGTTCATCAAGCCCTTTATGCTGTTATTGGATGAGCCCACTAATCACTTGGATCTGGATGCCTGTGTGTGGTTGGAGGAGGAGCTCAAATCGTAAGATCAAATCCTATATCCTCAAAAGGCAAGTCCAAATAATTCATATTTATTACTCAGTCTGATTTTTTTTATTTTTTTTTATCAGATTCAGGCGAATCCTGGTGCTCATATCACACTCTCAAGACTTCTTGAATGGTGTGTGCACCAACATCATTCACCTGCATCAGAGAAAACTGAAATACTACACGGTGAGAACACTTGTCTGAAACCACTGCTTTTGTCTTATAGCAAAACGCACAAAGTAAAGTGCCATAAAGTAAATTGGCTTTGTTTCCCTGGAACATCCTCAAAGAGCATCTCTGATGGATTTTAGGCTAAATCAGGAAACTTGGAGTAAGCTGTTGCCTTTTGTGTCATCCAGCTAAATGACGTTGCATAAACTTTTGCTTTAAGGGTAACTATGACCAGTATGTGAAAACAAGAGAGGAGCTGGAAGAGAACCAGATGAAGCGCTTCAACTGGGAACAGGACCAGATAACGCACATGAAGGTAAATGAGTGACACAATAGAAGAAAATCACTATATGAAATGGGTTGTTGATGGCCAATACTATAATTATATATCCAGAGCTCTCATACAGAAATATACTATACCTTCACACAAAACATAGGATTCTTAGTAATTTAACTAGTCTCTACTGAAGACATAAGTTGTTTGCAAAGAAAATAATAGACACTTAGTATTTCAGACAAGATGCTTAATCTACCCTGAAAAATAAGTATGGGCATTTTTTAAAATAAATATCATCTGGGTGGCATGCCAGTTAAGATTATTAACATCCGTCTGTTATTTGCGGTCACTAGCCAAATCAAGTCCTGTACTTCATGTTCTTTTTATGTCCCTCCTATAGAATTATATTGCCAGGTTTGGTCACGGCTCTGCAAAGTTGGCCCGGCAGGCACAGAGCAAAGAGAAGACACTGCAGAAGATGGTGGCATCTGGCTTGACTGAAAAAGTTGTGAATGACAAGGTACTGTGTTGTGGGTTTCTGATGGGGTTTTTGACATCAGTAGCCTTGTAGTTTTATTTTTTTCCAGACACAAGATATTAGTCCTTTTTCATAAATGTCATGGGACCAATACCTGCTTCTCTTCTTCAACAGACTCTGTCATTTTTTTTCCCTTCCTGTGGGAAGATTCCCCCTCCTGTTATCATGGTTCAGAATGTGAGCTTCAAATACAGTGACAACACAGTGAGTGCTTATTTTGATTGCAGTGGTATTTCATATAATGATGACACTGTCTAACCCATCTGATAATGCTTCTTACAGCCGCGCATATATAAAGACCTGGAGTTTGGCATCGACCTGGATACACGAGTGGCTCTGGTGGGACCCAATGGAGCAGGAAAATCCACGCTGCTGAAGCTGTTGATGGGAGAGGTATATACACTTTATTTAGTTGTGAAGCATCAACCTGCATTCTGATATCCTGCGTGCTGATATTCAAGTGTATTCACCTTTTCTTTTGTAGCTCCTACCCACCGATGGCATGATCCGCAAAAATTCTCACGTCAAGATTGGCAGATACCACCAGGTAAAACATTCAGCCCCTCACAGCATCTCAATGGACGTCTATTTATGAAGTAGCATGAATTTTGATCCCTCTTTTGCTTTCTTCACATCGAACACAAATGCACATTTCCGTGCTTCTCAGCTGGTTTTATATACCGTCCCCTTCTAGGAACGTTACATATGTTTTGTAATACTATTTCATTTTGTCATCAACCATGACTGAAATAAAAACAATTGATTTGCATTTGTGAAGTTACAAATACGTGTGAGAACCTTAAGTCGCTGTGTATGGGTTCAACCCTGATGCATACACGGATGGCTATGCTAAGCTCTTCCTCCACTTCACCATCGTGATGTTCAGGTGTGTGACATTTGGAGGATCTCTGCGCTTCAAAGGCTTTTGTCAAAGCGATACATTTCTCACTTGAGTTGAACATGTTCAACTTTAGGTGAAGTATGTAAATATTGAAAACTTGTGGCTTTGCACTTTAGTCTATATGTAATTAAGCATCTTAAATATTTTTTGCTTTAATGCAGCAATACAGTAAACGTTATTCCTCTTAAAAGTTTCCATCTGATGGTAAAAATTATGCTCTCCAAGAACTGGGGAGTCTTTCCATAGAAAGAACATTCACTAGAAGATGACGTGTTTTCTATCTGCTTGTGTTTAAGCATCTGACAGAGCAGCTGGAACTGGACCTCTCTCCTTTGGAGTACATGATGAAATGTTTCCCTGAAATCAAGGAAAAGGAGGAGATGAGGAAGATCATTGGTCGCTATGGGCTAACAGGAAAACAACAGGTAGGGTTAAGATACTATTCCAGATATTGCAAGATGGATTTTTTCGTCCTTGCAACCATCCCTACATTGACACCTGAACAATCTTCCAGGTCAGCCCGATCAGGAACTTGTCAGATGGTCAGAAGTGCCGGGTGTGTTTTGCCTGGCTGGCCTCGCAGAACCCTCACATGCTGTTCCTGGATGAGCCCACCAATCACTTGGATATTGAGACCATTGACGCTTTGGCAGAAGCCGTCAACGAGTTTGATGGCGGCGTTATGCTGGTTAGCCACGACTTCAGGCTAATTCAGCAGGTTTGTTTAATGTTACAATTAGCATTCAGTAGGAAATTATGCTGTAAAGCAGGAGTGTTCAGCTAATAGATTGTCATTCATCTCTTTTTCTGCAGGTAGCACAGGAGATCTGGGTGTGTGAAAATCAAACCATCACAAAGTGGAACAGGGACATCCTGGCATACAAGGAGCACTTGAAATCAAGGATCGAAAAACAAACGCATGACATTTAAAAAAATCAAATAAAAAAAGAAAATCACTGAGCCACTCCTTTATCTTGCGCCATGGATTTGACCAGCAAGCACCTGAAGAGACGAGCAGTTTGCATTGCAGGAAATGTCCCACATAGAGCTGAACCAATCCTTTAGGCATCTTAATGGACACGTCTCTTGTACATGTCGTACTGTATTTCTTTCTCGGTTTGACAGTGCTGCACAGTGCTAAAGCCTCAGTTTCCCGTCACTTCAGGCTGCACTCCGATTGGCTGATTCACCTGAAGCATCTCAGTGCGTTTTTGGATTGCATTCCATTGTGCTGTCTTCATAGGAAAGTTTTATTTTTCCAAATGTTCTGTTTTACCCCAACAGTTTTGAAACAGCTTTTAGGTCAAATTTTATGATATTTAAAAGTTGACCTTTCCTGTATAAAAGAGCAGCTCTGCCTTATTTATCAATGTACTGCAATAAAGGTTTGTCTGAATAAACAGAACATAAAAACAGCACGTCTAGGTTGAGAATACTTTAATTTTTAAGTTAATGAATACAGTACTTGTATCCAAAATCAAAAACTGTTAGGGAAATTAAAATTTTACAACTCTGTAAACAGGAACATCACTTAAATTGACTACAGTAGTTTCTTTGGACTTCTTGATTAGTTAAGATTCCCATGGCTGCATAGATTCTACCTCTTACAGCCATGACACAAGTATGCTGCTCACCTTCTTTGTAACTGTAAATGACATTTCTAGGCATTACTAATGCCTAGAAATGTCAAAAGGTAACTGGAAATCATTCATGAAACCATAAACGGAATCCTGTGCATCCAAGAGGCACAAATTATTTGGGTTTTTAGGTGCTTTGAGGTTTTAGTGTCTGTAGAATGCAAAAGTAGGTGTTTTGCTACCAGAACTGCTTCGTAGCAACCATTTCAACTTGAAATATGTATTATATTTAAAAATAAATCACATGAATACAACTTGATTGTTAGTTTTACTAACAAGTGAGCCATCACTCGCTCAAACATATCGAACCACACTTGATTGAATTCACAATCTCATTTAAGATTAGACTTAATTTCTACATATGTCTGTTAGTCATTACAGTTTGAAATACATGCTGTTATAATATTCAGTATTTTCCTGCCTGTTAGCTCCAAAAGTGCAGACTAAGGAAACACAGATGGCTTCAACTGCACATAAATGATTTAAAGCTGTAAACTTTCCAAGGTGGAGTTTTACAAAGGGGTTGCAGGAACTATTGATTATACCAACTTAAATTTTAGAAATTGGCTTTGTTTTCAAAAACCAGGCTCCAATTAAGATTTTCTACTAGCAGCATGCCCGATTGACATATTAGTGCCATTATCTGCAGATGGGTTAACAGTGCAAGTAGGAGTGTTTCAGTCACGCTGGGAGTTTCCTGTTCAGGGGCTGAAGGGTTGTAGCAGTCAGGCGCGTGGCGGACCAATCGATGGGGTTCATGCTAGCTCAGATTCCCACTCCTCATCTGAAACCTCATCAAGTGGAATGGTGCGAGTGTTACTGGCACGGATGCTGCTGATGTTGGTGAAAGACAAGAGGTTTGCAATGCCCATCAGGCTCACACCGGTGCCGTCCAGATTCACCTGAGCCAGATGCATGTGTTTCAAGAACTTGATGCCTGATTGGAGCATATAAAAATACAGGATTGTTTTCGGCAAAGAATTAAAAGATACAGCTTGGTATGGAGGAGCCAGTGTTTTTAAAGTGTAACCTTACCGTTGTCGGTGATCCGTGTGCGACTGAGGTTAAGTTTAACAAGCTGATTGCAGCGGATCAGACCTCTCCTCACTACTGTGTCTCCCACCTGAGTGCTGGCTAACCCCAATACCTGAAAATGGGACAAATGTCATTTAGATTAAAAAATATAAAAGAACAGACATTTCTTTTAGTTAGTTCTTTGCAATTGACCTATTAATGAGGAGCTGTGGGGCAGCTAATTGGGGAACAAACTGGGGCTTATAGAGGTGGTCTGGAGATTGAACCTCCAACCTTCTGATTGGGGCCATAACCATTCGAGCTGTTAAAATAAAACCGCACTATAGGCAAATGGTTGCTTGGAGACCTTTCATCAATTCTTATTAACTATCGAAAAAAATATTTTCAGACATCCAGTGAACTATTATATTGCGTGACAGACCTTAAGATTTGTCAAGCCATATTTTTCCAGCTCAGCGTTTAGGTCTACTTTATAATGAGTCGGGTTCTTTACCCTGAGCTAACGAGCACTGTACTGCAGCACAGTGGGAAGTTTGGAGTTTGAAACAGCACTTTCAAACCCAGCAAAGACCCACATTGGAATCCAAACCCATCAATTGAATTATAAAACTTATATTTCAAGGGCAAATATAATCCAAAGTTTAAATAAATGCAAGTTAATATGTAACAAGCTGTCTACTATTTCCTACCAAGCAAAGGACGGTGACTAGACATATCAGCGGTAAACATACCTGGAGGTGCGGCAGACAGGTGATGAGGGCAGCCACTCCTCGGCTGGTGACTGTGGTGCGGTCCAAACAGAGGTCCTGCAACTCCTGCAGGCCACGTAGTGACTGAAGCCCTGCATCTGTCACCTGAGTGTTGCTGAGTGACAGTTTCCTCAACCTTCATAGTTCATAAATACTCCCATTAACATCCTGTCAGAATTATAAACTGGGTTTATGTTATGTATTTAAAGACAACAGCTACAGAGTAGGGGGATGACCTGTTCATGGTGGATAGCTGGCCGATTCCTTGGTCTGTGACTTGTGTGTAGTCTGTCAGGTCCAGCTCCAACAACAAAGACAGTCTAGATAGGAACGATAACCCAGTGTCTGTCACTGTGTGGCGTCCAGGAAGGGTCAGATGGGTCAGCTTTAGACCTGGGAGGAAATAAATACCTTTGGGTGAATTTTCATTCATCGAGGTCATGGTAATCCTCAAAGGCTGAATCAGGAGTCTGCTTGATGTTACCTTTTTTTTTTGTCTGTATCTCTTATTCTTTGAAAACAATACACCCAGATACAGATAATGGTGTATCCACTTGATTTACCACTTACACACCTGAGATTATCTGCAGAATGTGATTGCCGTCCGCCACAGGAATTCCTGACAAACTGATAGAGGAGAGGGCTGGATGGGAGGCGAGATGCTCCAGAGAGCCTTTGGTCACACCTGTCCCATCCAGGTTTAGGGTCTGCAGGCCTGACAGCTCTGCCAAAGCTGAGACATCCCGCACCTGACAGAACAACAACAACCATCAAGACAAAGTAATGTCATGAGTGAAAAAAAACAAAAAACAGTGCTACTAAAGCCCACCTTGGTCTGCTTGATGCTGAGGAGCCGCAGTTGTGGCACGAAGGTGGACAGGACTACCATAGTGGCTTCAGTTACAGCTGTCTGGTTAAGGCTGAGCTGAGAGAGACAGGATGGAGCTGACTGGATATACAGCACCATCCCTGCATCTGTCACTTTGGTCTGGTCCAGGGACAGGAAGAAGAGGCTCTTTAAAGCTTGTAGTCAGAGAAAGAAAGAAAAGAATATGTTGAGAATCCATCCGTTTTCTGTATCCGCTTATCCTGTTCCGAGTTGCAGCAAAGCTGGAGCCAATCCCAGCTGACAGTGGGCGAGACGTGAGGTACACACTGGACAAGTAAGTTTATCACATGACCGACGCAGAGACAACCATTAATGCTGTCATTCATCAGAATAGGATATTTACAGTCACCAATTCATTGCATGTTTTTAGACTGTTGGAGGATGCTGGAGTATCTATAGGGAAGCCATGCAAATACAAGGAGAAAATTCAAATTCCACACAGAAACTGCCCCAGATGTGGGGTTGAACCTTATTGCTGTGAGGCAACAGTGCCACAAGGCTGCCCGTGTTGAGAATTTGCAACGGACACAAACGTCAATAATTAAAAGTTTTAAAAACTAGCACAGGGTTCTGACAGTTTACATGCATCAGGAATTATTAAACCTATTGGTCAGACGTTGGTTGGTGTAAAGGCTGACCTGTGATGTGCTGCAGACAAGAGTCAGTCAGTTTGCTACAGGAGGCCAGGTTGAGGTACTGGAGTTTATGCAAGCTGGAAAGGATTGAGAGCCCAGAGTCTGGATGAAACAGATTTGGAAAATTCAAATGAAATACACATACAACAAAACCGATATCTGAACAGCCAAGAATCTCCCTCCTGGTTTAAGTTTGTATACCAGTGATGAGAGGTGAGTTGACCAGACTCAGATGCTTCAGAGCTGTGAAAGCCCGTAGCTGTCTCAAGAGCTCATTGGTGGAGTAAGGATAGCAGTTTAGCACAAACTTCTGTAATGGGCAACCAAAGAAGAGTTCCAAAGTGCGTGGACGAAGGAGCCTCTCACGGGACATGTGGTTGAGCAGAAGCTCTACTAGCTCCGGGGTGAGGCATGCCAGACTGCTGCTATACTGCATGCTGGGGGCTGAGTGGAGACACAGATTGAAAGCAGTGAGTAAACAAAGTGATTAAACTCACCTCATGTAAAAATCAGAGAGGCCATGAACCTAGTATTCCTCGTTGTCTCCTACCAGTCATGAGGTGGACAGTTGAGCGGATAGCCAAGGCACATAAGGACGGCATGTTGGGTGTCCTGAAGGGTCTTTTAGGGGGTGATGGTTGTCCTTGGGAGGAACAGGGATCTTCTTGCTGTGCAGCTCTTTGAAGACGCTCCACTGCAGCCAAACCTGCAGCTCCAGGTGCCAACTGACCTCCTGCCTCCTCAGGCTCTGCTGGGTCCTCTTCTGGAGCCTCTCTGAAAAACACACTGTCTTTTACATCCATGCAATATTTTAATGTGCATATTCCCAGGTACTCTAATAGTCCGGCAAGATGTTGTGGTTTTTAAGTACCAAAACTCTATTATAGACTCTATAAGAACAGATTTCTAAACAAGTTATACAACTGAACAACAGGACATTAAACGTAAAACATTTCACTGCTCTGTGACTACGAGAAGGTCTCATCATTTTCTCAACCTTCCTTTTTTCAAAATTAGAAAACAGCTCCAACCAAACGGTAATCTTTTACCTCACCAATCTTTTATGCTTTGAGATAACAGATTACCATTTGTACAAAATTTAATTCCATTAACTTGAATAAAAATACAGTTAGGCATGCAAAAAATTAAATACCTAAAAAATTTAGTTTGTTTGGTATTCCTGCAACTAAAAAAGCCTTAACAGATCTTTTTAGAATCAAAGCAAGAAGCAATAAACATCTTGCTTTTTTTTTACTCAAGACTCACTTATCACTTGTCAGAATCATTGCCAACACGATGTCATTATTGTCAGACAAAAATTACCTCCAAACTTTTAGTCAAATAGAAAATTTTGAATCTATAGACATTTTAAATTGTGCTGCTTACATGCCCCACAGTTCCTCGTATATATTACTGTCATTCTGTCTAGACACCCACCTGAGTCGATTGCCTTGCTCTGGCCAGTGATGTCTCGGCTCAAATTCTCCTCTGAACCTATTTTCCGGAAAGAAAGGCAGCCTTGGCATTCCTGTGAAAAGTATGAATTACATACAGTCATTTTAAAATCACCAAACTGAGATCTCAAGGTATTTACTGAAACCCGAACCAGCTTATATATGTATATATATTTATACACAATATGTATTACTTAGGCCTGCTGGAAAAAAATTTAATTTAACACCTCTCATAATGATCAACATCTTCTGCCCTCGATCCTTCATTCTCCTCTCACTAGCCTCAACTGGGATTAAGCTCTTTTCAAAGTCTTTTCTACTATATTAAAACCAAATGCTCTGAAAACATGAATGTGATTGGCTGATCTTCTATACTGGCAGGACTCAGAAATACTGACCCCAGTGTACTGTATGTTTGACCGAAAGGGCTATTCACCTCCATATTTCATAATCCTAATCTTCCTTACATGTGGCACTCATTAGTAGGGCAGTCGGTCACATTTTCTCCATACACTGAGACACACACTATGCACCTGAATGAAAGCCCAATAAAAGGAGGCCAGCATAATGGGAATTTTTTAATGGGTGAATAAAAAGTTCAACACGGATCATTAAATGGAGTCATGTGGAGGAGGGAAAAGGGAAAACTATAGATCAAGAGTAAAGAAAGCAGTACCATTAAGAATGTGAGGTGCTTCTTCTTCCTCTTCCTCTTGTTCCTCACCAACAGCTTCCTGTGCATCACCAGTAACCAACCGCTGGCCCCGTCCTGTTGAACAGCACCAGTTATGTCATCTCAAGATAAATATCTACTTTGAAGGATAAGAACAAAAGTCACAATATCATTAACTGATGGTCTTAAACATTACGACCACCTGTGTAATATTTTGTTGGTCCCCCTTTTAACGCTTAAACAGCATCAACCTCATTAAAACTCTCATTGTGCATTTTGGCAAAAACGCACCCAATAACAGAGCTTGAAACTAAATTGTGCTGTTAAAGAGTGAGTGGAAGCAAAAGATCTTATAAGACTGAAATCACAAACTGCACGTTATATTCTGGGTTAGGCCTGTCACCGTTATTACATAATCATCTGATCACATTTATTTGAATCAAGCGCAATACTTTTACATAATTATTTTTCATGATCCCGATTATTGTCGAAATGTCATTTTTCTTTTCCACAGTTTGATGTTTGACTGGAGGTAATGATGTAATTTGGATTGTCCCTATTCTGCTCTGATTAAAAAGAATTAAATAAGACTTCAGAGTTAATGGGTAATTAAGGTTATAAATATGTCAGGGAGTCTAACTTTTGAATAGATACGTACTGATTGGTGGATCACGGATCATTTAGCCACCAAGCAAACATCACTGTGGGCACATTTGTGTTGTATTCAAATGGAAACCGAGAGTCAAATATTTCAAAGGAGGCAATTTGTTAATTTTGTTGTAAAATGGCAGTGGTTAATTGCTGAAACGATAAAGGTCCCAGTCTATGGATCCAACACCACACAAAATTCACTGAACTTTGACACACTGGCCACCTGTTCATCAAAGAAACTAGCCGTAACTGAAGCTTTTCTTCTTCTATGGGTGCGTTTGTATTATTATAATTAGAGTGATACTACTACTTGGTGGAAACCAAAAGACATAAGACCATCAAATCAGAAGTCTCAATTATTTTTATGTCAATTAATCGTCAGGTAAAATGTCATGACAGCTCAATACTGACTTTATTTTGGATGATTTCACCGACAATGGTTTTTTATTTTCTCACCAGAAAAAAACAATGTGTTTTGACTCTGCTACCTAAGATCAACTTTCACTCCACGATAACACCAACTGAGAGTCACAGGTATTGAAGTGACTGCAACGGTTCAACGTGTCAATCTGACTGAAAAAACAAGATTCCTCACAAAGGGGTTGAAATAATTACAGTTAACCTTAATGACATGAAACTATAGAATTGCAACATTATTCAGGAGAGTCAGTATTTCTCTGTTGAGTCACATTAAGAAAAATAATTGAAAGAAACATGTGGAACAGGAAAAAGAAGAAACTCATTCCACATTATATGAAGGCTGCTACCGTTATACAGGTGTACACAACCAATAAGCTTTAATGATATACAGTAGCAGATTTGCATAGAACAGAAGAAAATATGTAAACAGCTCTTTTAATACTTACCCCAGAAATGAGAACGCCTAGACAGTGAAGGACCAACTCCAGGTATCCCTGCATAATTCACTGCCTCTTCCCACACCTGGTTGGGTAGTGGAGGGGGTAAATCAAGGTCATGCCCACTTGCTTCCTCTGGAACTGGGATATGTTGCTGTGGAGTCACATCACATGGGGGCAGCTCATTCTCCACTGCTGATGGCGGATCTGCTGGACTTGTTGCATCCTGAGGGGTCTCAGGAGGAGTTGTCTGAATACATAGGGCCGCATTGGGAGTGAGGCCAAGAGAGTGCAGCGAACAAGAAAGCTCCGCCTCCCCAAAGCGTTTCGGTGGGAAACTCTGGAGGAGGGAAAAGGAGGGTAGGGAGGGGTGACGCACAGTGATGTGCTCCACAACCTGGAGCAGAGGAGCGTCAGCTGGGAAGCGCTCACGCATGGACTCCCCAGATGGCAGGCGAATCTGAAGCAAAAAAGATACATTTTCAACAAATTAAATTCAGTAGCTTGTTTATATCTACTTCTCGTATCCTCAATATCCTCACCATGAGGGTGCAGTTGTTATCCACATTAGGCGGAATCTTTCCTCCAAGCTTCTGCCCACTATCACCGGGGGGAGACGTTTCTGTGGCGCCACCTGTCTTGCTCTTTTCCTGCAGGGTCCTCCGATCCTCAGCTATCCGCTTTAACACCAACTGACGTTCCTGGCAGATAAACACACAGAAGTTCCATTTTGAGATTATTTAAAATATTTTGTCCTTTGCATGAGAACAAACTGCCAATAAGGCTGCATTGGAACCTTTTGGCACTGCTGACCTGTTGCTTTTGTCTCCTTTCTGCTCTGGCCTCCTGGGCAACACGTTGTCTCTGCTGCTCTTCAAATTCGCTCTTGTCCAGTTTCATGCGGGATTCGACTGGTGGAGGGTCTGGCGACAGGTTGCATGACTCTGATGGCATCAACACCAATGACGGGGACGCTATAAAATGGAGAAGAATGGGACATAAATTTATATTGCACCTTTAACCATTTATTTGTTTAGGTGTCATTGAGAACTTAAGTTTTGTGATTACAAAGAAATATTTACAGAATATTAAAAGGGTCAGTTAAACAACTATATTTTATTTTCTAACCATCAAAGCAAACACAGTCTTCAGCAATTTGCTTATTTATACCTCTGCTATGAGAGGGAGATGCATTTGTCCCTGAAGTGCTTCCCGACTCTTTGGGCAGGTTGAAAGCCGAAATTGCTGTCTCAGCTGGCTGTGATGACTGCCTGACCAACCTGTGATGTGGATACTGACCCTGGAGGAGCCTGAGAGAAGGAAACAGAAGTGATAAACTGAAAGGCATTGTTTTTGAAAACTGAAAGGAAATTATATTAGCCTTTACTTAATGCTAACTATTTAATATTTGAAAATATGAGGATGGTACAACTCACCACTCAGTTGCATCAGACACAGAAAAATGGCCAGCTTGTACAGCTGCCTGGATCTGTTCCTCTCTAAAACCCATTTCACTCAGGATGAGGAATAACTCCCCAATAGTCTGTTAAGGGAGTAAATTAATTAGAAATCAAAACATCATGTACTCACTGGTTGACCAAACTAACTTGATGTTTGATTGTGCAGTTGCTACTTAGGCACAGTTTATCCAGCTTATATGGTCCTGATGTCTAATAAGCATTTAAATGAACATTTAAAATGGAAATGGGCTAACATGGGCACTATGACTGATTTGCTGACGGAATATTCCCTTCTCATGTGCATCAGTAGGCCTTGGATGCCCACTACGCTGTCACTGGTTATCCAGTTGTTCTTCTTTAGACCACTTTAGTAAACATTAAACATGAAACTACAGAATGAGTACACTCAACAAAGCCTGCAGTTCTGGGGATGCTTTGACCCGGTCAAGCCATCATAATTTGGCCTATGTCAAAGTCATTTGTATGGTAAACTTGCACATTTTCATGCTTTCAACTTCAAGGAGCAGAATTTTTACTTGCTGCTTTATAAATCCCACCAACTGACAGATGTTTTTCGTTATAAACGTAAGGCTGGTCATTCTATATCGTTGATCACTGAATATTGTTGACGTTCTAAGTTAGGGTTACTAACTCTGGGTTATTGTTTATGATGGGTTAGAGCACGTATTTAGGGTTTACTTAACTTCAGCGTGATTTCTATCTTATTTATCATTCACGGACAATCCTCTACCAAATATTAAACCCTTGTCTATTGATTTGCAGAACATTACAAGACGCTGTATTGTCTATTACGTGACATTCCAATATTCCCATAGTCATTCATTTCTTTAAATGCTGTCAAATCGATTTCTTGATTTATATTACATTTCTAATTAAGATAAAGTGTTTTAACAGCAATTTTAGGAGTTTTCTCTGCTTTGTTTGTTTGTTAACATCAAGTAAACTGGAATATTGGTACAGACATGTCAGATAGCCTGGGATAGCAGCATTTCACCATATTTACTTTTCTTTCTTCATCATGTTAGCAGTAAATCTGACTGGACTGGCCTGCACTGTCGTGTTGACACTCCCAAGTTAATGTTGCTCCACAGAAATTTAAGTCTAGGACAGAGTTTGTCGTGATAAATGTATGCATTTACGGTAAAGTCAACGACTTGACACTAAAGAAGGGACAGTAATCTAACCTTTAGCTAATGGTCATGTGGTGAACTGTGTGTCTGAGGTAGAGTGAGGCTGTAAACAAACTGTTAGCTTGTCAGCAGAAGATGGACAGCAGGCTAGTGCTATCACAGCTAGCAGGCTAATGTACGGTAATATGTCAGGTGAGGAGAAACTCTTTAATTTGTAACTTACCGGTGTCGCAGAAGAACTCATGCTGTTGTTCCACGTCAGTATGAGAAAATTAGAGAGAAATTCAAATTAATTAGCAACTGTGTTGACCTCCTGGTTGTCTGATGGGAAGTCTGCTAAGCTAGCAGTACTGGCCTCTCCCCCTGACTGATAGG
The DNA here is from genome assembly GCA_037951165.1 of Lophius americanus. Classification (NCBI taxonomy): domain Eukaryota; kingdom Metazoa; phylum Chordata; class Actinopteri; order Lophiiformes; family Lophiidae; genus Lophius; species Lophius americanus. The sequence continues at coordinate 2,837,994 of JBBDHG010000011.1, read as the reverse complement.
CAACAACAAGAATCAGCCAATCAACACCGCCGATCGCCCAACGCTGCTCTGACAGCGCCAACAACCCCAAACCAACCCATAAAAATAATCTTGATCATATGAGATTAAACATATCAATGTAATCTATGCAGTTTATCGGTACATAGTGTGTCATGTGAGTTTTTCATGACATGCTATAAACTACTGGTGAAAGTGTACATTTTACTGTAACAGATGAAACTACAGACGTCAGTAGTGGCAGACCACCAGCAAGGGGCAGTCTGCTCATACTGATTTGACCTTTACGTCAGTAATGACATTATAGCGCTTTTACACAGAGTAGGTTTATGTATTTTAATGTAGTGATAGACTACTTTACTTTCATACATATATCTATATTCTTACATATTAATATTTCTATACATCATTCATAGAATTTCTATTTTGTTTATTTGGTGGATGGATGGATGGATGGATAGATAGATAGATAGATAGATAGATAGATAGATAGATAGATAGATAGATACTATGACATCTAAATTCCGTCGTTACAGCAGTTCTCAACAGACATTCGAAAGGTGGAAAACTGTATGAAATACTATATTATAAGAAATGCTAAAGATATACACACATATACATTTAAATATATGAAGGGCAGGAAAATATAAAGAGAAGGAAAGATGAGGTACATAAAGTAGTCCAGATGCAGCGGAAACACAGATGGTGTGTAGTCAGTGGTTGAATGAATGGTCGTAGAGTTCCGTGTTTCAGACATAACAGTTTGCACTATGTTCTGACCGTAGTGCACTACAATGTAGATATATGCAGTTTTTTGCTTTACATTATTTTTCAAGAACCTTCCATCAGCATAGAATCTTTTTGACCGATGTTCCATTTTTATGTCTTAATTTCTTGTATATTCATAGATATATCTTGCACATAAAAACAGGACAGTGTGACACCCCTTATACTGTTGATAATACAGTATGTCTGGCAAACATTGAGTAATTGCCAATAAAGTTGACATTGACTTTACATATCCAATTTACTGTGTGGATATATCAGTATGCATGTGTAGGCTTAGCAGTGTTTGTACGATTTGAGGTGTTACAATAGGTGTCAAGAAAATTCTAAATTAATCGATACTCACTGGTGGTGTATGGCCTGTTTGTAAGGGTATTGCTGCATTAACTTGCCAGGGGGGTGTCCTTGGCAAAAAGTCTTGCTAACGCTATCAATCCTCAATTTCTCCCACTCTCTATGCAGCATGGCCTTCCTTTATAGCTCAGAATGCCTCCTGTTCCCTAGTGTGTGTCTTGGAATATAAATCGAAGAACGAACAAATAACAGGACACAAAGTCCAGAGTGGAAAAAAGGCTTTACATTGTCAATGTTCAATGCAAGCTTGGCAACAAGTTGTTATGCAGTCAGCAGAGGCATATAAATAAATAGAGATAAGAAATGGAGACAAGATTTAGCAGATAGGGTTTGAGCTACCATGGCACAACATCAGATAGAGAATCTAGTAGAGTGAGAGCTAAAGGACTTGTATGGTGACTAATTGGGGGGAATTAGTGCTTAGTCTGAAGACAAGGGATGGTCATCTGAATCCAAAGCAGCAGGAAAGTTAAGGACTATTAGTGGTTGAAAAGAAAATATCAGGTTTTGTAACAAGAGATGTCAGCACCGATGCTGTTTATATTATCAGAAATAAGCTCGCTGTTACATTTCCTTAAATTTATATTTTGTATGAAATAATTTGATGTTTTTAAGAAAAATGTAATAATATTATGAAAGGATTTGAATGACGTTTAATTTTTTAAAGCATTCATACAAGTTGACTTGAACTTATACGATTGAGTTTCTTCTTTTGTTACATTTTTTTTGTGCCCCCCCTTATTGTATACTGTATGCAAGCATATATTAACATCGTTGGTCATGTTGTTTGCACTCAACAGGCATATTTTGATTAATTTAATCAAATTAATGAAAACATTTCTATATGATTAAACAGGTTTCTTTTAACATGAAACCATTTTGTTGGGCCAACTTAATTTATTTTGGTCAGAAAAACTCCATTTAGTAGGTTAATTTATCTACTGCAATATTAGTTGGATCAAACCAAGCTGTCAAAGCAGAAAGTTGCCCACCCTGAGTCGGGATCTACTCAAGATTTCTGCCCACTAAAAGGCAGATTTACTTGCCACTGTTGCCCTATGGTTACGTATGGAGGAATTCTTTGGGGCTCTGTAGAATAACGACTACAGGTCAAGACATGCTCTTTTTGGAATGTACTTTGAGATAACAATTGTTGTAATGGCCCCTTATAAATAAAATTAGTTTGATTTGAAATAAAGTCTGACCAAATCCCAGTAATTTCATTGCATTATCCCAAATAGATTGTTGATCCAACACATGTATATTAGGTTAGACCAACATAACTGCTTCATACTTAAATAAACCCATTTAATTATGTGGTGATACTTATCATGATTTGTAAAAAAGTTTATTCAAAGAGTTATACTTTGAATGTATGAGCAAAAGACTGTAAAAAATTTTTTTCGTTGCACTCTTTGTGAGCTCATAAAGCAGGACCTTAAGGCTCTCAAGGCCAGCAGATACTTACTGGTGCATGTTTTAAAGAATTTAGGTAATGGAAATCGCACAAACCGGTTAATACAAAGTACTGACACTGTCGGGGTTTGTTTTGCAGTTTGCTTAGCTGGAAATTGGTGTTATATAAAAATTATCATAAAAAGTTGTGAGAATATTTATTCATTTAAAAAAAAAAAAAGGTCAACATAAATTTGATTATATTAAATGGTTTTCATTAACAAGCTGAGTTTCCACAGTCTTCTCATTTGACAAGCGTATTGATTGTGATTGATTTCACTCTTATGTTATATCTTAAATGTTTAACAATTTCACGACACTATCCACTACACTTCCATCATAGCCACAATATTATAATGAAAGAAGATTTACTTAGTTTTACAATGATTTTGATTATGTTGAATACAATAATGACAGCATAAAAGGACTTTTAGTGGGATTTAGACTACAAACCTCTATGTTGATTGCTCCCTGCTTATGGAAAATCGTGCGTTTTAAATTTGTGCTAACTCACATTTTCAATTCAACATTTGAGAATGATTATCATTGATATTAAAAGCTTGTATTCACATTTATTTATGTTTTTTTTTTCCGTTTATGACGTTAGAGATAATGCGTATTATAACGGAACGTCGTCAGAAAAATATTTCATCATTTACGCAGGCGCAGAAATTTGTGTTTATAGAAAATGGCATCAAGCTGTATGCATTTAAAGAGTAAAACCGGAAAATTAATAATGTCCACTTCAAAATAAGAATACAAAAATAGACGTTGTAAGTAACCACTTCTTGTATTGAGGTTTATAGTGATATTTTTTCTATATTCTATTTACCACAACCTTTTTTAAAAAATAAAAAATATATAGTAATGTGGTGGTTGATTCAAAATATGATCTGCGCACCTCAACTGGGATATTATTCTGAATTCGCTACCGGAAGTTTATTTGATTACGTTCAAAGTTTTGACACTAGTAGAGCGAGCAAGTCATTCAAAGAGTATTTGCGGTGACTGCGCACCGGTAAGTAAAAAACAAGATCTTGGGCGCGATTGTAATCCGTTGAATGATTTAATCTGATTAAAACGCGCTCATGCTTTGTCCTATCGCCATTTTGGAGGTCACGGTCTGGACCTAAACCTCCTGTGGAGAGAGAGGGGCAGTGACAGCTCGCGAGTAAACTGCCACACATGCGTTTAGTGGCCGCTGCTGCTGTTGGATGTTTCCGTTTTGTTCCTCAGCTACTTCACCAGGTCATACGGGGGCATAAGTCCTATTAATGTGTTCAGAATTAAGTGTGTCATTGACTACAATACTCGTGTAGTTACTTTTCTTTATAATCAATCTAACGGTCCACTCCGTCTGACAGTAGCTTAACAGTCCACGTGCGAGGGTTATATTGAAAAAGTGACTGGCGCGCATCCAAGATAACTCGTACTCATCACAGTTGACTGCAAACCATCCCAGACAACCGTTGCTTATCAAAGTTGATTATTACTCATCCCAGTTTACTGGGAACCTTTCAACCCATCCTAGTTGACTGCCACCCATCCCAGATGACTGGTCCTTAGCCCAGTTTACTGGGACCCATCCCAAATGACCGGTGCATAACAAAGTTGACTGGCACAGCCCAGTTCACTGGCCCCTTTCCAGCCATCTCAGTTTACTGGGACTCATCCCAGTTGACTGGTACTCATCTCAATAGACTGAACCCTTCCACTTATCCCAGATTACTGGTACTTATCTGAGATGACTGGTAATCAAACCAGGTGACTGGCACCCGTCTGAGTTGACTGGGACCCATTCTGCTTGACTGGTACTCATCGAGTGTGTAGCAGTGTATCTGGTTTTAAAGGCAGTATGAAGGGATTAAAAAAAGTTGTAAGTCACTATGGTTTCAGTATCTCCCTAAGAAAGCAGCCTACTGACCAAGACAAGCGTCAGCAAAAAAAAACAGTGTCACAAACACAGATCCTCACATAGCCATCTGTATTTGTCACACGTCATCAACATCAGGGATTAATAAGGACATTCACAAAAAACAGAACACCTCAGCCAGATGTGCTCGCATCCAGGCCTTATAAAATGGCTTTGAATGCATCCAGTGGAACCAGCTCTTTGGGATGCAGCTCATTTTGCTATTGACTCCAGGCAGAGGGAGAAGAAAACTTTTGGAATGCTGTGTGGACTTAAGAGACCGAGAGCGTTTCCTTGTGAATAAGAATATGCTGGTGATTAAGTCTAAGAGTGGACAAGGCAGTAGTCCAACTAGGGGATACAACAGATGGTGGGTACGTGACATAAAATGAGTGATGAACCAAATAGCTCCATAGTAAACAGTGCACATTTATCATTGTGAAGACGCTTGCACTTATAAGACATCTTCACAGCCAAAGACATAAAGGTGGTAGTAACTAGTACTCTTTGTTTCTTCTTTTTTTCTACAATAGTGTAGGAGGACCTTATCGTAAAATAAAACCCTTGAAGTGTCTTCAGCTTGACTAAGTCGTTTATAATTCACTGTTGCTCACTAGTAGAACAGCAACATAACATGCACCTTTCTCATGGTGTAGGGATAATTTATTAGTTATTTATTCAAGGTATTACTCATGAGAGATAATTATACATTTTTTCAGCACCAAATGAAATATAACCCAGTATGACCTTTGATTTCAAACAAGATAACTTTAGGGGTAATTGCGTGTAAAAGCGCAGAATGACACAGGAAGGAGGTAAAGTAATATAACATTATACATTTTAGTAATAATAAATCATGACAATTGACTTTTACCAATTATAAAATCCCAAAACAATTTATTAGAATTACTTCTGCTAAGGAAAGAAAGAGGAAGTGATGTTATCAACCAGACTTTGTTTTTCTGCCAAATAGCTAAAAAACTTAATCAAGGGCCAATATAATTAAAATACCCAGACAAATAGAAATCATGACTTTCCACCCGTACGTGCAATTGGAACCAGATCGGGGAGATTAGAATCTATATTTAGACGCAGACAATATATATTGGGTCATAGTACTGTAATGGAGAGGCGCAGCCACCATCAGAGATTCAGAGTCTTTCACATTAATTTTAGATATAAAGTTATATAAAGACGAACAAGAGATTCACATCTGACACTATCAAAATCCTATTTTGTTGATGACTCATAAACCTCCAATGATTAAAAGTATTACATAGGCATCTCTTCACTTTTGTGAAACACTGCTGTAGGACATTTTGACTTGTTAAACACAGGTGAAACTAATAACAAAAAATGATGCATTCCACATTTGCTTTATCTTCTGTGACATGTTAAAATGTCTGCTATGAAAAATGTCTACAGTACAGATCTGATTCCAAGAAGAGAACAAAAACTAGAGATGCTCATTTATAAAGCATGTCAATGATATCTAAAATATGAAGAAGCTCATCTTTCCCTCCATGTACAGTATCGCAGTTTGTAAAAAATATTAACTAACTGCATAACAGAGAGGGAAAAAATGATTAAGTACAGTGAACCACATCCTAATCTACTGTATCATCAATATTACATTCATTAATCTATGACAATTGATTAATCACTTTGGTATTCGAGTCAATGAATGATAAAATAGATCAATGTAAATTTGAACTGATGATTGCAGCCGTTCTTTGTGCTCAAGTTTATAAGACATGCTCTGAGGATTGGTGTCACATGATAATAGATGTCAGGATGTGCTGTTCCATCAGACGGGAGGAAGGATGTGTCTCATCTGCTGACACACCAATATCATCTGCATGAGCACTGCAGGTTTTGAGGAATTATTTGACTTCTATATAAATCCTTCAGGCATGATGAATTGATTATTTTCCCCATGATTTTCTTTTTTATAACAAAACCTGAGGTTTTTAACACTCCTATATATCAGGACGTTTGTCTGGATGATTCAGCCTTAACCGATTTTTGGGGAAAAAAAAAAAGAAGCATTTTCAAATTCCAGCATATTCGGGCTCTTCTAATTCCGTATATCCCTTGTAGTGCTTGAACACATCAGATAATGCCAAACCATCACAATCTCAGCTTTTTATTTGTTTTCCTTTGCCTTAGTGGACGATGTCAAACAGAATTATTGTAAACTGTTTTGTGACAACAGTGGTGTGTTTTGCTTTACAAAAATAATTGTCAAAGCACAAAAAGTGGGCCAGAATGTTTCCACATTCCTGTCTTGAATTGCTTAGTCATGCAGAAAGCTAGGAGGGAAAAATGATGGATAATAAACTTTTTTTCTGTGATGGCCTCTCTGCTCTTCATGTTTATTTGACCCTGACCTCTGAAGATAAACAGACCCAGCATTTGGTCAGGAAACACATGAGGCCTACAACTCTGCCATAACCTTAAGAACCAAACTACTATTAGACATTATCCCATCATTGTCCGTTCAGTTAGCTTTACCACAAAGAACTTTAGCAACACACCTGGGAACATGCATCATTTGGGCTATCATCCTCTCAGATTAAGCCTTATTTAAGTGTCTTTGGAACCGCTAATTAAACTCCTTACTGCATTAGACGTGATCAGACACTCTCTCCACCTCGTCAGTTGTTTTCATCCTTCCCTGTGAGCCCATAAGTTTAAATTTCTCAGCCCATAAACATAATCCCATTACATTATTTCCAAGGAAACAGATAAATGGTTGTTTTGTGTTTCACCACAGTATGAGGTCTTTGGCCTTTGTTTGGGTTCTGGGAGCCTGGGGGATATTTTATATCCGTCCCAGTCTCATGTGGGTAAATACCGTTATTACGACTGCACTGGGTCAAAGCTCCACAATTACCATCTCTGTGAGAACATGGCTTTACCTATTGTGCAGCTGGTGAAACCTGATGCCACACCCTAACTCGACTGGAGTTGGTTACGACCTGTTTTGGGTGACTGTTAAAAAGGTGTTAATTTCAGCACACATATTTAAGGCAGTATTGGATTTAAGCTGCCCCAGTCTCCCTTTTGAAGATGTTTGATACCTATTGAAGAGTCGTAATTTCTCAGTCGAGATTATAATATTAAATATCTGAATCTACAGGAAGAAGCATGACAACAAAACAGCCTCAATCCCAATGCAGTGTTTATGTTACAATCTGAAGTTTAGACTCAAGCTTGATTTGTACAGCCTATTGACTGCAACCCTGGTGCATCTTTATTCCAACCAGCCATTTGTGTAAATGCACTGGAGATTTAATGGGAGCCTGTCTTGTCTCACCTTTGTGACTGGAGTTGAGTTAGTAACAGCTATCCAATGAAACTACGGAAACAAGATGGATGGGGATGTGATATTTTGATAACTTACAAGTGTGACCCCATCTTCAAATTGGAGAGACATTACGATAGTTCTTGCCCTCTGGGAAGAGGAGATACAATGGCAAGCAATAGAAATGCCCAAAAATTTTTTTTTAGCATGATGATCCATTGTTTAGACTTACATCTTACATACAAATGTTATTTCAAGCATAATGTCAGATGGTATACATGTCACGTCTTTTTTTTTTTGTGAAACCCATGCTCAAAATTATAGATCATTGTTTTGTACAGTCTAAACAAACAAAGACGTTCCAAAACAAGATCTTTGGTACAGCGCTGTTACACGATCTCTAAGAAGGACAACATAGATCTGCATTACTGTGCAATAACACAGAAATGCTGAAACTTCTCTAAGCCACCTTTATTTATTTACACTGAACAAACAGTTGGCATAACGCCAATCCAGTGTGTTATTTTTAGATAGCATTCCGTCCAAAAGAGGCACGACTTAACGTAGCGTCATCGGAATATAGTACGATGTTTTACTTATCGATTCCAATAAAGTAATATGACAGCATACTACCTCCAATTCCAGCTCAGTGGCGGAAGAACAATCTCTGTCTTTATAAAGTTAAAACATATAATTGTTTCATTCTGTGGTCTTATTTTGGTTCTGTCTCGCTATTGTCGTCATTCCGACTAGAACTCTTAATAAAAAAAAAACCTCAATAAATCCCCTGCAGATAACCAACCTGAATTAACAAAGCTAGTCAAAATCGGGTAAATACAGAGAAGTATCTTAAGTGCTAAATATTTTTCTGCAGAGCAGAAGAAGAAGATAGAATATTGGACATGCATTCCATTATTCCATTTGGTATAATAATCACCATTACAACCATTTAAAGTAGTATATCAGTGTTGTTTTTGATGCCAAAGAAAAATCCCTAAATGCAGTTTAAAAAACGGGAAAGCTATGGTTTATCACCTAAATTTCTGTTGCACACAATTAAGAAAGAAGAAGAAAGAAGAAAGATTCCTTTATTAGTCACATAGAGTCATACACAGTACAACATAGTGAAATTACTTCTCTGCATTTGACCCATCCCTGAGGGAGCAGTGGGCAGCGCCTCGTGGAGCGCCCGGGGAGCTAAGGATTCAGGGTCTTGCTCAAGGACCCTACGACAAGTAGACCCTGGTGGGATTTGAACCGGCTACCTTCCGATCGGGAGACGGCCGCTCTACCCACTGAGCCACAGCCGCCCCGCAATTGCTCGTATAACTTAGGTTTTTTTGTAATACAAATACTTATAAGAATGTCAGATAATAATGCTGGAGACTTGATGGTGCAAGATGATGGAACAAGAGCGACACCGTTTGTCGCATGAGGCATTGGTCCGCACTCCTTTATTTAAACATATGGGCCGTTTACACTGAACAGCGGAAGGTTTACAGGCCACCTCAATTCTGCACCACGGGCAAGGAGTTCATACGTAAACACTTAAAAGAAAGACACTTTTAAAAATTAAAATCATATATCAAAGTGTCCAACATATTGCAATATTTCCATATATTTTCCATTTCCAATACAAAGATATTTTTAGTCTGCTGTAGTCAGGCAGCAAATGTTACTGGTTAGGAAATGTGTATCCGTCTCCTAAAATACTCCATATACCCAAACCCCCATCAAGGTATAAAAATGCTTGAGTGGTGATTGCTTTTTTCTTTTCTGGAATAGAGGACAATGGGCTGGCATTATGCAAACTGCCATGGTTTAGTTGTGTCTTCAATCCCTCTTTGCCCCAAGGACAGGTGCTGTCTTAGCTACAAGCACAGTGGCTCGCTGTCTGAAGCTTTTGACGGGGCAAAGGACGAGAGAAAAGATGGACATAAATTGACCGAGTACAGCTGTTGGCTGTTTGAGACTGGAAGTGTTCCAATAGCTATGTGCACATAACTTAGCACAGTCATACTGAAGAGCTTGACCCTGCCAAAAGCTGAGGGAATTTGGCCTGGCCACTGGGCTGTGAAGAACAGAGCAAGGAGGTAGAGGCTACTACATGCTGAAGACTTGTGACGTGGCTCGGTGACTTTTAAATGACTGAGCTATTTTGGGGTAAAACACTAGAGGCATTAGAAGTGTAGCTATCAACATATAGCAGTGTCAAATCCCCAAAGAGATTCCCAAACAGAGCAGCTGTCAGTGGTGTAAGGCTACATCGAGGTCGGTCTTTGCATTGCTCTTGAGAAAAGTCCACGGTGTTTCCCCATGATGTGGAAGTACTGTCTTTTGTATGAAATGGTCAATTGTTGACTGATGAATCGACAATCTCTTTGTCACTTTAGTGTGTTTATTTTCATCGTGTGAGAACGGCTAAGGGGCTTACTTTAGATCTGAGGGGACACAAGAATTGCAGGAAACTGGAGGGCGAATTTCCAAACATCTTAACATGGTGTAAAAAAGCTTGAAAAATCTAAGGCGGACCGAAATCTCCTCAAGGTTCAAAGTGACTTGTTTTACACTGTATTAGCTATGTGGAGTCTGTTTATGTTGGCTTTTGTGTGCTTTTTTTATGTTGGCTTTTGTATTTATGTTTTATAGTCCCCCGCTCAAGTTTTTAGGAGAATTCTACAATAATGTTTTGTTGAAAAGCTACGAAATTATCTAGAACCTAAGAAACTTCACGTGACTTTTCATTGGCATGGGGGTAAGCAGTTAATGACGGAATTACCACTTTAGCTGTTCTTTAAACACGATAGGAGCTGCCAAATATTGGTGCCCCATTGCTGCCAAAACAGCTCCTTGATGCAGTGTGTGATCTGACAATTTTTAATCTTCTGAACCAATAACCGTTTTCAGCAATTTGAGACACAGTAGCTCTCCTGCTGGATAAGACAATGCGGGCTAGCGTTCACTTCCCACGTGCATCAATCAGTCATGGGCTCTCATGACCCTATTGTCAGTTCACCAGTTGTCCTTCTTTTGGACATTTTGATAGGCACTAACCATTGCACCTGGTATACCCAATGAGACTTTCAGTTTTGGAGATGCTCTGACCCAGTCATGTTACCCCCACAATCTGGTCCTTTCCAAAGTCTTTCAGATCCTTACAATTGCATATTTTCCAGGATACAAACTCATCAGCTTAGAACAAAAGATGTTAACTTGCTGCTCAATATACCTCACTCAGCCAGCGGCCGTTGCCATTCTACGACAGACACTGTTATTCTGAATTCACCTGTTGGTGGTTAAAATGTTATGGCTAATTGGTGTAAGCATAGTGTGTGATGGTCATCAGCAAGAAAAAGTTGTCAATCGACCTTGGACGTATGAAATCACAAGGCTTTATATAGTTGCAAGCATTGGAAAAGGTATTATAAACACGGTGTTGGGATTGAGGAAAGCCTTAAAATTTGGAGTGGGCTTCCATTTTAGCTGCTTGTGGCTGTGATTGTGTGTTTTTTTCCCCGCAAGACATGCATGTGACTCCACCATGAGCTCACATCCCTGAGGCAAAACATTTCTATCTCACACACACACACACTCACACACACACACACAGTTACAAACACTCCTGAGGTGTGGTATTTCTTTAGCTGCAAGGCTTATATAAGCTCATGTGGAATGCAGTACTTGATTATTTGGTGAGCGGGTAAGCAACTTGTTTGGATCAGAGGACTGTACTTTGTTCGCCTCAAAATATCATTAATATGGAGTCTTTTATGACTTTAGTTGGGATTCATTGGGTAATAGTTTGATTCCTCCATGACAAGTTTTTTTTCCATTGCAAAATACATAAAGTATCTGTAGAATGCTTGGGTGTATTTGGAGGATATTTTTGGTTAATCAGATATATTTTTTTACGAGTATAAACTCATGAATCTAAATAGAAATAATTAAACGTTTTGTCCGTGGAGTCACAGATGTGAAACGTCATCCTCTACGATTGAGCCGAGATGCAAGTTTGGTTAATGATTATATTATATTAGGCAACATTAAATTCCTTTCCCATAAGTCTCATACGCAGTGCACACACATTCACAAATGAATAAACATCCTGTACACATTAATAAACAGGCCCAGAATCCTTCAGTGGATGTATATTAGTTTTATTTTGACCTTGACCAAATGTCATGAGATGTCTGCAGCACTAGTAATAACTGAAATTGCTTATTTAAGAATAGCAATTACTTATTCAACCTTTTGCAGATGTTCAGAAGCATCCTGGAAAGATTGAAAATTGCTTTCAAGGGAAATCAAGTTGTCCAATGTTCTAGAGAAAGCTGGTATATAGTGATTCCTGTCTTTATTACTTTGAATGGAACATTCATTTGGTTGCATGTGGTAGACCAGTCTGTTGTTTCACTCCTCTTCATGCCACTGTTGAAGTATTAATCTTGAAATCCTCATCTTTTCCAGCTGGTCACTGTGTGTCTTTGCATTGCTAAATCAAGGCAATATTTTTCATATGGTGTTGCTCATTGTTAAAGGTAAAGTGGGTAAAATTTAGTGGCATCTAGCTGTGAAATTCGAGTTTTAAGCCTACATCTTTCCTCAGATCACGTCTTCCTAGCCAAGAATCTACGCTGGCCTCCAAGTGTCAAAGAGATGACATTCAGTAGCCTATCTAGGGATGCGGTGCCTTTAGTTTGATATATTTAGGAATTCCATTTGGTTATCATCTCCGCTAAGGAAGATGGTTATGTTTTCACCCGAGTTTGTTTGTCTGTCTATCTGTTTGTAAAGAAGATTATGGAAAAACTAATGGACGGAATGGATTGGATTATTGTGGACGGATTCATATGAAATTTTACCCAGAGGTAGGTTTTTGTATATCGTATAGATGATTAAATTTTGGTAGCATTACATGTTTTTCAGCAGGTGAAGGTAAAGTAGGTTGATGTTTCAAACCGTGTCCAATATTGATGCATTTGTTCCTTTGGTGTTTATACTGGAGAGGAACAGAAAATTATTCAACATCCGTCATGGAGACGGAACTTGAATAATATGATCCGTATAGAATCATATTAAGACCGGATATATAGCATTTTAAATGCATGACAATCTTCCTAGAGGCAAGTTTTGACCCTTGTTTATTTTTGTTTTGGTTGTTTTAGAATAAATCATCCCTGTTTATGCTTTGATATTTGTCTACTGTTCTGTTTGTGACGGTTACAATAAAGTGTGCAAAAGTCCATACACAACTTCAAACCGGGGTTCTAGTGTCGTAAATAAATGACATTCTACCCAGCGGTAGGTTTTGGTACTCGGCGGAGATTTTGCGCTCTATGAGTGCTTATTCTAGTTTATTCCGTATAACACTAGTTCAAAGCTTTCATCAAAGCTAACAAATATTGTAAATAATTTGTTCTTCATTGTGGCTAGTGGGGTCCATGCAGTCCGCTTAGGGGACTCAACATGGATGGCGATGTGCAGTAGTGTTCTCTTACCCCTATAGGAAAGAGGGTGCAGTGAGGGAGCCGTCGAGCCACCATCACCCCGAGCCTGTCCAACCTCTATCCTCAGCTCATCTAACAAAGCAAAATAATTAACTTAAAACAACTTATTCATCATCTAATTCTTTGTTTGTTGTTAGAAGTAGAGTGTTTCTTTGTCGTCTGCAACTCCAAGCTTAAAAATGCTAGAAGCCCTCTGTAGGGCCAGTGTTCAGTCTATTCACTCTAGGCTGCTGTACAACTATGGCCGGCAACATGGCAACTTCCGTTGAAGAGGACCCACTTTCTCTGTAGATAAAAAGGTTTTTCTCTTAACTAATGTTAAAAAAAACTTTCGTTTTTCTATATTTTACTAACAAAAGTATTGTCATGAAAATTATATTCAATTTATTCAGACATACCCTCAAGTTTTATACAAGGCACCTTTAACGATAACCAACTTACACGGTTTTTACGACATTTGAATTTGTTCATTATTGAATAAAATACTAAACTGGCACACATTTGCAACCAGTCAGAAGCCGACCTTGCTTTGTTTGAAGATGTCTGATTTTGTAAAGGTGAGGGAACCAGCGGTCAAAAATAAACCATAGCCCTGCTATGTGGAAGACAGATATTGATCATTGAGGTTCAATTTCCATGATAAGCTTTAGGTTGTGTGAGTGAGAGACAGACATAAGGATTTTTGTGTCTGGGCAGCAGACTCTGACTCAGTGTCGAGTGGGTTCTGGAGTCACATGGCTACTTGTCATCAGGCAGGAGGTGGAAACATAATCCTGAGGAGGAAGTTTGCTGCTATCAGTCGGTGCATGTTGGACTGAGAGAGCGCTCAGCACAACCAGAGACTTGACCCGCGCTTGATCCACCGGGGCTCATACTAAATATATCTCTTAACTCTCACTCATTTTGTCTCCTTATCTCCATTTCCTCTGTTTGTTTGTTTTTTTCCTGCACTCTGACCAGAGCCAGGTCTCTCCTCACTGAAGAGTTCAGAATTGCACTACAATGTCTACGTTGGCTTCTCTGCTGTAAACATACAAAGGTATGATGCATTCATGGATCTCTGGTTTTTATTCTTGATCTTATGTCATGTTCATAAGTTGTGCTGTTTGTCTGAATGTAATTTTATCCTGCTTGTTTAAATTATATCTGTTTATTTCATTCTTTCTTTGGGTCGGTTCTCAGTGTGTTGTTTGAATTTAATCAGTCGTAACGGTCGTAGATTGTTCATGTGTTCTGTTAGAACAAGGGAATGGCCATCAATATTTATGTTGTTATAATTAAAAAAAGGGCAGGTAATATACAAATTATCTTCTTCCTGCTACTTTTCATTCATGGAATGTGTAAAAAAAAAAAAAAAAAAATACCCAGAAATTAGTGAAGTAAACAAAATGAATAGAAAACTTTTCACACATTGTGACTAGAACTGACTATTATAGACGACTGTAAATAAATTCTGCAAACATCCAGAGAAACAAATAGGCTCAAACTACCATTTTCAGCCCTCTTGAGCGCAACTAATTAACTGTTCTAAATCGTTCATTTGAACCTTTAAATTTATTGTTTTGGGAAGTGATGACTCACTAAAGGTTAAAACAAGAATTTACCACTAATAGTTTAAAACAACAATTCCTCAAGTTTATGTCTTCTTATTCCACTCTCTGTTTGACCCACTTCCCTTTATCATATGCATTGTTTTTCTACATCAGATTTGTACGTGCCTTAAAACAAGCGATAATACAGTTAATTCTGTGAAATCAGAATTTTTCAACATGTAATATCATTAGATATATATTAGATATCGTTTGATAGCTATGATATCTTCATATCATAGCTATCAAAATGTCTCTCTTAAACGAATGCATGACATCATGTTTTATTTTTCTGTAATGCCAGTTCTCTGATGGAACCTTAAACCGCCTCTTTCCTCACTTTCATCATCCTGCTTTTATAAATACCGGCCTGTGTGTTGGATGAGATTTACGCATCGTCATCAAGCTCCTATTTCTGGACAGGATTTATTTTTTTATTGAACTCTTCTTTTATTCTTCCCATCTTGATAGCTTTTGTAGACGAGCACGCAGATTGTTGCTACTGATTGATGCCAGGCCTGACTTTGGTGTCATTGGGTTTAGCCTAGGATAAGATAAGGAGTGACTTTGTAATCACTTTGATTCTGGCTCATAAACTCTGTCCCGTCATCTGACTATCTTCTTAATGTCGTTATGAAGATTCTTTGCAAAGATTTTTTGACCTTTTGTCTGTCAGTCCACCAATTAAATTCGAAAATTGGCATTTTTGAACTACAGACCTTGGATCCCACTGAAAAACAATTTAAACAAATGCCTCTAATAATTTATTGAGATTGTCAGTGGAGTTTGTTTCTGACTCATCCCTCCCATAGGCTAATAACACAGAGCTCTGTCAGTATTTGTCATCTGGGACAGTCCTGTCTTTTAGAAAAGCCCTGTAGGACATCTAAAAGATGTATCAAATTTTGACAGAAAGAAATTTGCCAGGCTAACTTCTGATTTCTTTGTGTTACACTTTTTCCTGAGAGGTTCTCTAATCTGCCTTTTTATTCCTTATAAATGGAGAACAATGTTGACCTTGGGAGATATGTTAACATTTCAATGTAGGGTAAGAATGCCAGTGTTTGTAAGTACTGGAAACTTACAAGAGTGTCACAGTACTCTGTGGGGGAAATGTGTCACATCACAGAAAAAGATCTGAATGAGTCATCACCTTCTTCTCAGAGGTATGATGCAAATATCAGTATTGCATAACCTTCAGAAAAATTTCAGAGTAGATCAGTTTAGTTAGCCCAATAAATCGCTGCTGCACACTACAGCAAAGTAAGTGTTAGTTCCTCAAAATCATCAGAATGTTAAATCAGAAACTGTAAATAGCAGGTTACCCATTGTCAGCTGTCGAGTCAGTCAAATAGCCAATGTGTTTTTCTTTGACCTGCATGCAGAGGCGCTTTTATTGAGGTCATACTTTTAAAGTGAGATACTACACTTAGTGACCTCAGAGGCTAGTACAGTAGATAGCACATAACCCTTAGATGTCTTATGCTCTGCTCTTAGTGTCCTCTCTCTATGAAGATGAAGGCTGAATATTCCGCGGCAGGTTTACTCAAAAACAATAATGACACCGGTAGACTTTAAAAGAGGTTTTGGTCACTCATTTTAACTTGAATCCAACATTATGGGCAGAATCCCTCAGTTCTCTATAAGATATCAATTTACAGCATTTCTTGACAGGCTCACATTGAAGTTGCCTTCTTCCTGTTTTCATACCTACTTCCTCCCTGAAGGATAATTTTCCCAAAGCCTTGCTTGCACCAATCTAGCCAGCAGTGACTAGATTTTACATCGATAAGATTAGAACTGAGAAATAATTCCACACCCTTCATGTTCTTTGATGAAGTTTTTCCAATCGCTGGGCGTCACTCTGAGAAGACAAGAACTTTTTTCAGGACAAAGAGTCTCACTTGTCCTCACCTTCTCTTCCACTGTCACTATTAATCTACCTCTTGTTGACTATTACATAAAAACAACCAATTCCTTTTTAATTCAGCCTGCTTGTACCTGATTGTAGACAAACAACATTAGGATTGAGGAGCATGAAAATTGAAGTTGATATTGTTTCTTCCTCTGGTTATTATAGTTCCAGACCTGCCTTGAGGTAGATAAGCTGGTTCCCATGCTTTCTGCCCAGGATCGCAGAGTTCTGTAACTTTATCCCTGTATAACCAGCCCTGCCTCTTACACGGCGGTGGGGTTTAGATTTACTGAGAAAGTAATCCTCAAACACACCCAAGCCAGCTCCAATAGAATCATTTATTCTCTCTGGATTGCAAAGCCTCAAACCTTTAAAGCTCGTCACCAGAATAGAACCTCTGCTGGTTTGTAATTCACATGTGGTTCATGAGATTCCAATGTAGCAGAGCTTTACTCCCGTCCAGTGTCGCTACCAGTGATCTCTTTGTTCAGTCCACAATTAGATACATGTTCCAATGAGGGTACCCCCGTACACCATGCCTTCAATGTACTCTCCTGATTGCAGCACCCTGGCTTTGACAAACACAATCTAACACAATTCCACATTCAACCTTTCCTCACTGCGTATAATTTTGTGTCACTGATTGTGCTTCGTTGAAACTTGCCAATGTACCTCACTATCAACAAGGTCATTTGTATGATTGTGCGCAGATATCAAGCACGCTTATTGGTTCTTTGATAGCTGCTGTTCAAAAGCCATAATGGCTTTACAGAAAGTTTTTTTTTTTAACTTTGATACTGGAAAGTTTACCAAAACTGGGCTCTTCTCTATTGAAAATAAACCTCACAATGTCAATATAATTTCACTAAAATGTAGTTTAGTGTATTTAACAACTATATAAAATAGTGTTTTGTTTTTTGATTTAATTATTTTGTTTGTTATTCAGAATACAAAAATGTATGCAGTCTTATTAATTAATGGAAGTTTCAGTTGATCTTTTCTGCCAAAAATACATATTTACATATAATTCTTATAATAAAAAATGGCTATAAATCCAGGTACCACTTTCAGAAGTGTCCATTTTAAAAACCAGGGGTTCGAAACCTCAAATATTCAGTATAAAGTCTGCTTCAAGATTATTGGTTTTCGGCAGAGGGACTTGGCTTCCCTTTGGGAGAAACAGTTGGCTGAGAAAGCAAAACAAATTATCAGCCAATCAGATTCACGTTTCAGACTGAATTCTGTCTGATGCCTTCAGGCCGTTGTTACATTGTGCCCTTGAGGAGAACCAACCGTTACTCCAATTCCTTTATTCCTTTTGCTATTAAGCTGTTAAATGTAGACAATAGTAATTTTCAATGACTGCTTTTTTAGAGTAAACTTTTTTTTATCTTTATTTTATCAACAATTAATTTTATTAACCTATTAATTAGATTTTTTGTTTTTATATATGGATTTTAGTGATTGTAACTTGTCCCTCCTAATATCCTATGTCTTTTATAAGTGTCCTCTAATATTTTAACTATATCTGGTTGTCTGTGAGATTGAATGTATGGAATGGGAAAGCTACAAATGAATGAATCCCTTTGGGATAAATAAAGTTGTCTGTACTGAAATTAATTACAATCACAGCACTAAAATAGCTGCAGGTTTTGACATTTGGGAAGGCGGAACCATTTAATTATAATAAAGTT
Organism: Lophius americanus; assembly: GCA_037951165.1. NCBI lineage: Eukaryota > Metazoa > Chordata > Actinopteri > Lophiiformes > Lophiidae > Lophius > Lophius americanus. The sequence goes on along the minus strand of JBBDHG010000011.1, from coordinate 2,819,478 downwards.
TGTTCTTTAAATAAAACACATTTTATGAATTGACAATTCAAATTGTTGATGGTTCAATTTTTGTTGTTTAACAACACGATTAATTCCTGACTTGTTTAGTTTTATCATTATCTTTATCTCTATGTATGCTCATATACTTTATACTGAATACGTTCACTTATCAGCAATTACATTACAACCAATCAGAATTAGAGTGGCACCTGTCAGTGGGTGGCATGTTTCAGGCAGCAAGTGAACAATTCATTCATATAAGGAGAAATGGGCTAAATCTGTGTGACTTTGACAAAGGCCAAATTGTGATGATTAGGTGACTGGGTCAGAGCATCTAAGGAACTTCAGGGACTTGTTGTTTGTTTCCGCTCTGCATTGGTTAGTACCCACAAAAGTGGTCTAAGGCGGGACAGCTAGGGAGCCGGAGACAGGGTCATGGGTGACCATGGGCTTTGCTGCTACTGTAGCATAAATTGCTGCAAAAGTTAATGATGGTTCTGAAATGAAAGTGGTAGAAAACCATGTGAATCAGATTTGTTTTAGGGCAAAAAGAGGACCTTCACTATATTTGGTCGGCGGTTTTAATGTTTTGGCTGATCGGTGTATACTCTTCATTAACATTTTGCATCTCTGCAAAGCGATGAAGGTGGAGGTTAGCCGAGGCACGTGCTGCCGCTTATCAAAGGGTCCTCCACACAGTAGCACTTTTATCTGGTTCTTATCTGACTATAATGGTTAATGACCTTCTATGGCGGCGAGGAAATCCTGTACTGCTTGCAATCAAGAACCATAGAAATTAAAAAGGGACAGGAGTGTCATTGTTTAAACATTTTCATATGTCCTCCTGCTACTTTTGTCTTTGTGCCTCTCAAGTGTACTGTCATTCATCAGTCTCCACTTCGTCATGAGCCTCTCATATCCTCTGTATATGCAGTGGGTCTAGGGCCTCAAAATACTTCAGGGGCCCCAGGAATTCCTAAAACTGTTGATTACCTAATTAGATCACACCTCACATGACAGAACAGAGACTGCCTGAACGGAAAAGGTTGTTACAATATGTTTTGATTGACAGCTCAACACATTAGTTAGGAATAGCAAAAATCAGCACATAAACTTTGTGGGTGTTAAAGCTTTTTCAGCCAGACACTGTTTGTTGCTCCGTTACCACTGTGGTTACCACTGTGGTTACCACTGTGGTTACAACTGTGATTACAACTGTGGTTACTACTGAAATACCTAAAAAGCTATTGAATTAATTATTAACCTTTACACACAGATCCATTTTTCCTGGAGGATGAATTATAAACACAGCGGCCATCTGCTTACTCCTCCAGTGTCTGAGCAACATTTTTACTTGTCTTAAACTTTGGTTTATGACAGATAACCTGACTTTTCCACAAACTTCAGCAATATGAGGTGATCAGATGAGGTGTACAGATCAGCAAATGTCTGGACACTAACAATCTAAACATTACACTTAGTGACTTTGTTGTATGTGTTCAGAATGTTAGTGTGTATTACAGCATCATAGAGTTGCTAGCATGGCTGCCACCTCCTGTTACTATTTGAGGAGACTTATTCAATTGGTGCATGTATTCTATGTTTGGATTTGGGTCAGGGGACATTAAAAAAAAGTAATGAAACATTCCACTGTATTGCTCCATCACAAATAATTTGTTGTGATTGAATGTTCAGGATCATACTCCCACTGGTGTCCTAAAATTAATTATCTGCCTTAAATCCTGCACTACTCATCAAATATGTCCTTAGTCCCAGTACTTTAACTTTATTTTAAACTTCAGTATTTAAGGCAAGAGCTTTTGGCCCACAACACCGTCATTATACCTTCTGACTGCACCTCATATTGTGGGATTATTGGCCCACAGCTAGAGCATTTTATTGCCATATTTGACCTATGTTATAAACCTTCATCATACTAGGGTGTCCTAACCTTCGATCTGTTTCTGTCTCCAGGTTATGCTTCCCAAAAGCAGTCTGAGTCCCAGCGAGAAAGAGAAGGGCTAAAGCCGCCACACCATTCCATACCAGTTGTCAAGACCCTCTCCAGCAGTGACTCCACTGTTGAGCCATGAGCAACCCCAGCGCTCCCAAGAAGATTACAGATGCTGTGTCATCGGTTATTCACAGTGTAAGTCCACTTGAACACAGAAAAGCCTCAGTATGTGCTGTGAGGTCAGGCTCCAGTGTCATTAGTCACATGACCAAACTCATGGGAAACCAGGTTAAATATTCTTCTGAAAAAGACGCTGCTCTCAGTTTAGCAGTAGTAGTAGAGTCTCAAATTTGAATCTGAAGCTGTTCAGCTCCAATCGTGCCTCTTTATTAAATCATATTCTTTCTCTCTTGGAGTTCTGCTGACTCAGCTTCCTTATTCCTCTCTGGCATCAGTGTGTGTGTTTTGGACAGTCGTGTTTTGTCCAGAAATGTGTGCGTTTCCAAATCTAGTGGCTTCCCAGAGCAGAAGAATAGTTTAAAAACTTAAGATGTGCACAGAAAGAAGCTGTCTTTTCATGAAAGTACTAGAGAAGGTCACCAGTTTGACAAGTGAAACAGCTTTGTTCCTCTTTCTTCGTTAAATTAATAGGTTACCAGTGTTGGAAACACAAAAATAATATTGGCAGATGGTGGAAATCACGATTTCATGGCTGTTGGTAGGCTTGATCTGATAATCAGCTGCCGGGGGTTTGGCAGATATTCCGCAACTCAAGTTAATTTTAGGATGAATAAGATGCTGCTGCAGAAAATATCCCGACCTTAAGGGAAACATCTGCCAATGAACAGCCTCATATTGATAGATACCATCGGTTTGCCATGGTTACTGCACTGCAGGACATATGTTCGATTTCATTCCAGGAATTAAAATCATTGGCTGTGTTTTGTTCTGTTTGATTTGCTCCTTTACTTTAGTAAATAGTTCCTACTTCTCTCAGAATGGATTTTAACCAATCAAAAAAAAGATAACTGTCTGTGCTCTGAGTTGAATCCTTACCTGAGTGGACATGTTTACAGCACAGTTGAAGCAAAAATCATTTTCAGCTATTAAAAATTAGCCACTTCTTCCGACAAGCCTCTGGTGATCTTTACGATTTAATTGTCCTCTTGTGAGACTGAAAGAGCTTAAAACAAATTCTCATGGTTTTGCTTTCAGAATCACCAAAGCTGTGGCTTTCTTCTCATTGAAACACGAATGCAAGAAGTGGTTATTTTCCCTTAGTCTAGCACTTTTTTAATCAGCTGCTTCCTTTACCACTGTTGTGCAACTTCCACCCTACTCCCATCCTCTTCATGAACCCTCATATGAGCTGGAAGGAGGTTCTCCTGTGGACATAAACAACATAAGAGCTGTCCACGTTTGAAATCCACACCCCAATTTTCAGGCATTGAATGCAGAGTATTTAGGAGGTGGAAGTCGATAGATGTCACATAACTCCTGATCCATGGAAGATGTTTGCCCATATTTTCTGCCAAGATTAAAATCTCATTAAAGCAGTGAGTCACAATCATTTATACTCCTATTTAGCCCAACAAAATCAATCAGCTACAAGGCGAACGTGAAAACAAAACTCCTGCACACTTAATACTTCCACTTGTCTAGTTAGGAACTATAGTTACAGTAAATTTATGGTTAATAAATTGATGGAATGTATGATTTATCATAATTATTTGGATCGTGTTACGAGTTTTACACCATTACACTTTATTTCGTGCTTGACGGCATGTAAAATATTCATGTTTATCATAAAAATAGAAAACATTATTGCAAGGAAAACTGTAGATTTTTCAGATAATATCACTCTAATGGTTTGTCATTATTATAATAATGCATAAAAAGTGTGGTTTGTCAAGGAATTCCGTCAGGACAGTTCAGAACCTGAACGCCTTCATTGCTATTCATGTGGAACAGTAGACGCTTAACTACATAAAAAGTATTCAGATTAAGGACTCGAGTTTAACTTGTTTATAATTAGATATGCCAGAAGGACTGACTGGAGGCCAAGAAGCTCTCTAAAGATAACAAGATAAAGTTGTTTGCTGTATGGCTGAGCCTTTGCAGTTATTGGTTATTCTATTGGCTCCAACTCTGCCAAGTTAATCATTATCTCCTGAAAAATTTGTGTGCACGTTTGCACGTTTGGTCAGGGAGGGTTCAGATTATCCTGTTTAAATTATTAAAGGATACGGTTGTGAAACCGCCATTCTACTTCCTACATTGAACCGGTCATGTGACTAGGACTAACTGACAAAGAAAAAGCATAAAAGTAGCCGGTGGCTCTGGCTTTGAATTTTCTCTCTGGAAAAGTAAACATAGCTATCTTGCTGTATTTTGAGCCACCTGTGTGTAATTTGATGGACTATCTTTATGCATTGAAGGTGAGTTTGTTTCTCGCACGAAGGCTCAATGTGACAAGCAAAACGAGGTTGACTATCTAGTACTGTGTTTGAGGTTTGCTCTGTATTTCTATGGCAAATATTATCATAGTATAAAAATCTTCTGATCTTCATTCCAATTTATTTTAAATAGTGCAAATAGGAACTTTCCACGACTGCGTCATTCTTCAGGCAAATTTAACCTCAGAACAAACGCTCAGCTGGTTAATGTTCACTCTATTTCTTTTTTGCTGTGTGCTCAGTGCACTGACTTTTCTCAGGCATGAGAAATCATCGGTAATAATTGCTACCTAATGTTGCCTTTACGTGTCGCTAGTCACAGATAGTCTCCCCTGTAACGTGAGTGTGTGGATTAATAGCTTTTCAACAGGGAGGGGCTGAGAACATTTCAACAGATTTTCTGTTATTAGCAGAAAGATGTAATATCGAACAACTTGCTGAACCGCTGGCTCAATTTGAACCTTCAAAGGCTTCTTTTGCTTCTGATCTCGCACTGAAAGGTCAAAGGTCAGGTTCACCGGTAGAACAGATCAACAGGACTTAGTTTGGATTCAGTGTCTTGCCCTGCGGTACTTCTGGCACGCAAGTCATCGCTCAATCTGTTTGAAACAGCTTATGTGATTGGTTTCCAAATCATTTCATTTGTGTTGCCTGAAATAAACTCTCAGATTTGCACATTAATTTTCTTGATGTGAGTTAGAGGAGAAGATTGATATCAAACCCCCTCCTGTCATAGTGGTACTGGAAAAATATGAAGGTATTGCTAGGAGTCTGTAACATTTGTCGAACCTATAACTGCAAAAGTAGGAAAATAGTTGAAGCACCAAAAAAAGTGTTTATTCCTTTTCAAGGATGTCCTCGAGTCTCTGATGGCAACTTCTCAGTGATCAAAAGTAGTTGTCGCTATATTGACTCAAGACGTGTCAGAGTATTATTTTAAAACTATGGAGAAATAAGAAGGTTTTCCTGTCAAGAGTAGGATGATTGGTACCACTATCATGTCCGTCAGCATGAGTCGACATAATAGGAAGATACTACCAGTTAGCTTAGCTTAGCATAGAACTTGTGTGTAATTTTTTATATGCATGACTGAACAAACAATCGTTACAGAGTTGACATTCAACAATCAATCGAAATGGTAAGGCCACAGTAGCTCTTCTGTGGGATTGTACAAAACAGTTGTTGTCCTTCCTTAGACTATTTTGGTAGATACTAATAACAGCAAACCACAAACACCCAACAGGACCTGCATTTCTTGAGATGTTCTGACCCAGTTAGAATATTTATAGAGAGCACAAATGGCCCTTGTAAAACCCGTTGTGTTTGACCATTTATCCTATTTCCTGCATCAACTTCAGGACAAAATTTTCATTTGCTGTCTTCTATATCCCACCTACTGACAGGTTCCATTCTAAGCTGGTGAAGTCCAAATACCAATGTGATTTGGACTTCACCTGTTAGAGGTTATAATGTTATTATAACATTATAAGCACTGTTAGTGGTTATAATGTTATAAGCAATAATGCTTACTAGTATTGTGAATACTAGTAAGCAGATTTTTTAAATCTTTGGACCCCTGTTTTTGGCTAGCTATTTCCTGTGTTTCTGGTGGCAAGCTCACATACTGTACTGGTAGTTCTGGTTTTCTCATCCAGCTCTGAGCAGGAATACAAAGGGGCATATTTCCTCCCAAATAATGTAACTATTCTGTGACCCATCACAATAGGTGTAATAATATTTAACAGATTTTCCCCATATAAATTGTTTTGTGAGAAAATTTGGAGGCTTGAAAGTCTAAAACTGTATCAAAACATGTCTTTGATTTTATCTTGTTCTGTTAGTTATAATGTGATTGCTTATGGGTTTTGAGCCCACTGTCACCACTATATGGACCCAAGCTTTGCTGTTATCACATGTCCATCCACACATGGCATTACTCAACTATAACATTATTTGTACCACAGCGGTAATTGAAAATAAGACCGCAGAAGACTCAGCATAGTTCTGACTGTTAGAAAAACAATGAGATGAGGATGAGCCCCCCATTTCATTGTTTTTATAACCTCTTACATGCATTCCCTGTGCCATGCAGTCAGCAGGAACAAGAATCCCCTTATCTTTACAGTTAGTCTGTCAGACATCTTCAGCTTTGATAAAGCTGAGTTGTGACATCACTCAGGTAAATTATTTTCCCATGTTTGGCTACATAAAACCCTGCTTGCATTATATGAAGACCATTATATGTGATACGCCCGTAAGGCCATTTCCCAGAACAAATAAAATCAAATGGTGTCACCATAGAGGAAGCAAAAGCAATACTAGATATTTTCCAGTCTCAGACTGATTTGGAACATCTCCTTATTAATTTCACTGTACATGACGCATACATCTGTGACAAAAAGCAGTGCAAACAGGTGTAATGTGAAGGCTGTGAGTAACGATGCTTGTGTAATACAAAATTCAGTTTCCTATGAACAAATCTGAGTTACACCCCATTTGCTACAATAAAAACTGAGTATATTGTACGCTTGGATCTCCTTGCTGAGTAATGTTAAGATAATGCAGTGACTCAACCATAGGATCCCTGTAACATCTCCCCTTTTCCTTCTCAAAGTGCTGACTGCGTGGGATTTGAGCCTATCTAATGACACACGTAATCTCCACTCCCTGCTGAGTGTCATCATTATACAGCACAGCCAATGAACGTACAATACCTTTTCAACTTGTTTGAACTGATCACCATTATCCTTATTATTATCTAACATTCTATTATGATTATTCAATAAATCTAAATATATTATGTGGTTTATATTTCTGATGTCTGGTATTCATTTTTAGTCAAAAATCGTCAAAAGTTTCATTTCTCCCACTTTCAATCGACTACCATGAAATTAAGCATTCCTTTATTTTTATCAAATTAGAGCAAGTTTAGTATCTAGTGATCATTGGGTCATCATTCTTATTTATTTATATACATTGGTTTATGACTGGATACCTGCTGAGCTGGGTTCACCATAGCCTCAGCTGCACATGCTACTTAGCAGATGTTAGCATGTTTGTATACTTTCTTGAATATTTACTTGACTGTCTACATAAGATACATATTAATTTACTCCCAATTCTTCTCTGTACAACAATATTTCACAACAATTCTTCATTACGTAATCCATAGATGTTTGCTTAATTTATTAATTTTCTGTAAGCTGCTCATCCTGTGCTGGTTCATAGCAGGCCTGGAGCCATTTCAATTTTAACATTCGATTGCAGATGGAGGAATCTTTTACTTGAAGAGCGTTTGCAAAATAACTGTATTTATTTGAAGAACACATATTGTGAATTATGAAGTTTAGAGTTTTTAGTCAAAGGATTAAATAATCAACCAGAAACATCCTTTTTCATGTAGTAAATCAGTCAGCATTGTTAGTTTACCTTTCTGGCATATGCAACACTTTAATTCCATTTCAATCCAGTCTGTGTATCTTAACATCTCCTCTGTCAATATTAGCCTTTAATAATGCACCCTTTCAGAATCATAAGATGTTTCATTCTTGAGCATTTACGCTGCCCTTGACTAAGAGCACCTTGGTCAATATTTAGGCCTCGGGTTTTGTTCCTAGTTGTTCAAACATGGCTTGTCCTTTCAGCATTTGTCCTCAAAGCTGGAACAAGAGCCTTGTTTATTCTACCCGGTTACAAAGGACTGACTGGCGAAGGTGGCAGGTTTGCCGATATGGCTCTGATTAGAGCATCACAAGGTTTTGATAAGCAGAGGGGAGAGGGATATCTCTTGCTTGCAGTTCTTAATAGAGGTGTTGAGGGTTAGAGCTACAGTGTTGTCACGGTAGACAGCAGCAACACTTGTTGCCAGCACAGATTTTAATCAAGCTTAAGCTGCCATGAGCGAGGTAAGTCCCCGAATCTCCTCACTGGAGTGAAAAAATGCTAGTTGTGAAAATGTAATTAATCATATGGTAATTTTCATCTCTTCTGTTTTTACACGGCTCCCCTCAACTTGTTTTCGCACATGGCGAAACCGTTCTCTCGTCTCTTTGAGAACCCCTCACACATCTCTCCCACATCCAGGGATTTGCTGTGAAACTGTGATATGAATGAGAGCTCTGTGAAAACAAACAGCAGCACACATCTGGACAGGATCTGTGTACTCAAGGGGTTTTGGATCAGCCGTATAATTAAATATTGCTGTATTAAGTCAGCCACATGGATGAGGTGTGATACTTAATTCCAGTAGGGGCACATTTTCTATTTTGGCTGTTTTTAATTCTCCGCTACTTTGAGTGTCAGTGATCTATTGACTTATTTTCCAGAGGTCAAAGAGGTGAGGGCATAGTTTAAGTTTTTTTTTTGGATCTCTTAGGTGAGTAAAGCTATGTTAGGAATTGAACCTTGGGTCAATATTGAGTGTGTGCCCAGCATGCTGAACTGTCTCTCATAAGTGTTAGCTTGTTCTCTTATTAGGGCAACATTTTCTGTCGCCTGTGTGTGGCATGTAAGAACTGTTCAGTATAAAACTGATCGTAGTCAACTGGGTCATGGGAATCAGTTTTTCACACATTCTTTGGACATGCCTATGTTATGGACATCATTCAAGATACATGCTTGATACATAAAGGACAGATGAACCCTTGAGATTCTGTCTGTTTTCTTGTTAATTGCTCATATGTGTTAATAGCTGAACTACAGGGCTCATATCTTACTTGCGTGTAAGTAGCAACTACTTCTTGTTCTGCTTGTGATGTGTCGATTAAAGTTAAAAGAAGGAGGGAGGCGATTTCATTTTGAAGATTTGATTTTGATTCTGAGTGCAGCGTTCTTCGTAATTATTATTTTTTTGATAAATAATTGATTTGGAAATATGATTCCTGAATTTAAGTAAAGGTACCGATAACCACAATGTAAAATTAATCTGCCATAGGTTAAAGTTAAAATCAAAAACGTTTAAGTACAGAGGACGTATGTTTAAGTACTAAATACTCATTCTGCTGAAAAATGACCCTGTAAATGTTGTGAGCAGCTTCTTACTTTTGTAGCCTTTTGAGCATGAGATTAGTGATTTTAGTGACTCTCCATCCGGGTGTCCAGCCCCGCTTTAGAATCTAAAGATAATGTTTTGGTTGTGATGTAAGTCATAGCATTTTCTATGTTTTTGAGAAAACTGCATCTCATAAATATCTGAAATGTGACAAATGGCCTCAACTGGACATTGTACTTGTAGAAAAGGACAAAAAACAAACCAAATGGGCAAGACAAACCTTTGACCGTGCATTTCATCCTGATGTGGCAGGTAATTGATATTTGTCCTGTGAATGTACTGGAATCAAAAAGTGCCATATGAGGTAACACTCCCCAGTGTTACTTGTCCAGTTAGCAAGATAGAAAAAAAACTATTTTAATGGACGTCCCTGAAACATGGTGCAAGGATTGAAAGAATGAAAGGGGAGAACTTATTCAATTTTGGAGTGGATGCAGATAAAGGGACTGCTCTAATCATTACTTTCTCTTCTTTTACAGCCATGCAATAATGCCAGATAACTGAATTATCTGGCATTATCTCATTAAAACGGAGATATTGCCTATCTGCATTTTTATCAGTTCTGCATAAACTGCTTCACTGATTCCAATGGAACTTGGAGAAGAATGGAATTAAAATAGAAACATCAACTTTTGGAGTAGTTAAAGTGCCATGGGGTATCCTTGATTATTTTTAGTTTTTTACTTTCTTTAACAGATTCTCGAAGATAGCCATTTTTGGCGGCGCACATGTCTTGTTGGAATTTGGATTAGGGTTTAATTTAATTAAAGGGACTAATGGGCCTTGACTGAGTTATGCACTATATTAGGTGCCTGTGTAGTTCCTGCAGAAATTTAGTGGAGTACATTTAGAGTGCTTGAGTAAGTCCTTTTGTGCTCTTTTATTAATCTGCTGGGCATAAACAGAAAACATGTAAGACATAAAACTAATGAGGAGCTGCAGGTAGGCGAAGAGTTAATGTATATCATCACATGCTTTTTTTTCCTTCTCCCTGCTGATCTGGGAAAAGAAATAGTTATGTGATGAACATGATGGCTGTCCTGAGAACCATTTGTGGGAGCATCAGATAACTTGTGGCCGCTGAGTTTTGCCACAGGAAGGGTTCGCAACAGAATCTGTGGCCTCTTTGCAGTAGTGCAGAGTGGGCACAGCAGGATGCAGCAGCCTGTGCATTCTCATCGGTCACATGATCCCTGTCACACCACAGCATGGAAAAAGAATAACTGATCAATGCACATAGCTATTATGTCCAGTTTAGACAATTTCCAGGACAGTATGGATGTCAGGGCTCCTCATGATGTGTAACTGCAGAACTAGATCACCCTCTAGTGGTCATTTCTGTGAAGTTTCCCCAATCCTACTATATATAGGATGTAATGTGAAAATGCTGGAAACAAGACAAAAAAGGTACAACATACAAGGGTATGGCGTTTAAACCCATCAGTGTGCAAACCTAAACAAAGAATTTGATGATTATAATCTCTCACAGTACAATGACAAAGAAAAAATAGGAACTTATCAATTCTGGTAAATGGTAAAATTAATTGGGTATGGTTATTAAAATTGCTGAAGAAAACAACCCAAAAGATCAAAAAAACAAAGCATTTATATTTCATGGATAAAAAAATATTTTCTGCGTCTAATATTCTAAAAGTTTGATTGCCTTTGAATGACACTTATTTGACATAATTTCCTGCTGGTGTCACAATGTATAGTTTTTAGATTTTTCATACTACTGCTACTACTGTGTTACTACACAGATTAGTCTAAACTATATCTAGTCAGGTCAGAATCTTGATTTGTAGTATGTAGATTATACTGCCTGATTTAGATCACAAAGAAAACAGAAAATATTTTTTTTCCATGTCTTAAGTATCATTATTATCTTAAGATGAACTGTTTGATCTTCAAAAATCTGATCATTGGTTTTTTTTCTTATTTTCTGATGTATTTTTTCATTTGTTGTCATTGCAGCCAGAGGCCTCTGCCACCCAATTACCACATGGGGCTCTGCACCATGAGGAGGATGATGATGGGGATCTGAACAGATCTTTGGGTGTCCAGCGCTTCCAGCAGATCCTCAGTCCTGCTGCTTTGGTACCTGATGAACAGCACCACCACTACCATGAGGAGGACATTGAATGTAAACACAGATCGACCACCATGTTGTTTCTGTTTAGCTCTCAGGACAAGGAGCTTATCAGTGGCCACTTTGACAAGTTTTGTTCAAGCGTCTCATGTAAAAACACACTCATAGCTCTGCATCTTCTCCCCAGACCACCGTCACTCCTCTCACCACATCCACCGACCTCTGTCCAAACTGCCCTCAGAGGCACGAAGAAAAAAGAAAAGGAGAAAGGATAAAGATCACAAAACCAGCCAAGCCTCCAGCAGCGGCCCCATAGAGGAGGGAGAAGAGGAGGAGGAGGAAGAGGAGGAGGAGGGGACAGAGACGACTCCTGCTCCAGCTGAGCCGGACGGAGTCAAAGATGTGGAGGTAATCATTCGGCTTCACCGCACAATGACTTTGAGTGAGTGGAAATGCACAGATGGGGACTGACTTCCATATTGAATCCTGGTCATTTGTTGGTTTCAACTCAAAGTTTTAGTCTTTTGACACAGAGTCCTAAAATTAATATCATCAGACAGCATTATTTTTGTGCTTATATTACTTTTTATAGGTTTGCATAGAAAACTAAGGCTTTCAGCTTACGAGATTTAAGAGAAGATTTGATTAGTAATAAACCTGCGAAGTATCTTATTGATTTATTTTTCCTCTAAAATGTGAGAGAAAAGTGACAAAACTTAATTAATAATCATGTTTATTTTGAGCCCTTGATTTCTGTTTCTATCTGGTCCGACTAACAGAACAACAATCCCATGTAAAAGAAGCTACAAGTCTTCACATTTAAGGGGCTCAGTGCATCAAATCAACTGAATGACATCATTTCATCTCTAATATGAACTACTTTTTACCAGAGATTCTTTGTACATTATCAAGGTGTTATGACAAACATTTAGAGACCGGCAAAGAGCATGCAAAGGTAAAGATGTACACAATACTATAATAATATACTTTAATAGTGTCTACAATTTAACTACAGTGTAAATAGTTTCACAAAATGCCAAAAAATGGACACGATGAAACTATCGAAACAACTTTTACTACATTATCTTCTTTAATTTAAAATCTGCCCTCTGTTGTTTTTTTAAATTTTATAGCTTAAGGTGGGGTAAAGAGTGGGGTGGGGGTTTCTCAGTCTGGCATGAATGTCCAATATATTTTGTATCAAGCCGTGGGTGGAGGAGCATTCGGCTCTCAATGTTCTGATACCTAAGCTGCTCCTTCTCTGTTGAATGTTTGACATATTTTCCTCTATGAATATTTCAGTATAGTGTTAATCATTCATCACTGAGTTTCATGTTATGTTGATGAAAACAAAGAACAGATTAAACCCCATTATATTGTATCTGAATACTGTTTACTGCTCCTCACTGGTTAGAAAATGACTGAGATGAGATGTTTGCTTTCATATTATTTATCTACTTTCATCTCTTTGGATTCTGTGTTCATTGTTTTTTCTTTTTACTTTGTCCATATCGTAACAGTTTAAATGTATTTACAAAATAAATGTAGAAACAAGCTTCTATGAAGCGTGAAGTCTGCTGACCGCATTGCCCTATTTTCCTTAGAATCATCCTGATCCACATTTAAGTTAATGAGTTTCTGCATATTTCTTGGAAAGACCTCACCTGTCTTCCCAACAGATTTATATTTTGTTTGTACGTGCATTGTCTAAGTTTGTGAAGCCCTCTTTGGAGAATGAGAATACAATTGTGTTTTTTGGATGGGAGGTAATAATCCGTGATTTTTGCTTTAAATACGGAAAATATATACTTGAATTAATTTAAGTCTTCAGATCTCTACTTTATTCTAATGTGCCTATAGCTGTTATTCATTTATTTCCCCTCTGTTTTAACTTTAGGTTATTGCCTTGAATAGTTTCCTTATTGTCAATTTGTCTGCATTACCCCCACAGTTCTTTCTTTCGGATGAAGACCATGCAGTCTCACCTGACAAAGAGTGTCCTCACCTTGTCCGTGAGTTGGATATTGTTCCCCACCCTGGGGAAGCAGCAGATACTGAAGATGCATCTTCTTCAGAGTGAGTGAAGTCTAGCTTTTAGTCTATTGAAAAGAATCATGATCGTGATTTACCTGCAGGCACGATTGCATAATGAAATATTCTCACAGAGGATTTGATTGGGTGAAACTGCTGAGGCAAAGGTTTGATTGGCCAGTGAGGCACACACAGTACGTTACCATGTCTCAGGCATCCAGTGGACCTGCTGAGCATGATCTGATGGACCAGAGCAATCCTCTCCTCAGAGACCCATATATCACCTGTCGCTACAGACGACACTATACACCTCAGCAGCCCCAGCCTTCCCTGATGACATTTACCCTTCCTCCTCATGAGGCTCGAAACAAAGCTGGGATAAAGCTGTGTAAAGAACTTAAGATCATTTAGCGGATTTAAACCAGTTGGGGATTTGTTTAATCAAACATTTCTTTATAAAGGGACAATAATACAGTTTCACAGTCAAGAAATACTTTGGACTACTGACATTTAAAGTCCGACGGTGAGTTTGTTATATTCCTTACAAAAATGCTTTGAAGGATGGTTATAATTATGCTTTGTATCTATTTACATTTTAGCCTAGTGCTTTGAGCTAAGAGGTGTGGGAATGTTATAATAGGACTGACAATATCAGGGTCTAATACCTGAACACACAGATAATAATAACCAACCAAAGTGTAGAGATATTCTATTATAAATCACAAAGCATTCTGAAAAAAGGATTTCAGTACAAAATGAGTATGATAAGTATGTATGTTTCCAACATCACTTTTCTTTCGTGAAAATACTATAATGCTGAAATAAAAAACAAACTAAATAATTGACATTTACTCTTTAGATTTCTAAGCTCCAGATTTTTTACTTTCCTGCTTTTATCTAGTAAGCCCGCTTCAGCTGACACCTCCAGTCCCACTCCTCTGTCAGGGCCACCTGAACACACACCACTTGCCCGGGTGTCATCTGCCAGCCGCAGCTACGACCTGCAAGAGCGCCGGCGCACAGGCAACATGACGGGTGCCGAGCAGGCCAAGTACCAGCGTGTCCCTACTGATGAGAGCGAGGCTCAGACTCTGGCCTCTGCTGACCTGGATGGAATCAAGAGTAAGTAAAGACAAATTTCCCCTAAGGAAAGAAATGGACTTTTGTTCTATATAATCACTATTTTTATATCTGTTTGTAGTGAGGAACCCTCAGAAGGCAGTATGGTTTAGAGTGACTGACCAAAGGACAGGAGGCAGAGCTGAAGATATTAAGATGTTCGTTGGAAGTGACGAGGATTGACAGGATTAGAAATGAGCACATCAGAGAGAGAGCCCAGGTTAGACGTCTTGGAGACAAAGTAAGAGAGGCCAGATTGAGATGTTTTGGACACGTGAAGAAGATGGATAGTGGATCCGTTGGTAGAAAGATACTGGAGATGGAGCTGCAAGGCAGGAGAGAAAGGGGAAGACCAAAGAGGAGGTTTCTGGATGTGGTGAGAGAGGACATGCAGTTGGTATGTGTGACAGAGGAAGTTGCAGAGGACAGGGCAAGATGGAAACAGATGATCTGCTGTGGCTACTCCTAAAGGGAACAGCTGAAAGAAGAAGATGATACAGGTCCTAGAGCTCAACACAGTGTCCAAACGTCTTTCAGCTCGCTGTGTTGGCCTTAAAGTACATGAATTTAAAGTTTTAGATCTCCCTCACACTTTCATCTTTGATATTTTGAGGAAACAAGCAATTAACTATACTGTATATGCCACCCATACGATGCTAAGCAAACTATCAATGTCGGAAACAAACTGAGTAACTTAGTGGAGTTTTCAGCAGGTAATCAGCCAGAGAGTTGGTAGCGATTATTATTGAATATTGTCCTTATATTCCTCAGTTGGACAGAGACACAAATAAATGTGTGCTGGATGAGTTAGCAGGTAACTATGGGCTAACACTTACTGCATATCAACTCTAAAATGTTTTAGAATGTCAGTCCTGTGTTTACAGAATGTTCTTGCTTCCCTCATGTGGTTAAAGCAATTATTGGGAGTTTGAGATCAAACCCTTATCATAACTAACAATAAAAAACACTTTAATCTGGAATCATTACATCCACTGTAGTCGCAGAGTTTCACCTTACGTAATTAGGAGACACAAGATCAGATTGGTAATCTAGGTGGTTGAGGTAAACCTACTGCCATTTCCATTCATCAATATCATCCATCAAGACATAAAGATTGGTTAGTATCTCACTGATCAATCTGATGGTTTGAGGGCATATCCGTCTATAACCATTTAACAGAGATTGCACTATTTAAAGCGTTTTTAAAATTTATTTCTAATTATATGATACCTTGGAAAGTCCAAATTATAGTGCTGGTTTGCCAAAGCATGATCGAAATTTCTCCCTTGTGTGAAGGATTTCCTTTTTTCTTATATTAATCATCTGCCAACTGTTGTGTGATTAGACAGCAGCAGCAATTAAGTCTTGAAATTTCATGTCGCTCAGATTCCTCCAGAAACGTCAGGGCACCTCAAGTCCCTTCTACATTGAAGTTGGCTTCCCGCTGCCCTGTGACGTTTGCGGCCCCCGGCCCAGCGTGGGTTTTAGGGAGATTTACGTCAGGCAGCTGACCCCCCCAGCAGAAAGCAGCAGCTTATCAGAGAATGTAGCAGACAGGACCACATTATTAAATTAGCCATTCCCGCTGTCAGGCTGAGGCTTCTGAACTCAAGCCAGAGCCAAAATGGTGGCTAATTGTGAAACCTGGACCTCAGTTCACAACCTTTTAATCATTAGTGGAATGAAACAAGGGGAAGAGTTAAGTGGAAGCGAAGGGGAAATTAAGAGGCTGCGGATGTAGGTATGTGCTAGACATTGTTCAGATGTTTTGGCGTAATGGGCTTCTGTGACACATAGTCGATGCTCCAAACACCTTCACCATTCTCTGTTTCTGTAAATCCGCAAATCATCCTGGGAAAGTGTCTCTGACTCTGGCTGCTGCTCAACAACAGGAATTAATAGATCACTGCCCCACCAATTTTGTTCAAATTAAGCAAATTAACACTTCTGCTCCCTGATGTATTCTGATAGTTTTATCCCCTGTGGAGTCAGACACTAGTTGAAAAAATGTCAGCCTTTTCCAAAATCATCAAATAGAACACGTCACATGTGCAGTTAGAGCAGCAGGTGCCTAGTTGGTCGGCTGTACCCTACACCCATCACACATCCCCCTCTTTCCTTCAAGAGCCACATGCCAGTCGGGCCTCATTTTACTCCAGGTCTGCCATAAACTCCCCTCAGACATCAGGGAGGTACCTGGCAGTTGACTTTCTCAGTAAAGCAGGAATGAGAAGGATAACAGCAGGGAACGTTTTAGATTTTTTTTTCAACTTGCAATGACTGCTTGGTTTTTCAAGGAGTTGAGACATTGATGAAGAACTGTAAAAGCTTCAAGTTATTTTTCATAGGATATACAATCTCTGATGAAGGTAAGACGGCTGGTGTTCCTCAGGGTATTCTCACTCTCTCTTTCTGTACACACGGGACTTATTTTCTTTAATTTTTTAAATTATGAAAATTAAAATTAAAATTGACAAATCTTCAGTCTATGCAGTTATTTGTTACTCAGGGTTCTTCACCTATCAATCCACAGTTTATTAGGGTCTGAAGCTGAAAGACATTTCCGGTCTGTCCTCTCGAGACTGTATTCCTAAACACAGCTCACTGCTCAGCTTCTGCTTCTCTGCCCTTCATCCCCACCAGGTCATCGATTTGAAGATGTTCCCGGCGTGCGCAGACACCTGGTCAGAAAGAGCACCAAGGGGCAGATGGTGCACATTGGCAAAGACCACAAAGAGCCGACCACTCGCAGTCGTAAGCATGACAGAACCCCACATGAGGTGAGACATTACAGGACTCGCTTGTCATCCATCCATTCTAACATCAAACGTGTGATATTTATTGAAATCTCTATGATACAGCTGATAAGCAGTGCTTCCCCCCATTCCTACACGCACAGAACTACAAAGCCCTGCAGCATTAGGGCATTTTTTTGGTCGACTTATTGTATATTAATTAAAATCTTTATTCATGTTTGGTTTAACATGAATGATAGATGCGATACCGTTAACCTTTTTTTAACGTTAAACCTAATTTAGGCTGCAATTCAATTCAATTATGAATTCTTTATACCTAAAATGAAAAAACTCTTATCAAAATTTGCCATAGCCTATGTGAAGAAGGAGAACAGATAATTCTTTCATCACAGGTTCAGTCATTATTCCAAACCTCACAAATATTACTTTACAATGATATGTAACAGAAAGTTTCTTTTATAAATCTATTTAAAATGGAATAGATACTTTCAGCTGTATTGAAAACCCAGTCTCAGCCTTGTCATGATTTTGACTCATCTTGTAATGATATACAGTGTATCACTTAACAGAATATTAAAAAGTAGTTCAATCAGAGGTGCAAAGAATCAGGCCCACTTTTACTAAATTATTTTTGTAAATGCTGCACTTATATCAACAAACGTCTTGTTATTTATAATGTCCTGAAAATAGTTGACTGGGTTTTTTTTTCCCACGTTGCAATACAAGGAAATATGATCAGAAAAAATCCTCAAATCCTGGATAACAATATCTTTGTTTTCCTTTCTGAACTATCCTGTGTCCTTTGTGGATGGGACAGGGAGGGAAGAAGACAATTAAAAATGAATGAATGAGTTATTTTTCTTTCATACACGAAAAGGAAAAAAAGAGGGTTGACAGAGGAGCTTAGGAAACCTGACGCTGTGACTCATGAGAGAGGGAGAGCTATGTTTTATTAACACATACGCACATACACAGACACACACACACACTTCTACACAGCTTTTTGCCCCAGTAAACAACAGGTTCCCCAGTCAGGTGTGTGTGATGTGGGAGGGTTACCTGTGAGTAGGGTCCATTCCTTTTTGCCTCTGCTGCTTTATGAGCATTTCAGTCCTCTCCTTCGCCGTTTTGCTCCTATAGCCATTACCGGTGGTTATGTACCGCTCTGACTCACGTGCAGAAGGCATCCTGCTGGATATGGAATCGGTTCATATGGCTCGGTACCAAAAGGTGAGGCTAGGGGACAATCCAGAGTCAGGTTTGACCTGTGTGAGCATGATTTCACAGGCATGCAGCAGGTGTGTTTTGGAACGGGATGATAAATTCAGGAGAGTTTTTTCCAGACTGTTTTTGGTCACATGACTGACCAGCATGGTGTTTGGTTAATAACCTGGTAACAGATTGTTTGATGATGAAAGATGCAAACCAGAATTTGGTCTGTCTTCTGATCTATTTTTATTAATATCCTAAGATGTCTTTTTTTTATCTAACTTTTTCTTGTTGTTGAACTTCAACTTCAGGGTAATATCATAAGTTTTTTTTGGTGTGTGCGTTGAGTGAATTCACATAAATCACTTTGCCAAGTTTTTGAGTGTAAAAACTAATAAACTGGCTAAATAAAAAATGCCATGAAACATAAATGTATGACACATTCTGGAGGAGCATGTTGTTTTGCGTGGTTAGTTTGAATGTTCTCCACTGCATCTCACCTGTGTCCTTGTGTGACCTTGTGTGACCTCTCTCTCCAGGTGTTTGTGGAGCTGAATGAATTGACTATGGACAAGAACCAGGAGATGCAGTGGAAAGAAACGGCTCGATGGATCAAGTTTGAGGAAGACGTTGAGGAGGAGACTGACCGCTGGGGGAAACCTCATGTAGCCTCCCTGTCTTTCCGCAGCTTGCTGGAGCTCCGAAGGACCATCTCTCATGGTATGAATTGGAATAAATAGTGGGTATGGCCTGCAGGTCGGTGGTGCAGGACTGAGCCTTGTATCTGTCTGCCTACAGGCGCAGTGCTTTTGGACTTGGACCAGAAAACCCTGCCTGGCATCGCACATCAGGTCGTGGAGCAGATGATCATTTCTGACCAGATCAAAGCTGAAGACCGAGCCAATGTCCTGAGGGCCCTGCTGCTGAAACACAGGTGACTTGTAGTTCCACACAGAAGCAAACAGGGGTCTACTTCAGATGTGTTTATGTCTTGAAAGAATCGCTTTACCATAACTTTAATATTACAGTGGCTTTGGTTCTTTTAGATTGTGACATTGAAGTGTATGTAACAAACCTTATCTGGCATATATAGTATAGATGAAGAGCTCTCATTAAACACACAGTGTTATCCTCTATATTGCTGCTTACCAACCTGTGCGTCAGGGCCCCACTCATATCTGAAGGACAACAAGATTAAGTGAAAACAGCATCCCAGTGCTTATGCCAGCAACGTTCTGCGGTGACAAACTTCACAGTAGGGCTGTCAACAATATTACCACACTTACCACAATTATTATTTATTTATGCAGTAAATGTTTATTATACTATTCTAGACTCAGATTTTAATCCTATGCCCACCCAGATATTACTGTCATTACAAATAGGATTGTATGTTGAATGTGACTTAGTACCAGGATTCTGAACAGTTGGTAAAATAAAAATGTTTAACACACATAGTAAGGACTATGATCTACCCACGTCTCCACAAAAACCCGTTTGCAAGAGTATAAAGTGAACAGCTTTTTATCCACTTTGCTTTAATTTTTGCACACTTCCTGCTATTCATAATAATAATAATACATTTAATTTATAATGCACTTTACATTTGGATCAAATCTCAAAGTGCTACAAAGTAAAAGCAGATAAAAGCATCAATAAAAAATAAAATAATAACTATATAAAAACCTGACCAAAAAGCAGCAATGTTAATTAAAGTTATAGGTTCTGCAACCTACCAAAACTATTAGATGGCTTCATGCCTGGTCACTGCCTCTCCTCCTCCTCCTCCTCCTCCTCCTCCTCCTCCTCCTCCTCCTCACCCTCTCTCTGCCTCTCCCTGCTTCCTCTAGTCACCCGAGCGATGAGAAGGAGCACAGTAGTAGTTTCCCCAGGAACATCTCTGCAGCCAGCCTTGGTAGTCTGATAACACACCACCACAGTGCCAATCACAGCCATCAGCATGAACCATCAGTGACCGACCCACTCATGGGTGGCGTCCACGCCACCGGGGACATGGAAACACGCATCGACGTGGAGAAGAATGACATACAAGTCAGTCCACTGTTTATAAAAAGTCAGTTTCAAGTGGTTTTCATTATCCTTATGTTGTGTAAGGGATTGCTCTCCATCTGCAGCAGAAGGAGTTGAACGTGACGTCCGGTATGCATCGTTCCAAATCCAAACATGAGCTGAAGTTGTTGGAGAAGATTCCGGAAAACGCTGAGGCAACTGTTGTCCTTGTGGGTGAGTTACAACCCACTAAATCCTTGAAACCAACACAATCTTTACTTAAGTAACCAATTTACTCACTGTCTTAATGTTTTATTGTTGCGTAGTACTGTGTGTAGCTTGAATGGTTTGTCCTGCCGTGTTTCAGGCAGTGTGGACTTCCTGGAACAGCCCACCATGGCATTTGTGCGCCTCCAAGAAGCAGTGGAACTGGAGTCTGTACTTGAGGTCCCCGTACCGGTCAGGTTTCTTTTCGTTCTGCTAGGACCCTCAACCACATCCATGGACTACCACCAGATTGGACGCTCCATCTCCACCCTCATGTCTGACAAGGTGAGCTCAATATTTATATTATATAACTACATTTAACTATTCAATTATTTTACTATTTAACCCAAGTAACATAGCAGAGTGACATAAAATTAGACCCTGTTATTATGAAAACTTATTTTTCTATCATTTTATGCAATAATGAGACAAAAATAATAGAGCTGATCTTATAGAGAAGTTAAAATAAATATTTCCCGCGTAGATGCAACATTATGAGTATCATAATGGCTTTCAGCACATTTTTTCCAACCTGGGGGGCATTCGCATGAAATATGATTATATTTTATACCTACATTGTGAATTTAAATACTATCGATTTAAATCTTCCATCTTGTCAAATTTGCAACAATAAGTTTAAAGAGAGTCACTGAGTAAGTCTCTCACGTTGCTTCTATTATGGATTTCTTTAATATCTGAATCGTCATCCAGCAATTCCATGAAGCCGCCTATCTGGCAGATGACAGACAGGACCTGCTGAATGCCATCAACAGCTTCCTGGACTGCAGCATAGTGCTACCGCCATCAGAGATGGGAGGCGATGAGCTGCTGCGCTCCGTCGCTCGCTTTCAGAGAGAGATGCTACGCAAGAGGGAGGAGCAGGAGGTCAAACTGCTGGAGCCCAAAAGCCTTGAAGAAAAAGGTGAACACACCTCCACATATCTCTGTATAGGAAATATCCCTCACTCTTAGGGGATTTTAAATAATAACCTATTTTCACCCATCACACAGAAGCCCTTCTCGCACCGCAGAAAAAGTCAGATGATCCTTTAGAGCGCACTAGACGCCCCTTCGGTGGGCTGATTAGAGATGTCCGCCGCCGTTACCCAAAGTACCTCAGTGACTTCAAGGACGCCCTGAACAGTCAGTGCATGGCTGCCATTATCTTTATCTACTTTGCTGCCCTCTCGCCAGCCATAACATTCGGAGGCCTACTAGGTGAGCCAGAGTCCAGTTACTGTGAATTTACCATCAATCATCTCATGTAGAATCCCTGCAGTTTTGTACTAATGGTTCATTCGCCGACCTTTTTTCACATGATTTGTGTTGATTGTGGTGTATATTTGTTTTATCTTTCTGTTGTTAGGTGAGAAGACTGAAGGTCTGATTGGTGTTTCTGAGCTGATTGTGTCGACATCAGTACAGGGTGTGATCTTCTGCTTGCTCGGAGCACAGCCGCTTCTCATTGTAGGCTTCTCCGGACCCCTGCTGGTCTTTGAAGAAGCGTTTTACAGTGTAAGTTGATAAAAAAATCTACTCCCTAAGAATCATTCTTCACCTTTTTACTTTTACTTATAATTATTACGGATGTTGTGGAAGTGTGTCGAAACCTTGGCCTCAAATCTGATGAATTTCTCTATTGATGTAAGATTTATTACGCTAAACCTAACCCATGGTGATGGTAAGTGAAAACAGTTTTTGAATCTACTCCTTTATCCAGAAGCACCCCATAATTTAAAGAGTTCTGCTTTGTCATGTGCCCAAACATTCTACCAAATTTATAGAGAACTCTGCTGTAGTTTCTGTGTAATCCTGCTAAAAAGGCCGGCGAACACACGGCAAAACAAACCAACAAACACTGGTGGAAATTTAACCTCAGTGGAGGGAGTAAAAGCCTTACAACATTGAAACTAAATAAGAGTCTGCACCAATAAGCATTTAGCAACATCTGAATCACAAAGGGTGTGATGTCACCCTTTTCCAACTAAGTGCACTTTTCAAAAAATTCCAATGGATGCCAGAGAGTTTATTTGCTCTATTTCTTCACAGTTCTGCAAAGCAAATGAAATGGAGTACCTGACAGGCCGTGTCTGGATTGGGTTCTGGCTCATCGTTATTGTGGTCATCACGGTCGCCTTCGAGGGAAGCTTCCTGGTTCGCTTTGTCTCTCGCTTCACCCAGGAGATCTTCTCCTTCCTCATTTCCCTCATCTTCATCTGCGAAACCTTCATAAAGCTTGGCAGGGTACGGCTGTGATTTGAAACAACAACTCTTGTTTACATAAAGTTTTGTGTGGCACGTCTGATATTCTGATATTTAACTGATATTTAGTCTACTGACGTAAAGCTGAGCGGACTGATCTTTGGACAGTATTCGAGCCTCGGGGTCAAATTGAGTATGCTTTCCTAGCAAGTGTACCTGCAATCTTTACAGATTGATTGACTTTGAAAATGTAATGGATTAAGAGATCAACTTTTATCCAGGCTTATGGTTTTGAAGGTTTGCTGTTTTTATAATGTTAAGTCGGTGTCTTTAAAGCTTTCGGGCTATGGGGTAATCTCATTTTCCAGAATTTGTGGTTGTGATACCTTAAATAAATCATGATCTCCCAAAGGAAAGTACGGGTGTAAGTACATATTTGCGTGTTATTAAATGTTGTGGACTAATTTAAATCCTCTCCGTCCTTTGGTAGATTTTCAAGGAGCACCCGCTGAAACGTTGTTCCATTAACAACAGCACAGAGGGGGAGAACTCAACCGAAAATATTACACTGGTACTGAGCAACAGCACCCAGCCTGTGACGGGGAAGGTCCAGGGCGAGCCAAACACAGCACTGCTTTCTCTGGTTCTCATGGCTGGCACCTTTTTCATCGCTTTTTACCTGCGCAAGTTCAAGAACAGTGCTTTCTTCCCTGGAAGGGTGAGGAGCTAAATTCATTCAAAGCACAACTCCTCCTACATTAACCCCTGATCAGTAAACATTACATTTATGTAACTTTCCCAGAACTGCATATAACAACAAACATACCTGACGGATGTTTTTACATTCAGTGCTGCCGATTCTTCAGTACAAATCTCTTGAGTCAAAATATCTCTTCCTTAAATTTGAGACAATACAACCTAAAATACAATCATTTGTAACAGACATGAGGCCTCATATGTACTTCTTAAAGTGTTTCACTTCTCCTTTGCGGGCCTGAAAGCTTAAATTAATTATTGATATTGCAATAATTATTCGACTCAAACAACTTTACCGCAAGGCCAACAATAATCCTTCATTACAATTTGATGAAAAGTTTTAAAACTACACTGTATTATCAGGCGGGGGTAGTTCTGCTTATTCTTGGACATCATATACTGTCTGCCAGTCTCACATCATCTGGGGTTCAGTTCCGCAGGATTATTGGAGATTTTGGTGTACCGATTGCCATCCTCATCATGGTTCTGGTGGATTACAGCATGAATGACACTTACACACAGGTAAGTTATACCCTTATGTAAATTGTGGGACCTTTATATTAACTGTCCTCTTCGTGTAATATAAGTGGTGGACAAAGCAGACAAAGATCTTCATCTTCTTTGCCGTCATTCTCACTCTTATCGTCATCCTCTGTCCAGAAACTGAGTGTTCCTAATGGTTTCTCCGTGACAAGTCCGAATAAACGTGGGTGGATCATCAGTCCTTTGGGTTCCAACGGTCAATTCCCTATCTGGATGATGCTTGCATGCTGTTTTCCAGCTCTGCTGGTTTTCATCCTCATCTTCATGGAGACTCAGATCACCACGTGAGTTATGCTGCCAGTGGTACCATGAGGGAAAATCAAAAGATTCAAATTCATTTTTTATTGTCCTTTGGTTAGAGGAGATTTGTTTTCACAATCTGTACACATAAAATAGAACAGTCAAGGACATTAAAGACATATTACATGTACATTATGACAGTTATATCCTATAAAATGAATAGTCACTTTGTTCCGACTGAAGTAAAATTATTACCCTGTCAACTACGAATCTAGTTTTCTAAAGTAAAAAGAAAAAAAACATCCACAAGTAGAGGAGCACTGTTCCTGACTTATGCGAGCTTTTGTTTACATCTTTCCCCTCCAAACGTCTACAGCCTGATAGTGAGTAAGAAGGAGCGGATGCTGGTGAAGGGTTCTGGTTTCCATCTGGACCTGCTGTTGATTGTCGTACTGGGAGGCTGCTCGGCTCTCTTTGGCCTGCCGTGGATGGCTGCAGCGACCGTTCGCTCAGTGACCCACGTCAATGCTTTAACTGTTATGAGTAAGGCCGTTGCCCCCGGAGACAAGCCTCGCATCCAGGAGGTGAAGGAGCAGAGGGTCACTGGGCTCCTGGTGGCCATCTTGGTCGGTGAGTGTCCAGTCGTTGAAGCCAAAGACGATTAAAAAACATTTTAGCACTCTGTAATATTTAATATTTAGAATTTAATTTCCAATTTCCCTCCCCTCAGGTTTGTCCATCGTGATAGGCAACCTGCTGCGTCAGATTCCCCTGGCGGTTCTGTTTGGCATCTTCCTCTACATGGGTGTGATGTCACTCAATGGCATCCAGCTAACAGAGAGGATGATGCTGCTACTCATGCCTCCAAAGTATCACCCGGACCACACCTACGTACGCAAGGTATGCAAGGACCCCCTCCTATCTCATTTACATAAAATACATAAGGTTCAGGTGAAATAATCACCGACTCAAACAATGAGGTGATATTTATAAGATTTATAGGTCAACAATATTTAGGAATCTGTCTGAGGAGTGAGATTCTAAATTATATTTTAGTATGTTTAAGTTCCTGCACACCAGGTCATCGTGTTAACGACAGAATCAGTTCAGTCCACAACTGCAAAGTAAAAAATGTGTAAATATATAAGGGCTTCAACTAATAATCAAAGCCTTGATTTACCTTAATTCATTGTTTCCTGGTTTAGTTCATTAAATCTTCAGAATGATTTTAAATGTCCATCAAATCCTCCTAAAGCAAAAAATGACCAAACACAAATATGTTCAGTATGCAGTGCAGCTTTTTTTTAAATTTAAAATAAACCAAAAACTTTCAAATTTTAAAAAAAAGGAACAACTCTTGTATGAGCCTTTTTGCTTTATAAACGATTAATCTTTCACTCATCAACTGATCGATCACTTCACGTATAAGAAGCTTAATAAGCATTCTTAATCCATTTTGTGAATCTCAGTATTTCAATAGTTGAATTTAATGATCGAGTTGAATCATGTTGCAATATATCAGTCACTGATTTTCTCTGGTGATACAATCTCTCTCCTCCAGGTCCGTACACTGAGGATGCATCTGTTCACTTGCATCCAAGTGGTGTGTTTGGCGGCTCTGTGGGCCGTTATGTCGACCCAGGCTTCGCTGGCTTTCCCCTTCGTCCTCATCCTCACCGTCCCCATCAAAATGTTCCTGTTATCCCGTATCTTCACTGCCAGAGAGATGGCGTGTGTAAGTTCACCACAGTCATCACATTCATAAAGGCAAATTGTTAGAATTCTGAGTGAAAAGAATAGGGTGAAAGAACTTGTTTCTTCACCTACAGTGTGCAGTAGCATTATTGACGCCGCCATTACTAAGAGATTAACATTTGCAACACAAAAGGTTGTATTCACTACAAAGTTTTGATCATGTCATACAATTGGCTTTAAATATATTATAGCTTCAACTAATAAATAAAAAAGAAAATGTATCGCTCCCTTTAAAAATACTATTTTATAGACGTTTTTTAAGCAGATTAAATATGAGGACTCTATGTAATGAACATTTTGACGACACGTCTGCCATCATTGCACTAAGGAACGTCTTATTTTATGCTGCTCTTGCACAAAAATGTTGGTTGTCATAAGAAAATGTTTTTATATATAATTTTAAACCTAAAATGTTAATCTTCATGTTTTGTCTCTACTATACAGCTGGATGCAGATGACGCAGAACCAAAATTTGATGAGCTTGAGTGTCCGGATGAGTACGCCGAGATGCACATGCCCGTGTAACCAGCCCCGATATTAACACTTAAGGCCAGTGCGTTTGTAGAGACTTTTCTCCACAAATGCTTCAGAAACGCCTTGGAAGAGAAGGACAGCAGCGACCCACCGGTAGAGCGAGGCTGAACATTCAACTTGGAATAATCAAATGAATTAATGGAAAAGGTGGCACAACTCCAGTGCCTTACGCTGAAAAGTTTAAACAGTTTTAACTTTAACCCATCTCCTCCTCCTCTACTAACAAATAAGTTCATGTTAACAATTCGATGCTTCGTCCCTCTCGTCTGGTTGTTGGTTACTTTAGTCAAACTATTCTAAAAAATTTCCTTTTAATCCGAATGTAGGGGTGAGTTGAAACTGAGGAGGTGTCAATGTATAAATGTATATTTCAGGGGTTAAGAGATTCCAAATCGGACTGATTTGATCTTGAGCTCAAAATTAATAGCGATGACAGTGGATGATAGATTCGCAATCCTGATTCATTCTTAGCCCTGAAAGTTTGCTCTGATTCACATTGAATATGTGGAGGATATATGGGATTTATTGTTTTATATTAACATGCTGAGTTTTTGCTATTCGTGTTTTGTTGCTTTTTCATGCTTAATGTTCACCAAGCGCCTTATGAAGGAAATAAAACGGTATCTGGAGGTGTTCCTGTTCCCTCAGCTGGTCTTATTTTGGACAGCTGATCACTTTAGCAGCCTCCTGAAGCTCGTAGCACTTTTTTTTTTAGAAGACACCAAATCTGAACCATGACTGTATTTTACGTAATTGTTTTATCTCTTTAATGTCAGATGAAAGTGTGAGGAGGAAAATTATTTTATTAGACTGTCACACTTTACTCACAACATAGTGTAGACATGAATGAAATATCACAATTAAAATTAATATCCAGCCTGTTAATGATTATGAGACAATAAGAATGATACAATAAATATTATTAATGACTGATTTAGTCGACGTTCGTACATTTTGAATGAAATTCTGTGAAGATCACTGTTGATTTAGTTTTCTCTTCACCTGACTCTCCCTGATTTTTATTTGGGGGGGGGGGGGGGGGGGGGGGGGTTCAGCAGCTTGCACTTCTTCAACCACATGTTTTTGTACTCAAACGCAGCAGTTTAAATGATAGTTTGGCTTTTATGTCAAATTCTAAATCTGCAGTGAATTGAAATCACCAGAAGATGGAGATCTTCCGGGAATGGGATTATGGCGTACCAACATTTAATTATACTAATCCTATCACATCATTTTTGTCAGCATGTCAAATTGTTTTACAGCAAGTTAAAACCGGCATAATAAATATGTATACTCTAATTGTTTGCACGCAAATGTGTAGGGCACAAATTACTAATGTAGAGTATGTCTTGAAGTCTCACTTTGTGTGATTGGTCTTTGGAAATCGCTGTAATTTATTGGTTTGTTTGTTTAAGTGCCAAATACCATTTGTAAATATTTGCGTGATCAGAAGGATAAGCTCCAGATATTTCACATCTAACATTTTTATTAGTCTAAATCAACAAAATCTAATTGTGTAACATTCCTTGTTTGTTTTTTGTTCATAATGTTTCTGTTTTGTTTGCGTCCACTGAATTGTTTCAACATTTCATTCACAGTCCTGTGAACCTGGTCGACCAAAAGTTCACAAAAGTCTGTCTGACAATCTGAATATTCATGCATTACCGAGAGAGGGAAGGATTTTAAAAATGTTTATGCATCTCCTTTTTTTGTGTCATGTTGTATCAGTGTGACATGGATTGGATAGAACTTTGACTGTGTCAAATACGTTAAAATTTCGGTCCCCTGTTACTGTCAGGTGTACAACACGTACACCGGTTTTCCCAGTGAACTGTCCCATCTCGGCCCGACTGTTGCTGACAACTTGTGCCTGTTTGGTGTCACAGATGTGCACAAAATTTCAAGTGCCTGTGGGACCATTAAGAGATCCGCTCCAAGTGTCTTTTTGTTTGGATGCCCCGCTTGTGTTACGGTAGTTTGAACTTCTGAGACGGTCATAGATCAAACATCTCTTCATTATTTATTTGTTGCAATAGGAGGCATTATTGTTGATTTATTTGGGGTGTGTCACAGAATCTTTGGGCTGCTTCATAGCTGCATACAATGAAGGCGATGATAATGATATATAGGCAGTGGAGTACAGTATCAGTTTTTTGTTTGCTTATTGTGCCTGTGAATTGAGTGACGGCAGTCTGTGTATGCCAAAGTATATGTCAAAGTCATAAAATGCTGATACGATATATTGTACCATTTCAGAAGAAATACAAGGTGTAACAAGCAACTGCTGAGGTTCCCTTGTAGATTAATGGTTAAAATATTGATGACAATAAAAGTTATTTTCTATTTACCACGGCTGTTTTTCTGTCATATTTCAACTTATTATTTCTGTTACATTTTTGAAAGATTTTGAGAAATACCAGATTCTACCAGGACACAGAACTGAAACGATAGAAATCCTACAAATACAGAATCACAACCAAATATAGAAATGGGCTTCAAGTTAATGCTGGCATTTGACCCAAAGGAGTGAGTCGGCCTTACGCTAGAATTGCAACAAAAACTATGAGTTGCTTGAAAGGATTGCACTACAGGTTGACCAATAATCTTTGAGCAAATGTTGATTCGTTGAAATAGGTTTGTTTTAAGTTTGGCAGAAAGGCTGCTGAGTCACACCGTACTGCAGCACAACGTGACATCAGTGATTTAAATAAACAGAGGAACAATTTCTCAACCAACTCCAAAAGCAAAGGAATGTATTTGTATGAAAATAGCGTGCTGCTGTATCGTATTACAAATACATTTTAAATGAGTGGTCAGTGACAAGATTGAATCTTTCTATTAATTTCAAACAGATTTGGGATAAACATTTTTTTTCTTAGTTTCTATTGTATTTATATTAGTATTTTGATTAGGCTATGTTTCTTTAATTTTATTTATTTAATTTTACTGAGCATTCTCCTGCTTTGATTGAGTTCCGAGTCTGTTTTCTAAGTTGCAGAGCACTGAGCTCTCAGACCCACCACACTAAATTGAGAATCAACACTGTCAAATCAAGACATGTCAAGGCTTGGAATGTCCCTCAGGAAAACGAGGGCTGCATGTTCTTTCTGGTTCAGAAAAAAGAACACGCAGTGGGTGTCTGGGTCTGTCCCCGCACCTCATTGTTTCAGACCCAGGGAGGAAGATGGCTGCTTTGTTGCTGCTGCTGTTTAGCATCGAAGCCTTGATCATCTCCTGTAACACGCAGGAGAATAAATACGATAGACTTTCTGACTCCTTTAGGAAAGGAGTTGACCTGGCCTTGGAGAAGCTCCACTCTCATGCCGGAATCCAGCACCACTTTCTCTTCCTGAGGAGTCTCTTACAGTCAGACATTCAGGTAGCGTACCGTGTGTCTGCTTTCAAAATCAGTGCTTGTCATTTCTTCATTATTGCGTGGATATTGCGAGTAAAATCATCATAGGTAAAAGCTATACATATCAAACAATGTGGTGATTTTAACAGGAAATGTTTTATCTTTCAGTCTGCTTTTGATGTCAAATACATCTACCACCACTTCTACCTAAAGGCCACCAACTGTCCCAAAGGAACGGTCGACTCCACAGGATGTCAGTTCAGGAATGACAGAGTGAGATTTGTCGGATTTCCAGAGGCTTTTCTGAGTCATAAGTGTGGAATGGAAGGGTGAGTGCTTGCTCTGACTTGTCTGTGTGCTGTGTTTTCATGCAGCCTCTCATAGACTGCGCAGTCTGTTACAAAACATTCAGAGAGGATATTGAGCCGGAGCCCAAACCTTATATCCACTGTGTCCACAAGACCACCCTCACACAGGTTAGTCTGTCACGCTGTCTCATGTCAATCACTAAACCTCATTACGAAACAGCTTCATGACATTGTTTGTGACATTGTTCCCCTTATCTTCATTATTTTCTGAATGGCAGGAGATGAAAACAGGCCGAATGGATTACTGCAACCGAATGGGTTACAGTAGTGGATCCCCAACTCTACTGGCATCAACAGGATCAAAGTGAACCCTCGGATGAATCATTTCATATGTCACCTCTCTACTGAATTGTAATGCATTTACTTAAAAAGAAAAAAACATTTTCAACAGTTTTCAGAATTACATGATAATGACCAGCAATTGAGCTGATTGATGAAAACTCATCCAGGGGAAATAATTTGATGTCCCGGAGATCCGAAAAGGACTTCTGTTTAAACAAATGTAAAATCCTGAGTCGACAAACTGCTGCAAGAACTCAAAATCTTATTAAATTTATTTTTCTAATTTCTAGTCAGAATAACTCTTTGCATTTGATAAAAGACACAAACACTTAACAAGTGACATTTCAGTGAAATATATGGACTTGTTTTTAGAGGATGCATCTTGAATATCTCAATTGCTCAATATGAACATTTCCAGCTAACATAAGGACGTTTTATCTTAAATATCTGTGATGGTCTTAAATCTAGAATGACATCACTATTATACTGTACAACTTATAATAAGTTAAATGTCCCTGAAGGAAAGAAATTGACATGAAGCTACTTTTAAGTGAAAAAAAAGAAAGAAAAAGTTTATAGGAGTTTATAGGAGTTGTTTTTACCTTAATGCGGTAAAAACAACTCCTTATATTAGCAAAATAAATCTATAATTGAAATTTCTCAGCTCATTTAAAGATCTCTTTTATCTAAATACCTTGTCTTACTTCAAGAAATCTTAACAACCAAATATTCCCTTGTTAATTTTTTTTACTTATTACAAGAAAAAATCACCTCGTATTCATAGTTCTTTGCTTATTATTGCAGTTGGATTTTTTTTCCAGTGTAAAATAAAGTCAGTATGACTGAAAATATGAGTATCAATCTCTTCAGGCCAAGCCCAAAATAATACGGGATTGAACTAAACTTTTATTATCTATCTAAATACAATGTTATGGTTTTTCACAATATCCCACGTGAATGCATTCTGCTTCCATACATGCCAATATGTATATAACTCTATAAGAATTCTCTCTCAGCATTTGCTTTTGTGCCACTTCTTAAGAAAAACAAGATGGACTGCCGATTTTTTTTCCAACAAAATTGTGAATAAATTTTACTACCTGAGCAATCAAAGTTCCATTTTTGATTAATACACAGTAGATATTGACAATCTACTTTAACCAGATTTGAGTGAGGTCAGTATTCGAAAAACATTGCTGCTAATATTATGGTTGTTATGAGCAACAAATTCTGTAAAAAGACCAAAGTGTTAGGCACTCAGAACCGAAAAGCCATTCGTTCCTACTGAAGATATCGAACTTGGAAAACACGAAAAATACCAAGTAATTTTCTTAAAACAGCTTCTCACATATTAAATAATGACTATTTTCACCTGTGGATAACTTAACATTTGGTTCTGGAGTGAATAGCACCAGGATGGTTTCTGTGGAATTAGCTCAAAAATAAACAGAGCCAAAGTTCACTGAAATGAGGAAACACAGTCAGAGTAGCACAGACCATCATTGATGTTTTTTTCCTCTTTATGGACAATAATGTAGCTCAAAAGATAGAACAGAAGATAACTCATTCAGAATCTTTGTACTTGTAGTGGAATTCTATATATCCTACCCTGAGCTAAGAGTTTACTCAGATAAAGCATCTGAATCCTACTTCCCTCCAGCCTCACTGACTCACATGGATCAACAAGTGTTGAAGCGGAATTGAGAAACTCTTCACTTGACCATTGCACAATCATTTGGACAAAAACTGTCTCATTACACACTCCACCCATGACATACGAAGAAAAACAACTAAATTCCTACGAGTGACCCACTTTGCTGTCAATGCAAAAACAAGAGAGCTGATGAAGCAGTTCTGACTAGTTCCTTCACCCCCTGATGGGGGATGACCTGTATTTTTTGTTCTGGAGTCAAAGACTTTTTGTGGCATGTTGGGCTCGTTTCCAGAACTACTCATCCATACAGCTCGTTTCCAGCATCTAAGGATCTGTGTGTCACCTCACTTCTGGTAAGCAGATGTTTGACGCGGAAACTCCATGTTGAGAATATGTTTTGTTTGAACATGCTTTAATCTTCATCCCTAGGGGCATTCCAGGAATCTGGAGATTGAAAGTAAACAGTTGGTGCTGCAGGCGGCCTGTTGATGATCACACCCCATAATAGGGCTTGTTTTAGACACAAGTATTGATGCCAGAGAGAGAGGAGGGATTTCGACATCTCAGCTGAGCTGATTTCTTCACACACTCGGAGAAAGATGGCTGCGGGGTTGCTGTTGCTGGTTTGTGCTTATGCTGTGCTGTACTCCGCCGAGGCCCAGGATCCTTATATTGGGCTGGCTGAAAACTACAGGATGGGGGTTGATCTGGCATTAGAGCAACTTAACTCTTATTCTGGGGTGCACCACCATTTTCGCTTCTTGAGAAGTCTGGATAAGTCACACATTGAGGTAAGCTCTGAGAAGGTTTATTATCAGTTCTTAAATCAATTCTTGGACTGAAGACTTAAAGTAAATATATATTTGATCTCTTTTTGCTTTCATTGAACATTAACAGGAATTTATGACTTGGCAGATTAAAAACAATTGTTCTCCTAGAGTGGAAAGATCTTCAATTAAAGTAGCATTAACGGAACGTTTAGATTTGAATAATAACGAAAATGAAATTCTGCTTCAGATTAATTCTGCTCCCACTTTACTCCGGGGGTCTGTATTAAGAGCGGAACTCTCAATTCACGGAATTCAAGCTCTTCCATGTTTTTAAATCTGCTTTGGGTCAGGTACATCAAAGTTTCATGAGGTATTCAGCTGTTTCAAAGGAAAGCCCTAACAAGTTGTGTCATAATTGGGATGTACAGATTAAAGGAACATTCCCTCAGCTTTGTGGATACTGCTCTGAAACTGATGCACATACATTTTTAAAACCCAGATGAACTCCCGAAGCAATGAAGAAAAGAATAAGATGATATCCGAATCAAAAACGAAAAAAATGCACACAACAAATCCTGAAAAAACTTTGATGGGATGATTGTTCTGCTTGGTTGGGATATTTCTGCATAACCTTAAGAATCTTGGCCATTTCCTCTTCCACGTTAATCTCATATGGTTTATAATTCACATTAAAATAGTTTCATAATTCAGTTGTTGAAATGCTAAAAAAAGGTTACTGTAAGAAATACTTTGCATTCAGCTACACGTGACAACTGATCAGACATTTGGATCCAAAGGGGCAGGGACCGACAGCTACCTAGAGATCCTCTAACATAATGCAGATCAAGAGTTTATTGTGTATAATTCGGTATTGTGCCACATTTCTTTTTTCTGTCTTTCTGAAAAAGACAAGAGGCATTGATAGTAGACCCAAGGGTAAATTCTGCCTATTATCATCCATAAGTGCAGTGGCGGATACCACCGCCAGTTGTTGCCAGTTGTTGCCAGTTGTTTTGAAGAAGTAGTAGTGTTATGTGTGCCAAAAAGTGACTCCAGTAAAATAAGCATTGATTCAACTTCTGTGTTCAAGTAAAAAAGAAGAAGTACAAGCCATGAGATGTACTCAAAGTATTTAAGTGAAAAGGGACTATTTCCACTGGCGGTCCTAACTCAACGACATGTCATATTAAAGTGATATTTATTTTAGGGATTAGAAACTTTATTTCAACTTCTGTTAGTGCCATGTCTACAGCATGAAAGATCTCAGTTGGAGAAAAACAGTGGACAGAAAAACACAGACGCGGAGGAAGGATTTTCTTAAAAATATTTCCTTTCTGTTTCATGTTCTTATTTTTATGCCTGCCATCTTGATTTATCTCTTCTGCCTGACATAAACCTGAAAATACAGTTGTGTTTTACTGCTCCTTACATTTATATAGAGAAAGCATGCAGTGGTGCCAAACAATCACTACTAAAGTAACGCGCCTCTTTCCTAGACTTTACTTTGCCCTTTGACCTCTCACATTATAACCCTCTGCTCTCTTTCAGTCCGGTTTCGGTCTGAGATACCTCTACCACCACTTTCAGCTGAAACCCACCAAGTGTGCCAAAGGAACAACTCACTCAAACATGCAGAGATGTCCCTTCAGGAATGACAGGGTGAGTGGATTTTCAAAGATGCCTAGGTTCAGAACTGAAAAGATGAACAGCATCGTCACGGTTTTCTAAGATTTCAATGACTTTGCAGCCACTGATGGACTGCACAGTTTGCTACAAAACAGAAAATGACCAGATTGCATCGAGCCCAACGCCGTATTTGCACTGCATCCAGAGACCAAGACTCACTGAGGTATCACCAATGTCACCTTTATGCAAATTGTTACACCCTTTGAAAGGTTCTCCTTTTTCAGAGTTGTATTCCCTCTCCAAATATTTAATATTTAATATTTTGATAATGGTATCATTTTTCAATCATTGTAGAGACACTCCTCTTTATCTCAAATTGAAGAAAAATATTCCCTTTTTTTCGAGACATTCCCCTGACAGAAAAATATACCCAAGACTTCACTTTTACCCCAATCCTCCTTGGCTACACCCTTAAAGACACACGTACACACACAACTGTCATATACACAGATAAACTATATCAAAACAACCTGCCTAATTTTCTTGAAATCCCCCTTTTGCCGCCAAAATAGCGCTCCATGTTCTGATACCACTTTATCAAACCAGCATTAATTTTTGCAGCAAGTTGTGCTGCAATAAGTTCTACTATGTTTAAATGTTCCAATTTATTTTATCCCTTCTCACATGGATTCATTCCAGCTGCTTAGTAAAGTGAATAAAGCATGTTCTACTGTGGTTTGGTTATACATCATCTGAATATGCACTTCTGAATCTTGCATTGAAGCTCATGCTGCTAGATTTGGCCTAATTTGATCTTTGATAAATCTGCAACTGGTCAATCAGCCTCACTTGAGGCAGGTTACGTGCCGGTTACAAGCATTCGCCGTAAACGCACACCAACCTTGAGCTACCAAGATTCCGAACATCTAACAAATAAACCAGAAAACGCACACATCACAATTTGTAACACCAATAGAGCCCCTCTATGTATATCTATGCTGTAATTTATTGTTTTAAAACATAAAGAGATAAGAAGCTGCGGCAGAACAACCCTGAAAGCGTTTGGCACAACAAAATGGATCACATACTTCAAATTTAATCACCCTGAGGAACATATTAATTTCAAATAAGCTAACTTTACCAGAGCGGCTAAGGCTAGTGGGAGTTCAGAGCCAGCCATAAGACTCGAAGTGCCTGAACAAAGCCAGCATTTTTAGATTCACTTCGGATTCTCATATAAATGATTTAAGAAAAGCACAGAGGGTATATTCATTTCAACAGGTCAGAATACATACACAATGCTGACTAGCCTTTCTTATACTTTAATCCTTGAAAATAAGAACACTTAAAATATAGTACGCATTATGATTTTAAAACTTTAAAGAAAAAAGATTCGTAATTCTCATGACGATTGCACATGGTGCAACTCTAGTTAAATCTTTCCATAAAGTTAGACAATATAAAATCTCAGGGCAAAGGTGGTACATACCCATCAGTCATGTTATTAAAACCAGCCCCTGATGTTTATGTAGGGTCCCCCTTCCCTGCCATAATGGCACTGCTATGAACCGAACGTTCCCTTGCTGACTAGGGAATTTATTATGTAATGTGTAGTGGCTAAGCCACGCTTGAAGCCACTGAGGGGTTGTAGAGATGAAACTGCCGTTGACGCGCTTTCCCGCGCTGTGTAGTGTAAATTAAAATGAAAAGTTCAACTTCTGTTTCTTGTCCCTTTTCATTTATCATTTATTTCTTGTTCAAATCCACCAAATGTGCTTGATTCCATTCCCCCTGTGGACTAATCACCCTATTCACAACAACAATATTTGTCTTTACAAGTTATTGTATTGCTTTGTCCACACAAATGCTGCTTGAACAGACATTTTAATAATGTATGTTTTCCTGTTTGTGTTTAATTTCAGGACATGAGGACCACAAGGATAGATTACTGTAGAAAAATGAGTTACAACAGCGGAGCTCCAACACTGTTAGCTGTGAGAAATAACAACAAATAACATAGCAAAACTATAATGCTTATAAAACATGAAGTAGTCAAATAATCTGTAGTAGCATGGTGCATGCTTAGAGAGAGCTGTAATTTGCCAACATTCATGTCATTCTCTGAAGACTTCTAATCCAGGTGTCATTATAGAATGTAACTCAGCCTGGGCTCATCTCCAAAGAATCAAACATCAAATATTACCATTTCTTCATAGGGCTGTATCTCATTCAGACACAAACACCGTGTTCTTAAAGCATCTGTGACATACATTTAATGACCTATCAAGTGGCCTTTAAGATGTTTTCCTGAACCTAATCAAGTAGTGTTTGTATTCAATCTTTACTGAAATGCTTTCCTTTACTGTACTCCAGATATAAAATGATGTAATAAGATAAATAGAGCTACTATTGACAGCATGTATTGTTTGGGTAGTGGAACTGGGTTCGTGTAAACATGTTCAAAGTGTTAAAGCCAAAACCTGGACCGACCTACAAAGGAGCTACTCACGTTGATTTCGTGACATAACTGTGCTTTTCATAGCTTTTATTTTTCTCACAACCATTTCATCTTTAATTAACTTCTCATCTGCAATTAAAAAACAACATAATGAAAAACACAAGTCTTCAGTTCTATTGCATGATTTGTCTGATCTTTAGAAAGATTGAAATCTATGTCTCAAATTGATTTGATTGACGTTTTTCTATTTCGGGTTGCTAAAGCAAAAACTGTGACGCAGGTTAAAATGCTCTCCACAAACAAAGGACGGGTTTGACGTCAAATGAAATCAGCTTGAAACACAGCTTTTGTTGGTCCTTTTTTCAAATTAATCTTAAGGAGATTTAAGATTAACCAAAGATATTCACAATGAGTAAGTGACCATTACCTTACTTTCTACCGACATAGGACCAGAATCAGAGCCGGTGCTAGAGCCGGTTCTCAATTGGTTCAGCGCATGAACGCCTCACGTTCCCACTGGCTAACAACCCCCGTCACTGCGTCACTACTTACGTCTTGGGTACGTGTCCGTTTTCCCAGCGACCCTTGCGCTCAAACCATAACAACAATGGCGGCTAACGTCCCCTCGCAGGTCGTGCTACTAGACTTACGTGACTAAATTGGCATCTAAACATGAATGCTTTTACGGATTCATCCGCTGGTTTTGAACGCCGTGGACAGCGATCACATCAGAGAAGATAGGTAAGTACCGTCCACCTCCTCACTCTTAATTAACGCTGAACGTAAGATGTTAATGGTAGCATGTTAGCTGTTAGCATGTTTGTTTCAACTAGCCATATAGCAGCAACTTCACTGCAGCTGATCGCGTTTTATTTAACCAGAAAAAATGAATTATACAAAGACGTTTATCTTTACAGGCAGCCTGGCAGACAATGGCGTGAAACTCACCTGCTGCGTGCTCCAGAGCATCTGTGGCGAACACGGAGACAATTTCACTGATTAATTTCCAGACTTTCATGTAAATATAAAACGTTCCGTTTTGGCATTATAACTTTAAGGTTTAGTAATGCTCTACTGCAAAAAAAGCTTTATTATACTTAACGGTCAACTTTAACAGATATTAGAGGAATCATTAATGGCGTCCTTTAAAAGAGGGGGTGAATTTTTTTATATAACATTTTTGATTTGGTGTACCATTTTTGATTTGGTACACATCAATACTTTAAGTATTGTATTATGTTTTATAAATTGAGTATATTGTAGCAGAAATGTATTTATTTTCAAAAAGCATTTTTTGAAGTATCATACAAGAACTACAAAGGTCACAATAATATAATAGTATGCAATGCAATGCTAATGTGTCCAATTAAGTTTTCTAATAAAGACCTTGACACTTCATTGTCGCTTGTTTTCTTCAGCTGTGCTGCAAGAATCTCTTTTCTGTGTGCTCCAGATATCGCAGCTCATCGTTCTTGTTGGTTATGTTTTCCTGTGCACAAGAATGGCAAATAACACTTAAAAAAACATCCATGTCTGACAAAACTGCAAGTTATATTGATGTACTTTAAAGAAGACTTTACTACTATCTGATACCGTATCATTATAACCCACACTATAATCAGTACTCATACAGTAAGATATTATACAATCTAACACTACTATACACACTTATACCTCCGTAATGGATTATAATACTCTTTACCTAATGCTATAGTATCTCCCACATCATAATCAGAACTTACATAATATGAGATCAAACACCGTATTCTATTTGACCCCTTGTCTACCCCTATACTGGAATATAATACTCTTTACCTTATACTGTATTATATCCCACACTGTAATCAGTACGTACTTGATACTATACAATCTAACACTTTTCTATTTTACACTTCATCTACAACCCCATTGTAATTTAAAACTGTTTAACTTGTTTGTGTTTTTTATTGAATGGTATTTATAAGTGCAGTCTGAATTACTGTTGTTTAAAGAATTAATCTGACCTTATGTGATTCCTGTGATGAAGGTTGACCTCAGCTTCATGTTGGTATGATGAGCAGCAGTCCAGTAGTAGCTTAATCTCTACGTCCAAATGCTCGGTTCCGCCTCCACGACCACCACTGCTTTAATTCATGACCATTATTATATAGTATATAGTAATTTTTTCGTTATAAACTTATAATTTTCTTACAATTCTAGTAAATGCGGCGCTCCCTCGCTAAGGCTTCGTTAGCAGGACAGACAGAGTGTTTTTGTTTACTGCAATAATCTCGCCTCAGGCTCCCTTACGTCACTGGCCCCTGCCTCTGTACCAATGTGCTTTGGGTTTCGCAAATAGCTCTCGTTTTCAAGGGGTGGAGCCAGTCCATCTGCGAAAAACTTGTTCCAAATAAGGCTCTAGATTGGCTCTGGCTATCAAACCGCTGCGGTGGGAACAAGAAGCGGTAATTCTTGAGTAGAATGTCAGATAACCCCATGGAGTTCAAGCTCAAAATCAAGTGGGTTGTGCAAAAAGACAGTTATTCCAAGTAGAAGAGTAAGTCCAACTCCGCCTGGATCAACAGAAATAAAGATTTTGGGGGGCTCTAGTCGAAGTCCACCACGTTGCTTCTGGATCAGGACTTCTTGCGACTATTGTGGAAAACATGATTTTCTGCTTTCCAGACTCGACAAGATGCTCACAAATCTTCCAATATAGCTGAACTGAAGAGTTCTGCTAGGAGGAGTGGGCCTAAATTCCCTCATGGTGTTGTCATAGACTAATCTCCAGTTATTGGAAGCAGTTCCTTGCAGTTGATGCTGCTAAAGGTGGCTCAACTACTTTTTCACACTGATCATTTATATATTTTATAACAGTCCTTTATTGCCTTTATTGACAGGAAAGCTAAGAACAGACAGGAAACAGGGAGGTACCATTCAGCAAAGGGCCAGAGATGGAATTGAACCTCTGCCTGCTGCAACAGGAGAACTCTGCCTCTGTGCATGGGTCGCCCGCTCCATCAACTGAGCAAAACAGCAGCCAACACAACCTCACTGACCTTATTAATAAACTGATTATGTTCAAGTAGTAGAATAGAGATGAACAATATCAACCAAAGAAATTCAGGTCATCACTGTGAGTTGAAGCAAAAGAACAACTGCTTTATGTAGACAGACAGTGATTCCAATAGACAAGTAGGTCCATCTCTGAGTGGCTCAATAGGAATAAATGTTTTGGGTTGGCCTAGTCAAAGTCCGCTGTTAAGATGTTGAGGCCATACGTGAGAAGATTCTCACAAATCTTCCGATGTGGCTGCACTGGAGCAGTTCTGCAAAGAGGTGCGGTCCCAAATTCCCCCACAGTGATGTTAGAGACTGATCTCCAGTTTATTAAAAGCATTTAGTTGAATTTGTCGTTGCTGAAGATGGAACAACTAGCTCTTGAGGCTCAGCGGTGTATACAGTTTTACACTGATAATTTAAGTTTACTCAGTTTGCCTTTTTTATGTTGAATTCTGTTGGAGATTCTGACAGTTTAGTATTTTTCAGAGCACTGGACACACATCAAACCAACAATGTAAAATATAGATTAGAACATAAGAATATACTCTTGTGCACAGAGTGTGGAAAAATAAAATATAGATAATGTAAGACAATGCAAATAATGATACAGTAATGCCACTTGGCACCAACGTATGCAGTAGCTTTCGGTCCAGCAGTGTGATGGAGGAGTTAAAGTGAAATGAAGGTGGGCGGGGCACATGAGCTACAGGATTATCAAATATAATAAAGATAATAGTGGAAGACAAGTTTTGTGATATGATAGAGTTGAGCATTGATCTATCCGTCAACTAGTGTCTGTGGGAGGAAGTGAGTATTTTTGTGTCCTGGTTGTGAAGGGACATCCTCAGACATCATTCTACTAC
Organism: Lophius americanus; assembly: GCA_037951165.1. Taxonomy (NCBI): domain Eukaryota; kingdom Metazoa; phylum Chordata; class Actinopteri; order Lophiiformes; family Lophiidae; genus Lophius; species Lophius americanus. Next base: position 2,778,098 of record JBBDHG010000011.1, on the reverse strand, counting down.
TGACCTCTACTCTGCTCTGTGGGGGTGGCAAATTATCCCTTCATGTTTTTCCATAGAGAAACCGTTAAGTATAATAAAGCTTTGTTTCCAGTGAATGTCTATAATATAAAGTACCTTCACTTTTTATGAGATGTTGATCAAGAATTTAGATCAACAGGAACGGATTAAATAACTTCTGGTTCTGACTGGTGATGCCAGTATTTCATGCCTGTTAGACGTTACTCTCTTCTTTAGTTAACGCTCTGTCTCAATGTAACAGAGCTAGTTTAATTTTTGATCAAAACTACACATTTCTGTGGCAGATATATATTTACACATATCGTAAAGAAGAAATTAGAGCAAAATGTTTTACTGTGTTTAAATTAATTATAACTAATTGTAAAAATATAAGTGAAGTTGGTTGATTCGACACAGATTTCTGCTTTCACTTTACACACACAGTCTGAGTGATCAAACAGTGGAAAGTAAGTACAAAGACATTACAAAACATTTATAGGTCATGAAAATGTGTTTTTATTGGATTCCAAATTACGAAGCATTTAGGTTAAGTTGAGTTTCATTTCAAAATGCTTTTCACTTCATGACAACATTTATCATTTTTTTCCCATGAGGTCAGTGGTGTTCCAGATCATTTCAGCCTCCCTGTACAACTCCAATACTCCATCATCGGTCAATTGCAGGCGGCACATGTTGCACTCTAACATGCCGGACCTTGAGCTCCAAAGACTGGTGTTTCTTTGGTCGTATATGATCAGGTTGCAGTTACTCTGCAGGCACAGACGGAAAGCATGTGGTCCATAGGTTCCTGAAGCCCACGTAATATTCTCACATTTATCATAGATGACAAAGTTACCATCATCCTGCAGGACAAAAACACAGAGAAACAGGACCGTTGTTAAAAATTTGGATTTGTTTCATAGTGACTTTCAGAAAGGTTTACAAACCGTTTGATGTGAATTTTGATGAGCTCCTGGACTTCAAATGTTCTCGAGTACTTACCTGGAAGATAGCCGACCATTTCCCGTTGTTGGACTTCAGGTAGTCTCCCTTGCGGAGCTCATCATTTTTGGACATGTAGTTACAGCTCATGATTCTGGAACAAAAAGAAAGCCTGTGTTGTTATTGATTGAATTGTGATCTTTTAAAATTGAATTGTAGGGTTGATATATTATCTTCAATTGACACTAATAAACATAAATCAAAGACAACGCATTTTTATATAATTACTAATTTAAACAGAGTGTAAAGATAACAGATTTAGTAGTGAACTTGATTTACTACTGAAAAATTATTCCTTTATTTAAATAATCTTGCACCATCATGTGTGAATCCATCATCATCAATAAAAACGTATCAAATACTTACAGGCTTGAATGTTGTACCTCAGTCCGATTAAATGCAGAAGATGAGGAGTGAATTGAAAGACATTAAATTCATTCCATTTTTATATACTTGAATTAGGGGCGGCGAGAGAAGGAGTGGGCAGAGAAGGGCGTGACATCCTTCTCTTTGGAAACCGTCAAATCAACAATGAGTCAGCCTTTATGATAACAGCTATATTGTATGTTGTATAGTTAGTCCTATATATCAAATATAGTTTATACATCTTCACTGGGTTTTGATTTATCACACAGAGTTTCTTTGATCGCAATATCAAAATATCTAATTGAGTAGATATTAACAAAATCATTTTGGGCCCTTTTCCATTAAGGCCAGGGTTATATGAAGACAAAGTATTCTTCTTTATTTGAAAATTCCCTCTTTTGTGGGAATGACACCAAATATCCCAGGAAATTTACAGAAACCACTTTTACTCCATATCTATTCTTTGTGTGCAATATTGACTCCAAGCGTAAGAGTAAACACTCAATGTTATCACAAAGCAAGTCAGAAAGTTCTGTGGAAGTTAGATAACTCTGAGGAAAGCAAATAAGATTATATGTGGCAGTATTTGAGGATTACTGATTGCCACACAGTGACACAATTGCAAAGTTTACTGGTCAGTTCTGTGGAACCTATTCCATATTTAAACTTTTATATTCTTAACAGGAAATATGAATCAGGAAAAATGCCTGCATCCAGATTCATGCTGTTTGATTGAGCACATTTTGAGTCACTATTTCTGATTGAAAATGTGTGGCACTTGATTGAACCTGCCTATGATATGTTCCAGCGACATGCATGTATACGCTAAAGAGTAAGGGTCCGAGGAAGGAGCCCTGGAGGACCCCATATGTCAAAGGGGTCACTGAGGAGGAGACATTAACAATTTTCCATGCATACAGAATGTTTTTATGAGTTTGATGTCATTCTTTACTTTTTAAAACATGCTTGACCAAATGATTTTTCTTTTTATGGTAAAAATACAGTGTCTTACTTATAATTTAATTAAAAAAATGAAATATGACAGGAAATACATTTCAACAGCTTTTCTGTTGTTGAGGACATTTAAGGGTTAAAGTGACATATGTGTCCTAAAAAACTACAATATTGGAGGACTTTTCAAGTTTATATTTTTTGTATTTTTTTTGCAAACGGCACCAGTTATGGGAAAAAACAAACAAACAATTGAATTGTTCCATAACTGCATGTTTTTGTGTTTATTGTTTTGCAAATAGTCAAATAATCTAATGTATTCAGTCATTCATTCATTCCTCTACTTTCACTTGTCTGGGGTTGGAGTTAGGATGCCGGACAGAGGCATACCCACCAGCGAGTTCTGGGTCCACACTGGGGTCTTCTCCCAGTCGGATGATGAGTCTGAAAATCCTCCAAAAAGAGACTTCCAGGTGGATCGTTCTGATCAGATGATTGGTAAATTGAGAGCTTTGCCTAACGACTCAGATCCCTCTTCACCACAATGGACCGATATAAGAGCCACATTACTGCTGATGCTGCACCAAACCACACCAGGGTCACAAAGCATCTCTCTAAGCTTCAACATAAAGCCCCAAAACTGCCCTGATGTCTTAGAGCTCCATCAGAACGTCAGACTGAGACAACAATTTTAGATACTTTAACTTTACTTGAAAATATACATTTTCTCCGACTTTATACCTAACTATAGACATTGTACTCTACAATGTTCCAAAGCCAAATGTTTTTGGACACATCAGAACTTCGTCCTGGGTGTAGCTCGTCTCCCGCCCATTGTCAGCTGCGATAAGCTCCAGCCACCGCAACGCTGAAGATGATATGCGGTTACAGATATTGAATGAATGAAAATCCTTTTTTTATCCGGTTTGGCCCAAGTCAAAGAGGATTTTGTCCCTGAATAAACTGATCAGTTTTGTGGCGGTCACACCTGCTTTGAGAAAATTGCATAAGATTCTGCTGGCAAGACTTTAAGGAAAAAGTAGTTTGCCACTAATGGATGATGTTTTTTCAATGATTGTCACAAACTGTGTAATCAGAAAGTTTTTTCATCAGTTCGATGGAAGTCACGCCCAAGCATTTGTGTTCATGGCAGGAAGAAGAAATATGGATGAAGAAACAGCAGAAAACACACATATGCTCACACACTAAGACACACCTGCGTAGGTAAATCACACACACTTTAAAAGACATCCTAATTTTATGGAAAAAAGCTTTTTTTTTAAACAGATACATATCTCTTTAAAATTAATGATATTTCGTGTAACTTAAAAGGTCATTTTATTTCTCATTTTGAGTCACACCTAACCAATTGTGTTCATGGCAGGAAGAAGAAATATGGATGAAGAAACAGCATAAAAATACACATACAAACACACACCTACTTACATACACTGCTGAAAAACATGAGAGGAACACTTAAATCAGAGATTGGATCTCACTCAATCAAATATTCAAGTTAAAAATCTTTATTGACAACATTGAAGTTCATTTAGAACAAAATGATGAAAGAACATTCAAATGAAAACTAAAATCAGGAACCCCCTGAGGACTGGATTCTGAATCACATCCAAAATTAAAGAGGCAAACTAAAGTCACAGGCTGATCCAACGTGAATGAATTTCATCACACCCATCAGAACCCATGGATGAAGTTACATGCAGCATAAGATTCACAACCGCGTCTCCGGACCCCTTCATGTTTGTCACATGTGCTGAGGGTGATGGGGTACCAGTTGAGAACCTTCCAATTCTCGTGTTCTCCAGTAAATACTCTTAGCACTGGACCCACTAGAGGACGTTGGACATGCCACCCTCATGGAGTCTATTTCTGACCGTTTGGTCCAAAATATGCACTCCAGTAACCCACTGGAGGTCATTTTATCGGGCTTTGGCATTGCTCCTCCTGCTTGTCTTCATGTTGAGGAGTAGATACCGGTCCTTCTGCTGGGCTGTTGACTTTCTAGGGCCCGGTCAAGCTTTGTTCGTGTAACGGCCCGTCCCATGGGATCTTCTCCTGGCTCTTGAAACTTTGCTGAGGGACATGATGTTTCAATAGTGTTTGTCCACCGTAAGCGAACATGCTCCACTTATTATGTTGGGAAACCTGCGTTTTGCAGCTTTTATACTATTAACTTGAACAAGATAAGCATTCCGATGCTCACCCTAACTACCAAACATATCTAATGATCTATAAACCTCTCCTTCGCTCCAGAAGGATGTCTCTGGTGTCACTGCATTGTGTCTTTAAATTTCTGTGACGTCACAGCGCAAGCACAATGATGTGCAGTTGTCAAATATTAAATAAATATGAAATAAATATTGAATAGATAAATATATATATACATATAAATAAATGGTACAAGTTCAGACAGTTTCGCATATTTTCCCATGCGCTGTGTGACGTCACAGAAATTTGAGCACACAGTGGCCGAAGCAGTGACACCAGAGTCATCCTTCAGGAGCGACGGAGAAGTTTATGTATTATTACGTATTCTTGGTATTCCGGCGTTGAAGATTTCCGTGTCAAGTTTATAGTAAACAAGCAAATGTTTACTAACACAATAATAATTGGAGCAAGTTCACTCACATGATGACCTGACATTCTAGACCAGACATTTCTGCTAAAAAGCAGAAATCATCTTTCCCTCAAAAGTGGCAAGGTGAAAAACTCCCATGAGCCTCAGGGTTAACAGTTGCTCTCTCCTCGTCACTCTCCCAAGGATCCAGTTTTTTTCAAAGTCTGACCTTTGTCCAGGTGAGTTCCGTGGAAGTTTTCAGAGTGTGTGAAAAATAAATGTAAGCGTTAATCACTGCTTCGGTTGAATTCTTCCTCAACGTCATGCCATTCATCACGTTTTTTATGTTTGTCCAAGCATTTGTAACTTCCAGAGAACTGAGCGAGGTTTGTTTATTCTCACACTTGACTTGGTGCGAAGAACAGATTTTTAGTCACGATATATTCAATTCCAAGCTTGCTGTAATTCTTTGTTCAAAGCTATTAATGTGTAATAGTTTAAGTTGTTCAAGTATATGTACTGATTAAAGTAAATTAGAAGTATAAAGTAGCTGATATTGAAAATGTCCAATGAAGGAAGAAAAATCTCAGAATTGTACTTTGGTAAATGTATTCACTTACGTTTTGGGGCAGCTGTAGCTCAGTGGGTAGATCGGCCGTCTCCCAATTGGAAGATGATCAACAAAGGATTTCATCTTGTTCTTGAAACCCTTAGTTTTAGGGCTTGTAAAGGTGTAATAGACATGTTTTTTTTTTGTCTTTGCTCTTCTTCTTTTAGTGTGAGAAACTTTAAAAATCAGATTCACATTTCTTGTTTAGATTTTTAGCCTAAAGTTTGTTCTTTCAGACTAAATCAGCAGGTTCAGATCTTCTTTTTGTTTTCATATAACCCTGGCCTTAATGGGCCCAAAATGATTTTGTTAATATCTACTCAATTAGATATTTTGTGATCAAAGAAACTCTGTGTGATAAATCAAAACCCAGTGAAGATGTATAAACTATATTATATAGGACTAACTATACAACATACAATATAGCTGTTATCATAAAGGCTGACTCATTGTTGATTTGACGGTTTCCAAAGAGAAGGATGTCACGCCCTTCTCTGCCCACTCCTTCTCTCGCCACCCCTAATTCAAGTGTATAAAAATGGAATGAATTTAATGTCTTTCACTTCACTCCTCATCTTCTGCATTTAATCGGACTGAGGTACAACATTCAAGCCTGTAAGTATTTGATACGTTTTTATTGATGATGATGGATTCACACATGATGGTGCAAGATTATTTAAATAAAGGAATCATTGCAGTTTACTCCTAAGTCTGTGCTGTTGACATTTTCCAAATGATTATTGTTTCAAAATATGGAGTTTTTCATTGCAAAAACGAATTCCAACTCGCACAACATATATTTTCACTAAATTCATTCGTGTCTACAACAATGCATGTTTTTCTCTTTGTTCCAGAATCATGAGCAAGAACTATTTATCCAAAAATGATGAGCTCCGCAAGGGAGACTTTTTGATGTCCAACAACGGGAAGTGGAAGGCGATTTTCCAAGTATGTACACAATTTTCTAAAGGTTTACATCATTTTTTAAACTTTGATTACAAACTTATATATTAAACATATGCATAGTTGGCCTACTGTAGAATATTTGAAGACCAGGAGCTCGTCAAAATGTTTGTACGCCTTTCTGAAAGTGACTATGAAACAAATGCATATTTTGATAACAGTCATTTTTCTCTGTGTTTCCTTCCTGCAGGATGACGGTAACTTTGTCATCTATGATAAATGTGAAAATCGTAAGTGGGATTCAGGAACCTGGGGAACAGATGCTTTCCGTCTGTGCATGCAGAGTGACTGCAACCTGGTCATGTATACCCAGAGTAATACTTCCTCATGGTGCACAAATACTGACCAATTAGAATGCAATATGGTCCGCCTGCAACTGACCAATGACGGCGTACTGGAGGTGTACGGCGAGGCTCAGAAAGTTTGGAGCTCTGCTGATTCCCCTATACTGAAAAAGTGAAAAAGTGAAACTATGACACGAGGCCCTAAATGACAACCTCTCACAAATTCAAAGCTCTACAAGTAAAAGGTCCTCCGTAGAAGTCACTCAGATTTAAATCTACTTTTTGTGTTATCTGGAATCAAATAAAAGCAAATTCCCACAATTTAAAATGTGTCTTTATTCTCTTACTTCTCACTTAATCCCTTGCACAGCTCCACTTGTGATGCAAACATTCAGGCAAAGAGTGTCGATACAGTGGAACTATCCACATGAGTTCAGCTGAAGGGGGTATAAACCACCAACCGTTGACAGCCACTACTGTCACACAGAAACTATTTAGATGAAGGTAAGAATAAAGGAAAACAAGACAAAGGCAAGTTGCAATATCCAAAGTCAAAGAGCAAAAAAAACACATCCACAGAAATTTTGACTGATAAAAAGTCTAATTTCTCCCAGTCCATCCCAAAATATTATGAATGAACAGCTTCAATAAAGCGATGGTGCTAAAAGCTCGGCCGAGGAACAGTTCATTTACACCTAACGTTGTCTGGATGCACTGACTCTGCACACGGTTGCAGGTGGTGGAGCCGATTCTAGCTCACTTTGGGCGAGGTTCATAGAGAAGTGTTGGCCCTATCTTCCCTGGACCACACACGGAGACAAATAATCATCTATATTCACATTTCTACTGGATGCCAGAACCTTCATGTTGTGAGGCGACAGGAACAGACTGCCCTCCAATATGCTGCCCTGTTATGCTCCAGTGTTTGCTCGTACTCTCTGCCGTGGACAATTTCTCTGGTCTTCCCTGTACATGATGGGATATACAGTCCCAGTCTTCCCCTCCCATTCATTTGAATGGAAAGATGTCCAAACTTTTGACTGGTCTCTTGCAGTAGTATCGTGTTTAATTGATAAAAAAAATATATAAAAAAGCTGAATTTGAGGCTTTAAAAAGTAAGAGCACACACATTAAGTTAAAACTAACCGGATTTACCTTCAAATTTTTCCAATTGTTGAAAATGATCCTTAAATTAAATTTTAAAAACAGAGAATTTTTTAATACAGGTTTTTGTTATTTCCCATAAAAGTAGGATGTTTTTAGAGTGTGTGTTATTTACACTGCTCCAAAGATTTAAGAGAACAATTTATCATCACAGTACAACACGGAGTGCGTTAAACGTCTGGGATATAATTGTGTCCAGTTAGGAAGAAAAGGCGTCTGGGTCAGTTTCAGCTGCATGGGTTCAGATGAATGTGAAAACAGGTAGACAGGAATAGGCCACAGCAAAATGACCCCCCAAAAGGTTCTGGTTCTGCAGGTGGTGGCCACAGATCATTTTATGATGATGTGGTACCTGCAGCCCATTCAGATACCACAAGTAGTCCAGCTCCTCAAGGATGCCACATCCATACGAGCTGTGGCAAGAATTTACTGTCTCTCCCAGCACAGCTTCAAAAGCATTGAGGAGATCCCATGGGACGGGCCTTCACACGAAGAAAGCTGGACCGGGCCGTAGAAATTCAACGGCCCACCAGCAGGACCGGTATCTACTCCTCCGTGTGAGGAGGAACAGGAGAAGCAATTTCAGAGCCATACAAAATGATCTCCAGTGGGTTACTGGACCAGAAACAGACTGCATGGGTTTGACATGAGGGTCCTGCGTCCCCTAGTGGGACCTGTGCTCTCAGCCCAGTACCAAACCATGACAGCAATTGGCATTCGCTGGTGAGCAGAAGACTTGGCAGGTACTCCACTAGTGCCCCATTCTCTTGACAGATGAGAGCAGGTTCACCCTCAGCACATGTGACAAACATGAAGGGGTCTGGAGACGCGGTGGTGAACGTTATGCTGCCTGCAACATCATCCAACAAGACCGGATTGGTTATGGGTCAATGATGGTCTGGGGAGGCGGATCCTTGGAGGATCTCTCAGACCTTCAGGTGCCAACGGTACCCTGACTGCTGTTAGATACCAGGATGAAATCCTCTTACACTGGTGCAGTGGATACTGGGTTCTGGTCAAGGAAAATGTCTGGCCTCATGAGATCAGAGTGTGTAGTTAGTTCCTGGATGATGAGAGCATTGTTTCCAATAACAGGTCCTCAAGTTCCTCACACCCGAATCCAGCTGAGATCCTCCACCATCTCATCATGAGCAGGACCAGATGTTGTCAGGAGTGCGGACAGGCACGGGGTGTCGGACACACAACTGGGTCTCATTATGAGTTGATGTGATGAAATTCACTCACGTTGGATCAGCCTGTGACTTTAGTTTGCCTCTTTAATTTTGGATGTGATTCAGAATCCAGTCCTCAGGGGGTTCCTGATTTTAGTTTTCATTTGAATGTTCTTTCATCATTTTGTTCTAAATGAACTTCACAATGTTGTCAATAAAGATTTTTAACTTGAATATTTGATTGAGTGAGATCCAATCTCTGATTTAAGTGTTCCTCTCATGTTTTTCAGCAGTGTATGTAAGTAGGTGTGTGTTTGTATGTGTATTTTTATGCTGTTTCTTCATCCATATTTCTTCTTCCTGCCATGAACACAATTGGTTAGGTGTGACTCAAAATGAGAAATAAAATGACCTTTTAAGTTACACGAAATATCATTAATTTTAAAGAGATATGTATCTGTTTAAAAAAAAAGCTATTTTCCATAAAATTAGGATGTCTTTTAAAGTGTGTGTGATTTACCTACGCAGGTGTGTCTTAGTGTGTGAGCATATGTGTGTTTTCTGCTGTTTCTTCATCCATATTTCTTCTTCCTGCCATGAACACAAATGCTTGGGCGTGACTTCCATCGAACTGATGAAAAAACTTTCTGATTACACAGTTTGTGACAATCATTGAAAAAACATCATCCATTAGTGGCAAACTACTTTTTCCTTAAAGTCTTGCCAGCAGAATCTTATGCAATTTTCTCAAAGCAGGTGTGACCGCCACAAAACTGATCAGTTTATTCAGGGACAAAATCATCTTTGACTTGGGCCAAACCGGATAAAAAAAGGATTTTCATTCATTCAATATCTGTAACCGCATATCATCTTCAGCGTTGCGGTGGCTGGAGCTTATCGCAGCTGACAATGGGCGGGAGACGAGCTACACCCAGGACGAAGTTCTGATGTGTCCAAAAACATTTGGCTTTGGAACATTGTAGAGTACAATGTCTATAGTTAGGTATAAAGTCGGAGAAAATGTATATTTTCAAGTAAAGTTAAAGTATCTAAAATTGTTGTCTCAGTCTGACTCATGAATGAATGACTGAATACATTAGATTATTTGACTATCTGCAAAACAATAAACACAAAAACATGCAGTTATGGAACAATTCAATTGTTTGTTTGTTTTTTCCCATAACTGGTGCCGTTTGCAAAAAATATACAAAAAATATAAACTTGAAAAGTCCTCCAATATTGTAGTTTTTTAGGACACATATGTCACTTTAACCCTTAAATGTCCTCAACAACAGAAAAGCTGTTGAAATGTATTTCCTGTCATATTGCATTTTTTTATTAAATTATAAGTAAGACACTGTATTTTTACCATAAAAAGAAAAATCATTTGGTCAAGCATGTTTTAAAAAGTAAAGAATGACATCATACTGATAAAATTGTTTAATTATGACATTCTGTATGCATGGAAAATTGTTAATGTCTCCTCCTCAGTGACCCCTTTGACATATGGGGTCCTCCAGGGCTCCTTCCTCGGACCCTTACTCTTTAGCATATACATGCATGTCGCTGGAACATATCATAGGCAGGTTAAATCAAGTGCCACACATTTTCAATCAGAAATAGTGACTCAAAATGTGCTCAATCAAACAGCTGAGCAGGACATGAATGGTTCCAGTCGTATCCAATCATTCCGTATTGAAATGTCTTATTCCTGTATCATAATGTAGGCCTTGAATCTGGATGCAGGCATTTTTCTTGATTCCTACTTTTGCAAAGTCCTGTTAGGAATACAACAGTTTAAATCAGGAATAGGTTCCACAGAACTGACCAGTAAACTTTGCAATAAACTGTGTGACAATCAGTAATCCTCAAATACTGCCACATACAATTTTATGTGTTTTCCAAGTTATCTAACTTCCACAGAAGTTTCCGATTTGCTTTGTGATAACATTGCATGTTTACTCTTACGCTTAGAGTCAATATTGCACACAAAGAATAGATATGGAGTAAAGTGGTTTCTGTAAACGTCTTGGCATATTTGGTGTCATTTAAAGAGGAATAATTCAAAAATATTACCTTTTGACACCAAATCTATGTGTGACAGTGTGACAGTAAAGCCTCTTCACTGGATAAATAACAAAAAAGTGAGTTGCTTTCTGTTTTTCAAAGAGGAGTCCTCAATATTTGACCGATATTTCTTATTTAGACTTTTTCAATAAATCCGTCTACGAATTGAAAAAAATGACAAAATGAAATATATAGATTTATTTTCTTTCTTTCTTCCATATAATGTTGGGCTTCATTAAAAGGGGTCAAACGACTTTTATTAAACAGGACAGAAATGAAGAAATAACAAAATGAATAAATAAAATACACAAGTATATAAGAATAAAGGAATAAAGTGCATGCAAATGTAAAGAAAAGGGACCAAAGGGAAAAAAGCCCGATCTCCAATGCTATGTAAATATGAATTTAAATCGACCAACTGCAGATGTGCAATAGTGCAATTAGAGGAACACGCCCGGCGTGTAGTGAGATAGATGAACGGTTGGTTACAGAGTTCTGGGTTTCACACACAACACAGTCTCACTGGGATTTGTTGTAAAATCAATTTTAATTTTCCTTCAAGTTTCCTAAACAAAGTTAAAGCAAAGTAAAACATTTTGGTCTGATTTCTGTTTTACCACATGGGTAATAGTCAGGATCACCAGTCACTGGTGTATTTCATTGAAGAAAATAAGTTATATAGAGCAGAGCAGAGCAGAGCAGAGCAGAGCAGAGCAGAGCAGAGCAGAGCAGAGCAGAGCAGAGCAGAGCAGAGCAGAGCAGAGCAGAGCAGAGCAGAGCAGAGCAGAGCAGAGCAGAGCAGAGCAGAGCAGAGCAGAGCAGAGCAGAGCAGAGCAGGCCTTAGGCCATAGGTGAAACTGATTGATGAATGCACACCTGCATCATATCACAAAGCTTTTTTTCACCTATTATCTAAGTTATATTTGATAATCCTGCAGCCCATTTGCCCCACTCACCTTAATGTTTTACTCCTCCCTCACACTGGACTGACAGCTAATGCCTGAATTGGCTCTATGCACCGTTACTGTATCATTATTTTTATTCCCTTTCTTCTACATTCTATATCTATATTTTATTTCTTCATCTCGGACAAATAAAGTATAGATCCATATTTTCTATATTCTAGAATATATTCTTTAGTTTAGAATATAGTCCTTACCTTCTAATCTATATCGTACATTGGTGGTTTGATGAGTGTCCAGTGCTGTGAAAAATAATAAACTATAGGAATTTGAACTGCAATTCAACATTAAAAAGTTTTACATGATTATTTTATTAATCATGTAAAACGGTTATCCAATACGGAAAAATCCCCAGTGTGAAAAAAGCACATTAGCTGTTCCATCTTTAGAAGCAAACAAATGCAACGAAACGCCTGTAATGACTGGAGATCATTCTCTGACATCACTGTGGGGGAATGTTGGCCACCCAAAAACTTTTATTCCTACTGATCCAGTCAGAGGTGGACCTACTCTGTTACTGATGGTAACTGATAGTGACTCTTTCTACATGAAACAGTTGATTTTGAGCTTCAACTCACAGTGACGAGCCATTAATGCCAGTCGTTCTGACTCTCAAGCATTAAAACATCTTTTCAGCACAAGACGAACATCTCCACTCTTGACCGTAGGTCTAATGTTCTTTTAATGGAATGCTGTGTCCATTTTAACTCCATATGTGACTGGACCCGTCTTCAGAAATCATTAAACAAAATGTATTCATTAATCACTATTTTTATGGCATTCTTCCTCAAAAGCATGAAAATTATACTTTCTTAGATAAGATAAGATCTTTATTCTTTTCATTATACAGTGTATATCAAAATTGCAAGTGCAAGTATTCAATACTTTAACATTCACGATGATGGATTCACACATGACTGTAGAGGATTATTTAAATGCATGAATCATTGAAGTTTACGGTTGACACAATGTTTAAAATAATAATCATACAGCAGTAAGATTCTGTTTGTCACACAACATAGCATAACTAATACCATGTAAGATAATAACATTTATCAGTGTCTTATCTTCAATGCAGAATCATGAGCAAAAACCTCATTTCCAAAAATGATGAGCTCCGCATGGGAGACTTCGTGTTGTCTAACAACTGGAAGTGGAAGGCTTGTTTCCAAGTATGTAAACCAGAATCTTTTATGTCATGTCATGATATTTTATGGTTCATTTATAGTGTCTAAGATATTAAGTTAATAAATGTCCCAACGAACATAAAATTTGCAAATACTCATTTTTTTTCTCGACATATTCTTTCTTGGTGAGGACATAAAAGAGTTTAAAACAGTAAAACATTCGTATTTCATATAGACTAAGTTGAGATGAGAGTCTGACCTCTTTTTTAGCAATTGAAATATATAACACAGAAATGTTAAGTTTTGATACAACCAGTTACCAAGAAACAAGTTTAAAACAAAACTACAGCTCTCTGAGAGTTAAAGAAGAGAATCAAACAAGCATAAAATGTTCAGCATCACCATTCATAGGTGCATTTCTGTTATTTCCCTTGTTTCCTATTGGTAGGGACATAAATCTGTGACTTCCTGCAGGTGGTAGCTAAGGCCATGCTGTAGACTAATCACTCTCTCTCTCTCTGCTCTTCCAACAGGCAACATCATGGTTTTGTTTCACTGTTTTGCACCTTCCAACATCCTCACACACATTCTCCAGTCATGCAAATTTAGTTCCCCTTTATTGTATGACATTCGAAGTGAAAGTAAATTTTTGAAAGTCCGGGTCAGCATGTTAAATTGTGGCTTTGTCCATGAAGAGACATTTATGGATTAATATTAAATCAGCTTGTGTACGATTTACTTATCTTAAGCACACAAGTGTTGTTTGTTTTTTCTCTCGGGACTTTAAGGGATCCATAGAATTGACAAAGTGGCATATTTTACAGTTTTTCCTCCAGATGTACTTTCAAACCAGAACCACTAGATGGCGAACAAGTTCTGAATGATCTGTTAGGCTATTCTTCAGGCCAAAACTATAGTGCCTCTGCATGACCGTTGGTAGTATACTGTAGATTGAATACTGTATATTGTCTGGATTTGGTTCTCAAGCATACAAACCACAGAAAGGCAGTGCTGTTACAAACGTTATCTCTGTTAGCTGGGACCTTTCAGCGCTTGTCAATCAGGATTTTCCCACATGGTTCAAGGTTGTCAGTCTTTCAGGGACAGTCTGTTGTCAATGTCAATAAATCTGTACTTCTAGTCTCCTTCTCTCTCCTGTAATGCCCTTCATCCTACCCAGCGTCGGCTGAGATAGGTTCTAGACCCTTCCCCTATGACCCTGCTAAGGAAGAGCGGTTACAGAAGAAGGATTGGATTGAGCTTCTTTGCTGTAGAGCTCACTGAACTGATGGATTATTTACTTTCCATATGAATATGGGCCATGTGAGCACAATGCAAAAAAAAGCATGATTAAAGCTAGATATTGACCGTACCAGATAATCCACCTTATCTGAAATGGGAATTTATTTTTATTCATTTGATGCACGAAGGTCTGGGTAGTTTGTAATCAAGCTTCAGCTAGGATGGGTCTAGGAACGCTGACTTTAATTTGCTTCTTTCTTCCTTCAACAGATTCAGCATGTACAAAAATTACACCTACTATGAGGCTAATATTAATTCATTTTGATATTTCTGATTACATAAGCCTTTGTGTTGATATAAAATGTATTTTCTATCAATTTTAAACCTGAAATAACATTCTGTCTGAAGTTACTCGAGGTGTTTGTTGACTCTGGCTCACTGTCAAACTGTAGAAACTTGTCATTGTTTGGAATGAATGTGAATTTTATAGTTATTAAAATGTGCCAGTAGATCCTTTTGCTGAGCAAATAGAGCAATGTCGAATGAAAAACTGCTCGTATTCTGGCTTAGTGGAATCAGAAATTCTACCGAGCATATTGGCACTTTATTGGTGAAACATTTTCCAAAAAAGGTTTGAGAAATATAATATCAGTAGGTTTTTATGGTTTATTTCCACCTTTCTGATCCGCTCACTGGCCTCCAAACAGAGGCATATTGTACAACAGACCCTCCTTATTAAGGTACAAAAGGCCCTTTATCTTTTTGTTAACGTATGAAACAGCCAGGCTCTTATGGTTCCCGGTCCTGGGCTCAGTTCTAGTTTTAGAGACTGCTGCAGTGTTCTGGGTGTGAATGCATATTTTGTTGGTTTGGTTCATGCTTTGAAAAATAAACTCCCTGTAACTCAAGAGAAATAATTACATCGTCTATCAAAAGCACGACACAAAGTGTTTTTGTATAAAAATCATTCAAATTGAAGTTATACTTCCATAGAGGTTGTCCTGCTTGTTCAAAAACAAACCTGAGAAGAAAATCATTTCTGTGGTGTCTGCAGCAGTCTTTGAATCTGGGAGTATAATCCTGGTCTTATTAATGGACCTGCCAGCTGGCCCCTGAACCATATTCAGTGACTCTTGACATATCTTAAAGTAAGTACAACAAATAATTAGATTAGATGAAAGAGGACCACCAAATGGAACTACAAAAACATACAAAACTACTTCAAAGTGTCACCAAATAAATAAACATGTAAAATGACCATGTAGAAACATAAAATGTCCAAAAACGACAAAGCGTATAGAGCATACATCCGCAAAACCTTAATCCTGTTAAAATATTAAAGAAAGAGGTGAAAGAAATGGTGAATCCAACCCCTTTTTGGATGGATGGATGGATTGAAGGAAGGAAGGATGGATTGAAGGAAGGAAGGAAGGAAGGAAGTTTATTAAACCCCAGAGGGGAAATTCAGTTGTTACAGAAGCTTCACATACATATTCTGAAGGTAACAAAAAGTAATTAAGACATACAATATCATGGGACATCCTGTAAACATGTATAGATATATATACCTCGATAGAAAAACATCTAGAGATATATGTGTATATATATATATATAAATATATGAAACATATATATACACACATACATATATACACATATATGGTATATATAGATGTACATACATAAACATATAAATATATATATGAAACATATATACACACATACATACACATATATACACAATCCGTATATATATTTATATATATACAAACACAGGACAGAAATTAAGAAAAAACAAAAAGAGGAAATTAAGAAATAAAATACACATGTATATAAGAATAAAGGAATAAGGTGCATGATAATCTAAAGAAAAGGGAAAAAAGGGAAAAGAATCCAATGGAATATAAATATGAATTTAAATAGACCATCTGTAGATGTGCGATTGTGCAATTAGAGGAACAAACCATCTTGGCCCTTCTTGTACAGGACATCTGTGTTGTCCGACCATTCCAGTTTATTGTTGAGGTAACCACGCAGGTATTTGTATGAGTTCACCTGTTCTATGTCCAAACCCTGGATGTTCACCGGTGGGTTCTGTGAGGACTATCACCAGCTCCTTTCAGGACCTTATTTGATGGTTTCCTATCTTGCATCATGCTCAATACGTCCATCCAGTCTCATGGGTATCCATTTAAGTGTAGTTTGCAAAAAATCACAAAGCCCGGTCTTGCTGTCTCAAAACAAGAGAAAAATCCTTACCTTAGCATTTAAACATACTCACTGCACTTAAATGATACAAAGTCATCCTCTGCTAGAAGCCTTCGGAAAAGTTTCAGGAAAATCCAGTGTCTCTTTCAGTGTTGGTATCTTGTGATGTCAGAGGGCTTCATTTACATTTTCTGTGTGAAAGGGCCTGTTGTTTCATGAACTCCCCTTGTCTGCAGGCTATTTGGAGTTACATTTGGAGCAATTTTTTCCCCGCCCCTGCCAAAACAAAGTGAGAAGAGGGTTATAAGGATGGTTTATATTCTGCCAGGGTTTCTACAACATCACTCAAAAACCATCTCCACTGTTTCTTAAAACTTTGTATACAATACAAATTTTTTTGTCAACAACAAATTTTGTTTAGGTACATTTGTCTTTTTAATCATTTTTTATTTCTATGGTTACAAGTTGAAATTTTGTATCTGGATTTTGCCTGAAATAAAGTTTCTCCAGGTGTGCCATGTACTCGGCAGATTATATCAAAGGATTTTAAATGTTTTTACTTTAGTATATTGGCCTTTTTCTCAGTTATGCAATTAAAAAGAATTGTACTTAATCATGAACACATGAATAACTTCTGACTTATTTCTTCCATTAAAATCTCATGCCAAGGCATCATGAGTATTTCATCCTTCTCTTTTATAATGGATATCTGCGCTGTGATATGTGTGAAATAAAATCAACCTCAAACCCAGAAGTGGCTCTAGAGATGGCCCCTTTTTGAATTCACACCAATGAGATAATCAATAAAAAGAGGAGAGGAAAGGGGATAAAATAATACATATAGGGAGCACAATAAAAACAAGGAGTAAAGATTGGGCTTGGAACATGGAACAAAAACAAAACACAGAAGACGCCCGAGGCCCTGGTAGTCGGGAAAAATTGAATTACCATATTATATAGCGGATTTTTATAGTTATTATTATACAAGTGGGCCTGTTGCAGTAGACCCCCCTTAAAATTACACAAAATATCCAAACACAACCCAAAACAAAGATTCCACTGGGCATAAAGAAAAACAGACCACACAAACACAAGGTTAAAACTGCTTTATCCGCATTCATTTAGTGATCTGATGAATCCAAGTAAGGCCTCCAGAGTGTGATTTGCTCCAGATGGAGTTTGTGGTCATCTTCATAAAATACCCTACAATGTAGGGCCTACATGTTTTAGGTACAGCCTCCAGACAGGCCGTGTTGTGTGACTGCATAAATTCCCGGTGCGTGCGTGCTCGCGTCTTTACGGTACTCCATCCCTCTGCGCACAGCGGCTGGCAGGAACTCACGGCTTCAGATTCACCAACAGCTACAATGCCGCGTGCGGAAGATGGTCGAAAAAGCTGCCATACAAGAGAAATCCGTGTCGAATAATGAACGCATCGAACTAAGTTGGAACTATTCCACAGCACGGGCTGTGCTGTTATTCCCGGTTTTCTCCAGCGAGCGAGGCAGATAAACGGAAAACCATTTCGCAAGCAGCCTGCAGGGCGAATGAAGTCTGGGATATATTTTCCACCCTGTCCGGTTCCTCCAGCGACCCAGCGATGTCTAAATTACACTGCTCTTTAAGCCGACGATTGTTTTCTCTCTAGATGAGGAGGGGGAGCGCCATTTTCTCATAATTTTTTCCCCCGCAAGATGTTTTGAGCGGTAACCGGCTGGTGTCATCGTGGGGTTTCTTCACTGCGCAGATCTGAGATCTGCACGTCTGATCCACAGCAGACAGACGGCTCAGAAGGAAGGACGGGAGGAGGAGGAGGAGGAGGTTGGAATCTAGCGATATACAGCGTTAAAATGACGATGTCCGTCCCGGAGAGAAAATCAGGATCGGAGGGGAAGGAAGAGGAGAGCGAGGATGAAAGTGAGATCCTGGAGGAGAGCCCGTGCGGCCGATGGCAGAAACGGAAAGAGCAGGTCGGTGTGTGTGTGTGTGTGTGTGTGTGTACACGCGTGATAACAGAACATGCAAGCCATCTGCTCTTTAATCAGGGAATACATCAATGAAATCACACGGATCATCATCTGTCACGTACTACTTGAGGGGGGACAGAAGTATTATTGCACTATGACAGAATAAACCTCTATTCCAACCGTGGATCTGCTCAGACCCCATGAAGTCTGGGACAGGAGTAGTTGAGATATTTCAACCCACCACCTCTGTTTCTGCAGGATTTCTGTGCAGGGCATCAAACCGGGGCCTTGGAATGGGATGAACGCTGCACTACTAATTCACTGTTGCAAATCACACTAACATGGTGTTGGTGTGCAAAAAAATGAACAAGATTAAGACATAAACAAATAAAGAACATGTTGTATCATAAAATATTCTAAGAGACAGCAAGGAAATTGCACCTTCAATCAAAAAAGAAACTACTCCCAAGAGTTTATAGTCCTGTCAGCTGCATTTGGGGAATTGTGATTAACTCCAGTTCCTCCAAATTTTGCACGAGTTATTAGGGATTTTCTCATGAATGTTAAGTGTATTTAGAAGTTTTTAGAAGCAATTTGTAGTTGTTGCCTTCACTGTATGGAAACATTCATGGAGGCATGTCAAAAATTCTTGATATTTTATAGAAACATAATGATAATGAAACAATTAATCAAGAAATCAACAAAATTAAAGCTATGTCACTTTGGTACTCAATGTATTGGATAGCTCCCACAAGTTCCTTTTAATGAAATTAAACCTTAATCCAGATTCCATACATACTGGTTTGCCATAACAATAAAACCACTAACATGTTAGGTCATAATAACGTTGATCATCTGGTTATAATGGCATCTGTAAGTGCGTGGGATATATTAGGCATTGAATATTTTATCCTCCTAGTTGATGTTTTCGAAGGTGGAAAAATGACAGAGCATCGTCAGAGCTGCAGGTCTTATTAGGTGATTGGTCTTCAGTGGTTAGTACCAACCAAAGAGGTCTACAGAAGGAAAAACAGTGACTCGGTGAGAGGGTCATGGACTTCTATAAGGCTCATTAATGCCAGTGTTGTCTGATTCCACGGAAGAGCTACAGTTGCACAAATTTCTGAAAAAGTTTGTGCTGGTTCTGATGGAAATGTGTCAGAACAAACAGTGCACTGCAGAGCGGTTTTGGCGGCAAAAGGGGACATATTCCAAACTTTTATTTAATACATTTTTGTGTAATTGTCAACATCCTTCCCCCTCTCTTGCAATGTTAAATGAAGAAGAGATTTCTGACTGCTCTTTTATCCAACTCCACTCAAATATTTAAATGGGTTTTCCCCAACCCTGTCAGAGAATCATGTATCCGTTCAGAAGTTTCCTGCTGTAAACATTCAGCAGTCAGACCTCTGTCCATGAATCGTTTTAAGTCAAGGCACGCTCTCAAGATATGTTAAATCTCATTTTACCCTCGTCTAGTATGTATTTTTAAAAAGTACGAGCTGCATCCACCCGATGGCCAATGCACACAGACGCATAAAATGAGATTGGGATAAATTTGACGTACCATCAGCTTCAAACGCTTAGTTAGAACAAATACATTGCTGGAATAATAGGAGAATCACAGCCGCATTAGTTGAGGGCAATGGTTTCTCCTCTCCCAATGATATGTAAAACCTGTGCGACGCTATGTCTTGAATTTAAAATTCTAATTAACGAGCAATCTTGTACTAGTCCTTCTCTCAAACTTTTGCTCACTTCACCATTCAATGTTGTCGCTTGGGCTGACTTTTAAGCACTCTGAGTGGCCACTCATCACACATTGTTGTCATGTGTCTTAAGTTTGGAACAAGTGCTTGGTTTGACAATTTCTTACCCCTTATGACACACATCGGGAGAAGGCATGATGGATCTCTGGTCAGGATGAAACCATATGACCAGTCATCTTCCCGTCTTCGTCTTACTGCTGGCCCCTGCTACCCTTGTTGCTATGCTACCACTGCCTTATTATGAAGTTGATGGCTCAGATTAAGTGTTATCTTATTCCGGAGATTTTCCTTTCAAAACCTGTTGCATGCTGGTCTCTGTGCCCTGCACGGTACTCTTCTAATGCATTACACGTAAAATAGTTCATGTTTCAACGTGCAGGTAATTCACGTAGTCATGGTCTCAGTAATGTGTTAGTCATATGTTAAAGTTGTGACCTGCAGAAAGGGGCATGTGAGATAAATGTATGAGGCAAGTAATGGAAGTTCTTGATAAGTTGTGTAACTATCTTTTGCAATTTTAGTTGATTTGATGATGTCAGCATTGTCAGGACCTTATGCATTCACCCACTAACCATCTTTGCTGTACTGTGGACAAACAGACAAACCAACATCAGTCAAAACACGACCCTCTTGGTTGAGAGAGTGGAGAAATAAGCTCCTTAGTTGCACCTCTTTAAATTAAGTCGTTGATGGATTATTTAAATCACATGCGCTATGAAATGCCAGAAAGCAGTGAAAGTGTGAGAAGATGAATAGGACAATTGATAGCAGAAAATGCTCACAATTGAGAAGCTGGAGACCATGGAGGCCAAGTTTGGCTTGAAAATGACGTATCAAAATATTTGCATTTGCATTTTTTTGAGCGATACACAAATTGATTAAACAACTAGCTGATTGAGCTCTAATTTGATTGACATGGTGTATAGTAGAGCAAATGGACTGATACGGGTTGGTGATTCCCTCTATCGTTAGACCCATCGGCACACTTAAAAAAATTCTGCTACGTTGACTCTGTTGGAAGCCCTGCTGATATGAAACCTTGCTTTAACCCTCAGTATGAGGAATATAAGACGTTTAATCGTCTAGCATAGACTTAGATAGTCTAAGTGTCTCAGAGTTTGTGGAGCAGTGGGCGTTTCCTTCTCTAACAACTCCAGATAAGGCAGAGAATTTAAGTTCAAGGTTATCTTGCTAACACACGCTGTCCTCTGAGCGAAGCGACCACCTAATCTTAGTGCACGTTCTGTACCATTGAACATCATTCATGTTGGAACAGGCACAAATGACCCTACTCTGGGTTTTTCCAATCATTGATTACCCATCGGTACGTTTTCTGGGCTTCCTTGGCTGTCACATTTCCATTGACCCTCCACAGAGAGCGCCAGTCACTTACAATAGTAAAATTTCATATGGCAATGTCCGGAGCATTAATATCTCGATGAAGGGAAAACTGGATGATAGGATGATATATTTACGTCTGGCATTTGTGCCTGAAAAATGACTGAAATGGTCAAAATAATTATTACAATTGTTTGTATGCCTCCGTCATAGGAGGCTTACCGTCCTGTGATTTCGGACAGGACAGTCCTTGTCCATCGGTTTGAACACAAATGTTTTGGGGAATAATCTATCCACATCTCAAGAAAAACCTGCTCAGAATTCAGTCAAAATTCACGCATGCTTTTTAAGGTTAATTAAGGTGTCCCTCTCAAACCCTTTTTTTTGTGCAAATTCAATCATTTGAGAAAAGCTGGAAGCAAAAAAATTTTTTCAAGTATTGCCCAAAACACTGACATTAAGCGTCTTCTGCTGATCAATCGGTTACGGTGGTCCGAGCCGATCACTAATACTGCTCAGGATAAAACCATACTCCCTTTTTTTCCTTTTTTTTAATCTTAAAAATACATTTTTGATGGACGGATCATGTAATCATCGGATCGTGTGATCATTATTTAAAATTATTTATCAACCTACAGTATTTGTCATCTGTGATTTAAGCACACTCCCCGAAAAACCCTATGAACTATAGGAGTACAGTGCATAGCAATGATCATAATATCCAAATATGATTTGTCCATTTCCCTTGGCAACTAGTTCATGCAATCGAGAGTTATAAACAAATAATACTGTATCTAATAATAGTAGAAACCGCATGGAAATCAAAAGTTCATGTGGAGGCTTCAATCTTGATGCCAAAAAGTTTTTGGCCGCGGTTAGACAGAGTATTAGTCCTCTCTGTGAAATCATAAAGAATCTAAGTTATGTTTAATCATATGAATATCTATCATAAAAGACATTTTTTCAAAGCAAAAAAATGTGTTCACGTGTTCACAGCACAGTTCAGGGTGTGTCTGAGTAGCAGGCTTTAAAAGCAAATGAATACTCGGTAAATAAGTCAGTGGGGGAAAGTTGAGAATTCACGCTGCCTCTGTTATTCATCTCAGGCATTCAGATAAACATGAGACATGCACTGTCACGTGATTGTTTTCTCAACAGGCGGGAATGGCTTTACTTTTATTTTTTCAAAAACCGAATGAACGTGTTGCCTTCAAAGTCATCCTCCTTGACTCCGTGCACAAAGCACTGGTTTTGTTTGTGAGGGATTGAGACGCACTGCTGCGATTGAAAAGCAAAACGATGTGAGCTGAAGCGTAAAGCTGTGAAGAATACACCACAAGGTATTCATTTAAGTAAAATTGGTGTTTTGACTACTTATTTTAACTTAAACAAAACAGAGCGGAGACGCTGCTCTCTTCGTGACCATGAATGACTAGCAATCTTCATGTCAGCAGGAAAATGATTCAGAAGTACATGACTTCTGACAGGTTGCAAGTATCCTTTGAGTGAGTCATCTGAGCTTTCCCAGAATGGCGACATTCTCGTGAACACAGAGCATTTCACACAGCCATAGCACTGACTAACTAAATATTGCTGCCTAGACATGAATTTTTCAAAAACCTCATTCTTTTTTCCAGTTTGTTTTTGGTCCTGTGAAAGACATATTGGAAAGAAAAATAAAGTTCATAAGAGGAGGCCTTTACACTATGACACATTCAAACATACACATTTATACAATCAGCGTTGGAGATGTAAGTAGATAAGAATGGAACCTTCTTGTTCATACTCTGCATTGATTTTGTAGGTTTTTGAACACGGTTCTGGAGAGCATATGGATAGAGATTTTATAGAGCATTACCAAAAGAACGGTTTCAAAGCAAACCCACAATTTCAACCATGACAGAAATTTCTACAGACATGATGAAGACGATAGCAGTATGTAAAATGAAAAGAGAATTCTCCAGATGTCGCAATTTATTTAATTACCTCTAAGACCATGACTAACTAGGCTGTTATCTCCCTCTTTCCTGCATTTATTTACTACATATGTTATCACAACCACTTCTTCTCTTGCCAAGACAACTTAAAGAATTTGATGAAGCTGTGTCACAAAGTTTTTGAGGTTACCCTTCAATCAAAATCGCTCAGAATTGTGCAGGATATATTGCAGCGACTAGTTCCCTAGTGAGAACAGTCAAAACAAAAACTGTTTTCACATAAAATCTGCTGATTACCATGTCCAGTAAGAGCCAAAACTCATTATTTGCATTTAAGGGGGAGCCAAATGTAAATCACACTGCCTGAGATACATTTTAAAGGCTGTTTTGGCTTCTGGTTGTTTAGCACAGGAATCCAGTAGAGTAGGTGGACCAGCAACGTCTCTCAGAGCATGTGGTCATGTGTTCCAGACCACCTCTGAATGCCGTCTTGAAGGTTTAATCTCAGTGCAAACTCTCTTATAGGGGTCTCAGTTTCCTCCATTCCTGTATTTACAGCCATCCACCTGTGATGGCATCCTCCTGAGGACTAAACAGGCTCTTCATAGTTCCTGTCTCGATTTTGTCTGAGGAGGGGCCGTAGAGTGCTCAAAGAGTTCTTGCCATGACAGCACAGTTGGATTATATCCACCAGAGATATAGTCCACCCCTGCCGGTCACACTGGGCTCTTTGGATCAAAGTCCGGCCCGAGCAAAAGATTATCACCACACCTGCTGTGATCTTGGCTCGATTTTGCAGCATGTTGAATCTTCAGAAATGAGACCCATCCCTACGTGGTGGTGGATCAGTAGCACAGTATTAATTCCTGGGTCGAGCTAGCCTGCTATTCCTGTTATTGTTATAAATTTCATGGCTTAATTCTCAGGTACTTGCATGCTCACTTAAATAGCCTGCATGTGTCAACGGGAGAAGCCGGGGGTGAGCTTCTTGCTTTCTTTACTTCATAATAGACTCTTTTGAAAGTGAACTGAATGCACAACAAATAATGGCGATGGCCTGAAGAGAAGCTGCCCGCTTAACCAGGACTTGCCGCTTTGCCACATGTCCCTGTTGCGTGTTTGACCTTAAAGGTTTATTGACATATACACATTTTGAACCATCCACAGTTATGTAAGATCATCAATTGTCAGATGTATGCTAGGATTGTTTTTATTACTTAGGCACTACAAGATCCCTCCCTCTCCTTATCTACCTGAATTTCTGCTAAGCTGGAGCACCACAGCAGAGGAAATGGGACTGGGGAATGAGCTCTAGTTCTGTAGAGGTCCATCCAGTTCTTCCGGTCGGGACGGGGCGCTCTGAAGTTCACAGCCAATGCCGCCTGCCTCCTTCCCTGTGCGATCCGGACTGCCGGAGCATTCGACATCTAAACATTCATGAGTCTTCGTTTTCTTTGACGGCGAGGCTTGGCGCTTCATGACTTTTTCTTGTTCTGAGTAATAAGTATCAGCATTTGTCCATACGCAGCAATGACTTGTAATGCAAAAATCCCTCTCCATACACCCTTACGAACGTGGCGACCTCCTGCTCTATAATTATAAAGACCATTTGCATACACGCTGCCACTGTGTCATATTTTAAATCGGGTCAATCAAGTGGCAGACATTTTTCCATAAGAAATAGAAACTCGATATGGGCTCAAGTGAACACTTGAGCAGGATATTAAAGAGTTAAGAATTCAATAAAATCGTCAATGTCACACTTAGAGTTTAGTTAGTCATTGAGGTTTTAACTTTTCACGCACAAGCTGCAAAGCTGGCTGCAGAAACGCTGACATAAGCTGCTGCTGCAGCAGGCTTGGCTCTCATGCCATCCAACGCTGTAATGCTGACTAGCTTTTTATTATATACATTGCTGCATATGTTGTGCACATCAAATTTTGCATTTCTGCAGGATGACATTATCTTTATCTCTTTATCACATGTACTCAATGACCCTCTAACTAGAATGCACTCTAGGGAACAAACCTTTGGCAGTGATTGATTAAGTAGCCTCTGAACACAGAGTATGGTGCCTGGCTCCTTTATTCAATTCAAAATCATCATGAAACAGTCTTACTGATCTGTGGAGGCCAATAAATCTCCAGTAGTTTCTGGATGTTCTGTGTGAGGTTGTGAAGAAAAGCCATTTAACAGAACAAACATGTCAGCATAGATTGCCCCTCATAAGCCCGCTTCGGGTTGTGGCTTGCAGTAAGTG
The DNA here is from genome assembly GCA_037951165.1 of Lophius americanus. Classification (NCBI taxonomy): domain Eukaryota; kingdom Metazoa; phylum Chordata; class Actinopteri; order Lophiiformes; family Lophiidae; genus Lophius; species Lophius americanus. The sequence goes on along the minus strand of JBBDHG010000011.1, from coordinate 2,752,137 downwards.
CATGTCCTGCAGGAAACCTCCTACTGGCTTACACTCCATAATAATCCAGCAGTGCAGGCATGTTTGCTGGTATGACAGCTGCACTATGAGGAATCCACTCCGACATCCACTCAGATTTCCCTGGATGAAATCGCAGAGCAGTGACGGTTCTGCTTCGATCCACCTGTTGACGTGGTGGATCCTCGCTGTTGAGCTTAAGACTCTTGAAAACTCATTCGCACTCACACATTCCTAGACAACAAAAACAATTACTTTGGGCAGGGATGCACTGATATCACTTTTTTGTCTCACCAAGTATGAGTACTTAGATTCAAATAGAAAAGTTTTTGCTGATTCAAATAATAGTACTAGTACATTTTTATATATTTTACGTAATGTTACTTAGTTTGAAGCTGAACTTCCATGCAACCGGCTGTTTCATGCAGTCATTCAGCTTTGTTAGTGCAGATACTGTGATAGGAGTGATGTCTCAGAATCCCATATTTTGGCTCTAGTACACTGAGAATTCAGCAAAATCCTTTATTATTATGGCCCATCACCAAAAGTAATATACTGTGGAAGCTCTTGCCATTATTCTTATCTAGTGAGCTACCGCAGGGCAACTTTATAGGGTCCACCAGTGTTTGCTCTAAAGTTAATTGTAGCTGCAAGCGTTAACAAGGTCCTTGAATTTGTCGCTGTGCTGGATTTTCTGGCGTTAAAACAAATTGCTTTTATTATAAGAATTGTTTTTCACGCCTCAATAGTGTAGCAGATCTCCTATTTTGGCTCCCCATACAACTACCTATTCAACCAACAGGAGTTCACATGAAGTGGTGCTATTGTAAGTCAAATCTGGAATATTAGTCCACCGATACCAATATTGCCCTGGTGCATCCCTGATTTTTAGCCCCATTAGTGTCATGGTTCCAAGGACAGCAATGTAGCTATCGGTTGCTTGATCCATCCGCAACAGTGATCCCGTACCTTGGCAGCTATTTAGTGGTTTGTCACAAATTTTGTACATACTTTTATTGGGATTTTCCAATAGTTGCTATGGATCAAGAAGATCCCTCTCATAACTGTAAATCCTAGGTAAAACACCCTTTGTGAAATTCAATTATAAAATTTGTGCTGCTAAATAAAATTTTCAGCCTACAGTGGCATGATAAAGTCATTAATATAGCAGAAATATTGAGAGGTCACCTTTTTTCTGTGCTTGGTTTTAGATCTCATTGACATGTTTGTACAGGTGAATCGCTGAGAAGAAAGTATAGTTTTGTATGTATGTCCTCTTATTAAAGGTTTTTCCAGTTGAACTGGTCATGTGTGTGGGAATAACAGAGACCTGCCTTCCCTGGGTGCATGAAGGAGTTAAACAACGCTGTGTAATTTAACTTCTTATGTGTGATGTTGTACTGCATTTCACCTCCTGGGTCTCAGCCAACCAGATCTCATTAGATGTATTGGTTATTTTTAATGTTTGAAAAATATCATGTTGTTCAGCTTCGCTCCACAGCTCTCAGTGCTTAGAATGAGATTGTGTGTCATGCTGTTATTCACAAGAGCCAATTGCTTTCTCTTTGCTCTTGAACACACCAAAAAAATGTGCTGCTCTTACTCGTAGGGGAGTTTGTGATGCTTACATGATGCTGCCTATTTACAGTTTACAGGCACTCATGCAGGAAGGCCTGTTTATACAAAACAGACGCCTGCATGAGGGATTAACCTGCTGATAGCTTCCCTGTCCGGATGATGATCAATGAGTTAACATTATGCTTGTCAGGTGCATTTACACTTTATCATCAGCTTGTGTTATTGACTTAATTTCTTGAGTTTATGTGAGTGTGTGCTTGGTACTAGCTGCAGCTACACCTGACTTTATTGCAGATGAACAAAGGAGGAGGAAGGTTGTGTTCCTCATGGAGCCGTGTAACAGTGTTCAAAGTTTCCAGACAGAATCTTAGATTAGTTAATATGGAAACGTGTTTAGTGTATGCGTTTCGGTACGGCATGTCCTAGTGCATATCTGCAGAGCTTACTGGGCTCAACTGTTCCCACACGTTATTAGTTATGGCCTTAATTTGAATAATACAGTGTATCCATTGTTTCCCATTTGATTTGTGTTCCTGAAATACATGGTTTGTTCCCTCGTTCCCTGAGAACACATCCAAATTGTAGTTGAAGTAACATAAATACAAACGGTCGATTGGGATAAACCATTTACATTAATTTCTCAGACGTAATTGTAAGTAGAATATGCGACACATTTCTCTTCAGTTTGGTGTTAAGAATAGAATAAGTAGGGGCAACTGGCCTCGTTACTATCAGTATACAGTCATTAATATATTAATTATATTTATTGTCACTTGACATCAAGTTAATATTATTATGTAACCACATAATGCGATTAGAAATGAAATTAAAGTCAGAAGTTAGACATCACCGACAAATTACCCAGTGACACAAATATGTGGGCAAGACTTGATCCGCCCGAACTTCCCTCGCCTTCATTGTCAGATCTGGGACAGGAAGTTAAGGGTTAAATAAATAAAATTATCTTATCTTTGGAAATGTTATCATCAAAAACTCAAATATTGACCCATGATGCATTAGGAAGTTAATAAAGGAGCTAGCTTTATGGACTTAGCTAGTTCCTCATTATCAGATTTGACTAGGTCGATTTGATACATATTTAGCAAGAAAGCTTACTCAGGGATGCAGGATTAGAACTTGTAAGCAATTATTCCACTGGCTTAGTTAACAGTTAAACAACATCTTGCTAAAGCTTAATGATGATGGCTTGACCCTAATAGCACTTTTAGATTTGTTCCAAATGTAAATTGTGTTATAAATAAAATGTATTATTATTATTATTATTATTATTATTATAAGGCTTCAGCTGTATGGATTATATCTTATTGTGGTCAAAAAGAAAAAAAATTCACTAAACCGTAGTATGGCGATTAAGAACAACGCCCCCAAAAATAAAGACAAATGGTTGTAACACAAAATGGTAGCCGAGCCAAAACGGCAGGCTCCTGCAGAAGTAAGTGAAATAAAACGGTAATTTAAACCTCAATGTTTAAAGACACCAGGGCAGTAGATAATTACATGTGAACCTCCAGATGTCTGCTTCCCATCCATCGACACCCTATTTGAAGTAAAAGCCAAGCTGCCTGGTGAATCGGATGTTTAAACAGCAGGTTTGCAGACTTTGTTCACAGACAAACTATGGGTTGGGAGAGAATGGACTACACACCCCTGCGTTGAAATAAAGTCTAATAGTCTATATTTAAAATTAGGTCGTTGAACAGGCTCTGCAGAAAGCTGAGACCGCTACAGCTACGGTATGTTGCCCATGCAGGTATGTGACCAGCATGGCCAGATCAATGTGTAATTGAACGGCGACCGTAGTTCTGTGATCTTCTTATTTCATCTTTTATTCACGCCGTTTTTATCACGTTTTATCTATTTGAAACCTATCGTGCAAATACCATATGTCTCACTAGCATCTACCACATACTTCCGACATGGTGATCAATGGGATGTGGTTATGCGATGTTGTGGTGCTGGTGTCTTCCTTGTAAGGAATGTGGTGAGACGAGAGCAGGTTACTACTTAGGCTACTTTCACACTACCTGTCTTAATGCTCAATTCTTGATTTTATTATTTTTTTATTTGATTTTTTGGTGTAGCTGTTCACATTACTCTGAAAATGTGAACTCCAGTATGAACAGTTCACGACCCTAAATGGACTAATGATTTGCAAAAAAAAAACAATAACAAAGATGTTGCACGCACCTAGCTGTCGATACTTTAGTTGCTTCCATCTTGCTTCTGTATGTTTGAACGCTTTTGTTTGTGGTTAAAGTTTTGATAGTGATGTTCTGCAAACTGCAAAGGATCAGATTCCATGTGGTTTGGACTGTACTCACTGCCATGAAACAGTCACATATGAGCAAAAAAATCACACCTGGGTCAGATTTTCCCTGCAGTCTGAACATGGCTTTTGTGAGCTGACTTTCCAGGCTAGAATGAGGTCCCACTACAGGTATAAACTCACAATCACACTAAAATGTGTTGATGAGGGAAATAATCTCATTGCTGTGGTAGGTGTCACATGATCATGATAAGGAGATTATGGGGTTATTGTTACAGCTGTACTATTGAACTGAAATGGCTCTCTAATTTTTTCAAAGAGTAGAAACTGTCCTAAAGGATTTAGTTGGAAACATTGAAATCAAACACAACGTTCTTTTACAAGAAGTCTCCAAGAGCACCTTTAATAACCCTTAACAATATGAGGCAACATTGGCATAGACCCTAACCATAAGCCTTTATACTCCGCCCATAAGTTCTACATGCATCTTTTTTTCAGCAGAATGTGAAACTTATTTCCTCTCCTTAGCATAGAGTATTAGCATTATGAGTCCCAAAACATGTAGGGTTAGGCTTCTGACTGGTTTGATGAAAGAATTATTCATAGACTTAGATAAGGAACCTAGTGACCATTAATCGGTAACATGATAGCTTGTTCCTACTTAATGGAGAACGTGTTTGATCACTGTCTTCTGGTTGGCTGAGACCCAGGAGGTGGGTTTAGCTCATGAATATAGTTTGTCTATTATGAATAAGAGTTTTGATAGAAGCTCCCGACATCTTCCACTATTCAATATTTATTCAATATTTATTTTCTCTGTTGTAATCCCACTGCAGCTGTACTGAAAATATTAGGATTAGAAAGATGTCACACGCACCGGAAAGCTAGTATTTATGATCTGAAATAAAAGATTAAACAAGTTCTTTTTAACCAGCTGCTGATTCTGTGGTTCTGCATGAACAGAAATGTCCATATCCCTTCAACAAACTAAGACTAGATCACATCGTGGACTCATAAGAGTTTTGAGCTGTGGTGTGAGCTGCAGTTCAGCAAACAGAACCGATGATGTTTGTAATTTTGTTCAAATACAAACAGGCCTCACATCATGGTACTAAACTTGAACTTTTTGGCCTGGGAACAATTTAATGTTAAATTACTAAGAGGTTGAATCTCAAATGTTCTTGACTGATCCTGTCACCTGGTTATGAAATGTGATCTCCTCCCTGGGGGTCATCAGACCTAATGGGATATAAGAAGTGGTGTCAGTCAGCGTTTCCCCTCTAGCAGCGAGAAATGCTACCCTGATTTTACCCGGATCGGAAAACTGGCATGTAAAGGAATCCTTTAGGAATGGCTGACATGTCTACTGACTTTCAAGGATCTGTCACAGTAGTTCACATCACATGACATCGATGCCTTTGACAGACGTCTTGTACCTAGTCAGGCATGGTCGAAACACAGATGGCAGTTTCCATGAGTGACAGTGTAAATGCTGGCATATTTGTAGAACGAGCTTCAGTGTTCTTTGAGAAGCAAGGGTTTTGGCTATGGCCACAAAAATATCATTCTTAACAGCATCATTTAGATTTTCTTAATTCCGACTGCATAATGCCATTCTTCTTCTTGATATAGTAAAACAGTCTTTGAAAGGCAGTAAAAGATAAGCCTTATACCACAGATATAGTATTTATAGATTGTAGGCTGCTGGATAGCACCAGTTTCCCGTTTGATACTAATGAAGTGTATGTTATCAGATTGGTGCAGACTTGTGTCCTTTCCAATACTGCTCACACTTATGGTTCGTCTCTCTTGGTTTGGACCAAAGCATACATGTCTGGGATTTTGAAAAAAATACTGGCATTTTCAAGATTGAACAAAGAGACACAGCCAAGACAAAAACAAAAGTAAGCATAAGTAGGATTGGGAATTTCTAGGGGTCCCCAAAAAAAACACTGTCACTGTAGCCATGATGTAAAATTATTGTGATTTTCTGAGTTTGTTACATGCCATGTGTTGCGGTGACGTATCGCAATTTATTTTGATTCACTACCACTTCTCAACTCCAAATAATTCCCCCATAGGAAAACTGACATCTTTATTTCTACAGCAATAAGTTCTCCTTCTTATCACTTCAGTCAAATTTAATGGTGGAAACAGGATCATCCAGCAGAAAGACTGACAAACACGTCGTAAAAACCTGTCATGACATAAATATTGCAGGTTAATGTTATTTATTAATTATATAATATATAGGCTGCCCCCTCAGAAAAGGAGAAGTATGAAAGCACAAAAGCTGTTATATGCTCTGAATCCACATGGATTGGAAGTTCATGAAACTCATTTTGCCGTACACAAACTTTGCTTCTTTACTTCCCGCCTCACTTGTCTTTAAAGCTCAGGTACAAAAAAACAACCACTATGATGGTATCATATACCAGTGTTCCAGTGTCCTGTGTCAAAGCTGCTAAAACCCTTACACTTGCTCATTTACCCTACTTTGTACAAGTCCACTTCGATGACAAAATGATCACCTGCTGTCTAATGAATCTCACCCAATGACCAAAAGGATTGAATTTGTGGCAAAATAAACAATGTTATTCCCTTATTCCTGGTTCGTATGTTATGGCCTATCAGTATATACTTTATATCTGTCTGCAGTTTACGATTTCAACAAGCCCACTACATTTACATGTGATGCCAAAAACCTGAGAAATGTTGCTAAGGCAGTGAACCTCATAAAGAAGTGAGGGCATGATCTGCTCTGTCATACTTTCCACTATCGGAATATATACCAACATGTGACTAATAATAGTCTAAACATGAACCATGAGGAGCTTCTTAAGTATAGTCTTGTGATTTGAATGCACACACATCCGATTATTATAATAGCCTTGAGTAGAGCAGTCTAGTTCCTGTTATGTTTTATAATGGGAAGTCTTAAATAACCAGCATGTCTTCACCAATGCTGCCTGAATCCCATTATGTCTCAGGCCTGCTCATCTAAACGAGTTAATGCATGAAGGAAAGATCCAGTAAAGACATTTAATTTGCAGTTATTGTCAGATTGCAATTGTTGTTGAATGTGAGTGTTTCACCCTCCCCCTCCTTTAAGGCAAAGGTCAAGGTCCTCCACCACCTCACTGGTGTTATATGCGACGCTGATCAAAGAAAGTGTGTGTTATGTTGAGCCTTAAAGGCGTTCAACTAATCCTGGTGAGCACTACGTGAAATAACACTTACAGTAAATTCTTATATGACTTCAAAGGGATTTACTTTCACTGTGTTGACCAGCTGATATGAAAACTTTGTGTGTGCTGATTTTAAGGTTCCTTCCTCTGAACTTCAACACCGGCCGCTCATATCTCGACCTTTGATAAACAAATATTGATAACTTTGTGCATATGCACATAAAAAGGAGGCGGTCGCCAAGGAACTCAAATGTGTTTAAATGGATAATTCTAAGAGCCTGGCACTTATTTATTTTCAATAAAGTTAATCTTAAACCTGCAGCTTATCTCACGATGATTTGAACTTGCTGTCGAGGCAGCAGTTGATGGAATCTGTTTTTGTAGTTGCATATCGTCCTCCTCTCTTTTCTTGGAAAATGTTATTATATGAAAACCTCCCCTCTGGAAATGTTGGAAACATCCCCATAGCAATAAGAATATTGCTGTGCAGATTTCGAATAACATTGGCTAAACAAAATGAGTCCCTCACAGCTCGGGTGTAAATCTGTCAAACCATCTTCAATGTTATGAAAATGAAGATGCAGCTTGATCATACAGTTTTGCATTAAACATGCAGGACGCAATACACAAATTCATGAATTCCTAATCTACAGGGGTATTTGGTCCACCGCTGTTGCTTGATAGCTCATCATCCTGAGCTCAAATAACATCCGTCTTTTGCTCCGCAGGTTGAAACCACCCTTCCACTCCCTCATAAATCTGCTCTGGTCCCTGTGTGGCAGATGTGATATCATTTTTATTCAAGATTTGAAGGGCTGTTTATGTAATTCAGGTGGCTCAAAGGAAAGCAGGGTTCTGGTTAATGCAGGAGCCACGGATGAAATAGACGTGGTTCACAGCAGCCATCAATCAGGTAGATGCCGATGAATTAAATATGAAAGCTGCCTCAGTGATGAACACAGAGGTCATGTCCTCATGGACAAAGCCTGAAAATATAGATCATATATTTCCATAGTCTACTTGAGAGAGCAGTCTGTTTGTAATGATTTGAAGAAAATATCTGGCCCTAGCACAGGTAGATGTCACTTCCTTACTGAATCCCGCCTTCAAAACTATCATCATAGGAAAACTGTTTGTCAAATAAAGAATTTCAAATATTTGAATAAATCATTAGAATGATTAAACACAATGTGAGATTTAAACTTAAGAATATCTGCAGATGTCTTTGTGATTTTGTGTATTTCCATATGAATCTGCAGCTTCATATTAGTGTTCGTATTGTCAAGGCTGAATCCCGGCCCTGGTGTGGCTTAGGCAAACACTACCCGCGTGGTGCGTTCACACACTTCCTTTTTGAGCTTTGCAATGTTACATAACAGTAGCAAGTAAACACAAATGCAGCTTGCCGTTTCCAAACGAGACTGAAACCTGTTTCTGTTTGACCATGTGGCGAAGAGTAGGCTCAGGTTGGTGTTCTGTACTCGGCTTTACCCCCTGAAAGATGAGAGCCACATGATCTTCACAAATCTTTCTGCTCTGTCATCTTATTCATATCTGCTTTCCTTCAGCCTCCTTTGTGTTATTGCACATGGACCCTTCTTAATAAGCTCAATAAGGATTAACTAATTGAGGCTTATAAACACGACAATGGCTAACGTATACACAACTGCATTCTCACACCTCTCTTAAGTAGTTTCTCCAGCTTCTGCTTCAAGTTTTATGATGTCATGTCTGCCTCAGCATGCAGGAGCACACCCCTACAGTGCTCAAACCAAGCTTTTAACTGTTGCTGCTGTTGCACACACTCAATAAGCCTTTGCACTGTTTGCCAAGTCTTTTGAGGTTTTCCCTTAAGGTACTTCTTTTCCTTTCGGGAAAGCTGTACTGCAGTAACCTCTGCTGGCGATGCAGAAGAGGTGGGCGTGGAAACTTAAGCTCACATATTGCTCTTCGGCTGGTTTTGTAGTAGCAGTGAGGCAAGCACTTTGTGCAGAGATTTACAAGCATGAATTGTGTAATCCAGTAGGCAGAAATTACCCTGCTTTATGGAGAACTTTAATACTCAGGCAAATTCTGCCGGACCCTGTTGAGCCTCCCTAAGACCACAGTCTATTGCTCATGTTTTTAAATAATTGGGATTGGGGCCAGTTCTAGCTTAGTGCAACACACAGGATACTTGTACTGCCTCTATTCCAAGCACCAGACATTTGAAAAAAATGTTTTGACAGATTGCTGGAACTCCCTTCTCTGCTCTCTGAAAGTCTTTATTTACTGACAAAATTGTGCCTGTGTGAGTGAATTTGAGGGTGAAATAAGTTAGTCCAGGGTGAGACTTGAAGCCTCAACGAATCAGCAACCCACTCCCAATGTCCACCCCACTCCCAATGTCCACCCCACTCCGGTGCGTCCAAACCTCACACACTCAAACTGATGCAATGTACTGCCAGCACTCCAATGTTTCAGCGAGGAATGAAATGGCACTTTCACTGCAGGCATTTTTATGGCCATAGAAGAACGAGGCTCAAATCTAAATCTGTCTCTCTGTGTACAAATCATTATTGATGGTGTTTTTGGATGGCTATGGACTTAAGCAACACAGCGGACAGTTTTGGAAAAGGATCTAATCCTTTATTTAAGTAAAATAACCAATAATGGAATTCTAAGTTAAAGCCCTGGATTCTAATCTTTAGACTATGATATTTAGAGGTGGGAGGCCTAGTTTGATGTGATCGGTGATATGCCGAGAAGCCTAACTCAGGCCGATTTGGTGCTGGTTACACACATGTGCCAAACACCAAACATGAGCTACTATGGCTACAAGAATCTCCCTAATGAATGAATGAATGAAGGAAACAAAAAAGCTTGCAATTTGTAACACCAGTAAGGACAAACCAGCAGTGGAAGAATAACCCGAAAAAGCACAACAAACTTAACCAGACACTTCAAAATGAATCATCCTGAGGCACATAGCAAGTTTCAAAGAGCTACTGTTGACGTAGCAACTAAAGCTAGCGGGAGCTCTGAGCCAGCCTGGAGCTCTTAATTCCCTGAGCAAACCCAACATATAACATATAATTGACTGAACGGGTCTTACAAAGTTTTATTTTCTCCTCAAAATGTCATACAATTCATTTATTTCTTCACTTTAACCTACTGTATTACATTACTGGACCCAAAGACGGGTGGGGTTAGGGTTAAAGATCATGCTGGCAGGATCTTATGATCCAAAGGGTTAAATGACAAGACATGGTTCCGTGAGGCTGAAGAGGTGCTAATTATTACACACCAGTGTCGCCGTCTGTTTGACATTTTCCTGACTGATCCAGTCTTTCTGCTTGAAGGGTGAAGAATGCCATGACCACGCACTCCCTTATTCTCGGTTGGTTGTCTTCTCTGAGTTGACCGCTAAGTATTTTGGTTGTGGGCAACACTCATAATACAAACACAAAACTTATCCTGCCTTCTACAAATGTCCTATTCACCGCTGTGATTATCTAGTGTTAGAGCAACTCAGACCTCTCATCACCTCTTCATTGCACATTCAATAAACTGTATAAATCAGACATGTACAGTTTGTCGCTCTCCCTCAAATTGACAAGCGTATTGGAGCACAATCAGAAAACCTGGATAATATCAAAACCTTATTCAAGTGCTTCAAAATTACTTTTAAGGGAGTATTAAGTAAAAACCTCAGCTACATTCCAGCGCTGCCCACACAATGATTGAGAGTATGGATAAAGGGTTCAATAAGTGCAAGAGAGCCCTTATTAGCCTGCCTTTTTGCTCTCTGGAAAACGGAGCTATCCCGGACAGAATTCCGTCTGTGAGTGTGCAAAGCTGGACGCTGGAGCTGGCCGAGAATACAAAGAGCATATTCGTGTTCTAAACATATTTTTGAATGGAGGCTCGTACATTGAAGGTTAGACAGATGCTGATTTACCTGACGTGAGTGGCTGAGGAAAAAGGAAATGGCAGAACTCACCATTCGGTGTATTACAATGACTTAAGACATTCCCATCAGTGACACATTCCATTGTAACAACATAATCAACGTTACTCTGATTTCACCTTTCAATGCTTCATACTTAATGTATGATTCGTGCATATATTTGTCGGCAGTTTTTTGCTTTCAAGCATTACACCAATCAATTCCTTTATGTTCATCTTAGTTAAGTGCGCCAACCCTTTCTGTTGTCTTTCCCTGTCCTTTGAGAGTATGGATGCTCTGCGCTTGAGAAGCCTGCTTTAATCACACTGAGCTGACCAACCTTCCCATCCAGTCGCCCAGTGATCTCATTGAGCTCCAACCATTTGAAAATGCCAACTATGGTAGAATGAATTAATGTTCCATGAATACAGATGGTAGCGCCATTTCTTAGGGAGCTTATCGATACTTTGGTAATGGTTAGAAACCGGAACTCATTTGTGACCAGTTGTCTGTACCTATCTTTGATGAAGAGAGATAAAACTGTTAATAATAATAATAATAATACATTTAATTTATAATGCACTTTACATTTGGATCAAATCTCAAAGTGCTAAATGTTATGCTAAATTATGTAAATCAGAACAGTGTGATGAATTCCTTCCTTACTGTGTGATTGGGACTTAAATTGTGAGTTAGGAAAGTAGCGGTGTCATGATTCGACCCGAGTTCGGAGAAGCACTTTTGATAATGACCAGAGATTTCTACGACTAAGCAACTATGTCTATCACTAAAGAGGCTCTAAAATTGGTGAATCATGGTAATTTCTGTAATGTAATGTAAGGAGGAGATTTCCTGCATGCTGCTGCTGATGTAGGAGAGATGGTGAGATAGTGTGAGGATCAGACCCTTTGAGCGTATCTGATTATTCATCCCTGGAGCATTAACCAGGAAGTAGTCAAAATCCTTTTAAACACATCTCAGAAGTATTTGCCCCTTCCACATCTTTCCTTTGGTTTTAAACAGTACTGATTGGAGCTGGCAAAAACATTTAAGAAATAGTTGAGAATATAAATTACAACATAGTTCAGGCTGGGTGCAGCTTTCATCCCTGTGCAATCTAATTTTATGCGATGACTGCAAACATTGTTTCTCAATAGGATTCTAACAAGACCAGACTCCCTTTCGGTCCAAGGTTGTTTGCTTTATAAAATGACACACAAGACAGGTCAAGCTTTTCACCCTGGAATCCTTAATGGGGGAGGAAAGGAAGCCTCACTACAGCTGAGAAATATTCATTCCAGCATGTAGTTCTATTCTTAAAAAGATTAATTTAGCAAAGTGTAAAGTGTCAATTTGAAATAAAAACTCACTTTTTGACCTTGTGAGATCTGTTCTGCAGTAATAGTGTACTTCTATTTATTAATTGAAAAGATTTAAAAATTTCAATGTAACTGATGTTGCGGAATCTCACTGCTTACTGTTGCTAACTCTGAAGTGACCAGTCAGTGAAAACAGCAGGACAGAGACGGGACACAGACTCTGATTTGAACTTTGGCACATTTGACAGGCAATCCAATCCAGCACCAAGGTTGTTTACAGATTCTTCAAACAGTGCAGCAGCCGCCAGTTTCCCTTTATTCATACTTACCAAAGACTAAGGAAGGATAACAGGTGAACCAGTGACAGTCATGACTCATTGATGTTCTTTGAGAAGGAAAGTTGGTCTGTGTTGTCTAAACCCACGAAAGAGAAAGATAATATCAGTTCTGATAGAAAGGTGTCAGAACATACAGTGCATCACGGATTCTGTTTTTGGGACAAAACTGGGAACTTGGACTTTATTAGACATGAAGTTTTAATGTTATGGCTTTTCAATATGCATGTAATACATGTGTATTATTAAAAAAATATCAACCTATTATAATATATATTTTGTGAAGGAATTTCTTTGGTGAAAAATAACCCATGAGGAGTATTTAACACAACTCAATGGAGGAGAGTCGACATAACAATACATGTGAAACACCAATTCTGAAGGACACTGCATGGTCTGTAAGTATTTAACCTCACATGAAGAGTGTGGTAGTCCCATATTATGTTAAAAAATCTTATTTCAACCTAAATCACTAAAAGCAAATAAATAACTGTTGACATATCAAAATAAATTTCCATTTGGGAATGAATAAACACTCAAAAGGAATATGTTAAATTTACTCTATTTCGTATTTCAAAAATAAATAACTGTTAACAAATAACTTGTAGAGTTCCCTGGGACCAGACATGAGGTCCGCAAAATACATGAAGCTGTGGATTCATCCATTCTCTACGGAGACCCTGAAGTCCCTTGAGAAAAAGGGATTGATTGTGATAATTATTTTTCGAAGTGAAAATAAGACTTTTTTCTTAAGCAATGTTAACTCCATGATATGTTCTACGGTGGATAACTAGTAAATGCATGGGAGTGGGCGCACCTTCCCAGTATATTGTTGTGCTTCAACCCAAAACATAAAACAAAAGGTGAGAAACCAAAAAGGGGAGCACAAACAAAATTCAAGCTTATTTTGACTAATCTCAGTTACATCAATGTCATTTGGACTTGTCATGCCAACATGTGTGCTAACGTTTGGGCCCAGTGGGCCGTCCTCAGAGCAAAAAGGGAACCAGGGGATCAGATAATTTATAGGGTGGTACCTCCTTTATGTCACTAAAGAGTTGTATGAGCCTGGTTGCCTTGGAGTTTGATTGGAAGGTACCACGGCTCTGATCCTATGGTGAAAGCCTATTTGTGAAATGTCCATGTGACTTGGTGTTGTCTGTTGTTTTTGCTCTTGCAAGAACTTCTATGGTGGATTTGTTCATCAAAAGACACATATGGATTAACAGTAATTTAACTTGAAAAGCAATAGACAATAAGTTGTGCCCACAATATATTTTTTTTCTCTAGGGACTTCAGTGATCCATAGTTCACCTTTTTATCACTAAAATAAATATTCAGAGCAGCATCTAATTAACAAAGTCAAGTTTAACTGACAAATACATGTAAAGGGAAATCATTTATTTGTACATACGTGTTTATTGTTTGACTATGGTCGCGCCGTCAATGCTAATTCCGTCGGCGTGAATATGGAAATGTCCATTATATGTTAGCATTAAGCTAACTGACCAAGCGCTTATTACTTTTCCACATTGTTGTGAGGCAGTAAACATTCAGACTGAGCCTGGAAGCCTTTATCTCTCATTTGAAGAACTGTTTATCTGTCAAAGTGAACCTCAACCGTGCAGAATAAAAGGGCAAGTTTAAACCCATACTCTATTGGTCCGCATGTCTGTTGGTATCTATCTGGGCGGGTCTTAATTTCCCAGGGCGGCCGCCCAAGTAGAGCCCAGGTATGGAAAACACTGGAGGCATTCTAATGTTGACCTTGACTGAGTAACAGAGGCACCTGTGATATCGTGGGCACAGAGGGATTCTATTTTTGTTAATGTGGAGGCTTACTGAGTCATGCAGTCAAAAACGATCAAAATCTGTTTCATATATGAAATTCATGTAGTCCCATGTCTGTACACTTCACTGTGAGCCAAAACATTATGATCAAGACATAATCAAGACAAATCAACACAGTAGATTTTTCAGTGGTAATCTACTGTGTTCATCGTGACATTTTCAGATTTCTTGTCTAATGATACCACGTAATTTACATATATATTATAACTGTATCTATCTACATATCTGTCCTGATAGTTTTGCCTCTTAGCCTTTGACACTCATCAAAGGAAATGAGGAGTAGGGATACGGATGGGTCTGCAGCAGTCTTTAAAACCAGCCAATAATAAGCACTGATGGAAAGATATCATGCCTCATGTAGACAAGTTGGAGAGAGGGAGTTGGAGGGACAATATGGACAGAAGAGACAAAGCGATAGAAAATGTTCTTTATAATTCTGTATTTTATTTGCAAACTCTATGAACTACAGTGCAGACTGGAATCTCTATCAGCAGTGATGCAGAGTCAGATTTGTGTTGTATAGTTCCACATGTGCAGACATTTGCATCCTCCCACATTGCTCATGGGTCATATTTCTATCCCAGGGTATCCATTCCTCCATCCAACCATCTATTTTCTTCCTCTTATCCGGGGTTGGGTGGTGGTGGTGGCAGCAGTGTAAGAAGAACATTTCAGACGTCCCTCTTCCCAGCAACACCTCCATACTCAGACTTGGGGATCCTGAAGCGTTCTAAGGCCAGATGAGATAAATAGTCCCCCCACCAAATTCTGGGTTGATCTCCGGTCCCCTCCCGGTTGGATATGCCTTAAAAATCTCCAAAGGGAAGCGTCCTGGAGGAATCCTAATCTGAATCCTGAAGAAACTCAACTGGCTCCTTTCTGTGTGAAAGATTAGCAGCACTATTCCAAGTTACCTCAGGATGTCTGAGCTCCGCACCTTATCTCTAAAGCTGAGCCCGTTCACATTTTGAAGGAATCTCATTTTGGCCACTTGTATCCTTGATCTCATTCTTTGGGTCACTACCCAGAGCTCTTGAATAAGGATTAGGGTTGGAACGTAGATGGACCGGTAAAATGAGAGCTTTGCCTTAGGACCCAGCTCTTTGTTCACCAACAACAACCCATGTTGCAACACCCGCATAACTGCTGATGCTGCACCGAGCCATCCTTCAATCTCATCGTCCATATTCCCATTACTCCAAAACAAGACACCCAGATACTTCAACTCCCACCCCCAACCCAAAGGGGACAGTCCACTGATTTCCAGCAGAAAACCATGGCCTCTGATTTAGAGGTGCTGACTCTCATACCAGCCACTTGACACTCTGCTGCAAAATGCTCCAGTTCACGCTGGAGGTCCTGGACTGATGAAGCCAACAAAACCACATAGTTTACAACTATCAGAGATGTGATTCCACGCCCCCCTATCCAGGCACTCAGCCCAGGTAAGGCCGTTATTAAATGTAGTTAACATTAAGCATGACACAAAAAATTAGTATAACTGGATTAATTGTCGTTGTTTATTTTTATACAAACTTAATAGACCGTATTCTAACATTTCGATTATCCAAAGAGCAGCATTTAGCCACAACCCCCAAAAAATCATAAAGTAGAATCAGCAAAGATACAGTAGCTCCTTTAGGAGAAATAGGAAAAACTATGGTAACCTGCAACATTTAATGCACATGGGGAACTTTATTACATAATTAAACTCGTACCTCTGCAGGGGGAAATGTTTGTACTATCCCAAGACACGTCAGTTAAGATAAATCATGCAGAGAGAGAAATACACTTGCCATTTAATCAATAGGTAACACACGTAGAAGTGTAGACAGATTAGTAGGAGAGGAAGTAAACGGCATACCTCCGGTAAAAGTTGAATGTCCTCAACACAAGGTCGTGGATCAGCTCTGCAGAGGGTTGACGTTGCTGTTACTCTGTTGAATGCAATTGTGGTTTTGCCATGTCTCTGCCACTGAGCTAATAAATCTACAACTTTGTCAGTGAGTCAATGGCAGTGAGGTCCCTGATGTCAATGTCGTCTTATAGCACTGGAGTAGGCTGAAACACAGACAAGTGTTCTCCTACAAAGAAATCTCCTACAGGCCTCGCAGTGCTTCTCATGTCCCAGTTTTATTAAAAAAAAATTAAAAATGAAAAGAAGTAGAGTTCCAGGGCTAATTATTATTATTTTTTTGGGTATCAATAATACTATCCTTTTAATAAATTTTTTTTTTTTTAAACCACAGCAGTACATAAAAATTCTAATGTTATTTCCAACAATGTCTATTAAAAATAGTGTTTTGTTTGTTTTACAGCGGCGGCTCTGCTCTATAGTCATCTGCTCTTATAACCTCCTGCCCTACATTCCTCTTAGCGGGGAGCTTTGGCTGCTCCATGAGAAAATGAAAAAGTGAGACACGATGAGGACTGATGTGTCTGATATCGGATAATGAGCCTGTGTGACCTTGTGTGTCCTTCCAAGTAGGTCGAACCCTTTGCACTGGTCTTGTTTTGATAAAATGGCATTAGAAGGCAGTTTTTGAGAAAGTACCTTCTGTATTGGTAGACATTTCCTGCCCCCTGATTGACTGGTCACTGCCTGTGCCACCACATTATCCCTCAGGCTGAGCGGACACACACACACACACACACACACACAATATCCGACTGGCTGACCTGATTGCGTGCTGCATATGTGCCATCCCGGGGTGAGAGAGACGTGGGAGGTGGACTGTAGCTCGACTTATGTAGCTGGTGAAGGTCAGATGTCGCTTGGTTTGCTTTGGTGTTTAAATATTAGCATGTTTGTGTAATGGGTTTATAGATAAAAAAAAAAAAAATAGAAAGGAAGATAAGGATACATACATGATAAAAAAATGCCGACCAAACAATTTTTGAGACGGTGGCTAAGTTGGTAGAGGGGTTGTCCAAATATTTGAAAGTCAGTGGTTCGCCTGGTCACTGCAGTCCGCATGTCGAAGTGTCCTTGAGCAAGATACTGAACCCCAAGTTGCTCCCAATGGCTGTTCCATTGGTTTGTGAATGGTTACCACTCCTGATGAGCATGTGGCGCCTTGCGTGGAATCCTCTATCATCACTGAATGAATGTTTGTGTGAATGGGTGAATGCTGGCTCAAGATTTAAAGCGCTTTGAGTGGTCGAGTAGCTGTAGAACAGCAGCTCTGTAGAACATGGGACTTTAAATCATTAACACATGTACTTCACATTGATCGTGTAGTGTTTCAAAGAAGTTGGCATTTAGGAGGCAACAAAGGGATGAAGACTAATGCCATAACGCTGCATTATGTGAAATGGAGGATCCGGGTGTGCTCTCTTGCTTTGATTCTAACCGTACATTTTTTTAATGTATCCTCAATGGACGGAGAGTACAAACTCACTGGATTATGCATTTAACCTTGAAGAATATTCTTTCAGACAGGTTCCACTTAAACTGTTGGCTCACTAGCTTCACTAAGATGAGTATAGAAAATATAATTATGCTCATGTGAATATTATTATTATTTATCTTTACTCCAAGTCATGCATCATGATCAGAATAGCAACCTTTTTGGCAGTTTGCAAAATACGAAAACATTTGTCGTATTCTTACCCCTACATTTGTCAGAAATCATTTTTAATACACTTTCCATTTCCTGCAATCCTTTCATCGTTTTCCTCTTTCACACTGCTGAAATATCTGAGAAAGGACACAAACACCGTCACTCATTTACATACAAACAAAGACCTCACAGCTATATGCGTTGTATAACCAGATCAGCTCTCAGCCACCTCTGCTGCACATAATTTAATTATTAAATATGAATGGGATGCGGCGTATCGGCTCATCTTTTAGGTATGGGGCGAGGTTCAGACAAGGAGGAGACAAAGCTCCCTGTCACTGTGATGCTTGGACCCACACACAGTCTCAGACAAAGGCGCTCTTTGACCGAAGAAGACGTCCCTATAGGGAGAATTGTTGTGGAAAAGCTGTTGTATTTCAATTTAGCCATCTCTCCTACGTCCATTCTGTAATTCTTGGCTAAGAAGCAGTCGACGCAAACTGTCCCGACAACAATTGGAATCACGTGGTAGAAAAGAACATCTGCAATTTCCACTACTTTGATTTTAGCTTTGTTGTTCAAAGAAAAGATAAAATGTAATATTCAGCAGCACAGACTGCTGCTTCCAAAACCATCCTATACTTTAATTAAGACCCCTCATAAAACACTGTTACCAAAAACACAGAATCAAGCTGTTGTCTTAAAATAGTCTGAACACTCACAAGATTCACAATCATTTTTTTGTAATGTATTTCTATTTCAGCTTCAGATACAAGTGAGAGAAATCAACCCACACGTCAAGCCTTCACTTCAAGCCATAAGCCGCTAACTTTGGCAGCGCTGCTAAAGCTAGCGACCGCCAGCAACAAGCTCGTTCTTATCTTTCTTAAACTAAGAAAAGACCACAACATCCAAGGTCCCTGGTACACAAGCTAGTGATTATTTGTATCGGATAAAGGCAAGCAGCAGCAGCAGCAGCAGCAGGGTGTGTGATGCTTTTGGAAATGTTCTGTTGGGAGACCTTGGGTCCTCATTTATGTGGATGTTATTCTGACAGGTATCAGCTAAACATTGTTCCAGATCAAGAACACCCCTTCATGGAACCCGTATTACCTGCTGGCAGTGGCCTCTTTCAGGAGCATAATATGCCATGTGACATTACAAAAATGCTTCCGGAATGGTTTTGAGGCACAAAGCTATAAGCTTAATGTACTGACTTGACCTCCAGAGTTCCTCAGCTCTCAATCCACTCTAGCATCATCGGGATTTGCTGGACAAAAAAGTCCCATCAATCCAAGCCCAACATCACCTTTAAGGCGGGCGCTTATAATGTTTTGGCAGATCTGTGTAGGGGCTACATAATGTCCTGTTCCTCAACTGTACCTTTGAGCATATTAATATTATTAAAAATAATATTTATATGCATAAAATGCCAGTTAGAATTAATATTTATTACCAGAAATACTTCTAAAGTCGTGAGTTCCTTACAGATTAGAATGAATAGAATATCATACCATCATGCAAGTGAGAAATAGACATGAATATGTTTTGTGAGGGGGTAATGAGATCTGCTGTCAAATCCAGTTGTACCCGGCTCAGAGGTAGAATTAGCAAACATCAGAATAGAAGTTGTTTTGAAATGGACACACAATCTTTAAAACCCTTTCCACGCCTTTAACCCACCTCCCTGACAGCAGCCAATCAGAGCTCAGCATCCAGCCCGCTGTTTACAAGTCTCACACCACCACGACCAAGTAACGGACCCCCGGGACACAGATGCTGTGACTGGGGACAGAGTGTTTCTCAACATCCAAAAGAAATAAACATGGGTCCAGCCCTGACGCCAGAGAGGAGCTGACATGACTCCTTCTCCTCCTGCTTGCTACAGAAGTAAAGGCATAATGTGAAACCAGTAATCACATTATCATCACTTGTACAGTGGGAGCAGTGGGATTATATGTCATGTCTCTCCTGCTGCCTGGGAGGAAAACCCTGCAGAGCGCTCTGCAGCTGCAGCAAATGACTGGGCAATAAACAAAAACACAGCCGCTAAAAACAGCGGGACATTTCTTCCTCTTCCTCCTTGATTTGATGAAAACATCAGCAGTTAAACAGTCAGGATATGGAATTTGAAAAAAAGGGGATCTAGCAGCGGATTTCTGTTTATCCTGGCCTTGTTTGGTTAAGTGAACCGACCTCTTCCTGTTAACCCCGAAACACAGATGATTTTTACTCCTTTTTTAAGGCAGAGTCTCTGATGATGATGTCATCATCAAGCGTGGCACAAGCGGAGCCCTGTAGAATCTATCAATGGTTAGTATTAAGTAACGGAGGCGGGGAGAGGGCCATACATAATAGACGTTCAGTCGCTTTCACTGTCATCAAGCTCGCCATCACTTTTCGGCTGTTCATTACAGACGCCCAGCTGACGTTTCAAGACCACATGACATGTGTGTGCTCGCTCGTGTTCTAATTGCCCAAATTGTTTTGCGTCCAGCTCAGCTTACGTGTGCCATCTATGAAAGACGATCATCACTCCTCAGGTTGTGGCAGACTGAGCAAACAGGGAGGAGATTGTTAAAAAGCAAGTTTTACTAATTTATGTTACGGACGTGTGACACTGATCCACTTTAGGATTTTCAAATGACTTCACCCGTTTAACCGTTTTTATGTTATGGGGCCTTTGTTTTCAGTTTGATTTAAAAGGGCAACTAAACATTCTCTTCTTGTTTTTGCTGCCCTCTGGTCATTTAAAGGAAGTATTTCAGTCTTTAACCCACAATATTAAAACCCTTTAAAGTCCTGCTCAACTCTTTGTTCGATCATTTTTTGAGTCACAATTTCTTCATGAAAAATGTGACTGAACCTGTTTATAAAATGGACAAGTAGCAGAATATATTTGTTCTAAAATAAGGGGCCAAGGATGGAGCACTGGGGGAAACCACAGGTCAAAGGGACAACTGAGGAGTAGGCTTTCATTATGGCTACTGAAAAAGTACTATTCAAGAATTAGGATTTTTATTTATTTTTTTGGCATATTAAAGCTTGTTAAGAGAATTATGGAAAAACTGGAAAATGTCAAACAGTTTTCTAAAAACACGCTTTACCATGAAATGATTTTACCAGTCCGATTTATTTTTTGTCTTTTTAAAAATATGCTTAAACAATTTGTAATTTTATGGTAAATTTGGAGTGTTTATTAAATCTACTTGATAAATGATAATAAATAAAATAAGTAAAGAATCCTTTTTTTCTCCACAGTTCTATTTTTTATTTGATTTTTTTATTTTTCTTTATTTTTTAATAATTTCTCAACCGCTGGTCCAATTTCGTCAAGTTTTTTACATATTAGTCGACTCAAGGATTCCAGGATTAGTTGTCTTTAAGTATTTAATATTTTCTATATTAATTTTATTTATTTTTTGTGTCCCCCGGTGGATTTTTTAATTTAAGGTGCTCAGTATCCAGAACAATATACATTAGTCTCACTCAACAAAAGGAATGAAGGATATAATTCTGACGCGTTTGTTGTACATTTTTTGTTTGCAGTCAGTTGGACGTGTAATTTCAAGATGACTTTTGTTTAAAGAATGAACTATATTTTTGATACCCCAATATCATATATTTGAGTAAATGAAGACTGAATTTTGCTGTGACGTAAATGAACGTTTATCTGCATCCTAATCCCTGGTTAAACTCATGAAATAAAATGAATTATTTGCTGGTGAACCTTAAATAAAAGGTTTGTTGTGCCAGTGCATATAAAGTAAAACCTTACTCTGAACGTGTCTTGCAGAAATCCTCAGTCTAGTGATGTGCGAAACACACGCCGTAGCTAAATCTTGTAAAGCCTGAGGCTACAGGAATCACTCCAGCTCCAAAATAATGTCATCAGATGCAGGATTAGTAGGAATTGAAGGTCTTACTTTATAATTAACATTTAGTAGCAATGAACTTAAAATCCAAATCTAGGCTCTACCCTCAGTGCAACACCACCTGTGCTGCATAACAGGGTCAGAGGTTACGTCAGGTAAGCCCAGCTGAGGCTGCAATATCCTGTGATCCTGTGAAGAGCTTTGGCCCTCTGCTTCTGTTGCATAAACTCTGATGGAGCCGTCTGCTGCTGCCAGATTATTGACCCAGCTGCTGCCTCTTCACTGCAATCTCTTCTGCGTAGTTGTTGAAGCAACATTTTATTTCTCTGTCTCTCTCTCTCTCTCTCTCTCTTAATCCTGCATCCATAACCTGCCTCACTTCTCCCTCTCTGTCCCCGGCTAATTCATCCACTCTGCACAAGCTTCTGCTCATCTAATCCTCCTCTTTACTCTTCATCGTTATGTTTTAGCTGTGTGGCAACACCTGAGTACAAAGAATTATCTTCCATCCATGTCTGTGTAGATTCTCATTTATCCTGGTCATCGTGATCCATGTGGGTTGAGTCTGAGCAACTTGACTCCTGCTTTGGCTTGATGAAGTTTCCCCTCTCATCGAAAAGCCTTCTTTAGTTCTTTTTCAGTTTGAAGAACTAACCCGTTAGTGGCCACAAGCCAGTGTACTTCCAGTAATCACATAGAGCAGGCTACATTTAATGTTTCTTTTTCTATAAAATGAGGACGGCACTAATAGAGTACCTCCGATTTTACATTTAACATCCATTCTGTGTTTCTGTCTGCCCTGCAGGTAAGCCAAGGTAATGTCCCAGGTGTGGAAAGTGCTTCTCTGGCCATGGACACAGAGGAGGGCGTGGAAGTGGTGTGGAATGAGGTGCTCTTCGCTGACAAGAAGGTCTTCAAAGCACAGGAGGTAAATTATTTATTTTTCCCTACAATCAAACCTGTTAGTATTATAGTTATTGGATTTACTTATACTGAAAGGTCTACCCATTGCAAAATACGCATTTTATTGTCACCTGCAGTCATGCATTTGAAAATTTCCATTATATTTACCTTTAATTTAAGACTAAGATTTGAACAGTTTCCTTATATATTTTATTTACTTGACAATTCTAGTCCAGATCCTCTGTAGTCGGCATCTTTGCCTGCAGTTATTTCTGTGATTTTAAGGAGACTTTTTATCCTGTATGAGTTCATTTGGGGGGGATTTGGGAAACAAAAACGGCAATCCATTGGTTTATTTCGGACTTTCTTTTGTTCGTGATGTAATGTTTCTAGGAGACGATCAAGGAGATGTTTGAGAATCTGATGCAGGTGGAACACCCCAACATTGTCAAGTTCCACAAGTACTGGCTGGACATGAAGGAGAGTCAGGCGCGGGTATGAAATATTCACCCTCTCTGTTGTTGGTGTTCTCTCTCTCAATATCTCATGTACTTCTGACACTTTTTCCATCCCCCACCTGTGGCCCACAGGTCATATTCATCACAGAGTACATGTCGTCGGGCAGCCTCAAGCAATTTTTGAAAAAAACTAAGAAGAATCACAAGACCATGAATGTGAAGGTCAGTGTTGTTGTGCTGTTTTTTCCCCCAATGGTGATGGCGTTGATACTGCAGTTCAACCACTATTCATAACCATCTTCCCACAGGTTATAGATTATGTAACGGGACACCCTGGTGGCTCGGTCTGCTCACACATACATCTCAACCTCTGTATTTATATCCCGTCTCCTAACTCTGTTCCTTTTTTTTCCAAAACCATAGGTTGCAGAAAAATGTATTTACAGTACATAATATGTATATATTCATGAGGAGTAAACTGTATTATAGAAGTGTATAAATGCTGCTGTTTTACAGGCCTGGAAGAGATGGTGCACCCAGATTCTCTCTGCACTCAGGTACCGACTGATTTCTTTCACCTCATTTTCATTGTGACAGATTTGTGTGAGCAACAGCAGTAGATTGACCGGATGTTTTCTTGTTTGCTGACAGCTATCTGCACTCTTGTGACCCACCAATAATCCATGGCAACCTGACATGCGACACAATTTTCATTCAGCACAACGGCCTTATCAAGATTGGCTCAGGTCTGCCCCCTGGAGGACTATTTACTTTACTACAACCAATATGGATTGTGGCGATTTCATTCAATGGTTCTTCATTAGGCAGAATAATTATCTCAATTTTTCCTCATTTTTCTTTCCACAGTGTGGCATCGGCTATTTGTTAATGGTAAGAAATAGATGATTTTGTAGCACATATATTTTAGCTGGTGTCACGTCATGTACTGAGCAATTTATTCCTGCTAATGTGTGTTTGTCTGACCAGTGTTTCCAGATGCCAGTGTCCATGGTAAAGAGAGGCAACATCGTGATGAACAGAGGAATCTTCATTTTTTTGCTCCAGAATATGGAGGTATGTGTGCTGAAGTTTGTGTTTGGATCACTGGGGTTTTCCTCTCCATCAAATCTACCTTCATTTATTTTGAACTGAATGATTCACCCATATGTGAAACTCCTGGTCAAGTTTGTAAAATGACAAAACAGACAACACGTTAAGACTTTTTGCTCCCTGCCACCCTATTCCCACATCATCAGCATCAACCGGATGTTTATGAAGCTTTAAGATAAGTATATTGGAGCAAATTTTGAAATGTTTTCCTTTGTGAAGGATTTTCCACCTTTTTCCTCGTACAGCACGCAGTTGTAGAAAATAATGTGGTAAATTTCAGGCACAGGAGGTGAACGTGCACACATCCTTCTCTCATGTAGAAGCACAGTTACTTGTGGATAAAAAAGGCTGGTAAAAATAGATATATTGATCCAGCTTCTGCAGTCAAGCTCCGAGATGTTTAAAAGTAAAAGTGATCCCTCTGAAGGACATTTTTTCTAGTGAACCGAAGTAAACCCCATTATATGTATTATTACAAAAACGATAATATTTTTATTTAAGGGATTACGTACTGGTATCACACCTTCTCTTCATGGGTGTGTTGCTAATGTACTACGTTTCTTTTCTTTACACGTACATCACATGTGAAAGTAGATGAAAATGACAAAGTGTTTGTATTTCTTCTCCCTGATCATTTAAGCCACAGTGGGATCAAATGGACGCAAAATATTCTTACAAAATGAACTATTTGGACATTTTAGATGGAATGATTTATGCTGCTTTTGACTGATTTATTTTGTTTTTGTCAAAATCAATCTCCAGCACATACATCTTCATGTTTCCTCTCCCTCATTTTGCTCTTTCTCTCCTGTTTGCAGCTGGCGAAGATGATTATGCCATAGACATCTTCTCCTTTGGCATCTGTGCTCTAGAGGTAGGAGATCAGCAAAATTGTAAATGTTGTGCGTGTATATGTGATGATATTAAAATATTTCTTTGTAAAACTTAGATGGCAGTTCTAGAGATCCAGGCTAATGGAGATACTGCTGTGTCCAAGGAGGCCATCACCAATGCAGGTCAATCTCTGGAAGACCCTCTCATGAGAGTGAGTCAAAAATACTTTGTCATGAAATATGCAACTGTGCAACCAAGATAAAAAAGCATGAACATCATAAACATACACCTTCCTTCTGCAGGTCTGGTCATACCACATGTAGATATTGTCTTACATTTTAAAACGCATGTCTCGGTAAAACACACCAGACATCACATTAAGTGTGCTCCGTAAACAGGGTCAACCTTTACAACAGTGTGGTAACATGTTGGACTCGTCTCGTTGCTCCCTGCAGGAGTTCACCCAATCTTGTTTGCGTCACGAGGCCAAGCTCCGTCCCACAGCTCACGACCTTCTGTTCCATCGAGTCTTGTTCGAGGTTCATTCCCTCAAACTGCTCGCCGCCCACTGCCTCATCAACAATCAGTGTGAGTTTCGCACCTCCACTGGGCAAGCTTTCCATACGGAAATTCTCCTCATTCAATCCTGATGAGGATATTTACTTGTTCCTATGTGCAGCAGATCCACTTTATTACTTCCAAGTGAAAGCAGGTTTCTTATAATTCCAAATATAAATTCAAGACAGAAAGGAATTGCCAGTCTACAGTCATCCAACCCTGTCTTATGTTTACAGATTTGCTTCCTGAAAACTGTGTGGAGGAGAAAAGCAAGTCCTTTGACCCCAATGCTGTCATGGCAGAAATTAAACATGAAGATAGGCAGGGAGTTCAGCTCAAGTAAATCACACAGGAACCTCAAGTCTTTGGTGGAAATCTTCCTGAAATGCCAAGCGCATTATTCAACTTGCTCCTCTGTGTGTTTGTTTGTGTCCTACAGATATTCCCACGTGTCCCCTTTAGAGCTTGATAAATTTCTGGAGGATGTCAAGTGAGTGAAATCACAGTTTATTCTGTTTCTTTTAATCGTGATTAGCCTACGACTGCAGAAGTTACTTATTCTCTTCTCTCTTCAGGAATGGAATTTACCCCTTGATGAACTTCGCTTCATCTCGACCTCACCCGGTCCCCAGGGCCCTGTCTTTGTCTCAGGAGCAGGTTGAGACAGTCAAGACGCCGACTCCTGAACCACAGGAGACGGAAACCAGGAAGGTTAGACTTTCAAAGATCTACGTTGTCTAAGATAGTGGTTGTTGACGGTTGTATGGTTTTGACCGTATTTATTGTCCTCTACATTAAAAAAGAAGTTAGGAAAGGTGTTTTTGCTTATGTTAAAGGAAGTGTCTATTTCTTGTGACTCGTGAAACAGTGCCGGTGTTTCTGATGACTTTTTATTCTATATTAAATATTGATATCATGTTAATAATTTG
Source organism: Lophius americanus (assembly GCA_037951165.1). Lineage (NCBI taxonomy): Eukaryota > Metazoa > Chordata > Actinopteri > Lophiiformes > Lophiidae > Lophius > Lophius americanus. The sequence goes on along the minus strand of JBBDHG010000011.1, from coordinate 2,725,424 downwards.
AGCATTGGTTAAGTCTTGGGTCGAGTTCATCTTTTGCGTTTTCTTTTTTAACAATTTTGTTGTGGTTATCGACTCAGTCTCCACTTTCCTACGCTTGTATTTTACACATTTTTCATAGTTGTTATTTCGAGTTAAAATGAATTTGACTGGCATCATTATCGGGTTCACATTTATATAGTTGTAATTGTAAAAACAATTATTATAATATATAATATTGCACTGGGATAATCATGTAGTTAAAAGTTGATAATGCAGCCTGCTATCTCTTACATGTTTTGCATGATATCTATTTCTCCCAGCCTCCTGAGTGTTTGTTTTGTCTTTTGTTGTTGCAGGTTGTTCAGATGCACTGTAATTTGGAGACGAATGAAGAAGGGACCAAAACTCATGTGAGTCACATAGTATTTCAGATACTTTGCTTATTTATAGTTTGAACTCTTTTATTGGGTTCCTCAGTGTTTAAGCACATTGCTCTGATTACCGTTAACATTTCTCTACCAATGGAGTCTAAAATTTCAGCCAATTATTACGGAAAATCGTAAACCTAGCTTGTATTAAATTGGAATTTTCATTCTTTTCCCAGCTCTCTTTATTTCTGAAGATGGATGACAAACTTCACCGGCAGCTCAGCTGTGACATCCTCCCAAGTAAGTAATGATAAGGCCAGCATTCTTCCTGTGTCTACAAATTGCATGAATAGACCGAACCCCCCTGGAGCATCTGTCTATCATTACTTAACGATTCTCAAAGGCTTTTTGTGAATCTCAGCCGAAAGGCCATTGGTTCCTTAAAAATATGTGAATTCTCCTAAAATAGTTTGACACTAATATTTAGAAAATGTTACTTAAAAATAAGCACTTACTGGATTTTGCCAGTCATGTGTGCTTCTTCATATTTCATGTGTTGATCCAGACAAAAAGGACAATGTGTGTGTAATTTACTTTTTTCATTCGGGTGTTTATTATCATTTTGTTAATCAAACAAAAGAACACATACCTCGCATTACACAACCGAGGAACAGAGGGGGAAAAAAAGTACACCCTTGAAGTCACACACAGAACACATCAGATATTACAAAGGTGTAGATTTTAGATGACGGACAAATAGAGCTTTCTTAGAAAGCAGAGACTATAAATACCCAAGATTTGCTAAAAACTGTAGCATTTAAATGACGAAAACCTGAAAAAAGTAAATTATTGTTAATTGCATATCTGAGAAAGGCAAAAAAAAAAATCAATTTTCAAAGATTGAATAAATACATTCATTCATTCAATTCAAATATCAAAAACATCAAATGGCACCTTAACAGTAGTTGTTATTTTTAACAGATGTTTCCAGGGCATAAGTCAATAACTGAGACAAATGGCACTCACAGCATGTGCCAAAATTCAATTTATAACCATGGAAACAAAAGAAAAAAGAAATGTTCCTTAATAGCAGAAGGCACGCCTTCATAATTTGGCTGTTGTGCTTGGAAGGATTTGTTTGAGGGGTTTTAGTATTGAGCAGCATTTGCTCAAAAACAAAACAAACCATCTGAACGAGCCATCTCGTAACCATGGAAATGAAAGGTGACAGACAGCCGGAAAACCATTCCTATATCCCTTCCTCACTTCAATTGTGGCAGGGATAATAAGCAGCAGGATATTAGTATTTTTCAAACTCTTTAGCTCCATTCAAGAGATTTTATTTTAGTTATGAATTATTAGGCATTACAGTACAGCTTGTTAGATTTTTGCAGTTGAAATCTCTAACTTGAATCTTTCAGCTGACACCTCCAAAGACCTTGCCAGTGAACTTGTTCACTACGCCTTCATAAATGAGGTAAATACAAAAGCTTCTTTATTTTTTTTCCTGATCATCAGCAATGCACAATGTCAATTCTAGTTGTAAGAAAAGCTCACGAAGCAGCATTAGGACTTCATAACCAGTCTGAAACATGTGCCATATGCCTTGCAGGAGGACAGTGAGAAGGTAGCAGGATTCCTGGAGGACGCTATTAGCCGACACAGAGTTCGGTTGCTCGCCTCTGGGAGCACACAGTGAGGAGGGGTCACGATGGCGGCCGGCCCAGGCGTTGACCAAGCAGATCAAGAAAGGGAGAAAGCAGGATCACACAGCTTGAAACTGAGAGAGCAATGAAGGCTGACCCAGCTGAGGACAAATACAGAAGGAAGCTGGACTTAGACAGTGTGTACAGAGAAGGACAAAACGTCACAACTACGAAAGCAACGGAAGTCACCTCTGGTTGGAGGGCCAGACGCATCATGGATGTGTTCAGCAATCCCACATAGCAGTGGAAGATAGACAAACTCCCTGTCTAAAAGGGCTCTCATGCCTTAAGATATCTTGACAGCTTAGGTTTTCCATCATGCCACTATTCAGAATTAACATGTTTCACTTAGAAATGTAGTAGCTATATTTCCAGATGGATGTTTCACTGTTCATAAGTCTTTTTTTTTTTTTTTGCACTCCAGTGTCCACATTGATAGGTGATTATTAATTTTGAATCGTAAACAGTGAAATTAACTGAAACCCCTCTCACAACCCAGAAATTTTAGTTTATTACAATTTATGAATTAAATAATCCATTCAGCATACACTGTTAACACTCATTCGGTTGAGTTATTTATTTAACTGTGAACAACAGAAGCTTTGCACTCGTCTTTTCTTTTTTTTTTTTCGCTTTAAAACATTGACACACTTCACTGCATTCTTTCCTTAAAGATGACTTATCCCAGAGTTATAATGAGAGCGTTGAGATGATGCATCTCTGTTAGCATGTAGTGCACTTAAGGGTTTTCCCGGTGAAGGAGTTCTTAAAGCCAGAGACTTGCAAAGTGTCTGATATGGCAATGTACTTTGGACAAAGTTTCCCAATGAAATTGCATTATACTCAATATGGCAATTCAGATTTTTCCCATTTATTAGCCTAAGCCCAAATAATCGGTCCACGTGAATGTGGACTTGAAAGCAAGTAATGGTTTCACCTTTGTGAGCTGGAGATTATGATTTTGGGAAGAGGTGCAGCTTGTTAACAACAAATGGAATATACTTCCCATGAAATTTGTGAATTAACATTATATTCCTATACACGTGAGAGAAATGGTGTTGTTGACTAAAACATGTTAATAAAAATTGCTATATTGCTGATAAATATTACTGCTATACTTATTTTTGTGGTGCTTCCCAAACCATCTGACGATAGATTCGAACTGATGTGCTTCGTAAAAATATCTTGTGGTGTTTAAAGGAAAAATCCACCCAAGAAGACAAAAGAATGTATGGTTTTCATGATCAATAAAAGTGCAAATGTATTGAGCTTTCCATGACTGAGGATGATAAAACCACCTCTTATAGAAGAGTTGTTTTTTTGTTTGTTGTTGTTGCTCTGAACACATCCATTTCCCAGTGTTACATTCACTGTAGTTTCATTTCGGACAAAATTGGCGTGAACTTCGGAATTGATTGTACTGTATGCCCACTTTCTGAATCCAAGCTAATAGCTTGGCTAATAGCTTGGATTCTGTAAGAAAAAGAATCCAAGCTATACCAGAGTTATGACCAGATCGTGGCAACCTAAAAATACATTACAGAGGATTTTTTTTTTAGCAAAACCTGGGCCGCAAATAAAAACAATGAATTGATCAGTCTTCAGCAGTATAATTCTTCTCTGTCGGACCCTCTTAGCTGTTTCATTTGTTCCCTCTCAGTCTGTAAAGTTGCTGTTTCATACCGGTCACATTGCTGTACAGTTACCGCTTACAGTGCTTACTCTACACTGTGTTAATCCTTCTAATCAGTGTGTCTCTCTAAACAGGCCTCCCACACTTTCACCCGCCAGAAGTTGTGGTGTACATATTTGTTTGTGGCTTTTGAAAGGGTTTACTTTTAGACAAAAAAAAGAATCAATGCAAAGCAGTGCCATTATTGATCTCAACTTATCTAATACGCTGCATGTCTTATTAATAGCCTGAAACATTGACAACTTTGCATTTTGCCTTTGTCCGTCAATGTTCAGTTCCGGAGCGGATCTATACAAGAAAATGAATGTTTAGACTGTTGGAACATAAAAACAAAACATCCATATCAGTCTTATTTTATGTCAACTTTTTTTTTCTTCCTGTGAATCTGTTGAATGAAACTTGCCTTTGGATGTGTTCTACTTAAAGCCTTTTCAAATTGTAGCTATTGCAATTATAAACATGACAATAAACAATGTCTGACATGTTGATTATGTCTGAAAATATTAGCATTTTTGAATTTAGGACTCTTGTTGGGTTTTTACTGATCTGACTTAACTTTAAAACCACCTGCCTGTTGTGGTGTATTTCCCCTTGCAGCCAAAACAACTTTGTAATGCATTTTGTGTTCTGACACCTTTCTATTGGAGCAAAATTAATTGTGGTACAAGAGCTCTTTTGTCGGATCGGATGACATGAGAGGCGCCATGGCCCTGTTGCCAGTTCAGTTGTAATTTATTAGAAAGTTACACTTACACAATCACTTTGGTAGGTTCTATCCTCTGCTGACCCGAAACAACCAACATCATCTGCAATTTTGGAGATGCTCTTACCGAGTCATCTACTCACAATTTGACACCTGTCAAAGTTGTCCAGATCCCTAGGTTTGCCAAATTTTCCTGCTTCCGACACATCAACTTCGAGAACAAACGGTCCACTTGCTGTCCTCTATATCCTTCCAACTGGCTCCACTTAATGAGTTAATCAACTTTGTTCTAACTTAACCTGTTGGTGGTTATACTCTTATGGATGATCAGTCTATGTTTGATAATAATAATAAATTTAATTTATAACACACTTTACATTGGGATCAAATCTCAAAGTGCTACAAGGTAAAAGCAGATAAAAGCAATACTAAACAAATATAATTATATAAAAATATGACCAAAAAGCAGCAAGGTTAATTTGTTTATTATGATTTCATATATATATATATATGTTTTTGCATATTTATATTGTTATTTTATTGTTATTATTTTGTAACATTTTATTAGTTTACGTCATATTTTCCAGAAATGCAATTAAATTAGCAACGGTGTTATGGTTTTTATGTTATTGTGGCAACACCAAACATACTGACAAAATACTTGCCTGTTCCCCATTCTTTCCTCTGGTTTGGTAAGAATTTTTAAAAAGAGATTCTTTCGGTGCAATTGCTTGATCTGCTAAGAATAGGAAGTAATTGAGAAAAAAAACATTATTTTAACTACTCGAGTCAATGTTTGTTTGCCAGGATTTACTAATACTGCTAATAAAACAGAAAACGTACAGTGAGAAAGTGGGCTTGTTCCCATGTCATGTGCCAATTAATGGAATTATTTTAAAATTTGTCTTAAAGCAATTACTTTTTTTAAAAACAAGATGAAATTCCTAATCGGGTCACAAAATGATATTTATTACAGTATCACAACAACTTCATAAAAAGAGAGTTCCCGCGATACTGCGTATCCTCGCGAGTCTTAATCTATCGCGATACTTCTGATTTAAATTTCAACATCTCGCGAGCATTGCAGTCTGCGGGCCTTTCCAAGAAGGTGTGCTTCATGGCGGTTACGGACGCTGCGGTAATTTAATTCCTTGTTAAAGCGAAAAGTTAGCATTCCTTACCAGTGGTGGTTCTTGCGTAATTAATATAGGATGTCTGGTAGAACATGATTTTGCCCAACATCCTGCGAATCGACAGCACAAAAGAATGCCTAAAATTAGCAATATGAGCTAGTTCAATGCTAGCAACAAAGACATTACGATGTCGCGGGCTAAAGAGAAACCAGGCCTCGATAATCGTGTGTTGTTTTTTTACAATAACTATTTAGTTATGGTTGTGATAAATATATAGTGTATTTAGGATTTTGCTAAATAAGTCTTCGGGTTAAGGTTGAAACAGCAAATTATCTATTTATAATGATAGTGTATGTAAGCGTTACAGTGGGACGAATCCCGTAATTGACATTAAGCAGTAAGCTACCGTTAATTTACTGAGGAAAGGTGGATTGCATTACAAATATATGTAATGTTAGCTGTCTGTTTCTCTTACTGTTAATATTAGTCTGAAGACATTTTTTATTTCCCATAGAATTTGTTGAATTGTTAAAGCTTCCCCATCAGTCCTCTTACCCTTGGCGGTTTTCCTGCCTCAATCTGGTGGACCCAGCGATTAGCGGGTTTCGTAGGTAAGGAGTTCGTCCGGTCCCACCTGGTTTAAAACCGGGTGCATTTTCCTATATATGTTAGACTATTCAATGATAGCCTTACTTGTATGAAGTGCTGTGATTTCTGCTCGCATCAGCGGAATACGCCAGCTGAGAAAATGTAGTTATGGATGTACATGCAGGTGGGGTGTTAATACTCCAAGGTCTGTTTTTCCCTTTTCATTTGTTTATTAATTACGGTCTTGCATTGCAGGGAGGTGAAGCTCTGACGATGGAAAATGGACAGAGCACAGGCTCCAAGCTTGGTCTTCCTCCTCTCACCCCAGAGCAACAGGAGGCACTTCAGAGGGTAGGGACTCTACATACAGTATATGCTAAAATGTACACATGGTGATAATGTAATTATTAGGTTTCCGCTTATATGAAAATGAAACCAATATTGGTTTGCATTAATTACGCATTTTGTAAATATAACAGGAATTCATAGCATTGATCATGTTGTTACAACGGCACCTTTAAATGTGTGTTATTTTTTTTATATATATAATGACAGCAAGTAAACAATTTGCTCCTAAATTTGTTTGAAGCAGGAGAAATGGTCATGAAGGATATGAGCAACTGGCTAGACAACTATATAAGTATATCTCCTGAACTGCAGGACTTGTTGGGTGTTCCCAGTCTGTAGTGGTTATACCTATCAAATGGTCTTTGGAAGGTCAAGTGGTGAACCTGTGACAGGGTCGTGGGCACTGAAGACTCGGCGATTCATCTGGGTTTTTGAAAACTGTTGTCTGATCCCACACAAGTGCACAAAATGCTGGTTCCGATGGAAAAGTGTCGGAACAACTTTTGAGTCGTAGTATCATTTTACTGCAGAAGTGGATCTAAGTGATATTAGGCAGACGTTTTTAATTTTATGCCTGATAGGTTGATGAAAAGGGTTACTGTTACTTTGTTACTTTTTGTGAGTACTAACAATTTTCTAGACATGAGAAACCTGCCTGCTGTAACTAAGGATATTAAAGAAATGATTTCTTCTGCGTGAAGCATATCTTGTGCCCCTTTATTTGTAATTGATCAACTTTCAACCACTTTGTGCCTCATGAAGTTTAAATAATGTTTTTGCTTGCCAACTTGATACATTTAGCTTTTTTTTTTTACAGTTTCCGTCAATATGTAGTTTTGAGAAAAGTGTCTTTTATATGAATAATAAATGGTAATGATTTTTCTTCTGTTCTAGGCAAAGAAGTATGCCATGGAACAAAGCATTAAGAGTGTGTTGGTGAAGCAGACCATCGCCCATCAGCAACAACAACTTACCAACCTGCAGGTGAGATGTGAAAAACAAAATTGTTACTCTGTCAGACTTAAAGTTTGTAATTTGCGTGTCAGCTGTGAGTCTTGACTCTCTAGACTTAATGTTTTGGCCTCTTCATACATGGGCATCTTTTGACTCGGATGACGGTTTTGGTAGAACTCTCTGGGATGTGTTGTTTCTCCACCGTGCTGTGAATAAGACCACATATGTAGAGCATGTGCCCCTTGCCTTTGCTTCTGCTCTTTTTCAGATGGGGAAGATCGACTTGACGGCATTGGTTATTTTGAATAATTTACATTTTTAAAAGGGTCTTGTTTATGTTTATTGCTGTTTGGTAGTTTGTATTAAGATCTGGGAGGCAACTCCCAAAACTGTTATGTTGTTCAGAGGGAGTGTCTTAAGTGTTAGCCTAACCACTTTTGTCTATCTAGCAAAGCAATTGCAATTTTTAAAAGCAAAGCTAAGGGATATTTAACCTACTTTTCAGCACTTTTTTCATCTTTACTGTCTTTCAGATGGCAGCAGTGACAATGGGCTTTGGAGATCCTCTCTCACCTTTACAATCGGTCAATAGATTATTAAATTTTTTTCTGTGCGAATTCCCTCTGGAAAAGGACTGTTACCCTTCTTTTACTGGTTGCCTTGGCAACAACCCCTGCATTTTTTAAAAATCTAACCAAAGAATGCAAATTTTGTGAGAAAACGTGGCCCTCTACTGCAAGTGTACATGCGACCATGACTTTCATCCTTTGTGAGATGAATGACTGTTGTCACTAGTTGCATAATTTTCTTTCTTGATTGGTAATTTGTTTGTATTTATGTCAGAAGTCAGCCAAACAATTCTGTCCGTTACCAGTTCTTTTAGAAGGGTTCATCAGTGTGAGAAAATTATATTCTCTTTTAACAATAAGCGTTTCTCAATAGAAAAACAGAAGAATTTTGGCATGGGAAGAAATAATGACAGCAGTTCCTTTTTAATGGATCAAAATAAGAAAACTGTTGGAACACAGATCTTTTTGGCCATCTCAAAGTTCATTTTCTATCATTCAAGTCACCTTTCTGTTATATCATGATTTAAGAACATGTTATATTTTCCTAATAGTAGAATCAAATTAGAAGAAACAGCCTGAATTAAAAGGAGTCAGTAAAACACAATGATATTAGATGGTTAAGCCATCTCTCCTTAGATTTAAGAGGAAAAGTCTGAAACACTTCCATCAAGATTTTGTATGGATTTCCTTTAAACTCCTCGATTACTTTTTGTTACCTTACTTGCATCCCCGGACTACAGGTCAGTTACTGAAGCCAAATATTTGTGAGGGCTGTGCATGTCAATCACTTCAGTGTGTTTTCCTCAGTATGTCTGTTAATTGGTAACAGAATAGAGGCCAAATTGTAATTTCAAGTTGTGATAATCAATATTTTGTAACTGTTATACATCTTAGCATTTTTTCAGTTCAGTCCATCGACTACAGTATCCCATTATTACCCTCTCCAGACACCCTAACTTGGAATTGGCCTCTAACTATTTTTGGGGAAAGCAAGCACAGTAGAAAAATACACATTTATTATTGTTAGTGTGTGTGTTGGTCTTCCTTTCTTTTACTCTCTAATGCTTATTGTGTGTTGTTTTCCCCGGTTGGCAGGTGGCAGCTCAGCGGCAACGTGCGCTAGCCATAATGTGTCGGGTGTATGTGGGCTCCATATACTATGAGTTGGGTGAGGACACCATCAGACAGGCATTTGCCCCTTTTGGCCCAATCAAGAGCATTGACATGTCTTGGGATTCTGTTACAATGAAACACAAGGTCAGTGTCATTCAGCAAGTGTCGAACATGGTATTAATTCTCCTATATCTCCTTTCTGTAAGAATTTGAAACTGCTTATGTCTTCAGTGTTTATGCTCCGTTTTTCTTCCTTAACATGTGAATATTCAGGGGTTTGCCTTTGTGGAATATGATGTGCCAGAGGCTGCTCAGCTGGCGCTGGAGCAGATGAACTCAGTCATGTTGGGGGGGCGAAACATTAAGGTAGGTTGTCTAGAGATTGTTGTCATTGAAAGTCTTAGGAACACATGAATAAAGGGAGACGACACAGAATCAGAATTAAGATTTCCAAATATTTTAGTTGATTTGATTCATAGAGAATATTGTCTATTTCTGCCATTAGGAATACCCGGTCAATTTATTTATTGTTTTTGATGCTTTATATTCCTCATGTGACTAAATTCTCTCTCTGTATTTGTCTGTCTTTTTTTTCTATTCTTTTTTTTTTTTTTTTTTTTACTTGTCTCTGTCTGTGTCTGGTTTGCAGGTGCGTGTGCTGAGTGTATGTCCAGTGTACTGTCTGTGTTGTGTGTTATGATTTCATCAAAACTTTTAGTGACCAGTTCCAGTCCGACCCTCAGCGGTGCACTCTTGTGTCCATGGTGTGCTGATGATGGGCTGCGCCTGGTTGGTGTTTCTTGGCCGCCTCATCTCTAGTACAGATCCCAATCCCACCTAGATGTTCGTCTTACTTGGATAGCTCAGTTTTAATGCAGAAGAGAGGATGTTGTCAGTGCGTAGCTATAACATGATACGTTAGAAGCATTACCTTTTCGGTGTTGCCACCAGCTCAGCTTGTCACTCTGTGAATCTGGTGTTTAGAATTAAAGCCTCACTTCCTTATTTGGCAGTATCCTGCATTAAACACTAAGTGACACTTGGTACTACATAAATTGGTAGTTTAATTTTTTTCCTACTCATGTAATGGGGTGACAGTGTATATTTTATGACACATTAAGAAGCTTAGTGTTCAACAGTGATCAGATATTTGTTTGTGATGGAACTCTGAGTTAACCTGTTTGTTAAGCAGTCATTTAAAAGGGGAGAACTTTCATAGTGCAAGTTAAGTGATCAGTGTGAAAATAGGGACTAAAAGTATTGTCTATAATTAGTGTTTTGCTCATGTGTTGAAAATGTTACTTTGAGAGTACTTTGTTACCACTACGAGAAAGATGGAGGCTAAAAATGTTGTGTACTTTCTAGATCTCAGAATAGTTTATCTAATCTTGTAAGGGTCTACCTTATCATCAACGGGTGACCTGGAAAGATAACATTATGCCAGTATTTTAGACAGAGAGTGGCTTTGACTGAACTCGGTGGCTGCCGAAAGGCAAAGAGATTGGGGGACTGCGTACTCGGTTGTTACATTAACGCCCTCACTCAGTAGCCGTGCTGGTATGATCTGTGCTATAGGTTGGGCGGCCAAGTAACATCGGTCAGGCGCAACCCATCATTGACCAGCTGGCAGAAGAGGCGCGCGCATTTAACCGGATCTACGTAGCGTCTGTCCATCCAGACCTATCAGATGATGACATCAAGAGTGTGTTTGAGGCCTTTGGAAGGATCAAGTCTTGCACGTTAGCCAGAGACCCCACCTCAGGGCGACACCGAGGCTTTGGCTTCATCGGTGAGCTGGAGGGCCCTCATTCGCTCGTGCCCTTTGTTTTAGCATTACTCCGCTATTGACTACTATTTTATTCAATTGCAGAGTATGAAAAGCCTCAGTCAGCCCTGGATGCTGTGTCTTCTATGAACCTCTTCGATTTAGGGGGTCAGTACCTACGGGTGGGCAAAGCAGTGACTCCCCCCATGCCCCTACTGACCCCCACGACCCCTGGTGGTCTGCCGCCTGCTGCAGCTGTGGCTGCAGCGGCAGCCACTGCTAAGATAACGGCCCAGGCAAGTATGAATCCCTTCCAAAGGGATTTAATGGCCTTCCAGGTAAATATAACCCAGATCTAGCTAGAGTTGACACCAAAAGTACAGACAATAAGGGCATCAAATTTTTATTGAGGTGACAAGGAGAAAGCCAGTTGTGTAGTGATCACTTGCCTGGACAAGTTCATTTTAACAGCCCTAAAATAAGAGATGTTCTGGACTTAACCTTTTTACACAGGTTATGGTTTTCTAGATAAAGACAATTAATTTTCTTGGTTATATTATAGGTTATATGGTAATATTGTTCAAAAGAAGCTCCTCCCATTCACTAATAAGTAAGCTATGAGTTTTTTTCTCCTGCTGAGCACAAAACAGTTATTTTTTTTGGGTCAACATTGTCTCGATGACTAACCAGACAGTTTATTCCTTTTAGAATGCGTAGTTATTGAAATGTATCATTGCTGTACTTGAATGACTTAAGGAATGGTCATTAATTTTGTTGGTAAATGTGTAAGATCAATGTTGGTGACCTTGACTCTCACTAAAGGGAGACGAGGCTGAGCTCACTCTTTGTTATGCTGTGTGATTGTTGACTGTGCTGCCTTGTGTTGTGCTCTGTGTGTTTCCCATACCTAATGTCTTCGGCCCCCCTCTCTTAAGGAGGCTGTGGCTGGGGCATCAGTCCTCGGTGCATTAGCTGCGCCCCAACTTCTTGGTCAGCAAATGGGAATACCTCAAGCTGTTATGGCTGCCCAGGCACCAGGGGTCATCACAGGTGTGTACCAAGACATGAGTGAGTGCTCAATTTATTTATTTTATCAAAGCAGAAGCTTGTTAAATATAAAGTCTGGTTTATTACGTTAAAACATACAGCTGTACATGCAGCATGCAACTATACCGCCTTTGAAAAGACGGCTTAAATTTTTGCTGTGCATTATGTGTTTGCATTTTTTGGATAAATTTCAGAGCAATTGGCCAGACATATTGGCCAATAAATAAATATTTTTGCGTAGTAGTAGTTGCAGATATTTTTGGATTAATGTTAAAAAAAAAATAAAAATAAATCTCACATCCTATCCCTAGGTGTGAGAACTTTGAAGTAACAAGGCCAGGCATTTAGCTACATACAAGTGGTGGTGCATTTGCTTAAACATTTTGAATTCTTGCTATGATATTTAAGTTCTGAGGAGCAATTAAGGGATATTTTAAAAACAGAATTTTTGCCGTGTTGAAATGGCTTATATGGCTGTATCTTCAAAAAATACTTTAAAAAAGGGAGAGTTGGAGAAACTCTTGAAATAAATGCTTTCCACTAGTTGATAGTTGTACTAAGTCAAACTTTGGTTAAACACAAGGTAACTGTTCGGTCTCCTTGATGCACTCTAGGATGGTTGGTGCACAGTAGTAGTCGGGTTGTGATAAGCCATTTAGACTGTGCAAATTTCTCAGAACATCACATTATTTAAAATACTACCACAAGTTTTTACGCTGCAGACCGTTCTCTGAAGACTGTGCATACAGCAATCCCACTTCTTTACTGCAACATTATTTTAAGTCATAAATCTGATGGTGACACAATAGATTAATACTTAACTGATATTGAGTGTGGTTGATTGTCAGCTCAAACGGACACATGCTCTCAAGTAATTATTTAACCTAGATTATTTATTGTGATTGATTTTTTTAAGTGTGTTCATTTGACGTCACTGACTTCACGTCTGCTTTCCTTGAAAGGTGTGACTCCTGTGCGTCCTCCCATACCAGTGCTTCCCCAGGTTGGCCTTGTGAACCCTGTGCTTGCTTCTCCACCAGTCCTGTCTAACCAAGCTGGTGCCGCCAACCAGCAAGACAGGAAAGAAGAAAAAGAGGAGATGCTGCAGGATGGTACAGGGCAGGAGATGTTGAGTGACCAAGAGCACATGAGCATCTCAGGAAGCAGTGCCAGGCATATGGTGATGCAGAAACTGCTCAGAAAATCTGAGGTGAGATTTGGAGAAGGTGGTAATAAAAGCTATTATTTACTCTATTCCATTATCAAACTGGGTCTTAACTCACTAAATTCTCTTGTCCAGTCTACTGTAATGGTGCTTCGAAATATGGTCGGACCAGAGGACATTGACGACGACCTGGAGGGTGAGGTGACAGAAGAGTGTGGGAAGTTTGGATCCGTTAACAGAGTCATCATTTACCAGGAAAAGCAAGGAGAAGAGGAGGATGCAGATATAATCGTCAAAATCTTTGTAGAGTTTTCTATGGCCTCGGAGATGAACAAAGCTATCCAGGCCCTCAATGACCGCTGGTTTGGGGGTCGCAAAGTTGTCGCAGAGGTGTATGACCAAGACCGTTTCAACAGCAGTGATCTCTCAGCATGAAGCATCTGATATGGTTCACCAGCACCCATTCCCATAGTTACTACTGCCCGAATGAGTTCAGCTGCACCAATGCAACTACAGATGGCGGGCCTCTGAAGCTTGTAATTGTTTTTATTTTTTATTGTTTTAAAGAAAAAGTGCTGTTGATATAAATGTTAACTGCCCTTTTTGGGGATGTCATTCAAAAATATTCAATGTCATTTCTTTGTGATCTGTGAAAACTTTTTTTTCCTTTTTTTTTTTTTCCAAGATCCAAATTTTTGTAATCCGACCCTGTTAAACATTTAGGTTTTCATTGTTTAGCTCCCTTTTTTTTTCTTTCAAGAAAACGCAAGGACGTAAAACTTTTTTTCCATTAATAAAAAGTTTTTTGTCTACAAAAAGTGATTTAATGTTTATGAATTTTTAAACATAATTTTACAAGATTTTATTCATTGGTGAAAAGGCATTTAGTAATAATGTCCAACTTTGCCATGTATATTTGGCCATATTTGCCTTAGGAAAAGGTATACTTGCAATCACTTATGACTTTAATGAGGACCTTGTAAGTGGATAGTTCCTCATTAAAGTCATCAGTCAAAGTCGTAAGTGGATAGTGGCCAATCCACTTACGTGGACTCAATGTTGTACTGAAGGTCACTGGAACTTGAAAGTGTTTAACCACCTTATACCGTTTTAAATCACAACGTTTCAGAACATTGACAGGTTAATTAAAAGATATGATACTTATAGTCATTGCACAACTATGAAACAAAAACCATGACACTCAAATAAAAACTGCATAAACTATTTAAATGGTTCAGTTCAAGCAAACTAATATTTGTTATGATAGTAGCCAAAAAGGAAGTGTCATATAAATGGTAAATATACAAAAGTGGCATACATATTGTAATAAAAAATTTGTTATATAAATGCATATATACAAAAAAAGAACATTTACACACATATTGAGTAAAGGGTGATCTCCAAGAACAATTAAAAGAATAGTCCAGTCTCTCAATGTGCAGTTCTTCAATTTCACAGCTACAATCAGGGTGTTAAGTTCGTGTGATGTAGATTATTAGTCATGTAGTTTCAGACCGTAAACGCAACACTGCTTACTGTGAGCTGTTGAAACTAAATACCTAAAGTGTAGTCAAGTGATCGGATATAGTTATTGCAGTGGAAAAGTGTAGCCAAATGAATTCAATATCAGTTCTATGTTGCACATTGCTGTTGAGTGGCTGCATTGGTGTAGGGGAAATTGTAAGTTAAAACGCAATCATGGTCGTGTTAGTCGTCTTGTTTCCATCTTGCCCTGACGGCATGTTGATTGGTGCTCCATCTCTGCATCCTTCTACCAGTAAATCCACTGTCAGTCCGTTTTCGCATGTCCAAACCATCGCAATCTGCCCTCTCTTACTTTTTCTCCAACACGTCTAGTCTGGGCTGTCCCTCTGATGTGCTCATTTCTAATCCTTTCCATCCTTGTCACCCTCAAAGAACATCTCATCTTCAACTCCACCTCTGCCTCCTGACTTTTGGTTAGGACCACCATCTCTAAACCGTACAGCAGCTGCTCTCACTGACTGCCATCTTGCAAACCTTTCCCTTCAGTCTTGCTGCTACTCCTTTGTCACAGATAACTCCTGACAGTTTTCTTCACCCTTCTACACTCTGCATTGCTTTGAACAGTTGACCACAAGTACTTAAACTTTTGCAACTTCTTCACCTCTACAATATGTATCGTCCCCGTTCCCCCTGCCTCTCTTGCTGCTGACCTCAATTCCTCATCTCTCCAGCACATACATCCACCGCTTCAGGTCTTCTTTCTTCTGCTCTCACTAAATATAACAATGTAATCCGAAAACATCATAAACCACAGAGACTCCTGCCTGACCTCATCAGTCAGCCTGTCCATCGCCATAGCAAACAATAAATTGCTCAGAACCAATCCTTGGTGCAGTCCCACCTCCACAATGAACCCAGACATCAGGCCTAGTGCACACCTCACCTCTGTCAATACGTTCTCATAAAGATCCTGCCACGCTAACATACATCTCTGTCAATCACGACCTTCTCATTCAATGTCACTATTCATCCCTCGGCACTATTTCGTACGCTTTCTCTAAATCCACAAAGACGCAAGTCCTTCTGGCCTGCTCGATACCTAAACATCAGCACTCTCAAAACAAAAATCGCATCTCTGGTGACCTTTCTTGGCAAGACATGTCACTTGTTTTCTGAAACCTACCTTCCACTACTCCGCAGCTATAATGTATGTTATTGGTTGTATCTGTTGATAAGCAGTACCTACCGCTAGGGGAAGCTGTCCCGTCACTTCCACCTTAGAGGCACCGGTTACATGAAGCGGCCGCTCCGGCTCAGAGGGAGCCCAGCCCCCCACACACTAAACCAGTCTGCCTCGGCTCAACAAGGGGAGGGATGCGCGGCTGTTCCAGAAGCTCCTGCTTTTCTACCTACGTTTCTTTGAAGCAGCAGTCACCGGGCAGGTTCTTGAACGTCATTTGGGGGGCTATCACCACACAGGAATGACCTGTTGAGAATGGGTTTACGTAGCTGTCGTCCTACCAACGTCAGCTAACAGAAGCCAGGCACAAAGACGGTCAGTCCGTCAGCGTCTAGTCGGAGCGCGCTAACGGTAACTAGCATGCTAACAACACAGCCGGTGAGGACAAGCACATCCCTGCGTAGCCATACTCTGCTTAATCTGCTGAACCGTGCTGTGGGTTGTTTTTAGCTGGTTTGGGAATGTAGTTAATCTGTAACCTTATTAAAGTGTTTTTTAGCCGCAGCCACACAAGACTGGAATACATAGAGCAACATTCCCAAATATGAAGATTGTTGGATGATTCCCAGCTAGCCACGAGCCTCATACAGGAACGGTGTTGGCGGTAGCAAAACAAGCTAACATCACTCCCTCTCCTTGAAGAAGTGAGGAAACAATTCAGCCAAGCGGGTGTTCTCTCTTTTCTTATGCCAATCGGGAAACCGGGGGTGGATGACGCGAGGACCAACCTTACCATCTACGAACACTGCTGAACTGAAACTGTGGGTATCGCTAACAGATCGAAGGGATTAATTTTGTGTCTCTAAGTGGATTTCGGCCTCCTGATCAGGATAATTGTGGGAACACACTAAGTGATTTGACATTGAGTGAGTCCATTCCGCCAAAATATCCTCTGTGCAGCCGACCTTCACTCTCCGATGCGGAGGTTTCACTAGCACCGGCAACCAAATCCCACACGGCGGCCGGACATGCTGAAGTGTATCCCCTTGTGGCGCTGCAACCGCCACGTCGAGTCGGTGGACAAGCGGCATTGCAGCTTGCAGACAGTCCCTGATGAGATATTCCGCTACAGTCGCAGCCTGGAAGAGCTTCTCCTTGATGCCAACCAACTCAAAGAGCTACCGAAGGTTTGTAGGATCCACAGAGAAGAATGCATCAGACATCTGTGTCATATCTTGACTTTAATTCACTTGGTTTAAAAGAAAGGCTTACTGCCAAGTGACAGAAGAGTTTGCATGCTGTCATCTGCTCAGGTACTTTCCTCTTAGCGGGGTACCTCCTTTAGGCCTGTAGGAACCAGGTTTGGTCATTCTGCTCTGCAGCACCTTATCAGCATTAGATAAGGAAAGCAAAAGTACCTCCTGTTTTCTCTCTTTGCTAATACATCAACAGATAACCACAGTGTCAAAGCAATCTTTACCCTGTTCAACGAGAATTTCAAAGTAATCCGGAACATACATTAACTTTAGGTTCTGTTAATAAAGTGTGATGATTAACAAACCTGGGTGGTTCAACGTATGTAGTCTGGAGACATGCTGAGGGTGTGTACTGCATATTGCTATAGAGTAATCCTGACCAAAACAGCTGGCACCCAACGTGTTGTAGTAGCATCAGCGGCCAGTTTAACTGGATCCAGTGTGGGAAGGCATGCATGGAATGAGTGCCTATGCTGTCCACACCCGCTATTGGAAATATAACAAAAGTTATCTTTGCACAAGCAAAGAGTTTATTTTAAATGGAACAGGATTGTTGTTGGTCTGTGTTACCTATGCCCTCCAGAGCTGTGGGACAATGCAAATGCTTGCTCAACTTTCTCTGTGTTTTATTCAGTTATGGCCACATTCATTATTAGGATAATGCCAACCGATGTGCTACTGAAGGAGCAGGGGGTTTCCATGACTAGACTGGCTAGTAGAAGATATTGTCAGACCTAGATTTAAAGACTGGCTTTGTGCTGAAGGGAACAAGTTCCATTCTCATTAATGATGACTGTTGGCTAGTCATGGTCGGGATGAGACCACCTGTTCTCTTCTGGGAATCAAGCAAAAGGACTTTTTTGTTTATCTCCCAATAATGCTTGCTTATTTTAGATCAGTTCTCTTTGAAAAGGGATCCTTGTGCTTAATAATTTTATAACATATGGAGAGGGAGCTGATCATCAACTCACACAGAAAGTATTAGTTGCTGAATATTTAACCCGTCTTACGTTTAATCAGGGACTTTTGTAGTCATTAAACCTAATTTTCTTCATGAAGTTCACTTGTTGACGGTTTGTTTACTCTAACTTGGTCAGGTCATATTTGTCTGATATCCACATGTCACTTGAAATATTGCCTAGAGCCAAAGGCTTTCAAATACAGTCTTCATGTGATTCAGGCATCAACCCGGAGACTTAAATACATGGTGACAGATTGTCCATGTGGTTGCAACAAATGCGTACCATGTAGGCACAAAGCAAATTGGTCCTCTAGTCCTCAGAATCAGGGGGCGTCAGTGACAGAGCAGTGGGAGAGGCCAGGCCCATACAGGGTTAGAAAGAAGGGCACCAACTGTGTGATGAATGTCACTATCATAAAGAGCCCAAAAGTGAGTTGGAGTCTTGGCTGCCGGTCACTGTGTATTCAAGTCAGAGATGAGTCTGTGGTCTTGTCAGTCATGGGCTGCTAGTGTTTTTTAGACTTTTTGCTCATCAGTTCATTCCAAGCATGAAAAATGGGCTCCCTTTCAATGCCAACATGCATGGGAAATTGTGGTAGGTAAATCTGTTACAACAAATGCCATTTCCGATTAAATGGCCCAGCGGCGACACCCTCACAAACTATCACTTCCTGGGAAAGTGTTGTTTGCTTACACACCAGTCAGACAAGTACATTTTTCTATCCGCAGTAAACTTTTGAAACTATTTAAATATGACGATACAATGAATACAGCCGTTAAATGATTTTAAACATAAAGTTGAGAACTGTTTTTAATAAAAAATAAACCACGAAACGTTTGTGTTGCTAAGTGGTAATTAGTTTGGGGCTGCTGGGGGGGTCTAGGTTTAGATTATATCTCTAAGGATTTAACATAGTGAACAGATGGAGAGTCGGATGAAGTCCTGACAGTTTCTTAGGTTCGCTGTGACTCACCCCAACGGCGGTGCCCACCAGCCTTGGATTATGCTCTCTGCAGTAATGATGTTTGTGACACATAGTCAACATTTTAGGTTTGAGAAATGTGTCCGGCTGTAACTTTGATACATGAAATAGTGTCCAGTATATTCTCTCAGCATGGAATGAGTATAAAGAACCTTTTAAGTCTGCAGCTGGTCAGAAATTCCCCTAATGCCCATATATCCTTAACCCTTTTCAATTGCAGCTGAAATTACAATGTAGTGATGGTCTTGAATTTGGGGAACCTAATATCTGGGGTGGGTGGATGGTA
The DNA here is from genome assembly GCA_037951165.1 of Lophius americanus. Taxonomy (NCBI): domain Eukaryota; kingdom Metazoa; phylum Chordata; class Actinopteri; order Lophiiformes; family Lophiidae; genus Lophius; species Lophius americanus. The sequence goes on along the minus strand of JBBDHG010000011.1, from coordinate 2,706,142 downwards.
AATAAAAATGTAAATGCGAATACTGATAAATCTGATGTTGATCTGTGCATCACAAGCTATCATACAGTAGTTTCCCAAAACTTGTAGACATTGTTGTCAAATTCTTTGCTGTTTTGTTGATTATTGGTATGTATCTATACATGCATAACAATAATCTACATCAACATAATCATTGGATTTGTATGTCTAATTTTATTGGTGGAGAAATCATAAACATGTTGATAAAATGATTGAAGGGGTCAAGACAGTGCCAGGAATCCCACACACTAAAGTATGCTGTTGAGTCACGGAATTCTTAGGGTTGCAACTTGCAAAATTAAATCCAATGTTTGCTGTGTTCATATTTCAGTTGATCCACACAAGAGTTTGTTTGGTAGCAAACAGAGCGCCATGTGCACAAGGGGTGTCAGCCCAATCGTTTGATGCGCATCATGTTTCGGGAAGCAGTGTTCATTCTTGTTCAAATGAACCGGATCAACAGAAAAAATCCTACCAGAGCTGGTTTTAATCAAACTAAACTTGTTTGGTTGGAACGCCCTCTAACACAAAGGCAAGAGCAGCTGCCCCCGAATCACCCTGTGCTGGAGGGATGGCTTGTGAATGCTCAACAGAAATTATTCTTTGCACTCATATCATGGTTCTTATGTGTGTGGGCTAGGAGAATTATTAAATTCAATAGAGGAGTGCAATCTCTCTTTGTGTCGATTGTGTGTTTTGGTGAAGCTGACTCAATGCTTCCCTCCTCTTAAAGAAGAAAATGATTAGAAAACTGATTTTGGATTTGGACGTCAATTACCATGGCCACGATTGGGGATGTCACAGAAGGAAATCTCTCCTGTTTCGAGTCCCATGTTTGTGGTCACGTGTGGTCAAACTGTGAGCAGCACGTTCATGTGTGAAAAGCCAGAGGGTACTGAAACTCCAGAGTTCAATCCACCTGGAAAAAGGTTGTCACGTCGTCATGCAACCACTTTGAAAATTTAACAAATTTCCACCGGGGTGGGTATTGTAAATCATGGAAACAGTTCCTGCTATTAGCTCCAATACGTCTACTATGTCACGGCATCTTCAGGATTTTCATCCATACCTTGTTTACCCAAGACAAGGTAATAAAAACCAAACTGGATAGTTCTCCTACCCCGATTACTTTTCTGACTAATTGAAATGAAAGAGTTTTTACTCTTAGATGTGTGGCGAGTGCATCAATCCACTGTCCCTCGATCGGTTAAAATACTTATTATAAAGCTTCCGCACAAGAAACACACACGCACACACACAAAAGACACGCCATACTTGGAAAATTAAGTCAAGTCACATAGCTTGCACAGAAAATTAGGATCTTCTACCCCGACACATTTACACACAAGCAAAAAGAAAGAAAGCACAGTCTCTGACACGCGCAGGCACATCAAACACTGGTCCATACCGTCGCCATTATATTAGCAATGAAATTCAACCGCAAGGGAAATAATTTCCTCTAGCCAGATGAGGATGACAACTAACAGCTGAATGGAACAACATTGATCATCTGGTCATCGTAGCTACCTGTCAGAGGGTAGATATATTCAGCAGCAACTGAACTTTTTGTCTTGATTATGATGATGAGTTGGAAGCAGGTAAACCTGAACTAGTGAAAGGATCATGGGCGTCCAAAGCTCATTGAGGTGTTGGGAAAACGATGCTGGTCTGTGTTGTCTGATCCCACAAAAGAGCTTCTGTATCACAAACTGCTTAAGAAGTTAATGCTGGTCCTGATTGAAAGGTGTCAGAACACATAGTGACATCACAGTGAAATCATAGTGCTGTTTTGGTGCTTTCATAAAAGCAGACTGGTGGTTTTAATCTTATGGCATATTGGTTTTGATGTAATGTATACAAGCCTGACTACCTAAAAACGCCCCTGGAAGTAAAAGTTGACAAAATACCACAGACAGCACTGACACAGAAGTGTCAAACAACAGACCCAGCTTTGTGAAGTCTTTGCTGTGTTTCCTTGCTATATTGTTGACCATAGTGATTATTTTCTCGCAAAAATAGTGATATCAAAATCTAATACCGCGCCATCCCTAGCCATGATCATTGATTCAAAACATCCACAATAATCACCTATTTTTGCAGTTAGTAGAAATGAACAGACCAGTTTTTATTATGGGTTTCATCTTTTCAGTTTTTGTGGAATTCCTCTAAAGTCTGTTAAAAATACACACTCCAATGTCCAATCTAATCTTCTTTTGTTGCATTGACAAAGGGACACTGCCTCAAAGATCTTGCTGAGGAAGAGGGAATTATCTTTTTAGCCATTCTCAAGTTGTGCGACGGTTTACAAAGAAGACTTTTCACAAGGTTGACCCCCCCCCCCCCCCATATCTAATATCATTGCGCTTTGTTGACCTTGTGTGAACTGAATCGCCCATGAACAGACATTAGATCTACATCCATAAAATGATCCCTTTCTAGATATGCTGTAGGTCAGTTATTCCTGCTATAAAACACAAAAAGGGGCATTTTTGAAGAGAAACATTAATCTTACACAAGTACATACCAGAGTTTAACTATTTGTTCTTATCTTGACTTTTCCAGTTTTGAAATAGGAAACAAATCCCTCCTGGGTGTGTCCCTGCCAGAATTTGCGAAACAGGTTTCGAGCATGCGGCTCTCCCAGGATTCGTGCAATCGGTGCACTCGATATATCACAGTATGGATTTCCTTTTAAACTCAAGGAGAATGAGAAATATGGTTGCAGAAAAATGGCCAGCCTGTGAGGAAATATGCATCTAAAATCCGAGATAAGTCTGCGAAAGACAACATTTTTTTCCTTTATTTTAAAATTTTTTTTAACGTTACCAATGAGAGGTTATGCTTTGTCTGAAAAGGCCATTTTGATCTGCTGATAATTCTTTTGTTTAAATAAATGAGGGAAATATATGTGGATGAGAAATGGCAAAGATGGCCAAGCAATCGTCATCTATTTCAATGCTCTGTGTGTCCGCCAAACAATCTGACATATTAGTCGACTGATAAAGAAGGTGCTTACGATAACCTTACAAGGACCCTTAATTCTAGATTAATATTAGTTTCGAAGACCAATCAAAACGAAAATGCTCCATATAATCACCCCATTTGGTCTCTGAAGATGACATGGATCTGGGGTTTTCCGGATTATGTTGATGCAAATGTATCCTTATTGCTAAATTTACAACAAAAAATGGTAGGGCTAAGCTATTAGAATGGAGATAACAATTCTCTGCCGTATTACGCTAGATTGCTTAACTATGGCTGAGCAAGCTTGCATCGGGTCCAAATCTGAGGCAGAGAATGGGCACTTCATTTTTAACAGCCAGGATAAATGCACAGCAGAGTAGTGACAACAAAACAGGATGGAGGTTCTCCAGTGTATATGTATGCACGAAACAATAAACTACAACTTCCTTAATTCCCCACGTCACAGATACACACACACACACACACACACACACACACACACACACACACACACACAATATCCCATAAGGCCACCCTCTTAAAGGGACAAGCTCATAAAGGTGAGTTGTAAAACAACTTGATGGCTGCGCTGCAGCTTATGTTATGTTATTATATTATTATGATTTAGAATGCAATCGAAATGATACCATTGCGGTACCAATAAAAAATTCTAGTGCTCAACTTCTCCCTCTATTGCTTCTGTGGTGTAAACCTGTGTTATCAAGCTGTTGTTTTTCTAAAAGCGTCATAAGAACAAAAGCTGCCCTGATCACATGATGGGCCCCATTTTGTGATAAAACGCATCTTAAATCCATAATTTGTGCGCTCGTCTTAAAACTGTTCTGATTCCACTTGGTGTTGCGTGCTAACATCAGCTCTTATTATTCACAACTCTTGTAAACAGTTAAATCTTCAATTGGAATGATTTCAATCACAATGAGGAAAAGTGTACATGTAAAACCAGCTACTGAAAGTCATGTATCATCACTGTGTCCTTACAGTTGTCTTCAGAGTAATGCAATCGGTCTTCCCCACGAGATTTTCCAGTTCACTTTTACATGAGAGTGAAGGTTTGTCTCTCCCCGGTGACTTGCTGTACTAGCCTAGGACTAAAGATAAATTACACCTGCCATTGGCCTCTCTGCGCTTAAACCACATTATTCCTCTGACTCAGCTCTCTCACTCTGCTGGGCTCCTCTGTCCTGCTTTCATAAAATAAGTTGAAATCTGAGTTGCTATTCACAAGTGTAACTAAACTTATAGTATAATTTGTTGTGGAATGTTTTGTTTTCACATGGCCAGACTAGAATGTTTACTCAGTTCATAAAAAGTGTAAAAGATTACAGCCACAAAAAACTTATCTAGAGTTTTAAAAAAACACAGTCAGGTCACACCACCATACAGGACTGAACTGTGAAAAAGTAGGAAAGATCCAGAACTGGTAAGGCCATGAAGAAACACCAATGTGAGTGATCTGAAAGTCTTTATAATGCAAGAGTATATTCAGCAGGTTTCTTTGTTTGAGCTGATGACCAGCTGGTCTTACATCCTGCCTGCCCCCCTCCCCCAATTTAGTGGGACAGAAGGGTAAAGGGTGGTGGGGTATTTTATTCTGGAGATGGATTTACGGAAGGAGGAGGGGATATAGCACCTATGCTGCAGGAAGTATTCGGAGAGTTACACTGATTCCTGGTCCTCTGGGTGTTGAGGTCTGTGTGTCAGTCTGAAGTCAACTCCAGACTGACGCACAGTGTCAAGTGGGAAACAATCAGTCAGTGAAGTGATCACAGAGCTAACAGCAGTACCCTCCGAGAGACGTCTGTACAGTGTATATATGGCTTCTGCTTTACTCTTAAATCTTTTCCACCGGTGGACTTGCAGCACTGAATCTGTTTGTCGCTTGAATGTTGGATCTCCTTAACCTCTGCATTTATGCCTCTGTATTAAGTTCTGCCAGTCTTCAATACATAAAGGATACTTGTAGTCACATATTATCACTTACTTTTTTTTACTAATTCCAGATGATCCAATGTAAAGATATTCTGCTTTTCTCTTTTTCATGTCATTTTAAGTTTCTTTCATACTCTGTTTGAAAGTGACTTCAGAATGTGTGGTAGGCGTTTTTCGTTTTCAAGAATAAGTTACTTTATGTGGAGTAACATTAGAGCTGTCAGTCCCATTATTGTAAATGTCCTTTCCGTGTGGTCCTGTTGATTTACAGTAGCGTTTCCTGTTCTGGCTCGGGCTGTCATGTGACACGTATCGAATGATTCCTTGTTTTTCTTCCTTGCTGTGGGATTTTGACCCAACAGTGGCCTTGGTCACAGGCCTCAAAGGTAAACAAGGAGGCAATTCTCCAGTGAATAATTGATGACTGTGGTGATGGTGGCAGCTGTTTTGATGGGGAGTGTCTGGCCGGGTCGGCTTCATGCCCTACTGGAGTACTGTGAGCAGACAAGTTTACCCAATTTTCTCTTTTTCTCCCTGCTTGTATGAAAGTATGGAATTCTTCTGCTGCAGCTGGTGTAACAAAATTTTAAGAGAAAAGGTTTACGGTGTCCAGAGAATGGTGCAACTATATTCCTATTATTATAAACGCATACAAATCAAAATGCGTCAAAATTTGACATATAAATGAACCAATTGGCTGAAGTCCGGCTTAATACTCATGAAGACTACATCTAGACTATGTTTTCCTAACATTGTCAGTAAAATGTTAGGAAATGACTTATAGTTCTCATTCAAAATCCACCCAATTTTTTTTTGACCAACAGTTTAAACCTGGAGTGGCCAATTCTGAACAAGGGAACAAAAACTTAGAATTTTTTGCCTCTAGTTGATTAATTATATCAATTATATAATTATATCATATATTTCACCCAAGCTCTTCAGAAAGAATTTGGACGTATTTAATTAATACTAGCCCAATTATTTGGGGCATGATTCTGTTCCTAAACCTTTTGGTTCATAAAAGACCTTCCTCAGTGACACCAATGGTTAGAAGTGAATCTGTCAGGGTGCTGATTTCCCTGTGGTGGAGTAGGCTGCCATGAATGGCATTAAAACCAACCACAAACAAATGCTACCCTTTATCTGCCGACCACACACGGCCAGTGAAGGCCTCTATTGATCAATCTGAAACCTGACAGCCCTTACATTATCACTAAGGCCACTAATGGCTCACCATCCCTTAGCATCAGTGCTCTTCCATTTTAGAATTGCTGAAATAGTACCCACAATTCATAATTGGATAGGTACCTTGGTTTTCGGGCGAAACAAAATATAGAAACTAACATTTTGACGTTTATTTTGATACAAACATGAAAAATGTTCTGTTTTTGCTGAGGAGTTGGGATGGAACACTGAACCGTGCCTTGAAGCCATGAACATCTCCGCAGTGTAGTTAGTATGTACGCCAGGCTTTGTAGCTGAGAGATGTCATCTTCACACAAATATTATTTAATTCATGTTCAGTTGTGGTACAAAAGGCCTCTTCTGCTTTAAACATGTTTTCTAACAGGTGGCGATTTCGTAATGCTTTCTGTACAGGCTAGTCGTAGTGGCAGAGCTGTATGAGGCTTCAAACAAAAGTCCCGGTTTTGTTTTTTCCGTGGGGCGAATCAATCACTCAGCTTCTGGGTCGGATTTGTTGACGCCCGTGTTTTTCTTGTTGATTCTTTTTTGTTGCTAGCGTCTCTCAGAGCAGGAAATTGGAATAATCAAGTGAGCCTTGGAATGCCCTGTTTTTGTGAGACCATATCTATCCTGGACATTATTTTTTAAAGCATTTAGAGAGCTAAAAGTCTCCGCACAAAAACACGAGGTTTGGGAAAAGTCGACTCAAGCACCACCATTGAAGCAGCGCTTCTGCCCTTCTTCTGTCCCATATGCACGCTTGGAGCGTCTCTGGCAGCGTGTTATTGTGATAAGCAATGTAAAATAACTTCTTTAGCTATAAGCTCACACAATGCAGCACCAACTTGTGAAGGCATGTTGAGCTCAGAAGCTTAACAGTCGTAAGAAAAGAGTTCAATGATAGACTCTTAGCAGGGTTTACTACTTCAATTCTCAGTGATACTCGATTACTCTCCAACAGACTCACTATGCTGGTGTGTTTCATCCACAGCGCCTCAGAGTGCAAACATTTGTTTCCATTTGGGGAATGTTTTTCCCAAATCAATCTTGATTGTTGCTAGTCTCCAAATACCATGCAGTGCATGTCTGAATGGCAAAAAGGTTTTGTACTGAATTGAAAACTGCTTTGTCTCTACTTTTAAACTTTCCGCAGAAAATGAATATCAGCCTAGACAACTCAAATGACTTAATTCTATCTATCATTGTGCGATTTGAATGGCCCACAGCAAAAAAAGAAATTTTAATATTTGTCTATCTTGACTTTGAAGTTCTTAGGGAAAATATTTAAAATGTGTCATAATGAATATTACTGAGCGTTTGCCCGCGGCTGTTCTGGAAAGAAGTAAATGTTTGTGATACAGCTGGGCAGCTATTCATGCGCAGTCATCCAGACTATTTCTGCGCATAACACTCGTTTCTAAAACAAAACTTCTTTCAGTGGCAACCAAACAATATTTACCAGCTGATTTGAAATATAAAAATATATGCAGTAACTGGGTCTCATTGTAGAACCCACTGTTTTCAGTTTCCATCATCATTGACCTCATAATGATTTACAGCTTATCCGAATAAGTTTTGTCCTTATTGATTTTGCTTACCATTAGTCAATATCAACAAATTATTGAGACATGCTTTTTCTTTGTATTCCAGAAAACTACTCTTCTGTCTTTTATTATTATGTTGTCCTGCATTTGTCTCAATTTGCCATATAGGATAAGTTTTTATTATTGAACTTCAGTCCACAATTGTGGACTACAGATCCAGGAGCGCTTCATATTATTGCCTCATTACTGCAGTTTTTAACTCATCTGCTCATTAAATGTGTCTTCATTTGACAACCCCTCTGACATATTACATGTGCCTCTGCACATAAATCCATGTGTTTGTCTTTTTCCCATAGAAGAAATAAATGTAAGTGGGGGCTTTTATCACGATTTTAAGATTAAATAGAACTCTATATCTCTGTTTTCTGAATGGTGTTTCAGTTTCTTGCTTGAATGCAGTGCTCTCTTACTTTTGTGCAAATCAGTTGCAAAAGTTGCCAGTTTAATATCAAGACGTCCAAATAAAATGTGGGTTTAATTGTGCTGTTTTGTGACCTGGCCAGGAAATTCTTGGAAAAATAGATTTTTAATCTCAGTGAGACTTCATCTCTATTTTTATAAAGGTTAAATAAATGATAAATGAAATTCTTATTCGGATTTAATTTGAAGCATATCTTGCAATAGGAAAAGTCAAGGCAGTTTAAATCAGATAAGATTAAATTTGGAACAGTCCTGTTTCAAAATTAATAAAAGATGATTAAGCTTACAGTTGCGCAGTTATTCATGCACTTTTCTGAAGTCCAGTACAATAATAAACTGACGGATATGAATGATATCTGGACATCTTCCCTCGAAGTAGGACTCCGAATGGAATTGTTGTCTCTATTCAATCCTCAATGAAATCTAAACACTTTCACTTAGGACATCACCTGCTTCAAAACAAGTGCTTGTACATTCTCCCTCAACAAATGGCGCCACAGTGGTACACCACGTGAGGCAGCAGACAGCAAAGGTGAGATGGAGACCAGCAAACATGAGAGGGAACGTTGCGTGATAGGTAGAATGAGATGAATACTGTGAACCCCGCTGTGGATGTACTGATTTAAAAAAAGAAAAGAAAAAAAGTACATCATTTTGCCCTTTGGAGTTTTTTTTCTTTTTGAGAGGGTGACGAAAGTCAAAGACAAGTGTGTACAAGCATAAGGGCACTATGACGAAGTTTTCATGTTTAGTGACACAGTGTGAGAGCAGCCTCCCTTAACGACTGGACGAAAATTGGTAAAATATGATCTCTTTGTAATCTGCATTTTATTTTAAAATGTATTCCATATTTAACTAATTGTCCACGCCTCAACATGTTATCAGAATTGTATTGTTGGCTAAGACGCATCAAGCATAGGCTGTCTACAACATTTCTATTGTCTGTTTTCTCACAACTTGATGTGTTTGGAGCACCTGCATGTCTTATTGTTGTTGGCACCAAGCTTTATTATGTTGTACTGTGTGTATCAGGTAGTTGAGTGCAATAAAATTGAGTAAAAAATGGAAAGTATTGCTCAATCGTGAGCAAAGAAAAGATTGTTATTCTCATTTAATCCAAATCTCCCAGGCCTACCCCTATGCCACATCGCATCGTAGAAAAAGAGGGCCACATATGAATTTCCTTGAGACAGTCTTCAGGCTGGTATGTTGTTGTTACTGAGAAAGTGGGTCAGGGCCACCTGGGGGGGAAGTCTATAGTTATGATGTACACATTTTCAGATGAGAGGGACTTGGAATTGGGCGTTGATGCTTAGTCTTGGTTGAATAATTTGTTAACGAGAAAACACAATGAAATGCAGGTTGAATGTTTGTGTCGCGCTACATGACCATTTGGAGTTTTCCAATGGGGGTACTGATGGGGGTCTGGGCATATGAAAGAATAGATTATGGAGGTCAACAGAAGCCACAGCAGGGTCCTTTTGATACAACAGTTAAACACGCATGCATTTGTCCCGCTCACGGCAGCGATGCATTACAAACCAAGCCGTAACAGGTCTGTAGGAAAAAATATGGCTGCAACTTGTGTCCAGTATGTGTAAATGTGTGTGTGGGCGGTGCAAGTCTGTGTGCCTGTCAGTTGCCCCCCAAAGCATATCTATTCAGTTCCAGTGCAGTCAGAATGCCCAAATTTTTTTGGCTAACAGATTTTTCCATGTGATTGTTATGCTCGCTGCATTTTAACCTTTCCGTTACTCTTTCTCGCCTTCATATCTTTGTTGGTGTCTTTTTTCCTTCTTTTTTTTAAAGTCTGATCTCAGCATACTGGCAATATCCGATGACTGATTCAGTAAGTGTAAACAGTTCGGGCATTGTTTTAAGTAAAAGGTCAGTTATTTTGACTCTAGGAATTACATCAATTCACAATGGAAGTCTTTGTGTTTGTTATCGTTGCTTTACTATCCTACCACGCAGCCTTCTAATAATATTATGTGTCATCACTTCAGTGTCAGAGTTTGGTCAAATGTCACACATCCATATCTAACTACAAGAGTATGATAGAAATTATTGACTTTTTACCTTATTGACATTCTTGTAGGGATGTTTTTAGCGTTTAAGTAAAGATGAATGAACCAGTCCTGTGTTGAGAACGTGCTATTATGAATGCCACTTTACACAACTATGCCTCTCCTTTCTGTTAAGAAGGGGTTGGCTGTGTATGAAACATTTAGAAAACGGTTCAAGGCTTGGTGTGCACTGTGTAATTAGCTGAGCATAGCTGTGTTTGCACTACAGCACGTGACATCCTAGGAAACTCAGGCATGCCGGGAATCTCCAGGAGTTTGCCCGGCCCTCTGGAAGCTGACTTCTGTGCTGCTTGAAATTAACCTATTTCACATCTCTCCTGTTGAAGCCGAAACACACGGGCGCTAAACTCAGGGTCACATGGAAGCATTCAAGATACACGGGAACATTTTGCCCACTCCTGTTCTCATGTTAATCAAGTTTAATGTCATTCTCTGTTTGTTAAATATGACTTTCCAACCTCATCTGTTACTCAATTAAGCTAGTTCGTAATCACCAGGGACTTGTAGCACAAATGGGGACTGTGTGGGCTAATTTCAGTTAATTTATCTAACGGAGGCAATGTTGTATTAACGTTTAGGCAAGCCCCGGCATCGCTTTTTAGATTGGCAGTTTGATAAATGGGCTCAGAGTAGTTTATGTCAGATATATTGGTTATCAGCATTTTTGGCCAGAGATGCCGAAGATAAGTTTGACGACGTTCAGAAACATTGATGGTGTTACATAATCTTTCTTTAACTGTAAAATGTCCGTTGATAACTTTTTCTATGTTGTGTGTAATTTCCCCCAAACCAATTTCAGCACAAAGGTTCAAATCTTTGCCTTTTAGTGTGAAGACTTTTGCTGAAGTGCGTAATGGAAGTTTTCACTCTGTAGTATGAAATTGTTTAATGTGCGTGGCCATAAACTCTATCAAGTTCACTTCAATCTTTTCCTTTTAATTTATTTCAACCTTGCAGTTTGTAAAGGTTAAAACAAATGGTTGTACATTTAGATAAGGTTAAATCTTTCCAAAATAAATGTTTGACCGTAGCCTTCTACCACTGGAATTCCAAATATCTATACTTTTACTCCTGAACTTCTATACCACCCTAACAGTAACCCGTAGAGGGATCAGCTGTAGGCTCTCAGCTGTAGAATTATCATTTATAACTAACGGCCTTCAGGATCAATTTTAATTTTAACATTATTTACAGTTTACAGCTCACCAGTGAACCAATTCCTCACACTAAATCACTTCGATACAGTTTCTGCCTGTCTGTTAGCTTAATTTGAGTACTCCACCTGGAACTCATAAGGGTACCAACAGTATTGAATATTGATTTATATCATTTGTGCCAAATTTTGATGAGAGTGCATCTGAATTGGAGAGCATATTGCAATTTTCAAATGCAATTTAGGTTCACTGTGTCACTTGCAATGGGAAAACCAGAAATATTTCTCAAAACTGCGTATTGTGTTTAATACCCTGAAAGTCTAGTCCATAGCAGAGCCAACATTAGCAAGTCTGCTGCTCGCCGTTCATGGAAAGTTGAACCCTCTATGACTTAGAAAACTCTCAAGGTAGGTATTACCTACCTAGTTGGAAACACTGCTTCAATTCACAGCGAGCCAGTGACTGCGTCCAACGTACAGTTATCGAGGTTGAGTAAAGTTCAAAGAGCAACAGTAGTTTCTTCAGCTGCTCTAAGATCTTTGACTGTTCAGCTAGAAATTACATCCGTATTGACGGTTATTGGTTTCGTTTTGAGGTACAATAGGAATCCAAAAGCAAATAGTGACCAACCTAACTAGTTGAAAGGGTTTACAGACAGTGGGTCGACTGCTTGAGCAGGCTACAGAGGTTTTATTGTCACATGTTAGTCCCTGAGCAGTGATTGTGTATGTGACAGTCTAATTGCTCTTTTGAGCACAAAAGCATGTTTGGTAAGGTCAAGGACATGTGTAGATTGAATGTACATGTACCATGTTTAGTTGATCTCACTTCATGCTCACCGTGAATGTGGCCATGCTGGCAGAGGTACAAAATGTGCAATCTGTGTTTGAAAGTGCTGCCTGATTCTTTACGTGTGGATCATCAGGTTCCCCCCTGGTGAATTTTTAGATTTGCCTTCAAGAATCGGTTTCTTGACGTTGGACTTGTAGACGAGCAGTGCATTAGAAGGCCACTGGTGATCAGCATGTGCATATGCATAGCGTTTTGGTGGTTCCTGACGTTGATCCTCTTTGGAGTCTTGTTGGGAGGGCTATGCAGACAACTCTGTAATTACGCCATCCCTGACATATTAATTGGGGTTAGTTACTGAAGTAACTATGCCCTTATCTTGTATTTAAGCTCATTAGTTCCCTTCTGATTGTGTGTTTATGAATTCACAACACAGAGATTAAATGAAAATAGACGTACAGCCAGATTATAACACAGTAATAGCTCTGTTTTGATCATATGATGATGTTTGGACACTTGTGTTTTATTATTAAGCAGATGCGAGTGCGATTGAATCAGAGTATTTTCAGCTCACTGTCAGTGGAGTGTCACTTTGGAGATTTCTGCTTATGTGTTCCCACTGCAGATTAAACAAATGCCCGTCTCAAAGGTTATGGATCTCAAAGGGGCAGTGGTTCGGCTTATGTGTGTGCATTTCCACAACGTTGTCAGGGAGAGGCACCAGCTGAGCTGGGGCTTCCCTGTCACTGCGGACCAGCTGTGCTTTCCATGTACACTCAGAGCCCTCGTTATAGCTGCTCCAACATTTCTTGCAACTCTGGAGTTGCAGTGAGAGCTAGCTGTACCATAAGCAGAGATTCCCTAGTGGGTTGAGAAGGTTCAGTTATATCAGAATTACACAGAAGTGAATTTGTACTCCTCTTGCGGACAACCTATTATGATTTTTTATTGTGTTTTGCATATTTCACATTAGTCCCAAATAAATTGATGTTACCCCTGATTTTCATGCAAAATGTCTGTAGTTAGCTATAGTAAGATTAAGCGATCAATCACTGAGGCAATTTCAGAGCTGAGATTTTAATTTTTTTCAGGAAGTTTTCAAACACCAAAATGTAATGCTATTGAAGTTAGACTTAATAGTAATTAGACTTTGGTTGGTTTAAATGTCAATCCTTGTCATCATACTCTCCACCTATTCTTAGACTTGAAGCAATGGTTTAATAATTGTTCTTTGAATAACGGTTTCTGAACTTGGCATTGTTTCAAACAGGCTGAACTCAGATCAACCAAATATTAAAATACAGGAGGCAATGATGCATGGATTGGTCAATTTCCATGCAAATTTCAATTGATTTGGGAATTTTACGATAATGGAAAACGATAAAAAATTTAACTTTGTGGTTTAACAGCAAACAATCTTGAAGTATAAGATTGCCGTGAGCCTCGGAGCCAAAATGCTCTTTTGCTTAAGTTTGCTCCTGTTATGTGTTGACAAACAAGCCATAAAATTACTGGTATGTACAATGTCTGTGCCATGTAGTGGTAGACGCCCTGTTTGCCATGTTGAACCCGTGCTGCAGAGATTCACTGTAGGACTAAAAGAGAGCTGGCAGACACAGAGCGCATACCGGATCCAGCCCATCCAGGAAAGCGCCAAACGTCCTCTCTGGACTATAAACAATGGGGCTTCTGGTTTTGTGTCATGTTGGTGGGAACACTGAAAGAGAATGAGAGAGCACACAAGTGATGAAGTCCAGGAGCAGAGGCGGAGGGGCTTCTACAGTTTCTGATCCCCCTGTGAACTCATTCATTCCTGTTCTGTGAGAGCATAGCTGTAGAATCTCAGGACATTAGATCACCTAAACAGCAGAATCTGAATGAATGAGAGCAGATTGAGCTTGATGACCAATATATCTGACAAAAAACAAAACTTTGGGTTTATCACTTGATGTTAACTTTCTGGTAATGATCTACTCAGTGTCTCTCGAGACACCCGAGGAACCAAAAAAAGGGTTAAACTGCACCCTCAGTTAATATAGGCCTTTTAGATTATTGGCACCAGTACAGCCTCTGACCTGCACCTAGCAGTCATTCTCAAAAATGTTCTAGTTTTAAGTTGAAATATTAACTCCTGCTCTCCATAATGCAGAGGTACAATGTTTTCAGTACGGTGTTCTGATTGTTTTAGTCAGTTGAAAGCTTTATGAAACCACCATACGGAAGGGATGGGTAGACAGGACTAAGTGCTCTGAGCACATTAAGTGTTATGCTCTCAGTCTAGCTGCTGCTTTGGTTTGGTTTGCAAATGTGCACTGGAACTCCCTATCTCTGCCCCTGAGCGTTGCACATGGTGTCCGTGAACTACTGGTGCTCTTCTATGACAGTGAGGGTTTTAGTAACCAAAGCAGTGATTAGCCCACCAGTATTGGAGCAGTCGAGGGATTACTCATCTATTTTTAAAATACTGACCGGAAATTGCTCTAGTTCACCGAGCAATCACCATTGTGTTTGTTACAGAAAAAGTTGACCACCTGTCACATTATTCAATATCCTTATGCACCTGCTTTTAGGAAGTAGATATCATTTTTATTGTATTTACACTACTAAGCTAATGAGAGCGAAGAACCGTCCACGAGCCCGCTGTTTGTATGTACGCTGTCGATTATGGTTTTAAAACATTCAACAAAAACGGTATCGGTCAGTCAGACTTAATAAAAATCGGTGATCGGAATCGGCCAAGAAAATTGCAATGGGTACACCTCTAAAATATATGAATAAAATAAATACACACTCTGATCAGCCATAGCATTAAAATCTCCTACTTAATATTGTGTATTTTTGACAACTTAACAGTTCTGTGATGAACTGTGTGTTTCAACACCTTTCTATCAGATCTGAAACACAACTTTTCAACCATTTGTTCTTCAGTAGCTCTTTTGTGGGATCTGAAAACACGCGCAAGCGCCCCACGAGAGGTCAATACTCTATGGCTTGATCAGTTGTCCTTTCTTGATCACATTAGGTGGGTTTACATGGGGCACTGTTCTCCATTCAAAATTAAACCTTTCCAAATTGCAGTGTAGGTCCCCTGTTTACATGACTTGTGATCTTTTCCGACCCGGTTTTTACACGCATCACCTAACCTAATCTTTCACACATACAGACGCAGACGATCAGAAGGTTGCGATAATGCTTCGGTGAGTTTGGTGCCGACCGCCAACAAACGCCCAGAAGAAGAATATGACAAAGAGGGCATGCGCGGAAGCGACTTTTCACCCATCTAACTGTCCAAAAATGTTAAAATATTTAAAAGTTGCAATGAATAAATCACTCTCCGATACAGCAGAAAGTTCCCTGAAGACAAAGGGGAACCCATTGATATTACTTTGGTAGTTTATTAACCATGTTGAGGGAAACACCACAGCCCGACTATTTATTTTTTATGGGTACTTTGAAGTTTTCATCGTCTGCCACATTGTTCTCGTTTCCGTTGGTTTGTGCTAAATTGAGGGTTCTTATTTTCCACAATAAAAATCTTGGGTGTTTTTCCAGAAACGGATGATTTTTAAAGTGACCAGCAAATATAGGTTTCCCTGTCATATCAACTGTTTACATGTACAGACTGGAGCCAAGGTTTTTAGTATTTATCGATATTTTTTTCCCTCATGCTACTGATCGTGGTAGCATGTTTTTAACTTCCAGTTACCCTTGTTTTTACAATTTTATTAGTTGGGGTTACAAATCTAAGGCAGTGATTAAAAAAAAAAAAAACTAAACAGGCGGAAAGCATAAAGCAATCATGAGCTCGTTTGACACTTTAAACTGTCTATTACATAGATCTCGAATTGGAAATTGTGCTTTTGATTCACATGAACTCAATTGCTGAAAAAACACAGCATACAGTAATTATGACTTAGTTTGACATGCAGAACTATGGCTCACACAGATTTTAGATACTTGAAAATGTGCTTGGCATATTATTAAGACTTTTCCACAAAACCACTACACACACAGTCTTGTCATTTTGCAAATTTTCTGTCCCCGAAATGTGTTGTCTACGGTTAGCTCCAACTTTTATTAATTCTTCAAGTTTCCTCTTCAAAGCTGGGGTTGGCTCTTGTGGTTCCAAACTGCTAATGTGCATTGGTAGTCCAGACGTTGCCGAGACCCAAGTCTCCGCTCTGTTTGCTCTCTGCTCGGATCAAAGCCAGCAGGACAGCTGTAAGTAGACGGGAATTAGGTAGGCTGTCAGTCACACAGGCTTTACCACACCCTGCTCTCTGTGTGGCCTGTCGAGCGACTGGAACCGGATAAGAGAAGTCATGGCTCAAAGTGCCACTTAAGGGAAACACAAACACTCGTATGCGTGCTGGTTTATAATATCTTCAACGCTTTGCAGCCATCCACTACAAGAGACCCAAACAATCACCCTCCTACATTCATGACTTCACCATTAATATTTAATTCCTGCTGTACACACTATTGATTATCATATATTGTTTTCTGGTTTTATAACTGTGTACTATTTTCAATACACTTGACCTATTGATCTATTAATGCACTTCATCCTGTAAGTTGTACCGTTTGAGTGGTTTTGTTTTTATTGTGTTACACCTGGACCATAGAAAATCATTACTTCCTTCTACGTATACTGTGCATATGGTGAATGATAATTCTGACACACAGTTATGTGAACACGCATACAAGCTAGCTTTTTCCAAAAACGTGTTGTCTTAAATGATGTTGGATTTGGTCGTCCTTTCTTCCTTTTCACCAAAAAAAACCTGAGCAGAGGGAGACTTTGGTTGAGGGTAGAGGAAGTGGGATGTAGTTTCATAATTGCGGGTGGCTGTGTGGTTGGATCATCGGTCTGGTGTGTTTTATGTTCTCCGACAACGCCAGTGCGTGTATTACACATTCGCAACATTGGACCAGATTAAGCCACATTAGTGACAGTCTGTTGAATTGTGGGGTGTTATGATTGATAAATGATTGTATTTATCCATAAGAAAAGAGCGTCAGTGAGTCTGTAGGCCGTTGAGATAATTTGTTGGTCAGTTTTTGAAGTCTCTGTCCTTGTTAGTGGCATGTCCAGAGCACTCTGGGGATCCATTGTTCAACTTCTATTCTTCATTATAATCCACCGTCACTCCCTTTCTCTCAGCTCCCTCCACACTGCTTTGCACACAAGCTCCCTTTTCTACACTCTTCTGTTCTCCTTACTCCCCTTCTCTACCCTTCTTAGTCATTCCTGTCTTTTGTTATCCATTGCCACATTCTTCATTCAAATCTTTATCTTAGCATTTCCAGCCCTCTCTCTCTCTTCTCTTCACTGCCCGCTCAGACAATGCAGGAATCTTTGGCCCGGGCTGCAGGGAGGGGGGCAGTAGGAGCTGCTCTGTTACTCACATCCCCGTGCGGGGATGGTTGTTTGGCCTTTGTCTTCTGCCAAAGAAAATGGAGGGAACCTAGAGAGATGTGTTAGTGGAGAGAGCAGTGGGAAGGGAGCGGGACCAGTAAGAGCGTATTTGACATAAACATGTTAACTTCAGCCATCCAGTGGTTTTTGCAGGGGAAAAGTACACTTTCGACAAGCAGCAGAATATCAGCCATAACTTGATTAATAGTGACCTTAAAGTTACTGCTGATGTTGTCTTGCTGCTGTTTTTGGCTTCACATAACTTTGTGCTGAATATATGAAGGTGGTTCAATGAAAGACTGATGGTCAATGCAGAGCTGTCTTTTGTCTGAGGTCACTCATATACAGAGTTCAGAGCACAACAAAAGGCTGCAGTGAAACGAGTATGCAGTAATGAGAGTTGCTACCCAAGTAATCAACCAAGTTACTCGGTCAACCAAATCATTTTGGCTTTTTTTCCTCCGGACTCTGAAAGAGTCCAGGCCAACACAAAAGCATGTGCTCTCCCCTCCCCTCTCTTTGAGCCCCTAACCCCAGTAGTGTTCACACAGTGTGTGTAGTTTGTGCCCATTGTGAAAGAACTGATAACTGGGAAGAGTGGGGACATGTGGATTGGGCCGACTGGGCAGATTTGGCACAAGATTAAATGACTTTGGAATGTGTGAATAGAAATTCCACTTAGAGAGTTGAGGAAGTATAAAACATAAAAACAAGGTTTTGGGAAGAAAAGAATAGATTTAGTGCTGGTATAGAGTTTTAATTCCTCTTTCAATTGAATGTGTGTCATTTAATTAATTAAATGCCTCTTGAGGTGAGCCGAGACTCCTTAAAACCCTGTTTCTATTTGTAACATTAAGGCCTGTCAATGTCTGAAGATATTTTACCAGTAGTTTCAAACCATGCAGTGGCCTAAGGTTAATGGTTCACAGCAAACATGGAGTTGAGTATGTGGGTATGTTTTTACATTCTCCTGCACATAAATTAGGCTCTGGAAGAGGAGGGTTCAGTGTGTTTGCAGGGCAGGAGGAACCTGCTCTGTGTGGAGTCTGATGACATGATTGGAGGGAAACTGTAAGCTAAATGGAATCATTTGACTGAAACACTGCAGCCTCTGTGACCATCAGGTCCCGGCTCACTGAACCTACAGTAGAAGGTTTGCTCATACACTGACCTTACAGTTTACTCTCATGTGTACCCCACGTACACACACACACACTCACATAATTTGCATTTTGGATATCTGTAGAGCTATTTGATTCATTTTTGTGGAGCGATGTGAGGTCAATAAATATTCACATTCCACCCAACCATTGAATTTGCAGTCTATTTCAGCACACATTAACCCACTTGTAAACACTTGCAGCGGACACGTATGAACACACAAATATGCGGGTTACTACACCGCTCTATCCCTTTTACACGCGTGCATACTTAGTCCTACAACTACAGCCGGAGACTATGGCAACCTTAAGGCAAGTCAGAATATGACTTTGTACATGCGGATGTGTTTTGACTTGATAACCTACAGTGGGGCTGTCACCATCATGGCACATTAGTTATTGGTTTCTGCTGTTTATTTTATCCCACTATTGGGATAAAATATATTGTCCGGATATAGTTGTTATGAGGGCCAAATGTGGCCCGTGGGCATTGAGTTTGACACGTGGGCTAAAATTATATATATATAATAATATTATATATATATATATATTGACCACAAACAAACTAAAAAAACAATAAATTGTTTTGTAAACAGTGCACACTGCTTTCATTCTTTTTTCTACCAAATTTGATCATCAGACCCCACACTGTTAGCCATGTCACCAGAGGATATTGTATCATTTTTTTCTTTTTACTCCACTTAATCCTCCTGTTTAAAGCATCCCCTTCCCATGAAAAAATGACTCTCCCAAGGGTTTTCATTAAAAGTCTTACATTCAAAGTAATGAAGAAAATGAGGCGTTCTTGTCTAATAACTTACTGCTCCCAAAATGGTTAAGCACATACACACACAGAGAGATAGTCCTATAATAGCTGCCTGAGTGACTGAGCAAACCGCTCTGGCTCTCAATGAAGAGACAGTGGCTGAACACTAAATCCCACTGGACCCACTTGTTATTCCAAATCACCCAATGACCCGAACAGCACTTTTGTTTCTTCAGTGTTTGATTTGAAAGAACTTCAGCTGGTTGGACACGTCAGGGGTCTGAGGTCCAGTTGTTCAGGAGTGGAGAGGAATACTCTGATATAGGGCTGGTTGATCTCAATTCAGAAGTTACGATCTGATTTCTGGAGAACGGCGATTCCCAATCATTTTAATGTGTTTTACTGTAAAGTGACACATTTTTCATGTTTAGATACAAAAATAATTTCTTATCTGTTAACATTAAGGACCCCTGATTTCCTTTAAATTATGAACATAACTGTTTATGTTTATGTTTCAGGACATTGCATTTACATGGCTCTGATCGGTGCCTTGCTCAGTGGTTGGGAGGTATTAAATTCTGAATGTTTTACATCCTACAGAACAAAACATCAACAAAAAGCTGGGGTTTTCTCTAAGCAGCCACTCGGACTTGATGTCTTCGGAACAATATATTTTTTGCATGGACTAATTTGTGTTACGTTAGAACTCAGCGACTCATTAACAAACACTTTAAGTTCAACTGACAAATACATGTTATGGGAAATAGTTTATTTGTATATGGTTGGTTGTTTGATTGTGGTCGTGCCGTCAATGCTAACTAGTTTAGCATGTATATGGAAATTCCCACTATATTAAGCGCTAATTATTTTCCACATTGTTGTGAGGTAGTAAACATTCATATTGCACCTGGAAGCCTTTATCTCTCATTTGAACGGCTTATCCACCAAAGTGAACGCTAACGTTCAGGGAGAGCAGATTAAAAGAACAAAATTAAACTGCTGCCTCTGGATGTTCCCATTGGTCCGCAGGTCTGTATGCTGATAGGGAAGCGAGCCTGTGTATGGTAAACACCGCAGCCGTGCGCCAGTAGTAATTTAAAAATAAAAGTGGAGCTTAAAAAAGCCTATATATCGGTATTTTGACTTTACATCGATTTGATTGGATCATTGTTCAACAAACTGATATACCGGTATGGATGGGTGAATCATTACACCCCTAGCCCAATCATAATAAGAAATGCTTCATATAAATGTTTCATGTGGAATAGAAATGCCCCAACTGATCTGTGTTCAGGATAAATTGTGTAATGGAATGTTTCTTCTTTTAAAGTCACTTACCATGATGTTGAAGGAGTTCTTACTAACCAAAGTTTTTTTTAACAGCCAAACTAAAATCTCTGCTAGCTAAGCAAGGATTACACAACACAGCCATACAATAGTAAGATCACACATCATAAGGTACCGATAAGGCTTTCTTGGGCCTGCTTTCGCCCTCCATTGCTTATCATGGCTTCATGGCTTATGCATGTAAACACCGGATCCTATTAGATAACAACTCTCGTAAACCGTTCACACAGAATCTTCAATCAGAATAAAGAATTATTCTCGCTGTTAATGATCAACCATTGACCACTCCTTGGAGCAAAGCCATTTTCAGAATTTTGCACAAGGACACTTTACCATTAAGACTTCAGGGGCCAAGGTTTGAAACCACCAACTTTCCACTAAATGGACAGCCGCCGCTGCCTCTGGGCAACAGAACATCTTTTCAATATGCTTTGTGATGGCATTTATATCTTGCCATCTCTTACTTTTCCTGTCCCAGAGCCCTTTTTATTTTGCTTATTGATTCAGCCAAAGTTTGCTACGTGTGTTTCTGTGCTTGTGTCTTAGCTGGTTTAGGTCTCTCATGGGCAATTGACTCTTTGGAGCTTTTCATAATCTGACCGGTGTTTGGTCCGAAGATGTTTGAACAATTTGGATGAGGAGGCGCCTTTGATTGAAACAAATCCTTTCAGCATCATCCACCTTTTTGTATTCAAACCACCGGCACGTGAAAGCAGTAGTCTGACATTGTCACACTAGGTAATGAGAGCATGGACTCTTGAATGTCAAGTCGTTTAAACAACCTTTAAGATGTCACCGTAGTCAAGATATACTACACAACCCTGTTTCTGTATGTGCAAAATGTTTTCAGGTGACTTGTTTCCTGAGAGGCTCTCTATCTGTGGTTGTCTCCTGCTCTTGCAGAAAGGTTGCTACTCTTCCTCAGGGTGCTTCCCATCTGGGCTTGGTTCCAGTCACATGGTTGCCCACAGCTCCTGTTTCCTTTTCCTTTCATCTGATACCTGTCACCTGCCAGACATTGCTGCTAGAGCTAACACCCTCTTTGTTCCCCTGTGACTCTGCCCTTTCCTCCTGCTGCCTCAATCAGGTGTGGAGGCCAGTATGACCTAATATTCAAATACTGGGAACTGACAACTTCTGTCTTCCACCCCCAGCAAGTTACCAAAATGATTCTGGGTAGGGCTTCCAAATCTAAACACAATATACAAAACTAGTTAGGACTGTTATTGAGGAGCGTTCTTCTCTTTGGGTAACTTAATGAATGACCAGGCTCACAGGATGTTGTATTGAGTCAGTTTGCATTTTTAATACCTAGTCATGAGGGAGGAGCTCAAAACGTACATCAGTTTAGTAGATACATTTATTGAAACAATGGTTGTGTTCACTAATGGGTATTGCTGACAGCCTGAGGTTTAATTTGAATTAAGGTTGAGGCTCCAGGCTTTGGGATGTCTGTTAGAAAGCATCCCTGAATAATGAGTTTATACAAATTCCTAAGCCAGAAAGCCCAAGTCGGCACGATCCTCAAGAGCCTTCCTGGGAAGTGGAATGGCTTTTGACAGGGCAGACAGTGGGTCCTCTGTGGGCTGCAGACCAGTGGACTGATTGAGGGGTTAATAACTGCATAGTTTTGGCCCGTTATTCATGCTCTTCTCCTGCCAGCCTGTCTTGTCTGTCCATCTTAACAGTAGATTACACAAACACGCACAGTGCGGCTGGCGGAGGAATGTTTCTGAACGCTGTTCCGTTCAACAACCCGGTTCTTGTGAAAGCACTTGGCATCGCTACAGCCACAGCTCTCTCCTCAGGCCAGCCATCGAAAGCTACTATGTTTGGTTGACGTTGCCATAAAGCTGAGTTTTTGGGAATGTGATGATTCGATGTTTTGAAAACCAGTTCTGACGACGCCTCTTATGTGAATATACAGGATGTGTTTTGTTTTCAAATTGCAGTCAGTTTGAAACGCTGATGTTGACACTTTGTCTTTAAACGTTAAATATCACACTGCACCAACCCCACTTACCATTAATGCTGAACTTATAAGTTGATCATTTGATTTGTAGATAGAAAATATAGACTACGAGAGTTTTTATGATAATCAGTCATTTGTTTCCATGTATTCCAGCTTCTCAAATGTTAGATTCAACTACTTTTGTCTTGTCTTACAGTCTACTAAATTTAATATTTTCAAGTCTGAAATTGCATGTCTGCCAAAAAAACATTTGAATATGTTACTTAGGACTCTGGAGAACTCTATAAAACAGTTTTTATGGACCGTTTATAGTTACAGACAAAAGCAGACAATTGATGGTGAACATCATTCTTAATTGTGGCCCTGCTCGTTTACAGTATTTTCACATCTGCTATAAATGTAACATTATAGAATTTGATTCCTTAATTGAATATTTTTAATTATTTTTTAAACGTGATATGATCTTTCTCCACAGCCTTTCTTCAGACTACTAAATCTCCGGAAGCTTGGCCTGAGCGACAATGAGATCCAGAGACTCCCTCCTGAGGTGGCCAACTTCATGCAGCTCGTGGAACTGGATATCTCCAGAAACGGTACATGAACACAATTTCTTTTTTGCTGCCTATAAAACAACCCTTTAATGTCCAATTGCCTTAAAACATATTATTAAAGCAATTACTTATATTTGTAATAACCCTCAACTCGTGTGTAGAACAACAAGATTATGTTTGAAGAGACAACGTCTGTCACAGAGGGTTAAGCATTAACAAAGCCAGGGCAGTTGGAGAGTCAATACGATATCACCTGCCATTAGTTAACTATTTGCTAACCGTATTGGCCACATATTATCCAGTCTACCCCAAGACGCAACAGAGATTCAAACACGGATCTCAATGTCCTTGATATAATCTGTATCACACTGCAGCCAGGGGTAATGCTGCTCACATGTCATTACATTATTAGCAGTTATTTTCATTTCTGCAGCTGCATCGACTGCAACAAAGACACACAATCAAATATCTTGCCCTCTCCGTGTCCTTGCGCTGATACTCCACAACAGGAAGGGCCTATATGGTAGACTTGAGGCATCTACTCTGCTGCAATCTGCATCAATTGCTGTGGAAGCAGTGTGCAGTGCCCTGTGGGGGCATTTCCCATCTGTCTGCTTGCCTGCTTCTGCTGCAGGAGAACACTGAGCCAGATAAACATCATAGGTCAGTAAGTTCAGTAGGGATTTCTTAACCCGTACCTCGTTATCCAGTGATAGTTCTTTACCACTTCTAGCCAGGAGGTCACACTTCTTCTTGTCCCACCTGTGTGTACACAGGTCCAAGCTGGAAAAGGTGAACCCGACTTTGCACCTTTATTATTTCAAGTTATTTTTACTGCGCAAAGTAATGAAAAGGTGAGGTCCAGTCATCTCTCAGCTTTGCAAAGAGTGATTCAAAAAGAATGATCCCTTACTTACACACAGCTGAATTGTTGTAAAGGACTGGTTTCAACAAAAGCCGGCGGCGACTCAAAAAAAGGTTATTTTTGTTATTGTTTCATTGTTGGGGTTTGTTCATAAAATAAAAAAACAATAACGTTGGAAGTTTCTGGACTGTCAGATTTTGAATTCAGCAGAAGTGTAGGTTTTATCCTGTCCGCTTTGTGTCTGTTTGTCATGCAAGGCTGCAGATGCCAACCAAAATGCTTGCAAATGCAACTTACGTTTTAATTTTGCGACCAGTTTTTTCTTCCAGTCGCCAGTGGCGAACATCAGGACTAAAATGGGCATCAGTCTGGTTTTAAGGTGGACAGCCTGGTTTTGAAATACGTAGTCCGTCCGCTGGCGCGGCCTTCAGACGGACATTTATTGTCCTTCTTTTGAGTATGTGCTAAAGTGAGTTTGAATGTTGTCCCGGTCTCTATTAATCAGTTATGGCGAAAATAAAGAAAAATTTTGACAACCGATCTTTTTTCAGCCACTTTTCAGACTCTCTTTTTTATTACTAAAAAAATTATGAGCTACTCGGATAATGCTAACGTGTTAATAACAAATATAATCAAGCAAATGTTAAGTGTTGACATTGGCAGCAAAGCTCTCTGAAGTAGTTTTCAGAAGCTCATTCCATTGAGATATACTGTGTGACGCGTTCAATGTCTCTTCAGTAACAACTAGGGTGATTCCATTTGAAAAGTGTGTAATTAAGTTCGTTGTGCCGAACGTTTCGGGGCTGTCCCTCAATAGCTTGTTTTTTCCTTACTGGTGTTACAAATTGCGAGCTTTGTGTTTTCTGGATTACTTGTGAGATGTTTGGAGCCATGATGGCTCATGCTCGGGGTGCATGCATGCAACCGTCCTCAAGTGTCTCTGCTTGGCCGGTTGCTGATTTCATCCAACTTGGCCTCCCGGTGCAGTTCCATCAGCCGACTCATTGATCAGTGCATTTGTAGTAACAACCAGTTTCGGGCGAATCGGAATTGCAGCTTCATTTTCATTAAGATGTGTTCAAATGTAATCTTGTAAAATTTAGCGTTTAGAAAATTGGACGAACGTATTTTAAAGCGGGCAATTTGTAGATGTTTTCATTGCAATATCAAATAGATGTTACAGAGGAAATTGTGGAAAAATGTTTTTAATAAGAGACATGCTGTTTTTTTTTTGTTTTGTTTTTATGCTTTTGAGGTGCACCGGTAATAGCTTTGGGATCCTGAATATGTTTTTTATTTTCTAAAAAATAAACACTGTTGCTTCATTTTTTAATGGCTAAAATGTACACCCTACTACTAAATGTCATTTAAAAACAAAAAAGTTTTATTATATATTGTTTTAACTGTTCAACTGCGTTAAATTGAATTCATCATTTTTATTTTATTCTTAACTTATGTTATAAAAAATTGCAATTGAGTGCATAGGGAACACAATAGGGGAGCTACAGAATAATACAGAAAACATCAAAAGCCCAATAAATAAAGGAACCACCATTTAGGAAATGATCAATTTTATACCATAGTACATAGTTTATTCCAGGATTTAGCTTAGTTATGACCAAGATGAGAGCACCATAGCTATAAAGGTTTAACTGATGTATACATTTACAAGAGACACTATGACCACATTCTCCTTGATAAATTTTGCATGTGTCTATGTCTCGTTTTTCTATTCCCTTTCTCCCACTTGCCTGCTCCTGGCCATCTGGTTGTCATTAAAAGCAACTTAAAATGATTTGCACTACAGATTATGAAGCTACACACACCCACACACATGCACATCCCACCCGGTGCTCTGTGTTCATGGTGGTGACTCCTGTCTCCCTTGACCCCCTCTTGTCTCTTGCAGACATTCCTGAGATCCCCGAGAGCATTAAGTTTTGCAGGGCTTTGGAAATAGCAGACTTCAGTGGAAACCCCCTGTCCAGGTAAAATAAATATAGTGTCGTCAATACACTCTAATCAATTTGTTTTCTCATCGTATTTAGGATTCATATCCTACGCATACATGTTGGACTGTAATATCTGCCGTTTGAGTTGAGTTATAGGTTCCCCTTATTGCAGTCATTCAGCTGTTAAGAAGTAATTATGCATAATTGGTAAGAAAATGCCTGGAGGAGAACATGCTTTGTGTGACGATTTGCCTTCTGATCAAACACAGCTCTGAATCAGATACAAGTGTCACATTAACTTGACCTGGATACAAGTTAATCCCCATGATATCCTTATATGAAGTCACTGTTGTAGTGCTCTCTTGCCACTTCCCCCACCATTGACGTATGTGTTTGAATTTCAGCTTTTACATTCCTCTTATAGAAATGCAGTGGAACAACTGACTAGAGCTTGGAAGAAGCTGAATGCTTTAACAGATGACAATATTCAAAAAGGACAATAGTCTTGTGTGAGAGTCAAGCAATTATATGCTTTGTACAACTGCAGTCTCTATAGTCACTATTTTTTTCTGTTGTCTCTCTGCCCCAGATTGCCAGATGGCTTCACTCAACTCCGAGCGCTGGCTCACTTGGCACTCAATGATGTGTCATTGCAGGCTTTGCCCAACGACATCGGAAAGTATGTACACATGCACTATTAGGTGTTATTAGATGTGTCCTCGTCCCCTTAGGTATTAAAGAAACAGTTTTTGACATTCTTCATAAGTGACTGACAAAGTGAAATTTTTCCTGAATTTTTTTTTTATATTTGTCAGGCATAATCAATGGTTACAAAAAAACTGTGTTTATCACGTTGACAGTGTAACTAGGTGCCAAAACCAATTAGTGTTATTAATCATTAACATTTGCGAATAAAGCTAAATCAACCAATACATATGAGTCAGTCAATAGTCAATCCATACTATAATAAATACACTAGTATATTTAAAAATAAAATAAAAAATTAATTCAAACAATAAAAATAAACATAAATATTTTGTCACATCTTTTGAAATATGAGAATTTGTAAGTTGTATTTTTTTAATTTTTTAATTTATTAAATATGTATGTGATTCTACTGTTGGATGAAAAACCCTAACTTTAAATCATTACAGGTCTGTTATATGGAGAAATGCCCCTCAGTCTAAATTTTTAGATTCCACTAATGACGCTGATTTTTAATACTTTGAATTACTAATGCCTGAGAAACAATCAGACTTGTCTATGCCGTGAGTCCAGAGGCTTCTGACTAAATCCTTGATGCATTAGGAGGTGAAGCCGGTTTTCAAGGAGTGTAAGTGTGTTCCGTCTGACGCAGCTGGTCTCTCGGCTCATGGCCACTGCTGCACCCCTCACGGTGCCAGGCGCCACAGACGAACAGACCTGCCATCTGACTAACCACCTGCCTCCCTTCTCCTCACTTACTGCTCCATCCTCTCTATTTTGCATTTGCCAATTCCTACCCTCCCTTTTTTTGTTTGCTTGCCTCCATTTCACTGTCACTCCTCTTTTTCTAGCCTGGCCAACCTGGTGACATTGGAGCTCAGGGAGAACCTGCTGAAGTCTCTTCCTATGTAAGTTTCACCGCCCTCCAGTGTACAGTGTGCAGTAGGGGTTGGCCTTTTACCCAGTTTTTCACCAACTTCATCAGGCAAAATAACAACGAGTAATCCATGCTATATGGCAATGAAACCCAAGATTCAAGAAGAACCGTCAGTTTTCAGTACTCATCACTGAATCTGGATACTACCTGTTTTACTTAAAAATGCCATTATTTTGCCACGTTGAATGACATGAGGACACAACATTTAGGTGTGTTAAAGTAGGTTTCACAGCATATTCATATACCCTTACATAACATGTGAATGAAGGGTTTGTTTTCTCTGTGCTGATTCAGTTCACAAACATGTCTTACTATATATTATTTTATCTGTATATTCAGGTCACTCTCTTTCCTGGTGAAACTGGAACAACTCGACCTGGGCAGCAATGAACTGGAAACTTTAGTAAGTCAACAACTCATCTCCCCATACCAAAGAATACATAACCCGGTAGTAATTCATCCCACCGTTGAGATGTCTAGAACAGCTCCTTTTTCCTATTAAATAACCAATTTTGCTGCGGACACAGAGTGAAGCGCAATAAAAATATCCCTCTCATATTCCTACCACTATAATTATGATCAAAACCACATGTTTACCTGACACATGTTTGTCAGACCTGAGGCCCTGCGAGCACTGCTGCAAGTCAGGGTACGCCCACCTGTCTTAATAGGACAGGGTAAACAATACCTCATGACGTGACAAGGACAGTGGTTGATTATGTGATGGAAAAAAACATAAATGTATTTACAGGTGAAGCTATTTAGAGAAAAACTCAAATCTGTTTAAATCAAAGATTTTATCATATTTTATAATTTCCAAAAGTAATTCCAAAGTCAGTGTTGTGGCACATATTGATATTAAGATGATATATACCTTTATTCATTCGATTCATCTACAGGGAGTGTTTTTACATAGGTTGCATCATTTCTGCTTGCGGTGGCACATTTCAAAAGGAGCAAATTTCCACTCAGAGATGTGTGTGCAGTAGGAAGTTACTGACTTGGTAATTTAAATATTGACTAGCAGATTTTCTACTTCCTCTCCTTTTCACTATTTCCTCCCATCTCTTAGCCGGACACTCTTGGTGCTCTGCCCAATCTGAGGGAGCTATGGCTGGACCGTAACCAGTTAGCCTCTTTACCACCGGTAAGTACAGATGAATCAGATGCCATCAGACGCGTAAAAGTAGATCACATTCATCTAATCCTATTAGTAGATTTTTTTTTTTTGTGAATGTAATGATTGCATTTTCCTCTGTGCGTCATTTAAGTATTATTTATTGTCTATGTGTGTAGGAGCTGGGGAACCTCCGGAGACTGGTGTGTCTGGATGTGTCAGAGAATCGCCTGGAGGAGCTTCCCTCAGAGCTGAATGGCCTTCTGGCTCTCACTGACCTGCTGCTCACACAAAATCTACTGGAGGTTGTTCCAGACAGCATAGGTGAGCAACCCAAGGGGGATTGTTGTCAAAATGGGGACTACGGCAAAAAAAAGTGTCCATAAAGGTTATCAGACATTCAGTTTGGGGTACCAGCAACAGCCTTTGAAACTCAAGAGAGGTCTTAACAATTCTGTAAAGCTGGCACTATGGCAGCTATTTTAGATTCTGACATTAACATTCATAAAATCAGTCATACACCAACACAAAATAGTCACCTGTAGAGGTTTTAGGCTCAGTATCATGGCAAGGGACATTCGGTTGTGTGAAATCGAACAACCGCTAGACAAAAGCGCAACCTCCTGAGCCACAGTTGCCTATCAGCACTTTTACTATTCACATGCATATCTTGCATTTGTTTTGTTTGGCCAATGCAGTACTTTGCCATTTTGTGGTTCAGCAAAAGCTTAGTTTTGTTTTGCTCTTGCTGGATGAGCCTGTGTTGTTTTTGACAGAGATGTCGGCAAAGTTTTGAGGAACTACGTCCGTTCAAAAAGGTGTTGTCAAATAGACAAAAAAAAGGGAAATGGAAGGAAATGGCATGAGACAAAGTTAAATGAATGAAAAGTGAGCAATGTTGGCTGTCACTTCTCTATTGTAACCACATCTCATGACCTTAGTCTTTCCCATGAAAACAATATGTGTATTTGCGTGAGTCCCCTAAGGGTACTTACTGTCTTCCTTCCACAGTCCAGAAACATGCAATGTAGGAGAATTGGTGACTCTCCCTAGGTGTGAAAGTGAGCGTCAACATTTGCTTGTCTCTGTTTGTTGCTGCTGTGATGACCTTGTGGTTTGTCCACGGTGTCCACACAGAATTAAGTCCTATGTGTGCTGAGAATAAAGAACTAGTTTGCGCAAATAGTGTGCCTTTTTTTCTTGTCTCATTTTCCGTGCGCTTTCTATGAACAAACAATACATTTTGAGGTGTTTTGTGAAAGTGGTCCAATTAGGAAGCATGAGATGAAATAACCCCCAGGGAAGGCTAGCTGTGTTGGAGATGGTGTTCTTGTAATTTAGAACAGCACTGCCCTCTACTGCAAATATAATGCCAGTGTAGTATGCGCATAAAGGCTGTAATTTTTCTCTGTAGTCTTTAATTAATTTATTCCAGTGCACTAATCCATCATCTAACATCTACTATTACTGTCCTATTGCTGCAATAAAAGACTGCATTGTGTTCTTTGTGTCCAGGCTGCCTGAAACAGCTATCCATCTTGAAGGTGGACCAAAATAGACTGACCCAACTGACTGATTCTATAGGAGAGTGTGAAAACCTTACAGAACTCGTCTTGACAGAGAACCTTTTACAGGTACCAGTAAAGCATACTTTCAATTACCCAGTTTTAATTCATCTGTGCCTTTTAACACTGAAGTCCAAGTAACATTTATTACGCTTTATTATCATTTTAAATGATTTTTAATGGCTTCTGTCTCACTCTCTCAAAGTCACTTCCTCGCTCGCTGGGCAAGCTGAAGAAGCTGACAAATCTGAATGCAGACCGCAATCGTCTTGGAAGTGTGCCCAAAGAGCTGGGTGGTTGTGCCAGCCTCAACGTTCTTTCATTGAGAGACAACCGACTGGGCAAAATTCCCTCAGAGCTTGCAGATGCCACTGAGTTACATGTGCTGGATGTGGCTGGAAACCGGTAACCTCATTTAGCTCTCTGGATTACAAATAATTTAAAGTACTCAGACTTGTCTCAGACTAGAGACTGATTTATAGTGTCTTTCGCAGAATGATTTTTTATTGTTAAGAGCATCCTGCAGGGACTTTACACTTCACAGTTTGCTGTTTAAATGTGATTAGGACATAATAAACTTTTTTTCTCTTAGTAACGGTCACCGAAGGTGGCATGTCGCATTCACCCAAGAAATAAAAAATGTGCCCAAAAAGTTAATATGAATTAACAACTAAGCCATCTCATTTTATCAGAAAATCATGTGTGAATGATGACTTTGTTTTTCTGAAATAATGAGATAACTAAGTACTAAATTAAAAAAACAAGGCAAAAAATTCTGAGGTGAATGCAGTACGGTTTCGTAGTCACCTGATTTATGAATGCTTAGTTCACTTTCTTTGTTTCTTTTGTCCAGATTACAAAATCTGCCCTTTGCCCTGACAAACCTCAATCTGAAGGCCATGTGGCTTGCAGAGAACCAGTCGCAGCCGATGCTCAAATTCCAGACAGAGGATGATGAATGCACAGGAGAGAAGGTTTTAACCTGCTATTTATTGCCCCAGCAACCGTCTCCAAGCCTCGGTGAGTAAAAATGTGCATTGGTTAGAGTTATATAGTAAGTTAGAGATGTTTATTCTTCTGTTTGTAGAATCATTACCTCATTCACTCAACGAAAGGGTTAATTTGTTTCATAGCTCTAGTTTTTGCATTGTTCTCAGTCTGTAAGCCATCTCTGTTTTGCTTATTAAGCCACATGTGGCTTGTGAGGTTTTGCCGTTTTTTTAAACTGTTCATTTAAGATCTAAGATGCAATTGTCTTCTCAGCTTGCCGTCTTTCTCTTCTCCATTCTTTTTTTACTACAGAGAACTTGTTACAGAACAGTGTTGATGACAGTTGGACAGACAGCAATCTCAATCGAGTGTCAGTCATTCAGTTCCAGGAGGAGACCAAAGCAGAGGAGGAGGAGGATGATGAAGCCGCTGCAGAACGCAGAGTGAGCCACCACAACATTGCAGTCACTTAATCTCCATTTTACTGTCATTTTAATAAGACCGTATATTTTGTCCTGCTACTTATCATAGCTACTCGATGCACTTTAGTTCAAATTGATACAAATGATTGTGATCGAAAAATTGAACTTTACTTTTGTATTGATTTCAGGGTCTTCAGCGCAGAGCCACACCACACCCCAGTGAGCTGAAGGTGATGAAGAAAGTGATTGAGGAAAGGAGAAATGAAACTTACACATTCAAGCCTGACGGCGAAGCGGAGTCCCATGATCTAAAGGTATGTCGTGTCAACAAGAGATTAAATGCTGTAGTATTCTATCTGGATTATGACATTAATCCCTTCCTAGAAATAATAGTACTAGAAATAAACAAAAAAAGTCAATCCATGAGTGTCATCATAATTCACTGGTGTGTGTTGATTTTGGTTTTAGGACAAGCGGCTCAGTGACCTTTCCAATCAGAGTCACGAGTCACAGGTGTCCAATAGCACACTCTCAGCCACCTCCCATGAGGAAAGACATAATATGCCCGTGGCTTCACAGAGAGAGGATTTGGTAGACGGCCACTCTCCTCAGGAGGAGGAAGAGCTGGATGAGATGGAAGTGGAGTATATTGAGGTGAATATTTACAGTAACGTATTGTGTATCTTATTGTCATGGCTAAAAGGGGAAATCCTCCCTGTTTACTATCCCCCTGTGTGAAAATAAAAAATGCTGTCATTCACCCGTTAGCTAATTAAATCTCAATCCATCTTTTCTCCAGCCAACTGTGCATTTTGCAGAGGAGCCCATCATCCGCGGTGGGGACGAGGAGGAGGATGGCGAAAATGGTGAAAGGAGTGATGATGAGGATGACAGGCCGGCCTTTCCTGTGGAGAAGCAACGCCTGATCCGAAAGGACACGCCACACTACAAGAAGCACTTCAAGATCACCAAGCTGCCTAAGCCCGAGGCTGTGGCAGCGCTGCTGCAGGGCTTCAATCCCGATAGTCTCAACCCTCCAACGCGAGCAACTGAGGTCGAGCGGGACGAGGAGGAAGAGGAAAGTATTTGCACCCCTCAGCACCATCACAGAATGGAGGAACTTGTCGACGGCCAGCCCCAGGTCAACTCCAGTCAAGCAAAGGTAAACAAAGAAACCCAGTACAGAGCAGGAATGTGGATGGTAACTGGTTCGGAATTGTCTCCTATTGTATATAGACACATATTGGTGTTCCCACCTGCATTCTTAGAAATCTAGTCAACATACAACTAAGCGATAATATTACATATTATCTGAGTTTTATTAGCTCATTTTATGCTTAAGAATCCTCTTTCAAAACTTAAAAATATATCTGAGATAAATATAGCTTTGCTTGCGCATTGCCTCTATGCAGACACTTGATGCTGAATGCATAGAGCGCCCTTACCACCTTGCAAGTGGCATTCAGTTTGGAGCACTTATTAAGAATGTGGCATTGCATGCAGGCTCATAATGGAAATGACGGCATTTACCCTTGAGCTGTGAATCAATGATTTCCTCAGGAGATGACTTTGTGGTTTACCTCCAAACTTGCCAGCAGTCTTGCATCAAATTAAATTGTCATTGATTTGTCCCAAAGACGTGATTTCCCCAAACGCCCACAAACATTCTGATGACATTACTGATAATACTTTCCAATATTTCAAATACAGAAGGTTATATCACACAAAGAATATTCACTCTCATTTTGTGTCATGCTTGGAGATACATGAGAAATTACATTTCAAGCCCAGTGAGGTATAGCAACTTGATTTATATTCATTCTCAAACAACAGTATAGATATGAATTATTTATCAAATGATAATGTTTCCTCCTCTGAAAGCAGCTACAGTCTTTTATTGAGCTGGACACTGGTTCAGTCCAGTGTTCAACTCTCCACAATCTTCTGATTAAATTTAATATCTACATTACAATTCTCTTTTGTAACATTGTGTGTATGTTTCCTGTTTTGTATGACTAGCGTGTATGAATTCTGCTTTGGCACTGCTTAGAGAAATTATTTTCCTTTTTGATCAAATAATATCACATTATATGAATCTTAATTACATATTCTAATTCATCATGCTGATTGTAGGAATCTTTAATACTGCGATCAAATATCATTATCTCACCAAATTAGTGTTGTGTGTTTTTGTGAATGTGGGTATGCTTGTGCTGCCGACCTCAGACCAACCAGAACATATTGGCAGAGCTGGAATGAGAGATCCAATGAGAATCTTGTTTATGCCATTTGGTAATAATTTTGGAAAGGATGTTTAAATCACTGTAGAGAGACTTTGTTAGTCTTGAAAATCAAACTCAAGAGTTTTTTGATTTATTTTCTATATTTTTGATTGCAGGTACTGTAAATGATCTTGTAGGTATTTTGGCTTTTTGTAAGCTTAATTTTGAGTACATAGCTGCAAAGTGATCCTGTTTCAATGAAGTCTTGCGACTGAAGGACTTTCCTTTCTCTGGTTTGGAGGTTGGGCATATTTGACTATGGGAGCTTTTGCCTTCTCCTGTCTGCTCTCTCTACATTGTGTGTTTTGCACTGTGACTCAGCTCCTTGGTCCTGTCTTTCTGTCTCTGCCTGTATTTGCCTCTGGTGGCTGGGGAGTGTGGGATTATATCTGCTTGGAGGTGGTCCATCCCAGTGATCTAGGAAGTCCCTATCACCTGCAAGCAGACAGTGAATGGTTGGGCATGTTTGCCGAAGTTTATGGAATTTTTGAGAAAGTTATTTTTCCTTTAATTTAGTGTGGGTGTGAGCATATTTTTATTTTGGCCTGACTAATCCGCATGCCTCTCGCTGGTTCCTGTCCTAACAGGGGGTGTCATTTGATCAAGTCAATAATCTGCTGATTGAACCTGCTCGAATTGAGGAGGAAGAGGTCTGTACATACTATTTCCCGTCTAATCTGTCACTCGTGTCCTTCACTCACTCACTCATTCACCCACCTGTGTTCAGAGGTACAGGAAATACCCACAGAAAATCCATTGTAACCCAATCACTAGGGACTTCCTAACCACAACTCATGTATGAGACAGCCAGTGTGGCAGAACTGGATGCAAGCTTTAACTTGTCATGTTTTATTTATTTAATTTGAATTTTTTTCATTGGACGGACGTTTCACAGCTGTGTTGAAGTGCACCAGAGGAAAATTTCTAGACTATAGACAAAACAAATATACAGAAGGGCATTTGTTGTGAGGTGATGTTTTAAAACTGACCGAACTCTTTCTTTCTATTCTTGGTTATTTTCAGGCTGTAGCCTTTTTATTTGGAATTATAAATTTAATTTTTTTAGGTCATAGACTGAATGAATGGTGCCAAGTATATATCAGGTCCATATGCTTCATGATTCATGACCTTTGCCAATGGAATCAACCTCTTTTGTTGTTTGCTTTGAAGTGTTGGTCTGAATTCAACTTAAACAGATCCAGCACAAGCTTTTTACATCGCGCAATACTCAAAACATGAAATGCCGTTGCCCTTAATTTATTAGATACGCTAACCTTCACAAGTAATGACTATTCCCCTTAATGCCCACCGTTTCTTTGTCTTCAAGTTAGTGCATATCCTCAAAAACGAATTTCTCATCCTACCCTATTTCACCAAAATGTTTGCAACTATTCATTTTATAATAAGTTTTTCTTTAGACATAATTTTTAAATCATAGTTCTGCATCGGGGTTCTGCCACACTACTTCTCTGTCACTGTGCTTTTCTTCCGCTTCTGCTGCTTTGCTTCTTTTCATCCCATCCATGCTGTGTTGCCCTGGATTGGATGGGCTTTTTGCTCTGTGACGAGGCGGGTCTGCTTCATCAGCGTCCTCCAGGCCTTTTTTTTTTGTTGTTTTTTTTTAGACCACAGGTAACTTGAGTGCCAGCCGACCAAAAGAGGAGTTCCAGATTGTTGAAGTTGGATGAAGTGTTCTTCAAATTTTGATATTGTACACTTTTATGTATATTGCATATGGCTGTCATTACTAAGGTGAACGTGTATAAAGGAAAACTTGAATTGTTAATCTCTTTCATTTAACACACTTTTGTTTGTACTATTGTATAAGAAAAGTTTTATACTGTTCATTCCTGGCAAAGAGAACTTTTACTGTCATTTAGTTTCAACTGAAAATGTATTTGTTCATTTTTAGTCTGTGTTTATTATTACTACAACAAATGGTGAATCCGATATCTATGAAGATGTATTAGGGCCACCCTGAAAAATAAGAAAATCTTTTATTACCAAAGAAAAGCCGTGATTTTATGAGAAAAAGTCGTAATATTTAGACTGGCAATCTGGGCTTTTGTCATCTACTGTCATATAGATGTTGTGCTGTGCCCCAGATAGACACACACACACACATACACACACACAAACGCAGTCTCCGATGCGCGTCAGTATGTTGACATTGCAGCATCTCCTGCTCCACAAAATAGAGTTTTCCTCCAAGTCTGTGTGGTTCTTTCTTTTAAACAAACCCAGTTTTTAAAGTTATGAAAATTCTGATGATGTTGTGTTCATCTGCCAAAAAATTCAATGTTTATTGATTTGTCAAATTTGTTTTATTGTTGAAATATAACTTCACAAGATAACAACTTTAGTTTTGTTAAATTACAACTCTTTTCTTGTTAAATTACGACTTTATTCTCGTAAGATTATGACTTTTGTTTGTTTTTTAGTCAATGTTGCCCTAATTCTCCGTCACAAATATCTACCTACATTACAACTTCAAAACCGCCTTCACATCCAGAACACAGCACTCTTCCCCTACTCTTCCACATTTCTTTCTTTTCTTCCATTTGCCCATTTTGTCTACATTCCTCCCACTTTTTGCATGGCTTGCATGTTTAGAGAGTATAAATAGTGAGTTCTGACTTATTTAGTGTTTATCACACATTTTATTCCCTATTGGCCGTACATGCACACAACACATGTTCAGGAAAGGTCAAGCCTCTGTCAGTTCAGTTGAATTATCTTTTCATATGGTTTGTTTATTTAGTTTTAAGTCTTTTGTCAGTTAAGGTAATGGAATTTTTACTTCACCATCTATAATTGTCTTTAAAACATATTTATGTCAAAATACTGCATCATCAACATAAACTGACATTAGGCTTCAGTAAATTCCCTCTACATCCATTTGTTGGCATGATGGCAAGGTGCTGCTGTGATAAAAATGACGCCACCTTCTGGCAGAGGTCACCCATAACTCAAACCACAAAGTTTAAAATCTGAAACATTAACACAACTCTAACTCCAACTCCGTCTGTTTTGAGATTTGTGGTGCTTAGAGGTGTTCCACTAGCAGTTGTTCTGACTGACCCTCCTTAATTTGCAGCATACCCTAACCATTCAGAGACAAACGGGTGGACTTGGTATCAGCATTGCAGGAGGGAAGGGATCCACCCCTTACAAGGGAGACGATGAGGTAAGATTAGAATCTGGATAGGTTCAAGAAATCTGATGTCATGTGTTAAAACGGTTTATTCATGTGTCTGTTTAGGGAATATTCATCTCTCGAGTATCTGAGGAGGGCCCGGCAGCAAGAGCAGGGGTCAAAGTGGGAGACAAGCTCTTAGAGGTAAAAAGAAAACAGACAACTTTGTTTACTCAGCACATCTCTGATTTGTTTTTTAGTTAGACATCTCATCCAATAGCATTGCAGTACAATCATCCTTTCCATCTGCTATCTCAGGTCAATGGCGTGGACCTCCACGAGGCAGAACATCATACAGCTGTGGAAGCTCTCCGCAGCTCTGGTGAAACAGTTTCCATGACGGTGCTTAGAGAGCGCATGGTGGAACCAGAGAACGCCATCACCACCACACCACTCAGGCCAGAAGATGATTATTTCCCACGGGAGAGACGGAGCAGCGGCATCGCCTTCAACTTGGAAACATCTCTAAGCGGGCCTCAACAGCGGCTCTCTACCTGCCTCATCCGAAATGACAGGGGGCTGGGATTCAGCATTGCAGGGGGTAAAGGTTCTACACCCTACCGCACAGGAGACACGGTGAGACAACATCTGTCATTAATGATGATTCAATAGATTTCAGTTTTAGACTGAAATCAGAATTATTACTTTTTGTGCTGTTAAAGAAGATATTTCTTCAATTAATAAAGCAATTAATAAAGAAGATGAATGACATTTCAGTTAATAGTGACAATAATGGTTTGTTTCATCACTAGCCTAATTTTCCCCAGACACAAGTATAAAATATTTATACAAACTAAAAAGACCTGGACAAAGACAGTTACTATTAAAAAGCATCAACAAAAAGTACAAATCTTACGAATTTCTGCTGTCAACTGTAATCAAGGCATCATTTCATAAATGGAAGATCTAAAACTAAAGACGGTCTACAATACAATCCCTAAATTACTGGTAAGCAATGAAAGTTGGGTCACAAAGTTCCCAAACTGTCTCAGTCACCGGGATCTTTCCATTACAGGGAGCAGCAGCGTTTACAGTCATCACCAGGGCAACACGGATATGAATAGCCAGCCTTGACATCGGATAGGTCAGATGTAATCGGACAGGCTGAGGTGTATATTTGGGCCACTACAATACTGCGTTGCAGCACGCGGCCACACAAAAAGGAAAAGATTCATAAACCTGAGGATTTTAAACATGTGACTGCAAGTCTTGTCTCTTTCAAAGTTTTTTTTTTTTTTTTTTGAATGGATGCAGTGAAAATGCTGGCTTGCCAGTGATTCTGAGATGGGGGTTGAGTAGGCTTTGCCCCTGCATGTGTTTACACACATTGTTCTGGTAAGACAGATGGAATTTTTATTTAGTAAAAGAAATGTTAATGACCCAAGTAAGGTGGCAGTACGTCTCAAAGGTTTTGATGTTTGATGAGCTGCTTGTGCTGTAGAGTCGGAATGATCAAAGTCTATACTTTTAATAAGTTTCAATGTAAATGCATTTATGACAATATGTAAGTTATTTAATTAATGTGTGGATGCTGGGTAAGGGCTTTTTCAGGCAGTGGCAAAGATGTGATTTGATTCCCGTGATGAATCTAATCACATCTTTGCTGTTACATCTGACTGATAGCATGTTTCGCTGCTCATCTTAATATCCATTCCAAACCACTTCTTTATAATGGAAGTTACATTTTTAGCACCTGAGTATATCGAGCTCCATAAGGATAATAACACAATCTTTGGGAACTGCTTAATCTCCCAGGTCGACTTCTACAATGTATGCCATTGGTGTGAATAAAGAAACTTATTTTTGGCATAGATATCCGCTGTGGGATATCTAACTGAGGGGTAAATTCCTCCAGTTCAGTTCATTACAGCACTTTGACTGTAATGAACATTGACTCTGTCTAATTCAAGAGACAGACAGCAGAGGGCCTGATGTGATTTGTAGAATAGTTACCATTTTTAGTAGCAGTATGTAAACGGTTATTTTCTCTGTGTTTTTAATCAAACAAAAAAAAAGTGCATACAAACCTAATCAATTATTTCTCGTCTGTTTATAGGGAATATACATTTCTCGCATCGCAGAAGGGGGAGCGGCACACAGAGACAGCACACTGCATGTAGGAGACAGGGTGATCTCTGTGAGTAATACACATCATGATATGCATCATGGTATTCAGTGTGATCAAAACAGGGTTTTCATTATGTTTTCAATGAATGTGAGAAAGAGGGATAATCTTCTCTCGATTGGACTTTAGTTTTTGTGTCTGCTAAACAACCCAGCAAGATGTTGATCTCCATATTTATCTCAACTTGGAAGCCCATTCTCAGTTTTGCATAGATTCTTGCATCTTAAACATTTGAAAAGAAAAAATTCCTTGGATATCTTCATTGCTGTGTTTCAATATTTGTCCCATTCAACACTGCTTCACAAGTTTTTCCACCTTAGACTAACTTCTGTTGGGTTCTATACTGACCACATAAAAAAAATTATCTCATCCAACTTCTCAGACCTCAAAACACAGAATTTAACAGCTGACGGAGAATGATTAAGAAACGCTATCTTGAACATCAGCGCTTTTCTCCAGACACAAACAGTGAAGCTTTTGTGGTTAAATAGTGCAGAATTGCTGCAAAGACGTGCTTGCATGACTTCCCCATGTCCGTTTCTCTGATCACACTCATTGCTTTTTTGAATTGTGTGTTTTTATCTTGTCACACCTTTTTACTCTTTTTCATGAAACGCTATGTCTATAAACGGACTGGTGATTATTTATTTTGACGTGTCCTGAGTTTTCTCTCCCAGCCTGGTGAATGTGAGAGTGCTCTTAAATGTTTCTTTAATGCTATTATTCTCCCTCAAAAATGTCTGCTTAGTTTCCTGAATTACACTTTCTTTCTGGTTTTCCTCTTATTTGACATATTTTTCAGTGATTTTCTTGTCATCTGTCTGTAGCATTTTCGTATTCTCCTAAGTTTTCCATCTGTATGCTCACAAATGCATTAAGTGCATATCCTTGCCTGCTTGGTGGTGGGAATGGTGTTGGGGTGGAGTTAAGTTAGTCTGTTTTCCCGCTGACAAATAGACTCACTACTGTATTACCATGGCAGCGGGCGCGGCAGAATGTCAGCCTATGGTAAGATCTGGTACTGTCGGGCCAGTGCTGACCTCTGCTTGTCACTTCGGACCAGAGAACAGTATTTAAAGTTATCAATGCAGTAACGATCTAATCAATAATAATAATAATCTCCTTCCTTGGCGAAGGTAACAAAGTTGTATCAGGATTCACTGAGTTGCCTTTGTTGACTTAAGATCAAACTTTTTGGATAAACTACAAACTTCCACTTGTGTTTTAAGTAAACAAAGGCTGAGTATAAAAAGTATTGATCTTATTACAATAGTGATATAGTCACGACTGATTTTGGAGAAATCCACGCCTCTTTTGGAAATGAACAGCTTTGCTTGCTCAGAGTTTTTCTTTTCCCTTCAGGAAGCTCTTCCAGCTTTAACTGCCTGTAGCAGCCCACTGTTAGCCCTGCTCCCTCTTCTCTTCTGCCTGTTCCTTTAACTTTGTATGGGTGTTGGGTTCTTCTTCAAATAACAGCACTCACATTGCTACATTCACAAACTCAGTGTTTATTATATTAGAGTGTCCAAGAATGTTAGATGAAATTTTCTTGGGTAAACAGATAGCTTCTTTCCATTTTAAGCATTTAAATATTTTTTAACGCTCATTGTGCCAATGGCATGTGAGGCCTGTTGCTCGTTGGAGTTTCTTAGTGGGCTGACACCCTCCATGGTTGGTTTTACTGTTGATCCAGATCAATGGTGTAGACATGACAGAGGCCAGGCATGACCAGGCAGTAGCGCTCCTTACTGGCACCTCCCCCACCATCGCCCTCTTGGTGGAGCGAGACCCAAAAGCACCAGGGGGTTCTCCAGGTCAATCCAGGGCTCGAGCCCACTCCCCTCCACCACCAGAACCATCAGATTCACCCGACCAGGAGGAGGAAGGTGTTGCCCTTCTTGGGAACCACCTGAGCCAAATGGAGGATGAGTATCCCATTGAGGTGAGACATATTTGTAGTGACTTTTTGATTAGTGTTCTAGTTTCTAAGGACCAGGCTGTAGAACCTCACTGAGTCCCTCTGCATTAATGTTTGACCCCTGCCTCATCTTTAATGCTCCCCAGTTCCAGAGAAGGTGGTGTATGGTATGAAGACTTGCTCTATTTTACATACTGTAGAGTGTAGCTTGTCAAAAGGTGGATCATTTCCATTAAAATATCACAGAAGCATTTTACGATGTAAGAATAGTGGTGATTACTTAATAGTTTCTTATACCTGTAAAGAGATACGCGTGTGTGCAGTGGGTTTGTTTGTGTGTTTAGTCAAAATTGTAAATGTGTATATTTACTTGATGCACTTTTGGTAGATTTAGGCTTTAAATATTTTCTAAACATCTTAGTACAAACCATTTTCCAAACAGGAGGTGATCCTAATGAAGTCAGGGGGTCCGCTAGGCCTGAGCATTGTGGGAGGAAGTGACCACGCCAGTCACCCTTTTGGCGTTAACGAACCTGGAGTTTTCATCTCAAAGGTAAACTTGTGAAATTTCTTCATCTCTAAATTGGTTTTGCATCTCCTTCAATGTCCTCCATGACTCACATTCCATGGCCAATCTCATTCCCAGGTGATTCCTCTTGGCCTCGCATGTCAAAGTGGACTGCGTGTTGGGGACCGAATATTAGAAGTGAATTCCATCGACCTGCGTCACGCCACACACCAAGAAGCTGTGCGAGCCTTACTTGCCAACAAGCAGGAGATCCGTATGTTGGTACGGAGGGACCCTTCACCACCTGGGATGCAGGTAATGCTGACAATCTCAAATATGCGTCTACTAACATTTAAATGACTTGCCTTCCTTGATGAGCTCTGTGTGTTCCCTTAAAGGAAATTATTATCCAGAAACAGCCAGGGGAGAAGCTTGGCATTAGTATCCGCGGAGGGGCCAAAGGTCACGCAGGAAACCCCTTTGACTCCACAGATGAAGGCATCTTCATTTCCAAGGTTCTTATATACCACAACTCTGCAATTTGCTAATTTCATTCCAAAATTGTAGATATTTGGGGTCAGCTACGGCTACGGTATGAGAAAATAGTCCCCTTTATTTAAAACTTAAAGCCTGTTCAGTCTTGATAGTTGTCCAGAGAATTAAAAATTGCAATGATTAACTCTTAAGAGTACAAGATGCCATGAACACGTTCTGCTGCGGGGACCTGAATTATTATGTAGTCGTGTAATAACATACAGTTTTTATCAACTTGTTTACGTGGGCGGATGTTCAAACAGGTGAGCTCGAGCGGTGCAGCAGCAAGGGATGGCCGACTGCAGGTTGGCATGCGTATCCTGGAGGTGAACAACCACAGCCTGCTGGGGATGACGCACACAGAGGCAGTGCGAGTGCTCCGCGCTGTGGGAGACTCGTTGGTTATGCTGGTGTGTGACGGCTTTGATCCAAGAAGAGTGGCTTCTGTGGAAGTAAGACAACATGAGAAGCTGAATAAATCTGAAATGACAAATATTTTTCACTTATAGAAATAATATTTATTAAATTATAAAATTCAGATTATTTCAAATAACACATTGATTGTTTAAATTTAGGTGCAAGTATTTTTTCTAAAATATTTTCTGACCGGTTTATTTAAGCATAGACAAGATTTTTAAGCCAAGCACTGTTTCGTACTTTTTAGGCATCTCCTGGTATCATCGCCAACCCCTTTGCAACAGGAATAGTCCGAAAGAACAGCATGGAGAGCATCTCATCGATAGACAGAGACCTGAGCCCAGAGGAGATGGACATCATGCAGAAGGTACGCTACAGGTTATATAATTTTTTTTTAAACCCTGTGTAAATTATGTGTATTTTAATAAGATGATATCACCAGCACAGTTAAGGTCAGTTAAAACCAAATTAAGCAACCATGCACTGGCAAAATAATGTCTAAGAGCTGTAAATAAGCAAACTGAACAGTGTTGGGCGTCAGTCATATCATCCACATACCAGGAATCATTGTGGTGCGTTTTTTGTAAACATGTGACTCAGATGTTTAGCTCAGCAATTTTGTCACAGCAACACTTTGCACCCACAGCAGTTTGGTGTAAGCGAATGGTGTTCCCAGGAACAGTGGAGTTTGACTCACTCCGGTCATGCGCCCCACACATCTTTTCAGCTTGTTTATTGTCCAAATGAGGTTGTGAGGGATTGTTAGTGCATCTGCACACGAGGAACAGTTTTTTGTTCTAAGCATTAATAGATATGAAAATTAGAAGCCAAGTTAGGATGACTTGTTACGACGTTTTGGTGTTTAAAGGATCTTAAATCTCTTGTCCAGGAGTCTGAGATGGTGAGAGAGGCTTCACAGTGGGAGCGAGAAGAGATGGAGAAAGTGGTGAGTGAAAATCCATGGCTTTACTGGGAAAGATAGAAGTTGAATTGTGCCCAATAGATGGCAACACATTGGAGAATTCAATAATTGCTCCATTTTTGATGTTTAAAAAATGATGAAAAGCCCCTCATCATAGTGAATTGTTTAGAGGCAGGAGTTCAGTTTGGTCCGTTATTGAGTGAATGAAGCTTCTTTGTACCCTGTGTGTGGGTATTGTGTTAAGCAGAGCTATTCCAATGTCCCACCTTGCATGCCCTTTCTGCTCCTGTAGCTGATGAATAGAGTACTTTCTAATGTGTGCGGATTCTATCCTTTCCTTCCCCTCTGTACCTCTCTCATCTCTCCTTTATCTCTGGTGTGTTTGGTGTGATACACAATCATCCAATCATTCCATCTCCATACCACATCCCCGCTGTTGTTTTTCGCCACTGCTCATCCCTGTAACACTTTCCTCTTCT
The DNA here is from genome assembly GCA_037951165.1 of Lophius americanus. Lineage (NCBI taxonomy): Eukaryota > Metazoa > Chordata > Actinopteri > Lophiiformes > Lophiidae > Lophius > Lophius americanus. The sequence goes on along the minus strand of JBBDHG010000011.1, from coordinate 2,661,822 downwards.
GTAAACCCACCCCACCCCCCTTAACTTCTCATTGCATTATTGTGTGGCTGCGTGGTCGGGTGACTTCCCTCCAACTCCCCTCCTCCTCCCCCCTTCCTTTCTTGGTGAAGGAGCGTATGCGCTTGGAGCGAGAAGAGGCAACCCGCCTGCTTGAAGAGGAGACTGAGGTGAGACACTCCTCATCAAGAAAGTCTGCAGGAAGCCTTGTCTGTGCAAATGGCTCGCAAAAACACGACTGCACTACCTCCAATGGTTGTCATGTTGTCAATCCTTGGCATTTAAGACTGCAATTTCATATTTTCAGTTTTCTTTCATAAATCATCATAGGCTAAGCCCAAACTGGCTTAGCTTTACAATGCAAGATAGATTGAAGGGACGGGGTTTTAACTGGACTGACAAATTTGTATCCCATGATGAGGCTCTATATTCTCACAGGTGAAAGTCCTGTTTGGGTAGAGTAGAAAAACGGTTATTTGATGGATGTTCCTACAAATGCTCGGCAAATGACCCAACGCTATGTTAAACTCTCTCTAAAATCTTCTACGACACTGTTTACCTGAGCCTATTTGTTGTAACTGTGCTCACCTTGCATTCTCGACCATTTTGGAAACACCTTCCCATTCACTTGTGTCAATGTATGTAAATATTTGATAATAGATTATAAATATACAATTTTGGTATTTTAACAAAAGTTCAGTTTTCTTATAGAGTAAGGTACTATATAGTGTTTATAGCATGAATAAATGATAAAATTGAAAGGGACTATTTTGAGTCGCGGCTGACTTATTTGGTGCTCTGTAAAGTACTTACGACAGCAGAGTGGTGTATAAACTACAACTCTTCTGGTGCAGCAAAACGGGATGGCTCAGAGACAATGTTTTTTATTATCAATTATTTATCTTTTCATTTGATTTGTTAACAATAAAAAGGGATGCACAGATTATTTTTCATTCTAAATAGATGTGGATCCTTAACTTCATAGGAAACGTTCCCTCTCACCCACTAAAACTAACACTCTATCCATAAATTTTAGCTTTTTGTGGTAATTAACCTCCGCTTAGTCCCCTTATCACTTCTGTTGTTTTGTTTATTTCTCTCTAGAACATTCACACTGGACCTCTAAAACTTGACTACAAAACCCTGGCAGCACTGCCCACAACCAGTCTACAGAAAATCAACAGGGTAAGACTCTCGATGTTCTCAAGGCTTGAGGTAACAGTAGAAGATTGACTTAATTTAAGTTAATGCTGTTAACTTCGTAACATGCTTTAAAGCGTGCTCTCCTCGAGTTGTAAACTACTTGTATTTCTGTACCTGCTATGTGGGAAATGGCCTCCTTGGCTCAGAATAGACCTCTTCATGGAATCCCTTATTTTTATATCCGGGGAAACTGTGACCCAGAGCCGGGAAGTCGCCCCTTCATCAGCAGGAATGTTAACCTCCTTCCCTGTGTAACCCCCTCGGCCACATTACAGACGGAGGCCAAACTCCTACACACCACATCAGTGTGATGGAATTGTGCCTCACATTAATGAATGAGATTATATGACCAGCCGGGATTGAATAACTATCAGTAAAATTAAAAAATTATGACACAAACTCATCCAGAGTACAAATGCAAAAGTAAGTCCATAAATATGAACAAAAAGCAAAAAGAAAGTAGGTGAAATTGAATGACAAATCATGACCACAGGACGGGAACCGTCATGGCTGATAAAAAAGAGTGTGAGTATGTGGAGGAAGGGAACAGCTGCCCACTATCACCGACCTATCCTCTGTGATATTTTAAACCTTCAACTGGCTCTGAATTGGACTGAGTCTCTCGGGTGGGTGGGGTGCCAAACCCAGAGGGAGGGTGTCATCTAAGAGGAACAGACAAGTGTTACGCTCACAGAGGAGTAACTTTGAGTGGACATACAGTGCTGTCGTCTTACCGTCCTACAGGTACTAGGTTTATTCTTCTCTCTGGTATTTGTTGTTACTTCTGTCTTGATTCATTCTCTCTTCACTCATTCTGATTCTGATTCTATTTTGTGTCCACATGTAATACTATCATATGGATTTTGCTGAGGTCATGCTAATGCCTTTCAGACCAAGAGCCTCAGTTAGAAAAGGTAGCTGATGACTGTTATATTACGTATGTTTAGGGGGCCATTCTATTCGACTGTTGAGGGGAATTTGACTTCAGTGGGTTTGCCTCTGTTCTAGCTCAGTGCATCAAAGCTGGACTTGCGGCTCAAGCAGGTGTGAGCCGCCCGAAACTATTTCACATTCGCCTTTTGTGAATGCCATCAAGTTGTTTCTAAATGTGTTGCTATAAACCAAAGATGGTGCTAATTGAAAAAAAGTTGCTTAGAAATGTGACTAAAGTCAATTGTGCTGTATTTGTTAGCAGACGAGCTTTTCTTGTGATTTTATAAGACACGATTGTTCTTTAGAAAGAGAGATAAGATATCGTCCTTAGGAGAAGAATTCAATTCTGAACTCCCTTTCATTCCTTGAATCTGTATTAATATGGCGGAATAGTTGAATGGTTGACATTAATAAATATAATCAGTTAATTTGCTCGTACTGCTGTACAAATAAGGAGACAAAGTGATTCAATTCCTGATTCCTTAGACTCTTCCAGCATGTTCACCGCAGCATGATGGCATGCTGACAAACCAGCAGCCTCAAACCAAAACCCCAGCTGTCCTTCACAGTCTGTGACAGAGCCAAAAGGGCACTTGTTCACATTCCATCCCACTGACCCTCAGCACACCAGCAACTTTTGGAGTCAGCACATAGGGAGCCACAATACATGTTGTATTCTTAGTCTGGCTATTTTGATTATAAACGGGTATGTCAAGGTCAGACCTAAAAAAAATACCATAGTTGGTTAGTATCTCATTTGAAGCATTCAGGAGGTGTTTCTCACTGTTTTGGATGTAGAAACATGATTTTCCTATTATCTGATTATATGGTAAACATTATGGGATTTCTCCCCCTCTTGCATTGGAGTCAACCTTCCTCTTCGAGTAAAGCAGGAGTTGAAAGTGTGCAGGAGTCTGAATGTCTATCTTATCTGATGATGTTATTTAAGGTGGGTCAAGAGTCTGGACAGTGGTAATGTGTCTTGTAACATATAGCAGCAGTTAACAAGTCATGAATTAGGGACAGTGAGGAACCTGAGCAGAGATTTTGTATTGGGTAACTGTTTTAGCTTTCAGAGACTGACAGGACGTTATTTAAAAACACATCTTTAGTAGAGCTCTCACTATTAGGACATTTTAGCTGAAGATTGCCATACAAATAATTACAATTATCAATTTAATTGTTAAATTAAACTCTTTTTTTTAATAATAGCAAAGGTGATTGAGTTAAAGTCAGTTTCTTTTCGCTCCTTCAGTATATCATCCTTCGCTTCATTGTATAATTTGGGGACTGCTGCTTTTGGTAATTAATTAGTTATTTTGCTCGTTTCTTTAAATGCTGTTTTTTCAACGATATTGAACAGTAGCATTTCTCTGGCTATATACCCCGTCATGCTGTCACTTTTATATTGTCGCATGAAATCTACAGTGATCCCCAATTGCTGGGATGCACCCGCCACTGTGGCTGTCTGTCAAAGCTCGGCGATTGGGATTGGTGATGGCCCCCGAGATGGTTTCTCAGATTTGTGGTGTTAAAGGATTTGACCAGAACCGATTTGCCGCAAATTCGACAAATTGCCTCTTCCAAGTTAATGGGCTCTCCTTTTTCATTTGGCTCAAAACCAGAGTAAATTCCTATGATCTCTGTAAACAGCAAGGCCGCACATCTTTGACATACTGATCTGGATTTGTCAGAATATAGTTTTTCTGAGCAAGGAGGGATTTAAGGTTAATATACACAAAAAGGGGTGTATAAACTGAGATTATTTTTTCATTTGTTTTCTTCAGCGTATATTCTTTCAGATATTCCATATCTGATCATTTCCTGAGAGCGCCAGCTTTCCTGTCGGTCCTTATATTGTCTGTCCTCCCTCTTTGCTCCCGTCCAGTTTCCAACTTCTGTAAAAGTAGCTGGTCCCATGGAATCCCCCCTGCAGGCCCAGTATGGACCCCCTTTAGAACCTCTGGGCCTCCCTACAAATTCTCCCAGCCACCTCGACCCCGAGTCCCGCCCCAGTCTGAACACAGAGCACCTGCTCCAATCTGACCACACGGATTATCTTCATGGATCACAGTTCTCCCCTAATGAGAATTCCACTGCTGATAGTGTCGGTTCATCCACAACCATAAATTCATCCCTCGTATCCGAAGAGGAAGAATGCCTGGTGGACTCTCAGTCAATCTGCTTCAAAGAAAACCCATTCTTGGTGGCCAATCGCAGAGGAAAGGGCCGTCCACGTGAGCAGCAGATCCTGTCAGGACCCCCTGTGGGCTACGGGAAGCAAGGACAACTGCAGCCCTGGTTATTTAGCAAGGCAAGCTGCCTGCCCGATTGTGGTTTGGAGGCAGCATGGCGTGTTAAATTGCACAGTTTGGTGTTAAGGTATTTGAAGTGGCACAAATGACTCATTTATTTGGATAACAGCCTTTTGGAAGATTTAACTCAACTGTAATCTAAAGAATTGTCTTACAGCATTCTCCCTTTCTTGTGTTTGGTTGGCAGTAACAAGTGTCCCGATATATTTGTAAGGATGTTGATCTGTTGATAATGTCTTTTTGGTTTATTTAGCAGTTTCATCAGTTTAACAATATCATTCTACCCTTTTAGATATTAAAAATATAAACTTACATTCACAGCATTAGCTTTACTATTTCCTTAAAAAAAACCTTTACCTGTGTCCAGGTCATGTGTATTAATTCAAGTGAAAACAAGCTGAACTGCTGCATGTTTTTGCTGTGAGCTCAGAGCTTTGAATCGAGTGGATTATCTGTCTTACCAGCTGTGAGGATGATCATAAGTCACTGAAGACCACAATTTGCATGATGCACACAAAATTGCATGAATGTGAATATCAGTTATGTGTTTTCTACCCAACTAACCTGTGAATCTTGTTTTGGTGCATCTGCAAAGTGTGTTTTTAATGTTGGATCTTTGTTTTTCCAGTCAGCACCCTCTGATTTCACCAGGACAGACAGCCCAGTCAAAGAAGCACCTTACTCTCCCACAATCCAACCGGTGAGCTCGCATTACACCTACCCCTACCCCACCTACCCACCACCTGCACTCCATCAATGTTTATCATCATAGCTTCTACCATCTTTCTACTTTACTTTTGCCTTTTCTCTGCATCCCTTCTACCATTATAACATGTTTTTTTTTTCCATCTAACCCTTTTTCATTTCCTCCCACCCTTAGCTCAGCCACCACTCGTCCAATAGCTCCCTATGTGGAGCCAGGGAGACACGCTTTGTAAGTGGGTCTTGTGACCCTCTGCTCTGGCCTGGATTTTTCTTTTGGCTCATGCGCTGACTGCTCAGTGTCTGCCACAGTCCTACTGTTCTGAAAAGCATGAGGCTGCTTCTCCATGTCCAGCTGACGACTGATGTGCAGACTGGAGAAATAGATTTTTTATCGATCATCCTTTCTGTTGCTACTTACCAGCTGTAGCTTCATATTCTCACACAGGAACAATTCAGAATAAATATTTTTATTTATCAAAGAAATTGATAAATCATGAAAATAAAGTCTGGCAAAGGTTCCGCCACCTGTGATCAAATTGTCTGAGGTTCAACCATGTTTGTGTTGCACTGCTTGTAGTGTAAATTGATCTTGCATCATCCAAAGAAGGGCTACTGTTTCAGATTTCTAACAGTATTCACTGATGGTTGAAAGCCCAGTTTATGAATCATGCGTTTTATTTAATTTACACTATTTTTATTTGTTTTTATTTTTGTTTATTAATTTTGCAGGCAGGCATTCATTACACCTCAACTCCTACTGCCAAAGAGGATACTTCATCATCTGTGAGTGTCCTCAGGATTCTGTTCAGCCAATAACATTTATCGTATATTAGACATGCACAGATCACACCGTCTTGCAGATTATTAAGTCAGATGTTTTTACGTTGTTAGATATTTTTTAAGAACATTTTGATTTATAGACATTTAACTGTCCACAACTCCTAATTAAAATATGACATAACAAATGCGATAACTCCCAACAAAAAACTTTCAAGATTTTCCATCTGGAGGACATTTCTGGGGATTCTTGGCATCATAGAATAGCAAGTTTAAACATTGATTGAGCATTAGGCATTGTTTTAAAATTTTATAGACTGAATTTTTAAAATTCTAAAATGCATTAATGTACTATGTATGTGGTCTTAATTATTTGCATTTCGTTGAATATTTTATTTACTTCGCAAATAACTGCCAATATTTCTTCACATCTGGCATAATTATTTTGCCAGTGGAAATGAAATGGGCCTTAAATTCTATTTATTATGGTCTTGAACCCTGCAGAAACTCTTCAGTAAACTTATTGGTAAATTTTGCTCTGATTCATATCCACCATTAGCTCCCATTCTATTTGAGTTGTCATTCATTCTAAGGTTTTCCGTGTCTGAAGGAAAGACTGATCTGGAGGATGTACCAAATATGATTTGTTTCATCCACAGACTCGACCGGGGTCCATCCAGCCGGTCGGACGTGTGTGGCAGAGTTCCTCCCCAGCCACCCCGGACGGCCAGAGTCCTAACCCCTTTCAGCATGGTCCCTCTCCCTTCAACACCCAGACCTCTGTAAGACCCCTCACCACCACATAGTGCTGTTTTATATCCACTCTCACCTCTGTGCTGCCTGCTGTGACAGCCCATCCCCAAAACAGCTCAGCGGTGTGTCACAGCAGGGATAATTGTAGATCATTGTCTAAAGAATATTTTGCTTCTAAAGAGGCTACAACCAAAGACTGGAAGATTTTTTTATTTGATTGCAAAAGGAGAGTTGAGCCTGTGCTGGAGTTGTGATCTACAGGGAAACCTGAAGATTCAAACTTGAACGGAAAAGGAGCTTCCAGCACAGCTTTCAGCTCCTGAATCAGATAATCATAATGTCTTATGATTGCAGATTTCTGAAATGCTCCTTTTAACTCTTCCTCTGACAAGCAGCATAGTGGGATGGGTAAATAAAGACGCTATGATCTCATCTCACGTCTTCCTTAATGTTTCACAGAGGAGCTCATCTAGAAATCTGTCATGGCTTTGAACTTTCTAGGCCATACAGTGCGTCTCTCTGCCATAGTCCCTCCCCTCCTACATGAAACCAGGCCTCATTCTCTTATCCTGTTCTCCCCCAGTCTTCAACAAGTGCTGGTTTTTCATCATCTACCCTCTCCTCCATCTCTCTGTCTGTTCGTCCTTCCCACCTCCTCCTCTACCTCCTCTCGGCTACCATATGAACTTACCCTGCCCTCCGTGCCCACCCTATCCCGCCCCCTGCAGCCTGGTGCCCCCTCCCCCAACTCGCCAGATGAGTTCCCAATGAATGTCAAACAGGCATACAAGGCGTTTGCCGCCGTGCCTCGCTCACTGGCAGTGCTGGAGCCGCCGCAGGTAGGCCGTGTTGCCCGGACTATCCCTGTTCACAACGACAATAGCATGCTCATTGGTTGGTCTCGTCCCACCCTGCCCTCTCCGGACTGGAGCAGGCTGTCCAGTAAGAAGCCTGCGCAGTGTTGGGGGGGCCTGTGACGTGCTGTGACGTGTGGAATGCTTTCATCGTCGGTTTTTGTATTCAAGTGCCACCATCTTTCGTACGGGTGTAGAGTCATGATTCTTTTGTAAACCCATGTGTGGTTTGTGTACTAATATTCAACCCCTTTTCACATTTTATATCCCAGTCCGCCTGCTCCACATCTGTTTATTGACCCATATGTGAGTTTTCTGAACTGCACTAACACCCTACCATGACCCACAGGACCCGTATGGTGTGAGGAACAATCTCCACCTAATGCAACCATCTCCAGAGGTGAATCAACATATTGACCAAAATTATATAAAGCACATTTTCCTGATGTACTGTATAGAAACAAGTTCAGCTCATTTTACATTCAGTCATAATATATTTTTGGTTGAAACAGTACAAGATTTGCAATCTGTGTTTTACTTAGCTTCGATGATGGCAGGGTTTATTCTTTTTCTAATCTGCATGTCTGCATTTCAATATGCAGCAATTTCTACAACATGTGTAAAATAAATTCCTGATGTTTAAAAACAAGTTGAAAGCTTCTCCAAATGGATTAGTTGCAAAAACAGACTAGGACCAAATCGTCTGTTAGCCAGCCACCAAATGCCGCTATAAAGATTAAATCTTGATCACATCTTTGATAAAACAATATGGTGTTAGACAAGTAGATCTAGAATGTGAAGCTGCAGGAACAAAACATGGAAGCATGACTAAATACTTTCTTAGCTTACGGTATTTCCATACTAAGAAAACACTTGCCACACTAATTTGAGTGTCGGTGTGGTGACGAAATATGTGGCCTTTGCAGCCTCAGTTGAACAACGAGGTGTTTGATGATGACATAGATGACCATGATGGTCTTGCCGGCAAGGCGTCCTCCCGTCAGGACTATATGAGCCTGGCAGCAGTGCCTCGACTCTCCAAGTTTTCCACGGAGTTGCAGGTACCTTCCGCCACATCTTGTCGCCCTTTTCTTAATCTGGGCTGTGGTGTGCTTGGCTTGACCGGTGGTGGCGCCTCAGCCAGATTTCTCCCAGAAACTGGGATACAGTCATTAAAATCTTGAATCGGCTCAATGGTGAAGGGTTCTTTTTTATAATGACTTTTTTTTCCCCCCTTGTCTTTGCTCTTATGTACATTTCTCCTCGCATCTTTTGTGATATGCTCTCATTTGGCTCTGCAACTATTCAAATAAGAATAAAAATCAACTATTTACCTGCAAGTAGTGGCCCAGATTTGCTCTTTTGTCATTTCTGAATACTGAACGTGTTTTGCTTGCGAAGATCTTCGTAAGTTTACGCTTCATTATCTTATATTCATTCCTTGATTTCTCTTGTGACCCTACAGAGTCCTTCTCCGAGTGGCAAGGACAGTCCAGAGCAACGTTCCTTCAGGGATCGACAGAAGTATTTTGAGATTGACGTGAAGCAGCAGACACCAGAGAAACCTAAACCTCGGGTATCTCTTGTTGGAGAAGATGACCTCAAGAAAATGAGAGAAGAAGGTTTGCACCAATCACTTTTTCCGGAGCATTTTTGGAATTTAGAAAAATATCTGACTGCCAACCTCTCCTTTAACTTCCATAACCTTCTCAACCCAGAGAGGAAGTTTGAGCAGCGGGCACGGGAGTACCTGATGGATGAAGATGAGGAGGATGAGGAGGAGGACCTGGCTAAGCAGGTGGCACAGATGAAGGCCACTGGGAAAGTGTTGCTGGATGGAGTGGAGTACAATGTGGAGCCAGTATCCCCCCCATCCCATCATAGCTCCATACAACAAAGCTATAATGTCACCCCACCCAGCTACAGCGGCAGCTCAGGGTACGTTTATCAGATTTATTATCATAATAGTTTTAAAGGGTTGTATATCTTTTAAGTTTCTTCAGCCAATCCTATTCTTGTGTGTAGGCCTTCCTCTGTTGATGGTAAAGGAGATTCTCAGAGAAATTCTCTGGAGGACAGCTTCAGAATGGAACAGAGGCCCAACTCCATGACTGGGTAATTATATCACACACATCATCCTTATGTGTGTGTGATAAAATGTCTTTAGTCTGTGGTTCTTGACTTTGCTGCCATTGTGTGTCTCGTCAGTTTGATCTCCGTGTACCCCGCGGAGTCGGCAGCTCCCATCCGCACAGCCAAAGCAGAGCGCAGACATCAAGAGAGACTTCGCATGCAGAGCCCGGAGCTAGCTGTGGCCTCGGACAAGGACATGTCCCCTGCTGAGAAAAGAGCTCTGGAGGCTGAGAAGAGAGCAATGTGGAGGGCGGCACGGTAAATATCACACAAGACACATTCCAAACCCGTCATCAAATGGCTGCGCAGGGTTTTTTATACAACGTTTTTACTTTGCCATAGAACCACTTCTATATAATTACAAATATTGTTAACCAGGTAAAGAAGTTTCTATCTCTTTGGTCTCCTTCACATTAAGGACGTTCATTCATGACAAAAATGAAAACCTCTACGGTAGTGCGTAAATTCCATTTCATGTTTTTACTCTTGACTGGTTTGTAATTTATTTGGCGATGCATATTGTTATTCCAAATGTCCTAAATGTTGGAAATCTTGGACCCGACCTTATTTTATGATCACACATCATAATACGTCATTATTATTCTTACTAATAACAAAGACAAACAAAAAAATATTGCAAAAGCAAGTGAGCAATTTATTTAAATTATAATTTTGACTTTCACTGTAGCATTGTTATTTAAATCGCATATTACTTGACTAATCCTCTGATAAATTAACTTCAGAATTACCAAACTGAAGACTTTTTTATTGTTATGTCTTAGAGCTAACTATTTGGCTAATGAAGCAAACAGCAGCTTCATCCATAGAGTCTCTTGGGAGGCTCCTATAAGCTGGACCAATCAAGCTAACTGGTTTCAGGGCTCACACAGTTTGGCCTGCTCTCCTCCACAGACGTTCGCTATGATGGTTTCAAGCTTACTTCGTTGTAAAAAACAAACATCTTGTGTCTGTGGTTACTCTTATCTCCTCCCATTATATTATCATATTTATTACCCGTGGCTCTTGTAACTTTATCTGTATTTTGGTTTACCTCTCTTTTTCTGTCTATATGCCTTTCTTGTCCTTCCTCTCTTTATATTCCTCTCCCATCTTGGTGTGCCTGTCATCCTATTCCCTCCTCCTCTCTATCACCCTCCACCTGGCCTCTTGGGGCCTAGGCCCTATGGCCTAGAGGAGGATGTTAGGCAGTATGAGCAGGACCTGGCTAAGAGGCTCTACCAGGCCCGAGTGAGGGCATCTCAGGGCACGCCAGAGGCCCCCCAGCCCCTTACCTCTTCTACCGCCTCCTCAGCCGCCTCCCAGCTCAGGTCTGCTCTTCGGCCCCAGCCACGAGGGCCAGACGCACGGCATCATGGGGTGTGCTGGGGTGCTTTGGCAGTGGGACATTTTGCTTGTGGCCAAGTTTAGAAAGGTCCAAGCAAGCGCTCACAGCGACACTGTGACAGTGCTTCCACCACCTTTCTAGTACTGTTTTGCTTCTGCACGACTTTGCTGCTATTAGTTTTCTTCCATTCCCCCCTTTTCTATTCTGTCTTGTTTCCCCTCTCTGCTGTACTCTCTCTTAATTTGCTCCTTGCTGTTCTTTTGTTTTTCATGCTATTATTAGTACTAACCCACAGTTTGCAGTAGCTCATTTTTGAGTTGAGGGTAATCCTACTAGATGTAGGTAGTCCTTTTCCTGGAATGCCTCTTAGCGTGCAATGAAATTAAGCCAGTTGATTGTCACAGCAAACCAGGACAAGGAGCACCCAACATTCGTAGTGATGGGCACCAAACACCCAGCTATTGCGGTGTGTTCCTCTGCTAGGCTCTGTTTAATGCAGTTTCTTCTTATTGTTTTACCTAATGTCATGGTGGTTTCTCTTCCTGTAGAATGAAGTCTCTCGAGCAAGATGCTTTGAAAGCTCAGATGGTCATCGCAAAATCTCGGGATGGTAAGAAACGTGGCACCTTAGACCAGCTGACGGAGTCGCCTTCGCCCGCCCCCACTCCCTCACCAACACCTATGGAAGGTAGGCAGCTGCTGTTAGTTTTGCTGAGGCTTGTGTCCATTACAACGGCCTTCTCTTATGACATCTTTGTGTCTCACAAGACTTAATTAATTTTATTTGTTCATTTCGCTAATTTCTGTGTTTCTCTAATTCCAATTCCACCTAAATAGATATGATTTAATATGATTATTTTCCAGAGAATTTCACAGTTTCACTGACATAAACGCCTACAGACCTTTGAAATTATGATCCTCATCATTTGAAATTATTATCAACAACTTCTTTGCATTTTCGGGTAACAATCTGTTTCTAGATTTAATAACAATATTTTGAAATCTTAAAATTTCAACACATGTGAGTTAGTCAACAGTCTGCTGGTACGTTCTTTGGCATTCAGCTTGTTCGTAATTAAAAAAAATAATTTCTGAAGCACATCATAAAGGTTTAATATTTGTCATATACATGTTACCACACACCTCTGTGCAGTATCCAGAACATGGTAGAATTAATGGAAAATACAAATTATGGAATGCAGAAAAATCTAAATTGTCCTTTACTTTTTTTTAAATCACAATACTTTTACACACTACCTCTTTGTATAGTCAATATGAGACTCACAAGTAAGTTTGTAGTCCATTATATCTCCCAAAAATTGTTTTTTTCAAATTCTCGCTCAATATAAACTCTATTTCCATTGAGTTAGAATCCTTTCTTCGATTACCTAAAATGATCCATTTTGCATTTTAAAGGTGTAATATGGAAAATTCAAGAATCCTTTCTATTGATGACACTGGTGGCCTTTAAATGAACCACAGTCATCCTGTTGCTTTCATTAGTGGGTTTACAAACAGGTGACCTACATGGATCAGACGGCAAGCCAGATCATTTTTATGTGCTGTCAGGCATAACCCCATCAAGTAATTTGCTTCATTAGCTCGCTAGCAGTTCATCAGTGTCCGCAATGAAGATAAAGTTGTATTACATTCTTCACTTAAGATGATTGTGTCAAAGCATAAGTGGTAATCTGCAGGAATGTTTGCTCTGAGTTTGGACTACGTGTCAGACTTAGTGATGGGTGCCAGTCGTTTGTTGACGATGGCAGACTGTATTACTCGTATAAGGTTGGCCAGTGTTGCAAACTGCAGGGGAGCAGAAGAGTATAATGAACATAGGAATATGATATTATGATAGATACATATTGTCAGTTTACACTGAAATTCATTTTGCATCCTTGGACAGTTACGTTTGAGATTTCCATACAGGTTGAACAGACAGTCACAGACAATCATGAACTACTCATTTCATATCTTTTGGATTTTCTCTGCAAAGCATCAAAGACAGTCAGTCAGGTCTCATAATGTTAAAATCTGTTCAGATTATTTACTACATTTACATTTCTTTACATTCTAGCAGAAGAGATTTCAACAAGTGTTTTCCTGAACAGTTTCCATAACCGACAATTTCAGAATTGATTTAATTTGACATAAGAAGTTCTCAGGTCTGCTAAACAGTGTCTACTTCATGTTCTTTTACCATGTTTTCAATATTTTCATTTCTATTTTGTTGTTCTATTCTGATGTTACTTATCCCTTCGTACCTCTCTGTGGTTCTCTGTAACAAGTTCAAATTTCCTGTTTACTCCCGACAGAGCTCAGTCCTCGAGGATTAACCTCTCCAGGCAGGCTGGTAAGCACATGATTTTTTTTTACTTAACTTTCTCTTAAGTGCACCTTTGACTGTTTTTTCTACATTGAAGTCAGTTTGAACAGTTTGTCTTATGAATGGACAGTCATAAATTATTTGTAACAGGGAGTAACACTGACTTTGCAGTTTTATTTTAAGGTGCTTTGTCTCAGAAAGGCAACAAAGCAGGTTTAAAAGCTGGGGAAAAAAGGAAGTGTAGATTTGCTTCGAAACTACTGGCATTAATCCATCATCTTGGTCATTGTAACTCCATCAACAACAGCAGGCTGTTTACATCATCAACAACATCAGACTCTCTGCATCGCAACTCTACCTATTCTTTCCCCTCATCTCTCTTGGTCATTTTCCTCTCCTTTGACATTTTCCCTCCCCATCCTTTCTTGTCCTCTCTATGCGTTGTCCTACCTCCTGCTCCTCTTTCTGTCCTTGTTTTCCTCTTTTTATCGCCCCACCTCAACTTCCGTTCATTCCTCTTTGCTATCCTTCTAGTCCCTGTCGTCAAAGAAGTTTGACTACCGACAGTTTGCTGCCATTCCTTCTTCCAAACCCGTATACGACATCCAGGTATTGGCTGCATGCTAAGTTATCGGGGCCCAGGCCTCCTCCCTTCCCCCGGCTTTCCCTGCTGTTTGTCCCCTCTAGATTCTCTGTTTATCAGGAGGTATCGGTGTGATTGAGGTCTCAGTTTTAGCCCAGTGATGGATCATTACGTTATGCTCTTGTCTGCAGCGGTCTGGCTCACTAACTCTTACTTGCACTATGAAGGTAAACTTGTTCTGCATAAATGAAACAACAAAGCAGTCCTTTCTGGTCTCCTAAGTGGTACTCACAAAAAGCATCTAACTGTAACCATTCACACCCACAATCACTCGGCTAACTACAAATTTATCACAGCACTACTAACAGACAGAAAGATCAAATCCCACTGATAATGATTAAGTCTGGGCGAAATGGCCTCAACTCTGCACCTCATCCTCTCTCAAATTCACTTCCAGCAGCTGTTTGTCAAACACGCGGGTCACATATCAGGCACAGAAATAATAAGCTGATCAGCCATAACATCATAACCACCTACAGGTGAAGTCAAAATAACATTATTGGGAAGGTAAAGGTAACCCCTAATCACCCATTAGGGGTTGGGATATATTAGGCGGCAAGTAAACATGTTGTTCCCAAAGTTGTCTCTTCGAGGCAGTAAAAATGCTCACGCATGAGGATCTGAGCATCTTTGACAAGGGTTAAAATGTGATGACTGGATGACTGAGTCGAACATCTCCAGACTGTAAGGGCGCTTGTTGGATGTTGCTGGTTTGCAGTGGTTAGTACCCATCAAAGGAGGTATAACTGGTTGTGCTGGTCACAGAGTCATGAGGTATAATAATAATGCATAATGCACATTGATGCGTGCAGTAAGTGAAGACGAGCCTTTACTGTCCTATTCCACAGAAGAGTTACTGCATTACTGAAGAAGTCCATGTTTATTCTGATAGAAATATGTCACGACTCACAGCACTGAGCTGTCTTCCAGTAAAATGGCAAACCTCACAATATTAGGTAGATGGTTTGAATGTTAAGGCTGATTGATGTATGTCGTTCCAATAGATTTCCAATAATGGCCTTTGAAACACTGATGTGCTGAAGGATGATCATTAGGTAGAAGTTTGTGTAGGTTCCTCTCTGGAATAAGGAGCGTTGGAGGAGTTAGGTCAGCGTGTCTAGAAGTCTTGTCTTACCCTTTTAAGTCAAGTATCTGTGGTCGTCCGTGTCGCTGTCAGTCTGCATTCCTCAGAGTGTGGAATCTCCTGCAGCTTTATTGTCTTCTCTCTTTGGTGGATGTAAGTTTATTGACATCACTGTTTGCCGATCATTCCAGACTGTTTCACATGAACTGAAAAAGTGTCATAAGGCTGTGTTACAATGTCTACTGACCTCAAAATAAACAAAACAACAGAGAGAAATTTAGAATGACAACCTCTCGAGATTAAGACATTGCACAATGTGTTATCCACCCAAACATATTATCTGCTTTATGTGATTTACTTTTAGTTTTTGGAATTTCCCTCAGTAGTTTAAGGTCATTTTAGAAATCTCCTCTGATCAAGAGCAGTCGGCATGTTCTATAACATTGAAATTCCAAAAAGGGGACACTGCACCTATATATGCAATTAAATTTAGTGCAAATAAATATATGTGATACTAAACACCGCCAACTACAGTGTTTTATTGCTCATTTTGAATTTTATTACAGCAGTATGTTTGAAACAAGTTGGACAACAAAAGTGTGGCACAGTGGTGGAATGCCTTGAAAGCAAATCTTTGGAATGTTCCACAAGAAAAAAGGTTAATTGTCGGAAGGTGGTGATACCATGATGTGAAAGGGGAACCCTTGATGCATATGTAATGTTGAGGTACTCCATAAGATTCTTCAAACCATAGCCAGTAAACACAGTTTGTTTGTAAAAGATGCTTTCATTCTGTTTTTATATTTTACAAAAGATCTGATCTTTCATTTAATCAGGATTATAGCTTGCTCAGACAGCAGTTACCATTCTACCACGTCTAGTCTGCTTGAACCACTTCTAGCTTTGTCATATGATCCCAGGCCTACAAAACTTCCTTTTTTTAATTTATTTTTTATTTATTCAGGGTTTGGGAATATTTTAAGTATTTTAAGTTTTGCAGAATATAAACATAAATGAACTAAAACATGACTCTGGATCCCCTCTCTGACCTTCCCATACAAGGTCCCACTTAACTTAACTGGGACCATACTCATAAGGAGAAGGTACTGACATAAAAGTAAATATAGAGTAAGAAGCAGGTTTTCCCAGAATCAACCTGCTGTCAGCAGTAGAATCGACTAGAGTCATCATTTAACCTGCTGCTTGGTTGTCTGTTGCATTGGTGAATCTTGTCGGTGCTGTAAACTACGATACAGACTAAACCCCAGTACTTATAACCAAACTTAACCTTCCTTTCCATTAACAAACCAGCCTCTCCTGGGGGAGTAGCCTGTAGACGTTCTCTGGCTTCAGCAGCTCTGACAGATTGGGCATTTCTGAACCGTCTACTAAACCGGCATTGAGCAGCTCACACGTCTCCTCAGTCTCCCCTGCTGTCATGGTGAAGGCTTCCCTCGGATACCCCGACCTCTGCCCGTCAGTTATTCACTGTCTCCTCTTGTCTTTCAGTCCCCAGACACGGTCGATGAAATCCAGTTCATCAACGACGACTCCAGCAACACAGGTGAGCCCTGAAGGCTTTTTACCTGGTATCAGAACAGGCTATGTCTCAGGGATATGTTAGAGATGTATCACCTCAATGTCTTCTATCCCTTTGATTCAGGTGACTACCTGGGATAAGCAGCTCTTATTGGTAGGATCATGGGTACATATGTTTGCTTGTGATGACATTAACGAGACACGTGTGTGTGTGTGTGTTTGTGTGTGTATTTATATTCTAAACTGCCCGTTGTGTGGCAAACTGTTGCCTAACTGTGATATAAAGTCGGTGTGTTTAGCTGGGTGTGCTCCGCATGCTGCTGTCCACCAAAAATGAAGACGACAACTGACGTAGAGAGCATAGCTCTCGAAGTTCACTGTGTCTGAACTAATTATCGCACACTGTGATCCAGATTGTGCATGAATACGCATTGATTGACGAAAATCACCGCTGCTTCCAAGGGGGCCTCTCAGTGACACCATTTTCTTATTAAATCTCCAAATGGTCATCGTCATGATATAGTGTTGGAAACAGGTTTTTTTTTTATTTATTTTTTTATAGGAAATAATTATTATATCCCAGGCTTTAGCTCAGTGGGTAAAGCAGTTGTCCCTCAACTGCTAATATTATTATTATTTACAGATTTTGCACACACATATAGTGCGAGGAAGAACTCAATGGATTTTTTGGAAATGTAGTTCCTTATTTCCGCCACTAGGGGGAAATAATCCAGAATCACAGTTGTAATCATCCTGTTTATCCAGAATCACAGTTTTTGGGCCATAATTTCTCAACCATTGGTCCAATTTAGGCCAAATCAGGCACAATGAATCGACTCGAGGAGATCTATTTTATATAGATCGGATTTCATTCACATTGTCTCAAATTATTATTTCCTTTCATCCACCCACTCTGCTGGCTTGTTTGTCGTGCACATGCAAACTTGTAAAATGTTGATCTGAAACCCACTGCTGTGTAAACTTGGTCAAGTAATCTGCTCCCTGAAGAAGCAAACCATGATCCTCCCAAGATCATTTAAGGGCACGTAAAAACCCCGAGGGAACTTTCAGCAAGTTGATGGAGAATCAGTTCTTGGGTTTGAATACTTTTTGATGTGGCTGGGTCAAACAGGCAGTTACTGGGTGCTTGAGGTTTCTTGTCTTTCTTGTTTCCAGCTGCTAATTTGAATGTGGGGCTTCCCTCGCAGGTTCATGGGATCCTTCTGCTTTCTCAGTCCACAGCTGCTGCTGTTCAGAGCGATTGTCACCTAAAACAAGAAACTGTGGCGACTGGATAAGTTGTCCCTGAGGCTAAAGTGATTCTGTCTCTTTATTGTATAGGACACGCTGCAAGCCCCGAGGCTGAGGTTCCCACCACGCTGCCTGCCACCTCAGCCCTGGAGGAGATGGCTCTGTACAGCAACAAGCGCAAACTGAGGCAGGGCCGCCGTAGCCTGGAAGCCGCCATGCCCACGTAACACCGTACGACAGCGGAAGTACTCAAAAAACACAATGCAAAATCGTAGACATTTAACTATAGCGTGGAACACTGGTAAGATGCGTGTGCGTCCACAGGAGGGGCAGAGTCAGAAAACAATCCAGTGTCAGTAGAGTGAGATTTCCCCTCCTATGTAACCACTGCAGAGACTACATTAGTCCCCACACACTCACACACTCACTCACGTCCTGCGTGTGTCACGCCTGTAAAGCCTGTGGAGGAGCTGGGGAGTTGCTCCCCCGTACCTCAAGGGCGAGGAAGATCTAATGTGGTGAGCTGGGATGCATCTCGCTGACTTTTCTTCTCCTTTGTTTTTCTACACTCAGATTACTCAGTAGACATTGATCCATTTTTTTAAAAAAAAGGAGCTGAATGAAGTCTTTCTCGTTTTTATTTCCACACCTCCGATGATTTTGCTGTTTAAAAAAAAAACATATATACTGGAAGAAGAAAAAAGAAATGGGTCCTAGCTATACTAATAACGTTTTTAGCCTTTTCATTGACTAGATTGTAAGAGTTCAGGGCTTTCTTTCTGAACAGCAGTGTGTATATATTAATTAAGGGAACATCCTGCTACCTTCACCGTCACAAATTGTGA
Organism: Lophius americanus; assembly: GCA_037951165.1. Taxonomy (NCBI): domain Eukaryota; kingdom Metazoa; phylum Chordata; class Actinopteri; order Lophiiformes; family Lophiidae; genus Lophius; species Lophius americanus. Next base: position 2,643,119 of record JBBDHG010000011.1, on the reverse strand, counting down.
GATTTCTTAAGTACATATCTTCTTTTTTTTGTTGCACTGCCACTGATCATCTTTTTAAAAAAAACAGCTTATCTTAAATAATTTATTGTTTTTATCCTTTTATCTCAAACTGAAGGCCTTCTATTTGACTTTGTTTGAAACATCCAGGCCTTTTGGGCGATAGAAGAGCACGAGTGAGGCTCGCTTCAACCAATGAAAGACATATCACCTCATATCATCTGCTCTCCCTTAGATTCTCTTGAGAGAAGCAAATCTTTAAATTGTGTCTGATGCACGTCAGTTTCACAACATGGTATGAACTGGTGCCAAAGTATGACGGAACATTCCACCGGGAGATAACGACTGCTCTGGAGGCAGCAGCAGCATCAAGCTGGCAGTTTTACGGCTAAAAATATTAAATATAGATGCCAAGTTTGGCATCATTTTAATATCATTTATAATTAACGGTACTTACTTGGCCCAGTTGAGGGCGCTTTGTTTTATCAATGTGAATTGTTCACTTTTATGCTCGAGGGGTCTGGAGGTTCTCCAGCAGACGTGAAGGTAGCAGGTGTTTTATTTTTATGTCTACGGTTAATTTAAATCTGATGCCACTGAAAAATCATATATTAACGTGTGAATAATGTACAAATACTGAGAGAAGAGCAAACCTTTGGGTTTGAAACTGAGCCAATCTGGACCGAGACCGAGCGAGTGTCTGGACGGCTGAGGCGTCTGGTTTTGGACGGGCTTGGTGTCGGGACGCTCTCTGCATGTATATCGCTTTTTTAATGGGAGAACTGAGAGACGGAGAACCGATTAAAAAGACGTTGATCTCATTCAGACATGAATTTCACTGCATTTGGTTGTTTTATGAATCTTAATGGCTATTTTTGCAAAATCACAGCATAGCGTTTTTGTTAATTGAACGTAGGGTCTTTTAATGATAGCTTTCCATGTTCTTACCAACTGAAATTCAGTAACATTTGCAAAGGATGATATTTCCCTTTTTTCTTTTTTTTTACTTTACATTAGGTAAATCTTCGTTTCAGTTGGGTTTCACTACATTTTTAATGAAGTGTTTCAACTTTTTGTGTTTATTCCTTTGTCTTGAGTTTTATTTAGGGCTTTTATTTGCAAATAAGTCTGAGAGAAATGGTCAGAAGTCCTAGAGTGGAGAGTTAGCGCTCATACAAGACTGTAACTAGTGAATTTGTACAACCAAAGAAGTCTATTTTGTGGTTCAGGAATAATAAAATTTACTTTTCATTTAAGAAGTTGATACTTTGTGGCGTGCCTTTTGTTCCTGATAAATGATTATATTACAAAGCAGATAGATTACATTTAGAAAAGTCAGAATGCTTAATCATATCTGGATGCTGTGTTTTAAGCTAGTTTGTACATAAAATGCACAAAGTACCAGGTTGAACTGCCATCACTGTAGAGAGAAAAGCAAAGGGGTAATGCTTTTTCTGTTGTAAAATGTTCAAAATAATTAATGGAACTCACAGATTGGATAGTCATGAATGAAATATTCATGTCGAAAATCTTTATTGAAAAAAAAAAAAAAGACGCAAAAAATGACAAACACTCAGTGGAAGTTAAAACCTTGATGCCACTGTGGACTGGATTCTAAATAACACACAAAATCAAAGTGAAAGAATGAAATCAGGCTGATCCACATGAGTGAATTTCATCACAACAACTCCTAATGTGTCTCAGTGGTGTGTCTGGTCTCCAAGTCCCCGTCTGCACACCTGACAATGTCTGGGCCTGCTCCTGATGAGATATGATGATGCACAGATGCGTAACATCTCAGAGATTCTCAAGTGGGTTCAGGTCTGGGAAAGGTGGAACAGTCAATGGCATCTATACCTTCACCATCCAGGAACTGCCTACACACCGACTACATGAAGCTGGGAAGTGATCTGGACCAGGAGGAAACAAGGGTTCGCTGCACCAGACGAAGGTCTGAATGGGTCTGAGGATATTATCCCGGTTCCTAACAACAGTCAGGGTACCATTTGCCAACGTGGAGGTCTGTGAGACGATTCAAGGATGTGTGTCCCAAGAGACACTGACCCACCATCAAGCCGCGCCTGTGGGATGATGTTACAGGCAGCATAACATTCACCACGGCGTCTCCAGACTCTTTCACGTCAGTAACATGAGCTCAATGTGGACCTGCTGTAATCTGTGAAGAGAACGGGGCAGTGATGGAGAACCTGCCCTTCCTGCATGGTACTGGGCTGTGAGCCAGAACCCCAGTCTGCTCCCCGGGCTCTGCAGATAGCTGCCCACTGCTCTTCAGGCATGGGTTAAATGCCAAGAGCAACTTCACTATGTTGTACTGTGTGTTTGTTTGTGATGACTGAAGACTTCTAGACTGGAGGACATTGGGTCCACATGCCACCTTCATGGAGTCAGTTTCTGACCGTTTGGTCAGATAATATATTTGTTAAGGTGCTACATGAAGTTACAAAGTGCTTATTATACTCGATGCCGGTTTCCTACTAAAGTCTGGATCAGAACTCAACAGTAGAGCAGACTTTGTATGTTTGTTGACAGATGTATGAATGATTAGACAAAGTTGGACATTAAACTAGAATTTGAGATCAATGTGAAACGACTCCACCCTCCAGACTCTGACTATAAAGCTGGGGTTCAGAACATGAGGCTAATCTGATTTCAGGATTAGAGGGCTCACACTGCTGTGTTTGGGTGGGATTCGTCCTGGTAGCCCTGGTGAGTGTGATTAATAAGAGGAGTGGGTTTCCACACGGAGTACATGTGATTATTTTTTAAATAAATCGGTCGTACAAGAATACAAGAATGTGTATATATATATATGTATATATTATATTATATTGGACTAATGCGGTTAGTCCAATAAACCACATTTATTCTGCATTTTTGCTTTTCTTAGAATAGTCAGGAAGATCTGATTTTAAAAAAATGTTTTTTTTGATTTATAAACTAGCGGATTGCGGCCATCAAACCTTATTTTTCCAAAAAGAAAGTTTTTACTGACGTCTTTAAAAAAAGGTCACAGGGAACTTTGAAGTTATTGGTGATGGGGCGCTCATGAAAACAGTCTCAGAACCAGTTCTAATGTATTGGCTGCTTTTCATTTGACATTGTAGAACGAACTAAAATCAGAATGTTAAACATACATCGTAAAATCAGACTGTACATTAAAGCTTTGACTTAGAATAACTTTTTTGTAATGTTTTCCTCAATGATCAGTGATTAGATGGACCGTCGGTCATATTTTCCTGCTTAGATAGAATTCACCATTAAAACTTTTACTTTAAATGTGTTTACTGATTCGTGAACATTTTTAACACCTAAGTACAAACCAGTTAAACATCACTGAACTGAAACCTCCAAAATGAGCACAACGATGAAAAAATCTCCGTCAGCAAAACGGTAAGATCTCTCTAGTAACTTATGGAGTCGTTATCTTGACCTTCTCGAAAGGCTCATAATTGGCTCTAGTTTTTAAACTAGCTTTTGCAATATTTTTTACAGTGCACAATGCTTGATTTTAATATAAATATTGGTTATTGTCACAAATGTGCATATAGCTCCCTCTAGTGGACATTTTGCAACCAAAATCCCTCTCTTCTATCAGATTTAAGAAAAATGGAAGGATCTTCCTTTTTTTGTCATATTGGTTGTCCAACTGTGCCAAATAGTGTTCCTGGTCCTATCCCACGAAAACAAAATACAAAAATGAATGACATTAAGTTTTACCTGACTGTATAAACACCAAGGTTGTGCAAATGGTGGAGTTGATCCCATCTATCACAAATGATAGTTATGGAGCTTTTCAAGTGGGTGGAGGTCAATTATATTTGTGCAGAGTTGAATTAACACTAACGCGGCCAAGTAACTGTTAAATCGAAACTTTTGGATCGAAAATCAACAGTGAAATTTCGAATGAATGCCTGCGTCACGATTTCATTCTTTCTGAAAGTGAGCATGGCTGTCTAATGACCTTCAGCAGCAGGTTTTTTGTGAAGCTGGGGTCACGGTACGGATCTGTTCACATTGACATCAGGTCACATGATAAATATGTAAGAAATGAAAAATAATCTAATATCCAATTGTTTGCAGTAAATTTGAAAGCTTTTATTTTAAGATTGTTTTTCTGAGAAAAAAGCCGACTACTGAATTAAAATCATGACGTACAAAATAAAGATTCATCTGGCACTTTTCTTCTTCCATATGCTTGAAAAAGGAATAGGGAATATAAAATGTGGCTTTCGGACTTATTTCTGCTTTTTTAATATCATTTGTATTGCAGTTTCTTTTCTAAATCACGTACGTAGAGAACCACTAGTTTCGATACTCGAGGCCAAGTGAGGTTTGGTGAAGGCCGAGTGATGGAAATGACCATTTATTGATTCTATCTTCAAGGCTATTGTGTAAGCAAAGTTAAAAACTATTTTAATATGCTGGGTATAAGGTCCCAAGAAATGTTCTTTTTCTCCTAAATGACCTACTCTGACAAAATAATTCCTTCAATAATCAGGAAGAGATGATGGAAGAAAACGAGAGAAAAGACCAGAAAAAAACAAAACGGACAAGATTTCATTCACAAGGATCACTTTATTTGTGTTAGGCTCTTTTCACAACAAACATCCACCCAAAGTGTCCCAGCAAGGGATCAGCGCCCCCCAGTATCTTCAATTGAAAATGACAAACATGGAACATAAATCCAGTTCTTCTTCTTTGCTTCTCTAAACAAAACTAGGCTTAAAGTAAAAAACAATTTGATTTTAACTGATTCAGACCACTGTCAAGTAGTGTGTGGGTTTCACTGTTGGTTCTTACAGACGGGTAGTTGCTGTAACTCTGTAAAGTTTGTTGTCTTCTTTTCTGATCAACTGCAATGAGGAAAAACCTAAATTCACAAGAGTCTTAAAACTGGTTGAAATGTACCACTTCACACCAAATTATAAAAAGGTGTGTAAACTCCATACAGCCAAACAACCTCAATAAATATGATTTCCTATTTGTATTGATTCTGGTGTCAAACCACAAACTATTTTTTTAGCCAAACAATGGTTTCTGATTTTAAACTAGCTTTAATTTCTCTTCTTGCCGAGAGTAAAATAAAGCACGGGCAGAAAAATCAAACGGCGGATGTGAAAGATAGTAGTTGTAATCATCGGGCAAACAACATTTCTCTCCTCTTTACAGTTTCTAGTCAGGGAGAAATCCAGAGGCAGGCAGCAGTCCATGAGACAACGCGTAAAGTTCTCTTCTGATGACACAGCAGTTTCTATCAGTAAGGCCACTTTATATAGAAATCTTTAATGAGGATCACAACCTATCGCTTCTTGTCCGTAGATCTATGCAGTGTCATCAACAGGAAATAAAAACATAAAGTTTCTAATGAAAAAGCCTGGTGGCTCGCCCGTGAGTGGAAAGGGTGGATGTTTGCCCCGTTTTGCCACTACAGCGAGGAAAAAAAAGAAAGAAGCTCAGTCATCGTCGTCACCACCAGCTGCGCAACCCATGAACCCACCAACTGCAACTCAAAGAAAACCACCCCAGGATACCACGTGCGATTGGTTTATTTATAATGGTCTTGCAAAAAAATAGATACTCTCACAGAAGTTTGTAAAATCATCTTGTCTGAGGTTATCTTCGATCCTCTGTGGCTTTTTCGAAGCACGTTTGAAGTCCAGAGAAAAAAGATGCACCGCACAACTGCTGCTCCGAGTACAATCCACACCAGACAACGGCGTTGTCTCCTGTCGCTGCTGCAGTGTTGCACTTTTGGGTGTGTTTTGCCAATTCCTTTTCAGTGATTCCCTCGTTCAACAGCCCCTTCAGATGCAGTTCTTCAGATTTGCCGACCAAATGTATGCAGAGTGTTGATTCTGAGAGTCTGATTGATTCAGAGGGAGCTTGAGTGTGTCTGTGTGTGTGTATATATATATATATATATATATATATATGGGAGCGTGAGTGTATACCTGTGTGAGTGTGTGTGTGTGAAATGCTGTGGAACCAGTGTAGAGATGGTGGCAGCATGAGACTGCAATCAACACAGCTGGAGTTCAGCTTCCTTCAAGGGGCTGGGCCGGACCATGCTGAAGGGGCCGAGGGACGTGGGGGGAGGGGTTTTACTTGTCCCCCAGGATGGCATATTGGTTGTCAAGCTGCAACTCCTGCATAGAGGCACCGCTGTTCTCCTCTCTACCACGGTTCTTGTGTTTCACAACCTCAAAGGTTTTTTCCATTTCCCTGTCCCTGAAACACAGACATGCATCGTTTGAGTCGACTGTAAGAAATCCTACCAGCTTCAACTACTGTCAGCCAACTGGACTTACTTGCGTGTCTCCACGTGTTTGGCCGTGGCCAGGAGAGAGGGGAACTGTGTGTCGCTGAAGATCTCCGGAGGGCCCTGGTTGTGCACTCTTTTGTTTGTTGTCAGCCGAGCTCCTGGTGGACGATATACTCCAGAAGGCTTGGACTCAGGCACCTCCACTTCCTCTGCAGTTACGGAAATTACACAATTTAGAATGGAAACACAGAAAAACAGCGTTTTAAAAAACAACATAAACCCCCCCCCCCGCACACTTCATATAGTCATCAAACTGCTTCAGGCCATGTTTCAACAATTACCGTCCACCAATCACTCAAGTTCCTCTTTTCATTAATGATGGTCTAGATTCCTTATATAATGATCAGCCATAACATTACGACCACTGACAAATGTAGTTACTGGTGATAATTATCGTGTTACAATGTCACCAGTGGGTGGGCTATATTAGAAGTTGGCTGCAAGAAAAGTGGTCAATCGTAATATCTGACAAAAGCCAAATTACGATGGCTAGACATCTAGTGGGTCATGCAAGAAGTAGACTGATCGGAAGTGGTTCAGCCATCAATAATGGAGCTCAAATACAACATGTCAACCAGGCAGACCATTGCCATTCGTCATGGCATTTGAGCAGGAAACTTTAATTAGCTCACAAGCAGATATTTAGAAAAAAAGAAACCGTTTCTTTGGAGAAATCTGGCGTGGGAGAAATTTGCTGCCTGAATGAATGTATCTACTAGTGTACTGTATTTGCTCTGAATATGGTTTGACATGGTGGCGGAATGATATTGAACTGATTTTCATTGTCATTTTTGGCTATTAATTGGATGTCAAAGCAGCCTCAATTAAAAAAAAAGTCTGGACGTCGTACTGGTTACATACTTAAAGTAATTGTTCTGTCAAACTTGTGAGAGAACAATTTGGATACCCTGTCCTACTCATCCCTCCGGATAAGCCGGAGACGGGTGTCTGACCTCAGTGGGGACTGCTGAAGTTGTGACCACCGATCCAAATAAATCTTGATGGATGGTAATAAGATTCTGGATCATATCTCACTTTGGTTGTAAACTGATGAATATTATCAACCATTGGCCCTTTTTCCAGTACTTTTTGTATCAAATATTCGCCAATGCAGTTCTTTCTGTTTGGAAAAAACAAAACACGGAGAGCAACATGTTTGAGATATAAGATTTGAGAAAGCCAATCACTTAAATCATGGAGAAAAACACAAGACAATTTGTGTTTCAGTCCTCGTCTGACGTCAATCTATTAATATGATAATGAGAGATGGACATGCCACGTCTGCCTTAGGTTGGGAACAAGCTCAGCCTTCCTTGAACTAAATGGGCTATCGGGCAGGTTAGGTTCACGGAATAAGTTAATGTGGTAACTGACCACAGAGCTTAACATATCCCACTTTCTGGAATGGAAAACCCAGAGTTTCCCCCATCTCAGGCTTAACCAACTTGGAGTTTCAGTAAACACGTTTCCTGAAATACCGCCCCTCTTCAGAGCACCTCCAGGTATTCCCTGTCTGTAATAGCTGGCACCGTGATCCAAGGAGAGATTGACATGGTGCAACAACAATCAGTTGAGGCTCAAAATCATCAAGAACAATCATATTGAGGAGGAATACAATGATTGAAATAATCATGTCACTTCAAAGACGCTACAAATTCTTAAAAATGGATGCTTCACACCATCTAAAACCCAGTAACATTGACTATCGATCTATCCAGAAATACAGTTTCATGCTGGATTGTAAAGATTAGTGTCCTCATTTCATTACACAGCAACATGTGACATATGGTAAGAGCGTCCCTTTCTGCTCCTCAGTCATGGTTTTAAAAGATGGAAACAAAAATTGTTTTGACCTTTAAAGTGTTGTATGAAATTACATCAATTTATCTATATAGACATTTGAATTCAGACCAAAATTTGTTTTGTAAAATCATAGTGACCTTTTACCAATCTTCATCATCCTTGAGTCCAAGAGGATGTTTCATAAAATTTGAAGAAAAATTATCAAGGAGTTCCTGATATATCATGTTAATATGGAAGGGACAGGTAGCTGGATAACCCCCAAACCTCTGAAAACGGTTGACATGGGCAAGAAGGTTTAAATATAGGATGGCATGACCCCACAGTACCAAACAATCAGCTAAAATGACCTTACTCACCCACAGGGGCAGGAGCTGGAGCAGCACCAGGTTTGTTCCAGGGACCTGAAAATTTATCTCCACTGACCAGAATGATCTCTCCATCTTCACCAACTTCCTCCTTCTCATACTCCTCTTCCTCTTTCTCATCACTGCAAAAAACAGTGACATAAAAGAAATGTATTTCTAAAAATTTAAGTTCATCTGTTTTATTCCAAGATATGATTTTAAATGGCGTTCAGCATGCTAGATTGATAAATTAGACTTAATGACTTTCTTCATAACTGAAATGCAGGAGAAAATTTGCTCTGGTGCTAAAAAAAAAAATTCAATTTATGATGGCAGCTACATAGAAATAATGTGTTTGAGTGATGGGAGAGATATATACTCACGCAAGTACTGTCAGTTCAGCCATGGTTAAATATTATCTTTTTAAGTGTTCAAAGATGGGGGACAAGTCGTTATGGCCATTGTCTTTATTGATTCCAACTTGATGACACCAAAGCTACCATCCAAACGACAACTCATGTCCACAAAGCATCAAAGCAACCAAAGTAGGAATGGACCATAATTTCCAAATATTTGAATAGTCATTACATTACTAAGAACAAAAAAAACAAACTATGAATGACTATTGTTGTAATAAAATCGTATTTAACTGGTGCCTGGTAATAATTCATGGAAATGTGGTGGCGGCAGCAAATGCAGTTTTTAAACGCTAATATAAAAATGTAAAAGCTGAAACATGCCTCCGCCATCAAAAACTTCTTAGTGTATCAGATTAAATATATAAAAGGAAAATGAGTTGCAGTGCCAACTCATAATTTCAAAGCAAAGCCTCCAGCAGAAGTTGATGCATCCAGAGTATAACAAACAATGGCTGGCTTTGTCGGAAGACCAAGTTTGATGTTAGATGGGCAGAACAAACATCATCTCAAAGATGACAGCTTTAAAGCTTCAATGAAGGCAAGATATATACATTTGTCAAGCCTGAGTACAGTACCATCTGGAAAAACTTAGCACAACACTGGATAAACTACATAATCCTTTACTGCAGTAAATCTGTTTTTAAGTGTTGAAAACTGTCTCTGATCATATATTCATGTGCCACACTGAATTGAATCCGACATCATTACATTCTCAAATAATAAAACGGGAGTAATATTATGGAGAACAAAGCAACAAGAATAGTGATATATACTAAATAAATGTATTTACTGAAGTACTGCTTGATGGTGGGTAGGCATTGGAATAATATTTTTGTAGTTCAAAATGACTATTAAGTAGATTTTTTGCTTCCATCCCTTACCTGAACACGTATCTTACTCTCACCTTATCTGCAAAGCTTGGAGACGGAGCCCGCTGTAGTCCACTTCTTTCTGCTCAAACTCTTTCCATTCCTCATCCTCCTTGGAAGAAACGAACATCAACTTAAAAACCGCATTGAGGCCATATAACAGTCATTTTCCTCAAGTGATGATATTTTTGGTCATAATTAGTGGAAACCCTCTTCCAAGAAAAAAACATCTGCACTCTGGTGAGATTTTCCCACGAAAGGTTTAAACAAGTCATCCTGACAATTTAGATCAATTGTATAGAAAGATGTTTAAACCTTTTCAGGATGACTGCGTCATAGCGGTGTGATACAACCAAACCCTCCTATCATATCTATGGAGCTTAAAGGCAAAGGGGTGACAAATGGCGGCTCGGCCTAGTTGGACAGCCACGATTCGGTGAGGAATGACAGCTTCCTTATGCGAACCAGGCCACTAACTAAAACATAAAAAAAAGACAGAGGATTATTATTTAAGAAGATAGTGTTTCGACACGAAAGGTAAGCTAAGATTGTTAGAACTAGCTGCAACAAGTCTAGTGTAATTTATAAACCGTCCTAATGTCTGCCCAAGGAAATCATTATGCTGCGTTAGCCAGCTACCGGCGTTTCCCATCTTCATGTCGCATAGTTAATTTACAACCAAAATTTCCTCTCACAAATCGACCAACAAGCCGTCAGAAATTATTGGTTAGAAGAAAAAGGTTTTGAAAAGGAAAAAATCTGAAAGTAGGTAAACTGCAGTTACCTTCTCAATCTGTGCGTCCTGGTTCTCGTTTTTCGTCGATTTTTCTTTCTCCCTCTTTGTCTTCTTCACCACAGCTGATGTGCTCGCCGCGGCGGTCTCTTTGCCCTTCCCCTTCTCTTTCTTTTTCTTTTTATCCCGCTTGGCAAAGAAATCGTCCAGACTCTTCTCCGGTGGAAAATCCGCCATTTTCAATGAGCAACGTTAACTAGTCAGGCTAGCTAAACCGAGCAATGACAAATGAGAAAATCCGCTCTCGGTGAACGAGAACAATTCAAAGCACCAAAAAAAGATGGCGCTTTCCTTAAAATAACGGTTCGACTCCTGTTACCGTCTGATAAAAAACGTCCACCCTAAATCCCTCTCTGAATGTCCGGCTACGCCGTCAACCATGCCATGCACGGGATATTTGACAAATCTGTGTGTCACCCGGAACTACTTCAACATCAGCCGGAAAGTGTTTTTTTCACAATAACTTTATTTGTAAATCTTCATAAATAACAAGTGACGTCACAAGGCATCAGAGAAATGGGCACTTATCACAGGCATGAAAACATAATATTAATAATATATATTAATTAATAATATTAATCAATACAATGTAAAGAGCTTTACAAAAGAGCCAGTAACAACCGAGTGACTAAAATAATGATTTCAAAATATGATGATAAACAGTGAAATATATTAGCTTGTTCTGTTCGACAGGCCCACTATTAGCCTTCTAAACAAGTTTTTCTGTTTCTTTACCGTGCACAATCTTAGCTTTTAATATAAACACTGATTTATGTCAAAGCTACAGATATATATGCATTTATTAAACTCCAGTGGATGTAGGTGGTACTTTGAGGCAAAAGTCCCCCACGGATCAAAATCCTGTTTTTTTGGGTACATTTTGGTTACATTGGTCATCCAACTGTTCCAATTGAGAGTAATCCTGGTCTTATCCCAAAAAAACTATATCATTTAATATTTCCATTAAATTATATACGGTTGTTATGAAATATTCGCTGAACATATTAATTTATTGTGTTGTTTCACAGAGTTACTGTAATATAATGTTGTTATAGCGTTTTTTTCTATATAAAAAGATCAGACAAGATTAGAAATACGATCTCTTCTTGTTTAATTACAGGTTATTCATACATAGCAATAGGTACACCGTTACTGACACTGAAAATAAATTATTGTATTTCTTACCTGTCCATAGACAAGGTTATGCAAACACGCCTGCTAGGTAGGGAGCTATTTTAAAATGTATTTTGAGTATATGAATCAGGTGAAGCTTAACTTAAAATAACCAATTAACAAAGTAACATATAAGACATATTAATTAATTTCATTAAAAATTTGGCATTATGAATAATTCATTTCCCCATCAGAATGATAAGATGGATGATTCGCTGAAGTTTCGGAATTTTATTTTCATAATACAATATTATATCTTTGGATTCCAATTTAATTATATGTTTTGTTAAAAAATAAATCTAAAATTTGTCCCAGAATCTTGATGTGTGCTCAATACCATGAAATCTCCTGTATGTAAAATAGTTTTTCATTTCATGTTGATTATTTGAAATGAATTTGTTGGAAGTATAGATCCTTTGGACTATAATGTAATTATAGGGTTTCATCATTATCTTTTGAAAATGGTAAAAGATTTATTTTTTCTCTTTACCTGCCTTGATGGCAATTTTCCTCCCTACATAACAACCTGAGTGGAGTGAAGCCATTGATTCAATTCCTTTCAATAGATAATAATAATAATAATACATTTAATTTATAATGCACTTTACATTTGGATCAAATCTCAAAGTGCTACAAGGCAAAAGCAGATAAAAGCATCAATAAAAAATAAAAAAATAAATAATAATAATAACTATACAAAAACGTGACCAAAAGCATTAATGTTAATAGATGTTAAGTCAGTAACTCTATGAAGTAAACTATGTAGCATTTCTATCCCCCCAAAATTGTGTTAGTTTGTTATATATTCTAGAAATATTTTTAGACAGAACTTTATAAACATCATGTTGCCATTCATTTACGAATAATTTTAAGTAAGAGCACAAAAGGTTAGAGTATGAGGTTTGGGCTAGTTTGACCTGGCTTGAAGCCTCCTTTCCCCAGCAAAGAAGGATGTTGATCAGGAATCTGAACTCACGTCATTTTCATAAGGCCAGAAGTCATTTGACAGCAGGGCCGCCCCCAGCCAAGTTGTTGCCATGGCTATACATAATGTGGATGTAATTTGATGGAAAGATATAATATGACTAATATAAAAAAAATAATAATAATAAAATAAATATATCCGAAATCAATTCTTCTGTGTCACAAAATATATATTTTAGTAAAAAAATGTCTTCAACCCGAAATAAGAATAAATCATTACATAAATAGTATAATCATAATAAAGCATCCATTCCTGCAACATAAGTAATTTAATTCCATTTAAGTTACTTTAAGCTAAAATTAATATATTGTGCCTCCATAATAATAATAATAATACATTTAATCCATATTATATATGATGGCACAATATATTCATAATATATATTGATGCATTCATATAATCATTATATATAATAACAGTATCAGAAATACTCAATTTAACCTATAAACTATATAAATATAAAAAAATGATATATAATTGTTGTTTTGATCACAGATAATAATTATCTATCATTTATATATATTTTTTTATATATATAACAAAAAACACAGTATTATTATCCTAATATATATAGACCACATTTTTGTTAAATATTTAATGTTCTTACTTCTACTGGTAACTTTGTTTCCTCTGTGTATTTTTCTGTCATTTTCTTTTTCTTCTCATTATAGGGGTTTCTGGGAATGATTCCATAACAAGTACTAATGTTGTGTATTATCTGTATCTAAAGTAAAATCAATAAAGATATTGTTGAAACAAAATGAATTGTATGTAAATGTTAGCTTGAAAAGAAAAAAAACGAGACATCCCTCTGTTTGTTTGTTTGTTTTATTGCTCAGCAGTAAAAAGTACAGTGTATACTACGGTACAAAAAATACATAATGTTGAACACTGCACCACTGTGCCACTGAACGTTTTGTAAAATATCCACTTTTGAGCGTGCAAAATAAGAAGCCCAGCAGTGAACCTTCAATGCAGGAAAATATCGCCATGTTGGACTGATATTTATGTGATTGAACATCCGATTGAATCACCTTTGGAATTAGGGATTCCAGAACGACATCTCACAATGCAGAAAGTCTTTAGCGACGACAGAGGCAGGCAGCATTGATTACTGGCAGACTGCGTGATGCGTGATAAAACATTGACAAAAGGACCACGGGTTCAACAATGAAACAAAATTCAAACGCACTGTTTAGTTAAACTGCCTCCGTAGATGTTCAGTGTGAAAATACAGCACAAGCTTTTTATCCCTGTGATTTCATTTCTGACAGACTCCAAACCAGTTGTGTGGTCCGCCAACTAACCCACATTCAACGCCTCGACAACAAAAATAAGTTTGCATTGATGGACGAGCACATTATTTATGGAGGGAGACATTTACAGTAGCAAGGTTGGTCTAATTGTTTCCCACAGCGCCGAGAAATTCTCTTTCAAACTGGGTTATAACCAGTAGCCACTCCACGATATAGGCAGACAGACAGGCAGACAGACAGACAGACAGGCAGACAGGCAGACAGACAGACAGAGGCATAAACACATAGAACTGAGCCGTGAGTGATACAATGTTCTGTTTGACATAAAGTAACAGTGATATTTGGTTGAACTCATCTGCCGGCGCTTTGCTGCACACTCACACCGGTGACGTCACGTTCGAAGCACACACAGGGCCGTCACACACGCATACCGATATATAAAGGGCCAACAGAAGGAATTAAGACATCTATGTGGTTTCTCTTAAGAGGAGCTGGTGACACATGAGGGGGGGGGGGAAACCCTTTCAAGTTATTCCAACCTGCAAGATGGGACCCCTAAATGAGAATTCTGCTAGAAAAATCTGGGCCCACATTTATCAAAACGCCAAAAGTCAAGTTCTGAAAGTAAAGCCAATCACCCTTTACTCAACGATAAAGGTTTTATCACAGTGCTTATAACTTGTTTTTTCATCTTCTGGTTGCTCCTGATTACGGTCCGTAGCCACATTGTAGAACTGGCATCAGCGTTACTCCGGATGCCCTCTCTGATACAAACTCAGTCCATTTCTCCATGAGTCCATGGGATTGTGCACCCACAGTGAGCCAGCAGGATCACAACTCCCAATACTTGGTTTGTTTCCTATGACTTAACAATTCTCTTACATTTAAGAAAGAGAATCAGGGCTGGAAAACAAGAAAAATCCTGCCTGAAAACTGATTTTTCAGTTTGTCCTATTCCACATACTTAATTCCCCTTTTATCATTATTTTCTTACTCACTGATGTATCTCATCACATCTATCATCAGTGGAATTTCCATTCCATTTCATCCAATTCCTTTCCTTCCAAAAGTCTGCAACTGTTTCCAAACTGCTTTAAAGCGGCAATAACAGATTTCTCGGCATCCGAAACAAGCTGCAAGCTCACATTGACTTTGAAACATTTGCTGACGCTGATTTGGACACGCGGCAGACATGGAGAAATAGAACCATTTGAAGTTTGAATGTGATTCCATTACTCACTTTTTTTGAGTCTCTCCCATCTCCTGTGGGACACGTATGGGTCTTTAGATGCTAAAGCTCGTCTGTAACTGTTTCTGACGGCTGGTTGCTGCTGAGAAGGAGCCTGCAGTAGATTTAGACTGTTTTCCACTGAAACATCCATGGCTGATGTCAAGTCTATGAAAGCTATGAGAGTGAAAGTAAAGTAAAAAAAGATGAATTCACAGCTAAACAATGAATAGAAATCCATTATAAAGCTCCAAAAGGCCATGGACAATGATCATTTTCATACATTTATCATCATAGTATGACAATATGATTAAGATTCTAGATAATTGAAGTATTAGATTTTAAACTTTGTTCTGCTTTACTCCGCTGTTTACATTCTACTCGCATAATTAATCAAATAAAGAATTGCTTTTAGATACCCATAAAATCACACTATAAATAAAATCTATTATAATTAATCATTATTTATCATAAATGTATTCCATCATTGGTTTATATCAAGGATATAAACCCAGATCTAATAGTGGGAAAGAGAGTAAATATGTGCGTCTGGCTGTTGTTGCACAGATGATATATGTGATTCATCACTTTAGAGATGCTCCTCAGAGTTCCTCAACTAATGTATGAAACATTTATTTACTCTTTCTTTGCCAATAACGTTTTGCCTCTAAAGATTCAGCTTGATAAATACGGGCCCTGATTTCACAAACGGTGACATCTCCGTGCCCTTCCACCAAATTCATAGGTGCTATATTCAAGTTCAACAGGCTATAAGTATTTAGGGATTTATCAAACGGGAAAAAACAAAAAGTCACACAGAATAGCGTTCTTGTTTTCACAGCACGGATCTCTAAGTCATGTGGCCACATCCAGCCTGCGCTCACCATCACGCCACTGTAATGAAACGAAACCACCAATACTCCGTATTTTATAAAGACAATAAAAACCTGTTATCACAATTAAGCCTCTTGTAGAAAATGTACATCAGAAAAATATGCGGGTGCATTCTCATAGTAAATAGGGATTGTTTACATCACTCTCCTTTCCTGTTTGCTCTTCCTGTTTGTCAGAGACGGTATAAAGTCACCGTCTCTGAATAATTACCACATTTATAAAACAGACAACAACAGCAGTGAGGGGCAGAGGACGACAGTGTCTCTCCTCCTCTGTCTCTAGGTTGCAGAAGCTTTGTCTCTGTTGATGAAGAGGGTCTCCTGGCAGAAAGGGTTAACCAGGACCATGCTGCTGCTGCTATAGTCTCCATTTGGGGGTAGACAGGTGTCGTAATCCTGCGGATGGGACCAGAAATAAAACGAATTAGTACAGGGGCCTGACTTGAGAGCAGAAGCTATAATTTGTGATGAATGTTATGATGATTCACTGCAGTCTACTGTGTCTAAGTGTGGTGCAGACGCCAACAGGAGAAAACATGGGTTTGGTGCATGTCAGGGGTTTTAAACAAAGATGTCTGGAGGTGCTAGATGATGAGAGACACAAAGAGAGGCGGATGGAGAGATGTACAAGTTCACAAGAGGAGAAACAAAGGGGAGGGATGTAAGGGGAGCAATGGAGAAACGGTTTGTCGGAAGATGAGTCAGCAGTAATAAGGCGGTGTTTCAGAAGAGTGGTGTTATAGTTCCAGAGCCGGAACTAGGATTTATCTTCATCACCATCCAATCAAATCAAACTAACACCGTCATTTGGGTTTTATGATTATTTTCTCCCAGACGATGTTGTTTACTGACAGCACCGGGGAAGCTGCTGATCTACAGAGATAAGTAAAAGAAGAGGAAAACAACACCTGGGTGTCACCAGGGGCATCCTACACACAAGCCCCCCTCAGCTCCCCTCTCCTGACGCCGCCCACCACAGACGGCAGAGGAATGCAAATCGCACAGTGGAAGAGGAATAAAAGAAAGGTGACACAGTGAAATGGTCATCAAGGTGAAGGTGACAAAAAAAAAACATGGAAACAGAAAAAAGTCATGGTTGCCCAAAATGATGTGGGAAAGAAGAGGAAGCAGGTTGCAGCTTATGTAAAAAAAAAGATAATACTTTTATGTCTCACATTTCCACCAGATGGCGCTATAATATAATAAAAACTGTGTACAAATTGTTGCATTTATTTGAACCACTTATCGTTTGAAATATGAAGACAAATGCAAAATATAGATAAAAAATTGCAAAATTGATGCAAAATGTTCTGTGTTATTAAGTATATAGTACTAAAAAGCTGAATCTAAGACACCCTCAGCAGAATATTCAACAATGACAGTCCCACTAATAGCATTATCAGGGTTTCAGGCTGGATTTTAGAAATACTGAGGTCAAATGGGCAAAAGTTAAAAGCAGAACGTTTGGTCCAAAACAGAATGTTTGGCAAACCCCCAGCTATTGTGCAATTTTCTGAGAATAAACAATAAAAAAAACTGAATTTATTAAATTAATTCATGTATGTTCTCAACTGTATTTCCTGCATTTGCAGTCTGCTTACATTATGGTTAAAATGTCCTTTTAAATGATTTTTTACAATTCCTGCTGTGTAATTTCGGAGGGAAAATACCAAAACTAGGCAACATATATAGTTTTACAAACGTTTTCATCCCACAAAAGTCAAATATTCTTATATGCAGTATAAACCCAGTGAATACTATGTGTAATCAACCTTCTCTTCTTTTTTTTGCTGTTCCCTTTAGGGACCAGGCAGCGCATCAGCTGGTTCCATCTTGCCCTATCCTCTGCATCTTCACAGCAACCAACTGAATGTCCTCTCTCACCACACCCAGAAATCACCTCTTTGGTCTTCCTCTTTTTCTCCTGCCTTGCAGCTCCATCTCAGCATCCTTCAACCAATAAATCCACTATCCCTCCTCTTCACGTGTCCAAACCATCTCAATCCAGCCTCTCATACTTTGTCTCCAAGACTTCTAACCTGGGTTGTCGCTGTGATGTGGCCATTTCTAATCCTGTCCATCCTCCTCACTCCCAAAAACCATCTGAAGATCTTCAACTCTGCCACCTCCAGCTCTGCCTCCTGTCTCTTGGTCAGAGACAACGTCTCTAAGCAAAGCAGCAGAGCTGCTCTCACTGCCATCATGTTGACCTTTCCCTTCACTCTTGCTGCTACTCCTCTGTCACAGATAACTCGTCACACCCATCGCAACACACTCTAACCTCGTTGCTCTGAACAGTTGACCCTAAGTACTGAATCTTCTGCACCTTCTCCACCTCTACTCCTTGCCTTCTCCGTTCCACTGGCCTCCCTTTCATTCACAAACATGTCTTCTGTTTTGCTGCAACTGACCTTCATTCCTCTTCTCTCCAGCGCATACCTTCACCTCTCCAGGTTTTCCTCCACCTGCTCCCAGCAGTCAATACTGCAAAAACCTCTTCATGTAATATCTTTTCACAGAAATGTAAATTCGTAGGCATTTGGAAATAGTGCTCGTAAAAAAAGTGGAATCCTGCTCAAACAAAGATTCAAAGCGGCCACATAATGATAACAATGTCATGGCAGGATCAGACTTGTGTTACTATATGTGAAGTGATGACAATTGACATCCTGCAGGAAAAGCCTCTTTTATTCGTTCCCTAGAACATCTTTGCTGTAGTGATACAGCATCAGGGTCGAGTGCGCTTCAGCAGTCGCTGAGGCTTATTAACTTACTGATTTGGTGTTTCCAGGCTGATTAAAAGCCTTTCTGCTGACTGAGGAAACATGAAGTGCTCTACATCTATTGAGTCTGTGCGCCAGTGGTTTTGTACCTCGCTCTCCAGAGTGTGTATCTCTCTGGGCAGCTCCACCGCGTGTCTGCTAAAGTAGTCCATGGTGATAGCGTTGTTCCAGTAGCTGAGGTTGTTCTCCTGATTTGAAGACTTCTTCTTCCTCCTCATACAGCATACTGTCAGAAGCACAGCTAGAACATGCAGGAAAAGGAGGGAAAAAAACGAGAGTTAGTTAGTATGGTGGTGTTGCTTAAAATAACCTCTGAAAGCCTGAAAGCGCCCGCATCAGGTGGAGGAAACCTTTCATGACAATGCAATTGTGCTTCAAGGAAAAATAAAGAAAAAAAGTCTAATATATGATAATAGAAGTGTCAACTCTAAATGTCATTCTGAGGAATCTAAAATAAAAAAGCTGTCTCTGATTAAAAACTGTCAGGAGTCATCCGAGTAGATCATGTATTATCAAACATGAAGAAATACTACAAACTAAAATGGACAAAAAATGAGTTTGGCCTAAGGTGAAACTCTTGGTGGATGAAAAGACTTTCTCAATATTTGCATTCTCTCTAACTTTATCTGAATTTTTTTTTTAAATGAGGGGCATCAAGTGAAAATCATGTATGAAATAGGAATTTATAACATTTTATTGAAAAAGAACTCCACTGTGACCTAAGGTGAAATACTTTCTCCAAGTTAGATGAAACCTGATTAAACACTCCACTCTGACTGTCCACAAGTTATTCAGTTAATCTTAGATTAAAAACTAAAAGCAAATTGAGACAGCTATTCAAAGCTAGGCTTAAAATGTCATCCCTGACAGCAAGGGTATGTATATCCCTGAGAAGCCCCCAATCCTCTGCATTGCCCAAGCAATCTCCCAGATTGAATTCCTCCAATAAAATATGACTAATCAATAATCTCAAACAGTCCATATTGACTCAACCTAACTATTTCTATGATGTCATCAATATGCTCTATGATAAGATCCCAGAGTGTCTCTATAATAAAGATAAATACCGGGAACTGTTTCTTCTGTGCTCAGTAATAAAAGAAGACCGATTTCCTTGTTCATGTCATGTTAGCTTAATTTAGACACATCTGGACTTAGGGTTGGGAATTAACGGTCAAAACACTTTTTTGTTTTTTTGGGCAAAAAAGCCTCCATAGTGAGTGTAAATATAAACAATTACGGTCAATTATGACAAAAACAAGTTAGTCTTAAGCCCAATGGTTTTTAAGTAATGTATAAAAAATAGGGTTTTTTTGTAAAAAAAAGAAAAGAAAAAAGAACTCCCTCTTTGTGAGTAAAGTATGAGCTATTATTATTATTATTATGGTTCGAAAAATGTTGGTGATAAAACTCCCCCTAGTGGCATAAATATGTAACTGACTTCCCAAAGTATTCAGTTCAAAGATCCATTAGGTATAAAATATGAAAACGATCCATGATATACTTTTTTGAGTTATTGGAGCGACAATGACAATTCCATAATAGCCCAGACTTTTAGGTGATATAATAAAATATGTTGATGAGATGTTTGATGATATTGTTAACCATGTTGCTATGTTTTATGCTAAGCTAAGCTTACCTGCTGATGGCTGTAGTTTCAACTATGATATGCAGCATGAGAGCCAATTTCTTAAAATGCAGTGAATTCTTTAAATAGACACATACTGTAGATGCATTTTATGATAATACAAAATAAGTTTTAAGCCTCTAAAGAGTCTAAAGTAAGTTACAACTGCTCAGGCTTAGTTCATGTTTGTGCTTTGAATCAGAGTTAATATTTACCATCTACCAACAACTCAGGTTACTTTTGCCATTGATGTCTGTCTAAATGTTTATATCAACCAATCAGCCATAAAATTATAACCAATGACTGGTGAAGCAGCAGCAGCAAGTGAACATTCTGTCATCAAAGTTGATGATGACAGGTTCATTGATGCATATGGGGAGCGAAGGCAGCCACAGAAGAGGTACATTTCTGCTCAAAAAGTTAATGCAGATGGAAAGGTGTCGGTGACTGAGCTGTTTTTGTTAAAAAAAAAAGGGAACCACACAAGGGGGTTTTAATGTTATGGCTGATTGTGTACATTATGTAATTTTGTCTTTTTCAGGTGGCTCCCATATTACTTACAACATGAGGACACAGGCACACTGATGGCGAGAACAATCCACACAATGTCCGTCTTGCTCAAGCAGATGGTCAAGCGGGATGACGGAGAGTCAACGGTGGGTCCTGAGCTGTTGCCAGGTGTCCAGGGGTCCTGGGTGGTGGCGGGCACCTGTCTGTTCAGGAAGTTCCCACTGGCTGTTGAAGGGGACTCTGAGCGGTTCCCCTGAGCAGACACCTCCTCCACTGAGCTGTTAGAGGAGAGCGGCCCCCCAGATGCAGTCACATTCCCCGACCAGTGTCCCACAGGGGCAGTGTCTGTGCCGTTACCCAGGACATCCTGACCACGACCCGCCTCAGTAGTGGTCTCGTTGTGTGCAATATGGTTATTGGGGATAACTGTAAGATTCTGTGTCATCAGATTGGGCTGAGTGGACATGGCAGGCGGGGACGTGGTGTAAGTCAGATGTGTTGGTTTGATCTCGACTCCACGGCTAGACCCCAACTTCAACCCAAACACCAGTTTTTCAGTTAGGTACTCGTTCACTGCATGCACCTCCCTCAGGGTGATGGCGTGGTGTCGATCATGCTCCCTGAGTTTCAGGCCACGCACAGAGTCTGCATCCAGGGATGAAGAGGAAAGGGAGCTGGGGTCTGTGGGTTCCCCCACACTAGACTTTTGAGGCTCAATGTGAGGTCCAGAGAGTGTATCCCCTCTGTGTGATCCAGAGCCGGAATTCAGATCCAAGGGGATTTGAGCCCCTCTGACAGTAGATTCCACATCTATATTTGGGACTCTGACCAATTTGTGGATATGTCCTTGGTTCATAATATCAGAGCTCGACTCTGGGGCCTGATTGGCCCAACTTTCAGTTCTCGGTGGGTCATCTTGAACCAGGCTGGGAGTCTGGGTTTTCTGAAGAAAAGCCAAAGAATAGAGGGTGACAGTAGGGAGGATGATGTTTGAGGGTTGAGCGCCTCGTTTGGATGACCACGCCCCACTACTGGAGTCTTCCTGATGCCAGTCCTGGTGGCGTGGTTTGGGGCCAGAGAGGGGGCTGCTGTGGGCGTCTGCCATGTAGACAGGTTCCTGGGATGTCTTGCTGAAGTACAGCTCCGGTGCTGATGACACCAGTCCTACTGACAGTGCTAGGAAGGCTAGAACACCTGCAGAGAAAAGAGCAATATGATTAGCACGCAGTTACATAAAATATATTGTTTAGTTTCATGAATTACCAGATTATTATACCGTAATAATGCTAGTGCACATCTAAATGAAGCTGCAGCCAGGTAGCAGAACTAGACTTGTGAAGAGACGTGCAGCCTTGGCTTGCATTCATTATTCTGCTCAGACTTTAATCTACTGAAGAGCTGTGTTTGTCACTTACGTACCTAATTTAACCAGCTGAGTGCTTTATTAAATGCATTATTCACTGGTGCACCGTGCAGCTAGGCCTGCGAGGATTCCTTCAGACCCAGAGTTCAAGCCCAGTGGCTTTGATGCTCGGCAGAAATGCTCAATTTGAAATGTGGTTATTAAGATTGACCCCAGAGCTTGTGAGTAAACTACATTAATGCATTCTCTGAAATAAATGATCAAGTAAATAAACCAGGCCTACGCTGTCATCCCCGCCAGCAAGGGTATATCCCCGAAAAGACTCCAATACCCTGCGTTGTACAAGCATGGCTACCACTAGTATTCCCACCAGTGAGATAAAATATTTTATAATAATAATAATAATAATACATTTAATTTATAATTGTAAAATATGATATAAACAAGATAGATCTCCACGTGTCAAGTCCTTGCTAAAGATTGGGACTAAATACAACCAACATTCAACACCAACTAACATTGTTTTTCTGTAAAAAAAAAAAAAAGCTGTTGATCAGAGAACAAAATACACAAGATAGTTCTCCCCGAGTCGATTCATATGCACCAACTTTGTACTTAATGAGACCAACAGTTGTGAAATTATAATAATAAATAATAATAATACATTTAATTTATAATGCACTTTACATTTGGATCAAATCTCAAAGTGCATAAAAAATTATGGCCTGAAAACATTTGGAGCTAAAGTTCCCACACTACTAGGAACTTTAGCTCTTAAATTTCCCAAAATGGATCAAGTTCTTCCTCTAACTAAAGTCTATGTATGTATAAAATAGTATGTATGATAATAGTCTTAGCGTTATCTCGTTAACACGAAGGATCCGGGCGGCGATGAATATTCCGTAATATCCCCAACTTTAAGGGATATAAATATGTTTCGTTCTCAATCATACAATATACTGTAAGGAGAGATTAGCAGGTGTTTGTGGGGAATATCAGCACTATTATGATATCCAGACAGCAGGAGAGGCATAGAGGGAGGAATGTGCAGAGACAAATTAATTTCCACTTTGCTCCCTCCCTTCCAGCACTTTTAAACATCGCTACACTGACACATTCCCCCGAGCTTTTTCTATGCAAACATCAAGCACTGATGTAAAGATATCAACATCCCTGTCTGAACGGGATTCATGAAGCTGCATGTTTTTGCCCCATGATTGATACAATGCAGTCATATATTTTCTTATTAATCTTGGACCATTACTGATTAACTGTAGGGATGCCAGGCCATTAAAAAAAAATCAAAATCATCAAAATATATTGTAACTAAGTGGTTCAAGTAATAGGAATGAATCACATTATTTTCCGTGAGAAATATTTAAAAATGTTTACGTTCAGATGGATAAATCACTGAATAGATAAAAAAAAGATATTATAAACTGTAAAGAATTGGATTGAAATCAAAAAGTGTGAAACATCTTAAAATAGCGGGAGGTTAAGCAGAAGCAGTACATCTCCACACTTTGAAAAACTTATTTTCAGGAACCTGTAAGTGTACCTGATCATTTTACTTGTGAGAGTAAATAAGTGGAATCAATACTACCTCTGATTCTGGTAATAAGGAACATCTTTTATTCATGGCTTTGTTTGACAGAATACCAAAAATGTAGATTATTGCCAGCCTTAAGCAGATCCAGAAATACTTTTTCAACGCATTCAAAATAAGGTATCAATGATATACCGCCAAGCCGTAACATTAAAACCACCTGCCTAATATTGTGCCGGTTCCTTTTTTGGGGCCAAATCAGCTCTTTAATGCACACGCCTGTTCTGACAACTTTCTATCAGTACAAACATTATTTTTTTTATAGCAATTTCTCCATAATCTCTTCTATTGGATTAGAAAACACTTGGTAACCTTCACTCTCCATCAATGCACCTATCACAGTTCTCAAGTTGTCCTTCCTCAGACTCCTTAGAAGGAATTAACCCACCTCAGACTAGGAACACCCAACTCTTAGCTTCAACTCTGGATACGCACTGACCCATCATTAAACCATCATAATTTAACATTCATCAAAGTCACACTGTGTCACAATTTTTTCTGGTTCCAATACATCAACTTCAAGGACAAAACGGTTACTTTCTGCTTCAAGCACTTCATGCTTCACCCACTGACAGCTGCTTTTCTAACAGGATTATCAGTAGTTATAATGTTAAGGCTGATTGGAGTATGTTTATTTTCACACCTCTTACCACCTTTTACCTCACAGATGTAGCTTCACTGTAAGCAGACACACACAGCCTTGATGGGCTCCACTTGGCAAAACAAACAAACAACAACAACAACAGGGCACTGACTTGAAATAGAGTAAGAAAATATGTGAATATATGGGCATGTAGATCTGAGGGAGAGGAAATGCTCTAAATATAGTGATTCAATCTTTATCGGGGATATTATGGAATCATCATAGCCGCCGTTGCCACATCCACTGCAGATCTTTCTACAGATCCTTCGTGTTAATTTGTTTTATTTTCAACATTTTTTAATTTTATAGCCACATTGACCTGCGTGCGAAAAAGACGTGGAGTGATTTGGGGAAAAGGTCGTTGAATATTTCCGACACTACGGGGAGCTTTACCTCCAAAATTGTCGAGACATTTTGTCACAACCATTGGTCGGATTTAGTCCAAATTTGGTGCATATGAATCGATTCCAGTAGATCTATCTTGTATAAATCATATTTTACTCTAGTACTTCGAATTTTACTCTGATGGTTCATATTTGACTCACTAGGGGGAGCTTTAATATGAAAAACACTGTTTTCCAGACATACCTAAAAATCTATTTCATGGATCAATTTTAAACTTAAACCCCCATAGACTTTAGTAAGAGGAAGAACTGGATTGATTTTAGGGAAGGTCAGTTGCATATTTCTGATACAAAGGGGGAGCTTTAATTCCAAACATTTCTTCGGCCGTAATTTTTCAAACCATTGATTCGATTTAGTCCAAATTTGGTGAATATGAATCAAAATGAGGAGATCTATCTTATTTATATCATATTTTAATCTAATGATTCATATTTTACTCACTTAAGGGAGCTTTTTTCTTTTTTTTACTAAAAATACTGTGGTAATAACTTTCTCATTTAATTTTGAGGATTTCAATCAGGGGGATTACAGGTACAAGGAAGGGGATTTGGGGCTTTTAGGGGATATAACCTTGCTGTCGGGGACGACAGCATAGTTGTAGTTTTTTGGGAAAAAACGAAGGCTAAAGTCACAAGTGGGAACTTGTAAATTGTTTAACTACAGTGTTCCTGTAGTAACTATGGAAACCCAGTTTCCTTTTACAAAAGGGAGGTAGAGATGGGAGAGGAGATGAGAGAAGAAAGCTCATCTCCTCGCAACAATTAATCTCAGCAACCTCAAATGTATTTGCCGTAGAAATGTCTTCCATTTCTTTTTTCTCTTTGGATTTAAAATACAGCACAGAAGTCTATTTAACCTTGAATCATTAATCATATTCCTCCTTACACAATCATACAGACTACCTCTAGGATAGAGGTTCCAGGCCATTAACCGAGCCTGTCACGTCTCTAATCCATAGACCCCACTCCAGACCCATATTTGAGGAGATAACACACACGGCCATCTTTGAATTATGACTGCTTGTCTTCCCGAGGATGATCCCTCGGACAGGCCCAGCAGAGCTTATGTATTGGCGCTATTGTTGATCATCTGTGATGAGAATTCTGGCCATCATAGATTTGGGCAGACAGATTTAGAGGTTAAGTCCCTTTGAGACGTTTTATTTGAGTAATTATTACACACTGAAGAAAAAACACGAGAATCCAGATGAGGAGACAAGCCTAAATCATTATAGTATTTACAGGTACAATATATCAAATAGAAGTCTTTAAGCAAGTAAAGGTATCCGCAAACTGCATGCGAGGTAGAACAGTAATGATGTTAGATGATTGGATGTGGAGGTTAAAAATCCTGCGGTCTGGCTTGAGTCACACCGTCAATCATCGCAAACATCCATTTGTTCAAAACGTTAAACACAAATTCACACAATGTGAAACAATTTCAACAAACGTGAAAAAAATTAGCACGTAAAAAAAAGAAGTACAGTGATTTTTTTAACTTTATTTGAACAATAGTGCCCTACAAGGTGCACCTTGATTTGAGTAGTCATTATACTTGCTTACATAGCACAAAACACAATAATATGATTAAAACATTCTATTACACTTAGAGGTCCAAGTTACGGTCATAATAATAAAGAAAAAGGAAACTCAATTTAAGTAAAGAACTAGTAAAACTTAAAGTAAATGTAAGTTTAAACAGCTTTTTTTTGGTTTTTACATTGTGAAAAGATTTTTCTATATATCTCATCTTGCCTGGGAAGGCCCCAGGATCCCTCAGGATGAGCTGGAGAGTGTTGCCGGGCAGAGGGACATCTGTAATTCCATTCTTAGACTGTTTCCACCGTGCTTAAGCAGAGGAAAATGGATGGAATGATGGATGGACTGTGGGAGTGCTCCACAGACGTGGAGAGAACAAGCAAACTCAACACAGGAAGGCCCCAGATATCCGAGTGGAATAGAACCCAGAACCTTGTAGCTACGAGGCAACAGTTTTAGCCACGACAACCAAGCCATGCAATATAGGTTAATCTCTGACTCTTAATGACCACTAGGTGTAAATGTGAGCAGAAATAGTTGTAAATCTCGATGTCATTGGACCTTTGAGAACCCAGCGACGTGTCCAGGTGGAACCGCTGATATAGACTCAAGCCACCCTGCAACCCTATACAAGATAAGGATTTACAGAAGAGGGATAGACAGATGATGACTATAATAGCTGCTTTGCTCATGTGACATGAATAAACGCAAAATTTGTGTTTGGTGTGAAATTAGCCTAAAATGAGGAAGCAATGCCTAAAAGCCGCACAGATATCGCACATCATGGTTGAATAACATACACAGAGACCCATACTCCACCCCCACAAATGTAACGGATCAATTCTGTCAGTATCAATGAAGGAGAAAATAATAAAGAGGAGCATGGCGATGGAGTGGCATATTCGGTTCCAGCTGCTTTTTCATTTTCATGGTGATGGTAACAGCAGCCACGTCAGCCATATGGCGAAATGGAGGGAAAATCTGCTTATGCTGACCTCCATATTTTACAATATGTTATATTGCTTAATGTTTCCGTGAATGCTGGGATGCACAGTGCGGCCCACCGAGGCAAATAGGTGTAATTTATCACAGCGGTTGGGTGTCTGGCTGATGGAGTGAGAGTGTGAGGAGGGTGAGCACAGACGGAGCCCAGCCCAGCCTCCACAAAGACATGCGACAGAGAAAGCAGGCCCAGCGAGTGAATTAACCAGGGACATGATTGAAAAGGCTCGAGAAGTGAATTGAGCTTTATGAACATCCATTATAGAGTGCACTGGGAGGAATATGAGAAAATTGGATAGTAGAGAGGAAGAATAGCGAGGTCGGACAGGGTGGGAAAATCTCGGGAAGAAGAGGTTAAAGGTGTCGTTGGAGTGCGATGGACGGAGGGTGTAGGCGTTTTGCCAGAGAGATGGGCCATGGATAAAAGGGAAAGGGTGGGATTAGATACATTAAACCAAGGACCAGAAAGTACATTTAATAGAAATTATGGTCTGAGAGATGAATATAGGATGCACATTATAAAAAGTTCAGCCAGCAGCATTTGCTTACCCCACTACTACTGTGTTGTTGGCTGTATTTGGACTGACACGATCTTTCCTAATAAGCACAAAAAAATAAACGCCCATTCAAGGGTCTATTTTTAGTGGTGATGACACAAAAGAGGAGACAAACAAACAATAATTCTCTGAATCTGTGCTCACGATAACATTTGCGTGCTTCATTTCAATGAATTTAATGAAATGAGGGGGCTGGGACTCTATGTTTCCTTTATAGGAGTGTAAACGTGACGCACAGTTTACGTCAGGCAGATATGCAACCGCCAGAACTTCTCCGTTGCCCTGCAGATATTAAACTCCGCCCTCTCGTCTACCTCAAGCATCCCATCTTCCTGTCTGTACGCACGCTTGAGCTGACAGCAGCTCACTTTTCAGACGACAGCAGAAAACGCTGAAGATTTCCCGAAGCTGTTTAATTTAATTCAAAGTTACTTATATAGGAAAAATTGAGACCAAAAATGTCTTTGACACAGGTGGACCTGGCTTAAACAGGAAGCAGCATATATTAACGGGGTTACAGACACACAGACATAAAAATAACAAGAGATATCAAAATGATTCATCCGTATTCGCCTTGAGTCGTCAACATCAGGGACAAAGTAGAGGTCGTATGAGTCAAACAAAATATCTACAGCTAGATGAGGCTACATCTATATTTATTATTACAGACATTTATTTGACACATTTGAGTTTACTTTAATGGGGCAGCTTTATTATTGAGTCTAGATCCAGAAGGATAACGACCCAATCTTAAGTTCAACTGTTTTCTTTTGAGCACTGGGTTCCTCCTGGATGGAGATCTGAGAATGTATCTGAGTTAAGTCTTATTTTATGTATTCCTCATGTTTCTGATTGAAGTAGCCTGTCTGTAATGACATAGGCCAATATAAATAGCAGTAAGGAAGTATAAATCTTAATCTAAATGGATAATTGGGCCTACGCTGTCAGTTAATCTCTAGCTCTGATTCCTGCCACCTTCAAGCCCCCTTCAGACCACCTCCTGCTCAGTTTATTAATAAACCACCTTTTTCTCATTTTGCCATCTGCCTTTTACTGTGTTCTGTGTTTCTGTTCAACTTATAACCTCAACAAAATCTGGACTAAATCATACTAATGGTTTGGATGTTTTGTCCAGAGTTTGTTTGAACATTGTTTTTTGTAAAAAAAAAACAAAAAGGGCTCCCCCTAGTGAGTAAAATATGATCTGTTAGAGTTAAACACAACATATACAATGATAGAACTCATTGAGTCGAATCCTATGAACCAAATTTGGACCAAATGAGACCAAGGGTTGAGAAATTATGGCTCGAAAACTTTTGGAGATAAAGCTACGCATTAAGTTCTACATGGGTATAAAATGTGAAAATAATCCGTAAAATACTTTTTGAGCTATCCCGTTAAAACGAGGGATCTGAACTGGATGCGGACGTTGCAGCGGCAATGGTGAATCACTACATCCACGACTTTTCAGGGATATAATTAGGATTGGCCCAATCTGATATATTTCAACTGAATGTCCCACCCCCACACTCCCTGTCCGCTGACCTCAGACTTACACTCTTATCTCTCACACCAACCTGTCGCCCTCGCTATCTAAATCAACCAGCTGATCATCTCATAATAGCACATGCTAAAATCATGGAGACAAACAACATCCGCTCGAAATGATTGAGAGATTACGCTTCCATTTGTTTGACAAACGCTGTCGACCTGTTTCCACTGCCTACGCTCAGGATGTATGGAGAGAGGGGGGCTATTTATGCAGGAAACCTGCTGAATTAGGGCTTTCTTCTCCTTTGAAGAAGACGTTGACATTCGTTGAAGGCCTCCACTGATGCCATCAGGGATATCAATAAATCATGTTGCAGAGCGGGATCCTGTGCAGCGATCCAACACAGGCTTTGTTCCACCAGTCATTCATTGCTAGACTCAATGTCAGGGGACAGGGGCCGGAGTGGCTGCTGCTGAATCCAAAGACATACTGGGGAAAGTCTGCATTCTATTTTTTGCCATAGAACCAATGATAGGATAATACTCATCTCCAGAAGAACAATATTGCTCCGGCATGTACACCTCTAATCAATCCTAGAGGGGTTCAGTGTGCGCGGTATGCAGGCAATCAGGAGGCTGCACGATAAATCCTCATGAAGGGAGGGATATTTATCTTCTTTTTTTTTATACACGGGTCACTTCATTCTACGTGCAAAGCAGAATGATGGCTCAGATGTACAGAGACAATCTGCCTATGAGGCAAATGTTGGAGCCAGGATGGTTGTGTCGCCTCATCAGCAGGCAGCTGGCATCAGCCTAGTCCAAATTGGAGATTCTACAGTAAGCCAAAAATAGGAACTGCAACATCATCCATCAATAAGGCTCTTGAAGGTTCGTCCCTTTTACTTTTGGACGGCTCTGCCTTTATCGTCAGCCAGTGTGTGGATGACGAGGCAGTCTGTAGAGACATGTCCAAAAAGCATCTGACTGAGGGGAAGAATTATACAGCAGCACTATGATGAAATGTACACAGCGTACTCAAGCAGTGTTTGATACCTTTACTGTGACGTTTAAAGACCTGGTTTATTTGAAACCTTATATTATGTTATGAAAAAAAATGGATTGAACAAGTTGAAATTTAATAGTTGATTATACTTCCATCAGCCATAACATAATAACCACCTGAGTAATATTGTTTAGGACCTCCCTTTTGCTGAGAAACAGCAAGGCAGTTGCTAAACTGGACACAAAGCCAGAATCCTGAATTGGTATTCCTCAAGACATTCCTGAACCATTTTTGCGGTGTGGCAGGGCACACCACCGTCATCTGGGAATACCGTTTCCAGGAATTGGTGCACTTGCTTTGCAATAACATGTATATAGGTATGTGTTATGTGACAAAGTAAATCCAAATGAATTGCAGGAACCAAGATTTCCAAGCAGAATATTCAACTTCAGTACAAAATAATCTTTTGGTGCTCAGTATAAAACACCCGCTGACAGGTGGCATTGAAACGAGATAATCAGTGAAGATATTTGTAGCTACTGACGCCTCCTGTCATTGGTTATAATGTTATGGCCGATTGGTAGATATTGCGAGGAGGTAATGTCCAACGTCAATGTAAGTGATGGAAAAACAGCCGAGCATAGTAGTGTGTGTACCAGATTGGGTCATCTGTGCTGTGGAGGATTCAGATAAAATACATGTTGAGCTGGAACGAATGATTTATAAACTGTACTGAGGGCCTGCCTGTTTTTTTAATAAGACAATGCCACAACAGATCAAACCTTCGCTGCTTTCATGATTTTTGCGCTTCGGAATAAGCTGAATCTTTCAGAGACCCTTAAATTATTTTTTCAGTTCTTAAATTTGTATTAATATGCACAGTGGACAAAATATTGATTGCTGTTATTGCAAAGGAGGGGGTTCATAAAGCGATTCAGTAGTTGCTGCTTCAAGATACCAAAAACTACATTAATTATTTCTTTTTATTGTTCATGGTTTATTTTTCTCTCAGGGCTAGACCAGAGTGTCTAAGAGTGTCTTAAGCCTGATTTTCTCTAGTGAAGGATGTTAGATCATTCCAGGTTGCCATGAACGTCTCAGGAAAACACACAGGATATGACCTCAGTGACCTCAATGGTGATTGCGCTTCATTGTCTGTTTGGACATTCCGTTTTTCAGAACAGTTTTGATTTTGTGCTTGAAAGAAAGAAATGTGTCGCCCATATTTGAATAAGACATTGTAGCATAACTTTATGTGGCCAACAATAACCATGTCATCGTGCCCTGGAGCCGGACCCAGACCCTCTGTCTACCCTCAGGTTTATGTTGCTGCTCCAATGAAAGTCTTTAATACCACAAAAAATCAGGGACACATTGACAAAACTATTTAAATAAATGGAATTTAGGAGATGAAAGTCGTATTTCAAAAGATGAAAGTCGATAAATTAGACTATTCATTGGAGAGGAAATGAGAAAAGTGGAGCATCTTGTGAAACTATATTTCAATAATGACATAAGTTTGACAAATGAATAAATATTGCATGTTTTGGTACACAAACACAAGATGATTATTATTATCAGAACTTTGAAAGAAACTGGGCTTGACCCGAAGAAAGAACCAGTAAAGATTGATGAAATTGTGTCTTTAGCGGAGCAGGACATGCTGCAATGATGACTTTAGTTGCTACATAATGTAGTTGGAGGACTGAATACCATATAGACTGATCCAAAAGTAATCTGACTACTTCATTCACACATCGGTGACTGTATGTGTGGCACAGCACAACACTTAGTAGATGACAAGAGCCCACGTTGCAAAACTGCCATCTCACCAGTATTAAATTTAGAACATTATTATCTTAAAGATTTGACGTTTTTTTCTTGTAATACTAGATTTTTATTTATTTTTCAAGGTGGCCCTAATTCTCCTGTGTAATTTAATTTAGTATCTGAGATGTAAAAGTGGGAGAATTAATGTGTACTAGCTGTGTAATATCTAATGGGACAACATGTTCAACGTTTGGTTTGGAAGCCCCAGGGCATTGAGCCGTAACTAATAATTAAAAACATCCTCCAGCGTTGATCCTCCATGGATCACATCTAGCTTGGTTTATAAAAAAAATAATCACCACTCTACGGTACCGGACAAACCTCCATGGGATTTTTTGAAATTCCTCGAGGTAAATGGAGAAGGCTTTATCTGGTGTGTTCATCCGAATACCAATGAGCGTCTATCACTTCGTACCGACACACTGTCTAATAGAAGAGGAATCCACATCCACATCAGCAAGGATCAAAGCTGACACACCCAAACCAAAGTAAACATAAGGTTCTAATGAGGAGTTATGTTGAAGGCAGTCCGAAAGCCTTTAATTTCGAGCTGTGACTCGCTGTCAGAGAGAGAAACAGAACCCGATCAGACCCATCTGCTTCAGGCAGACCAAACCTTCTATCAGCAGGACAGGAGAGCTGTCTGTCTGACTGATGGTGAGGTTGGATTATCCCGCCAGACAGAGCGCTATTGGACTCCTTTAGAAGCACCACCTGTGATTCTACATCTACTACCACTACCAACAGTACCATCAGCTTTATCATTACCACCACAAACATTAATAAGTAGCCCAAAAAGCCATTTAAAAGTTAAATGTGAAATTAAAACATGTTTTATTCCCTTACTATTCTATTAAACTAGTGCCTAGTACTAATACTGCTGCCACACTACAAGTAGTTCTCATCTATAATGCAATACCGTCGTTTTATCTGGAACTGGAAAAACAACTTAGTACCATATGATATTATATTATAGGGCTGCAATACTAATCGAATTCTTTTCTCAATCACTTGTTTTTTAGCTTTCCACAAATGAACGTGATCTAGCAAAATGATGAAATGCATACTCAGGTCACACAACGCTCAGCTGCACAGGAAAGCAAGTATTCTGTAAACGACTGTTGTTTACAGAGTAGGTGTGTAAACACCCACGCTCTGTCCACCAGTCAACTGATAGCAGACGGTCAAAACCAAAATAACATGACTGGAGAAGCAGGATGCGTGGGCGGTCGTAGATCATCGGACATTTTTCTGAAGTATTTCAGGTTTAAAGAAAGTGAAGTTTCTCAGAGTAAATCATGCTTTCCGGTTAGCTGGGCCAAAAAACAGCTGTTTTCACCTGCTGTGTGATCTGTTGTTATTGAGCAGGAAATAGAAATGACACGCATCAACTCAGAGATCCATGACAGCGACCCCGCACAGCCCCCCACCGCCTCCATCCAGATCACAAAGACCCGCTCAATTCACTGATGTAGTTATATTCTACATTTTTGTTCCATGTCCTCAATAAACACTGTTAGTAGTGAAAACTTTAGGGAAATTATCAAAACACTGGACAAAAAGTTAAATGATCCATTCACACACTGTAAAAAGAGGACAGTTAGATAACTCAAAATATGTATTCAACTAGTAACACTCAATTAAACTGAGTTAAATTAACCTAAATAAATAAGTTACACTCAAAAATATTTAATTTTAGTAAGGTTACTAGGAGAACTAGTTCATCAAAATTTGAAATTGCTTTAAAAAACGTTTTTTTATTATACTTTTAAAAAACCTATTATAAAAAACAGTAAATACATATTTTTTTATTATTGGTGCATGAATCTGAAATAATTGTATTCACGAACGTTTTGAAGAAATATATTACACACCATAAAAAGAGAATTGTCAGTGATTTAAAAAAATCGAATCCTATCGGCTACACAATTGAAATTATTGTTATTATTGCAATTAAATCCAGATTAGTAGTTGTAGTAATTTCAAAGTTCATCAACAATTTTCTTTTTACATTGCATGATCAGAACCCACAAGGGTAAAAAGCGCAAGTCCAGTTTTGCTTGGATTTAGCCGTTAGGAGAAACTCTAAATTTCACCCTGGGTCTAGAAAAAAACACATCATAAGTCTAATCTTATCTAATTATTGTATTAAAAAAAACTTCAAACTCTGATTTTCTGCATGAGGGTCAACATTTGTAACCTTTGCACTGCTTGGTGTGACGAGCTGAACAGAACCACATATTTTGTTAAGTCAAGTTTGGTTCTATTTATCTGGCGCTGCTTTCATGGGGAACTTTAAAAACTCGGATCTTTCTGGAAATCATCCTCAAGTGGGATCCTGGGTGTATAAATAGGGTGTCATCTCTCCAGAAGCACAAACATTCATATTCCTCTGGTTTGGTCTTGGGTGTGTTCATCTGCCGTTTGGAGGAGAATGTCTGTCCTGTGGGGGGAAATGGACAGATAGCGCACATCCTGTACGCTGCTGGAACCATCCTGGTGGAGGAGGACTACGCATGGGCGGAGCGGTGGAGAGGCGGAGCGGGGTGGGAACTTCAGATGTGAACTCAGAGATAAGAGGGAGGGGGGGCTCTAGTAACGGGATAATGGCTTCCTGTTTGAATGGTCCACAGATTGTTTGTCAGGTTATGGCAGCTTTGATCAGAGACGTGTTTATCTGAGAATCAAGCGGCGGGAGAACGCAAAAACAAGAACAACAAAGAGTCCTTCTGCTGTTTACGGGGATAATGATTTAGCTACAGCGACTGTCAAAGCCAATGATCTCACAGGAAGGCGAAGGGCTAAACAGGAAGTTGCCTGGAATCTGGGGAGCACACGAAATTGCGGGACTGAAGTCATATGTCCACATTTAAGTCCCAGATACCGACGAGGATCTGCACTTAAAGAGACAATCAACATTTTTCAACTTTAAACAGACAACACATTATGGCTTCAACACGCTTTAATCAAACCTGTACTCTAATTATATAGATGGCTAGGAATGCTTTATATGAGGGGTGGAAGTAACAAAAAGTCATAGAAAGGAATGTGATAAAACTGGATGTTAACAAACAAATGGAGGGATGATCCATTGATCTGATTAATTGCAAGCTGATAAGATTGAAACAGTTGTAATATGATTTCATCATTTTCCACAATCTTATTTTCATCATTTTATATTATTTAAAAAGGTGGGTTTAAGAGTGGAAGAAACACAAACTAAATGATAACATAATAATAATATGTTGGGGATAATAGGTGATGAACATCCACTGAAAAATAGGGTGAAATATTATCATTCGATTGGATTGTTTTAATAACATTTTATTTGAAATACGCAGTGTTGCTCTGATAATTATTTTTATCATACAGTATGTAACACCTATCCAGCATCCATTCTGTACAGCGTGCAATTTCTGTTACTTCCAGCAACTTTTCCTGCCCGGATGTGCGTCACGTCGCAGCATCATCCACCTCAGCATCATCCACCTCAGCTCTTCTCTGTCTGCAGCAAAACCTGTCTTGCAGCCAGAGGACATGGAGTTAGTTCTCTAGACCGGCTCCGACAGAGAAATGAGAAATATCTCCACAGGTTAAAGATTTTAGTTTAAGCTCAGGAAACCTTGATGGAGATAGATCCACCTGAACAAACTAAAAAAAAATGAAGGTCTAAAATCAAATCTAAAGCTAAACTCTATCCAGAGCTAGTCCGCAGCTTTTACTCTGACGTCCAAGATTAAACTGCGGCAGTCTGACCTCGCTCTGACTCCGCTACAGCTTAACGCACTTCACCCACAGCAGTCCAGTCCAAGTTTATCACTTGTGAGGGATTGGGGCAGATTTGTCTGCAGACAGCCTTTGGCTCCGCTGCCCTGAGGTGTAGCTCGAAGGTGCATACCTGACATCACACGGCTGTTTGGCTAACAATCCAGAACACTGGTGGGTCCCAGGCTGACCTCCATGTTCCATATTCATTTGACATTCTGCTCTGGTAGCCTGCCAGGTCTTCTTACATCCACTCCCACAACCTCGGTTCTGTCCTCTGAATTTAAAGCAGCACAGACTCCAGCTACAGTAAGACCTTAGGGCGTACAGCCCGGTATGAACAGCATCAGAACCCGAGAGAACAGTTTGAGAAAAAACTCCCCCCATCAGGGTCTCTGTTTCATAGCCGGCTTCAGTCTTCACACCAAGTTGTGATAACTTGTTTGTGGCTTCATATATAATGGAAAATACAAAATTGGTACAATCTTCTCATCTATTAATCTGAAAGGAGGAAAAACGAGGAAACCTTTTTACTAAGATATCAACCCAATGCTGGGAACATACATTTTATGAAAGGCACAATAAAGCTGAATGGTTAAATAAAGGAATTACTGAAAAATTCCCCTTAATGGAACAGTTGTATGTGCAAGAACT
Organism: Lophius americanus; assembly: GCA_037951165.1. Taxonomy (NCBI): domain Eukaryota; kingdom Metazoa; phylum Chordata; class Actinopteri; order Lophiiformes; family Lophiidae; genus Lophius; species Lophius americanus. The sequence goes on along the minus strand of JBBDHG010000011.1, from coordinate 2,606,236 downwards.
GTCGTCAAATTAACTGAAGGGAACTTTAACCAATATAGTGATATATTGTTACTCAGACACATACAATCAACCTGAAAATGTTTTCAAGTCAAAGCATCATCATCATAAAAGAAAGTATCACTATCAGTAATGGCTGTTTTTTTCGATGACCGGCCTTTTCAAATCTATGATTATCTCTAAATACTTAAATTGACCTCCAACAAAGCCCACCAGCTCAATTCAATCAAGCCTGCATTCCATTAGTACTGGAATTGTAACAGACAGCAATTTAAATCTAGTGGATTCATATTTGGATCCACATCAACATTCAAAATTTAACTGGCCCAAGATTCTTCCTATCAAGTTTCATGAAAATCCCTTTGGTATTTCTCTTCTTGCAGAATCCTGCTGCAAATGCGACCAACAAATAGGCATGAGCCAAAACACTGATATTAAACCAATATAAGCGTGATACCAATATAAGCTGATCATATTTGAAGTTATTGTCCCTATATGGGTTCTTTTCTGCTAAACTATTTGTAGGACAGTAAGAAGACAACACCAGATACTTTTTACATATGCAATGCCGAGTAGGTCTCTGGGCCTCTGGTTGCATACCCTGGACACCCCGTTGGTGCCCTCGTCCCCACGTTGGGTCTACTCACTCAGCAGCTGGCAGCGCAGGACCTGCAGGCTTGTCTTCATGGTATCAGGTGATCCGGCTCCTCCTCCACAGTGCTCATGGTTCTCTAAAGCAGAGAGAGAGGGCAAAAGCAAAGAGAGGTGGGATGAGACTCTATGTCCAGGTATCAAAATCCGTATTCCCTACATGGTCAAGTACCGGTGTGATAAACTGTCACTGCGTCTCAGGACGTTTAAATGGTATAGACACGGAAGATGGATGAATAGACTGTAAACTTGAATGTGTGGATTAGCCGTGGCAATTTAACACTGGCCACGAGGAAAGCAGTGACACATCAAAGCGTGGATGATATGAATCGCTGACTAACTCGTCATAATGAGAGAGCAGGTAGAGCTGCAGGAGTGCTTCAAAAGAAGCGCTGACATCGTGCAGGCGCCCACTGCATCATTGTCAGTGACAACATGATCCAAGAGGGAGCTTAAGGAAGGGACTCACTGATGGCCTTCTGTTAAATGAAAAGCCACACACACACACACACACACACACACAGATATGTACTCTTTCCCCCAGATAAGTATCCGTGTGTGTGAGTGTATGTTTGTTTCCCTTTGTGGCGGTGACCTTGGGCGTTATGAGCCCACTCCACTTCAAAAGAATTGTATTTGAGCCCACCCTACCTCTATGAATATCTGTTGTGAGTGCAACTTGTGAAATTGGATTTGCCCTCCCCAATGTGGGCGTGTGGAGTACGGCGTCCTGTATATCTGTGGGAGATGTGTGTGAGACTGAGAGCACACTAAACACAAAGCACCGAACCTTTCATAAGACTTTATTTCTCATAAATGCTGCCTCACACTGGAGACTGAGAGGTGGCCGCTCACAACAGCCGAGTGATGCTGGTTATATTGCTGCAGTGCTGGAGATTTGTTAATGGTTGAAAATGACGGCGAGCTACAAATACCGAGCAGTGACAAACTATTGGACCCCCTCCTGTTTTCTATTTGGTTTAATCTTCGAACTGAATATTCCTGAATACAAATTTTAAATGATGATTTTATTTGATAAGGCAAATGGTTATCTAATACCTAAGTCATCATTTTCTTCATAAAACTGATTTCATGCAGCCACATTGGAGGGTTTGTGAGCATGAACTCTTCATTTCAGGTTCCACCACAGCATCTCAGCAGAGTTCATGAGATGACTTGACTAGGTCACTCCAAAACTTTCCTTTTATTTTTTCATGGATCGTTTTCAAATTTCTTTCCCACATAGAGCTTAGTTTGAGGAAGAACTGGAGTGATTTAGGGAAAGCTCAGTCGTATATTTCTGACATTACGTGGAACTTTTCAAAACATTTTTGTGCCATCATTTCGCAACCATCCATGAATTTTGTATGTATCATATTATGCTCTAATAGTTTGGATTTTATTCAGGGATATAGGATTGCTGTCGGGGACAACATCATAGGTTTAGATTTTACAATAATAATAATAATAATGTTATAATTGACTCATCTGTACAGTTTGTTTTCCCACTGTTAATGATGTCATCATGATTTTCTTACTAGAATTAAATTAGCTTTAATCGCCACATCATGGATCATTTAGTAACAAACAGAAACCTCACTGCGGCACATTTAATTTGATTTGAAACAGAGAGCCTGATATCTTAAAGGAGTCAGTTTCTTAATTTTGCAGTTAAAAGGTTGATGTTCACTGCTGGAACCACAAACCTACCATGACCAAACCAAGTCCATGGATCGCCGACCCACCAGATCGATGGGGAAATAACAGAATCATCATCGTCGCAGATCCTTCTCGTTAACATGATAGCTCAAAAACTGTTTAATATAACATTTGCAATTTTTACACCCTAATAAACCTTAGTTTGAGGAAGAACTGGATTTATTTTAGGAAAGGTTCATTGTATATTTCAGGCACTAGGGAAACTTTATCTCCAAAGTGTTTTCAGACCATAATTCCAACGCCATTCCTCCTATTTATTCCAAATTTGGTGCATATGGATTGACTTGAAGATATTTATCTGGCATGTATCATATTTTACTTGATTACTTTATATTTTACTCACTAAGGGGGCTTTTTTTTATAAAAAAAAAAACAAACACTTTAAATACACATTTAATTTGAAGAATTCAATCAGGGGGATAATATGTACAACGCAAGGGATTTGGGGCTTTTCGAGGATATACCCTTGCTGTCGGGGATGATAGCGCAGGCCTGGTTTTAGCAATGTTTTCTGGGTAAGCAGTGGCTTCTGAGTCATCACACTCCCATAATGTAATTTTTACTCATTTCATGTGGTGCAGCCATATATCGATGTGAGAGGCCTGCTGTTCCTTGTTCGAGCCTACGAGTCGTGTAAATTGCCAGTTTAGCTTCAGCTGCCAAAAAATGAAGCAATTGGCACTTGCATTTTTTTTTATATACTGCCTGGCTCCACAGATAAAACCAGACATAACGCCTTAGAAA